>CM076675.1:70020949-71339699 GCA_038501925.1 Xenopus petersii | reverse complement strand
TAAAGGAAGAATTTTCGCCAGCGAAGGCTCCGCCACACTTAGCGCCACTTCTCCAGGCATAAATACGTTACCACTACGCTAATTAACTAAAATGTGAAGTTGCTTCTCTGTAGCTGAACACTGGCGAAGTTTCGCTAGTGTTAATTCATCATTGCGATCATTTCATAGTGAACTTTTGCTAACATTCATTTCTGCCAAGCGAAACTTCATTAGTACTGTTACGCTTAGGTCAATTTGAATAAGGCGGGTACATATAGGTCATATAGACGTCTTTATTAGAGATGTTGGTTCAAATGCTTGAAGTGGCCACTTATTATTTACACATGTCCAAGGAAGCAAAATAAAGATAAAAAAAGATCCTCTAATGCCCTGGAAATGAGTCCATCCTAAAACAAATGTGGCATGCCCCTCAAATTGGTTAAAAAAATTTTAAGACAAAAATCTATAATACTTTTGAAAGCAATCTCACTTTAAAATATGAAAAAAGCATTTTTTTTGGTTGGATTTTTATGACTTTTCGGCATACAGGATATAATGTCACTGACATAATATTGAGGAGGATGTAGCTTCATCTTATCAATTTGCCTGGTCTAAGGTGGTGAAGGAAACTTTGACGAAAGAGGTAACGTTCTGTAGAATTCGCACTTTAGTGAATTTGCGGAGTAACGTTCGAGTGAGCGAATTTACTTTCCAAAAAATATATGGTTTTGGAGGGCCTTTGTACTGTTAGGGGATGTTGCAACATATAATACGCAGGCGGTTTTGTTCACAGAAGGCAGAATGTGTACTTTTCAAAAATATAAGATTTTCCGTGGTCCCCATAAATTTGTAGCTTTTACAACACATAAAACTGGCAGTGTGTTTATGAATTAGAGTAAGTGGCTTAAATATGCAATAGAAGAGGGACAGAATAGAAAGATAAGCCATTAGTAGCCAGATTAAATTCAGTGTGAAAAAGGTTTATAACATGAAAATTCATGGGGGCAGATTTACTTACATCCAAATGTTCGTTTTGGAAATCTTCGCCATGCTTCTCGCAACTACATCAGGCATTATTTTGTAATGACTACGCGTATTCATCAAAATGTGAAACTTCATCTCGGCAAATGAACACCACCGTACTTTTGCCAGTGAAAATTTGTCAGCATCAAGATCCTTAACAAATTTTCTCTAGCATTAGTATCTTCCTAGCAAAATTTTGTTAACATACTTATGCTTATGTCAATTTAAATATGGTGGCTACATAAAGGTCATATGTATGTCTTTATTAGAGATGGTGAAATTGCTGGAAGTGGCCACTTATTATTAAAAATGTCCAAGGAAGCAAAATAAAGACAAAAGAGATCCTCTATTGTCCTAGACATGAGCCCACCCTAAAACACATGGGATGAGCCTCAAATGGTTAAAAAAAGTATAAATATCATATATTTAACATGTACAACTTGTAACACAATTCCACATTAATATATAAAAAAACGCCCTCATTTTTAAAAAAAAATGTATGACTTTTTTTGAATACAGGATGTGATGTCACTGCCATTATACTGTTGAGAATGTAGCTTCATCTTATCAGTTCACCAGCCAGAACTCAGTGAAATAGACTTTGGCTAAAAGGATAACTTAAAGGGCATGTAAAGGCAAAAAAATAAAATCCCATTTTTACTTTCTTTAATGAAAAAGGAACCTATCTCCAATATACTTTAATGAAAAAATGTGTACTGTTTTTATAAGATGCTTTTATATATGCAGTGAAATTCTCCCTTCATTTACTGCTGTGGATAAGAATTGTCAGACAGTCCCTAACTGCTGAGCAGGGAAACAATCAGACTTAAGAACAGCAGGGGACAACACCCCACGTTACTTACCAGCCATGCAGAACTCAAGCAGCTTTGTTTCTTTCCCTGTAGAGGAGTCGGCGACTGTGTAGAGATTTGTATTGGATTTTATTTTTGACTTTACATCCCCTTTACTGTTTCCAACTCCAGCTGCAGGGACAAAGATCAGGGAGCCAGATTTAAACAGATAAACTGGGATTCTATTTGGAGGATTATTTTGCTGCAGCCAGGGGCATAACTATAGAGGAAGCAGACCCTGCGGTAGCAGGGGGGCCCAGGAGTGTAGGGGGCCCAGTGAGACCCTAATTAATTAGCAATTTTAATATATCTTGGTAAAATAGGCCAACTTATAAATATTTTGGGGCCCTAAATTGAATTTGCTATGGGGCCCAGTAACAACTAGTTACGCCACTGGCTGCAGCCACTGTTTCTGCAGAGTTGGATAAAGTTTCTATTAAACAATACAAAAACTATAAAATCCACATTAGATTACATGACAACACAGGATTCAGTGCAGTCTGCATATTCTGATTATAAATCAGTCTTACTGTATCGGCTTCTGGCAGATATTATTTGACTTGTGCTGTTTTGATAATTTATGATGATCCCTAAGCAGCCCAGACCACACTGAGCATGTGCATAGTCTTGTCTTGCAAACATGTTTCACAAAGTTACAAGATGGTGACCCCCTGTGACCAACTTTGATAGCATAAATCATTTGTTTGATTAGGCTAGGGGTGCAGTAAGTTCATGTTTATGTTTAGTATACAAAATACAGCATTTCTAGCCTTATTCTATTTTAGACTTTACTTCATGCTTTGATAAATTAGCGGATTAACGATCATTCACCAGGGTGAAAATTCACCTGGAGAAAAGGTGTGAAACTTCTTTTGCACTGATCTTTTTCTTTAGCGAATTGTCATCTCTATGCCAGTATGTATGCCAGATCTATGGGGCTCACTGTAGGTGGTGAGAGATAGACAGGACCAGGCCAGGAAACCCAGACTGACCCCTGCCCCTCCCCCCACACGCCATACCATCGTGATGGAGAGAGAGGTGACGGAGGGGGTGAGTGATGGAGAGGAGGAGGGGGTTGACACCGGTGGAGGGAAGGGAGAGAGTTGAGATCTACGGAGGGGAGAGCAATGAAAAGGAGTGCGATGGAGGGGAGAGCGACGGAGGGGAGACGAGGGAGGGGACAGTGACAGAGGAGAGGGTGATAGGAGGGCGGTGAGAGCAACGGAAGAGTGGGTGACAGAGGGAAGGAAGGGGAGTAAGACTGAGGGGTGCAGACTAGGGGTAGGCAGAAGACAATTTTAGAGGTAGCTGCCCAGTGCCCCCCCTAGCATTGTGCCCTAGGCAGCTGTCTCTTCTGCCTACCACTAGTTCCCGGCCCTGGAGATAGAGGCAGGCCAGCTAGTTTAGCAGCTGAGGCTCCCTTGAGCAGAAAGAAAGGGGGAACACCTTGTAAGTACCTTGCCAGTTCGGGATCCAGTGTATATGGAGCTATTACTATTTTGCCACTATTTTTGCCCTAAACACAATCAGGGGAATGTAATAAAAATCGCTAACAGAAAAACTATTCGCAATGCGAAAAGTTATGCCTTTGCGCGAACAAATTTTGCTTTGTGCGAATTTAATATAGCTTTTGCGAGCCCGGAAACTGTTTAGCGACCACTTCCGACAGTGGAAGACCATTTGAGAATTTTATAGTTTGCGCCAATGCGCAGTCAATGTAATAAAACTTCTTACTGAAAAAGTCGTTATGTTTGCTCCACAAGATTACGACACCTTCAAGCACTTGCGCAATTAAAATTTGCAATGCGCAATTAAAATCGCAATGCAATAACAGTTTAAGGAACAATATTACATTGCGAGATGTGGATTTTTAGTTTTATTGGTGCGAATTGTTTTGCTCAGTTGCGACTTTTATTACATTCCCCTGAATGTCTTACTGTGCCAGAAACCTGGTGGCATTTATAGTCACTGGATCCGAAAGGAAGGGTATTAGGAAGGAAGGCAGCAGAAGAAGGAGTCCTAGTTCTATTTTATTAGTGATAACATTTGTTCTGTATAGTGTCAATTACTGATTTAGGCTCAGCAAAAGAACGCTGCCATACTTTCATCAGCAATAATTAGTTGGAGTGAAGAAACGTTGTTAACTTGCTTCCACTTAAGTTGTTTAAATTCAGTGGGTATATAAAGTTCACATGTATGTATTAATGATTTGGTTAAATTGCTGGAAGTGGACACTTTTTATTATAAATGACCAATTAAATCCCACAATTCTCTCTTTAGGAAATCTGCCCCTTGGGGGGCTTATGTCAGGGCCGGGCCATGCTGACAGAGTGCCCTAAGCACCTGGCAAGATACCCCCGTCCATGTGCGTGCGCTCAGAACTGTTTGCGCAGGCACGTGCTCTAAAGCGCGTGCGCGCAACTGTGCACAAGAATGCACACGCTGCATAACAAGGCATGTTATGAAGAGGAAGGGCACAGGAGGGAGGTACAGGAGGGAGTGACAGAGGGAGAGGGAGGTGCTAGAGGGGAAGAGAGGAGGGAGGAATCCTATAGCAACCTGTTTAAAAGCAAGCATCTTATTAGTTGCTATGGGTTACTGCTCCTGGGCAAACTTAGTGCCTTTTTTACATGGGCCCTTTAGTGTCTAACTACAAATCTCACATTCTCTGTAACAGTGGTGTGTGCCCCAAAGGGTTAATTCAGCCATTACTACATAAGATATTATTTCCATAGTACACCAAGTTACATGCAATCACAGAATAAGGTTAGAAATGGCACCGACTTGCAGGGTTGCCACCTTTTCTGGAAAAAAATACCAGCCTTCCTATATATTTATCTTTTTTTCCCTATTAATAACATTGGGATCAACCATCATTTTTACCGGCCAGGCCACTAAAATACCGGCCAGGTGGCAACCCTACCGACTTGTGACAGAAAACAGTTTGCTAATATAGTAACTTATTATTATAACCGGATCAGTAAACCCTCTCCTTCACCGTATATGACCTCTAAGGTAAATAGTAATTTAAAAATGTTGTAAATATAATTCTATATAATTTTATGCTGAACCAGACAATGTTTTTGCAGTTGTGGAATTGCTTACTGAGATCTGCTTGCAGGAGGGTAAAGTATATATTTTTTTAATTTAACATTGGTGTAATGGGCAGTTCAGTCAGCAGATGGCAGCAATCTCTATGATTGACTATAGTTAGTAAATGACCTGTGATGTTTTTAGCATGGTGGGATTCTAGGCCCTGTATCCTATTGTACTATGTGGAAATATATCTATTATGTAAATTGACATCCAAATGAGTATAAAGAAATTATATTACTTTTTATTAATTTTATTTGCCATTTCATTTTTAAAGTGATTTGTAAAAAAATGTATATATTGCATTCTCTGCATTAAAGACACATATTTGCAATATATATTAATTACTGACAATATAAGGTTCAGGAGATACTCAGATAGCTAGTATTGAGTTAACCACAATAAGGAATTCTGCTATTGTTCCAAATTGGATCGCCAAGACCATCTCTCAGTTCTCTTCAGAATGTCGCATGCAATCTGGGCACAGCCAACTTCAAGAGTATCGCCTGAACCCTATATTTTTGGCAATTAATATAACATTCAGTAATTTTTTTAAAAAGTACGATATTTTGGTAATTAATATAATAATAACTTTGGTAATTAATATATATCGCAAAAATGCTTTATTAGTGCAGAGCAAGCAATATATACTTTTATATGATTTTTTAACTAATAGAAAACTAATAGAAAACATGCAATGTGTAAGGACAGATATACAAAGCACCAACTATACAATGAACAGCAGAGGGCACTATGGTTTGCAAATGGTTTCTTTTCACAATACGTGTTAGAGGCCTGAAGAGTTAGTAGGCTGTTCTGTGAACTGTGAGCTGCATTAGATGATGTGGGTTGAAAATTGTAATGGCATCAGAAGTGAGAGCCATAGGAATGAATTAGGAAAAGCAGTGATTGTAAGAATAAAGCATGAACCTGACATTTTCAAATAGCTTATTTATCACATATTTACAAGAGAATAGCAGTTTGGGTTGCCACCTCTCCGAGAAAACAACTATAGGCCTATATTTTTTGTTTTCCATATTATGGAGGAGATTTGGCTTGGGAAACAATATGTCCTTTGTGTCATCACCACCCTTAAGCAGAGCAAAGCTCTTAGGCGCAAATTCACTAAGATCCAAAGTTGTGCCAGCGCCAGCTTCACGCACTTCGCCAGGTGTAGTTTCGCCAGTGCTACGCAAATTCACTAAATTGCTCAGGGAGGCGAACGGTAGTGAAGTTGCGCTACCTTTACTTCGTCAGGCAAAGCGAAATTATGCTAGCGATGCCTAATTTGCATACGGTGCGAAGTTAAAATATAATGGACGTATATGCTGCAGCAACTACACTACACTACACAAACCCAGGAAACCTTTAAAAGATAAAATAAAGGTGTTCTATTGCCCTACACATGTGCCCACTGTATCGTTGAGTTGCCATATGTTAGGAAATGTAGGGGGGAAGGAGGGTACCCCCCAAAAAAATTACCCTATTTTTCATACTATCATCCTTAAAAAAGTAAAAGACGGCAGCGGTTTTTGGGACTTAGAAAAAATTGAAACTATTTTTGGACAAACTCCTATCTATGTATTGAACTTCGCCTGGTCTGATCTGGCGAAGGCAAGTCTGGCGCAAGAGGTAACGTTCAGTAAAATGCGCAAGTTAGTGAATTAGCGTAATTACATCCCTTCGCCATATCGCAACTTCGCCTGGCTTAAGGGTGTCAAGTAGCGCTAGAGTAGGTCCACTTCACTAGCGATTTTACTCCAGCACCCGTTAGTAAATTGGCGAAGTAACGGAATTACGGCAAGCTGGCGAATTTGCACTAGCGTTAGCCGCTTCGCACATTAGTAAATTTGCCCCTTAGTGTGTCTCATGCACCTCTCTCACAAAGAGTGACTGACCAACTAGATTTTAGACCCTCATAATTAGTTACTGCTGACTCAACATATTAGCCTGTGGATTTTTATTGTTAGGTTCATCAAGCACACATTTTACCCAAGAGGTCAGTAAAGTACCCGCTTTGGAGTAGCAACCCTATTAACCGTCCATTAAGTAAAATACAAAAGGCCTCATCTACTTAAAAGGAGCAAGGTCAAAGTCGTGTGGCACTAAATATAACAAGATCCTTGCTTCTACTGGCAATTTATAGAGATAATGTTTTGGTTAGGTTTTTCTAGTACTGAATGTGAAATTGCACTGTGCACTCAGAGGCGATCCTGGCCCCTCTGCCGCCTGAGGCAGCAGCAGTTGCTGCTACCCCCCCTCCCCTGGAAATTCGCTCTTAAAGTACCAGGAGCAGCATTTTTGCCGCCCCTGGTACCTAGTGGGGCGCTGCCGCCTGAGGCGACAGCCTCAACTCGCCTCATTGGTGAAGCACCCCTGTGTGCACAAGTGATGTACCCCCCTCTGGTGCTGGAAAGGTAAGCACAGGATGGTGAACATGGATGACATCACAAACCCTGCCTCAGGGTGGCACAGGGCACAGAATACAAATATACAAATGCAGCTCAAAGTATTGGCTAGTATGTCATGAATCATGATGCGTGTAGAGGGGTGGGGGGCTGGTGGAGGGGGCTTATTGCTGGGCCAGGAGGGGCAGGGGGACAGAGAGAGTGTGGGGGGCTGTGGGATGCAGAGGCCCTTTCTGCGGCAACCCTGGTGGGCCCCAGACCCCCAGTCTGACACTGTAAAACTAACCATGCACAAGCCAATTTGCCTGTTATCTGATTCATTAACCTGTAGGCCAAACAGTCTATTGACACACAATCCCCTAAAGTACAGCTTCCTCATCCAAGGGTGAACATTTTTCTGGATTGATGATGGATGAACTTCTGCAAGAAACTCGTTGATGAAGAACTTCCCTGAAACCCCCAAGATGTAGTAAACCTCAATTGGTTTACAAAGCAAATAGGAAAAAAAAAAACAATTGGCTGTAATCAGCTTCATGAATTGGGATTGAGATTGCATTAACAGTACCTAATAGTCCCCCTCTTACACTAATTACACACAGCACCAAAATTGGCTGAAAAAGGCTGCAGGCTAATTTATTTAATATATCAAGATCATTTTAGCTAACTTTGATAGCAATACACTTTACACAATAAGACAGATGAACATGGACGTGTATCAATTAGCCGGCGAAGGCTGCATAATAGATTATAATGTAAATGAGCTACATGACATTACTTTAAGAACCCAAGACCAAGCCTGTGACTAAGATTATGTAATTTACAAGTCTCCTCTGCCTATATGCCCATTTGTTCCCCAAGCCTATCATCAGCTTAGCTCTGTGATTGCCAAACCTCTTTACTTAATTTTTCAGAATTCATTGAGGTCTGGCATAGTGCAGAGAGACTGGCGAATTGCTAATGTGGTGCCTCTATTCAAAAAAGGATCCCATTCTCAGCCTCAAAACTATAGGCCAGTTAGTTTGACGTCAGTGGTAGGAGAGCTTTTCAAAGGGTTAATACAGGATAAGATACTGGACTTCATAGCAAATCATAATACTATGAGTGTGTGCCAGACTAACTTAAATTCTTTTTATGAGACGGTAAGGAGGGACTTCAATTCTGGGATTTACACTTTGCTAAAGCATTTGATACAGTGCCACAAAAAGGTTACTGGTTAAATTAAGGAATGTTGGCCTGGAACATAGTATTTGTACCTGGATAGAGAACTGACTAAAAGATACAAAGAGTAGTGGTAAATGGAATATTTTCTAATTGGACCAGTGTTGTTAGTGGAGTACTGCAGGGCTCTGTACTAGGTCTCTTGCATTTCAATTTGTTTATTAATGACCTGGAAGTGGGCATTGAAAGTACTGTTTCTATTTTTGCAGATGATACTAAATTGTGCAGAACTATAGGTTCCATGCAGGATGTGGACACTTTGCAGAGTGATTTGTCTAAGTTGCGAAACTGGGCAGCAAACTGGAAAATGAGGTTCAATGTTGATAAATGCAAGGTTATGCACTTTGGCAAAAATAATATAAATATAGTTATACACTAAATGGCAGTGTGTTGGGAGTTTCCTTAAATGAGAAGGATCTAGGGGTCTTTGTAGATAACAAGTTGTCTAATTCTGGGCAGATGAAAACATAATTATGCCTCTTTATAGGTCCCTTGTGAGGCCTCCTCTGGAGTATGCAGTGCAGTTTTGGACTCCAGTCCTTAAGAGGGATATAAATGAGCTGGAGAGAGTGCAGAGAAGTGCAACTAAATTGGTTAGAGGGTGGAAGACTTAAATTATGAGGGTAGACTGTCAAGGTTGGGGTTGTTTTCTCTGGAAAAAAGGCGCTTGTGAGGGGACATGATTACACTTTACAAGTACATTAGAGGACATTATAGACAAATAGCAGGGGACCTTTTTACCCATAAAGAGGATCACTATACCAGAGGCCACCCCTTTAGATTACAAGAAAAGAACTTTCAGCGTAGGTGGTTCTTCACAGTCAGGACAGCAAGGTTGTAGAATGCACTGCCGGGTGATGTTGTGATGGCTGATTTTGTTAATGCCTTTAAGAATGGCTTGGATGATTTTTTGGACAGACATAATATCAAAGGCTTTTGTGAAACTAAACTCTATAGTTAGTATAGGTATGGGTATATGTAAATATGTGAAAGTATGGAAGGGTGTGTGTATGGATGCTGGGTTTTCATTTGGAGGGGTTCAACTTGATGGACTTTGTCTTTTTTCAACACGATTTAACTATGTAACTATGTTACAATCAGAACTGCCCTTCCCAAAACATCTGAATCTAGATCTTATTTACATCCAATTCTGCCTACCCACTGGGACAGAATTGTGAAACAATGAAACAGAGTCAACTCACACGTACATTTTCTGGAGTTAACCTGAAATAATCTACCTCACCTAGGCATCTGCAGTACCCTGAAGTACCACCTGCTGTCAATAATTTGCACCCCCAAAAGTAACCTACCCGCTCCTTTAAAATGTGAAAAGGGAGCACAGCAGTGGGGCAGGGCTGGGATAGCATGGGGAACAGGAATGTAATTTACGATAACCATTCCATGCTGTTTTCAATTGTTCAATTGTTGTTCAAATTTAGGGGCCCCATTATAGTTGGTCTAGGTCAGGACTGTCCAGCTGGAGGCCTGCGGGTTGAATATGGTCCTCCAAAGGATTTGGCAGTCGGATCGAAGGCTCCAAAGACTTCACTGTACTACATTATTATTTTAATTATTTCTCTCTCTTGAATATGCTGTATGTGAAATAATCATCCCATTGCAAGCAATATATTGTACAACACTGGTCTAGGTGGAAGATGCTGTATTACTTGTTTTTATACCGGTTTATAGAACCCAAAACTTGCTAACACATTACCAGATACATCATAGTCTGAAGATAACCAAGTATAATTACCATCAGAACTGTAAATTGCATGAAAATTATATTACCTAGCACTATACTAACTATGTTTATACAGTCTAGGAAACAGTTGCAGCAGATGTATATATGGGGCATTGTAAGCACCACAATACATAGAAAATGGATTTTCCAGCTGTGATGAAATTGTAAATTGCTCTCTATATTGTTTTAAAAAAAAAAAAAACAAAGCAAAACAATCACTGCATAACTAAATATGTTTAACCAAAACAGGAAATTATCATATAGATTTTATTGTGCCTAGGGTGTGATAAGATCTGGCTGATGAAAATCTGTTTCGGTTTCATCTGACTATAGTGATAAACATCATTGGTGGCATATTATATTTAATATATTTTAGATCTAGACAACTAGAAGGCAATATGCTTGGTTATAATAGTTTGTTTTTCTATGCCACTGTACATGCAGCATTTTATCAAGGGGCTGATGAGTCATAAGGAAAATTGCTATCTCCCAGATGCTTGAAAAATAGTATCAAAAGATAACACAGGCAGCACAATTATAAGGCAATGAAGGAAAAAAATTAATTATATATGGTATAATTATAATATTGTATAACAGTCGCCATAGAGACCAATATTATTATTATTATTAACATGTATTTATATAGCGCCAACATATTGCGCAGCACTGTAAAGTAAATGTGATTATACAACTACATCACACGAATTACATATATAGAATATATGGAGTAACAAACGTCACAATCAATACAGGTACAAAAAGGTGAGGAAGGCCCTATGCATAGGCATACAGTCTAAAGGGGAGGGAGTAATACACAAGGTGTGGGAGTGGGCAAGATCGAAGTAAGTGGGTGAGAAATGTGGTACTGTATGTGGTGTTGCGTTTGGTAGTTAAGCAGAGTGAGGGTAGGCTTCTCGAAAGAAGTGCGTTTTCAGAGATTTTTTGAAAGTAGAAAGGTTGGGAGAAAGTCGGACAGACCGTGGGAGAGCGTTCCAGAGGAGGGGTGCAGCCCTTGCAAAGTCTTGAATGCGAGCATGTGAGGAGGTAATGAGAGAAGAGTTGAGTAGGAGGTCAGTAGAGGAGCGTAGTAAGCGAGTGGGTGAGTATATAGAGATGAGTTCAGAGATGTAGGGTGGAGTAGAGTTGTGAAGTGCTTTGAAAGTCAGTGTCATTAATTTGAATTTGATTCTGAAAGGTAACGGAAGCCAGTGCAGGGATTGACAGAATGGCGAGGCAGAGGAGGAGCGGTTGCTGAGGTGTATGAGCCTCGCAGCAGTGTTCATTATGGATTGGAGAGGTGAGGCCAATTAAAAGCGAGTTACAGTAGTCTAGGCGCGATATGATGAGAGAGTGAATATGAATTTTGGCAGCGTCTTGGGTGATAAATGATCGTATTTTGGATATGTTCTTTAGGTGGAAGTGACATGATGTGATAAGTGACTGGATATGAGGAGTGAATGACAGGGCAGAATCTAGGATAACCCCAAGGCACCGGGCCTGGGGAGAGGGGGTGATAGTGGAATTGTTAACTATGATGGATACTTCGGGGATGTTACTGGTGTTATTTGGAGGAAAGAGAACCATTTCAGTTTTGGAGAGGTTTAATTTAAGGTAGCGTTGCGACATCCAGGTAGAGATAGCGGACAGGCAGGAGGAGACGCGAGTTAGGAGTTCTGGGTTGAGATCCAGAGATGAGAGATAGATCTGAGTATCGTCAGCATAGAGGTGGTAGTGGAAACCGTACGAATTTATTAATTTGCCAAGGGAGGAAGTGTAGAGGGAGAATAGTAATGGCCCTAGGACAGAGCCTTGAGGAACTCCAACAGAAAGAGGTAGGGGAGAAGATGATACTCCATTGTAGGAGACACTGAAGGAACGATTGGTGATGTAAGAAGAGAACCAGGACAGGGCTGTGTCACGAAGGCCAAGCGACTGGAGGGACTGGAGGAGGAGAGGGTGATCTACAGTGTCAAATGCGGCTGAGAGATCAAGCAGTATTAGTAGTGAGAAATGATTGTTGGCTTTTGCGGTTAAAAGGTCATTAGTTAGTCGAGTCAGGGCAGTTTCCGTGGAGTGTTGTGGCTTAAAACCAGATTGTAGGGGGTCTAGCAGGTTATTGTCAGAGAGGAATGAGGTAAGTCGGTTGTAGACTAGGCGCTCAAGTAGTTTAGAGATGAAAGGTAGCAGAGAGATAGGTCGGAGGTTGTCAAGATTGGAGGGATCAAGAGAGGGTTTTTTCAGAATGGGGGTGACAAGAGCATGTTTTAGTTGAGAAGGAAACAGTCCAGTTGAGAGCGAAAGATTAAATAGGTGAGTTAAGGCTTTGATTAGACCAGGATTGGTATTGCGGAGAAGTTTTGAGGGAATTGGATCAAGCGGGCAGGTGGTAAGGTGAGAAGAGGCCAGAAGCTTTGAGACTTCCTCATCAGTGACAGGGGTGAAGGAGCACAGGAGAGACTGGGGAGTGTGGAGGGAGGGTGGTGGAAGTCTAGGGGGGTTGAGTAGTGTAATGTCCCTTCTGATAGTGTCAATTTTGTTTTTGAAGTGCTCAGCAATATCTTGAGCAGAGACAGATGTGCATGGAGGGGGTGGAGAAGGGGAAAGGAGAGTGTTAAAGGTGGAGAAAAGTTGTGCTGGTTTTTTAGAAAGGGAGTTAATGAGTGAAGTAAAGTATGTTTGTTTGGCTTGGAAGAGGCTGGTGTTAAAGGAGCGCAGGGCAGACTTGTAGCTCCAAAAGTCTGATTCTGAATGGGATTTGCGCCAGCGACGCTCAAGTGCACGTGAGTGTCTTTGGAGCGCTTTTGTATGAGCAGTATGCCAAGGTTGAAGTGGTTTGGGTCTAGAACGTTTCGTTTTTATAGGAGCAAGCTCATTTAGGGCAGTGGTGAGAGTACTATAGTAGACAGAGGTAGCCACATTAGGACAAGAGATGGCTGAGATATTAGAGTGAAGAGAGTCAAAGGAAGAAGAGAGATGTGACACGTCTACAGCTTGCAAGTCACGGTAAGTACGTGTTTGGGGAATAGCAGGGGGTGAGGAGGGAGTTAGTGAGAGTTGAAATGTGAGCATATTGTGATCAGAGAGGGGAAATGGTGAGTTAGTAAAATTGGTGGTTGAACAGAGTCTGGTAAATATGAGATCCAGAGTGTTACCACTGGAGTGAGAGGGGGAGTCTGAGCACAAAGATAAGCCTAGGGAGGAGGTTAGTGAAAGAAGTTTAGAGACAGAAGAGTTGTTAATGTTGTTAACAGGTATATTAAAGTCACCTAATATGATGGATGGGATGTTAGATGAAAGAAAGTAAGGAAGCCAGGCAGCAAAGTTGTCCAGAAATTGTGCAGTTGGTCCTGGTGGTCAATATATAACAGCAATGCAGAGTGAAACAGGAGAAAAGAGCCTAATGCAGTGAGCCTCAAATGAGGAGAATGATAAAGAGGGAACAGGTGGAAGAACTTTAAAAGTACAGCGGGGAGAGAGAAGCAAACCTACCCCACCTCCAGGTCTGTTACCAGGTCTGGGAGTATGAGTAAGGTGTAGGCCCCCATAGGACAGGGCAGCAGGTGAGGCAGTGTCAGTAGGAGAAAGCCAGGTTTCAGTAAGTGCGAGTAGGTTAAGGGAATTTGCAATGAAATGGTCGTGTATAGCAGTGAGCTTGTTGCAAACAGATCTGGCATTCCAGAGAGCACATGAAAGATTAACTGGGTTTTTAGGTATAGGAGTAAGTGTTCTATACTGTTTGAATTTGCTCCGGAGAGAAGGAGCTCTTGGCCGTGTTATAACTGGGATGGGGTAAGGGCCAGGGTTTGGGGAAATGTCCCCAGCTGCCAGCAATAGAAAGGAAAGAAAGACTAAGTGAGAGTGGGATTTATAAGTCCTTGGTTTGTATGAAAAAGAGTTTTGTGGAATAGCTAAACAGAGTACTTTATATACTTCATGTGTGGAGAGGGAAGGAGAGGAGAGAAGAGAGGCTGAGATTTGTATAGAAGTGGGATTTGTCGGAGGAGGTAGTGAAAAATGCTTTATGAAGCATGAGAATGAAAGAAGGAGAAATGCAGGATAAAGCATGTTTGGAGTAAGAAGTAACAAACTAGCAGGTACAAACAAATCTGTTTTCTTCTTCTCCCAGATGGTTCACAGTTGATTGCAGGGGAATCCGGTTCCTTTTGCCTTGTCAATGCCTTGTCCAACTGTCTTGTTTAACTGTCATTTCTAAGCACTTGTGAAATTTTAGCACTTAAGAAATGTTAGCACTCGTGCCATGCCCCAGACACGAGTGCCATCCCCAATACTGGTAGGTAGCAACTAGTATTCAGCAGTAAAACAAACTGGGTATCTAAGCCAAACCTTATAATTGGTTTATAATGCCCAGTACATTTTCAGAGATAGACTCACATATTGAATGTATATAGGGGTATTTAACCCTCAGTTGTGCTCCTACCTTTCACTATCATGCTTTAGTCCCTGTCATCTATATACCAACAGCTATTTCAATAGTTGACCATCATTATAGGTGTTTTGATTAATCCTGCTGCAAACTGGTACCATATATCCCCCCTCTCTTTCACTTTCTGCAGTACCAACATAGTTTCTGTTGTTCTACAACAAACTTTGACAGGACTAACCCCCATTAAATACAACTGCCCCTCTATCAGCTCCCGGCAGCACAATAAGGACCCAAGGAAAAAAATAGACTTCAGCTAAGATCCTGTATAGTCTAAACATTTAACAACCTCAGTCTTGACAGTATAATTAGAACAAAATGGATAATTAGCATATTAACCCCAGTGGTGCTAATATACTAACTAAATAAAATTGATTTTACAGTGCTTCTTAGTGACGTCATGACGCTGGGCATCAAAGCCGTCAAACACCAGCATCACAGGGACCGGGAACCCAGAAGTGCGCGCCTGCGCACCAGCAGTCTGGGAGAGACGCCTTACTGATACTAAATGCATCCATACTAGCTGGATTTTTACTAGCTGGATTTTTTAGAAGTGCCCCTAATCCTTTACATGATCTGCTAACGCAACCTAGAAATTGCTTGCCTCGATTGCTTACTCCACAGAATCCTGTGTTCTGCTGCTAAGAAAGACAGGAGTTAAAGGAGAAGGAATACCATTTTACACTTGGGATGGCAAAAGCTAGGCACCCCCAAGTGATTACTTTTACTTACCTGACACCCAGGGCCAGTGCTCCTATCAGGAGAAAATTGCACCGGCCCAGGGTCCTTCCAGCGAAGACCACAGAGCGATCCTCTTCCTGCTTCTTCTTTTCTTCAAATTTAATTTAAGTAAATATTTTAATAACGCCAAGTCACACTGAAAGTCTCAGTTCAAACTTTCCATTCAGTTTCATATAAAATAAAAACATGGCATAAATGTATGATCACCAAATATACACATTCCACTGACTTCTATAGCTTTCAATTTAGATTTTTCATTTTGCTGTTTTTTTTGTTTAAAGATAAATCTCAATGAACGTACAAGAATAATGGCTTGAGAGGTCCCCAATTTTGCAAATGATCTGTTTCTGAGCACTGACAGGTGGGGCGACAACTTTACTAAAACTGAAAATGAAGTACAAAGTATAAAAAAAAGGTTTACACGTTTTTAAAGTGAATTCCGCAGTAAGCAGTGTAAAAAAACAGCGTCAAATATGGCATTCACATGGCATAAAATGAAACATGCCTTGATAAACTCACCATTTATTTTATACAGTTTTTTAGGGAATTTCATTTTACACAGCATAATAAATATAGATAAATATATAATAGATCTCCTTTCAAAGCATAATGTGCCAAGAATGCTAGCCATTTCTCAATGATTTTGCAAAATATACACCACACAGTTACATAATACTGGTCGCTGAAACTTCCTTTTTTATGTCTATATATGTTTTTTAAAGGAATAGTGCCATCACAAAATTGCTTGATAAAACTAGCGTTATTTATAAAATTATTCATATATCAAAACTTCTTTGGAGTTGCTTCTTTCTAATTCTCTTAGTCATGCTGCTAAATAATTTTGTTACAAATGTAAAAAATAGACTTTACTGTGCAGTATAAACAAACTCAGTCTTGACAGACTAATCACTAAATAAAATGGATGATCAGCATATTAACCAGAGTCTAGCTAAAACAGTAACAAAAAAATGTATAAAACATATAAACCCTAGACATACCCGTAAAAAATGGATAAAGGACTAATTAACCCCAGACATGCCAGAGTAATCACTAAATAAAATGGACATTCAGCATATTAACCATAAATGTGCCAGTATAATCAATAGATAAAATGGGAATTAACCCCCAGATGTACCTTTATAATTACTACAGAAAATGGGTAATGAGCATATTAACCCCAGACATGCCAGCAAGATCTTTCTGGCCAGTGAACACTCACAATCCCAGACATGCAGTTCTGCACTGAGAATCAAAATGGGCCCTGGCATTTTAGGTACACAAAGGCCCAAACAGCTCCCCATTATCTCAATAAATAGTGACTGTCTATGGCCCTTCTGGCATTTGCCAGAACCTACAGATTGCCAGTCTGGGCCTGCAGGCAAGCAAGTAAAATCAGTGCAAAATGGCAATGAGCTCTCCATTAATTCCTGGCATGCCAGTAAAGTCAATGCAGAAAAAGAATAAAGTCCTACTGTGAGTAAAAGATGGCTGTGCATTCCACAATGGAACACACTGACATCTTGGATTTGTTTTCTTTATATGCAGATACTGTAGCAGAGAGCTGGCCAGGTACCAAAGATAAACCAAGCATTGTAGGACATTAACATTACAATTCACAACATAAAATCTTTTTTGGACGTATGATAATAGAACTGCTGCTTTGGATGAGAAAGAAAGCCCTGACTGTAACAATATTTAGACACAAATGGTGACATTCTTACACAGTACACATACTTATTTGTTTTCTTGGAAATGCTGGGGTCATGTTTGAGGAGAACAGAAAAGAAAACATATAAGGCCACATCTAAACAGGTGCAGTATTAGGCATAAAACACATTCTTAATGTTTCTGCCCATGCTTATATTGGTTTCTTTCAAATAATCTGGTTTAGTCCCATACTCAAAAAATACACAGGCAGGTTAACTGGTTCCTGATAACATTGGCCCTAGAATGTGTAAATATGATACAGACCCTAGAGTGTAAGCTCTGCTAGGGCAGGGACTAATGCAATTGATGAAAAGGCTCTCTTAAGCCAATTATCCAGAAAACTCTGAATTGCTAGAAGGCCATCTCTCATAAACTCTATGTAAAGCAAATGATTCTAATTAGAATGTAAATTTTTATTTTTAATTACTTTCTTTTCCCCCGTAATAATAAAACAGTACCTTGTACTAGATCCTAACTAAGTTGCATGAATCCATATTAGTGGCAAAACATGGGTTTATTTTCATGTTTAAATGTTTTTTTCACCAGGCTTAAGGTATTGAGATCCAAATTATAGAACTATCCCTTATCTTGGAAACCCCAGGTTCCATTCTGGATAACACATCCTATACCTGTATAGTACAGTAAAAATGTTGTTGTTGTGCCTGTTTGCTTTCACCTAGCACAAACATGATCATTGCGCTTATTAATGTGAATAAACCACGCACAGAGGTACAAGGAAGCCCTGTACGTTACATCTTCCATTATTAATAACACATATTATTATATATACAGGGTTGTATTTATATAAAGGCACCCAAGAGCCTGTGCCTAGGGCAGCAGCTTTAGGGGGGTGGTCCTTATATAATTGATAATTTTTATTTATAAAAATCCTCTCCGCCCACCACAGACTGCCTACGTAAATCCGGCGGTGGAGCTGTGGGTGAGGGGTCAGTAGGCTATTTTTGCTGCCCATGACATCACATAGAGAAAGTGATGTAATGCACAGCCATGCGCTAATAACATAATACCACCTATGGAGGTTGTCATATCATGGTCCAATCTGAATTATTGCTAGTTCCAACCTGTAAAACCCGCCTACTTCCTCTTGAGTAAGACTAGAACGCAGCAAGCAAGTTCCTCGCCTTCCATTCAGACCCTGTCTGCCAACAGTACACAATTCATAGAAATAGAAAAAGGAGGAGAAGAGATGTAACAAAAAAAACATCCTTAGTGGATTATATGACATCTAGCAATATGAGCAGAGACATCAGTTCTGGAGAATAAGGTATGGTTTGATCTCTAAAGGAGGGGGTAGGGGTTATTTTGAAAGTTTATATTGATGTTTATTGGAATGCTGGAAAAATAGGTACTGCCAAAAGTAATTTGCAGGAAACCAAATAATGTTCTAGCATGAAGAATTAACGATGCAGTTTGAGACAATCTTCCTTCTACAGAAGTACATATATTAACAGACAGCGTTCATGCCTTGAGCTTATGGGGCAAATTCACTAAGATCCTAAGTTGCACCAGCGCTAGCTTCGCCGCACTTCCTCAGGCGTAGTTTCACAAGCGCTACGCAAATTCACTAAAATGCGAAGTTGTGCTCAGTGAGGCGAATGGTAGTGAAGTTACGCCAGCGATGCCTAATTTGCATACGGTGCAAAGTTAAAATATAATGGACGTATATGCTGCACTACTACTACATTACATTACACTACACAAGCCCAGAAAACCTTTAAAGAATAAAATAAAGGTGTTCTTGTGCCCTACACATGTGCCCACTGCGTTGAGTTGCCATATGTTCGGATATGTAGGGGGGAAGGAGGTTACCCCCAAAAAAAGTCGATCTTTTTCAGCCTTTCACCCTTAAAAAAGTAAAAGACGCCAGCCTTTTTTTGGGACTTAGAAAAAAATGTCAATTTTTTTTTTGAAGCAAGCCCTATATACTCTATTGCAAAAAAATCCTATATCAAAAGATATCTGTCTCAAGGCTTTTTCCTTCAGTAAAAAAATATTTTATTTAAATTCACATTAAAATTCAGATACATACTGACCCCACATGGCACCCTCTGGCGTCATAGGTGTCTCTGTTAACAGCATGTCCTAAGCAGCATTTAAACCCTGTTAATCCCTCCCATTTTTCTTTAAAACCAATCAAGAGTTAAAAGGGATTAACCCTATTTTCTTAGTATATTCCAAAAATTGCCTCTGTGGGATGTTCGTATCCTGTTCCATATATCCCGATCGATGAATACTCTATCTGCTCTATTGCACTTCCTCTGGCGCAAGAGGTAACGTTCAGTAAAATCCGCAAGTTAGTGAATTAGCGTAGTTACATCCCTTCGCTATAGCGCAACTTCGCCTGGCGAAAGGGTGCAAAGTAGCGATAGAGTAGGTCCACTTCACTAGTGAATTTACATCAGCACCCGTTAGAAAATCGGTGAAGTAACAAAATGACGTCACGCTGGTGAATTTGCGCTAGCGTTAGCTGATTTGTGCTTTAGTAAATTTGCCCCTATGTCTTTCAGCAAGAGAATGCCAATGTGGTTATTTCACACTGCTCTTACCTTATCCATGCTCTTAAAATAACATACCTGAAAAATAGCTATTGGCAAATTCATGAAGGTTTGAATGAAAAAAAACTCCCTGTTCTCTACTTAATTATCACCAGTGTTGGTCATTAGAAATAACAATTGTGTTTACTTTTAGTACACCACACCTGTCCCATGTATAAAATAAGAACAGTAAGTGAAGAGTTTCTATAAGTGGGTAATCACATATTTAACAGGCTTTTTTTGGTGATTCAGGGCACCCTTTTTTCCTTTAATCAGTGGCGTAACTAGATATTACTGGGCCCCACAGCAAATTATTTTTCAGGCCCCCAAAATGTTTAGAGGTTGACTTGTTTCTCCAATATTTATTGAAATCGTATATGAATTAGGGCCTCATGGGGCCCCTACACCTCCTGGGCCCCCCTGCAGCCGCAGGGTCTGCTTCCTCTATAGTTACGCCCCTGCCTTTAATACAATATGAAAAAGCAGTTATAGAGGTAAATACGTGTATAGATGACACTTTCAGCCACTATGTAGTCAAGTGAAACAATAAAGCTTACAAAATGCAGCCCAATGAAAAAATGTCAGTCTCTTAGATTATTTCTTGCCGACCCCTTCACAGTCTCTCAACTGTACATAAATCCAAAATCGAATATATAAACCCCCAAAAGAGGGAATACGTATAGGGAGCGATCAGCGCCTGTGGCAACAGAAATAAAAAACAAACATAGCGCAATACGTTTGCAATGTAGAATATCACCCCGTGCATGCACTGAATGTTAAGTGGATATGTTTTCCCCTTTTCCTTCAGGTGGCTATTAGTGAATGAAGGTGGCAATTCAAGTGAACAGAAGGGCGGAAGAGTGCTTTTCCTGTGAAAATAAAATATATTCCAAGGATGCAGGTGCCTCCACCTTCTATATAAAATGCCTACTTACAAACCACTAGCGTGGTATAATGCGTTTAATATGAAGCTCTCTCAGGTTTTTCTCCTCCAGTGTTCGACTCCTTCCAGGTTCCCAAAGTAGAAATACAAACCGATGATAGTGTAACACCGTTTATTTAAAACATAATTAAAAGCAATTAAAATTTACACTCACATTTCCCTTGCGGGTTTTTGCGCATTGAGTCCAACAAACAGTTTTTCTGGGGTCCCCAGAGGCAGTCCTGCCAGCTCGCTCCAAAAATCTTTTCTGCTTGCTCCAGGTGCCTTGGTTCAGGTTGTTGCGTCCCCCAAACTATGCCTAACGCGTTTCGCTGGATGCTACCAGCTTCCTCAGAGGCGTCTCTACCATTTTTGTTTGTATCCTTCCTTTTAAAGCCCATTCCAGCGTGTTCGTTTGATTTCCGCTTTCACTTCCGGTTTATGCGTTCCAGCTTGTGCGTTCCAGCGACTTCACTTCCGGTTTGGCGCATAATACTCTCAATCTTCTGTGTGCTGTAATGTGGGCTGGTATATTTCTCTCCCGTGTCTTCTCCTCATCACTCCTTTAGCTTAATACCCCACCAGGCCACAATACAACAACCCAGCTCCATAAAAGGACACATATATATTTTTAACAACATGTTAGAATATGCAAAAATAGTGATCAGAGGGGATCATGGGAGATGTAGTTTCCCCTGTTTTTTTATATGTTCAAAAAACTTTGTTTTCATCCATGTATACATACATGAAATACATACTTTTTTTTATAGCGTTTAGAAATAACAATGCAGGGGAATCATGGGAAATGTAGTTTCTCTTTTTGTTTAAAAAATAAAATAAAATAAAATTTTTCATTTCATATATATTTTTTACATATTTCTTCTCATTAATTTCTCCCGCATATATTAGTTCTAGATTTTTTGTGTTCAATATCTTTCATAAAAAAGCTCTTAAGTTGATATCAATATTTAACCCTTGTGGTATAAAAGTGTGCATATTATAAATCCATTTGCTTTCCTCTTGTAGTGTTTTTCTCGTTAAATCTCCTCCCCTCCAGTCTTTTTGTACTATACTTATACCCCAAAATTTCAAATTTTTAGCTTTCTGATTATGACATTCTTTAAAGTGCTTTGACACGCTGTGATTCATAACTCCCTTTTCTATATTTCTTACGTGTTCATTAATTCTTTCCCTTAATTTCCTATTTGTTTTACCGATGTATTGAAGGCCACAAGGGCATTCTAAACAATATATCACATTTTGTGTTGTGCATTTAATACAGTGATCAATAGTATATTCTTTTTTTGTCACATTGGATATAAATTGTGTCCCTTTCTTTCCATACCTACAGGCTTTGCAGAGTGCGCAGGGAAAAAAACCTTTCCACTCCTCCTTTGGTTTTTTACCTTGTGTTCTCTCTGTGGGGATGAAATTACGCACTATCATTTGGCCCTTTTATATATAACCTTTGGCCTTTGGGGGATTTTCCCTTTTAAGAGTTCATCTCCCTCTAATATATTCCAATGTCTATTTAAAATTCTTTTTATTTCTTGTGCCCCAGGGGTGTATGTGGTAATGAACGATAAGCTTGGCTGCTCATTAGTTAATTCTTCCTTCGTTTTCTCTTTCAATAAATCTGCTCTATCTATTCCTCTTATTTGTTTTCTCGCTTTTTGGATGAGTTTGTTTTTATACTCCCTCTGTTTGAACCGTTCTGACACGTAGTTTAATTGACCTTCTAGCTCTATCGGGTTGGAGCAATTTTTCTTTAAACGACAGAATTGTCCGTACGGGATATTTTGCAACCATGTGGGGTTATGGTTGCTGGTGTTTAATACATAGTTACAGACATCTACTTTTTTGAAGTAAGTTTTAAAATCCAGAGAGTCATTGTTTTTATTTTTCCTTATTTCTAGGTCCAGGAAATTTATTGTCTCCTGACTATAGATTAAGGTGAATTCTAGATTTTGATCATTTTTGTTTATGTCATTGATGAATTTTAGCATTTCTTCTTCCGACCCTTGCCACAAAAATACTATATCGTCTATGAAGCGTCGCCATAGGATCAAGTCACCCCCAAGCTTAGATGTTACATTATGCTGCTCCCAGTGTCCCAGGAACAGATTGGCATAGCTGGGGGCGAATCTTGTTCCCATGGCGGTGCCCCATGTCTGTAAATAGTATTTGTCCCCAAACCAGAAATAATTATGGTTTAATATGTAAGAAATGGCCTCTATTATGAATTCCTTTTGGTTGATCGGCATATTCGGGTCTTTTTCTAGGTAATGTGTCACGGCTCTTATTCCTAGTTCATGTTGAATTGAGGTGTATAGAGATTTAACATCAAGGGTACATAAAAATGTCCCTTGTTTTAATTTTATATTCTGCAAATCTCTAATTGCTTGAGTTGAATATTTTAAATAACTGGGTAAACTTAATACATAGTTTTGTAGTATTTTATCTACATATTCTGACATATTGCATGATATTGAATTAATGCCTGACACGATGGGTCTGCCTGGTGGATTTTTTATGTTCTTGTGTATCTTTGGCAAGCAGTAAAGGACTGGAATTTTGGGATTTTTCATGTATAGATATTCTTTCTCCTTCTGATCTAAAATTCCTTCTTGTGCTGCCTTATCAATTATTGTTTTTATTTTTTTATTGAAAGTTTCCGTGGGATCCCCCACTAATAGTCGATATGTATTGCTATCTGAAATGAGATCCATACACATTGTTTTATAATTTTCTGTGTCCATCACTACCAAGCCGCCCCCCTTATCTGCCGGCTTGATGGTGATGTCACTGTTTTTTTGTAGGCCCCTGAGGGCTTCTTTTTCTTTTTTCGTAATGTTATATTTCATTGGTTTTTTTGCCCACTTTTTTTGCAATAAGTCTAAGTCCTGTTTTATCAGTTTTTCATATATTTGAATATAGGGGCCTTTTTCATCCTTTGGGATATATTCTGACTTCTTTTTTAAGCCTGTGTGATAGTATCGGAATTTTTCCTGTGTATTTTGTGGAGGGGGTTTTCTATTTATAATATCACTGTTATTAAAGGCTCTTTTTAATCTCAATTTTCTAATGTGTTTTTCTGCATCCACAAACAGGTCAAATCCATTAAGCCTGTTGGTGGGTGCAAACGTTAGCCCTTTACTCAAAACATTCTGTTCGGATTCTGATAATTTGGTGCTGCTTAGGTTGAATATTCCTAATGAATTTCCCTCCTTATTTCCTGTCTTGGGGTTTTTTGATTTTGAGCCCCCCTTCTTTCCTCTCCTCCTTGTTTCCATCTCCATGTCTCCCTTTCTTGGTGTGTCCGTGTTCCCCATTTTTCTGGTTCCTCCCTCCCCCTGGACTTTTGTGTTGACCATGAATTTTCCTGATGTCTGTCCTTTCTCCTCTCCCTTATTTCCTGTGTGTACCAGTGGTTCTGTTCTTTCCAAGGTGTCTGTTTTTTTCCATGTGTTGGTGTGCTCTGATATATTTTCCCTTTTGTGACTGTCTCCCACCTTTCTTGGTTTTGTGACGTCCCCTTCTTTATTCTGTTCTCTTTCCCTATTGTGTCCTTGTCGTTGTAATAACTTTTGTTCTTGGTGTCTCTTTCTCTGGTGTACCCTAAAAAATGCTTTTCCCCAGGGATTTGGTTTGCCCTCTGTGTGTTTTTTTCTACATTTGTGCCTTCCTTTTGTGACCATACCCTTATTTGTCCACTACTATAATCGTGTTTATCCCTTTTAAACTTGTGTTGTTTTATGCCTATTATCTTTTTTTCTTCTTCACCTAGTTTCTTCACTATTCCTTGTTCCAACACTTCATATTCCCGTGAATTTTCATGTATACTCATTTTCTTTTGTAGTTCACTAATTTCCTTATCATATTTTATCAGTTCCAAGTTCCTTTGTTTGATAATGAGTTTGATTAAATTATTTGTGCAATTCTCCAAAGTTTCTTCCCACTCTCTTTGGAATTCTATATCGTCAGTTCCAAAGGTGGCATTCTTTTTAATTCGTAAACCCCTCGGGGTGATTTTGTGTTCTAAATGGTTTTATCGCACCATGCACGTATTTCTTTTAACATTAGTTTTTCCAGATCTTGGAACTGATCTACTAATTCTATATCCACCAGCTCTGATGGGTCGCTGGTGTCTGAATTTATGGTTTGGAAGATCTCCTCCAAATCATAATTTCTGTTGTTCCTAAAAGCTAACATTTTTATGAGAGAATATAACAATAAAAACAATAAAGCTTACAAAATGCAGCCCAATGAAAAAATGTCAGTCTCTTAGATTATTTCTTGCCGACCCCTTCACAGTCTCTCAACTGTACATAAATCCAAAATCGAATATATAAACCCCCAAAAGAGGGAATACGTATAGGGAGCGATCAGCGCCTGTGGCAACAGAAATAAAAAACAAACATAGCGCAATACGTTTGCAATGTAGAATATCACCCCGTGCTTGCACTGAATGTTAAGTGGATATGTTTTCCCCTTTTCCTTCAGGTGGCTATTAGTGAATGAAGGTGGCAATTGAAGTGAACAGAAGGGCGGAAGAGTGCTTTTCCTGTGAAAATAAAATATATTCCAAGGATACAGGTGCCTCCACCTTCTATATAAAATGCCTACTTACAAACCACTAGTGTGGTATAATGCGTTTAATATGAAGCTCTCTCAGGTTTTTCTCCTCCAGTGTTCGACTCCTTCCAGGTTCCCAAAGTAGAAATACAAACCGATGATAGTGTAACACCGTTTATTTAAAACATAATTAAAAGCAATTAAAATTTACACTCACATTTCCCTTGCGGGTTTTTGCGCATTGAGTCCAACAAACAGTTTTTCTGGGGTCCCCAGAGGCAGTCCTGCCAGCTCGCTCCAAAAATCTTTTCTGCTTGCTCCAGGTGCCTTGGTTCAGGTTGTTGCATCCCCCAAACTATGCCTAACGCGTTTCGCTGGATGCTACCAGCTTCCTCAGAGGCGTCTCTACCATTTTTGTTTGTATCCTTCCTTTTAAAGCCCATTCCAGCGTGTTCGTTTGATTTCCGCTTTCACTTCCGGTTTATGCGTTCCAGCTTGTGCGTTCCAGCGACTTCACTTCCGGTTTGGCGCATAATACTCTCAATCTTCTGTGTGCTGTAATGTGGGCTGGTATATTTCTCTCCCGTGTCTTCTCCTCATCACTCCTTTAGCTTAATACCCCACCAGGCCACAATACAACAACCCAGCTCCATAAAAGGACACATATATATTTTTAACAACATGTTAGAATATGCAAAAATAGTGATCAGAGGGGATCATGGGAGATGTAGTTTCCCCTGTTTTTTTATATGTTCAAAAAACTTTGTTTTCATCCATGTATACATACATGAAATACATACTTTTTTTATAGCGTTTAGAAATAACAATGCAGGGGAATCATGGGAAATGTAGTTTCTCTTTTTGTAGTCAAGTGAATTGGTTGCAGCTGTTTGCAATGCATTTCCTTTCACTCTAGAAGTGACAGGTTTAAATGTGTCCAAAAAGGGTCATCTTTTCACTGTCTGAGGAGGCTGGGAGAATTACTTGTGAAATATTGCATAGCGTGACATCCTTAGCTAATAGAGGAGCAGTTAAATGGGCTTTACCATATCTGCCTGGTGGCTGTAAGGGCAACCTCACTAACTAATGAATGTGTTTCATTTTCTTGCGTTAAAATCAGTGGCACCACAGTAGGGGGTTCACAGAGATCATCCACTATTGGACTGAAGTGCTCCCTTAAAAGCATTAGGATCCTGGAAAATTCCAGGGCAACCCACATAGGATTCAAATGCATAACTGTAGCATATAGGAGAGTTATCTGGGTCTCAAAAGATATGGTTCGGAATATTCACAACACACCCAACCTCTCCTTATTTGTTGACTCCAGTGATCAGTACTGGGGGGGTCGAGTATTTCCAATGTGCCAGTTCTGCTATTTTTTTATGTGCAGAGAAAATATGGGACACACCCAAAGCTCATTCTTTCTTTGGCTAAGAGGTCTTTAATGATAAATCAAATTATAAACTAAAATCAATTTAAGAAATGAATGGCGAGACTTCAGGTCACTATATTTTACTTTTAAGGATGATCATTTGATTGTTTTGCTTTCATTATAAAATGAGGAGGACATTCCTTTTCTAAACTAATGTTACCCTTAAATGAGTGGTGTAACCAGCAGTGGCCGTGCACGCCAACCCCATCCTCTACCAGGTGCGTGCTGAATCGGGCAGGCTCATAAATTTTAATATTTGAAAGTGCCCACAGAAATGAGACTTATGTGCAGCAGACCCTGTGGTCTGGGGCCCCCTGTCCCCCACTAATAATTTCATAAACAGTTACCAGGGAAGATAATTTCCACCTTATTTTCATGGAGTTGGTGGTACTTAACTGAAAATACTGTTCCATCAATTTTGTGGTCATTCATGACCCTGGGGTGTGCTCATGTCCCCCCTAAATGCTCTTGTAATGAACGACAACTATTTTGTTGGAATAAAATCTCCTAAGAACTGCGTTGTGCAAAGAGCAGCATCAGGGTGCAGGTCTCTGCACTCAGTTTGGCCTTTTTCAAAAACTTTTACATTTCACTTTTTTTGGAGTAGCAACAGCATAATGAATTGTTCCCTAAATACAAAGGCACTCAGGGCAGTTCAGCTATAGTACTTTTTCCATTGGGATACGCACTGCTGATATCTTTCTAACGCTGTCAATGGGAAGCTATTAGCATATGGTTTATAGAAAAACATATGTATGCTCCATAAAGTGCTTGCCATGGTTGCAATCAACAGTGATTTCTCAATTTAATTCTAGTGGCTTTCCTACAGAAACATTAGAGTGACTGGGAAATATGACTGGTCAGACACACTAATGACGTAAACTAAAAACAAAATCCACAGCCTATTCAGTTCATCTACCATTGGGAAGGGTTGGGGAATGATTCCTTTATCTTTCCTTCTCTATCATCTACAAGCTATAGACCTAGGGGGTTATGTACTAAAGTCTGTTTTTTTCTGGTCAAGGTTTTTTTTTTTGAGATTTATTACATCCTGAGGCTGCTAAGTTTGAATAAAAAAGTACTCCATCTCAAACCTGTCAAGGTCATGTAGAAGTCAATGGCAGATGTCCCCTTTACAACTAGAAGATATCATGATCTGCGCTGGGTTTTGTACTAAAAAATC
Source organism: Xenopus petersii (assembly GCA_038501925.1). Classification (NCBI taxonomy): domain Eukaryota; kingdom Metazoa; phylum Chordata; class Amphibia; order Anura; family Pipidae; genus Xenopus; species Xenopus petersii. The sequence goes on along the minus strand of CM076675.1, from coordinate 71,311,830 downwards.
TTAAAACTTTAATTTTTTCACAATGTTATCAAAACTTCATAGTCTTTTTCCGCACCAAATTTTTTAAATTGTTATTATAAATAAGGTAACATTTCTTCAACTACTCCTCCACTTGTTCTTATTCTAAGATGACGTGGATGTGCTTTTACTCCATCTGAGACAGTCTAAGACTAAATATTCAGCTTTATGTATTACTTCAAAAGATATGGAATGCTAGGCCAACTTTTCATGGGTGAGCGTAGTACTGGGGGTCATTTATAAAGTTTGTGCTGTGAATAATAATTGTTCTCAAATGGCTCGCAAATGAGATGGGTGTTTGTGTGAGTGCGAACACTGTTTGTGTGTGAAAATAGCGTTGACAATAAATAAATCGCAACTTGCGAAAACTGTTGCACGAAATTTTCTTCTCCATCAACATAGTGGCTTAACTCAAATACATAAGTTAGCATACATATTTGCAACTCAGGTGGAGAAATAATTACTGTGGTCATCGCTATTATGTAGGAGAAAGAGAAATGGTGGCCGCAACAGAGTGGTGTTATATAGACTTAGTAGAGGACACCCCCGGAGAAATATTTATTTTGGGGGAGAATTTAGCGATTGGGTAGAGCAGGGCTGTCCAACTGGCGGCCCGTGGCCCGCATGCGGCCCTAGACCCCCCCTTCTGTGGCCCACCAGATGCTGTGTGTGTTTACCATATGTAAGCATTAAAAGGTATCACTACAGAGATAAATTGGCCCCTGCATTGTTTAAACCTCAAATTCAGACTCTAACCCCCTGTATTGTTCACACCTGTGATCCCCCTGCATTGTTCACACTTGTGACACCTCTATTGTTCACATCCTAAAGCCTGTACTGTTCACACCTGAGACCCAGACTGAAACTGCCCACATTGTTCACCTGTTAACACCTTATTCAAAATGCTGGGGCAACAGCACTGTGTCACTATATGTAGGGATATCTTTCCCTGTCTCCTGCTCTGTTCTGCCTTCCCTCCCTGCAGGGCCCGAACCAGGGGCAGGCAGAGTAGGCGCCTGCCTAGGGTGCAATTTTTTTTTTAAACCGTGATTTGCTTGGCCTTTAATAGTTTTTCAACTTTATAAACTCCCTGTTCCAGACAGAATCACTCCCCAGCTCCCTTTTGTAGCTGCTGGCGCAAGTACATATATGGAGGCAAATAGTGTGTATTTTTTGGCTGATGCTGGCACAAGTACATATATGGAGGCAATAGTGTGTATTTTTTGGCTGATGCTGGCACAGGTACAGATTGGGGGCAATATAAGGGATTGGCTGCTGCTTAGGTACATGGGGCAATATGGTGGCTGCTGGCACAGGTACACAGATGTTTGAGGGCAATATGATGGATTTTTGGCTACTGCTGGAAAAGATGCAAATTGGGGCAATATGATGGATTCTCTTGGTTGCCGCTGGCATAGGTACAGATTGGGGGTAAACAGTGTCGGACTGGCCCATCGGGATAATGGTGTCAGTGGGCCCTCATGCTGTTAAACTTTTGGCCAATTTCATGGCCATCCCCTTTTTCTATGAGAACAAAGAGGCTAAATAGATGGAATAATATATTATAGTATGTAAAGAAAAGAGACTAGGAGAATAGAGGTTGATTGAGGAGATGAAGAATCATAGTACTGAGAGAGGCCCCTGGTCTAAGGTTTTTGGGTGGGCCCTGGTCTAATGTTTTTGGGTGTGCCCCTGGTGTCCCAGTCCGACACTGGGGGTAAAAATATGATGGACGTTTTGGTTTATGCTGGCACAGGTACAGATTGGGGCCTGGGGGCAATCTGAGGGATTGACTGCCATTGGCATAGATACAATGGAGGCAATATGATAGGTGCTGGCACAGGTACAGGGGGCTATATAACTGGTAAGGTGGAAAATGGTAATGCAGGAATGGGTGGAGGGCACTGATTGGCCCGGCCCTGCCTCCCTGTGTGTGCCATTCTCTGCTTTCCCAGTGCTGCTTGGGTGTTCCATTCTCTGCTTGCCCTATGCTACCTGTGGGATGTAAGCCTGTTAGGGGTTTGTTCATGGTGTTATTCGCATTTAGAAATTGTTGTTAAGGGCTCCTAAGGTGTTTAATCATGTGTTGGGGGGCTGTTGTATTATCCACAGGGGAGGATGAGGCATATGGATTTAAGGGTATGTTTTTAACATGACTTAAATTTTTCACATATGAGTGATGAGGGATTTCCCTGCAGTGAGTACCAACCATTTGTTTTTTTGGTGTGCTACCACCATTAATGTGGATATGATCTTAAAAGTTCTTGTGGTAATATGGGTGTGGTTTACAGTGGTGTGGTTTAAAAGGGGGAGTGGCCAACACTGACTTCAATTATCGGCCCTCCTCCACATAGGCCAGTAAAATTTTGGCCCTCGGTACCACAGAACTTGGACAGCACTGGGGTAGGGCAAGGGGGACTCCATAAAATACTAAAGACTTGGTGGGGAAAGGGTTTCCCTGAGTAGTAAGTAATAAATACGTGTTAGCGCTTAGAACAGTTATATAGGGATGCCACCAGGAAAGCATTTTATCCCCCTCCCCAAGCTGATAAAACACTTGCCAAGGTTGGACCAGTATTATAACTAGCACTTAATAACACTTAATAGGGGCAGATTTATCAAAGGTAGAATTTCAAAGTGAAATATACTTGGAAATTCGACCATCGAATGGCTATACTTCGACTTCGAATATCGAAGTCAAAGTTTTTTTTACCGAATTTGACTGTTCTGCGGTCAAAGTAAAATCGTTCGATTGTTTCGAATGTTTCTTTTAAATGAGGGGCCTTGATGTGGCACATAAGCTTACACATATTTTGGCCAAAATGTGATGCTACCACCTCAATTCATGACCCACATGAATCACTCGCTTCTGTACTTGGGATAGTCAAAAAATTTGGTACGTTCTCAGGCCTTCAAATTAATTGGGACAAGTCCATACTATTTCCCCTTGACGGACAACTTCCAGTAGGGATGGCCTCAAACTGTAACCTAAAAGTGGCAGACAATTTTAAGTACCTAGGGATAACGGTGCATAAACATAACTTACTCCTTACACCGTAAATTTAAGGACACAAACTTGCACACTGGACTAAACTCCCTCTCACGCTAATAGGCAGAATAAATGTATGCAAAATGATTTACCTTCCTAAATTTCTTTATATACTGAGTAATACCCCCTGCCATATACCCAAGAAAGCCTTACATGATATAGACCGAACGCAATCTGAATTTATTTGGGGGAACAAAACTGTCCAGAGCCACTCTCAATGCTCCACAAGATCAGATGGGACTGACCTCTCCCAATTTTGAACTATACTATCTTGCCTCCCAGGCCTCACATGCAGCCGGTTGGAAAGTGTTTGATGCTGATAATCCGGCATCCATAATAGAGGCACTATATCTTACTTCTGTGGAAAGCCTGCACAATGCTTTATATAGAACTCGAAAGGATCTTGGCCCTTTATTACCTGTAATGGATGCCACTAAGAGAGCCTGGGATGCAATTGTGCAAATCACTAAAGCTGATACCAGTCTTTCTCCAGACTCACCTTTATGGGGTAAGGAAGGAGGATTGCTGGCTCCAGTGTGTCCTGGTCATTAAAAGGTACTGCTGTAGATTCCCTGGAGTCTGTGTCACACTCCCGAAGTACATATATCATAGAGAAGAAAGGAATAAACAGCTTCAGGCAGTACTTAATAAACTGCAAGTGTTCATTTATTAGCAGTGTGCAACACTACATGTTTCGGGTACAAACCCTTTTTCAAGTGTGAACTTGAAAAAGGGTTTGTACCCGAAACATGTAGTGTTGCACACTGCTAATAAATGAACACTTGCAGTTTATTAAGTACTGCCTGAAGCTGTTTATTCCTTTCTTCTCTATGATACCTTTATGGGGTAATAGTAACTATCCACACTTATTAGCTGCATTCTCAGAGGTGGGAACATGGACTAAATTTGGTCTAAAGTGGCTATCACAAGTATACTCTGATGGGACTCTTCACACACTGCCTAAAATTCGCCAGATCCTCTCTCTGCCTGACCTGTCCGAATTCCAATACAACCAGATCAGCCATCTTTGCTCAGCGCAATTCCCAACCCCTCCTTTGCACCTACAATACACAGGGATAGAAAAATTGATATCTCAACCCGCCAAGGTCAAGTTCCTATCCAATGCATATAAGCACTTAATTTCCAATAGATATGATCCCTGACCCAGGGTGAAGTATAAGTGGGAGAGTAGTGGGGTTCGTGTCGACCCAGATGATTGGGAAGAAATCATAGACAACCTATATATCCCGTTAGTGAGTGTAAGAGACAGGCTCATACAGTTTAGGATCATACATCAAACGTACCTCACCCCTCAGAAACTATTTACAATGGGAAAAGTAGCTTCACCCAGCTGTCCAAGATGTGGTGCTCCTGTCGCTAATTTCATACATCTAATGTGGGATTGCCCAGTGATACTCAGATATTGGAGGGCAATCGTGAAGGCAGGACATTCCTGAAACAAATACAGGTATGGGTGTGTCTTTTATCCAAAAACCCAGATCCAGAAAACTCAGAATTACAGGAAGGCTGTCGCCCACAGAGTTCAATTTAAGTAAAAAAAAAAATTCTATTTGTAAATTATTTTTTTTCTGAAATAATAAATTGCCTTGTGCTTGATGGTAACTAAGCTGCATGAATCTATATTGGTAGCAAAAATAATTATAAGACATCGTTATCCAAATAAGCAAAAGCCCCATATCCACAATGCCTCAGCTCCTAAGCATTCTGTATAATAGATCCCATGCATACACAAAAAAACTATTTAGTAATATGTTTTTTGAACAATACTATTTATGTGCAAGGAACTATGATAATGAACTACACAATTTAATTATTTTTTGCTTTCTTTTTCCACAGAACTGTATTTGGAAGAGCTGGGAGGTGTACTGAATATTTTTTATCAACAATGAATAAATGTGGCCAGGGCTCCAGTGAAAATGCTACAACATGTGGCACCCAGGTTATGGATGTACAGTGCTACCTGATTCTGAACAGCACCTCTCAAAAAATCTTCATTGCGGTGCTCTGTATAGGAGCGGGAGCTTTGTGCATTCTGGAGAACACTGTCATTCTCTGGATGATATTGACGTCTTCCCATCTCAGGAGAAAACCCTCTTATATTTTCCTTATGAGTTTGGCTCTAGCTGACCTCCTTGCGAGTATGGTCTTCTCATACAGCTTTGTGGATTTCCACGTCTTCCATGGAGTAGGTACACATGGCGTCTTCTTGTTCAAACTTGGTGGAGTCACTGCGTCATTCACAGCCTCCCTTGGAAGTTTACTCCTCATGGCTTTTGACAGATATGTTTCTATTCACAAACCATATATGTATAAAGCAAAAGTGACCAGAAAAAGGGCATTGCTGGCTTTTGCTGGTATGTGGCTAATAACAATGTTCATTGCATACTTACCTCTTATGGGTTTGAATTGTTGTCAACTTGGAACTTCCTGTTCTGAACTTTTCCCCTTAATCAGCAACACTTATTTGGCAAGCTGGATTATTCTTGTGGTCGTTCTTCTCACTTTAATAATCTTTTCCTATGCACACATCCTTTGGAAAGCACACAAGCATGCTGTTTATATGGAGCAACAAAACGTGCAGCCTGTACGAGGTCAGGTTCGGCTAAGGTTGGACATCATGCTTGCAAAAACATTAGTTTTGGTTTTACTCGTCCTTGTTATTTGCTGGTCACCTGCTCTCATTCTTATGATGCACAGCTTGCGATTCTCTCTAAACAAATCTTTTAAGACCACATTTGCCTTCTGCAGTACTCTTTGCTTGGTCAACTCCATGGTGAATCCCATGATTTATGCGTGGAGAAGCAGTGAATTACGCTGTAAGTTAATCAAAGGATTCAAAAATATTAAGCGGCTGCTAAGGTTCAAAGGAATTGATCCAGAGGTAGACGGAGCCCAGAAGAACTCTGGACTTGACACTGTGGGCGAAGACACTGTTTGTGATACTGAATTAAGTCAATAGAAGGGCCAAATCTGAATGGACTAGAGAGATCTCTTGTGTTCAACTGTACTGGGTTACATGGGGCTACATTTTAACTATTGTTATTTAAAAAAGTACAGGCAATCATTTTCACCAGATGTTGCAGAACTACAGCATCCCTCATCACTCCACATTCTTATTTACTACATACATGCTGAATGTCGTTCATCACCTTTGGTAATCAATAAAGTTCAGGTCAACTCCTTGCCTAACTGCAGCTTGCCTAGCTATTAAAAGGGCCCTGCAGTTTATTACCCACAGACAAGGAAAACACACAGAAATGTCTTCTTTCTCATTTTTGGGTGATTACTTGGGTTCTCTGTATGTAAATTGTTTTACATGCTACAATTCCAATGAATGTGGGCAGGCAGGTATTTTCAGTCCACTTTGTGGCCCATGGGAGACAAGATTTCCTACGGGTGACAAAACATCCAGTCTGTCATGGCCCTAAAAGTGACAGATATTTAGTCACTGGTCAATATATCATATTTCTAAAACAATAATGCAATGACTTTGAACTTGGAATATATTTTATTACTGAAAAATAGGATACCATTTTATAGCCTGACCCTCATCACAGTTTGCTGGGAAGGCAATCTTCATATAGTCTGTATTACTGTACAAAAACCTGCTATTTATTCTTTGGGGTGTAAATGATCTTCTTTGAGACCATAGTGGTCATTTATGAATGGAGGTGCAGTTGTGGTAGCTCCAATTTCTAAGGAGTCAGTTATGTATAAAACCTCATTCATTAAACGTATTTGCTTCAACATGCACTGGTTGAACTTTCATATATTTTCGTGCAACAATGCTGTCTGCCTCCTGTTACAAATCAAACACTGTTGCCACTGCTGCAAAGCAGCCTCTTGTCCCCCCCGCCAGAGCCATAACCACCCTTAAGCTCCCCCACATGTACCTTTTTCTTTTTGCGGCTGTGGCCGGGGCCAGGTAGGGAGGTCAGAAGCAGCTGCAAACAACGTTCCCTTTAAGCCAGGTGTGTGCTTGTGCGCACATAAATACATTTTGAGACCAGCACACACAGTGTTTTAAAAAATGTGCACTCAAGTTTAAAATGTCTACACATAAGATTTTGTTGCTCACATTGCTTAGCATCCTATAGAAATAAACTGAGTGTTGACATTTCCATTGGCACACTGAGGCAAATCTATTTCACTTTTTAATAAAAATAGCCCTGTGAGTGAAGAGGAATTAGGCTTTAATAATCCAGGACTGAATCATTATTAGCCTATTGTCATGGTATTAGCTGCGTAAGGTTCTGTACACTATTGGCAAATTCTTATATTGACTTTTAATGGATAAATAATGTATTGGATTTTATGTATTCTACTCTATGTGGTGCTCCATGCTACACAGATGAATATTCAATTTGATGCTATCCGGAGCAGCTATACATGTGCAGCACACAGTGAGTGTATTACCGGGATGCTCCCCTGAGACTATTTTCAAGTAAAACAAATTTCTGGTCCCAGCGTATAAGTTCAATATAAAAAATACATGCAGTTTGAAAATACTGCTTTGAAGCTGTTTATTCCAACATTTTTACAGTATCTGAGACTATTTTGCCTTGTACTGCCAGCCACTTAGGGGCTAGCCATCACATCACTTATTTTGCACCACCCAGGAACATTTTTCATACTTGCATTGCTCCAAAACTCTTTTTACATTTAAGTGCTTCTCATAGGTAAAAAAAACAGTTGGGGACCCCAGTATAGGCACTGTGCAAAGTGCAAAAAATTGCAGAATTGCCACCAGTCTCTGCACTATTTTGTTCACTCTTGCAATTCCTGTAGCCCCCTTCTGTCTCTTTCTGTTCATAATGAATCTATTTGCCAGGCAGAGTGCCAACATGGTAGACTAATCAAGCTCCTTAATTTCTTCTTTCTTTAGTATCAAGATGGATGCTCAGTCAAGCCAAGCTATATTATAAGTGTTGTTGGGTCTTAATGCTACATATCACCAGCATAGTGGGATGGGTCCTGGGCTGCACCCATAAGTACTGCTTATAGTTTGCCATTGGGAATTGCATTATCATTAAACAAATAAGTAAGTCAATGATATTACCTTGCTTATGTTGTACTCATAATTCAACCACCAAAAGTTCCCAGCACGACAGAAAGTCTAGTTAAAAGGCCAAGGATCAAACTACAAAGACATTTGCCAAGTGTAACCAAGAATTGACTACCATGGCAATTATTATTGGTGTGTGGCAGTGTCAGACTGGGATGCCAGGGGCTAGAAAACCTTAGACTGTGGGCCCACCAGAAAAAATTAGACAATGGGCCCACTTTCCAAACTATTATTTCTCCTCTCCTCTCTCAACCTCTTTATTCTTCTAGTCTTTTATATCTACTTACTATATTTTTCCATTATTAAGTATTTTTCCTCATAATGTTATACGTATGGATCATGAAAAAGGCTAAATGGTTATAAGCAAGTGGGCAAGTGGGCCTACTGACACCTGGGAGTTTTCCTGGTATCCTGGTGGGTCAGTCCGACACTGGTGTGTGGTGAGTAGAAATCACATATTCAGAAGCTGATACAAAACAGTAATAGGGTTATGGTGAATACTCTAGAGAAATCTGGTATACAAGAATGTGTTTATACAAAGGGCCTGTAGGTGTCACTGTGCACATGAGTTATACTGTGCACACATAGTACTTTCTATCCTGCTTAAAGTGATAGAGTTGAAGTTACAGTTGAAGTGTAATGGCTGCATGAACCTGCTAATAAAGCACTGTTGTACTCTATACTCATCCTCTGCTACCAAGACATAACACATTGACGACAAGAAGTCTCTTCTAGCTCTGCAGCAGCCTGAAACTTTTCTCCCAAACCCTGGTGAGCCTACCATACCTTTTACTGCTTGGATCCATATGTTTAAAAATGACATTATTGCTGCTGACCAAGGGGAGATTTATGCTGCTAGAAAGCGTGCCTTACTTATTCAATGCTTGGGAGCAGAGGGACAGCGTATATTCTATACATTACCATTACCTGATGATACTTGTGAAACTGCTCTTATTGCTATAAAGAACTTTTTCGTGCCAAGAGTAATTATTGTGAGCATTTCAGGGTGTTATGGCAAAATGTTTTGTGTTGTTTAGCCATAATGCAGCCTTTAACCTAGCAATTGTGTCTGCTGCAAGTCACAACAAAACTCTGACCAGAATTCTAGTCACATGTTATGCAGAAGGTTGGGCCCAAAACTTGAGCTTGTTGTAAATGAAGTCTGTGACATTTTGGGCATTGCGTAAAAAGGCCATGGTCATATACCTTTACACACCTAAACTGCATGCACAGAGCAAAAAAGCATGCTGGCAATCCAAATGATTGAAAAGGGAGTCATCCAGCAACTAATTGCAAAAGCTTTTTGAATCTTCAAAAGCAAAGTCAACAACAAGAACAAAAACAAAGAAAGACCAACAGCTTGACATTGCCTTTGAGTTATGTGGCAAATTGCTTGCCCACCCCACAGTTTCAGTTCTTCAGTAGTTACCACCAAATATGTTTCACATAAAAGAACTAAGAGCAGTTTTGAGTATTCCAGTGCATTACATTCCAGGAAAGCACATCAATAAATACAGCATGTACCTCAGTTATTGGGTGATTTCAGCCTCTGTCTTATAAAAGGGAACTTGATAATTGCAGAAACAGCATTTGCCTACCATACTACAGGTTATTACTTGTTAGTCTGGACAAAATAAGGATTCATAATAAGTGAATAACATTTATGCCATACTTCTTGCCTTCATAAAAAGGAGTTATACCACATGTCCATATAAGGGTTTGCAACTCAGATATGGTCTGGTTTAGAAAATCACAAAAACATCTAAACCACAGAGACACAGACTTCCTGCACCTCGTTCCTCTTAACAGTCAACCATAGAGTACAATATGCCCACTTCCTCTACTCTTGTTTCATATACAGTCATATGAAAAAGTTTGGGAACCCCTCTTAATTCTTTGGAGTTTTGTTTATCATCGGCTGAGCTTTAAAAGTAGCAACTTCCTTTTAATATATAACATGCCTTATGGAAACAGTAGTATTTCAGCAGTGACAAAGTTTTTTGGATTAACAGAATATATGCATCATAACAAAATTAGACAGGTGCATAAATTTGGGAACCTCAACAGAGATATTACATAAATACTTAGTTGAGCCTCCTTTTGCAAATGTAACCGCCTCTAGATGCCTTTCATAGCCTTTGATTCTGGTTGGCGGTATTTTTGACCATTAGTCCATACAAAATCTCTCCAGTTCAGTTAAATGGCTGCCGAGCATGGACAGTTTGCTTCAAATCTTCCCATAGATTTTCGATGATATATTGTACTTACCAGCACTAATATAAAAGTTGGGTTTTTTTTACTGTACAACCTCTCCCTTCCTTTAAAAAAAAAAGCATGCCATTCATTCTGAGCACCGTGAACTATCAAACCACCCACGCTCAGCAAAATCCCTGTTCATTGAGTTCATGTCTCTATAAAACAAGAGGCCAAAAAAACTCCTTGTCAATGTAGCACCTAGTATCAGGAATTCAGTTGCTCATTACTAGGGCACAGGAGCACTAGTATTACATGCCATACCAGCCCATGTGTTGTCATTTTGCATGAAAAATAAGATATGCACAATTATAGGGTAAAGGTGTTCTAAAGTCTGTAATAACACAGATGCAATTTCTGTTATATTTACCATTGGGAGCAAGTTTTCACTTACCTTATCTATGTACTTGTGCACTGATTGTTTCGTTAAAAATACCAAACAGGCTAGATAGGATACAGATATGGCCAACGATATGGAAAAAGAATTCTCCTAACCTAGGTTCCTCTTCATCTCCTAACCTAGGTTCCTCTTCCTTTGCTTGTTCCATTACTCAAGGACTCTACACAACAAATTTCCTAAAGATCCTTGCATTTTCATACTGGGAAAAACTAAAGAAATTCACTAAGCCAGCTCATAGATTAAGGGGCATGTTTACTAACATTGGAGATAAATATCTGGAGAGATTTCTGGAGATGTTGCCCATAGCAACCAATCAGATCTTTGCTTTTGTTTTCTAACTTGGCTGTGGCTGTTTAAATCGAATTGCTGATTGGTTGCCACGGGCAACATCTCCAAAAATCTCTCCAGATATTTATCTCCAATGTTAGTAAACATGCCCCTATGTCAGCATAAATGTTTACGGCAATTGGGCTGATGATTACCCAGAACTGGAAGAAAACAGTAATATCAATGCATTCCTTAACAGCAAAAATTGTAAGAATATCAATCAATGAAAATTGACCTGCTTGCTTATAAGATGACATGGAAATTCCCAGGAAGGGAGGAAGGATGGGAGCTGGTAAGGTAAAATGTCACCCTTCCTCAACACTTTACTTAATATAAAGGTATCCACTCCTTCACGAAAAAATGAAAGTGTTTCAAAGAAATGACAATATAATGTATTGTTGCCTTGCACTGGTAAAACTGGTGGTAAACACAACTATACTATATATAAACAAGCGGCTGTGTAGTTAGGATGACAGTCATTCAAGCACAGGATACACAGTAGATTACACGGTTTATCTGCTATGTAACCTGTGCCTTTTCTCTTTTTTTAGCCCCCATGGCTACCCAACAGCCAGTTTTACAGTGGAGCCAACAGTACATTATATTTTCAGTACTTCATTTTTTGGTGTTACTGTTCCTTAAAAAAAATTATTGTATTTAGAAATTATACAGGATTATTGAAGGTGAACATCAACTCTATGCTAATGGCACACAAGCCTGTTTCTCCACTTGGGTAGAAACACAGATGGAGAAAAATCTTATCCAAGCATATACGCACCCATCCACACCTTGCTGTAAGTTGGCCTGTGTGCACAGATACTGAGGAAAACTTTCTTACTTCCATGCCAATATCTACCCTGTATGTGTGCACACAGGTCCACACCATGCCTGTCAGTCATTGGGCACTCATTCTCCATATCCAATATGTGGTGTTTATACAAATGGCCTGTAGATGTCACTATGCCCAAACGTATACTGTGCATACTTCCTGACAGCTTAAAAGTGAAAGTTCTTGTTGTGTAATGCCTGCATGATAATAAAGCACTATTATACTCTACTCATCCTCGGCTACCCAAAACATAACAATTGGCGACAGGATGGCTCTTCTACCTCTGCAGCAGCCTGCACCTTTTCTTCCAAACCCTGGTGAGCCTACCATACCTTTTACTACTTTGATCTGTATGTTTGAAAATTACATTATTGCTGCTGACCAAGGGGAGATTTCTGCTGCTAGAAGGCATGCTTTACTTATTCGTTGCCTGGGAGCAGAGGGACAGCGTATATTCTATACATTACCATTACCTGATGATACTTATGAAACTGCTCTTACTGCTATAAAGAATTTTTTCTTGCCAAGAGTAAATGTGGTTGCTGAAAGATATATAAATTCCGCCAATGTGGACAGCCTAATGGCGAATCCACAGAACAATTTGTAGCAGCTTTGAGAGAGCTGGTTGTTACCTGTGAGTTTGGGAATCTAACAGATGAAATGCTAAAATGGAAAAAACAAACTCACCTCACATTAGAGAGAGACTGCTCCTAGAGCAGGATTTAACCCTTGCAAAGGCTTTACAGTTGCTAGCAGTAGCAGAGGCACAGCAGTGGCAGAGGCTAAAACTCTCAGTCAGGGAACTGCTGGGAATGTACAGATTGTGAATTCAGCACTGTGGCCTAATAATGCACAGTCACGGGCAAAATACAGTGCTAGAAAGGGATTCACCTACACTGCAAAACCATACAGCAAATACAAATAAGAAATACTGCTTTCGCTGTGGTTCAACACAACACACTGCAAATCATGTTACATGTCGTGCAAAAGCTTTACGGTGCCGCAAATGCACAAAAGTAGGACATTTTGCTAAGATCTGCCGTAATTCTGCTAAAGATGTTCATGAAGTCACTACTACAAATGTTACAGTATTAAGTGTGGATAAGAAAGTAGAATGGAGGCAGCGCACTCCTGGGTATCAGACAATAATCGCTTTTCTCCAGATCAGTAAAAAAATATACTTTATTTCAACATAGTATTAATCCAATAAATATAGCTATGTTTATTGGATTAATACTATGTTGAAATAAAGTATATTTTTTTTACTGATCTGGAGAAAAGCGATTATGTTTATTGGATTAACCCTTTGCCTGCCAAGCACGTACGGCGTACGTGCTGGCAGGCCAATGCTCAGGCTGCCAAGAACGTACATTGTACGTTCTTTGGCAGCTGAGCTCTCTCTCTGCTTCGGCGGCTTTTGCCGCCTCCGCAGAGAGTGGGGAGAGAAGACAGCCCCCTAGGCAACGAGGCTGGGGGGCTGTCAAGTCGGATCTGCGACTCGATTGTCGCAGATCCGACTTCAAAGTAGCAGACGCATCGCATGGAGCGTCTGCTACTACACTCACCCTTCTTCCTGCCTGCAGAGCCGCCCACGCACTTCCTGCTGCGCAGCAACTCTGCAGACACGCTGCCAGGACTCCTCCAAAGAAGACAGCGATTCTCCTGCTCCAAAAACGGTAAGTGCACGTTTTTTTTACACACTTACCTGCACCTACACATACTTACAGTACATTTATGCATTTTAGTAAAGATTGGAATTTTTTAAAAATTTTTTTTTTTAATTTTAGCACACTTGGTCCCTTTTGTACAGTTATTTACACTTATTTACACTTATTTACATGTATTTGCACACTCAGATAACTTTTATTAGTGCACAAATATGTATACAAAAACAGGTGTTTTTTTTTTTTTTACGAATTCATTATACTGTTATCTTTTGGTTTTTTTGCCTAAAAACGTGTTATTTTGGCAGCGTGACTATTGGATAATCGATTTCGGCCACTAATTACGCTGTCAGAACAATTATTTTGTTATTTCATTGATTTACGCTATTTTTGTGGTTTTATTGCAATTTTATCCCTGCATTATTGTTCCTTATGTATCTTTAGTATCGTTTTGCTGTTTGGTGCTTTGGTATAGAAAGATAGATTTTACTTAGTTTGATCCGCCAAAATATGTGCTTTCCAAAAATATATGGGTTTCTGGGGGTATTTTTACAGTTTGGGGGTCTTACGGCACATAACGTACAGTTAGGGTTCTCTTTTCTGCAGCTTAGTTGGCTAGCGTGAAAATTCATAGGCACGTTTTTCATTTGGGGTCCATACACAACACATACTTTGGTAAATCTATACATATTGGGCATCAAACTATTTATTAGACCTCTGACGTCCATATTTAGAGAGATTTTTCTTTGTACGTAAAACATTGTGTGTGATAAATGCGGCAAACTGCAACATTTTTAGGCGATTTTCAGAAATGTTGTAAAAACCTATATGTTTAGAAAAGCTTTGCAGTTTGGTAGTTTCGTGTAGAAAGACGTCGTTATCTTTGTTGGAATCGGCAGAATGTGTACTTTCCAAAAATGTATGGTTTTGGGGGGTCATTACTGTTAGGAGGGTCTTGAGGCAAATAATATGAAGTCAAGGGTCTATGTTCACAGAAGGCGAATCGGCAGCGGAGAAAACTCATATTCACTATTTTTATTTGGGGTCCGCACATGCCAGCTGCCTTGGTATATCTATGCATATTGGGCATCAAACTGTTCAGTAGACCCTTGGCATCAATATTTATGGTGTTTTACAATTGTATGTAAGAAATTGGGTGAGATAAATGCGGCCAATTGCAATATTTTTAGGCGATTTTCAGAAATGTAAAAACAGTTGCTTTTATCGCCAAATTTAGGAAAGGCTTGCGACTTGGTACTTTGGAGTACAAAGACATGCATACCCAATTTGGATTCACAGGAATGTGTACTTTCCAAAAATATATGGTTTTATGGGGTGAACGCACTTTTTTCTACCTTTGCCCCCCCAAAAACAATGTAAATGTGTTGATTTTGCAGTACCTGAAATGACAGACCATTTGAGGGTCTTTGTTTTGGGGCCCTATATGCCACGTGCTTGGGTACACCTATACATATTGGGCATCAAACTGTTCAGCGGACCCCAGGCTTTCATATTTGGGGTGATTTCTCTTGATACCTAAAAGTATGTGGGAACTACGATGCTAGAGGGTGAAAATTTTGAGGTGATTTTTGGAAATGTCCCCAAAATCACCAAATTTAGAAATGGTTTGCGGCTTAGTACTTTGGAGTACAAAGACATCCATACCCGATTTGGATTCGCAGGAATGTGTACTTTCCGAAAATATATGGTTTTATGGGGTGAACTTACTTTTTTCTACCTTTGCCCCCCCCCAAAAACAATGTAAATGTGTTGATTTTGCAGTACCTGAAATGACAGACCATATGGGGGTCTTTCTTTTGGGGCCCCTGTATGCCACGTGCTTGGGTACACCTATACATATTGGGCATCAAACTGTTCAGGGGACCCTAGGCTTTCATATTTGGGGTGATTCCTCTTGATACCTAAAAGTATGTGGGTAATACGATGCTGCAGGGTAGATATTTTGAAGTCATTTTTGGAAATGTCCCCAAAATCCCCAAATTTAGGAATGGTTTGCGGCTTGGTTCTTTGGAGTACAAAGACATGCATACCCAATTTAGATCCGTGGGAATGTGTACTTTCCGAAAATATATGGTTTTCTGGGGTGAACTTACTTTTTTCTACATTTGCCCCCCTCAAAACAATGTAAATGTGTTGATTTTGCAGTACCTGAAATGACAGACCATATGGGGGTCTTCGTTTTGGGTCCCCTATACGCCACGTGCTTGGGTACACCTATACATATTGGGCATCAAACTGTTCAGAGGACCCCAGGCTTTCATATTTGGGGTGATTTGTCTTGATACCTAAAAGTATGTGTGTAATACGATGCTGCAGGGTAGATATTTTGAGGTGATTTTTGGAAATATCACCTAAAGCACCAAATTTAGGAATGATTTGCGGCTTGGTACTTTGGCGTAGAAAGACATGCATACCCAATTTGGATTCGTTGGAATGTGTACTTTCCGAAAATATATGGTTTTCTGGGGTGAACTTACTGTTTTCTACTTTTGCCCCCCCAAAACAATGTAAATGTGTTGATTTTGCAGTACCTGAAATGACAGACCATATGGGGGTCTTTCTTTTGGGGCCCCTGTATGCCACGTGCTTGGGTACACCTATACATATTGGGCATCAAACTGTTCAGGGGACCCTAGGCTTTCATATTTGGGGTGATTTCTCTTGATACCTAAAAGTATGTGGGTAATACGATGCTGCAGGGTAGATATTTTGAAGTCATTTTAGGAAATGTCCCCAAAATCCCCAAATTTAGGAATGGTTTGCGGCTTGGTTCTTTGGAGTACAAAGACATGCATACCCAATTTAGATCCGTGGGAATGTGTACTTTCCGAAAATATATGGTTTTCTGGGGTGAACTTACTTTTTTCTACATTTGCCCCCCTCAAAACAATGTAAATGTGTTGATTTTGCAGTACCTGAAATGACAGACCATATGGGGGTCTTCGTTTTGGGGCCCCTATACGCCACGTGCTTGGGTACACCTATACATATTGGGCATCAAACTGTTCAGAGGACCCCAGGCTTTCATATTTGGGGTGATTTGTCTTGATACCTAAAAGTATGTGTGTAATACGATGCTGCAGGGTAGATATTTTGAGGTGATTTTTGGAAATATCACCTAAAGCACCAAATTTAGGAATGATTTGCGGCTTGGTACTTTGGCGTAGAAAGACATGCATACCCAATTTGGATTCGTTGGAATGTGTACTTTCCGAAAATATATGGTTTTCTGGGGTGAACTTACTTTTTTCTACATTTGCCCCCCTCAAAACAATGTAAATGTGTTGATTTTGCAGTACCTGAAATGACAGACCATATGGGGGTCTTCGTTTTGGGGCCCCTATACGCCACGTGCTTGGGTACACCTATACATATTGGGCATCAAACTGTTCAGAGGACCCCAGGCTTTCATATTTGGGGTGATTTGTCTTGATACCTAAAAGTATGTGTGTAATACGATGCTGCAGGGTAGATATTTTGAGGTGATTTTTGGAAATATCACCTAAAGCACCAAATTTAGGAATGATTTGCGGCTTGGTACTTTGGCGTAGAAAGACATGCATACCCAATTTGGATTCGTTGGAATGTGTACTTTCCGAAAATATATGGTTTTCTGGGGTGAACTTACTGTTTTCTACTTTTGCCCCCCCAAAACAATGTAAATGTGTTGATTTTGCAGTACCTGAAATGACAGACCATATGGGGGTCTTCGTTTTGGGGCCCCTATACGCCACGTGCTTGGGTACACCTATACATATTGGGCATCAAACTGTTCAGAGGACCCCAGGCTTTCATATTTGGGGTGATTTGTCTTGATACCTAAAAGTATGTGGGTAATACGATGCTGCAGGGTCGAAATTTTGAAGTCATTTTTGGAAATGTCCACAAAATCACCAAATTTAGGAATGGTTTGCGGCTTGGTACTTTGGATTACAAAGACATGCATACCCAATTTAGATCCATGGGAATGTGTAGTTTCCGAAAATATATGGTTTTCTGGGGTGAACTTACTTTTTTCTACATTTGCCCCCCTCAAAACAATGTAAATGTGTTGATTTTGCAGTACCTGAAATGACAGACCATATGGGGGTCTTCGTTTTGGGGCCCCTATACGCCACGTGCTTGGGTACACCTATACATATTGGGCATCAAACTGTTCAGAGGACCCCAGGCTTTCATATTTGGGGTGATTTGTCTTGATACCTAAAAGTATGTGGGTAATAAGATGCTGCAGGGTCGAAATTTTGAAGTCATTTTTGGAAATGTCCCCAAAATCACCAAATTTAGGAATGGTTTGCGGCTTGGTACTTTGGAGTACAAAGACATGCATACCCAATTTAGATTCGTGGGAATGTGTACTTTCCGAAAATATATGGGTTTCTGGGGTGAACTTACTTTTTTCTACCTTTGCCCCCCCCCAAAACGATGTAAATGTGTTGATTTTGCAGTACCTGAAATGACAGAACATACAAGGGGGGGTCTTCATTTTAGGGCCCCTATATGCCACATGCTTGGGTACACCTATACATATTGGGCATCAAACTGTTCAGAGGACCCTAGGCTTTCATATTTGGGGTGATTTGTCTTGATACCTAAAAGTATGTGTGTAATACGATGCTGCAGGGTAGATATTTTGAGGTGATTTTTGGAAATATCACCTAAAGCACCAAATTTAGGAATGATTTGCGGCTTGGTACTTTGGCGTAGAAAGACATGCATACCCAATTTGGATTCGTTGGAATGTGTACTTTCCGAAAATATATGGTTTTCTGGGGTGAACTTACTGTTTTCTACTTTTGCCCCCCCAAAACAATGTAAATGTGTTGATTTTGCAGTACCTGAAATGTCAGACTATATGGGGGTCTTCCTTTTAGGGCCTCTATATGCCACATGCTTGGGTACACCTATACATATTGGGCATCAAACTGTTCAGAGGACCCTAGGCTTTCATATTTGGGGTGATTTGTCTTGATACCTAAAAGTATGTGTGTAATACGATGCTGCAGGGTAGATATTTTGAGGTGATTTTTGGAAATATCACCTAAAGCACCAAATTTAGGAATGATTTGCGGCTTGGTACTTTGGCGTAGAAAGACATGCATACCCAATTTGGATTCGTTGGAATGTGTACTTTACGAAAATATATGGTTTTCTGGGGTGAACTTACTGTTTTCTACTTTTGCCCCCCCAAAACAATGTAAATGTGTTGATTTTGCAGTACCTGAAATGTCAGACTATATGGGGGTCTTCCTTTTAGGGCCTCTATATGCCACATGCTTGGGTACACCTATACATATTGGGCATCAAACTGTTCAGAGGACCCTAGGCTTTCATATTTGGGGTGATTTGTCTTGATACCTAAAAGTATGTGTGTAATACGATGCTGCAGGGTAGATATTTTGAGGTGATTTTTGGAAATATCACCTAAAGCACCAAATTTAGGAATGATTTGCGGCTTGGTACTTTGGCGTAGAAAGACATGCATACCCAATTTGGATTCATTGGAATGTGTACTTTCCGAAAATATATGGTTTTCTGGGGTGAACTTACTGTTTTCTACTTTTGCCCCACCAAAACAATGTAAATGTGTTGATTTTGCAGTACCTGAAATGTCAGACTATATGGGGGTCTTCCTTTTAGGGCCTCTATATGCCACATGCTTGGGTACACCTATACATATTGGGCATCAAACTGTTCAGAGGACCCTAGGCTTTCATATTTGGGGTGATTTGTCTTGATACCTAAAAGTATGTGTGTAATACGATGCTGCAGGGTAGATATTTTGAGGTGATTTTTGGAAATATCACCTAAAGCACCAAATTTAGGAATGATTTGCGGCTTGGTACTTTGGCGTAGAAAGACATGCATACCCAATTTGGATTCGTTGGAATGTGTACTTTACGAAAATATATGGTTTTCTGGGGTGAACTTACTGTTTTCTACTTTTGCCCCCCCAAAACAATGTAAATGTGTTGATTTTGCAGTACCTGAAATGTCAGACTATATGGGGTTCTTCCTTTTAGGGCCTCTATATGCCACATGCTTGGGTACACCTATACATATTGGGCATCAAACTGTTCAGAGGACCCTAGGCTTTCATATTTGGGGTGATTTGTCTTGATACCTAAAAGTATGTGGGTAATACGATGCTGCAGAGTAGATATTTTGAGGTGATTTTTGGAAATGTCACCTAAATCACCAAATTTAGGAATGATTTGCGGCTTGGTACTTTGGCGTAGAAAGACATGCATACCCAATTTGGATTCGTTGGAATGTGTACTTTCCGAAAATATATGGTTTTCTGGGGTGAACTTACTGTTTTCTACTTTTGCCCCCCCCAAAACGATGTAAATGTGTTGATTTTGCAGTACCTGAAATGACAGACTATATGGGGGTCTTCCTTTTGGGGCCCCTGTATGCCACGTGCTTGGGTACACCTATACATATTGGGCATCAAACTGTTCAGAGGACCCTAGGCTTTCATATTTGGGGTGATTTCTCTTGATACCTAAAAGTATGTGGGTAAATGATGCTGCAGGGTAGATATTTTGAGGTGATTTTTGGAAAATTCACCTAAATCACCAAATTTAGGAATGATTTGCGGCTTGGTACTTTGGCGTAGAAAGACATGCATACCCAATTTGAATTCGTGGGAATGTGTACTTTCCGAAAATATATGGTTTTCTGGGGTGAACTTACTGTTTTCTACTTTTGCCCCCCCAAAACAATGTAAATGTGTTGATTTTGCAGTACCTGAAATGTCAGACTATATGGGGGTCTTCCTTTTAGGGCCTCTATATGCCACATGCTTGGGTACACCTATACATATTGGGCATCAAACTGTTCAGAGGACCCTAGGCTTTCATATTTGGGGTGATTTGTCTTGATACCTAAAAGTATGTGGGTAATACGATGCTGCAGAGTAGATATTTTGAGGTGATTTTTGGAAATGTCACCTAAATCACCAAATTTAGGAATGATTTGCGGCTTGGTACTTTGGCGTAGAAAGACATGCATACCCAATTTGGATTCGTTGGAATGTGTACTTTCCGAAAATATATGGTTTTCTGGGGTGAACTTACTGTTTTCTACTTTTGCCCCCCCCCCAAAACAATGTAAATGTGTTGATTTTGCAGTACCTGAAATGACAGACTATATGGGGGTCTTCCTTTTGGGGCCCCTGTATGCCACGTGCTTGGGTACACCTATACATATCGGGCATCAAACTGTTCAGAGGACCCTAGGCTTTCATATTTGGGGTGATTTCTCTTGATACCTAAAAGTATGTGGGTAATACGATGCTGCAGGGTAGATATTTTGAGGTGATTTTTGGAAATGTCACCAAAATCACCAAATTTAGGAATGATTTGCGGCTTGGTACTTTGGTGTAGAAAGACATGCATACCCAAATTGGATTCAGGGGAATGTGTACTTTCCGAAAATATATGGTTTTCTGGGGTGAACGTACTTTTTTCTACCTTTGCCGCCCCCCAAAACGATGTAAATGTGTTGATTTTGCAGTATCTGAAATGACAGAACAAACGGGGGGTCTTCCTTTTGGGGCCTCCTATGCCACGTGCTTGGGTACATCTATTCATATTGGGCATCAAACTGTTCATTTGACCCAGGATTTTATATTGGGGGTGTTTTACATTGATACCTAATGATGTGTGGGAGATATGTTGCTGTAGAGTGGAAGCTTTGAGGTCATTTTTCAAAAAATTCACCAATTTCTATAAAACATTATAACTTTAGGAAACAATTGCAACTTAGTGGTTTGGAGTACAAAGATATTTCTACCCATTTTTGATTCACCAGAATCTGTTCTTTCTAGTAATGGGTAGTTTTCTAGGGTAAACCTACTGTTAGCGGAATGTTTGGCCTTGAAATCAAAAGTATGCCGTTTGGGGAGTGTTGCTTTGGAAATTTGGTTGTGTACTGCTTGTAGATTTTGAGCTATACAAGTGAGAAATCTCCATAAAACGATATATATTTGGTATTGTCGCGTTCAGGAGACATAGACCTTTCTAAATCGGCTGTGTTCTCGTACATAAAATAAATGATGTTTCTGATATATGTGATTGTTCTTCGTGCAACATGATTTTTTTCATTTTATTTGACACTTAGAATCCAATATTTTTTTAGAGAAGTAGAATTACACCAAAATTCTTGCATATTGTGAATGTTCAGGTTGTCCTGAAAAAAACAATATATTGTTTTCCTGGGTTAACTAAAAGACCACCCCAGGAAAGGCCCTTAAAGTGAAAGAGTGCAAAATATCTAAAAACTGCTTGGCAGTAGATGTTCGCATCTAGGACAAAACGGCTGGCAGGGAAAGGGTTAATACTATGTTGAAATAAAGTATATTTTTTTACTGATCTGTAGAAAAATGATTATTGTCTGATACCCAGGAGTGCGCTGCCTCCATTCTACTTTCTTGCTGTTGGCGTTCCCCCTAGTGACGGACTCTGGGCCGGCTGCACCCGGGTCACAATGATTACAGGGTAAGATTTCAGCTTCTTTACCTTGTTTTATATTAAAGAAGACAGTGTTTTAAATCAAGAGTAGGGTCCTAGGCATCTGGCACCCAGACCAACCGACATTTACGGTGAGCGAGGTTTGGTCTGTAATTAATTAACAGCTGTTATTGGAACCCGCAACGTACTTTACTTACAAAGGAGATTAAAGCTGAGTACAGAGCCGGAGTTCTTTCTTTTCTTTTGAAATACATGGGTTAAGTGTGGATAAAGCTGGTACATTTATTCCAGACAAGGTTATATGCACTGTCAATGTGAGTACTGCTCCTGCTGACAAGGGACACCCCATTAACCTGATGCTTGATATAGGTTTAGCTGTTTCTATACTACCAAAGGATGTTTTCTTGAAATACTTTGCAAAAGTTCCGCTTGTTGCACCTGCCCTGAAACTGGTCATCCAATCGCTGTGCTTGGTTGCTTGCCAGTGACTATACAATTTGAATCAAATACTGCAAAATGTGACTTTTACATTGTGAATAAGGGTACTGCTATACTTGGAAGGGATCTCTTTGCTGCATTAAACCTACAATTATTTGATGGTCTCATTACTACAGCACCAGTGCCTGCCACACAGCCAGTGTCTAAAATTTCACCACAAAGCAACACTTCATTGGGCTGTGCAAAGAACTTTCTACACAAAGTTAAGTTGACACCAGATATAAAACCACTTCCATTCCCTGATTCAGCATGGGAAAAACTTGCTATTGATATTGGCGGTCCTTTTACAGATGCTCCTATAGATTGTAGATTTGCTATAACCTTGATAGACTATTACAGTAAATGGCCTGAAATTGCATTTGCTTCTCATATATCATCAGCCACAGTAATAACATTTCTGTCTACAGTCTTCAGCAGAGAAGGTAATCCAAAGGAGTTAATATCAGACAACGGACCACAGTTTGTCTCATATGAGTTTGAATCCTTTCTGAGAGAGAGGAATATTGTGCATAGGAAATCTTCAGTGTATTATCCACAATCAAATGGAGAAATCAAGCGATTCAACAGAAGTCCAGACAGCAAATCTTACTGGAAAATCTTGGAAAGTATTTACAACAGAGTTCCTACATAACTACAGAGCAACGCGCCGTTCAACAACCCAATCATCTCCAGATGAATTATTAAATGGCAGACAGAGGCGCACTAAGTTACATGTTACAGACATCAAACTTCCACAAAATACTGTGCCTACAAAATCATCTACTGCTGACTTTGTGAAACGTCAACAAGCCAAATGCAAGGCTTATACTGAAAACGTGGTGCCAGAGAAGTACACTTTCAGCCAGGATCTTTAGTCAGAATTAAGAAAACAGGAATACTGAAACAAGCACAATCTAAATTTACTACACCACTTAAAGTGAGACACCAGCGAGGACCATACACATATGAACTGTCTGATGGATGCATATGGAATGTAAATCGTCTTGCTCCTGTTAGATATGACTTTGGAGAAGCTCCATTTGATGAAGGACATTTTCCTACTCCTGATGTCAACTGCAATAGGCCTGAAGAAAGTGAACTTATAAGGCGTACTGAGAGAATCAGAAAACTACCTACATGGACCCAGGACCATGTGATGTAAATAATGTATATTATTGCTTTAACCCTTTAAGTGCCACAGAACGTAGAATCTACGTTCTGTGGATCAAAGGACCAAAGTGCCACAGATCGTAGATTCTACGTTCTGCAGCACTTCCGGGTTTGCGAGCGGAGGAGCGGCTGTTAGAGCCGCTCGCTCCGTTCCTTCACGATCCCCTGCCCCTAGACAACGAGCAGAGCAGGGGATCGTGTGGCCCCTGGGGCGCGATCGCCCAGGGGCCCCAAAGCAGCAGCAGGGACGCGTTTCCTATGCGTCCTGCTGCTGTCTGTGCTGCACTTCCGCCCAGCTCCGCCCCCCCATGCCTGCTGACCGTTGGAGCTGGAGATCTGCTGCGTGGGACCCATTATCAACGATCTGAAGCATCTACCCCAGGTAAGTGTAACATTTACACACACAAAAACACACAAACACACCAACACACACTTATTACAGTAATATACACTTACATTCACACTTACACACACTCACACATAGATTTTTGGGGATTGGGGGGGTCACACACACTCACAGCACCCATGTACTTTTGCACACGCACACACGCGCAAATAACATGCAATTTACCCGTTGTGCACACGCATATGTACATATATGGCTTTGTGGCTTTTTTTTTTTCTTATCACATCGTCTCTTTTTTGGCTAAAAAAAATGTTTTATTGCCGTTACGAATAGCGTATTCGCTAACCGTACTGTGCAATAGCTTTTGTATGTTATTTTGGTGGTTATATTGCAATTTTGGGTATTTTGGTGCATTTTTAGCCATTTTATTGAATTTTTAGCCATTTTATTGCATTTTCAGCTCTGCATTTGTGTTGTTCACTTGTTTCTGTCCGTATAATCGATTTGGCCTAGCTAAAATATTCAAACGGTATTTCTGGTGGCCGATTACACTAGTGTGAAAAAAAAAAGCATTGATTTTTGTGGTTTTATTAGTTTTTGGTGATTTATTTGCATTTCACACTGTTTTGTGTTATTTTGTTTTGCCTATGTAAATTTTATCTACTATATATCCATTTGTGGGTCTCTGTGCGCCACATAGTTTGGTATATCTATGCATATTGGGCATCAAAGTGTTTAGTAGACCCCATATTTAGGATGTTTTATGCTGATACGTTACGAAATGTGGGGCACATAATGGGGTAAAATTCAAGCTTTGTGACGATTTTCAGAAATTTGATAAAAACCGTTATGTTCAGCATTGCTTTGCAGTTTGGCAGTTTGCAGTAGAAACACTTATTTACCCATTTTGGATTCGTCAGAATGTGTACTTTCTGAAAATATATGGTTTTCTGGGGTCTCTGTACTGTTAGGGGGGTCTAATGTCGCATAATACACACACCAGGTGCTTATATTGCAGCAGCCAGAGCGTCAGCTGTGAAAATGTCTATACATATTGTCATTTGGGGGTCTCTGTGCGCCACATAGTTTGGTATATCTATGCATATTGGGCATCAAAGTGTTCAGTAGACCCCTGGCGCTCATATTTAGGATGTTTTATGCTGATAAGCTACGAAATGTGGGGCATATAATGGGGTAAAATTCAATCTTTGTGACGATTTTCAGAAATTTGATAAAAACCGTTATGTTCAGCATTGCTTTGCAGTTTGGCAGTTTGCAGTAGAAACACTTATTTACCCATATTGGATTCGTCAAAATGTGTACTTTCTGAAAATATATGGTTTTCTGGGGTCTCTGTACTGTTAGGGGGGTCTAATGTCGCATAATACACACACCAGGTGCTTATATTGCAGCAGCCAGCGCGTCAGCCGTGAAAATGTATATACACTATTGTCATTTGGTGGTCTCTGTGCGCCACATAGTTTGGTATATCTATGCATATTGGGCATCAAAGTGTTCAGTAGACCCCTGGCGTTCATATTTAGGATGTTTTATGCTGATAAGTTACGAAATGTGGGGCATATAATGGGGTAAAATTCAAGCTTTGTGACGATTTTCAGAAATTTGATAAAAACCGTTACGTTCAGCATTGTTTTGCAGTTTGGCAGTTTGCAGTAGAAACACTTATTTACCCATATTGGATTCATCAGAATGTGTATTTTCTGAAAATATATGGTTTTCTGGGGTCTCTGTACTGTTAGGGGGGTCTAATGTCGCATAATACACACACACCAGGTGCTTATATTGCAGCAGCCAGCGCGTCAGCCGTGAAAATGTATATACACTATTGTCATTTGGGGGTCTCTGTGCGCAACATAGTTTGGTATATCTATGCATACTAGGCATCAAAGTGTTCAGTAGACCCCTGGCGTTCAAATTTAGGATGTTTTATGCTGATAAGTTACGAAATGTGTGGCATATAATGGGGTAGAATTCAAGCTTTGTGACGATTTTCAGAAATGTGATAAAAAACGTTATGTTCAGCATTGCTTTGCAGTTTGGCAGTTTGCAGTAGAAACACTTATTTACCCATATTGGATTCGTCAGAATGTGTACTTTCTGAAAATATAGGGTTTTCTGGGGTCTCTGTACTATTAGGGGGGTCTAATGTCGCATAATACACACACCAGGTGCTTATATTGCAGCAGCCAGCGCGTCAGCTGTGAAAATTTATATACACTATTGTCATTTGGGGGTCTCTGTGCGCCACATAGTTTGGTATATCTATGCATATTGGGCATCAAAGTGTTCAGTAGACCCCTGGCGTTCATATTTAGGATGTTTTATGCTGATAAGTTACGAAATGTGGGGCATATAATGGGGTAAAATTCAAGCTTTGTGACAATTTTCAGAAATTTGATAAAAACCGTTATGTTCAGCATTGCTTTGCAGTTTGGCAGTTTGCAGTAGAAACACTTATTTACCCATATTGGATTCGTCAGAATGTGTACTTTCTGAAAATATATGGTTTTCTGGGGTCTCTGTACTGTTAGGTGGTCTAATGTCGCATAATACACACACCGGGTGGTTATATTGCAGCAGCCAGTGCGTCAGCGGTGAAAATGTCTATACATATTGTCATTTGGGGGTCTCTGTGCGCCACATAGTTTGGTATATCTATGCACATTGGGCATCAAACTGTTTAGTAGACCCCTATGTTTATTTTTAGGATGCTTTATGCTGGTAATGATACATGGACAATACGATGCTGGAAAGTTGAAGCTTTGAGGCAATTTCCAGATATTTCACCCAAACCGCCAAATTTGGCAAAGCCTTGCGACTCAGTAGTTTGGAGCAGAAAGGCATGGGTACCCATTTTAGATTCTGTAGAATGTGTACTTTCCAAAAATATATGGGGTTGGGGGGGTAAACATATATTTCTGTGTTTTTACCCCACAAAAATGCAGTCAATGTGTTGATTTTTCATTAGCTGAAGTTACCCACGGGACTGTTTGTATGCGCTAACTTCATTTTGGGGCCTCTAAATGCCAGATACTTTGGTAAACTTATGAACAATGGCCACCAAAATGTTCAGAGGAACCCTGGCAATCATATTTAGGGGGCTTTTTCTTAGTACGTAATGACACATGGGTGATATGGTGCTGGGAAGTTGAAGCTTTGAGGCAATTTTCAGATATTTTACCAAAACCGACAATTGTGGGAAAGCCTTGCGACTCAGTAGTTTGGAGCAGAAAGGCATGGGTACCCATTTTAGATTTGGTAGAATGTGTACTTTCCAAAAATATATGGGTTTTGGGGGGTAAACATATATTTCTGTGTTTTTACCCCACAAAAATGCAGTCAATGTGTTGATTTTTCATTAGCTGAAGTTACCCACGGGACTGTTTGTATGCGCTAACTTCATTTTGGGGCCTCTAAATGCCAGATACTTTGGTAAACTTATGAACAATGGCCACCAAAATGTTCAGAGGAACCCTGGCAATCATATTTAGGGTGCTTTTTCTTAGTACGTAATGATACATGGGCGATATGGTGCTGGGAAGCTGAAGGTTTGAGGCAATTTTCAGATATTTCACCAAAACCGACAATTTTGGGAAAGCCTTGCGACTCAGTAGTTTGGAGCAGAAAGGCATGGGTACCCATTTTAGCTTCAGTAGAATGTGTACTTTCCAAAAATATATGGGTTTTGGGGGGTAAACATATATTTCTGTGTTTTTACCCCACAAAAAATGCAGTCAATGTGTTGATTTCTCAGTAGCTGAAGTAAAGTCCTGAACAATTTGGATGTGCTAACTTCATATTGGTGTCTCTAAATGCCAGATACTTTGGTAAACCTATGCATAATGGGTATCAAACTGTTCAGTGGACCCCTGGCAATCATATTTCAGGGGCTTTTTCTTGGTACCTAATATAGTTTGGGATATGCGGAGCAGCAAAATAAAACCTTTGAAATGATTTTTCAGAATTTTGAATTTTTTTATGAAAAACCGCTATGTTCAGACAAGCTTTTATGTATGGTAGTTGGGAGTAGAGAGACATAGTTACCCATTTTGTAATGCAGAATGTGTACTTTTGAAAAATGTATGGTTTTCTGGGGTAAACCTACGGTTTCAGGATTTTTTGCCTTGGAATCTAAAGCATGCCGTTTTCTGCCTTAGTGCTTTCAAAATTCGGTAATATACTGCCGGGAGTTTTTGAGGTACAG
This sequence comes from Xenopus petersii, assembly GCA_038501925.1. Taxonomy (NCBI): domain Eukaryota; kingdom Metazoa; phylum Chordata; class Amphibia; order Anura; family Pipidae; genus Xenopus; species Xenopus petersii. Next base: position 71,283,488 of record CM076675.1, on the reverse strand, counting down.
AAGTCCTAAATCTCCCTAAAACTATACATATCTGGTATGGGCACGTTCGAGAGACATAAGGCTTTCCAAATCAGTTGGATTTTCCTCCGTAAAATGAAATATTTTTCTGGTATAAATTGATATACGATGAAAAATGGTGATTTTTCTTTTTTTTTTGGTATTTAGCACTATAAATTTTTTTGCACAGGTGGAAATACATGAAAACTCAGGCACAATTAGAAAGCTCAGTTTCTACAGAAAAAAACAATGTATAGTTTTCCTAGGTAAACTATAGGTTTCCCCTCAGAAAATGCCCCTAAAGTGAGAGAGCTCAAAATGTTTCAAAAACGGCTGGCATTTCGCGTAACCAAAATGTGAAATTCTGCTGGCACTTAAAGGGTTAAGATGCATTGTTGTTGTTTATTACATTTTCCCTAATGCTTTCCTACTATAGGGGGAATATGTGGTGTTTATACAAATGGCCTGTAGATGTCACTGTGCCCAGACTTATACTGACCCCCTCTGAACTAATGCAACAGTTAGTAATTTATATAAATAAGCTGTTGTGTAGCCATGGGGACAGCTATTCTGATTCAAGCACATGGCACATGGTAAACTATATAGAATCTCATTGTATTCTACAGTGCTTATCTGTTATCTGCTGTGTATCCTGTACCTTTTCTCCTTTTTCAACTTTGAATGGCTGCCCCACAGCTACATAGCTGCTTGGTTATATAAACTTAAGTAGACTTTCTGAAACAAACACACCAGTTTTTCCAGTACATTACATTTTAATCTCGTTAAAACACTTTCATTTTTTGGTGTTACTGTTCTGTTAAATGAACACCTAAGTATTTGATACTGTGAGGTGACCAGCGAAAAGGGGTCATTCTTTTCAATTATATCCTTAGTTGAAAGGGGTCAATTAATATTTCATTCATTAGATTTCCTTAGGTTGACTTTGAAGTTTCTACAAACCGCTGGCTAGTAATTGTGCTTAGAAAGTAGAAAATACTAAGTTCTGTCCTTGTAAACAAGTAGTTTGTGTCACTAACAGAATGGCAATGCTACACATGTGCAACAGTTACTACTTTATATAGTTATAGAAATGCTGTTGTTAGGTTTGTGTGAAAACCAAAATATGGGTACAAGTAATTAATGTAATATGCTTTCTTCCTTGGCGCCCCTGGAACATTTTCTGCAGACATAACAGGAGTTAATATTTATAGCCTATTTTCTCTATTTTCACCGTGGCCAATGCAAAACACATTTTCAGATTTACCTGTAATCTCCTAACCTGTAACCCATAATGTTTTGGTTCTGCTTGGGACCTTTATCAAGGATCATCCTTATTATTGGACCATAAGCTGAAAGTTCAGACCTTGTCCCATCAATTGGGTATCCAAATTATATAAACATCCACTAATATAGTAACATGGTGAAGCAGTGGTTAGTACTGCTGCCTTGCAGCTTTGGGGTCACATTTAGACTGGCAATCTGTGGGTTCTGGCAAATGCCAGAGGACTGCTGTAAGATGCCATAGTCAGGCACTCTTATGGCTGTTTGGGCCACTGTGCAACTGAAATACCAGGACCTATTTTGAAGTTCAGTCCAAACATGTCTGGGGTCCAAGACTTCAATCCAGCCAGGACACCATACGCAAATAGCATGTGCTCCACATGTTTGCATGGGTTTTCTCCCAAAATATACAGACAGGTTAATTGATTCTTGATAGAAAATTGACCATAGTGTGTGTGTGTGTGAATGTGACATGTACTGCAGCAGGGACTGAGGTGGATGATGATTAACAGGCACCTATCATAGAAACATTGCTTCCCCCACCTAAAGTGCAGTGTGGTTGGAGGAAGAAATATTATTTGGGCTGGAAAAAAAATCCTACTTGCAAGTAATTTTGGTTCTTTATGGTACTAGTATGTGAATATTGAAAAGAGTCCTAGCTTGCTCATTATGCACATGCTTGTTATGTAGGATTGCTGAAGAATCCCCAGATTTGCTTATTATGCACATGTGTCTGATCAATCACGGCAGTCCACACCAAGAGCTCCCCCTGGTATGAGCTGCATAACACGGCTAGGACAATTTTCTCTTCCAAGAATAGTATTATTTCCCACAAATGGAGTGCAGCCTTTATTTTATTTCTCTACATTACTGGTGATGACTCCCCAAACAATGGAGTAGAAGCCAGCAAATTAACAGACTTGGAGAAGAACTGACTTCTGCTATATTGTTTCAAGAGTCAGAATCAGATAGGGTTGCCACCTGGCCGGTATTTTACCAGCCTGGCCGATGGTTGATCCCAATGTTATTAATAGGGAAAAAAGATAAATATATAGAAAGGCCGTTTTTTTTCCAGAAAAGGTGGCAACCCTAGAATCGGAGAATATATTTGTTTTAAAAATAACTTTGTAATAATATATATGGAAAGTTGCACAGAACTACATTCTTTCATTGTACAGTGTTCTTGTCAAAGACAGAAAGTCTATATTACATCTAAGCCTGTCTGTTCCTGTCATTGGCTGTTGATTGTAGTAAGAAACTGCCTTTGTCGGCCCCTCCTCCAGCTGTCTCTTCTTTCTCCTTATCATTCCAACTGCTGGTTTCATATTCTCACCTCCAATGTTTCTCACTATCTATTTGGTATATATACCCTCCCTCCAGAGCCGGACTGGGAGCAAAAAGCAGCCCGGGCAAAAAACAAACAAAGCAGCCCACATGTAAACACACACACACAAACACACACACACACACACAAAGAGACACACAAACACGGAGAGACACACACACACAGAGACACACAAACACAGAGAGACACACACACAGAGACACACACACACAAAAAGACACACAAACAGAGAGACAAACACAGAGACACACACACAGAGACACACACACACAGAGACACACACACACAGAGACAGAGACACAAACACACACACAGAGACACACAGACACAGAGAAACACACAGACACACAAAAAGACAGACAAACAAACAGAGAGACACACAAACACACAGACACAGAAAGACACACAAACACAGAGACACGCAAACACAGAGACACACACACACACACAAAAAGACACAAACAGAGATACACAAACACACACACAGAGACAAACAAACACAGAGATACACAGACACAGAGAGACACAAACACACACACACAGACACCCCTACCTCTCCTAGGAGCTTCGTGAAACAGCATGGGAACTCTGACACCTCCCAACCCGTCTGCTGGCCAATCACCTTTGCCTTTCCCTGACTGATCGAGGGAGGAGGGAGGAGGAACACGCAGCTGCTTGGTGTGTGTGAAGGAGAAGCCCAGTGTGCAGGCTGTAAATCTCTCCCTGCCCAGACGCTGCAAATCAGACGCGGCCCATTTCAAAGGCAAATGGAGCGGCCCTTCGGGAGATTGCCCGAACTGACCTATGGTCAGTCCGGGCCTGCCTCCCTCTGTCTGCCCCCCCCTGGTCTTTTAACACTGTCTTTGTACAACACCATCTATCTCCAAGCCTTATACTGTATATAAGTAACTGCCTAAAATACAGCTGCAAATCTAGATTCTGTACACTTTATAATTAACTGATTCCCTGATAGGAGTACCAAACTATGGTTATTTATTACAACATTTTGCATCATTATCACATTAGTTATGGAAATAAGCATACATTTTTTTATTATTGCTAATTTCAATTTGGTCCTTGCTGTAAAAAAATAAAAATACATCATCTTTCTAGTTATCTAGTAATACATTGTAACCAGTTAGCAGCATTTATCTGTCAGCATGATTGGTTGTTATGGGTTAGTTAGTAGATGAAGACAAACTTTAGAGTCCTCCTTTACAAAGCCCAAGTGCAGTTGTGGTTCTGCAAAGTTTGCTGTTGTCATTGCACAAATTGACAGACACTGTTCTTGAAAGGTACTTGCATTTAAAGCCTTTCACATAGTTGCACATAGTTGCATGGCCTATATGCATTGACCATGAGAAATTCTGACATCTGAAACATTTTGGCACATTGCCCACAATTGTACCAGATGCATAATCATCTCACATTTGCATTTATGTTGAAATGGTGTGGGAAAAAACATGACAATTTGCGGACAAAATTGCACTTTGCACATTGTACTTGCACTAGTATACCATCCTCTACATCTAGTATTCTATTTTAAGAGTTCTTAATTTTGCAGATCATTTACTGTGTATAAGACCATCGCATATTAATATGTGAACCTATATTGCTCTCTGTGGCCCTTACAGTCCCTTTGGATATATTCTGGGGCTGCCAAATTGCGGAGTTCACTGGCTTGAAGCCCCCCTGTCTAGCCAGTGATTTGGGGTGACTCTGATGACCAGTCTTGCAAATTTTGTTGAATTTCAGAAATAAAAGATGTAATGTACCTCCTCCTTAATATATGGACAATAGAGCTATGGTTTAGACATAAGTAGAGCTAAATGTGTCAGCCATGCAAGTGGTTTTCTCTAAGCATGTCCTTGATGTGTCATTGTGTAAACCATACCTCCCAACTGTCCCGTTTTCTGTGGGACAGTCCTAATTTTGACAGCTCAGCCCGCAGTCCCAGGTTTCTAACTGAAATACCCAGAGTTCTCTTTGATCTCCTGCACTGATGCCAGAAATAGATACAACGTTTCTGAAACAATTAAAATAAGAAGCTTTTTGGCAGAGAGCCCAGAACAATGAGCAGCTGCACTTCAACACATTTGTAACAATTTAAGATAAGAAAAGAAACAATTGTAACAATTTAAATTAAGACGGTCTCTTGGGAGAACTGTGATTCACATCTTAAAGGGCGATTTTAACGTCATTAGCAAAACTGTTATAACACATAATACATGGCCCTTAAACTCTCAGAAATTTGTCCAAACTTTCATAACCTGCCAAATTTTATCATTGGCTGAGCTTTCAAAGTAGCAACTTGCTTTTAATATATAACATGCCTTATGGAAACAGTAGTATTTCAGTAGTGACATAAAGTTTGTTGGATTAACAGAAAATATGCAATATGCATCATAACAAAATTAGACAGGTGCATACATTTGGGCACCCAACAGAGATATTACATCAATACTTAGTTGAACCTCCTTTTGCAAATGTAACAGCCTCTAGACGCCTCCTATAGCCTTTGATGAGTGTCTGAATTCTGGATGGTGGTATTTTTGACCATTAGTCCATACAAAATCTCTCCAGTTCATTTAAATGTGATGACTGCCAAGCATGGACAGCCTGCTTCAAATCATCCCATGGATTTCCCATGATATTCAAGTCGGGGGACTGTGACGGCCATTCCAGAATATTGTACTTCTCCCTCTGCATAAATGCCTTTGTAGATTTCCAAGTCTGTTTAGGGTCATTGTCTTGTTGGAACATCCAACCCCTGTGTAACTTCAACTTTGTGACTGATGCTTGAACATTATCCTGAAGAATTAGTTGAAATTGGGTTGAATTTGTTGGCCCCTCAAATTTAATTAAATTTGACAGTAGTTAGCAGGTGTTTTTCTTGGAATGAGGTGTTCTTCTTCTTCCTCCATGCTAAGTTCTTTTTGTTATGACCAAATAACTAATTTTGTGTCTCATCAGTCCAAAGCACTTGGAAAAATGACTGTGGCTTGTCTAAATGAGCTTTTGCATACAACGAGGGACTGTTTGTGGCGTGAGTGCAGAAAGTGCTTCTTTCTCATCACCCTGCCATACAGATGTGTAAGTTGCGCTGAATTGTAGAACGATGTACATATTCACCATCTGCAACAAGATGTTGTCACGTGAGATACCGTGAATAAACTCCAGCAAAACACAATTGCAGGATGAAAACAAAAACAAACTTCTTTATTTTTAAAAGCTCAGGCAACTCTCTTCAACCGAAATCTCCAACTGGAAAATCCAAGCAACCCTCAGTCACCAACTGCTCCTTATTAGCACCTCTGATTGGCCAGTAAATAAAGTTGGCCCCTACTAGCTATTGGGCTTCACAGACCCTGACAGAAGATACTGCAACATGGTCTGGCTACTGACACAGGGCCCACGTCACATCACTCCCCCTTCCCAGAATTGGTGTTACCAGGTTTACCCATTGTTGGGTAAAACCTTGGAACAGCATTGGGTAAATCTCAATCCTCCTGTCGAGACAAGTCATCAGCATTGCCATGTAGCTTGCCACTGCAGTTTCCAGGCGCTCCTGTAAGATACGCCTCTCATGCTCACTGGCCGTCAGCACCTTTTGCAGCTGGTCATGAGAGCTGGCAGAGGTGCAGTTACTCTCCGACAGGGCCCCGGTCAGACTCTGCACCTTCTCTTTCAGGGACGTCTCACTCTCCTGAGCCTTGCCCAGGGTGCCAGTCAGCCGATCCACACACAGCTGCAGGGTGCTCACCTTTCCCTCACTGTCCGACAGCTGTCTCTGCAGTCCTTCCATGCGCTGCTGCATCTCCTGCATCTCTGCTTCCCGGTCAGCAAGAACCAGTTTGTGTCGCTGAAGTTCCCCCTCTAGCCCCCGGCGGGACAGCTCCAGTTTGGTATTTCGGCTTTCAGAGTCGTCCAGTACCTCTTTCAGACACCGCCGTTCATTCTCGTATTTTGCTTCATTGGCTTTGATCTTGTTCAGCTTGTCCTGTTCTGATGTGTTGCTGGATGACATTCCTGAAGTTGTCGGGGAAATGCATTGCACATCTCCTGGGGTGAGACTGCAGCAGATGTCTCCAACATCATTGCCCACTAATACTGGAGCAGGGAGATGATCAAGAATCCCAACTGTATGCTGTATAGGTCCATTACCCACATCCAAACTGACCTGAGCCACTGGAATCTCCTTCTTAGTACCTCCAGGTAGAATAATACAAACAGAACGTCCCGGGAGGACATCAGAGGCAGAGAGCATATGGGGTTCTACTAGGGAAAGGTAGGCTCCAGAATCAAGAAATCCTTCAGCCGGTTTACCATTGAGCATTACTGGGATGATATGTTTGGTGCGAGAAATTTGGTCATTCCAGTGGACGCCCAAAATGACATACTCCAATGGCTTGGGTACAAGTGGCCCATGGGTGTGTTGTTGTACTGCTTGAATAGCCTGTTGTTGAGCAGTGGTCACTTTCTGTCTGAGAGCAGTTACTGGACGAGCAACTGCATTATTGGAGGTTCTGGGTGGTTTTGGACACTGTGCAATAAGATGAGTAGTAGAACCACAGCGAAAACAGCTCTTGTTAAATGTATGATGTGGTTGTGGTGCTGGCCAGACAGGGCAAGGAGTTGAAGAACTTGTCCGTAGTTTTGTTCCCGAATGGATCCCAACAGATGGGAGAGCTGTGGGAGAAATATTACTTCGTCCACGGCGGATTTGGGCCTGCCCTTCCAAGCACTTGTCAGCCAGCCGAGCTGCTTCCTCCAAGAACGGAGAACGATCCCATATCCATCCCCGAATTTCCGGTAAGCACTTTTCCATGAACTGCTCTAGTAGACACAATTGGCGAAGATCCTGTATTGTCTGAACCTGGCTTGTGTTAACCCATTGGTCAAAGGCTCTCCGCAATTGGTTCCCAAAATCCCAGTGTGTATCAGAGGCTATTTTATTTAGAGCGCGAAATGACTGTCGATATGTTTCTGGAGAGATGGCATAATGATTCAACAATACACGTTTCACTTCCTCATAATCAGTGCGCTGGAGATATGGGATCTCTCTATAAATATCACTCGCTTTCCCTCCCAATTTACCAGCAAGTATCTTCGTCCATTCTGCCTTAGGTACAGCGTAATCCTCGCACATAATCTCAAAGATGTGTAGGTACTTATCGATTCCTTCCTGGTAATTATCAAAAGAGGGAAAGGCAGCATGGGTGAGCTTGACCACAGGTTTGAAATGCTCAGTATTGGGATGCTGCAGTTGTACTGTGTTCACAGCAGAAATGGGAACTCTCTTCATCTGTTCTTCCTGAATAGTCAATTCAAGCAGCTTAAGACGTTCTGAACCAGTGAGATCAGACCCCAGAGCTGTAAGCCTTGACTGATACCTCACCATCGTGGGGTCATTCTCCACCTGACCCACTGCTGCCCCATACATTGACAGCTCATCCTCTGGTTCAGTAATGGTAGCGACTAGTCCACTTACATGTGTCATCTGGGTTGAGGAAGGACCTGCCTGCTCCTCTGTCTGCTCCATCAATAAACTTGCCACATCTGTCAGTCCTGGCTGAGTGACTTTAGTGTGTTGGGCAATAAGAGATGCCATCTGCGCTTTAGTTAGTCCATTACTTTCGATTCCACTATTCTTACACAGACCTTTGAGAATAGGAAGACGAAGCTCAGCCAATTCATACTCCATTATATGTGGTTCTGGCAAAAGTCTCTGCATAAAATTATCCCACCGCTGCCACCACTTTCTGTCACGTGAGATACCGTGAATAAACTCCAGCAAAACACAATTGCAGGGTGAAAACAAAAACAAACTTCTTTATTTTTAAAAGCTCAGGCAACTCTCTTCAACCGAAATCTCCAACTGGAAAATCCAAGCAACCCTCAGTCACCAACTGCTCCTTATTAGCACCTCTGATTGGCCAGTAAATAAAGTTGGCCCCTACTGGCTATTGGGCTTCACAGACCCTGACAGAAGATACTGCAACATGGTCTGGCTACTGACACAGGGCCCACGTCACAGATGTTCTTGCAGGTCTTTGGAGGTGATCTTTGGGTTGTCTGTAACCATTCTCAAAATCCTCAGCATATGCTGCTCCTGTATTTTTCTTGGCTTGCCAGACAGCAACTGTGCCTGTGGCCTTCCATTTCCTGATTACATTCCTTACAGTTGAAACTGACAGTTTGAACCTCTGAGATAGTTTTTTGTAGCCTTCCCCTAAACCATGATACTGAACAATCTTTGTTTTCAGATCTTTTGAGAGTTGCTTTGAGGATCCCATGCTGTCACTCTTCAGAGGAGAGTCAAACAGAAGCACAACTTGCAATTGGCCACCTTAAATACCTTTTCTCATGATTGGACACACCTGCCTATGAAGTTCAAGGCTTAATGTGCTAATCCAACCAATTTGGTGTTTCCAGTAATCAGTATTGAGCAGTTACATGCATTCAAATCAGCAAAATTACAAGGGTACCCACATTTTTGAACAGCCAGTTTTTCACATTTGATTTAATTTCATACAACTGAATACTGCTTCACTAAAACTATTTGTTCAGAAAACACCCCAGTACTCAAATGTTCCTGGGTATGATGGGCGAATTTTTTCGCCTCGTTTCACCTAAAAAATGACGCCCATAGACTTGTATGGCGGTGTGCGTCAAAAAAAAGACGCGCGTCAAAACAATTTCGCCGAGTGACAAAATTTTTTTGATGCCCATAGACTTTAATGGGGGTCTGCGACATTTCGCCGGCGGCGAATTTTTGGCGAAGCGAAACGGGTCAAATTCGCCCATCCCTATTCCTGGGAAATGAAAGACATACCACTGTTATCTTTTTTGTTGAAAGTGGAGTAAATTATTATGCAGGCTGAGAGGGGTTCCCAAACTTTTTCATATGACTGTACAGTCGATATTGGGTGGCACAGGAAGTCATGAGCAATAAGTACAATTAGCTATACAATGGCTGCACAGTTAAACCTTTCCCTCATACTACCACAGAATTGCTTGACTCCTTTAGAAACCTCAGCCCAGAAATGGATGTTTTATTGAATTGTGGCTATGTCCCATAGTACTTAATGTATTAAATTACAGAATCACACTAGAATACGTTACTTGGCTGATTAGAAATCTTGCACAGAACCCAGGGCTGCTCTTAGTGACACATATATTTGTTATCCTCTACAACAGCACATAATGAAGCTAATCGGTATGGTTTTTCTCTGAGGCAACTACGTTTCTGTGCCAACAGGATATGGTTAGGAAAAAAAAACAGGAAACTTATCACTAAATTAAAAAAACATATCAGGTAAGTTGTGGGTAGACACCTTGCAATAAGAACAGTATTCTACACATTAAAGCTAACAGCAAAATCAGTTAAAGGAGAAGGAAATGTTAAAACTAAGTAAGCTTTATCAGAAAGGTCTATATAAATACACCACTAAACCCTCAAAGTAATGCTGCTCTGAGTCCTCTGTCAAAAGAAACACTTCATTTCTTTCTTTCTGTTGTGTACACTTAGGGGCAAATTCACTAAGCGCCGAAGCGCCTAATGCTAGCGTTAATTCGCTAGCGTTTGTCATTTTCATTATTTGGCAAATTCACTAGCGAACGCTGGCGTAAATTTGCTAGTGTTACTTCGCACCCTTACGCCTGGCAAATTTGCGCAATGGATGTAACTACGCAAATTCACTAAGGCGCGCATTGTACTGAACGATACCTTTTACGCTAGACTTCCTTCGCCACCTCAGACTAGGCGAAGCGCAATAGAGTAGATAGGGATTGCTTCAAAAAAAGTTCACATTTTTTCTAAGTCCCAAATTTTTCTATATTATGGGTGATAGGCTGAAAAAGATCGAAAAATTTTTTGGGGCTCCTCTCCTTCCCCCCTACATTTCCTAACTCATGGCAACATAACTATACAGTGGGCACATGTGTAGGGCAAAATAAAAATTTTATTTGATGTTTTGAAGGTTTCCCAGGCATTTGTAGTGATTGTACGTATTCCTCCATTGAAATTTGAATTTGGCGCTGTATGCAAATTAACCATCGCTAGTGTAACTTCGCTTAGCGAATCAACGCTAGTGCAACTTTACAGCCTTACGCTACCCCTGAGCGCGACTTCGGATTTTAGTGAATTTACGGAGCGCTGGCGAAACTACACCTGGCGAAGTGCGGCAAAGTTACGCCTGGCGCAACTACGAATCTTAGTGAATTTTCCCCATGGGCTTCTGCATCAGACTTCCTTCTTTTAGCTTCAACCTCCAGGGCTAGGGCCTGAGCATGCTCCGTTTGCTCCTCTATCTAAGCTGTAATCTGAGTCCAGAGCTATGATTGAGCAGGGAGAGACTCAGGCAGGAAGTGATGTCACACCAAGCTAATATGTCAGCTGCTATCTTAAACAAACTGAGAGTTTCAATAGCTGTTTATTCGGGTATGGTAAAGCATTCTGAAGATTAAATATAGTGTTATAGCAGGCACTATTGTGGCTTATGTATTGGTAATAAAGTGCTTCAGTAGCTTTCCTTCTACTTTAAGTAACTGATTACTTATGCAATAATGATGGATAAACTGCATTATTTTAATGATGAGATCTAATATGCAAGGGTATGAATCACAACAAATGCCCTCTTGCATATCCAGTGCTTATATCACACCAGTCGCACAACATTTCATCAGCTGGACGTTAGGTGAACAAACATCCAGATATATGTTCTAATACCGAGTTCAGATGTTTAAACAACTTCAATTTACAGAAGTTTCACAAAACAGGAGATTTTGTCACAATACTTTGTCACACTCTCTTGAGTGTGAGTCACTATGCCAGCTAGGGACATTAGCAACTGGTTACAAACAAGTATTCATTGTGTTTTTCTAACCGTAGGGAAGCTGCTGAGTTTTGACCCAAGTCACCTGTGGCAGGCCAACAGTTGGGGGTTGGAGAAAGAATTTAATCTCCAATATACTGCCCCCCCCCCTCCAAACCTGCTGCCCTAGGCACAGACCTACCAGATTTGTCATTTGGCTGCATTTACACAATATTTTTTATGTCAAAATTAGACGGTTTATTTATTAAAATCCCATTTTTTCAGATTTTTTAAGTAAAAAAAGTCAGACTAAACTAGAATCCACGATTTGATCTTATTTATCATAGAAAAAAAAATTCGGGTTTTTGCAAAAAAAAACCAAATTTTTCGGGTTTTATGCCCGAAACACTAGAATTTTTTGTGAAATCTCTCGAAATCCACAATGTTTTTGAATTTTTGGCCGAAACTCAGCGCAGACACAGATTTCTTCAAATTTGCAATGGGCTCTTTGCCAGTGACCTCTTCAGGACCGACAGCTTGGAGATGGAGTGTTTTCAGATTCTGACTTTTAGCAGCCTCGGGGTATAATACATTTTTTAAACTAAAAATTCAGGTTATATAGAATTTTTTGAGTTTTTGGCATTCAGACTTTAAAGGACTAGTAACATCAAAAAAAATTTATACTACAAAAAAACACCAACACATATTAAACTTTAAAATCGCAAAGTCTTTATTTAGAAATAACTTCCCGAATCTCCGCTTGCGATCCTCTTCAGAAAAGGCGACCGGGTGATCCATTGTGCGTCACTCGATTTCTCCTCTGTGCCTTACTTATAGGAGATAGCCAGAGAGGAGAAACTGAGCACAGCGCAATGGATTGGCGCCCTGTCATCTTTTGTGAAATTTTTTTTTTGATGTTACTGATCCTTTAATAAATAGCCCCCTTGGTGTTGTAAGTTTCATGAAATATTTTCAGAATTGTAATATTCCAAATTTTATATGGAGAACAGTTAAAAAAGAGTTTTGGTGGTGTGACTTTAAATGAAGTGAAACAAAATTAAACTGAAAGCAAGATGATAGCTTAAGTAAGAAAAACCCAGAGTCCTTTTTATCACTTCTCATTCACCTTGTTGTTGGATGGTGTGGTAGTTAAAATGTTATTAAAGAGCTACCATCAGCTTATGCTAGGGTCATGAGTTGGCAAACAAAAAAGTCCTCTGTGGATGTACACCTACCTTTAACCCCATTACTAATTTCTCCCCTGTACAACAGGGTGCATCAAACTACACTGAGGGGCCTATTTATCAGAATTGGAGACCAATGACCTTGCCCATTGCAACCAATCAGTAATTCGATTTCAACAGCCACCTACAAGTTAGAAAACAAAAACAAAGATCTTCATTTTTAAACAGGATGATAAATAGGCCCCTTAGAATGCTATTGTTCAATTTTTCTAAAAATGCCAAGAAACACAATAATTTGGGCTACTATGCCACCTTGTGGATAAAAGTAAATGCTACCGTATGACTGGATGCTATAGGCAATAAGGAGGTTAGAGGGGTTAGATTAAGTTGGGGATTGAAAGGAGCCAAAAAGTCCTCCAAACTACAATAAATGCAGTGAATGCTGTCAGAAACTAGAGATAGAATAGATTCAATGTTTAGCCCTCGCTTAAGGGACTGTCAATGGAGAAATGCAATTTATGGAATCAACTGATTCCTTACTTTTGTTTTTTCAGATAACATATGATGCTAATAAAAGAATCTGTGAATGATAAAAACAGAAAAGCCTTTCTGAAATAAAGAAGAATCATGCACAGATATTAAAAGAAGAAATACCAGGATATGAACTAAATGTATGTATTACCAGGATCTGAACTGGATTTGAATCAAGTCAAATGATGGTTTCCCTAACCAACTGAGCAGGGTTTGGCAGGGCTCAGAATTCCTGCTGCTACAAATTGGTCATCTACTGCCACATGCAGAGTTTATTGTATAGTAGATCTGTCATTCTGAAACCCTGCTTTTGTCCAGATGGATAATATACGAAAGTCCTCCCAGCAATTCTCCATGTGAATAGCCCCCCACTTGGTCCTATAGCATCAACATCTATAGATTAGCCACAGGGGTGGGGGAGTTGTCAGAATAGATGGATAGAGAGATTTCTTTTGTTGTCCAAGAATTCACATTTTATTGCGTGTTTTGTCATAAAAAAGTGCAATTCTGCTAAACAATTCATATTTTAAATGTTTTAAAGGAACTCAATTTTGAGAAAATTTCTTAAAATTCATTTACATTTAGGGGCAGATTTATTAGGTCAAGGTGAATTTTCAAATTCAAAAAATTAGAATTTTAAAATTTTTTTGTGTACTTCGACTAGGGAGTAGTCCAAATTCGATTCTAATTTGAAAAAAATTAGAAAATTTGAATATTGAAATTTATCATGTACTGTCTCTTTTAAAATTCAATTTCGAACATTCGCCATCTAAAAGCTGCCCAATTGCTGTTCTAGCCCATGGGGGACCTCCTAGAACCCCTTTGGAGTCAATTGGTGGACTTTGAAAAATCAAAGTTTTTTTGGGGAAAACTTCGATTCGAATTCGATTGAATGCGCTATTACTTAGATTCATACGATTCTAATTCGGCCAAAAATAAACTTTGACTTAATTTCGGTTGGTCTTTTTGAATTTGAATTTCGAGGTTTATCAAATTCGAAATTCGACCCTTGATAAATATGCCCCTTAATGTTTGATTCTGTATTTTGTATCAAGTAATGTCAGCCACACACAAAGGCTGATCATGTCTGCTCTATGGCTGAACAGACAGAATGTGTATGAGGGGCTGAACATGGCATGGCTGACTGTTTATTGTTCCAGTGTCCTTATCATTTCGCATCTGCTGATGCACTTAGTCAACATGGTGCATTGGGATATAATCATTTTTAAACCTGCCCAAACCAATATTCATAGTAGCATGAGCAGCATGGAGGCTTAATGGGTTGCACATGTGCCTTTCAGCATTGGGGTCCTGAGTTTAATTCCAAACACTCTTGTGGTTTCCTCCCACACTCTCCTGAAAATATTGAACCTAGTGTGTAAAAATTTTACAGGGACCATAGACTGTAAGCTCCATTGGAAGAGGGAGGGAATGCTGTATAAGAGCTCATTTACTACCACTATGTGTAGTTGCACAAGTTGGCAAATTGCACACAAAAAAACACTCATTAAAGGACCTTGAGTTGGAAGGCCCTCCTAGAACCTACACATAATTGCACACAAAGGTGACAGCAGCTCCAGAATTTAGAGCCAAAGTTTTATCTGCTTTAATAGCCACAGAATGACACTGCCCAGAATTAGACAACTTGTTATCTACAAAAACCCCTAGATCCTTCTCATTTAAGGAAACTCCCAACACACTGTCATTTAGTGTATAACTTGCATTTATATTATTTTTGGCAAAGTGCATAACCTTGCATTTATCAACATTGAACCTCATTTTCCAGTTTGCTGCCCAGTTTTCCAGTTTAGACAAATCACTCTGCAAAGTGGCAGCATCCTGCATGGAACCTATAGTTCTGCACAATTTATTATCATCTGCAAAAATGTGGCATGCATGTTCTAAATGTTCTTTTAGAGAGTGGTTAGGAAGGGAGAATTTTAGTGCTGCAGACCCCAAGTCCGGACACCCCAGATTCCCGACCCCCTCCTTGACTGCGGATTCTGCTTCTTTTTATTCTATAATATAAATCATATCTGTAGTGCTGTGCAGATGTGTCACCACTATGTAAATTAACAGACAATAAAGAAAATTGTATCATTTGGATTAGTGAGACACAATTCATGTACAGACAATCATATAAAAAGTTTGTTTTGTCTGATCTAATCGGAGAGGTCCATTTATCAAAGTCTGAATTTATCTCATTATTTTCTGAAAACTACTCCAACCAAATCCACATCTTTGAAACTTCTCTCATTGACTTACATGCAACCGCGGCAGTTCTGAGATGCCTGATTTTCTGATTCAGACTTTTTTTTTCTTTAAAAATTTAGATTTCATAGTAAAAAAAAACCACACGTTTTTAGAGTTTTTGGCATTTGGACTTTAATAAATAGCCCCCTAAGTGTATGGCCAAAATCTGTTCAGAATTATGACAAAGCAGTGAATTCATACTAAGGTATAATAACCCACACGCCCCAAGAAATTTAAAAGATGCGGAGAAAGAGTGATTAGTTTTGGTTGTTTTTTTACTTCCCCCTATGGAGCTAGTGGACAAGTTAGTCATTGCTCTTCACATTTCCATGTTCCTTGTGTGTGCAGACAAAACACAGAAAAGAGACAGGAAGGAGTGACATTGGTCTCCCCCTTTCACAGGCAGCCGAGCATCTCCCACAATATCACAAGAAGTAAAGGGATACCCATTCCCTCAACCTTTGGCTTGCTTTGGTAGTTTTCTCTTGGGAAATAGAATATCCCTACACACTATACTTCAGTCTTGTCTCTTTCTGATCAATCCCTCCCACATGCACATTCCTAATTAGTCCCTTCCCCCATGTCTTCTAGCTGCCATACCCATTCTTCAATTTCTTCCCCTATTATTCACCTTTCTTAAGTTCTACCCAACCCCCATGACACTTTCATCTCCCTTAAAGCCAGATGCAGCAAATTCTAAAGCGAAGCCACTTCATAGGGCAAGCATCTATTATGGTTTTAAACATCCTAAGGGTTATTGGCATACACAACTTATTTCAATGTTCAAAATGAATCTTCTCAGCCGGCATTTTTGAACATTAGTAGCAGATGCAGAGCAACTTGTGGTGCTTTAGAATCATTTGAATAGAAGTGATTGGGGCTAAGAAGGGCTGACATAATTTAATGCTTTATTTGAAACCAAGAAAGGTCATGGATTTTTGTGGGATTCTGGGAGTTCAATGTTAGCTGGGGTACTGTACTTTTCAGAATTATAGATGTTTACAGACAGCAACAGAGCAGTGCCAATCTCTATGCATAAGCTACAGACAAATAGGGATGTTTCAATTGCAGTCAGATCCGGTGGCCTACAGGTTGATAAAACAGATGTTTCTTTTCAAGTTTAACAGTTGAATGAGTGCACCCAGGCCCTACACAGAATGCTATAACTGACTTGAATACATACATTGGCAACTGTCAATTGCAAATGCCCCAGACAAGGGGTGCAAAATTCCACTCAGAACTTCCATCTGGTACATAGCTGTGTACTGCATCTCGTGCTGGATTAAAAGTCCATCACAAATTGCAGAAGCTTGTAAGCACAAATCAGGGGCAGGTTGAAGAACACCAGCTCCAGCAGCCCCCTCGTGAATAGAGCATGGCTGCATGAAGGCAGCACTGTATTCATCTGAAAAGAGCAGGTCCAAATTGAATGCACAAACTTGCGTCTCTGGACGCTCATGGTGGGGACAGTGTGCGGAATGCAAAAAACATGGTGGATTGCACTTTGTAACCTGCCCCTCCATTTGTACATGCATGGGCGTCCACAGAAAAATTTTCAGGGTGGGGCAAGTAGCTAAAAACATCACAAGCAAAATGTCTACAAATATTTTCATGGCAAAGACACAAATCTATTGTTAATACACTTGAAAGAGAGAACTATTGGTCAGCTAAAATGTTAAATAGCCTGATGGTGAAAATAAATGTAGTGCAGAAAAAATATTATAAGAGTCACAACTCTGAGCCAATGTGGCCATCTTTATCCACTTTACAAGCAAATCATGCCTTGGGCACAAATATACTAGCCGGTGAATCAGTGCATTTTATACAATGGTCAGTAACCGTACTTTTTCTTACTTACACACTTGCATTGACTCAGACACTTGCACTTATAGTCTCAGACTAGTGAGAAACAACTGATCAGCTGGAACTCACTCACTTTTGCTTCTTCATATACAGGCACAGTGTTGGCCTGGGTGCATACATACAGAGCAGATTTTGGATTGAAAACATGCATTTGTGCTGGAACCCATTCCTTGTATATTTACCCCATATTTACAGTGCCCTCTCATTGCAGAGACATAAGTAAGTGGGTTGAAGCCAATAAACATCACGTGTGGCACTAGCAAGAGATGGACACACATGTGAAAGAAAAAACCTGCATTATTCGGAGAAGAATTAATTTGATCCATTACACACTAGTGGTGCTGGGAGCTCCAGTAGTGGTGCAGTTTTGGTTTAGGAAGGTTAATTATAGCTATATACTCAATTACTTGTTTCATAGTCAAATGGCACTTCATGCAAGCACATACAGTGCAGTGCCAATCTGATACGTAAAGCCCCATCATAGGGGCAAATTCACTAACCTCCGAAAATTCGCCAAGACGGCTTCGCTCACAGCGCAACACTTTGCCAGGAGTAGATTCGCCAGGACAATGCTAATTCACTGAAATCAGAAGTTGCGTCCAGGGCGCCGAACGCTGGCGAAGTTGCGTTAGCATTACTGCACCAAACGAAGCGAAGTTGCACTAGCGTTGGCTAATTTGCATACGGCGGGAAGTTAACGTTGAATGGACATATATGTAGCAGCAAATACATTACATTACACAAGCCTGGGTAGAGTTGTTCTATTGCCCTACACATGAGCCCAGTGTATAGTTTATGTGTCATATGTTAAGAAATGTAGGGGGGAAGCCAGTTACCCCCCAAAAGAATTTACGCTATTCTTCAGCCTATCACCCTGAAAAAGGAAAAGACTAGATGCTAGCATTTTTTGGGACTTAGAAAAATTTCCAACTATTTCTTGAGGAAGGCCTATCTACTCTATTACACTTCGCCTGGTCTGAGGTGGCGAAGGCAAGTCTGGCGCAAGAGGTAACGATCAGTAAAATCCACATCTTAGTGAATTTGAGTAGTTACGTCCATTCGCCAGATCGCAAATTCGCCAGGCATTAGGGAGCAGAGTACCGCTAGAGTCTATCTCCTTCGCTAGCGAAGGTACACTGGAGACCGTTAGTAAATCAGCAAAGTACCGAAATGACGCCACGCTATCGAATTTTCGCCAGCGTTAGTCACTTCGCCCTTTAGTAAATTTGTCCCATAGAGTTTCAGTGCCAATGTCATGTAAATTGTCGCCATGTGGTAATAGGGCCAGCTCTGTGTATAAAATACCTAAAAACCTTACAGTGTAAACATGGTCTCAATTCAATAAAGAATCCCCCAGAACACAGGGCAGAATACTTTTTATAACAAACCAGAAAACACACCAGAATTAATATAGTGCCAATAATAATGGTGGCAGTTCCATTAATAATGCCCCTAGAAGACAAGGCTGGATAGATACGCAGTGCCAGTTGTAAAGCTGATAACTCAGATCACACGGGAGAATAAATAGGGTGCGGGTCGTGCCAGCAGTGTACATGGGCTTTACTCAATCAGGGACTCAGGCAGGTGGTCAATTACATGCCTGTAATTCAAGGGTTACTTTGGCAGGTTGTACCTACACACTCAACTGAATTGTATTAAATGTCTGTTCACCTTTAACTTAATTTTTGGTATGTCAAAAAAGGCTAATCTTAAGCAACTATTCAATGTGTCTAACGTTAACATAAAGGTGAACCACCCCTTTAAAGAGGTGCACAAGTACAAATGAATACAGTGACACATTATTTAGGCAAATCATAGCGACAAGTACTGTAGATGCTGGTCAGTCAATAAACAGACACCATGGATAGCTATCATCAGAGATACCCAAATTAGTGGATGAGGGCACATTAACAGAGAGCTTCTTAGGTTAAGGTTACAGATGTAAGGTGGTGTGAGCAGCTTTGAATGTCTGTGTCCTATTACTTTATAAATTCCTCAATGGTAGTAATTGCAAATGCAACTACAGGGTCTGGCAGTGTGGTGTAACTGATGAGGTTAGTAAAGTTTTTGGTAGAGACTGGAGTGATAAAAGTCTGTCGGGGGAAGTCCTATTAGCAGAGACTTAAGGTCCCCATAGACGCAATGACCGATTTTATCGTGAACTTAGTGGGATTCGAACGATCGTACTTCGTACAATTTTTCGTCCGACATCTGTCAGAAAATTGATCGGCCAAGTTAAAAAATCTTTATCGGCCCCACTGCAATCTATCTATGTTTGCAGGGCCAAGCAGGCAGCTACCCTTCAGTTTTGCTGCCAATATCGCTTGAAATGGTCTTTTTATTTGATGGACACATTGAACATTTAAACGATCATTTTGAGATAATCGTGGTCTCACGATAATGATTGGATCTTTTAAAAATCTTTACATCTATGGCCAGCTTAAAGGTGACAATACACTAGTCAGTATCACATGGTCAGATACTGTGCCATTTGGCCATTCTTTATAAAACAGACCCAAGTGGAAATGAGAAGCTGTGGCTCTACTAACTTTAATATTTGCCACTGACACATTAACTACTGAACTGCCCTTTAAAAACCACGCAGCCAAGCCTAAATCCCTGTGCTGTTCATTTGACCCAAACCTAGAAGTAGGGGCTAAGTTGGCAGGTCCAACTGTACTGTACTCCAGCAATACTATGCTATATTTCTAGCAATATCCATGAAGTAAATGCAGTACTTGCTTTGAAGCACAGGTGCAATTTAGACATGGAATTGCTTTAAGCAAATATTTTCAGTCTTAATCATCTGCTATGATGAATATGATGTATGCCTATTAGTTGTGAATCAATTTCTAAACTGTGGTATGACTAACCACACCTTAGATTTTTGACATACACAGAACACTTTAACTACATAATAATACCTTAACCATATCCTTCATGTTTTGCATTTCTACTTATGAAGATGCCTATAGATTTATGAGTCTACCAACTAAATCAAAAGCTATGATTCTCAGTTGACAGTTGAACTCAGATAAAACAGTATAAGACACGAATTGGTATCCCTGTGTGTATATATAGATATATTAAATCCTTGTTTAACCCAAGCTATAGGTGGGGGTCTGACCAAGTCAGAAAAAAAGTACTAATATAGTTTAAGAAAAAAAGAAAGAAACCCCACCAAATAGAAGTTTCTATACCTATACCAAGTCAAATTGAACCATAAATTGCAAGATCAGACTAATTACTGATAATAATAATTCATTAATAAAAGTGATGGTTATTAAGTTAAATAAAGTGCTAGTGCAAATAAATAAAGTGAAATTAATCAATACAGAGAGCTGATAACAAAATTAATTATTTCTGAATCCAATGGGTGTATTACCCCACCAATAGATTCCAGTGGTATCCCTTATTAAATAAATTCATTCATTAATTCATACAGAGTGTTATTAAACCTGGTAAATATAATAAATAATATTTTAATATACGAATTTTATTATATTTACCAGGTTTAATAACACTCTGTATGAATTAATGAATGAATTTATTTAATAAGGGATACCACTGGAATCTATTGGTGGGGTAATACACCCATTGGATCAGAAATAATTAATTTTATCAGCTCTCTGTATTGATTAATTTCACTTTATTTATTTGCACTAGCACTTTATTTAACTTAATAACCATCACTTTTATTAATGAATTATTATTATCAGTAATCAGTCTGATCTTGCAATTTATGGTTCAATTTGACTTGGTATAGGTATAGAAACTTATATTTGGTGGGGTTTCTTTTTTTCTTAAACTATATTAAAACAGTATAAGACTCAGGGCACCCTGATGGTGTTATTTATCAAAACCCAAAAAGTTCTCACTATATTCTGAAAACTACTCTGACCAAATCTGCATGGACTTTTTCTCCCTATTTATCAATAATTTTTTCCAAAAATTTCTTGTGCAGGAAAAATATCTATAATATCGTAAAAACATCAAAATCATAGAAAATTTCTGGATTTCTCACCGAAACCTGTGGCTTTTTCAGATTTGTCGCCATTAATCACAAAATCTTCAGATAATTGAACAAAACCCAGAGCAGATCAGGATATCAAAAGGACATCTGCCACTAACTTCTACATGAACTCGGCAATTGAAGTACTTTTTTATTCTGGCTTTTAACATCGTCAGGGTTTTAATAAATCATGAAAAATTCCAGTTTTTTTTTTCTAAGAAAAAATTGTGGTTTTCCCCTTTAAAAGTCCGACCAGAAAAAAAACCAGACTGTGATAAATAACCCCCACAGCTGAAAAATGCTGGTCCCTGCCACTGATTTGAATGACAACAATCTTCTATGAGCTGAAAAGCATTTTTGGTCCAAACACACATGCAAACATATAATGGCAGATAAATTCTTTTGTATGCCATACGTCTAATGTTATTTCTTCTAGGGACTGTGGACAGATGCATGCTGACAAACTCTTTTAAAGACCAAAAACGCTGGGCTCTGCTTCATGCCCTTCCCCGCCCCCTCAAGCAAGGTTAGGAAATGTGGATGAAAGTAGTCAGTTAGCTGACCCATGAAACATTTTGCATGTCTTTACAACGGTTCCCAGCTATTGTCTTCCCTTGTTGTCCGAAAGCATTCCTAAATTAGGAAACAGTATAATTAGATTTAGAGCAAAGGCATTTTTGTTGTTTATGTTTGCTTAGCCATTGCTTTAGGCAACCATTAGGCTTTCCAGATAATTAACATCAGCAACAGGGTACCGGCCATATCTGTGTCTATAGGGAATATTTATAACTAGAAGAAGAGGAAGTTCTCTACAGACTTTGTCACCGTTACAAGAAGAAAGTGTTCTACTATATATTTCTGGAAAATTTGGGCATGTAAATATCTTCTCTGCTACAGTAATACATTCTATAAAATCAATTAATGCTTTTTGTTGAACAGTTTATTCTGCAGATTACCACAGGCAAAACTTAGTAAATGTGATTTGCCTTTTATTACATTTTACTAAATGTGGGCCAAAATTAAGCTGCTAGTAGTGAGTCTGTATTTCCTGATCTATTACCCCCACTAATACCAAATGCTGGGGATACACTTAGGGGCCGATTCACGAAGGGTCCCTCGATATTCGACTGGGAATTAAAATCGTACGACTTCGAATATCGAAGTCGAACGATTTTGCGCATATCCTGCGAACGATCGATCGAAGGATTTTTCGTTCGATCGAACGATTAAATCCTTCTAATCGAACGATTCGAAGGATTTTAATCCAACGATCGAACGAAAATCCTTCGATCAAAAAATCACAGGCAAGCCTATGGGGACCTTCCCCATAGGCTAACATTGACTTCGGTAGCTTTTAGCTGCCGAAGTAGGGGGTCGAAGTTTTTTTTAAAGGGACAGTACTTCGACTATCGAATGGTCGAATAGTCGAACGATTTTTACTTCTAATCGTTCGAATCGTTCGAATTCGATCCAATTTAACCAATTCGATGGTCGAAGTACCCAAAAAATACTTCGAAATTCGAATTTTTTTTTATTCGAATCCTTCACCCGAAATTCGTGAATCGACCCCTTAAAGATTTGCTTGTTTGCAGATGTTGCCAAACAAGCATATTTTTCTACTTTATTCCCAAATTGAGGTCACAATGCTGGTAAATGAAGGCCATGCTCTTAAACCTGCCCAATCAATATATGGCTAATATCGGACAGGCAGGCCTATTGCCGTAAGGGTTGACACCCGGCCGGTATTTTACAGGCCTAGCTGGTGAAACATCTGCCAAGGCCGGGGCTGGTATTACAAACTTACCGGCAATGTAGTTGCCAATAAATTTGTAATACCCTTAAAAAAAAGCCCTCGGCCCACCCCCAATTCGCTCAGAACTTACCTTTTTTTTCAGCCTCCTGGTCATCGTGCAATGTTGCTCCGCTACTTTTGATTCAATGTACGTGGCCCGTCCATTTGCACCACAGACTGCCCCTTTTTGTTCCCGACCCCCACCGGCCGATAAAAGTTTTCAGAAAAGGAGGCAACCCTAGTTGCCGTTGGAGGGCTCTATAGATGGGCCACTAAGTCGCTAACTGGTTTCAGAAGGACTGAAGTAGAAGCTATTATCAGCTCAAGTATGGCAACCATTACAGCAGTGATCCCCAACCAGTGGCTTGTGAGCCCTTGGATGTTGCTCTTAGTAGCCTTAAAGCAGGTGCTTATTTTTGAATTACTGGCTTGGAATCAAGTTTTAGTGGCATAAAAACCAGGTGTACTGCCAAACAGAACCACCTTTAGAATGCTAGTCCACATATGGGCTACCAAATAGCCAATAATAGCTAGGGTTGCCATCTTTTCTGGAAAAAAATACCGGCCTTCCTATCTATTTTTTTTCCCCTATTAATAACATTGGGCTCAACCATGATTTTTACCGGCCAGGCCGCTAAAATACCGGCCAGGTGGCAACCCTAATCATAGCCCTTATTTGACTCCCCTAGGAATTTCTTTCATGCTTGTGTTGTTTCCAAACTTTTTTACATTTATGTGGCTCATGGGTAAAAACAAGTTGGGGACCCCTGCTTTAGAGGATGTGCATCCAGTAATATCAAAAATCATATTTGGTGAAACTGCCCCGAGGCTGGTTATGTTTTCGACCTATCTGTCCAATATTCTATAATGGTTTCATCTTTATTTAATGATCCAGCAAGTGGCTATGGGGCTCAGTGGCCTTAAGATTTTCTCAGGTGAAATTTTCCAACCCTTGGAATGTTTGGGTTCAACCACCCTTATAGCTTTCCTTATACAAAATGAAATGAATGACTTACTCTATCATTAAAATAGGGGTCTTGAGTGGCAAGCCAACATTCCCTACTTTTTAATCACTGACAAATTTGCGACCTACTATGGTATACTTAAAACATATTGGTAAATGGGCTACACGATGCAGTGGCAGTGCTAACAAGCTTTTTTAAACTCACAGCCCTTTACACTGATATTATTGGAGCCCAAACCAACATATAATACGTCACGTCTCCTAAAATAACTGTTTATTTCAGGACATTTTCACTTTACGTCTTTTCTACTGTCACCAACATTTCACAGTACA
Source organism: Xenopus petersii (assembly GCA_038501925.1). NCBI lineage: Eukaryota > Metazoa > Chordata > Amphibia > Anura > Pipidae > Xenopus > Xenopus petersii. Next base: position 71,259,117 of record CM076675.1, on the reverse strand, counting down.
CTGCGAGACGTTCCAGTATAGCAACGTCTGACCTTTACCACCTTAACATCGATATTTTATTTTGTATTGGAAACTACCAACTATCCGAGGGGGGGGGGGGCATTCACCACTTCCGCCTGCACGCAAAAGTCATTACAGCGACTCCTTCGATCAATATTTATGCTAAGTGACGATAAATAGAATCGAACCAAGGCGAATACTCCCGGATATGTGAAGAATGAAGGCAGCTTAACAAAGGGCTTTCCTTGCGACTGAATGGTGCGGTCCGCTGTGTGACGTCACGTGGTGGCAGTTGGCCGGTTGCCTGGGAGGAGACGCCATTTCTGCCGACGGAGTTGAAGGCAAAGGAACGTATTTGAAGTGGGGCGATCGAGTCTTCGGGCTGGGCTTTAGTTCACGTGATATCTGTACAAGCTGACATCTGGTTTCCTGGTGTAGGATTCGGGGATTTGAGGGGGAACTATGGCATGTGGAGCGACGCTCAAGCGCTCGATGGAGTTCGAGGCCCTAATGAGCCCGCAGTCTCCCAAGCGACGCCGGTGCGCTCCTTTACCCGGATCCCCAGCCACCCTGTCTCCTCAGAGATGCGCCATTAGGCCCGAGATGCAGCAGGGGCAACAACAGCCGCTTTCCCAGTTGGGAGGGGACCGTAGGCTGACTCCTGGTAAGGCCACAATGCCTGCGTGAGTGTGTGTGTGTAACGCAGTTGAGTTGAGTCCTTGCTAATGGGTTGTACCGCAGTAGTAACTGGAGGGCCGCGGGTTAGACCCCATTATGTGTGCGAGTCGGTGTTCTAGAATCCTTTCTGGATGGAAGAACAAAAAGTTCTGCAGCTGTGACGTCATCTGGCATCATCTACATGAGCACTAATGTGTCCCTGTGTGTATTCACATTGTTATTTGTTCCTCTCAATGTGTGTCTGTGTGTGTGTGTATATACAACATGAAAAATGATCTTTACACTGACTCATGACTTATTGTGTTTCTTTGTCCCCTTGGTATTCAGGCTGGGTGTATTTTGTCTCTCCATGAGGACACATTTTGTGGTATTCAGCTGAATTCTAATTCAAACATGAAGCCTGGGTATTGGGTTTCCCTTGGAGGGGCGTGGGGAGCAGTAATATTAGACAGCAGAGGCTGCACCAGGGAGTTGAGATGTTTGAGCTGATTAACAGCATAAGGGAGAAGTGACTCAGTGTTACAGAGCATCTATGAGGAAGAAATTAAACTATATTGTATGTATGGCTGGTCATTTTCATGGACAAAACTACCCAACTTGTGCTTTTTTTTTTTTTTTTTTTTTTGGCTCATTGTCCAGCATACAGAACACAGTCTGGATCAGGCATGTCCAAAGTGAGGCACGGGGGCCAATTGTGGACCATTTTTAAATTTACATTGGCCTCCATCATGAAATTAGTAATAATGAGGCCCCCCCCAGCACAGTGCGATCAGGAATCCCATAGCAGTAATATTAAGGCACATTAGTGAAATGATCTGCCACTTGGTCTATACTGCTGCCTGTGTGCTGAAGGTGTTAGTAATAGACACATAGAGACGCGCCGCTCTCGCATACTTCTTTAGGGCTGAAGGTGTCAATAGACGTACTGACGTGCCAGTACAATCAATTAAAGAATTATGGCGTCGCTACGTTCCAGTACGCGTCTATTACTAACACCTTCAGCACACAGACAGCAGTATAGACCAAGTGGCAGATCATTTCACTAATGTGCCCAAATATTACTGCTATGGTTTCTCGATTCCTGTAATTTAATGTAAATGGTCCAAAGAATGTCGGGCTTAATGGTCAGCCCCCACACATTTTCACCTCCCCAAATCTGGCTGTTGTCGCAAAATGTTTGGGCACCCCTGGTCTGGATTGTCATAACAGGGAACAGCCATTCCCTGTAATGATGTATAGGTCAGGAAAAACTTATCCTGCACTGTTGCCATTGTACGACCCACGCCTGACCCCATTCTCAAGTCTTTGCGCTCTTTATACGTGCCTCTGGTTCCAAGACAAGGAAGCATTGGAGGATTGTACTTCCCCTGTCTAACCTGTACCTAACCCTACAATGACTGGCAAAATTTCAAATCAAACCAGCCCAAGCAGTGGTTAATCCTTGGGTTGTGGGTCAACCTGCACATCACGAATTCCCAGCAAGCTTTCTCCACCCACAGCAAAAAGGTTTTGCTTTTTGTTCTCAACCGCCCCCCCCCCCCAGACTAAGCTGACATGGGCGATGGTAACTTTAAATTACACTATTCCAATAAGAAACTGTTGTCTCTTAAAGAGGCAAATTCCCTATTGTTTCAATCCCACCAAAGCACAGATAATCCCCCTGCATAAGGCCAGTGGTACACCAGGGGCAGTGTTATCAAGTTGTGAAATTAGAGCTCGCCACAGGAAAATCCCACTGCACCCTATTCATTTCTATGGTGAACGCTTAACGTTCACCTGTTGATTAATATGTCTCTAAAAATCCCATAAAACTGAAAAGAAAGCAGAAGAATTTTACTGTGGTGAGATCTAAGTGTACACTTTGCCATGTTCACCGGACAGACCATCTCAGCCTGAGAAAATGCAAGTTTGCAAGATTAGAAAGGACCAGTAACATCAAAAAATGAAATTGTTTTATACTAATAAAAATGTAATGCAGTGTTGCCCTGCACTAGTAAAACTTCTGTGTAGCCATGGGGCAGCTATTCAAAGGAGAAAAGGCTCAAGTTACACAGCAGATAAACGCTGTAGAAAATAAAGTTATCTGTTATATACTATTTATCCTGTGCCATATTTTTTTCAATTTCCGCCATTGCAGCTTGTTTTATGAATTATAGTAGTGTTTCTAAGGCAAACAGATCAGTTTTACCAGTTCATGGCAACACTACATGATATTTTCATTACTTTAATTCCTTGTTCCTTTGAATCTGCTCCATGCCAATCGGCTGATGCTTGTCATACATTCGGATCATTTAGCGGAAGTCAACAGATGGGCCTTCTCTCTCTGCCTGTGTTTCTACACTGGTCTAATGAATTCCTTATCTGTAACCCAAAACACAACACAACAAAGGGGTGAGGGGAGCTTTTTACAGGCAATTTAATTATCTACTAAGGACAAAAGCTCAGCTCAAGAAATAATAAAAACAGATGTTTCATGTTTGGTACTAGGCCTATTCGTTGAACTAGGGGGGTATACTGCCCCTTTAAGGTAAACCTTACATGCTTGTTTAGAGGTGGAGTATGGCCTCAGAATAGAGAGATGCTGGCCGGCTTGATACCTGCGGGTCGGTTAGGTGCGGGTCGACCTTGCACCCCCATTTGCTGGTGGTCTTCTAGCTTCATAGCCACGCGCCTGCTCGATGAGACTTCATTGGCGGGGCAGGTCTATAAAAGGAACCTTGAAGTCAGGAGAGGGTGGGGTCATGTTTTACCCGACCCGCAAATCACTACCCCAGAGATATATATCCAAATAAAGAGTTGCTTTAACCCTTTATGGATCAGGACTCCTGGTGATTGCAGATTCCCCTCATTTAGGATGTGTTGTGTGAGAATGTAGTTCTGGATGGTGACAGTGTTGCATGTACTCAAGCCACAATAAAAACACATGTATCTTATTGCCAAAAGGAGTGTTAGTCAGAGAAATAGTCTTGTTCTCAAAGTAGAAAAACTTCATTCATTTACAAATATCTCTGTTCCATGTGTTTGTTAGAGGGTTTTGTGCTTTGTATAATGGCATATTACAAAAACTCACGTTGCACACCCAGAGCCGAAAGTAAATTAACTACATCCAGTTCCTAAGCTTCTTGTCTGGCTATATGATATGAATATGGCTGTTACCTAGCAAACCGTTTTTCATATTCTGCATGTGGCTGACATACCAGATGTTTTCTCAGTAAATGGTGTGTATTTATACAGCACTAAGAGAAGAGGTAACATAACATGTCAAAACTGAGATGTTATTGTTTTCTGAAAAATATGTGCTTGTTTTGAAATTGGTGCAGGCAACACACTTTAAAAAAAAAAAAAAAGACAGGAAAGGTTGTGTAATGTTAAACAAAAACACCTGGTAGGACACTTCACCAATTGACAACAGGTCATTAACTGATTGAGTATAAAAGAAATATAACATTCCAGAGAAGCTGGGTCTGTCAGAAGGGTTCCCTGCTCCCCAAGAAATGATGGGTTTCTTCATCTACAGTACAAAATATCATACCATTTCAGATACAATAGATACACAGCAATCTCTGTATGCAAGGGATAAGGGCAAAAGGCCATATTGGATGGTGCAATTTTTGGGCCCTCAGAAGACACTGGATTCTAGACCCAGGACACTAGAGTGGATTTCTGTCGTAACTTTCAAAGGATTGGTGTCGGGCAGAACATCGGCTGATCTGTTCTTTTGTACTTTATTTGATCTGAATGGTTAGTGGCAGGTCGGGAGATGGGAAAGATCTTTGCATCTATGGCCAGCTTAAAGATATGAAGATCCATCGCGATATATATATATATATATATATATATATATATATATATATATATATATATATATATATATATATATATATATATATATATATATATATATATATATAGCGCGATGGATCTTCATATCTTTTTTTATATATATATATATATATATATATATATATATATATATATAGCGCGATGGCTCTTCATATCTTTATATATATATATATATATATATATATATTATAGAGAGAGAGAGACAGACACCGGTCGGTCAATGTTGGCTGAAACGTTGGATACACGAGTGATGTTTCAATACAATTATTTGACACATGAACGTATCGGACCTGCTATCCAGACTGCTTGGGACCTGGTGTTTCATACCTTAGGCCTACTAGAACATCATGTACACATTAAATAACCCCAATAGGCTGGTTTTGCTTCCAATAAGGATTAATTATATCTTAATTTGGATCAAGTACAAGGTACTGTTTTATTATCACAGAGAAAAATGTAATGCTTTTTAAAAATTTGGAAAAAATGCAGTCTATGGGTGACTGTCTTTCTGTAATTCGGAGCTTTCTGTATAACAGGTTTCCGGGTAAAAGATTCCACACACACACATATATATATAGGCATCATAAGCTTCCGGAGAGCTTGGTGTAGTGGCATATGTTGAGAAACCAGCATGTGTTGTGTTAGGTTAAGCATTTGGGAGAGGGTCTACTTTCACTTACACTGACATACCAGTTTGAATGTCAAGTAGTGCTTCTAAAATATATGTATGTTTTGCTCAAACAATTGTGCAAATGCAAGGCAGCTACAGAAATGCTTTCAGTAAAGCCCACTTACTATTCCAGATGCTGTCAGCTGTAAATCTTAATGATTATTTTCTCCCTTCTGTATATGTAATACCAATGTTTTAAATTTGAGGCTTTTGTAGCCATTTGTTTGCAGTCTTGTTTGCATTAATTAATATTTTTTGTCTCAGAACAAATCTTACAGAATATCAAGCAAGAGTATACTCGCTATCAGAGACGAAGGCAGTTAGAAGGAGCATTCAATCAGTGTGAAGCTGGGGCTTTGAATGAGGTACAGGCCAGCTGTTCATCTCTCACAGCTCCATCCTCTCCAGGTAAATAACCATTGTATTTTGTAGTAGTGTAACAATGTCGTATTGTGATTCAACCCTTTGTCATTGTAACACTTTTTTGAACATTTCTTCTTAGGGTCACTCGTTAAGAAAGACCAACCAACCTTTAGCCTGCGACAGGTGGGAATACTTTGTGAGCGACTTCTGAAGGACCACGAGGACAAAATCAGGGAAGAATATGAGCAAATACTTAATATAAAACTAGCAGGTCAGTTATTGCTCGCTTATATTGATTCACTATGAGTGTGAATATATATATATAGATAGATAGATAGATAGATATATGCTGTATTTTACCTAACTTATATTTTCTGTACATCCTGCTGAGTTAAATGTGCTGGATTAACTTTGAGAGAGAGTTATGGATCACAGGAACATAGTGACTGGCTTTCTTTCCCTTGGGAGAAAGCTGTATAATTTGTCAGTTTCTCTGTCGCTGCCAAAAGGGCAGTTACATCACTAAAGGTAAATGATATTGCCCAAATTCCTTTTGCACACAGGTTTATCTAGTCTTTGGCTTCAAGAAATTGTAGTTTAAAAATAGCTATAGGTTTGTTGTGGTGGGATAATTGTGCAGGCCATAAACATATTATATTAGTTTAATGCTGGTGATAAGCATAAAAAAAAAGGAGCTTGCCTCAAAGAAAACATGTTTGCACATACAGAATAGAAATCATTTTTGTCTATTTTTTCTTTTTTCATTAGTAATGTTCATTTTAGGGGGTTACTCCCCATTTATGTTTTTGTATATGAAGACAGGGTCAAGACTGGAGATGAGTGTCTTCTCTTTCTTTCAACTGATTTCATCAGTTCTTATTAAAGGAGACAATTCTAATTAAAGGGGACAATTGCTTAGGAAGTCACCTATGGGTTATTTCTCAATGTACAATATGTACAACCGTTATTTATTTGTATGCCAGATTTGTGGCAAAGGCCTGGGCCTATTGCCGCATGCTGTTCATAGTTATTGCAATCTTTTTTTACTCCACTTTCTGTTCAGGCCCTCTCCTATTCATATTCCAGTCTTATTCATGTCAGGGCATGGTTGCTAGTGAAATTTGGTCACTAGCAATAGGACTGCTGAAATTGCAAACTGAAGAGCAGCTAATTAACTCAGAAACAACCAATCATAAATGAAAACCAATTTAAAATTGTTTCAGAATATCACTCTCTACACATCATACTAAAAGTTAACTTAAAGGTGAACAACCTTTTTTAAATCTCTGTGCTCCCCTCTGCTTCGGATGTGCGAATGATGGATTTGTGCAATCTTGAGGAAGGAGTGGACTGGAGGCGATGCTAGCCTCCGAGTGCACCCAATTGGAATCAGTACTGTTTATTTGGATTCTATCCGTCCTACTGTTTTGAGATTTTTGTTATTGCTATGTCAGCCCTAGTACTGGATATTCTGGCAATGGCTTCCCTCCCTTACCCAAGTCACCTATGTTCTGGCTACATCACACTGAAGTCAGATTCCTGCATCCACTAAAATATTCCTCTCCCCCACTTCCTAGCAAAGAAAAGATACTGTACATCTTTAATAGCAGGCATTATACATATTTTACTTATTCAACATGTCCCTAAAGACAACTGCATCACAGCTGTGCAATTTTGGCATAGAAATAGAGATGTGCTGGGAGATACTGATAACAAAAACAGTTCTTATGAAGGATGTCCATGTCCTATTCTAAATCAAAGCTAATAATCAAATATATAGAGGGCTTTCTCAAAACCATGCAGTCATTGCCTGTGGCCTACAGTATATGCTCTTTTTTTTTTTTTTCTTTTTCAGAACAATATGAATCTTTTGTGAAATTCACACATGACCAGATCATGCGACGGTATGGAGCAAGACCTGCAAGCTGTAAGTGTTCGATTGAATAGAATAAAAATATCTGTTCTAGTGATGTTTTAATGCCATCAGACAGATTTCCATGAGCAAACATTTCCCTGCTTTTGGTTTAAAAGGCTTAAAGGTCAAGGAAAGTGAAATAAGAGCAGCCCCTTTTATCCCTAGTCTCCGTTTCTGCTTTTTTTCTTTCTTTCTTTGCCACAGCTCCAGGACTCCATGTGAACTATGCAGGAGCTGTCATGATTAAAAAAAACTTTTGTTTTAAAGGGGAGTTGCAGTACATAAAACCAATATCTTTAGTTATCCAAAATATAATGTTCTAGAGTTTCACATTATACTGAAGGAAAACTTGCATTGATTTATATAAGCACCTATTTAAAATCCCACAGAAGGAAGATCTAACAGGGCTACTTGTGCGCAATGCTTGGATGTACGGTTAGATCATGATTTGCCCTTTAGGTGGGATTTACACTCCGGCCTATGGGGGCTGCTTCAGACATTTTAGTGCCATGCTTATTAGAAGTCTTTAAAGGACCAGTAACACTAAAAAAATTTTTAAGTTCAAAATTCACTATACCCTTTTCCACCTGCAGATCCATCTCTCAGAAATGGTATTATGATTAATGCTTAATAAAAAAAATACCATTCCAGTTAGTGGTCCTTTAAGTAACCGTCGCATCTTTGGGTTAAACAAAATCCCCTAATTGCTGTTGGCTGTGGGAGTAGCTTGAGTAAAAACAAAATCAATATGACAATCTTGAATTAATTGCCACTTGGGCAATAACACTTGGCATGGAGCAAAATGCCTCAAAATTACAAGCCAACATGGATGTGAGCCAATGTTTTCAGTAGGGATGCACCAAATCCAGGATTCGGTTCGGGATTCGGCCAGGATTCTGCCTTTTTATGCAGGATTCGGACGATTCCTTCTGCCTGGCTGAACCAAATCCTAATTTGCATATGTAAATTAGGGTCAGGGAGGGAAATCACGTGACTTTTTGGAAGTAAAAATGTTTTCCCCTTCCCACCCCTAATTTGCATATGCAGATTCGGATTCGGTTCAGTATTCGGCCGAATCTTTTGCAAAGGATTCGGGGGTTCAGCCGAATCCAAAAAAGTGGATTCGGTGCATCCCTAGTTTTCAGCTCATAGCGCTTTACTATATATACATTCCTAATTGTTCTTTAATACCAATCACTCTAGCAAACTTTAATCTAGGTGCTTTTAAATCCAATACCTGTATTGTTACTGCATTACAGGAAGGAAGACAATGTTACATGTAATGAGACCCATTATCTACTTTGATCTGTACTTTAAAGTTGGTGCTTCAAATGATTTACTGGTTTCATGTTTAATTACAGATGTGTCTTGAGGTTTCCATTTGCCACCTGGATTCCAGCTTTGACTTCAAGTTTATGGCTGCTCCACTTTCTTGCCACCTACGAGGTGCCACCGATTTCTTTTTCTTTTTTTGTCGCCATCGTCGTTCTGAGGATTTTAAACATTCATTGGCTGCCTTCCGCTGTCTGAAAAAAAATCCCCCGAATGGACCTTTTTGTTTTTTTTTTTTTTTTTTTCATTTTGATACTGCTCACAATATAAGTGACTGTTCTCTGCCACATTGTATTTGTTAGAAGGTTTTAAACAGCTTCATCTTATCACATCCTGCCCTTCTATGGCACATGGACCATTTCTTTAAATGAAGTGACTTGTCATTTATTTTTCATTTTATTTGCCTCTGATTATTTAATTAAGAGGATTTTTAAACTGTGTTTGATGCACTACAGTTAAGTTTTAAACACGTTTTATGGTCCTTAAAGGATAACGGGAGTAAGGACCGCGCAGGATTTAACTTTGGCGTATTTAGTGAATAGTGATTGTTAATTGGTTGCTTTATACGACAACCATCCTCTCTGTTCTGAAATCTGTATGAAACTCTTTATTTTATATTCTTTGTTTCAGACAGAAGATTGTTTTATGAAGTTTATACTTTAATAACTGCTAAAAAAAATGGAAGCCTGTCTAGTTAAAGGGTTTTATAATTCACTTGGCATGCAAATGTGGAGTATTTGTTCATATGGGCTGCACAATTAAGTGTCATTTCTCTTTGGGGTGTGGGGGAGGAGGGTGGCAATTCCTGGGAATCCGTGTACACAGCCTTTCTATAATATTGTGCCTCTAGTGTCCTTTTGTGGAAATTACCACAGTTACTTTTGGTGGCTGAAAATTGGGCCAAGTCATATGTCATTATTTTGATAAGTTGGTAAGGGGAAGAGTGCATAGCTTGCTTATTTGCACATCATTTGCTGTAATAGTCTGTAATACCTTTTAAAATTTCTAAATAAAGAACATTAAGTGCTGTTAGGTAGTGTTTAAAGCCAGGAGTTGATGTATGCAAGATAATCTTTGCCACCCTTGTCTTAATTTCTGAATTTGACGTCATTTAGTCAAGTCACCCAGCCTCCACTGCCACCACAGGCTTCACCTGTTTCTGTTATAAGCCTGGTAACCAACTGCTAAATTCTGTTAAATCTTCATTCAGGAAAGGCCTCCATCTGCATGTTAATATTGCCATTTTATAACTAATGTGCTGTACAAATATTAGCAAGAAATTAACTCAAATCTACCTGGAAAACTGCTTTATCTAAAAGTTTGAAAATAAAATGTGTTGCTATAATGTTAATGAAAGGTAATATTAGCTTGGCATGTTCTTGTGGTCTGTTTGAAGAAAGGCGAAGTTATGAACTTTAAGGAAAAAGGATACCTTAAAGTTGTGCTGTTTTTAATTCTTCTTATGGCATTGGGCTGCTGCTCATTTGTTATGGCCAACAGCACTAGAGACTCCGAAACTAACTTGCCTCTTAGGGTCCCTGGAGGAGAACACATTCATCACCTGTATTTCCTGGATTTGTACAGTAAGTAATGATGCTCAGAAGTCCAGGGCATGAAAGAGAGAATACTGTGACATAAAAGCCTTGAAAATAAGATCGCCAGTTAGGGTTTGCTATAGGGGTGCTGGTTGTAGCAACTGTCAACAGCCCTTTGCTATTTTGGATTTGAATGTTATTGCCTTTTAGTTGATAAGAATAAACCTTTAACTGAACTAGAAGGTTGCCATCTTTTAATTCTCAATGTCAACTGTTAAAATGAATGTGTTATAATATATAATCCAAAATGTAGCCTTTAAAAGACACGTCAATGTGAATTCACGTGGGGATGCCACGTTGTTAGACACCCATTGAATATCACTTACCTTAGATCCCAGAACAGAGTTTTTATTACAGGTATGGGACCTGTTATCCAGACAGCTCCGGACCTGGGATTTTCCGGATAACAGATCTTTCTGTATTTGGATCTTCATACCTTAAGTCTACTAGAAAATCATGTAAACATTTAATCCAATGAGCTGATTTTGCTTCCAATAAGGATTAATGGGATCAAGTACAAAACACTGTTACAGAAAAAACGGACATCATTTTAGAATTTCGATTATTTAAATAAAATGGATTCTATGGAAGCCTTTCCGTAATTCGAAGCTTTCTGAATAATGGGTCCCATACCTGTACCTGAAAAAGTGTAACAGTCTGGTGTACAAACCAGCGGACACGACAGATCCTGTTTTCCTGCATAGTATTCAGTAGAGTAAAATCCAAAGTATAACTGAAGTCAAATTTGTATTTTTAATCTACTGAGCTTGTAGGTTGTCTCGGATAGAGAAGAGAATAAGAGAATTATATATACTATAATGGTTCTTTCTCTGTGAACATAAACTGACCCACAAAATGGGAAAGTTGCAGAAGAGACTTTACCAATATGACTTTATATTAAGATGGATCTTGACTCATGGCTAGTGATCCAATCCAGCTGCTGTACAGTTGTCCTTTATGAAGACAAGCAGAAATATAATCGTAGTCGTTGCCTCAATAATTCCGCTGCATAAACAGAAATCAAAATGGTGTCCGGTTTCATGATCATCTTTCTTTAAAATAGTGTTAAGACCGAGTGGTTTGCCTTAATCCTACTACCCCAGAAATTTATAACTTTGTATTGTTTAATCATAGCTAGATTTTGCAATTCTGTGCACTCATTCATATTTACTTTGCTTTATGGAAGTTCTTTCGTCTGTTTTATTGTTCCTTTTAAAAAACCTTATTATCTTTCATATTGTGGCTATGGCAGAAGAATATCTGTTGCCCATAATTTGATGATATATGTAAAAGCTATGAACAAAAGAATAGGTTGTTCCTCTTAATGCTGTGATATGACTGGCTGTTCAAGTACAGTAGAATATTTTTAGGAGGGGTAGAATTCAATATCTCTACCTGTGTGTGTCTTCAACTAAACTTAGGTTATTTGGAATAAGCAGTTTTCAGTTTGGATCACCAGACCTTAATCCTACTAAAAAAACACTTAAACATTAAATAAACCCAATCGGATTTTATAACCACCAATATGGATCTTTGCATATTAGTTATCTTCAACTACACGGCACTCTTATTACAGAGATAAAGGGGATCATTTAAAAAAGGTGGATTATTTGTTTAAAGTGGGCTCTATGGCTTTCCCATAATTTGGAGCTTAGTGGACATTTTGTTTCTGAATAAGAGATCCCATACATGTATGAAAAAGACTTACTGGCCACTATTTGCTTCCCTCACGAAGCAGTTGGTACAGCAGATTTTGAGACAGACTCAAGGTAACAAAGGACATGCAAAACTCCCACTGACATCTGATCGAAGATGGCTACATACAGAGACCCTTTCCCTCTTCGCAAGTTAAAAACAAGCTTTTCCAGCCTGTGATTTAAAGGGGAACTATTGCGAAAATTAGAAATGAATATATGCTTCGTCATACTGAAATAAACTTTCTAAATATAATTAATTAAATATTCTGCATCGTTTCTGAAATAATTCCAATTACTTCACTATTCTCTCAGCATCTGTTTCTCTTTATTCTGTCTTCTTGCAGCAGTTGGGTGTCAGATAATCATTGACAGATCCAATATATCTTAAAGGGGGGGGGGCTTCCTTTCCTAGCAGATATATTAGAGATCATTCAAATAAACAAAATCTAACAAAATTCTGCATGTAGAGAGACAGGATTTCTGGTGATTTTAATAGAGTGAGCTCTAATACATCTTCTAGGCAAAAGGAGCCCCCCAATAAGATATATTGGCTCTAACTGTCAATGATTATCTGACACCCGACTGCTGCATGATGACAGAATGAAGAGACACAGATGCTGAGAGGAATAGTGAAAATAAATTTGATTATTTCAGAAACGGTACAGATTTATTGTTTCTTATTTTTTGTATGATAAAGCTTATATTAAATTTTTGTGATAGTTCCCCTTTAAAGGGATACTTTCCCTTTAAAAAAAATATAATTTTTTTTCCAAATGAATCAGTTAATAGTGCTGCTCCAGCAGAATTCTGCACTGAAATCCATTTCTCAAAAGAGCAAACAGATTTTTTTTATATTCAATTTTGAAATGTGACATGGGGCTAGACATATTGTCAATTTCCCAGCTGCCCCAAGTCATGTGACTTGTGCTCTGATAAACTTCAATCACTCTTTACTGCTGTACTGCAAGTTTGAGTGATATTACCCCCCTCCCTTTTCCCCCCAGCAGCCAAACAAAAGAACAATGGGAAGGTAACCAGATAGCAGCTCCCTAACACAAGATAACAGCTGCCTGGTAGATCTAAGAACAACACTCAATAGTAAAAACCCATGTCCCACTGAGACACATTCAGTTACATTGAGAAGGAAAAACAGCAGCCTGCCAAAAAGCATTTCTCTCCTAAAGTGCAGGTACAAGTCACATGACTTGGGGCAGCTGGGAAATTGACAATATGTCTAGCCCCATGTCAGATTTCAAAATTGAATATAAAAAAATCTGTTTGCTCTTTTGAGAAATGGATTTCAGTGCAGAATTTTGCTGGAGCAGCACTATTAACTGATGCGTTTTGAAAAAAACATGTTTTCTGATGACAGGATCCTTTTAAGCTCCTGCATGCAATGAACCAAGTGTTCGTAGTCTGTGTAAATTAACATTTCTTTGGTTTAATTTTCTTTAGTGGTTACCTGGGGGTAGCCCCTTTCAGAACCACTTGAATGTTGTAAATATGGCACCAGAGTGCATCTCCTTCTGCTTTATGCTTATTTTACTCAGATCCACACATGAGCAGATAGGAACAAAAAAAGTGTTAAACCTACACTTGCCTATGAATAGATGACAATACTGTATGTCAGTCAGTATTCCTAGAATGAATGGGCAGAAGGTTCATTGGAACTCTATCATTCCCCTAGCCCAGTACACTCTATATTGGCTGGGGAACAAAGAGACAATTTTGTCAATAACATTGGCCTAGGGGGGCAGATCCTTCTATTGGTTAAAGTTCTAAACGGCAGCTATGGAAGGAACATTTTTTCTCCGTTTAGAATCATGACGAGCTATCTCTGGGTTGGCTACCCTCATGGAACGAAAGAACCTTATGCTTATTTATTTCTAGCAATACTGCCATACTCCTGGCACTTTTTATCGGAATGTCATTATCACCTGGCGTTTAAAAGGCAAATGTGGGGCAGTTACTGGGTGTTTATTTTCCATGTATAAATAAAGTGAAATATTTCCGTTCTATTTGCTGCCCATGGTGTTGCTGCTTGATCAGTGTACAAAGGCAGCATTCTGTTGGAAATCTTCCCTCCTGTACTTTGCTTGTAAAATCTACTCCTATTAATAACACACACTGTCCTGCTAGTAACTTTTGAAATGAGGTAGCAGGCAAACGAATGGCACAGAGGAAGTTAGAAACGTTCAATGAATTAGGCTACAAGTTGAAAAACAAGTAGTCGAGTTATTTCAGGAACAACGCAGAACACTCACAATGTACAGTACATAATAGATTTTTGTTGCTGATTTGTAATCACCTTGTAAGATTGAATGTCCCCCAGTTGTAGTTCAATCCCCTAAATATATTCAAATCTGCTGAATTTTGTAATTTGCCTACTGTCTGCATTTATGGAGAGCTACCAATGAATGTTTGACTAACCTAACCAAAATAATGCAAACTTCCTTTGTACATTTTTTTTAATGTAGTGTAAAGAAGAGTCGCAAAGTAATAAAATACTTACAAGTGATCTGTTTGCTTCTTTATGTGAGAGTGTGTACAAAAGTTCATCAGAGCAGCCCCATCATGACTTTCATATACACAACGGTCAATGTTTTAGGAAAAAACGTGGCCGTGAAGGTGTTTACTCGAACTATTAGAACTAGTTGAACTATTTTTTTCGAATTACAGACTTGGAGGTAACTTTATTTGCATAAAAACCATATGTTCCACCAAACAGAGCCTCCTATAGGCTGCCGGTCCACGTAGGGACTATCAAATAACCAATCACAGTGCTTATTTGCTACCTCAGGAACTTTTTTCATGCTAGTGTTGCATCCCAACTCTTTCTACATTTGCATGTGACTCACGGGTAGAAAAGGTTGGGGACCCCTGTTGTAAAGAGTGATATTCTGAGACAATTTACATTTAGCATTTATATATTTTTTTGTATTTCTTAATTATCTTTTAATTCCGAGCGCTGTAGTCTGCAATTTTAGCAATCTGGTTGCTAGGGTCCATATTACCCTAGCGAACATGCATTGATTTAAATAAGAGACTGGAATAAGAAGAGGAGAGGGCTTCAATAGAAAGTTGAGTAATAAGTTGCAATAAAAAATGTACAGCCTTACAGAGAATTTTGTTTTTGATCAGGTCAGTGTTAATCATTTGAAAGGTGGAGACAGTCAGAAGGCAAATAATTAAAAAACTATAAAAATAAATGATAGGCCAATTGAAACGTTTTTTAAAATTTTATAACATACTAAATGTTAACTTGGGCGAACTACCCCTTTAGGGCTGGGACACACTGGGCGATTTGGGGAGATTTAGTCGCCTGGCGACTAATCGCCGCGACTTTCCGCGACCAATCTTCCCCCGAATGCCTCCCCTCGCTCTGCGCCTGGCTAAAGTGAAAAATCGCCTGCGCTAATCACACGCGGCGATTCGTTTTCCGAAGTCGCCCGAAGTTTCCTCGTGAGGCAACTTCGGGCGACTTCGGAAAACGAATCGCCGCGTGTGATTAGCGCAGGCGATTTTTCATCTTAGCCAGGCCCAGAGCGAGGGGAGGCATTAGGGGAGAAAAGTCGCTGCGATTAGTCGCCAGGCGACTAAATCTCCCCAAATCGCCCAGTGTGTCCCAGCCCTTAACTTGGATGCCATTGTAGCCTTTTCTGGTAGATGTAACAGATTACACTAGCTCATGCTACCTATAATCACATGAACTAGAAAATTTCATAATGAACTCAATCCAAAATATTACGCATAGTCTGAACAGACAGGCCCCTTTGAGCAGGGCTGGACTGAGAATTAAAATAGGCCCTGGCATTTCAGGTACACAGAGGCCCAATCAGCCCACACAGAGGCCCAAACAGCCCCCACCAGCCCACTAAATACTGACTTTCTATGGCACCTTATAGCAGCCCCTCTGGCATTTGCCAGAACCCACAGATTGCCAGTCCGGGCCTGCCTGTGAGTAATTAAAGGGTGGACTGAAGGAACGTATAAAATTGAAGTATAAGGGTAATTCAGTAGCAGTGCTACATCTGTTGGGGTTTCATTGGTGGTTTAGAGGACCATTGAAAGCACCACCGGAAAGAAGTCTTTATCTAGGTATTACTCATCTGCTGAGTGCATACCTCCCAAATGTCCCATTTTCTGCGGGACAGTCCTGATTTTGACAGCTCAGCCCACACTCCCTGGTTTCTTACTGAGAAGTCCAGAGTTTTTCTTTGATGCCCTGCTCCGACACCAGAAAAAGATGCAAAGTTTCTGAAAGTGAAAGTAAGCAAAGAACCTATTTAAGATATGCCAGTCACTTGGGAGAACTGAGACTCCCAGCTTAAAGGGCAAATTCACCTGAGCAGCTGCTTTTTCCTCAAGACCCACTTTCTGTGGAAAGCTATTTTAACAATAATAATTATAGAATCTATAGTCCCAGATACCAGGCCCAGACTGGCCATTGGGCCACTCCATTTATGAGCCGGGGAAAGTGGGGCCGTCGAAAAGAACCGAAGCTGCAGAGAACGAAGAAGCTGCTGTCGCCAAGGAGGAGGAAGACCATCTGCCAAATTTTAAAGGTACGTTTCCACTGAACACCAATGGTCTTTTTATCCCTGGCCACATTGCTGTTAGGGGAAGAGCCCTGACCACCAATGTTTTTTTATTAACTTTAATGGGTGACTCTGGCTAACCATGTATTTTTTTTTCAATTTACTGGGGGCTCTGAACACCTACAAGCAGTAAAACGATTCCCATAACATTTTTTCAAAATTTGTTTCTTTAGGTTCAGACTGACAAATTACCATCATAAATGATATATACATCATCTCCTCCATGTTAGTATCGCACATATACTATTTTCCCATTATGCATTGTGCTGAAAACAAGAAGGGGCAGATTTATCAAGGGTCGAATTGAAAATTCGAAGTGAAAAAAAAACAACTAATTTCTAGCTATTTTTTGTGTACTTTGACTAGGGAATAGTCCAAATTTGATTAGAATTGAAAAACAAATTTAAAAATTCAACTATAAAAATTTATCACGTGCTGTCTCTTTAAAACTTCAACGTTGACCATTCGCCATCTTAAACCTGCCGAATTGCTGTTTTAGCCCATGGGGGACCTCCTACAATCTATTTGGCGTCAATTGGTGGACTTTGAAATTTTTTTTTTTTAAAAAAATCAAACGATCGAATGCAGCCTATAAAAAAAAAACGTTGATTTTTTTTAAAAAAATTTCAGTTGGTCTTTTATTACTCGGATTTCGAAGTCACGGGAGTTAAAAAAAAAAAAACTCCCATTACTTCGGAATTCGACCCTTGATAAGTCTGCCCTGAAGAGTTGGGCGCATTAGGTTAGGAGCAGATTTATCAAAGTGTGAGATTAGAACAGAAAAACTCACTTACTTTCTGTTCATTCCTATGTGATTTTTTAAAAACATATTTATCAAATGGTGAACTCCATGGATAAATACGATTCCAAAAATCCCGTACACTTTGATAAATCTGCCCTCATGATTGTAAAGCTGAAAGCAAAGCAAATAACTGTTGCAGGGTTGCCATCAGGAATCATGGGGCCTTGTATACCTGCCAGCCCACACTCCTGATCCAGCCAACCCCAATCTGATTCTACCCTGTCTTAATTTTTCTTACATAAGCCATTATTTCCTTCTTTCTATCTCTTTTCATTTGTTTTTTTCTCTTGTCTCCATCCCTCCATCATGTACCATTCTCTTCCCTGATTCAAATATGCTATTTTTTTTTTGCCTTTTTCAATGGCCTTTCCCTTCTTGTGCTATCCTCTGGTGCGTTTATTGCGTCACACAACATTACGGAGGGAATTCCTTCTTCGTCAGGTGATACAGAGACGTACGTGCATACCAAATATATAGGCAAAAAAGCCACCCCCAATAGAAAAAGGAAATGTCCAATGTCCAAAAGTGCAAAAAATGTTGCAAACAACTCTCTCCAGTCCTAATACACGCAGGGGCACATTCACTAAGCTCGGGTGAATTTCGAGGAGTTTTTTGTGCTCCTCGACTATCGAATTGGCATAAATTAGCCTGAGTAGAATGATGCGAAAAGATCGAGCGAAAAAATGCTGCGACTATTTTCCCATTCGAAAGTCAAAGTACTGTATCTTTTAAAAATCACTCGACTGCCTACTTCGCCAGATTAAACCTACCGAATTGCTTTAAAAGCCTATGGGAAAGTCCCATAGTCTTTTTTTCTAAGTTTTTGATTGAATAAAAAGGCATTCGATCGAATGAAAATCCTTCGATCGAATATTCGATCGCTTGACTATACACCGGGTGAATATTCGCCCATTCGACTATTCGCCAGAGCGTAAATTCGCCAGAATTCCCTATTCGATTCTATTCCCCAGTCGAATTTCGATGGATTTAACCCCTCAAAATTTGACCCTTAATACATCTGCCCCACAAAGTTGCAAAAAATGTTGCCAAAAAAAGTTACAGACATGAATCTCCCGATTACACAAAGTATCCATAACTGTCCATAATAATGGAGAAAAGGTTTTACCTCACCCTGGATGCATATTCGACTTTTTTTTGGATTAATATCTGAAAAATAAAGGAAAATGGTTTATTAAACCGGCAATAAAAATTCTATAAAAAACATGTTAAATTGAATTCTTCATTCAAGCCTCTAGGGGACTGTGTCTGTAGAGTCCATATCCAATAGCTTTCGCGTTTTGGTTTTAAAGTCTTGTCCCTGTTTCTCATTCACTTTTTCTGCATATGCAAATATATTTCTGGACTTTTTTGAACAGACTTTCATTTTTTCCAATACGGAGTTTGCAGATTGTATCGACTCCTATATGCGTTATATGAACAATACCTTCTTTATTTGGAAAGGTTCACAGCAACACCTTAACTTGTTTTTGACTTACCTTAATTCAGTCCATCCTACAATAAAATTTACATTGGAAAGTCATCCTACTGATATACGTTTTTTGGATGTAAATATATTCTTAAATGAAGGTACATTTTACACCACTCTATACACCAAGCCTACTGATCGTAACACTTTATTAAGACCTACTAGTTTTCATGCCCCTAACTTCTTTAAAGGGTTACCCAAAAGCCAGATGATGAGGGTGAGAAGAATAACCAATAACGAGGATTTATTCAAACAGGAATCATAGAAAATGATGGAGAAATGTATTGATAGAGGGTATAAACAGGAGATTTTAATAAACAAAACAAGAGGAAGTAGGCAAAATGCCAAAAGAAGTTTTACTGCAACAAAGAAAAAAGGACACCTTTCAAAGAATCCCATTTGTGTCAACATATAATACTAACATTAAGTTTATTAAACAGACAATATTAAAATATTGGGGTATCTTGGAGAAAGAGCCGAAGGTGGCCAACTTATTTTCTTCTCCCCCGATCTTTTCTTATAAAAGAGGAAAAAATATTGAAGATCTGATCAAACAAAATTGGAGAAACATTACATCATCAAAAAAAAATCCCTACAGGCACCTACCCATGTCATAACTGTGGTCATTGTAATGGTATAATCAAAGGGGAGAAGGTAATGCATCCTCTTAAAGGGACACCATATAATACCAAGGGTTTCCACACGTGTAACTCAAAAGGGGTTATCTATTGTATTAAGTGCGCGTGCAGGCAGCATGGCATATGTAGGTCAAACACAAAGAACAATCAAAGTTCGCCTGAACGAACACAAATCTGTAATAAGAAATTACCAACCAGGGAACGATGAGAAAACAAATAAGAAGAAACAGGAAACAACTTTAGGGTTTCACAAATCCGTTGGCAGATTCTGGAAAAAGTGAATGAGAAACAGGGACAAGACTTTAAACAAAAATTACAACAACGCAAAAGCTATTGAATATGGACTCTACAGACACAGTCCCCTAGAGGTATGAATGAAGAATTCAATTTAACATGTTTTTTTATAGAATTTTTATTGCCGGATTAATGAACCATTTTCCTTTTATAGCATGACTTTATTAAATCTTTGACCTAAAACATCTGTAAAACATCTGTAAAACCATTGAAAACTCAATGTAAATAATTATAGAAATAAAAAAAAACAAAAGAATCTTTCATCCCAACCTCATACAGTGTCAGACTGGGCCAGCGGGATACAGGGAAAAAACTAGGTGGGCCCGGGCTCTTGTGGGCCCCGCCGGCCCAGAGCCGATTCTTAATGCCGGCGACCTCCCTTTGTTGGGAGGTCACAGTAAAACAAAATTACATGAGTGCGCACAAACGATGCAACGCGCGGGCGCACAAACCCGGCGACGTGCGCATACTCACAAATGTGGCGCCGGAGGGGGGCCCTGGGACAGTAGCCCCGGTGGGCCCCAAACTCCCCAGTCTGACCCAGAACTCATATGTTTCTTTTTCCTCATTAGAATCAGGAAAGGGAACATAATCAGCAAGATAAAATAGGTATTGATAGCACGTTGGTTGAAATCAGGAAGAACATCAAAATGCATTTTAGTGGTATAATAGGAACTTTTTTGGGGAAAAATACCACTTAGTACTGTAATAAATTATCACAGGCAATATTCATTTCAAGCTATGTTCATATAATGATAATTCACAATTTGCTTGGCCATTAAATCACAATCATGAGGAACATTGCTACCATGTTTTGTACAATTTTTGTGCAAATACTTTTAATGGAACAATAGCCCCCAATGTCTTAAAGGAGAGTGGGGAAATGTTAGGTACCCCTCAGTCATTATAATCACTTACCTGAAACCTGGGGCCAATGCTCCTGTTCTCTGAAAACTGCACTGGCAGCCCATGCATTTATTTGATTAATATATGTTGACCACCATTATTTTGATAATGCACTAAAGTGTCACTGGTGAGTGTGCAATTGCCCACCTTGTACCAAGGCACACAAGTGGAGGAGAGTTTATCAAAAATTTAGACCCTGAAGACAGTCCTGGATAGAAGAGCAGGGCCTGATTTACATAGCGGATGGCCCTAGGCCTGCTGCCGTTCATTGCCCCTGTCCCCTCCCCTTTATTTAAGCGAAATGTCATTATCGGGACCGGAGCAATGGGGATTTGCGCACTGGAAATTAAAAAAACTTGTATCTCCTGCGTATCCTCAGTGTTTCTGAACCAATGTGGGTGTAGATGGCAGCATGCTGCCCCCTAAAATCCTGCCACCCTAGGCCCTGGCCTTGGTGGCCTTTTCACAAATCCGGCCGGTAGAAGAGACATGGGGGCAGATTTACTAACCGGAGAATTTTCGCCAGCGTCAGCTGCGCACCCATCGCAACACTTCGCCAGGTGCAAATGCGTTCAGATTACTCCAAATTCACTAATACGCAGAGTTTCATCCCGGGCTCCAACGCTGGCCACTTTTTGGTCGTGGAAGTGGTACTTTGGTAATGCGAGCATTTGATAATGAAGATGCGCTAGCGTTCACTTGTGCCTAGCGAAAATTTGCTAGTGATCTTGCACTTAGGTCAATCTGCATACGGCGGGAAATTTGTATGAACGGCTTTATGTTAAATGTTGGTGCAAATACTTACAAATTCCACTTTTAAAAACACTTTTAAAAACACATGTCCAGGGAACCTTCATAAAGACTTTGCCGCACTTCGCTAGGCGTAGATTCGCCAGGGCTGCACAAATTCACGAAGATCCGAAGTTGCGCACAAGTTACCGATCGTTTGCGAAGTTGCACTAGCAATGTTAAGATCAGCAGTTCGAAGTTACGCTAGCGATCAGAAATTTGCAGCAATTAAATAACACTTTACGATCCCAGGGAAACCAGGGAAATTATTATATAGAATTGTTATAATGCCCTACACATGTGCCCACCGTATAGTTTAGGTGCCATATGTTAACAAAAGTAGGGGGGAAGGAGGGTACCCTAAAAAAAAATTCCGATCTTTTTCAGCCTATCACCCCATAAAAAGTAAAAAACTTCATCGTTTTTTGGGACTTGAAGAGATTATCAATTTTTTTTTTTTATAAACTCCTATCTGCTATATTGCACTTCGCCTGGTCTAACCTGGCGAAGTAAACTCTGGCGAAAGAGGCGTTCAGAACAAAAAAAAGGAATTAAGTACATTTGCTTAGTTTTGCCAACTTCGCCTGGTGTTAGGCTGCAAAGTTGCGCTAGTCTATCTACTTCGCTAGTGAATTTTCGCCAGGGACACTTTTAGTAAATTGGCAAAATGGCGTAACGCTGGCAAATTTTCGCTAGCGTTAGCCACTTCGCCGGTTAGTGAATTTGCCCCCATGTCTTGGATTGAAAAGACCACTACCAAATTTGCAAATCACTTTCAGAACATTATAAAACCTTATATTAAAAGCCAATTATTATCATCCATACATAACAAGAGTTATGGCCAACCTATTATTATTACCACATGAGCCCCTAAAGGCTGCAGTAGTGGATGACCAATCCTGTCCCGTATTCTTTAGCATCAAGACCTGAGGCTAACCTTGCTCAGTTTACAGCCCCACAACCACTTCTCACCAATTTTTAACTTTCATCCCTAGCATAAAGGTAAGGGCACACCTGGAGATTTGGGGAGATTAAGTTGCCTGGCAACTAATCGCCTCTTCTTTGGGGCAACTAATCTACCCGGAGTGCTTCCCCGTGTGTTCCGTCTGCTTCAATGAAAAACCGCCTGCACCAATGTACTCGCGGCACTTTAATTTCAGAAGTCGTACAAAGTTTCCTCGTGAGTAAAGTTCGGGCGACTTCGGAAATCGAAGCGCCGCGAGTGCATTGGCGCAGGCGTTTTTTCATTGAAGCAGACGGACCACACGGGGAAGTACTCTGGGTAGATTAGTTGCCCCAAAGAAGAGGCGATTAGTTGCCGGGCGACTAAATCTCCCCGAATCTCCTGGTTTGCCCTTACCCTTAAGCTTTACACTCCTCTGGCAAGTTTCTAACACAAAACACACAATGACTATGTAGAATGATATCTGATGCAGTGAGCTATAATCTATGTTTCACTCTTGAATCCTTCTAGAAGCAGGCCTGAGTGACTATCAAGTATAAGTTTGGTGTCCGTGGTGCAGGTGCTGCTTATTGAGATGAGTACAATGATGTTTATTTACAGTCAACAAAAACATTTCATGGTGGATCCCTATCTAGAGTGCAATGTAGAAACATCACTTAAGATATAAAGTATTAATCCCATCCTTCCACTGGTTTCCGCTGAAGGTCACACCACCACTTGCAAGTGTCTATTTTTTCATATCCGAAAGGCTTTGGTTTTTAGAGGATGTGTTCTATGTGTGTTTTAGTCCTTGGTCAAGGATGTTTTTTGTTTAATTAAAAATGTCTTCCATGTCTATAAAAGGAAGCGTTGAGCACTTTCTGCCAGTGGAAAATAAACCTGTGTCCTTTTAGACACCACTTTTCTGCGACAGTAATAAATGTGTATAAAATCACCCTTTATTTACTAAAACTGCTGAAAACAAAATTTGAGGATTGGATTTCTACTGAAACAATGGTACCACAAATCAGAATTTCAGAAAGGTCTTATTTCATGGAATTTTTTTTACAACCATGTAACTAACTGTTTGCTCTATAGCTGTGAATCACCCTTGCCACAATCACTCCCTTTAGTTTCTATTTTTTTTTAGATCTTATTCATAGCTTCAATAAACAAACACATTTAATAACATACTGAACCATATGAGGTTTGGCATAACCAGCTGAAAGCAGTACATTTAGTTAGTTGTGAGTCTTCTCTTCTGAGTCATATTTCCTTAATGGTTTTGCATATATATATAAATTTAGTCTTATTTAATGGTTTATAACCTTTGCATACAAAATTGTCTTTTTTCTAACGTTGTCTATTGGATTCATTCAGAAACAAAATACATTCCTCTGAATTCTCTACAGCCACTCACACAACTACAAGGGAGACAAAGTAGATAAAATAATGAAACAACCAATAATACCAAATAATAGTTCCAAATAATTCCAAATAGTAACATGAGTAATATGACACATTACAAATGTATAGATTAGGGATGCACCGAATCCACTTTTTTGGATTCGGCCGAACCCCCGAATCCTTCGTGAAAGATTCGGCCGAATACCGAACTGAATCTGAACCCTAATTTGCATATAGGGGTGGGAAGGGGAAAACATTTTTTACTTCCTTGTTTTCTGTCAAAAAGTCATGCAATTTCCCTCCCGCCCCTAATTTGCATATGCAAATTAGGATTCGGATTAGGTTCGGCTGGGCAGAAGGATTCAGCCGAATCCGAACCCTGCTGAAAAAGGCCGAATCCTGGCCGAATCCCGAACCGAATCCTGGATTCGGTGCATCCCTAGTATATATAGAAGCTTTTTATATGTCATATATTTAGGCTAAAGGAAAAATATAAAAGGCTGGTTCATCTTACAGGTAACTTTTAGTATGTCATAGAATGTCCAATTTTGCAATCGGTCTTCATTATTTATATGTTTAACTTTTTGAGTTATTTGCCTTTTTCTTCTGACCCTTTCCAGCTATAAAATGAGGGTCACTGACTTCATCTAAAAACAAATGCTCTGTAACAAATGTATTGTTATTGCTGCTTGTTATTACTCATCTTTCGATTCAGGCCCTCCCCTATTCATATTCCTGTCTCTTATTCAAATCAGTGCATGGTTGCTAGGAGAATTTGGGCCATAGCAACCAGATTGCTGAAACTGCAAACTGGAGAGCAGCTGAATAACTAAAAAAAACACAAATAATAAAAAAAACTAATTGAAATTGCCTCAGAATATCACTCTCTACATCATACTAAAAGTTAATTTAAAGATGAGCAACCCCATTAATATTAATAGGCCTCCAAAAACATTTTACAACTCGTGGTAGTTCTAGTATATCTTCTAGTAGGTTGCTGTATGCTTTCCCTGCTCCAATTGTAGTATCATACTACGCCTTGAATAACTCAACACACCAGCATAGAGATTCACAGTAAAAAACATACATTTCTGAGCTGTGTATGCAATGTGTTTCCCATTCTTTGCTATAGAGAAGAGGTAAAAGGTGATTTTGGCCATTTGAATGCCTCAGTTGTCTGAGTCCCAAAGCTTCAATTATGGAGCCAAAACGACCCATTCTATCAGTCAATGCAACAGGATAATATTGATAGAATAACAACTGACCTTCTATGGTGTATCAGCTCCAGAGGTAATAACTGATAAACTACCAAAACCTTTCCACTTTAGCAAACCCCAGAATCATTACACCTCTGTTTGACAACTGTTACTCTCTGTAAGTTGGTGCAAGGATTTCCCCAAATCCCAGCAGTTACCTGTGCGACTTGTTAATGAAACCTCAGGAGTAATAAAACCTCTCCTGACTTTCAGAACTGCAGTTCTCTCAGGCATGACCAGGCTGGTAAAACAAGATACCTTTGAATGTCACAGTGAGCCCTGCTGTAGGTGGGCCCTCTTCTACATATTTCTGTATGGGCTTATTCCAGGTACTCTGGGGCATGTTTACTAACATTGGAGATAAATATCTGGAGAGATTTCTGGAGATGTTGCCCATGGCAACCAATCAGCAATTAGATTTAAACAGCCACAGCCAAGTTAGAAGACAAAAGCACAGATCTGATTGGTTGCTATGGGCAACATCTCCAGAAATCTCTCCAGATATTTATCTCCAATGTTAGTAAACATGCCCCTCTGTTTCTTCCCACACTCCAAAAAAACCACACAGACAGGTTAACTGGATCCTGATAATACTGGCCATCGTGCATATGTGTGATAGGAACCTAAGAGTGTAAGCTCCACTGGGACAGGGAGACAAATAATAATTTCTGTCAAGCACTATAAACGCTAAATGCTGGTTGTTCTGCTTCCCTTTCTAAGCATTGAAAGTGTGATCTCTTTAAAGGAAAACTATACCCCCAAAATGAACACTTAAGCAACAGATAGTTCATATCATATTAAGTGGCATATTAAAGAATCTTACCAAACTGGAATATATATTTAAGTAAATATTGCCCTTTTACATCTCTTGCCTTGAGCCACCATTTTGTGATGGCCTGTGTGCTGTCTCAGAGATCACCTGACCAGAAATACTTCAACTCTAACTGTAACAGGAAGAAGTGTGGAAGCAAAAGACACAACTCTGTCTGTTAATTGGCTCATGTGACCTAACAAGTATGGTTTGTTGGTATGTTTGTGTGCACCGTGAATCGTACGTTCCCGGTTTTTTTAAAATGGCAATTTTCTATTTATGATTACCCAATGGCACATACTACTAGAAAAGTATATTATTATGAGAATGGTTTATTTACATTAGCTATTTTATGCAATATCTCAATCAGAATGGCACCTTAAAGATCGCTGAGTAGTTTATTTCAAAACTGTAATATTCTTGACAACAGTGAACATCCCGATAGGTCAATAGATCATAAAATGAACCACTCCAGCAATATACATGCATATCAAAAGGGAGTCTAGCATATACTGCCGGACAAGAGGAGTAAACCAACAGTCAGAGATCAGAGGGGAGGGGACACCAGGAGGGGAGATGGGACAAAACAAGGAAAAGCAAACCATGAAACAAATGACGCATTTGTGTAACATGACACTGGTGCAATATAAATAAAGTTTATTAATAAACCCTATGAACTACAACAGTAGTTGTTGTAATTCATCATTTGCTAGCGGGCGGTACATAAAATATGAATTCAACTGCATACTGACACAGGAAAAACTTAGTCGAGTTGAATAATAAAGCAAATATTTGTACAAATGGTACTGAAAACTGTCTTTCAGCACCACATGGGAATAGCAGTTCAGCATTCAGCGGATAATTACAAGCTTTGAATTCTGTAAATACAGCTTGAAGGAAGCGTGGGAGGAATCATCTCAAGTAACTAACACACCCACCCCAGTAACTAGCAGCAGAGAAGTGCACACAAGTTTGCGATCTTGACAAAACGCAGGTAAGTGAGATTTTTTTCTTTTTTTGGGTTTTTTCCTGTACCATATTTTCTGACCAGATGTGCGTAGTAAGTCACCTTCTTGAGACCAGAACTGGCAATCTAAGCATATGCATTGCTTTTGAAGACTCTTTAACAGAAGTGAATAGAACCTGCATCTCTTGAGAAAAGATCTATAAAAAACCTGACCACTTCCTTTTTTTTTTGTTATTTTAGTGTAATATTATTACCAGGCACATTCTCAGCAAACAAATGATTTGATCT
The DNA here is from genome assembly GCA_038501925.1 of Xenopus petersii. NCBI lineage: Eukaryota > Metazoa > Chordata > Amphibia > Anura > Pipidae > Xenopus > Xenopus petersii. Next base: position 71,231,839 of record CM076675.1, on the reverse strand, counting down.
GGATTACCAATAGTCTGGATAACTGCATTAGGGCTACTAGACATACGTTGTTTATAAGCTTTCCTGTGAGGTGGAACACATAAAAAAGCCGTTGGGAGTGTACTCTATAGGGATAGTGCCATGGGGAACACACTGAAATGCTGTACACAGATGGAACACTAAATAGTGCCTCTCATCTGTGTCCGGTGTTTCATTGTGGTCTCATTGGTGCTTTCCTGATAGTGTAGAATAAGGTCTGTTAACTCCAGAGTTCCCGTGTGGCACTGAAAAAGCCACTGCACTGGAGCACAGGAATAAGCACCACTGTGTACACAATCTCTATTGAAAAAGAAACCTACTACAGGTATGGGTCCTGAGTTTTTCTGCATAACGAAGCTTTCCGTAATTTGGATCTTCATACCTTAAGTCTGCTAAAAAATCATGTAAACCTTAAATAAACCCAATAGGCTGGTTTGGCTTCCAATAAGGATTCATATCTTAGTTGGGATCAAGTACAAGGTTCTGTTTTATTATTACAAAGACAAAAGAAATCATTTCCTATGTAAAAATTTGGATTATTTGGATAAAATGGAGTCAATAGGAAACGGCCTTTCCATAATTTGGAGCTTTGTGGATAACGGGTTTCAGGATAACGGATACCATACCTGTACAGTCCTTTCTTGACTGCCATAGTCCTCATTCCAGGCTTACACTAATGTAATGAGATAAAACAAAGTGTTGCTCATTAACCTCTTGTTTGCTAAAAGCTATTTTCATGGAGCACAGCAAATTATTTTCTTCTTCATTTTTACATAAACGGATACTGTTGTCACAAAACACTTTGTTTACATGTCTCTGAATACAATGTGTAATACAGTGTAGAGTAGTGATGCGTGGGTCGGGTTTTACCCGACCTGCACCTGACCCTACTCCGCCCTTCCTCCACCTGCGCGCGACTTCCAGGTTCCTTTTATAGACCTGCGCAGACCCGCCCGCCCATCGATGAGGTCACAAAAAGGGAAGTCGGAAGCCGACAGACTGCCAGTGCAAGGTGGTGGGCAGGGAGAGCAGGAAGAAGAGCTCAATCCGGACCCGCTCGCCACCCGCAATCGGAGGTGGGAGGTTGGTCCGAACCTGCCCGACGGGTATCGTGCCGGCCTGCACATCGCTAGTGTAGAGTGTAGCAAAATGGTTTTACTGATGGAAAGTTAACAAAATTTTCTGTGCTTATAGGAGGGATTCAGCTTCCTAGTACTCCTCACACCAAAAGCCCTATTTTATAGCAGGTATTCTAGATGCACACTAATGTCACAAATAACTAGTTCACTCTGCCCCATGGTCTTAAGACAGAAATTGCATCTGCCTGTCTGAATTTTATCCAGAAAACACACACTGGGCATTGTGGTACAGGTATGGGATCCAATATCCAGAAACCCATTATCCAGAAAGCTCAGAATAACGGAAAGTTCGTCTCCCATAGACTTCATTTTATCCAAGTAATCTACATTTTAAAAAATGATTTCCTTTTTCTATGTAATAATAAATCAGTACCCTTTACATGATCTCAACTAAGATGTAATTAATCCTTACTGGAAGCAGAATTGACCTACTGGGTTTATTTAATGTTTACATGATTTTCTAGTATACTTAAAGTTTTAAGATCCAAATTACAGAAAGATCTGTTATCCAGAATGTCCCTGGTCCCCGGCATTCTGGATAATAGGTCCCATACCTGTACACCTATAATTAAGGGCATTTTCCGGGTCATCCACAACATCCCTCACCCTTTCTTGAGGGCCCTACTTCCCATGACTGTATATCTGGAAACTAGAAAAGGCCCCATGTGACAGCATTATGTTTCCAGACACCAATGCTCTATGGCTGGGATCCCCAACCTTTTGAACACGTGAGCAACATTCAGAAGTAAAAGGAGTTGGGGAGCAACACTAGCATGAAAAAAGGTGCCAAAGTAGTGCTGTGATTGGCCATTTGGTAGCCCCTATGAGGATTGTCAACCTACATTGAGGCTCTGTTTGGCAGTGCACCTGGTTTTAATACAACCAAAATACAACCAAGCCTGGAATTCAAAAATAAGCACCTGCTTTGGGGACACTGGGAGCAACATCCAAGGGGTTGGAGAGCAACAAGTTGCTCCTGAGCCAATGGTTGGGGATCACTGCTCTATGGTATCCAACAACTGGTATTTAACCCATGCTGTCACATGGAGCTGCGTCTAAAGTTTCACCAATTGCCCAGATTTAATAATTTCACGTGTACTGTATAGCTGTGCAAAACTTAGCCATTCATCAGTGTAAAGATTGTTGAGCGACTGGGTGTGCCAGAGGTCAGCACTTCCATAGATGCACATAGCAGGTGACTGTGATAGCTGGTACTTTACTGGCACTAACTTGTCCTGCCAATGTAGTTATCCATAGGACATAGTGGGCATTTCCTAAGAATGTAAATTAACTCAAAGGAAACCTAAAGCTTAACTAAAGAAGTAGGCTAGAAAAGTTGTACATTATGTTTTGGGTTTCTGTTCTAGACAAGGTAACCACAGCCCTTTAGCAGTAAATATCTGTGTCCCCAAAGATGCCCCAGTAGCTCCCCATCTTGTTTTCTGCTGATTCCCTGCACCTGCTCTGTGCTGATATCACTTACTGAGCTTAGGGACCCTCTCACAATATACAGTACACATAGAATAGAAATGTCACACTATAAGTCTGATTAGTAATTAATACAGATAATTGCTAAATGGCAGCACAGAAACCAGTGCAACTAGCATCTAATAATCAGCCCTGTAGCACTAGCTTATATTACAAATCTAATTTTCTGCTTGATAATTGGCGATAACCCCTTAATTAAGCTTCTCAACAGCTGCTCAGAGCCCAATGAGCATGTGAGTGCCGCAGACACTTTCCAAGATGGTGACCCCCTGTGACAAGTTTGAAGTCCTGGATCATTGCTGCTATTGAGAAGCTGAAACTTTAGGCTGGTGCAATAAGTTCAATATTTAAAATATGGTTTTTTTGGCTATATTAATTGTTAGAAGTTAGTTCTCCTTAAAGGATATTCGTGTGGGTGGTAACAGGAGTATTTTTGGATATTTTTTGGGGGGGGGGGTGACAGAGAGAGAGACAAATCGTTATATTCATAAAATCATTATACATTTCAACTTTTCTTTGTATCTATATGTAGCTATAATATGAAGTATTTCTTTAATGTTCACTTAGAGCTGCTAAATCTAAATTATAGGAGAGGGTTATTCATTGGCAATGCCAGTTTGTTAGGCATCTGCTTGTGATTATACTTGCTAACCTCAGATACTCTGTTCTCGTGGGCCCCATGCCACTATCGTCTTGCCTGACGCAAGGGATCCCTTGCTGCTACCAAGGGTTGTGAACATACGAGTGGATTTTATATCAGCTGCACTATGATTGCATGCACAAAACCATGGCCACAGCAAAACATCATGGGGGCAGTAAACAGGTTAATTGTATTAACTCTAGCGTCTATCACATGGTATATTCATTTACATCTGACTGCCCGTACTCTCGCCTAGAAGCCATCAGTGTTTCATTTACACTTACAGTGGTAGGTTTTCACTATTTTTGCCCCTGAAAATGTCCTATATTCTAAAATAGGATAAATGCAAAGAAGCATTTCAACTCAGTCCTCAGCATTTACTCTCAGACAATAATCTAGATATTTAAAGGGGATTTTATGATACATCATTATATACAAACATTATATATATAAACATAGATGTCAACCAACCCCATGTCATGAGGAAGATAATGATCCAAATTCCTCTTTACTAAATGATAACATGAAATAAGGTCTCAAAAAGGCCAGGAGTGGATCAGTTTCTTCCTCATTACACAGGGCTGATCAATGTTTCTGCATAAACACAATTTGGGTTTACAGATTGGGTTTACAAATCAAACATACTGTTTTTTTTTTTTTAAAATACTGCAGTGACTTATTCAGTACTATAGCAGTAGCATACTGATGCTATAGTCCAAATTCCTAGTAATGCAGTCCTATTTGTGTCAATTAGTAATACAGAAATACACTGAATATGTTATCTTCTGTAACTTCTTTTAGGAAAAATGCAGTGGCTACACCTATGGCTGGCAGGTGGTACTAGGGCTATACTTACAATGGTGACCTGAGTTCAGCAACAGCAGAAAACTGCATCAGACCAATAAAAATGAATTGGAATGTACTGAATGAACAAGTGTATACATGCCCTTATGTTATGCCCATAATTAAAGGACACGGAAAGTTAAACTAAAGAACTAGGCTAGAAAAGTTGTACATTATGTTTTGGGCTTCTGTACCAGCCCAAGGCAATCACAGCCCTTTAGCAGTAAAGATCTGTGTCTCCAAAGATGCCCCAGTAGCTCCCCATCTTCTTTTCTGTTGTTTCACTGCACATAGGCGGATTTTCAATAAAGCTAGGGGAGGCTAAGCCTCCCCAAACCTGCCTGGCACCTTAAAACAAACTCATTCCTACTGCTGGTTGATACCTTTAACATTGTGGAAACCAGTTCTGTTAACAGCTGCACTCTGATTGGATCTTATTCCTCGTGGTTTCCCCAATCAGAATGCAGCTCTCTGGACTGACAGTAGAACTAGCCAATCAAGTCACAGATAAAGGTGGGGGTGGGGTGAGATTTGGATCATCGGAAGGCACTGCAGAAAGGACTGACAAGAAGAAACTTCACCAGAGGTGTAACTAATTTGCTGCAGATTTCAACTTACTCAAACAGGTACAGTACTAAACTGGAAAAGCTCTAAAGGTTTAAACACTATTCTAGAATAAAATAGTTTCTTTTGTCAAAGTTTTTTTTCTTTCAACCGGCACCTATAATATCCCTATCTCCCTTGCTCCAATCTTGAATTATCTCTTTCCCCATGAAAAGCAAATTGTGTATTTTATGTTTTGTCACTTGTTTTTTTTCTCTTACTTTGTTTATTTAGTCAACCTTGACATTAACTGTTAGTATGTTATACAATGGCCAATTCTAAGCAATTTTTCAATTGGCCTTTATTATTTATTTTTTATAGCTTTTGAAATATTATATAGCATTTGTTTTTAGAAGAGGTCATCCGCATTTGAAAGCTAGAAAGAGTCAAAAGGAGAAGGTAAATAATTAAAAAAAACTATTCAAAACTATTAGCCTCCCCAAACCAAAAATTCACCCTCCGCCTATGAAGGAAACAGTTGTAAGTGTGACCAACAGAAAATGCCTGACGATACAGTGTCTGCAGCTTAAATATATGTTTCGATTCCTTTGGACAGCTTTGGGGATAATGATGTGAATATTTAGCTGCAGACACTGGAAACAAGCGTAAGAGCTTTAGGTTATGGGTCCAAACCCAGAGGAATTTAAGCCTTTTCTCCTATGAATTGAATTCCCTTTAGGGAAATTAAGTCCCTTTCTCCTATGGGGCACTTTGAAAGTCAAATTCAAGCTGAAGAGTTGAAAAAAAAATATCATTATAGCTGTTTTGGGGGGAAATTAAGCACAAAACAAATATGGTGTTATTGTGCTTTTAGGTCTCTACTAGTGGGCACATCCCATAACTACACCCACGGGGGCAGATTTACTAAAGGGCAAAGTGGCTGTCGCTAGTTAAAATTGCCAGAAATCTCATCTGCAGGGACATCTCCAATTCACTAACAGGTATAGAGCGAAGTAGACTGTTGCTAGATCAGCTTCACGCCCTATCGCCAGGCACATTTTTCGCTCACAGGAACGGTTGTTACTGCAAATTCACTAAAGTGCAAATTTTACAGAACGTTACCTCTTTCTCCAGCGTTTCCTTTCACCACTGATAGGATGAAGCTACATGTTTCATTATGCTTATTATGCTACTGTCAGTGACATCATATCCTGTATGCCAGAAACGCATAAAAACGCTTGAGTTTTTATTATTTATAAAGCAGATTTTTTATTTATAAAGTCCTATTAAAGATTTTTATGTTCACATTTTTTTCCAACCATTTCAGAGGCATGCCACATTTGTTTTAGGGTGGGCTCATATTTAGGAAATTAGATGTTCTCTTTTGTCTTTATTTTGCTTCCTTGGACATTTGTAATAATAAGTGGCAACTTATGTATCACCTCTAATAAAGACGTCCATACGACCTATATGTACCCGCCCTATACAAATTGACCTAAGCATAATGGTACTAACGAAGTTTCGCTAGGCAGAAATCAACGCTAGAAAAAGATCGATTTGAAATGCTCGGCTGATGAATTAATGATAACGAAACTTTATCAGTGCTCAGCTGCCCAGACGCAACTTTGTATTTTAGTGAATTAGCGCAGTGGTAGCAAAATTTTGTGGCAGATCGTTCACTGGTGAAAATTCGTCCATTAATGAATTTGCCCCATGGAATTATTATTCAGAATTTCTAGTATTCTTTCCTTAAATACCACCAAGAGGTTTCAGGACATTTTACCAAGACTACTCATCATCCTAGATCAGACCCTGCCTCAATGCAGCTTGCAGTCTAATAAATTGCCGGTTTTGTGGACAATGGGAATGAACTGGAACAATCTTCACACATTTACAGAATTCTCATTAATACCAGCACATCGAAATAATAAACACAATGTTATTGGTTTTGTTTTATTAGTTATAAAAATATAAATACAAATATAAAATATACATTTCTTTATATATAAAAATAAATATATAAAACGGATTCCTTCCTTGGGATCCTTACTGTAAACATGAATCTTCCCATGCAGATCCATCTGGAATCAGTAATGTGTCTTCTTCATTACACAAATGCACTTTACAATCTGATGGATTTGCTGATGTTGGGGGCAGTGGCAATATTGTAGATCTATGGGCCCTAGTGAGAAATTTGCACTGGGGCCCCCCACCTGCCATGCCGTTTACCACTCCCCCAATAGTAATAGTAGTAATAGAGGTTTGTGGTCTTTTATTTTTTCTTCCAAAAGAAATATAATGCCAAGATTGGAGCTAAGTTACATATAAAGGACATAGCTTTGCTTCTGTTGTTAGCAGAAGAGACCCCGGCATGAGATGGTTCCTGATGCTTCAGAGATTTCAGAGCATCTTTCTTCTTTGCAGCTTTCTTCTTTGCATCTTTGCTGCCACTGTGCAGCTGTGGAGATATGTCCCAAATCTGCAAACCAGACCTGAACCAGTCCTGCAAAACTTTGTTACAGTATATTCTCAATCTAAACAAAGGTGACAACTCCTTCTTTTCTAGGGAATTCTCTGTCTTTTTCTTATCTTCTTTCTTTTTCTCATCTACTTTCATCCTTTTCTCATTCTTTTTCTTTTTCTCATCTTCTTTCATCCTTTTCTTGTTCTTTTTCTTTTTCTCATCTTCTTTCATCCTTTTCTCATTCTTTTTCTTTTTCTCATCTTCTTTCATCCTTTTATCAACTTCTTTCTTTTTCTCATATTCTTTCTGCCTTTTCTCATCTTCTATCTCTCTTGTTTTTATAACCATAGAGGATTTACAGGGCAGTATCTTGCTTTCCGTTAAGCCAAATCTTCTGGGGAAAGCAGTAATCTCTCTCCTCTCTAAACAATTAATTAGATGTTTTCTCATCATCTTCCTATCGTACCTACAAGTGGGGTCTCCATTGGACAGGAACTCGAATGCATTAGCAATGGCATAAACCCCACAGTCATAGCCATTTTGCTGCTGATCTACATAGAGTTGCTTCATGGTTTTTGTAGGTTTGCATATAACTTGCCTATAGCATTCGTTGATTTGTTTCTTCACTTGATAGGGAAGTTTGCTTGCTCTCATGCTGTCTGCTATTTCAACATGGTCTGATTTGAAACAGCTGGTCAGCCAATGATTCCTCGTATTGTCAAAATGAATTTGAACAGAGGGTCCATGAACAGCTTCGAAATGGACCTCAGACAGGACACAGGTTTGAAGTCCCTCTGTGTTAAACTGTCTCTTCAGAAGTTTCTGTGCTGCGTCGATGGTTGTGTCATCCAGCCAAGCGTTACCTTGTAATTCTTCTTTGTGCTTCCTGGTCAGATTGAGATCTGGGAGCCAATCATTGGTTTCAGGCGTAAAGGAAACTGGTTTCTTGATCTGCTTTAGATTTTTCTCTTCTTGACAAGGTTGGGTTTCTACTGACACCTCCTGTGAGAAGATGACCTTTTCCTTCTGTGTCTCATCTATCTTTTTCTCATCTTCTTTTATACTTTTCTCATCCTCTTTCTTTTTCTCATCTTCTTTCATCCGTTTCTCATCCTCTTTCTTTTTCTCATCTTCTTTCATCCGTTTCTCATCCTCTTTCTTTTTCTCATCTTCTTTCATCCGTTTCTCATCCGCTTTCTTTTTCTCATCTTCTCTTATCCTTTTCTCATCCTCTTTCTTTTTCTCATCCTCTTTCTTTTTCTCATCTTCTTTCATCCTTGTATCAACTTCTTTCTTTTTCTCATATTCTTTCTGCCTTTTCTCATCCTCTATCTCTCTCTTTTCTGTAACCATAGAGGATTTACAGGGCAGTATCTTGCTTTCCGTTAAGCCAAATCTTCTGGGGAAAGCAGTAATCTCTCTCCTCTCTAAACAATTAATTAGATGTTTTCTCATCATCTTCCTATCGTACCTACAAGTGGGGTCTCCATTGGACAGGAACTCGAATGCATTAGCAATGGCATAAACCCCACAGTCATAGCAATTTTGTTGCTGATCTACATAGCGTTGCTTCATGGTTTTTGTAGGTTCGCGTATAACTTGCCTATAGCATTCGTTAATTTGTTTCTTCACTTGATAGGGAAGTTTGCTTGCTCTCATGCTGTCTGCTATTTCAACATGGTCTGATTTGAAACAGCTGGTCAGCCAATGATTCCTCGTATTGTCAAAATGAATTTGAACAGAGGGTCCATGAACAGCTTCGAAACGAACCTCAGACAGGACACAGGTTTGAAGTCCCTCTGTGTTAAACTGTCTCTTCAGAAGTTTCTGTGCTGCGTCGATGGTTGTGTCATCCAGCCAAGCGTTACCTTGTAATTCTTCTTTGTGCTTCCTGGTCAGATTGAGATCTGGGAGCCAATCATTGGTTTCAGGCGTAAAGGAAACTGGTTTCTTGATCTGCTTTAGATTTTTCTCTTCTTGACAAGGTTGGGTTTCTACTGACACCTCCTGTGAGAAGATGACCTTTTCCTTCTGTGTCTCATCTATCTTTTTCTCATCTTCTTTTATACTTTTCTCATCCTCTTTCTTTTTCTCATCTTCTTTCATCCGTTTCTCATCCTCTTTCTTTTTCTCATCTTCTTTCATCCGTTTCTCATCCTCTTTCTTTTTCTCATCTTCTTTTATCCTTTTCTCATACTCTTTCTTTTTCTCATCCTCTTTCTTTTTTTCATCTTCTTTCATCCTTGTATCAACTTCTTTCTTTTTCTCATATTCATATAAGGAAACATGTTTCTTGATTTTTAGATTTTTCTCTTCTGGACGAGGTTGGGTTTCTACTGACACCTCCTGTGAGAAGATGACCTTTTCCTTCTGTTTCTTAAATCTCTTCAAGATTTTGCACTTGGGGAAACAGAACGTTTGGCCTTCATCATCGTCATTCTCTTCATTTATTGGTTTAATACAATTTTTATTATTCTTTTCTTTGCTATAAAGCTTTTTAAAGGGTTTGACTATTGATTTTTTGATTGCTTTCAAAAGACGTGGTAATTTAACAGAAGCCATCATATATCAGATATATAATTAGCCTAAATGGTAAGAAACAAAACAGAATTAGATATCTCTGCAAAACAACAAACAATTCTAAAGAACAACTTTGTTTAATATTGACTCAACTCTGCCAATCAGCAAGTCTGAATGCAGACTGGTACAAGTGTGGTTGTGTCAGTTATAACCTGTTGTCATGAGACAATCACATTATGACATCACACGTCATTTAGATACAATTTAGATTAGATTAGATTAGAAACTTTCTACTGACTATGTGTGTGTTTAATAAATAAATAAATAAATATAATATTGTGAATATAATGTGTAAAACAAAACTATCTGAAGAAAAAACAACAATAAATTTTAAAGCCAAAATTAGAACTTGTCTAAAACCTTAACTCACCTCTGTCAGTCACCAAGTCTAAAAACAGACTGATCATAATGTGGCGGTGTTACATATAAACTTTTTTACTGTGATGTCATAATTTGAGTGTGATGTCATAATGTGATTGTCACATGCAAAAGCATGTGATTGTCACATGCAAAAGCATGTGATTGTCACATGCAAAAGCATGTGATTGTCACATGCAAAAGCATGTGATTGTCACATGCAAAAGCATGTGATTGTCACATGCAAAAGCATGTGATTGTCATATGCAAAATCATGTGACAAGATGATTTGTGAAGTCATTGTGTGATTTTCACATGTGACAAGATGCAAAGATAATATTACTTCTTAAAGGAACAGTAACACCAAAAAATGAAAGTATTTTAAAGTTATGAAAATATAAGGTGACAAGATGATTTGTGATGTCATAATGTGATTAGCCAAAAAGCCAAAGCCAAAATTAGAACTTGTGTAAAACCTCGACTCACCTCTGTCAGTCACCAAGTCTGAAAGCAGACTGATCATAACGTGGCGGTGTTACATATAAACTTTTGTACTGTGATGTCATAATGTGAGGGTGATGTCATAATGTGATTGTCACATGCAAAAGCATGTGATTGTCACATGCAAAAGTATGTGTCAAGATGATTTGTGAAGTCATAATGTGATTGTCACACATGACAAGATTCAAAGATATTACTTCTTAAAGGAACAGTAACACCAAAAAATGAAAGTACAGGTATAGGATCCCCTATCCGGAAACCCGATATCCAGAAAGCTCCGAATTATGAAATGACCGTTTCCCATAGACTCCATTTTATCCAAATAATCCAAATTTTTAAAAATGATTTCCTTTTTCTCTGTAATAATAAAACAGTCGCTTTTACTTGATCCCAACTAAGATATAATTAATCCTTATTGGAAGCAAAACCAGCCTATTGGGTTTATTTCATGTTTAAATGAATTTCTAGTAGACTTAAGGCATGAAGACCCAAATTACGGAAAGATCTGTTATCCGGAAAACCCCAAGTCCCGAGCATTCTGGATAACAGGTCCCATACCTGTATTTTAAAGTAATGAAATATAAGGTGACAAGATGATTTGTGATGTCATAATGTGATTAGCCAAAAAGCCAAAGCCAAAATTAGAACTTGTCTAAAACCTTGACTCACCTCTGTCATTCACCAAGTCTGAAAGCAGACTGATCATAACGTGGCGGTGTTACATATAAACTTTTGTACTGTGATGTCATAATGTGAGGGTGATGTCATAATGTGATTGTCACATGCAAAAGCATGTGATTGTCACATGCAAAAGCATGTGTCAAGATGATTTGTGAAGTCATAATGTGATTGTCACACATGACAAGATTCAAAGATATTACTTCTTAAAGGAACAGTAACACCAAAAAATGAAAGTACAGGTATAGGATCCCTTATCCGGAAACCCGATATTCAGAAAGCTCCGAATTATGAAATGACCGTCTCCCATAGACTCCATTTTATCCAAATAATCCAAATTTTTAAAAATGATTTCCTTTTTCTCTGTAATAATAAAACAGTCGCTTTTACTTGATCCCAACTAAGATATAATTAATCCTTATTGGAAGCAAAACCAGCCTATTGGGTTTATTTCATGTTTAAATGAATTTCTAGTAGACTTAAGGCATGAAGACCCAAATTACGGAAAGATCTGTTATTCGGAAAACCCCAAGTCCCGAGCATTCTGGATAACAGGTCCCATACCTGTATTTTAAAGTAATGAAATATAAGGTAACAAGATGATTTGTGATGTCATAATGTGATTAGCCAAAAAGCCAAAGCCAAAATTAGAACTTGTCTAAAACCTTGACTCACCTCTGTCATTCACCAAGTCTGAAAGCAGACTGATCATAACGTGGCGGTGTTACATATAAACTTTTGTACTGTGATGTCATAATGTGAGGGTGATGTCATAATGTGATTGTCACATGCAAAAGCATGTGATTGTCACATGCAAAAGCATGTGTCAAGATGATTTGTGAAGTCATAATGTGATTGTCACACATGACAAGATTCAAAGATATTACTTCTTAAAGGAACAGTAACAGCAAAAAATGAAAGTACAGGTATAGGATCCCTTATCCGGAAACCCGATATCCAGAAAGCTCCGAATTATGAAATGACCGTCTCCCATAGACTCCATTTTATCCAAATAATGCAAATTTTTAAAAAAGATTTCCTTTTTCTCTGTAATAATAAAACAGTCGCTTTTACTTGATCCCAACTAAGATATAATTAATCCTTATTGGAAGCAAAACCAGCCTATTGGGTTTATTTCACGTTTAAATGAATTTCTAGTGGACTTAAGGCATGAAGACCCAAATTACGGAAAGATCTATTATCCGGAAAACCAAAAGTCCAGAGCATTCTGGATAACAGGTCCCATACCTGTATTTTAAAGTAATGAAAATATAAGGTGACAAGATGATTTGTGATGTCATAATGTGATTAGCCAAAAAGCCAAAGCCAAAATTAGAACTTGTCTAAAACCTTGACTCACCTCTGTCATTCACCAAGTCTGAAAGCAGACTGATCATAACTTGGTGGTGATACATATAAACTTTTGTACTGTGATGTCATAATGCGAGGGTGATGTCATAATGTGATTGTCACATGCAAAAGCATGTGATTGTCACATGCAAAAGCATGTGTCAAGATGATTTGTGAAGTCATAATGTGATTGTCACACATGACAAGATTCAAAGATATTACTTCTTAAAGGAACAGTAACACCAAAAAATGAAAGTACAGGTATAGGATCCCCTATCCGGAAACCCGATATCCAGAAAGCTCCGAATTATGAAATGACCGTTTCCCATAGACTCCATTTTATCCAAATAATCCAAATTTTTAAAAATGATTTCCTTTTTCTCTGTAATAATAAAACAGTTGCTTTTACTTGATCCCAACTAAGATATAATTAATCCTTATTGGAAGCAAAACCAGCTTATTGGGTTTATTTCATGTTTAAATGAATTTCTAGTAGACTTAAGGCATGAAGACCCAAATTACGGAATGATCCGTTATCCGGAAAACCCCAAGTCCCGAGCATTCTGGATAACAGGTCCCATACCTGTATTTTGAAGTAATGAAAATATAAGGTGATGATGTCATAATGTGATTGTCACATGTGACAAGATGCAAAGATAATGTTACTTCTTAAAGGAACAGTAACACCAAAAAATTCAAGTATTTTAAAGTAATGAAAATATAAGGTACTGTTGTTATGCACTGGTAAAACGGATGTACTTGCTTCATAAAGACTTTTATAGTTTATATAAACAAGTTGCTGTTAGCCATAGGGGCAGTCAAGCTGAAAAAGTAGGAATGGCACAGACAGCTTCCAGCACCACCATTTATCTATTAATCTTTTCTCACCAAAGTACAATATGTCCCAATAAACAACACAAGGCTTCCAGCACCATGCCCAACAAAACTACCTTATGTGCCCAAATAATAGTCCGAGTATCTCTATATTATTGTGTGATGTATGCTGTATACATGAAACATATTTAGCCTTTTTATAAGTTGCCAAGTTTGTAGATAAAAATGCCTAAAATGGTTTTAATAACATTAAAACATATTCTCTTAGTATAATATTCCTATAATATTCCTCTATTAATAGACAATTCCTATGGGTCCATTTGTCCTTTAATAGCAGATTGAATAATAATAGCACAAATAATGGATTGCATGAAAATGATATAGCATAGCTTTATCAAGGACGTTCCATAAATGCTCCCGGGCATGTGAAAGGAACCGTTCAGGGAGATTGGTCGCCGCAAAGACGAGTCGATTAGTCGCCAGTTGACTAAATCTCCCCGAAACGCCCAGTGTGGCCTTACCCTTAGGAGCCGCCAAAACTTCCTTGTCTTCACAAATTAGGATAAATCAATCTGGAGAACCATAGCAGTCACATTTCTGCTCTCACCATGCAATGTCAGACTTGCTGCATATGTAAATCATGTGACAAAGCAAGCATGCATTCTTTTAATGCAATTCGCAACTCAAAACAATGCAGGCATATGTCTGGGAGATAACTTTGTTGGAAAAACATTCCATGCTGACTTTTGAGTTTGTGCTTCTCTCAAAAAATTCTGTATCCACAAGTACTAAAATAAGACACCTGTCATATTAAAAAAATACATAAAATGTTTTAAAGAAATGTTGGAGAAATTTAAATAAATGCTGACAGGATCAGTTCTCTGGCCGGTTGTTGTAGTGATTTAGGGACTGATTAAGCAAAAACCAAGTTAGCTTTTTTTCTCAAGAAAAACACAGAGAAAAGATGTATTTTCCAAAACCTCAAATAGTTGGAATTTACTAAAGGAAAATACCATGAAAATTCTCCAGAAAAAACTCGCCAAGAAAAAGCTATCCTTTAATAACTTTATTTATTTATTTTCCCAGTTTATGAAAACATTCAAGATTTTTTAGCCTCATTAAAAATTAATGGGACAATGAAATTGTCGTTGGCATGCAACACGCACGGGAATATGGTGTTGCAATTTTTTTCTTAAATAAGCTAGCATTTAAGAAAAAAGTTTCTTTCTCTCTTTTTTCCACAAACTCATATTCTGATGAATCTGCCCGTAGGTATCTGAAGCACAGTTCCCATGTCAGTTCAAATATGCTGCTTTAGTCCGTGCAGCGTTATTTGGTGAAGCTTCTATGTATCATTCATGTGTGAATGCCAGTCTATTGCTACGAGGGTGATGGCTCCTGTACGTTGTGGGCGCGTAGTGACTGATAGCCACAAACCGGCTGACAATAATAAGTGGCAGATACAGCCTTGACCCCTTGTAGCCATACAGGTGGCAGCGGGGACACACTAAAAAGAATGCTCTTGGCTCAAAACTGTGACAATTTTACATAGACATTTTGTCTCACTAGACCCCTGGTTTGAGTGCTCTGATAAAAGGATACATCATGAACGTGCACACATGAACTATACATAGAAACTTCACTGAGTAACGCTGCACGGACTAAAGCAGCATATTTGAACTGACATGGGAACTGTGCATAATATGCAGTTGCTTTTTTAATGATTTTTTGCTTTTTCACTTTTTTATATATATATTTTTATATACTTCTATTTATTTATTTGTTAAGGATGGGTATTTTTGGTGGGGAGCACTTAGTGTCTATTTAAATTGAACAGCATCTACACAACTAAGGGTAAATGCAGCCCTTTTGGGATCGGTGCGACACATGATTATGTATATGAGTAGTTTACTTGGGTGCAACATGTGGGGCATTTTTAATTTATCTATTTATATATGTTCATTAAAAATTAGATTTTTCATGACACGTTGAGTATTTGGATACACATCACGACATATAATTTTTGATTATGTATTATCTATATATTTATTGACGCATTCTAGAGGGTTTCACAATAAGAAGTGAACTGTGTATAGTTTGATTTTTTTAGGGCTCTTACACATGAACGTTTTTACCTGCGCTCCCCTGCGTTCCGTTTTTCGTCGTTCAGCCGCAGGGGAGCGCAGGAATAGACGCATTTCATTATTTCAAATGGGGCTGTACTCACACAGGTGCGTGTAGGCACCGAACGCAGGTTGAGACGCAACATGCTGCATTTTTCCTGCGTTCGGCGCCTACATGTGCCTGTGTGAGTACAGCCCCATTTGAAATAATGAAATGCATCTATTCCTGCGCTCCCCTGCGGCTGAACGCCGAAAAACGGAACGCAGGGGAGCGCAGGTAAAAACGCTCATGTGTAAGAGCCCTAAAAGTTCTGAGGTATATAGAGGAGTGTGCTTCAGTGAAGTGTGAGCTAACGATCATGTGTGTTTTTGAAACCGGTGTTATATAGAGGCAGTGAGAGGGGCATTCACATAATTGATTATAATGATGTATGAATAATATACTTCGTTTTATGGAGTTAAGGTAAAATATGGCCTAGTTATAGAACGAGTCCACAATTTATTACATCCTCAAGTATTATACACAGTAGCAACATTTAGATTATTACAATTATTTTAACAGATAACATTGCATACTGTGGTTTGTTTTTAACTTTGTTTTTAATTACTATTTAGAAGCAGTCTTTTGGTTACCTAGAATGAGTTTCGACAATTTAACCATTTAAGCAACACTGATGTGAAGTCATGAGAGACCTTATTGCATTTTGTGTGTGTATATATATATATATATATATATATATATACACACAAATACAAGAGTCCTCTGCACTCAACCCATTATCAATATATTTAAGACAGAGACATTTTGTGCATACTGCTACTAAAGAATGCCTTACCCTTTAAACAAAACAGGGATTGTTTGTCCATATATTGCATAAAGTGCATTACTGGATTTGCTCTAAAGCCTCTGGCACTGACAGAACCTTAGTAATCATTCCCATTTTCACTTTCTATTTTTAACTTCAGACAAAGCTGAGCCATAAGGTGGCAAATGTACAGCTCATGAAGTATTAATTGATATACCTGACACATGAAGTTCAAGTAGCACACAGTTTCATCACATAGATTGTTAGCTCTTGTAAGACCCTTGGCAAATGTTGGGTCTTAAAGGGGGGCTTAACCCAATTATGTTGGACAACCACTGGTCTATGGTAAAGACAATGATTATTGAATGAATATGTTATTTCACCATAAGCTTTGCGAGTGAGTTCTTAGGTAGGGAAAACCCGGAGATATCAACTAATTAAATGTCATCAAGGAGAAAATGCAGGTATTGGGCAGAGGGTGCAGTATGTGTTCTGTGTATGTATTTTACAAATATAATAAAAATATCTTGTCTTCTGCATAGTTATTTGAAACAAGGGATGATGATTCCAGGTTCCATTTGGTTATGATTTATAGACTCTTTGCCCAAACAAAAGTTATTTATTTACATTCTGGAGGACTACAGAGGTTTTATCTGTATTTGGTACGCTGTTAAAAGATCAATCACACCAATAAAATGAAAAACATTTTTATTGAATTGACACAACATATTTCTGTTCTGTACAATTTAAAAGGTTTACTGTGACACAAATGGCCTGCTTTTTTATTGGCATACATTTGCAATTTATTGTTTATGTCATGATAAGGAAGAAACTGTTGGATAGGCCAGTTTGATCGATGATAGGTTTATTCACGTGAAGAGAGTAAACAGACAGCTGTGACAGAGCTGTGCACAAGTGATACTCTAAAAATACAGCACACAAGCACATTCTTTATATAGGGTTTAACACATCGGTAAAGTAACTCATAACTCGTTATCTCAAATAGCAGATTGGGTGGAGGGGCCAGGAAAGTAGCACAATAAGGGCCCCTCTGTTACGCAAATAGAGAGAGTGGAATGGCTCAGTGCCCCTCACATACTCAAGTACAAATGACTCAACAAAAAATAGTCAGCAGAAAAGCATTTTCAAATAGCACTTCAATCAAACAAGATGGATGCTGTTTTTCATTCACAGTCTAAACAAAGTTGCAAACACAAGACATGGGTGCAAATTCACTAACCTCTGGAAATTCGCCAGCGACGGCTTCGATCACATCGACACACTTCGCCAGGACAACGCTAATTCCTTAAAATGCAAAGTTGCATCCAGGGCGCCGAACAATGGCGAAGTTTTGCTAGCATTAATTCGGCAAGTAAAGTGAAGTTGCGCTAGCGTTGGCTAATTTGCATACGGCGGAAAGTTAAAGTTGAATGGAAGTATATGTTGCAGCCAATACATTACATTACACAAGCCCGGGAAACCTTAATAAAATAAAATAAAGTTGTTATATTGCCCTACACATGATCCCAGTGTATAGTTTATGTGCCATATGTTAGGAAATGTAGGGGGGAAGCCAGGTACCCTAAAAAAAATGACGATCTTTTGCAGCCTTTCACCCTGAAAAACTGAAAAGTCGCCAGCATTTTTTGGGACTTGAGGAACTCCTATCTACTCTATTGCACTTTGCCTGGTCTGAGGTGGCAAAGGCAAGTCAGACGCAAGAGGTAGCATTAGGTAGCGTAGTTACTTCCATTCACCAGAGCGAAAATTCGCCTGCCGTTAGAGTGCGAAGTAGCGATACACTCTATCTCCTTTGCGCCCATTTAGTAAATTGGCGAAGTCCCGAAATGACGTCACGCTGACCAATTTTCGCCAGCGTTAGTCACTTTGCCCTTTAGTAAAGAAAAACACCCATTGACTTTAATGCATTTGGAGTGAGTATAAATTATCATGTCACATGTGAAAAAAGAAATTTTAATGGCCATTAACTTTAATGCCTTTCACAAATTTTTCGCAGTTTCACAATGTTTTTCTCAATGTTTTTCTCAATTTCGTGAAATAGGACAGATTTGCTCAACACTATTCTGCTGGAAAAAATAATATTAATGTATTAACATCTTTGGAAAATGTTTTATATTAGCCATAAGATTGATAGGCAAAACAAGTGATGTGCGGGTCAAGTTTTTCTCGACCTGTACCCATACCCACCTGACCCCCACCCACCTACACCCAACTTCCCCATTCCATTTATAGACCCACGCCGACCTGCCCCGCCTGCCAGAAGCCGTCAGTCTAACCTGAACCCACTCGCGACCCACAAAAGAAGCAGCGAGGTTGCCTGAACTCGTCCAACCCACGGGAATCAGACCGGCCTGCAGATCACTAAGGGCCACCATCAAGAGAAGCAGCCTTTGTGGATTTTAGAAAGCTTTAGGGAGCCTGGAAATTTGTGGCCTGGCAGCAGCATCCATTTTTTATGAAGCAGTATCAGGAAGACCATAGAGCCCCAGACTAGCAATGATCAGAATGGGCTGGCAATGCCAGTTACTTTTCAGCCAGTAGATGTACTGTAATAAAAGCAGAGAAATGTGGTCTGGTAATAGGCTAGATTAGAATTGTTTTTTTTGTTATACTAGTTGGTGATTAATACCCTTTTTAAAATGTATATTACATTAGGTTTCTAGACATCTCATATGGATCATCTCCAAGCTGCTCTTACAAGAAGTTTCAGTTATGAGTTCAGGCTGAGGTGTGTCTGGCCTGACTCATTCACCAGTATAGTTTTCAAGGCACTTGATTTTGAGCCAAAGACAAATCTTTTTTTTCTTCCTTTGACTATGAGTTCATTTTATTGTATATGGCATCATGAATGTATTATTAAAAAGTAGGAAAGTAAACTACTTTCCCCAAAATAATGTCGCCACAGGTGTGCCTCCTAGGTATAATCGATGAGACTATTCCCTTAAATGCAAAAAGGGACTTATGGAGATCCTTGTTATTCTATGCTAGGAAAGCAATACTTATGAAATGGCTGACACCAAAAGCCCCATCCCGCCAGTTTTGGCTAGACATAATTAATAAACAACTCCCACTAATACAGATGACCTACCTTGCTAGGGGCTGCCCAGGAAAATATGAGAGAATATGGGACGAGTGGACAGAGGCTACTTCCTAAGACCCACTAAAGAAAGTATGAGTACCCCTGACATTGAGGTTCTACCTGATAGTTAAGATACCCAGATGCATTACCAAACAGGGTAAATGAACATAAAGTGTACCGGCTGTGAAGTTTATGTGATAGATATAATGTAATAAATGGTAATTGTCTTTTGAAGATGTACCTGACAACCCCCCTCCCCCCTCTTTCTTCTGTACCCCCCCTATTTTTCTTTTGGTTTGGAAATCAATAAAACAAAAAAAAAAAAGTAGGAAAGTATGGGGTATTTTACTTCTCCATTTAAAAGCCATAGTTAACCTAAATGTGGGGATACATTGTACTGATAAATGCTTACTTATTGACTTTGATATCCTCATATGTATATAATAATACTGGGTTGTCATACATGTACACACACGTGCATTTACACTCTATGAAGGGTTTTGGAGCAGATTGGTTAAAACGGATAAAGCACATGTGCATATTGTGATGTCATTGTATTAACATTAACCTGTTCCCATATAATAAAGCCTGGTGCCAACCTCTGGCATTAAGCAAAATATGTTACTCTGTTGCATTTGTTTTTCAAGACATAGGTGACGTGGGTGATCACAGGAAGAGATGAATGTTAGGGTAAATATGGAAGCACAAGGACAGAAATACTGGAAAAGAAAGAAGGGAATTACTAATGAAATAACTAACTCCCCTCTAGCATGCAATGCTATAAATAAAGCTGGTAAACCTTTTTTTAAAGGCTGACAGGGCATCACTTTGTTCCAATGAAATGAAAGGGTCAGTTTCTTGAACAAACCATTATTAGTAGTATTATAACAATTCTTATTGCCTAAAAAACGCATTTTCAGTCCCAAATGAGAAGATCTAAATTATATGAGGGTACAAAGCCTAAGACTTTATGTAGATCAGCTTTTTCCTCAGAACAAAGCACATGAGATGCAATACTAATAACTGTGTCGATTGCCTCCTTTGTTTGTTCTGCTGTGGATAATTCTCTCTTGGGATTGATGCCCTTGGTTTTCTTCACTGTATTTGAGTATGTTGATCTAAAATAGGAATGCCTCTGCTTAGAACTGGCAAGCTGCCATTGGCTTGTAGCTGATGAAGTGTAGATCGAGTGCTGCTCGAGTGGTCGCCACCATTGGCAAATGATGTGCGGCTGCACATGCTCTATGCCGCTGTCACTGAGCTTAGGGACTGAATCACAATATACAGTACACATAGAATATAAATGTATCAGTATAAGGCTGATTAGTAATTAATACAGATAATTGCTACATGGCAGCACAGAAACTAGTGCAACTAGCACCATAATTTAATAATCAGCCCTGTAGCATCATCTTATATTACAGACAAACCTAATGTTCTGCTTGATAATTTACGATGACCCCTAAGCTTAGCTTCTCAACAGCTTCTCAGAGCCCATTGAGCATGTGAGTGTCGCAGACACTTTCCATGATGGCGACCCCCTGTGACAAGTTTGAAGTCCTGGATCATTGCTGCTATTGACATGCTGAAACTTTAGGCTGGTGCAATAAGTTCAGTATATAAATCATAGCAGTTTTAGCCATATTCATTTTTAGGGTTTAGTTCTCCTTTAGCTGTGTAACTCCCTGTTTTTGCAGTAAAAGTGCAAGTGTGCCTGGCCAAACTGAATCTGACTTTAAAGACACGTGAAATCTTTGGACAACAGAATTGTTTGTTTCTGATGTAAAAGTTTAACTATGCAAATGTTAGATCTGAAGTTTTCAAACCCAAAAACATCTGACAACCAGTGCCATAAATGAGCAATGTTTCTATAAGCCAGGCCATAAATGATAAATATATGATAACTTAAAGGCATTCCATGACAAGCCCTTTGCTGTAGTCTGTAGTAAGTCTGATAACCTTCATTCCTTTTTTGCTTGCGTCCTAGACAATATGGAGCTTGAAGCTATGACTTCTCGTGAAACGTGGCCAGATGAAACAGAAGAAGCAACAAACACAGAGAGCCCACCTAAGTCCCGCTGTGACAAAATCCACGAAACCATTTCCAACTGGATACTACCTGCCAACCACAGAGACACCTACCTGGAGAGAGCAAACTGCTTGCCCCCTCCAATCTTTATCATTTCAGTCAGCATTGCTGAGGTATGTTGGGATGGAAACTGTATGACTTTGCAGGCCATACAAGGACCATAGAACATAAATTGATCAGTTTCTTTGCGGTCTTTACCTTGAGTTCTTTGATGACTTTAATTACCAGTGTGTGTAATTTCTCCCTTTTATTACAAAAAGCCAAGTCTCTAAGTCGAACACGCCTGGTTTGTGTATTAGCTAAAGTGTTTTGGCCATACAAGTTTTCCAATTATACTTAAAGTATTCTTCACTATTTACTACGACAGTTGTCTGTTATCCAGAAACCCGTTATCCAGAAAGCTCTGAATTACAGAATGACATTCCCCTCTGTTTTATTCAAATAATCCACATTTTTAAAGATGGTCTTTTTCTCTGTAATAACAAAACAGTATTTTGAGAATTCCTTTTATCCAAAGGTAGCTGTCCCAAGGCTTTCTTTCCATAAAAAATTTTTCTTTATTTAAATTAGCATTAAAATTTAAATACAAACAGACCCCACCAGGGGTGGATGTGAATAATTTTGTACGTAGAGTTGTACTCAAAAAATATTTCTTACAATTAGGGCAGGAAAATAACTCACTAGTATCGGGAGAGAATAGTGTCCAACAGGGTAATGATATAGATAGGAGATTTAAAAATAAAAGTGACTTTTATCCAATACAAATGCGGGCCCTTTAGTGGAGACATTCCAGAGAAAAGTTGAGGAGGGCTTATGGGAACTAAATGAAAAAGTAAGGAAACAGGACAGCAGGCTAACCAATCTAAGTAGGAAAGAGAAACAGGCACTGAGGGCTAGAGATGGCGCGAACTGTTCGCCGGCGAACTTGTTCGCGCGAACATCGGGTGTTCGCGCTCGCCGGAAGTTCGCGAACGTCGCACGACGTTCGCCATTTTGGGTTCGCCATTGTTGGCGCTTTTTTTTGCCCTCTCACCCCAGACCAGCAGGTACATGGCAGCCAATCAGGAAGCTCTCCCCTGGACCACTCCCCTTCCCTATAAAAACCGAAGCCCTGCAGCGTTTTTTCACTCTGCCTGTGTGTGCTGAAGAGATAGTGTAGGGAGAGAGCTGCTGCCTGTTAGTGATTTCAGGGACAGTTGAAAGTTTGCTGGCTAGTAATCGTGTTGATACTGCTCTGTTATTGGAGGGACAGAAGTCTGCAGGGGTTTGAGGGACATTTAAGCTTAGGTAGCTTTGCTGGCTAGTAATCTACCTTCTACTGCAGTGCTCTGTATGTAGCTGCAGTGGGCAGCTGTCCTGCTTCTGATCTCATCTGCTGACTGCTGCAATAACAGTAGTCCTTGTAAGGACTGCTTTTATTTATTTTTTTGTTGTTTTACTACTACTACTACTACTACTACTACTACTACTACTACTATAAGAGCCCAGTGCTATTAGTCTAGCAGTGTTGGGGAGTGGGACTGGTGTGCTAATCTGCTGCTCCTAGTAGTTCAGCAGCACCAACTGTAATTTTTTTTTTTTAATATTCATTTTTTTTTTATTTTACTTTTTTTTATTTTACTACCGCTGTAGTAGTGTATAAGTTGACCTTTTAGGCATTATTTGCCCTGTAGGCATTTTTTGCCCAGTGTGTTATTCAACCAACTGCCATCTAGCTGTGTGACCTTGTTCACATTCTGTCTAAATATCCATAATATTACCGTCTCCAGAAAAAACACCGGAGTGACTTTTTTCAAGCAGCCATAATATATTTTACGTAATCCGTATCCATCGCTGTAGTAGTGTATAAGTTGACCTTTTAGGCATTATTTGCCCTGTAGGCATTTTTTGCCCAGTGTGTTATTCAACCAACTGCCATCTAGCTGTGTGACCTTGTTCACATTCTGTCTAAATATCCATAATATTACCGTCTCCAGAAAAAACACCGGAGTGACTTTTTTCAAGCAGCCATAATAAATTTTACGTAATCCGTATCCATCGCTGTAGTAGTGTATAAGTTGACCTTTTAGGCATTATTTGCCCTGTAGGCATTTTTTGCCCAGTGTGTTATTCAACCAACTGCCATCTAGCTGTGTGACCTTGTTCACATTCTGTCTAAATATCCATAATATTACCGTCTCCAGAAAAAACACCGGAGTGACTTTTTTCAAGCAGCCATAATAAATTTTACGTAATCCGTATCCATCGCTGTAGTAGTGTATAAGTTGACCTTTTAGGCATTATTTGCCCTGTAGGCATTTTTTGCCCAGTGTGTTATTCAACCAACTGCCATCTAGCTGTGTGACCTTGTTCACATTCTGTCTAAATATCCATAATATTACCGTCTCCAGAAAAAACACCGGAGTGACTTTTTTCAAGCAGCCATAATAAATTTTACGTAATCCGTATCCATCGATGTAGTAGTGTATAAGTTGACCTTTTAGGCATTATTTGCCCTGTAGGCATTTTTTGCCCAGTGTGTTATTCAACCAACTGCCATCTAGCTGTGTGACCTTGTTCACATTCTGTCTAAATATCCATAATATTACCGTCTCCAGAAAAAACACCGGAGTGACTTTTTTCAAGCAGCCATAATAAATTTTACGTAATCCGTATCCATCGCTGTAGTAGTGTATAAGTTGACCTTTTAGGCATTATTTGCCCTGTAGGCATTTTTTGCCCAGTGTGTTATTCAACCAACTGCCATCTAGCTGTGTGACCTTGTTCACATTCTGTCTAAATATCCATAATATTACCGTCTCCAGAAAAAACACCGGAGTGACTTTTTTCAAGCAGCCATAATAAATTTTACGTAATCCGTATCCATCGCTGTAGTAGTGTATAAGTTGACCTTTTAGGCATTATTTGCCCTGTAGGCATTTTTTGCCCAGTGTGTTATTCAACCAACTGCCATCTAGCTGTGTGACCTTGTTCACATTCTGTCTAAATATCCATAATATTACCGTCTCCAGAAAAAACACCGGAGTGACTTTTTTTAAGCAGCCATAATATATTTTACGTAATCCGTATCCACCGCTGTAGTAGTGTATACGTTGATCTTGTGGGCAGTATTTGCACAGTGTTTTCTTCAAACCGCCATCTAGCTGTGTGAGCTTGTTCACATTTTGTCTAAATATTGATAATATTATCGTCTCTAGAAAAACCACTTGAGTTACTTTTTTTCAAGCAGCATTCTTATATTTTACGTAATCCGTATCCACCGCTGTGTATACGTTGACCTTGTAGGCATTATTTGCACAGTGTTTTCTTCAAACCGCCATCTAGCTGTGTGAGCTTGTTCACATTTTGTCTAAATATTGATAATATTATCGTCTCTAGAAAAACCACTTGAGTTACTTTTTTTCAAGCAGCATTCTTATATTTTACGTAATCCGTATCCACCGCTGTGTATACGTTGACCTTGTAGGCATTATTTGCACAGTGTTTTCTTCAAACCGCCATCTAGCTGTGTGAGCTTGTTCACATTTTGTCTAAATATTGATAATATTATCGTCTCTAGAAAAACCACTTGAGTTACTTTTTTTCAAGCAGCATTCTTATATTTTACGTAATCCGTATCCACCGCTGTGTATACGTTGACCTTGTAGGCATTATTTGCACAGTGTTTTCTTCAAACCGCCATCTAGCTGTGTGAGCTTGTTCACATTTTGTCTAAATATTGATAATATTATCGTCTCTAGAAAAACCACTTGAGTTACTTTTTTTCAAGCAGCATTCTTATATTTTACGTAATCCGTATCCACCGCTGTGTATACGTTGACCTTGTAGGCATTATTTGCACAGTGTTTTCTTCAAACCGCCATCTAGCTGTGTGAGCTTGTTCACATTTTGTCTAAATAGTGATAATATTATCGTCTCTAGAAAAACCACTTGAGTTACTTTTTTTCAAGCAGCATTCATATATTTTACGTAATCCGTATCCACCGCTGTGTATACGTTGACCTTGTAGGCATTATTTGCACACTGTTTTCTTCAAACTGCCATCTAGCTGTGTGTATTATCGTTTCCAGAAAAACCAACTGAGTTTTTGTTGTTGTTGTTTTTTTAAAAATAATGCCAGGCAAAGGCAGGCCGC
Source organism: Xenopus petersii (assembly GCA_038501925.1). Lineage (NCBI taxonomy): Eukaryota > Metazoa > Chordata > Amphibia > Anura > Pipidae > Xenopus > Xenopus petersii. The sequence continues at coordinate 71,206,151 of CM076675.1, read as the reverse complement.
CACGCAGAGGCCGTGCTAGGGGCCGTGCTGCTATGCAATCCTGTGGCCCTAGCAAATTGCCCAGTTTTAAAAAGCCAATGACCCTGAACTCCCAAAATGCTGAAGAGGTAGTTGACTGGCTTACACAGCACACCCCATCCTCTACCGTTTCTAACTTTACCACAACATCCTCCTCATCCTCCACTGCTATGGCCACCCCACGTAACACTTCCTCCACCACCGGTGCCCCTTCTTCACTGGAGTCAGAGGAGTTATTTTCCCATGAGTTTCTTGAACTGAGTAATGCGCAACCATTATTGGCAGAAGAAGATGAAGGAGATGAGGACGTTACACCAGATTTAATTCTGGCAGAGAACACGACAGAGATGGACATAATGATGAGTGATGAGGAGGAGGTCCCCGCTGCTGCTTCCTTCTGTGATGTGTCAGAAGAAATTGATGCATCTGAGGAGAATGATGATGAGGAGATTGATGTTTTGTGGGTGCCTAGTAGAAGAGAGCAAGAGGAGGGTAGTTCAGATGGAGAGACGGAGAGTCAGAGAGGCAGTAGGAGAATAAGACTTAGAAGAAGCAGGGAGGACAGCCCGCAGGGATCAGTAGGGCAACAACATGTATCGGCACCTGTGTTCAGCCGGCCAACGCACCCGCCATTGCCGCCAATGCCGCCAACTTCTACTCTTACCGCCAGATCGCACACAGCAGTGTGGGATTTTTTTAATGTGTGTGCCTCTGACAAAAGCATTGTAATTTGCAATGAGTGCAGTCAGAAACTGAGCCTTGGTAAGCCCAACAGCCACATAGGTACAACTTCTATGCGAAGGCACATGAGCGGCAAGCACAAAGCACTTTGGGAGCAACACCTCAAAGGCAACAGGCAAACTAAAAGCCACACTCCTTCTGGTCCAGCATCTTACTGCTCTACCTCTGCTCTCCTTGACCCATCTGAACCACCCTCCACTCCGCCTTCCACCTTGACCACCTGTTCCCATTCCCAGTCATCTGCCACCAGCCAAGTTTCTGTGAAGGCCATGTTTGAGCGTAAGAAGCCAATGTCTGACTGTCACCCCCTTGCCCGGCGTCTGACAGCTGGCTTGTCTGCACTCTTAGCCCGCCAGCTTTTACCATACCAGCTGGTGGACTCTGAGGCCTTCCGCAAATTTGTAGCAATTGGGACACCGCAGTGGAAGGTACCCAGCCGCAATTTTTTTTCTAAAAAGGGAATACCACACCTGTACCAACATGTGCAGAGCCAAGTTACCGCATCTCTGTCACTTAGTGTTGGGCCAAAGGTCCATATGACTACTGACGCATGGTCCTCCAAGCATGGTCAGGGCAGGTATGTCACCTACACTGCCCACTGGGTGAACTTGGTAATGGCTGGGAATGGGAAGCAGGGAATGGGTAGCTCAACAACAACAACAGTGGAGTTGGTGTCACCGCCACGGATTGCACGCGGTTCTGCCACCACCTCTACTCCTCCATCGCTCTCTACCTCGTCTTCTTCCTCTTCTACTTCTTACTCTGCTGCTGGGTCCTCCTTCTCCTCCTCCACACCTGTGCACCCCCAGCTCCCCCTAGGCTATTCGACGTGCCAGGTACGCCGTTGTCACGCTGTCTTGGGGATGACGTGCCTGGAAAGCAAAAACCATACCGGATCTGTACTCCTGTCATCTCTGCAGTCACAGGCCGATCGGTGGCTGACCCCACACCAACTGCAGATCGGAAAAGTGGTGTGTGACAATGGAAGCAATCTGTTGGCAGCGTTGAGACTGGGAAATTTAACACATGTGCCCTGCATGGCACATGTGTTAAATTTAATAGTCCAACGTTTTGTCTCCAAGTACCCAGGATTCCAGGACGTTCTCACCCAGTCCAGAAAGGTGTCGGCCCATTTCAGACGTTCCTACACAGCCATGGCACGCCTTGCTGACATTCAGCAGCGCTACAACATGCCAGTCAGGCGTTTGATTTCTGACAGCCAGACTCGCTGGAATTCAACGCTCCTTATGTTGGAACGTCTGCTGCAACAACAAAGGGCCGTCAACGAGTACCTTTTTGAACTGGGTGGTAGGACTGGATCTGCAGAGCTGGGGATTTTTTTCCCCCGTTACTGGGTGCTTATGCGCGATGCCTGCAGGCTCATGCGACCTTTTGAAGAGGTGACAAATATGGTCAGTCGCACCGAAGGCACCATCAGCGACCTAATACCCTTCGCTTTCTTCCTGGAGCGTGCCGTGCGACGAGTGACAGATGAGGCTGTAGACCAGCGTGACGAGGAGCTGGAAGCGCACGATTTATGGTCGGAATCACCAGAACGAACCCAGGCACCTGCTGCAACGCAGGGAGAGGTGCCAGAAGTGGAGTCAGAGGAGGAAGGTGGCTTTGTGGAGGAGGAGGAGGAGGACCAACAGGAGCAGGCTTCCCAGGGGGCTAGTGGTGACCTTTTGGGGACCCCTGGTCTTGTACGTGGCTGGGGGGAGGAGACCGTGGATGATGCAGTCCTTGATAATGAGGAAGCGGAGATGGATAGCTCTGCATCCAACCTTGTGAGAATGGGGTCTTTCATGCTGTCATGCCTGTTGAAGGACCCCCGTATCAAGAGGCTTAAGGAGAAGGACCTGTACTGGGTCGCAACGCTACTAGACCCTCGGTACAAGCATAAAGTGTCAGAAATGTTACCAACATACCACAAGTCCGAAAAGATGCGGCATTTACAAACCAGCCTGCAAAACATGTTGTACAATGCTTTTAAGGGTGATGTCACTTCAGGAACTCATCAACATTCCAGGGGCAGAGGTGCCAGTAATCCTGCCACGAGCACACCTGCAAGGACAAAGCCCTTTGGCCGGTCTGTAACGTCAGACATGCAAATGTTTTTCTGTCCAAGGCAGCGCCACAACCCTTCTTGATCCACCCTCAAAGAACGCCTCGACCGGCAGGTAGCGGACTACCTGGCATTAACTGCAGATATCGACACTCTGAGGAGCGATGAACCCCTGGACTACTGGGTGCGCAGGCTTGATCTGTGGCCAGAGCTGTCACAATTTGCCATGAACCTCTTGTCTTGCCCAGCCTCAAGTGTGCTCTCAGAAAGGACCTTCAGTGCAGCAGGAGGGATTGTAACTGAGAAGAGAACTCGCCTAGGTCACAAAAGTGTCGATTACCTGACCTTTATTAAAATGAATGAGGGGTGGATCTCGGAGGGTTACTGCACGCCGGAAGACTTGTTCTGACTTCTATGCAGCTGTCCTTCTCTTCAAGCCTCATGACTCCACACACAGCTGTCCTTTAGCGTCCTCCTCCCTCCGCCACCGTTACAAACTAGGGTGCAAACCCTACTGGTTTAATTTTTTCTGGCTTCTGTGCTTCAGTGGCTGCAACCAAAAGAACGGGGCAAACAATGTCTACAAGGTCAACGTATGGCGAAAAATGACTATTTTCAGCATTTATATGGCATATTTTTTCTGGCAACTGTGCTTCAGTGGCTGCGTCCAAAAAAATGCATATTTTCTGCATTTATATGGCATAATTTTTCTGGCCTCTGTGCTTCAGTGGCTGCAACCAAAAAAATGCATATTTTCTGCATTTATATGGCATAATTTTTCTGGCCTCTGTGCTTCAGTGGCTGCAACCAAAAAAATGCATATTTTCTGCATTTATATGGCATAATTTTTCTGGCCTCTGTGCTTCAGTGGCTGCAACCAAAAAAATGCATATTTTCTCCATTTATATGGCATAATTTTTCTGGCCTCTGTGCTTCAGTGGCTGCAACCAAAAAAATGCATATTTTCTCCATTTATATGGCATAATTTTTCTGGCCTCTGTGCTTCAGTGGCTGCAACCAAAAAAATGCATATTTTCTCCATTTATATGGCATAATTTTTCTGGCCTCTGTGCTTCAGTGGCTGCAACCAAAAAAATGCATATTTTCTCCATTTATATGGCATAATTTTTCTGGCCTCTGTGCTTCAGTGGCTGCAACCAAAAAAATTTATATTTTCAGCATTTATATGGCATAATTTTTCTGGCAACTGTGCTTCAGTGGCTGCGACCAAAAAAATGACTATTTTCAGCATTTATATGGCATATTTTTTCTGGCCTCTGTGCTTCAGTGGCTGCGGCCAAAAAAACTGGGCAAACAATGCCTACAAGGTCAACGACGTTGACCTTGTAGGCATTGTTTGCCCAGTTTTTTTGGCCGCAGCCACTGAAGCACAGAGGCCAGAAAAAATATGCCATATAAATGCTGAAAATAGTCATTTTTTGCCATACGTTGACTCAACGTATATGGCAAAAAATGACTATTTTCAGCATTTATATGGCATATTTTTTCTGGCAACTGTGCTTCAGTGGCTGCGACCAAAAAAACTGGGCAAACAATGCCTACAAGGTCAACGTATGGCAAAAAATGACTATTTTCAGCATTTATATGGCATATTTTTTCTGGCAACTGTGCTTCAGTGGCTGCAACCAAAAAAACTGGGCAAACAATGCCTACAAGGTCAACGTATGGCAAAAAATGACTATTTTCAGCATTTATATGCCATATTTTTTCTGGCAACTGTGCTTCAGTGGCTGCGTCCAAAAAAACTGGGCAAACAATGTCTACAAGGTCAACGTATGGCGAAAAATGACTATTTTCAGCATTTATATGGCATATTTTTTCTGGCAACTGTGCTTCAGTGGCTGCGTCCAAAAAAACTGGGCAAACAATGGCTACAAGGTCAACGTATGGCAGTTGTTTAAAGAGGACAGTAGATTACTAGCCAGCAAAGCTACCTAAGCTAAAATGTCCCTCAAATCCCTGCAGACTTCTGTCCCTCCAATACAGAGCAGTATCAAGCAGATTACTAGCCAGCAAACTTACTATCATCTGTCCCTGAAATCACTAACAGCTCTCCCCCTACACTATCTCTTCCAAGCACACACAGGCAGATTTTTCAGATACATTTTTGCCCTTGATCCCCCTCTGGCATGCCACTGTCCAGGTCGTTGCACCCTTTAAACAACTTTAAAATCATTTTTCTGGCCAGAAATGTCTTTTTTAGATGTTAAAGTTCGCCTTCCCATTGAAGTCTATGGGGTTCGCGAACCGTTCGCGAACCGCTCGCATTTTTGCGCAAGTTCGCGAATATGTTCGCGAACTTTTTTTCCGACGTTCGCTACATCCCTACTGAGGGCTTTAAAAAAAGATCAGAACATAATTATCAAAAATGCAGATAAAGGAGATATGGTGGTAATACAGGATACTATAGTGTATAAAGCGGAGGCAACTCAGTGATCAGGATGCATTTGTTAAACTAAAAGGAAATCCTACAAGACATTTTCAGACAATATTGGAAGGACTTGTACAAAAGGGTGTAGAAGGGAAAGTGATTGATATGGTATTGCGGGATTATTTGGTCCCACAATCAATAACTATTCCCACTTTCTATCACCTTCCTAAAGTACATAAGAAGGAGAGACCACCTTTGGGGAGACCAATAATATCTGGTATTGGCTCCCTAAATGAACATCTCTCAGAGTGGGTGGATGCGTATCTTCAACCAAAGGTGGTTCGATTAGAGAGTCATACTAGGGATACCACACACGTATTACAACGTCTAAGTGATACCGGATGGGCAGAGAATAATGCATGGGGAACACTGGATGTGGTTTCCTTATATTCCTCGATACCACATGATAAAGGCATACAAGCGATCCGGTATCACTTAAATAAATACAGTGACTACTCAAGGGAACTTATACAGTTTCTGTTAGATGCTGTTGGGTTCCTTTTGAAACATAATTATTTCACCTTTGACGCTAACTTCTACTTACAAAGGAGGGGGACAGCGATGGGAGCGAAATCCGCTCCCTCGTTTGCCAATTTATATATGGGGTGGTGGGAAGAAACCCATATTACTAGGAAACAGAGAGAACATCTAAAGTTATACATGCGCTATATAGAATTTGGTAATTTTGTGAAGGATATCAATAGAAATGACCTGAATTTGGGTTTCACTAGTCAATTTAGCCCAAATCAAATAGAATTCTTGGATGTGATGTTAACGGTAGAGGATCAGGCAATAAATACGAGTATTTTTCGTAAACCTTGTAGTGGCAATACTCTTTTGCATACCTCTTCCTGTCACCCAAAAAAATTAATAGAAGGAATACCGGTGGGACAGTTTCTGAGGCTTCGAAGAAACTGCTCCACAAGTAAGGATTTTGGGAACCAGGCACAGGGAATGCAGCAGAGATTTGTGGAGAGAGGTTATAAACACAAAACTATACAGAAAGCTTTACGGAGGGCAAAAGGGAGTGCTAGAGAGGATTTGTTAAGGACTAAAGTAAAGCAGAACAAGAGCTCTAGCTGGTCAGATAGAGTAGTACTCACTACCAGATATAGTAAACAATTTTTTGAAATATCTAGGATTGTTAAAAATGTTTTGCCCATCCTCTATGGTGACGAGCACTTTTTCAGAGTATTGAACCCAGGAATCAATGTTATTCCCAAGCGAGCCCATACCCTGAAAGATATGCTATCACCTAGTCATTTTAAAAAGAGAGGCCAAGGACGAGACTTGGGACCACTTACATCAATTGGTAACTATAGATGTGGGAGCCACAGATGTATAACGTGTAGACATATGATAGTATCAAAAAAATTTAAATCAACAGTGACAGGGAGGGAGTTTGACATTAAAGGTTATATCAATTGCAATACTACTTTTGTGATATATTTAATTACGTGCCTTAAATGTCAAATGCAATATGTGGGATGTACGACTAGAAAACTGAAGGAAAGAGCAAGGGAACATATGAGTCGGATAAAAAACCCGCGAATGGCTGAAAAGAGCAATGTCACTAGACACTTTACTGCATGTAATGGAGGTGCCTTGGAATTTTTCAGTATTCAGGGGATAGAGAGAGTTAGATTGGGAGAGAGAGGAGGTGATCAGTTGAGCCTTTTAGAGAGGAGAGAAGTATTTTGGATATTCCATCTGGGCACACGTTTGCCCTTAGGACTCAACCATGAATTCGATGTAACCTGCTATACTTGAAAGGGTTAACAATGTCTAGGGGTTTAAGATGGGGTTATCTAGACTAAAGAGGGAGCTATTGACGGTTTATGAATAATAAGTGCAAAAGAAGTGAGTGCAATTGACTTTTGGTAATTACACTGTTTTGTTGTGATATACGCTGTACGTACTTTATAATTATTATCATATTTAAATAACATTTGAATTTACAAACAGTGATATATGTAAAGGAATACAAACACCCCATACAGGCAAGTTTGGGAAGCAATTAACAAAATAGGGTTAATCCCTCACAGAATTTGATTGGTTTTAAGGAAAATGGGAGGGATTGATAGGGTATAAATCCCGTAGAGGCTATGCTGTTTACAGATACACCTATGACTAAGCGCCGGAAGGTGCGAAACGCGTAAGGTGGGCCTGGTGGGGTCTGTTTGTATTTAAATTTTAATGCTAATTTAAATAAAGAAAATTTTTTTATGGAAAGAAAGCCTTGGGACAGCTATCTTTGGATAAAAGGAATTCTCTATATGTTCATCGCCTGTGAACTGGGGCGAGTCCCTTGGGCTTAACTAAATTTAAATCAGATGTGGACTCCCAATTTTTGTATATTGTAAAACAGTATTTTGTACATGATCCAAACTAAGATATAATTAATCTTTTTTGGAAGCAAAACCAATCTGTTGGGGTTATTTCATGTTTTCGTGATTTTCTAGTAGACTTAGGGGCACATTTACGTAGCTCGAGTGAAGGATTAGAATGAAAAATACTTTGAATTTCGATGTTTTTTTTTTGGCTGCTTTGACCATCGAATTGGCTACTTCGACTTTCGACTATAACTTCGACTTCAAATCGAATGAAAAATCGAATTTGAACATTCGATAGTCGAAGTACTGTCTCTTTAAAAAAAACTGACTACCTACTTCGCCACCTAAAATCTACCGAGCACCAATGTTAGCCTATGGGGACCTAACCCATAGGCTTTCCTAGCAATTTCTGATCGAAGGAAAATCGTTGTTTCGAATGATTTAATCGTTCGATCGAACAACTTTTTTATTAAATGCAGTAAATCCTTCAATTTCGATATTCAAAGTCGAAAGATTTTACTTTGATGGTCGAATATCGAGGGTTAGTTAACCCTCGATATTCGACCCATGGTAAATGTGCCCCTTAAGGTATGAAGATCCAAATAACGAAAGATCCGTTATCAAAAAACCCTGGGTCCCGAGCATTCTGGATAACAGGTCCCATAACTGTAATACTCCTTTGTATCCTTGTATGCGTTTATGTACCTTTTTTTACATATACTTTTTAGTATGTTATACACAATTTCATTGGCAAGTTTATTAATGTTTTCTACTTTGCGTTTCTCCTTCCTTCTGTTAAACCTAGCCACTGGGTATGATGATTTAAACATAGAGAACAGTCACACAAACTGATGGAAAAAAAAAGTCACCATGCTTAAATGCTGAAGATACACTACCCATTGACTTCTATAGCATCTAGGCAGGTTTTAGGTGGCAGAGTTTCCATACAAGTTAAATTTTCTTTTTGAATCATGTCAAAAACACAACCATAGAATGGTTGGCACATTAAAATGACACAGGTATGGGTACAGGTGCAGGTATGGGATCCGTTATCCATAAAGCTCCAAATTACGGACAAGCTGTCTCTCACAGACAACGTTTTATACAAATAATCCAAATGTTTAAAAATCATTTTCTTTATCTTAGTAATAATAAAACAGTAGCTTGTACTTGATCCAAACTAAGATATAATTAATCCTTATTGGACACAAAACCAGCCTATTGGGTGTATTTAAGGTTTACATGATTTTCTAGTAGACTTAAAGTGATACTGACACTAAAGAACTACTTTTTAAAATATGAATGTACATTAAAAGTTACCTATAGGTCATGTTGGTCGTTTTTGGCTGAGAGGTTTGTTTTTGTAAATTATTGTTAGTTGAAGTTTCTAAACCTGACTGTTTTGCCAACCTGACTGTCCCATCTCAGCCTGTCAGTTAGAGATTCTAATGCTAATGGACTCCTGTTGCCCAAATATGGCATCCCCATTGTATAGGAACAGGAAGCATCAGACAGGTAAATTAAAAGCATTGTGCAAATACTTTATTGCAAAGTTATAAGTAGCTTTCAAAGGCAATATTATGACAGATGTAAAAACAGTTTAATTTCTGGTGTCAGTATCTCTTTAAGGTATAAAGATCCATTACCCGGAAAACCCAAGGTCCCGAGCATTCTGGATACCAGATCCCATACAGGAGATTTATCTAAAGTCTACTAAAAAAAACATTTAAACATAAAAAAGTAGGATTGCTTTACCACCAATATGGATTTATTTTACTACAGAGAAAAAGGAAAACATAGCCTTTAAATCTACTATTATGGTCAAGTAATTTTTCTTGTTGCCCTTAGAAAATGTATCAGTTCACGACGTCTTTAGTTGCTAGGACTGTGTGCATTGAAGTTTTATCTGACAAAATGGTTCTCCTCATAGTTTTCATTCCATTTTGTTCTATGTTTAGCTAGCAGTATTCATTTACTATGCAGTGTGGATGCCGCAGAAGCAGTGGATCACCCTGGATTCTGGTGTCTGGAACAGCCCCTTTATTTACCGGGCTGATAAAAGAGAGGAGGCATGGAGATTTATATCTTACATGATGGTGCATGCTGGGTGAGTATGGACAGCCCCCTACATGGTCTCTGAAAAATAAACTTTCTGTCTTTGCTCTTGTTGCCAAGATGACACTTTCTGTCTTTGCTCTTGTTGCCAAGATGACACTTTTTCTGTGGGTTTTGAGTTATTCAGCTTTATTTTCAGCAGCTCTCCAGCTTGCAATTTCAGCAATGTGGTTGCTAGGGTCCAACTTACGCTAGCAACCATGCATTGATTTGAATAAGAGACTGGAATAAGAATAGGAGAGGCCTGAATAGAAGAAGAATGCAAATAATCGAAAAAACTATAAAAATAAATAAATAACGAAGACCATTATTTAAGTGCAGACTGACTTAAGATGTTTGGTGAAGTCGCTAAATGAGCGAATTTTTCACTGATTTCCTCACTCTGAGGAGGGCAATGTTGGGTTGATCTAATTGTTTGGCCCTAGTTAGCAAACATATAAAACTAGAAATTCATTAGGTAAAGAAATATCACTAAGCAAAAATACTGGGGTTTCAAATAAGTGATATATATCATTTGCGTATAAAATGAGAAAGGTGCCCCAAAGGTTCTTTTCATGGAGCATTAATAGGTCATCTCTCCTAATATGTTTTATGCCTTTGGCAGCTTCATCAGAGTAAAGGTGGCCATACACGATAAGATCCGCTCATTTTATGAGGTTGCCAGAAGAACGGATCTTAACCCTATATGCCCACCAAAGGCAGGGCGATATCGGGTTAATACGATCGTTTGGCCCTAGGGCCAAAATATCCGATGCGGTCTTCATTCGCAGGAAAAATCAAACCTGCCCCATCGATAGCAGGCCGATTTGTTGCCTAATATTAATCGGGGAGACTCGTCGGAAGCCCCACATGGGCAGATAAGATGCCGAATCTGCCTAAAGAACCGATATCGGCAGGTTTAATCTGCTCATGTATGGCCACCTTAAGTGTGGTGCGTAAAGATGATGATTATACTAACAATTATACCTTTCAGTATTTAAAAATATGGATTGTTAATTCTGAATTATTACTGGGTACAGGGCCGGCCTTAGGCCAATTGGACCAATTGGGCCCAATTGGGCCCCGCACCTCTGGGGGCCCTGCACTGCCCCTTTCCTTTCTATTTTGTGCCTGTATGCCCTTATTTTCCTAAATACTTGCTGTGTCAGTAGCCAGCAACACTTTGTCTAGGGGCCCCGCCAACTGGTCCCAATTGGGCCCCACATTTGATAGGATCAGCCCTGACTGGGTATCTTTGAGCTTTATGCACAGAAATGCTGCATCTTTTTTTAAATTTACTACTAGCAGTTCACTATTAGCAGTTCTTCCGTACAACCAGACAATCACTTGCGTTGTTTATGGTTAGTAAAGGAAGAGCAATATCTGGAACTTGTAAACAGAAGGTTGCTGTCATTTTTGCAGGCTCTTGAATAGAAAAAAAGTCCAACCTATGGGCCTGGCCTACAATCTGGAGTGGAGCTCTAAAATCAATGTGAATCGATTTCAATGTTGTGAACAAGTGCCAGATACTGTGCAGAGATTGAATACATTAACACTAGTTATTGTAACCTACTTAGCACTTTAAACAAGAGGTTGCAAAGGGAGTAGGCAATACTTTTGAGAAGAGGTTAGCTATAATTGTGGCTATGACACTGATGCTCAAGCCTACTTATATCTCTCTCTAAAAAAATAGGAAAATAAACTTAATTAGAAATGTTGATAAAACCTATAATATCTGCTGCTGAGCTCTTTCTTATGTAATGTATTGACTGTAAGATCTGCAGGGCATGGATCGCCTTCCTCTTTTGTTTACATAGCATCTACTCTAATTTTTGTATATACAGTATTCATTCAATGCACTGTTTGTACCCCCATCTGTACTACAGGAGGCCCATTTATCATATAAGGTCGAATTTGAATTCATGTGAATTTTTTTTATTTGAATAAATTCAAAAATACTCGAAATTCGAATGGGAGGTTATTTAAAAAAAATTTGGAATGTCTAAAACTCGAACAAATAACACCGACTTGGAAACTCGTATCTAATTCAATTAAACTCAAATCAAGTTGTCAATTGTCAGGAAAGCTAATAACATCTTCAAATGGGTCACTGGACCTCTCCCATTGACTTCTACATGAACTCGCCAGGTTTTAGGTAGCGAATAGTCTAATTCAAATTCTTCCTAGGGTAAAGGTTTGATGGATCTCGAATTTCGAATCGAGTTTGGATTATTCCCAATTTGAATTTGTGAGTTTTGACCAAAAAATACAATTTGAGAATTCAAATTTACTATTCGACCCTTGATAAATCTGCCCCTTAATTTATTTAATCTTTGTGTGCATAGAGGAAGCTCAGTATAAGGATATATACATACAACTGAAAGTTAAAGACAGCAGGAACAGAAAGTTGAAAAAAGACAGCAGGGAGCTTAGATAACTAAATGCGAGGCTAAAGTCTTGGTGTAGGAAGGAAGGGTTTGGGTTCCTAGAGCACTGGGCTAAATTTTCCTATATAGTTGTGATGGATTGCATCTCAATGGAAGGGGGTCCACTGTGCTAGGGGAAAGAATGGCTAAAAGGTTGGAGGAGTATTTAAACTAGTCGGGGGGGGGGTTGAGCTAGAGAATTATAGGGATGCTAGGGTGGACTGGATAGTGGAATTAGTAAGGGGTCATGGTGGAGGAGATTAGGAGGCATACAGTTAACCAGCAAGGAAGATCCCTCTGTTACAAGGAAAACAGGCTAATATTAACTTAAGTGCTAATTCTCCATTAAGTAAAGTCATGCTTTAAAGGAATAATAATGAATGGCACTGGGGAGCATGTGGAATTCCTTTGGGTAGAGATTTGAACAGTGCAAAACGTCACAAATTATTATTGGTGAATTCCACAAACCACCTCTTATAAGTGACGAGTATGAAGCCCAGCTACTTTTACAAATAAAGGCAGCTTCTCAACTAGGTCAAGTTATTATTATGGGAGACTTTAATTTTCCAGAGATTGACTGGAATAATGGGGTTGCCATGTCAGAAAAAGCTAGCAAGTTTGTTAAAATGCTAAATGACAACTTTTTATTTCAGCTCGTTTAAGAACCTAGTAGGAATGAGTCCCTTTTGGACCTGGTAATACCTAATAATAATTTGATAGAGAACTGGCTAAAGGAAACATTAAAAGGATAGATAGAGTGGTGATTAATGGAACATTTTCAAGTTGGACCAGTGTTGTTAGTGGAGGTTGTGTAAGGCACTAGTGGATAATGTTGTTTGTGATGGTTGATTTTGAGTGACTTGGATGATTTCTTGGACAAGCATAATATCCAAGTCTATAGTAATACTAAAATCTACAATTAATATAGATATTGGTAAGTGCACTTTATATGAGTGTATGGTGGGTCAGTGTGGGAGTGTATGTAGGTATGTCTGCTGGGTTTCATTTGGACGGGTTGAACTTGATGGACTTTGGTCTTTTTTCAGCCCAACTTAACTATGTAACTATGCGAGGTTAGCAACAACTGACGTGTTTAAGTATAAGACCTTGGCTTTGCGCAAACACATTATGAGAATCATTGGGCAAGTAAACGAAAGCATTCTATTGTCTGCCTGAATGACATGTCTAACCAGATAAACCAGTATGTGACTGGCAAACCCTGTAGTAAAATACAGCCAAATGATTAATGCCTACATAAATACAGATGTATAGTATAGTTTCTAAAAGTTTATAATATATACATTTATAATGTATATATTTCTAAAAGTTTCATCAGTGCTTTCCTTTTTTAACACTGTATATCAAGAATGACAAAATAAACACACATTTTGCTTCATCTCTAGGTTAGGTTCTGGCTACTACTTGAATTCTAAATACTGTCTATATTGAACAATGACACTTTGCCTTCACAGCGTGCAGCACATTATTGGGAATTTGGCTCTCCAGCTTTTCCTTGGAATTCCACTTGAGCTGGTCCATAAGGGACATCGCATTGGACTGGTATACCTGGCTGGGGTTATCGGAGGTCAGTGATGATGCTGGTTATACTGCTTGTAGCTGTACATAGCAGAAATTAAAGAAAATTGTACCACTTATGGGCCTGTTGATTTGTCCTGTAATTGATATCTAAGAAGTGGGTCATTTTCAAATTATTTTTTAGTATAATGTAGATATGGATTAATTAAATAAATACAATAATATTGATTACAATATAAAATATAATTGTCTTCAGGGTTCCTTGCATTGAGTTTAATCTATATTGGCCAGTAATGTGACCTGGGAATTTTGGGTACACCATTACTGTACACCACCTTAGATCTGGCATAATGTCACGTTTTATTTGGATTATTGGCAGCTTGGTGGCATAGTGGTTAGTGCTGCTGCCGTACAGTGCAGAGATCCTTGGGTTAATTCCAGCCAGGACACTATTAGTATATGTATGTATGTTACAGAGGTGTCCTCCAAGCAGTAATACTATTATAGCCCTACAGGCCCAGGTGCAAATGTTTACCTCATCCACATCTACACTTATATCTTCCATATTCATTAATAAAAAGGCTGTTTAGATTGTGCAGCATTATCCCCAGTGTGCCCCATATCAGGACTGGCACGAGTGCAGTCATAACCCTGGTAGTCCCAGTAGTTAGCCCACTGTCTCCAAGTTTACTTTTCCTCCCACACTCCAAAAACATACTGGTAGGTTTATTGGTTCCTGATAAAATTGACCATAGTGTGTGCGTTAATGTGATAGGAACCTTCCATTTCTCAAAAGAGCAAACAGATTTTTTTATATTCAATTTTGAAATCTGGCATGGGGCTAGACTTTTTGTCAATTTATCAGCTGCCCCAAGTCATGTGACTTGTGCTCTGATAAAATTCAATCACTCTTTACTGCTGTACTGCAATTTGGAGTGATATCACCCCCTCCCTCCCCCCCAAACAAAAGAACAATGGGGAGGTAACCAGATAACAGCTCCCTAACACAAGATAACAGCTGCTTGGTAGATATAAGAACAACACTAAATAGTAAAAACCCATGTCTCACTGAGACACATTCAGTTACATTGAGAAGGAAAAACAGCAGCCTGCCAGAAAGCATTTCTCTCCTAAAGTGCAGGCACAAGTCACATGACCAGGGGCAGCTGGGAAATTGACAAAATGTCTAGCCCCATGTCAGATTTCAACATTGAATATTAAAAAATCTGTTTGCTCTTTTGAGAAATGGATTTCAGTGCAGAATTCTGCTGGAGTAGCACTATTAACTGATGTGTTTTGAAAAAAAAATGTTTTCCGATGACAGGATCCCTTTAAATTGTAAGCTCCACTTGGGCAGTGATTGGATTAAATGATGTATAATCTCTGTAAAGCATCACATAAAATGTCAGTGACCCCACTTACTTTTTTGAGATAACAGTGTCATTTATTTTTGTGGACATATTACAGGATCTCTAGCAAGTTCTGTCTTTGATCCCAGGCTTGCTCTTGTTGGAGCTTCTGGGGGCGTCTATGCTTTGATTGGGGGCTACTTCATGAATGTCCTAGTGGTGAGTGTTTCTAGGTTCACTGCCCCTTGAGTATTAATATTTTTATGAAAGGTACCATACAAAAGTATTCAGATGCATGGCTAATTCTCTCAACGTATACTAATTCTCTCAACAGAAATTCGAATCTAAAATAATGTTCCTTTTGATGTGTTTATGTGAAAGCAATTATTTTATGATAGAAAAACCATAAATATGCAGTTTGGGTAATTATTCAATCCTTGTATGATAGAAGAGCTCAATTTAAACAGGTTGAGAACAATCACCCTTATAAGGACACAATTGCCTTACCATTGACCTCCACCTGTGATTAGTCGAAAGAATCCTTCTGGTTAAAAAATTCACAGTTAATGGTGAATCTAAAGCTACGAAGAAGTGAAAAGCTACACAAAAAGCTTCCAGAATCTGTCTAGAAAAAGTTGTCATTATATGAGAACAAAATCTAAAATCACTGGGGGGGCCAAATTGGCACTTGCCAGTTATTCTTGTCCCTTCAAAAAAAAATACATCAGCCCTGAGTATGATCTGCTTAATGCTACACCATATTTTTCAAATCTTACAGATATCACTGTACTTTTTTTTACATATGTGCATGTGTAATTCAGAATTAATAATAATAATATTTTTCTGTACTGTGCATGTGTGTGTCCAAAAAAACAAGAGGCTCAGTAATGTATGACAATGACAATAACCTCAATTTAAGCTCTGAGGTTAAACATTTTCTAGGAAGCAGATACAGTACAATAGTTGTAGAAGTAGTAGTTTGTCCTGTCCCCCCACCACCTCTAATGGCAGCACTGGGTGGATATAACCAATGGCTGTAAAAGGTTATGGAGATCATCATTTACCTTAATTGCATAAACAGGCTTGATTTTTTTATTGTGATAATTTATTGGAGAGACTCCAAACCAGCCAGGCATCTGATTATAAACATTTTCTACCCAACCCTTTCTGGTTCATTGGTCCCTTACAGAACGGACATGGAACCTGCAACACTCCCTGTCCTGTTTCATGACCTATTGTATTAATTCACAAATTAAATGAAATAAACATAGCATACAGCTTATGCTAGCCATTGTTAAATTCTTAAGATGTTATGTATCTTATGTTATGCATGTTATGGATTTGGTCCCATGTTTTTCCTATGTTACTTTTAGAATTTTAAGGACATGGTACCTTTGTTTGGAATATTTCGAATTCTGGTCATCGTAACAATAGGTAAGTTATTTTTTTCTGGGAACCAGCATTTTCTGCAAGTCACTAAACAACACATGATCATTTGCACAATTTCTTGTGATAGCTTGGGGATTGCCTTGCACTGCAGCTGCATATACTGCTTGCCTGCAACTCCCTCTCATAAGTCTGTAGAAGCAGTGAATAGTCTGTTCTTTAAACTTTTTGTCAACTTACATCTGCTCCTTTTTTATAGTATTTCCATTTAGACATCTATCACCATTTAGCACTATATACATCTAGGGGCCGATTCACAAAGGGTCGAATATCGAGGGTTAATTAACCCTCGATATTCAACTGGGAATTAAAATTCTTCGACTTCGAATATCGAAGTCGAAGGATTTTAGCGCAAATAATGCTATCGAACGATCAAAGGATTATTCCTTCGATCGAACGATAAAATCCTTAGAATCTAACGATTCGAAGGATTTTAATCCAACGATCGAAGGAATATCCTTCGATCAAAAAACTTAGGAAAGCCTATGGGGACCTTCCCCATAGGCTAACCTTGAGTTCGGTAGCTTTTAGATGGCGAACTAGGGGGTCGAAGTTTTTTCTGAAAGAGACAGTACTTCGACTATCGAATGGTCGAATAGTCGAACGATTTTTAGTACGAATCCTTCGATTCTAAGTCGTAGTCGTAGTCGAAGGTCGTAGTAGCCCATTGAATGGTCGAAGTAGCCCAAAAAACACTTCGAAATTCAAAGTTTTTTTACTTCGAATCCTTCACTCGAAGTTAGTGAATCGGCCCCTTAATGTTTGGGGGGGGGTAGTTCCTAGAAAAATTGTCCTATTGCCTTTTCTCAGTTCAGGCTACTGTTTGATGTGACATCTACCTGTTACTTTTTTGTGCAGTTGGAACTGATGTGGGATTTGCCCTGTACAGAAGATACATTTCCCATGAAACGGGTGAAAAGGTATGCTTATAAACTGTGCCACTACAATGTATCACCGTCATCTGATATTTATGTAGCAACTGTTTTTATACATGCAAGTTTTATGGTTTATTCAGTCATATCATAGTGTTAAATATTTTTATTTCATAAAAAGATCAGTAACAACACAAAAATGTAGAGTTACAATAAGTACTGTGACATTGCACTGCACATTTGCTTCAGATACACTACAGGTATGGGACTTATTATCCAGAATGCTCGGGACCTGTGGTTTTCCGAATAATGGATCTTTCTCAGTGTCGGACTGGGACACCAGGGGCCCACCCAAAAACCTTTGACCAGGGTCCCACCAAGTGACCTTAGACCAGGGTCCCACTTTCACTACTATTATTCTTCCTCTCCTCACTCAACTTCTATTCTCCTAGTCTCTTTTCTTTACATACTATAATACATTATTCCATCTATTAAACCACTTAGTTCTCATTAAAATAGGGAATGGCCATGAAATAGGCCAAATATATAGCAGCATGAGGTCCCACTGACACCTAGCCCCACCGGGAGTTTTCCTGTATCTCAGTGGGCCAGTCCGACACTGATCTTTCTGTAATTTGGATCTTCATACCTTAGGTCTACTAGAAAATCATGTATACATTAAATACATCCCAATAACTAGGATTTGCGTCCAATAAGGATTAATTATATCTCATTTTGGATCAAGTACAAGGTACCGTTTTATTAATACAGAAAAAAAAGAAAATTGTTTTAAAAAATTTGGATTATTTGATTATAATACAGTCTATGGGAGACAGCCTTTCTATGATTTGTAGCTTTCTGAATAATGGGTTCCAGATAATGGATTCCATACCTGTACTAAAGTTTATATAAATGAGCTGTTGTGTAGCCATGGGTGGCCTCCTTATGAGCCGAATAAGAAAAAAAGGCATCATTTACATAGCAGATAACAGCTGAGCATTATAGCATACACGAGTTTATTCCTTACATGAAGTGATAAAAAGGGCTTACCGTAAATTGCTTTTAATAAAAATTGTGAATACAAAAACCTCTCTCAAATAAAATAAAGCAGTGGTTACCATGAAATAACTGGATGAACTGATAATGTAAAAAAAAAAAAAAAATAACAACTGCTACTCTGGTTGTTAAAAGGTTAACAGTAAGGCTGCAGTATTCCCTTGCTCACTTAGAAATCCTGGGGTATATGTGGCTTGGGTGGGGAAGATATGCCAAACTTATATACATGGTAGGAAAATGCAGGCTTTACATGTCCTTAAACCCAATAGTATATATCAAGAGGTAGTGGTATATTACATATTTTATTTATTTTGAAGATAGTGACTTTGATTAAACTTTTGTACATTTAAATTTTTTAAAAAAAGGAATACTAATTTATGAGCCAATCACTCAATCTAAGTTTAAAAATTAGATTTCCAGTTAGATATAAGGCATTTGGCTGCTTTGTATAAAAATACATGTGTGTTCGCCACAGGTATGGTGGGATTTAGAAGATGACAGGACTACAGGAAAAACGTACTAAAATAAAAACATATGAGGGATTTTCAGTAGAGACTAATTCCACATCGTTTTTGGACAGAAATACAAATTTTTTTCAGTAAAACACTGTACTATTTTAAAAAGAGTGTGGAAGTAATCTCTATAAAAAGTGAAAAAACATTTGCTATCTAAATTATTAAAATTAGCACGTTATGCATTTGGCACTGTTACAATTTTAACGCATCTTTAGCAAGTAGATAATTACTTTAATTGTAACTAAATCTCATATTTATATTCTAGGTCTCCTTTGTGGCCCACTTTGCTGGAGGACTGGCTGGAATGTCCATTGGTTATACAGTTTTCAGCTGCTTTGACAAAAATCTAATAAAAGATCCCAGGTTTTGGATTTGTATTGCTGCTTATGTTGCCTGTGTTATTTTTGCTGTGCTGTTTAATATTTTTTTATCCCCTGCACCTTAATGTATATCAGCAGCACTAGAAGGACAATTATTGTTTTGCAAGAACTATGTACAACGCAACCCTTTTTTCCCCAATAACCAGCTACAATTTGTTGTCTGTGTTGTCTGGACTCTTGAAGAACTGCAGCTATAAATTTGCACAGAGCTGGAGTACTGGGCAACTATAGCCTTAAAAGAAGCAGAATACTTGCTAGTTTATTTCCAGTTTGTCCTCACAATAGTGAATGAGCTGTTTTACATGCAGAGACCTCCTAATGACCAATTTTATATTCACACAACCAAATCCACAACCATTCATGAGGTTCTTCTTGTACCTTGCAACTCTGCCGAAATTGATTCAAGAAACTTTTTCTGATTTTTTCTTTTTTTCTTCTGCGTCATACAGGAAAATATATGAAAAGGGCTTTTTCAGCACTGATATTTAAGTGTTTATTAAAAAAGACTTTTGACATTCCAGACTTTTTTTTTCTAATGAAAGAAGTGCTATGCAACACAATTTTCTTATTCAGAATGGTGGCTTTGTGGTTAGCATTGCTGCCATGCACAGTGATTTAATTCCAGCCAGAGCCCTGCAAAGAGTTTGGAGTAGCAAGGTGAGACATACACAACGACACTGAAAACATACAGTTTCCTCCTCTCACCAAAAATATACAGGCAGGTTAATTGGCTCCTGGCTATAATGTATTTGTGTGAATGTGATAGGGACCTTAAATTGTAAGCTCCATTGGGGCAGGGACCGGTGCTATATATATATATATATATATATATGTATATATATAATATTGTGTTCTGTTTAAGAAAGCCTGCATTTGTTTTAAAACACCAATGCTTCTATTTACTATCTACCAGATATGCATGGTGACAGGTATAGTATAAGCTAGTCTCTATTATCAGAACACCATATTTTCCAAGGAAAACAGACATATAAACATGCCTCTAACAATTATTTAAAAGGGAACTGTCCACTCTGGCAGTCCGTTGTGAGCTCCAGTTTTACTAGTTTAAATAAACTCCTGTGATAAACTCCCATAAAATTTACATGTTTCTTAATATAGTCTGGTGTTTTGATTTTTGCTATAACATGTGAATTAATCTTCAGTTAAATTGTTTACCAACCTGTGACTGTAATGCATGCCTTATATAATCTTTTTTCTATTTTAATTCATTGCTTCCTTTCTAACCTCTTTAAAGTATATTTGTTCTGGAAAAGCATTGCCTGAAATCCTCTGTAAGCCTCAACATCCACCATTCCTCACAGGTTACTACTTATTTAAATAAACCATAGTCCCTTTTTGTCTGATTTGCTGCTCCTCTGTAATAACATGACTGTGTCTCTTAATAAACCTAATTACTTAATAACAACAACTTATAAAACAGTATAAATCCACGTGGAATGCCAATCAACTTTTCAAATGTTTATACTGTAGATACAATAGTCCATAGTTACATAGTTAAATTGGGTTGAAAAAAGACAAAGTCCATCAAGTTCAACCCCTCCAAATGACATGCCATATCCACACACCCCTCCATACTTTCACAAAAACCATATATAACCATACCTATACTAACTATAGAGTTTAGTATCACAGCCTTTGATATTATGTCTGTCCAAAAAATCATCCAAGCCATTCTTAAAGGCATTAACTGAATCAGCCATCACAACATCACCCGGCAGTGCATTCCACAACCTCACTGTCCTGACTGTGAAGAACCCCCTACGTTGCTTCAAATGAAAGTTCTTTTTTAATAAATAGTACATTTATGCAGCAATAGATTTTAGGACTAACAGCTTAATAAAAGTTCTAAGAAAATCCAGTTAACAGATCTGATCCCTGCATGTAATGACCTTTTATTTTTATAGAGCTAAGTGAGAATCTAGAAGCCATAGGCAAAAAGCACACTTTTTACTTGCAATTAGGGATGTAGCGAACGTCGGAAAAAAAGTTCGCGAACATATTCGCGAACTTGCGCAAAAATGCGAGCGGTTCGCGAACGGTTCGCGAACCCCATAGACTTCAATGGGAAGGCGAACTTTAACATCTAAAAAAGACATTTCTGGCCAGAAAAATGATTTTAAAGTTGTTTAAAGGGTGCAACGACCTGGACAGTGGCATGCCAGAGGGGGATCAAGGGCAAAAATGTATCTGAAAAATCTGCCTGTGTGTGCTTGGAAGAGATAGTGTAGGGGGAGAGCTGTTAGTGATTTCAGGGACAGATGATAGTAAGTTTGCTGGCTAGTAATCTGCTTGATACTGCTCTGTATTGGAACAAAAAAATAAATAAAAGCAGTCCTTACAAGGACTACTGTTATTGCAGCAGTCAGCAGATGAGATCAGAAGCAGGACAGCTGCCCACTGCAGCTACATACAGAGCACTGCAGTAGAAGGTAGATTACTAGCCAGCAAAGCTACCTAAGCTTAAATGTCCCTCAAACCCCTGCAGACTTCTGTCCCTCCAATAACAGAGCAGTATCAAAACGATTACTAGCCAGCAAACTTTCAACTGTCCCTGAAATCACTAACAGGCAGCAGCTCTCTCCCTACACTATCTCTTCAGCACACACAGGCAGAGTGAAAAAACGCTGCAGGGCTTCGGTTTTTATAGGGAAGGGGAGTGGTCCAGGGGAGAGCTTCCTGATTGGCTGCCATGTACCTGCTGGTCTGGGGTGAGAGGGCAAAAAAAAGCGCCAACAATGGCGAACCCAAAATGGCGAACGTCGCGCGACGTTCGCGAACTTCCGGCGAGCGCGAACACCCGATGTTCGCGCGAACAAGTTCGCCGGCGAACAGTTCGCGCCATCCCTACTTGCAATTCCTTTAAAGGAGAACAAAAGTTAAAGGGATAACATGTTTTTTTTCCAAAACACATCAGTTAATAGTGCTGCTCCAGCAGAATAAGAGCAAACTGATTTTTTATATTCAATTTTGAAATCTGACATGGGGCTAAACATGCAGTCTGTTTCCCAGCTGCCCCCAGCCATGTGACTTGTGCTCTGATAAACTTCAGTCACTCTTTACTGCTGTACTACAAGTTGGAGTGCTATCACCCCCTCCCTTACCCCCCCCCAGCAGCCTAACAAAAGAACAATGGGAAGGTAACCAGATAGAAAGTGCAGACACAAGTCACATGACAGCTGTAAACTGACAATATGTCTAGCCCCATGTCAGAATTCAAAATTGAATATAAAAAAATCTGTTTGCTCTTTTGAGAATTGGATTTCAATGCAGAAGTCTGCTGGAGTAGCACTATTAACTGATGCGTTTTGAAAAAAACATGTTTTCCCATGACAGTATCCCTTTAAAATCACTATAGGTGCCAAGATGTTAGGCACTACCCATAATTAAAATTGCTTACCTGTTACTCCAGGCTGGTGCTACTGTTTGCTAAAAACTGCACTGGCCCAGGCATGGGCATATTTTCCCCTCCCTGGACTTGTACTTCATAATATGGGATTTTCTCTTGCCATATATATATATATATATATATATATATATATATATATATTGAATAAAGTACCCCCTCTTGTAAAATATAAGGATATTATAAGTTACCGAGGAGTTTCATGACCATATAAAAACACGAGGCCGAAGGGCATGGAACTCCGAGGTAACTTCTAATATCCTCATATTTTACAACTGGGGGTACTTTATTTATTATAATGCACAAGTTTCAGTGAGTCATGTGACAGAAATGACATCAGAACTCACCGTTTATAACTGATGACATCAGAACTCACCGTTTATAAGGCTATAATTTACAAGATATTCATGGCTTTTGTGTATTTTATATATATATATATATATATATATATATATATATATATATATATATATTGTTTTGCTCTTTTATTATATTAAAACATTTCTTAAAATGATCACTAAGAACCTGAAAGAAGCTTATAAAAGACTTACATCTTATAGGCAGCACTCCTTCAAATAATGGACGATCCCAATGCCTATACTACTGCTCAGGCCCGGACTGGCAATCTGTGGGTTCTGGCAAATGCCAAAGGGGCTGTTGTACGGTTCCATAGAACGTTACCATAAGTGGACTGATAGGGAGCTGTTTGAGCCTATGTGTACTTGGAATGCCAGGGCCTATTTTGACTCCCAGTCCAGACCTGCTACCAGCAGTCTGGTTTAGCTCTGCCCCTTCCCTCTGTGAGATGCTTCCATGCGTGTGTGTGTGTGTGGCTGTGGATTTTGCCTATAACCATTCTCTCAGTGTATTTGCCACAAAGCAGATTAACCCCTACAGTTCCTTGCCCCACTGCTCCATTCTATCCCCCACCTATCCATGGCCTCACTCTATTTACTGTGCTCTTTTACCCTTCTCATTCTGCTGAGTTACCCCCACACTCACCTCTCTGTCTCTAATAACTCACTGCCTCACTCTATATATCTATAATATTATAATATATATTTTTGCACCTCACCCACATTCCTGCTCCTGTCCTGTATCCAGGACGACTTTTATGTTTTAACCCTTCTGCCTCTCTGGGAACAAAGCAGACTGAAATAGAATGTACAGTATAAACATATACTGTAATACAAAAAAGCCATGAATATCTTGTAAATTATATCCTTATAAACGGTTAGTTCTGATGTCATCAGTTATAAATGGTGAGTTCTGATCTCATTTCTGTCGCATGACTCACTGAAACTTGTGTATTATAATAAATAAATTACCCCCAGTTGTAAAATATGAGGATAGTAGAAATTACTTCGGCCACGTGCTTTTATATGGTCATGAAACTCCTCGGTAACTTATAATATCCATATATTTTACAAAAGAGGGTACTTTATTCACTATATATTCTATACTAGTGTCTATTTTGTTGTGCACAATCTCTTCCTGCTGTTGTTACTCTACTTATGTACAGTAGAACCTCCATTTTACATTTTTCAAGGGACCTGATAAAATGGTGTAAAGTCAGTGAAATGTATTATGCATTATATATTGGTGGGACCATAAAAATGGTAAAACATGTGGAAAAACTTAAAATGACTGAGGGTATGTAAAATGGAGGCTTCACTGTATGTATCCAGCTGTAACTAGAACTCTACAAACTGCTGGTTACTAATTGTGCTAAGAAAGTAGAAAAGACCAAGTGCTGTCCTGGCAAGTTTGTAACACTAATACAATGGCAATGTCCTTGCCCTACCCCGGAAACTTTTCTGTGGATGCCCATGGGCCCAGGGATCTCTACAGAAGTCCACTGTCACCATCTTCTTCAGCTTCATTCCAGTCTTGTCAGGAGCTCTCCGCTTCATATTAAAGATGGTGCTGCCGATGGAATCTGGTCACAATCTGCATCCCCCCCAGTAAATTATATTCATTTATCTGAGGTCCTGGGCCGATGCTGCAACTGGTGCCTTCTGTGCAAGTGGTAAATTAAAGTTGGGGGAAATGCTTTAAAGTGGAAGAAGAGACTGTTTGCCTACAAAAAAATCTGTGTGAAAGTGAGATCACATTGAGTGGACAGGTCTTGTGGTCATAACGTATGTGTGTGAGGATATGTTAAACTATATGTTAAACTATATTAATTAGTAGATTATTTTGTTAGGTTCCAAATATAAGCTTATAGAGGCCTACAGTACATGGCAGAAAAGAAGCTTCACCATATTTCAGCCATACTGATCATATCAGACACTAAAACTCTGGAACAGATGTCTGGAATGTTTTATCACAGAATACCAAATAGACCCAATGTAAGTCAGAGGAAATTAACTGATATAAACAATAATCACAAACACGACTTTGGACTGAATACAAGAAAAACAAAAACACTCTATAATAAAAAAAAGCTGGAAATATTTCGATTTGTGGTATGATGTTAAATTGTTGACACTATTGTTGAAACGAAAACAGTGGTTCGCATTTATACATAAAATGTAGTTCTGTATCATGGCCAGTACGTACCGTTTTGTGAATGTATCGGGAGTATGCATTATGATATTAACAGACTGTAATGTGATGGTATATTTCTGCAAGGAACTACACAAATAAAAATATTTATAAAAAAAAAAAAAGCTGGAAATAATGTAGCGTTTGGAAGATTTATGTACATTGTCTTATGTACATCTGTGTTTACCGCTGGTGAAAAAAGCTTGGCTTCTTCACAATTCTTACCAATTTGGAACCCTGGTGGTATTGGAGTCCTGGTATTTTTCTCCCCCAGTAAATTGCCTGACAATCTCTTGCCTGCCATCTCTCTGTTTCCTTCACTAGTGGCAATAACATGGGCAATAAAGGAAAGATACATACCCTCCCCCTATTAAACAACAGAACTGCAATGCCTATGATGTTCATTGAAGGTTCTCCTGCTGTGCTTTGAACGGGTGCTTTAGGTCACACTAACGTAGCACATAAAAGTCAATACAATAATTAGTGATATTGAGCAAGCAGATTGAAAATGCTTTTGATCTTATTATTCCCAAACAACATAGTGACGCATCCTACATACATTGTTACCAAGACTGGTTTTATGTGGTCCTGCTTTCTGATTTAGAAGATTTGACCTTTTCCCAATTTCCTCACCTTTCCTAATTGCTAACAAATAGGTTTCACCAATATTTGATTTCCTAATGCATCATACCCATCTGAATCTGCTGTTAAACAATGTGGTTCAAACTGTTTCTTAAATATAGCTTCTGTTAACTTCAAGTTTCTTTGTTATTATTGTTCAGTGTCATTGATGTCCAGCCTACATCCTTCAACTTTTCTTAAAATACAACTGCCAGCAGAAAGCTGTCAAGAGATGCTGGTTATTGTTTTAACAACAGCTCAATGTATGCATGTTGGATGTGCTTTTAATAAATGTTGCACCAATTTAATACATTTTGCATCTGAAAGGGTTGCGCCTTCACTCATACTCACTCACACAAATTCCCTTATTATCCATCTTACCCTCTGTATGGTAAAAGTTTCTAACCTATCCTCAGCGCATATTTCCATTAAACTTACAACCACGTGTACGTCATAGATTGCAAAGAATACAGGATATGTACATTCAACAGAATCTGCAAACTGGTACATTTATGATCAATTTAAACATTCTATAGTGGATGGCATGTGCAGGGTTAAGGATACTGTTTCAATAATCAGGGATCATCCCTGGAATATAAGAGCAGTTTAAAAAATGCAGGTGTACTCAGGAATCACTGAAAGGGATGGCATAAATATTCTTGCTTTGGTTGCTGTAGACATTCGTGTGGCATCACTTTGCATTCATACAAACCCATAGCCACAAATTGGTTTGGTACTCTAGTTCACATTGTTTATCTCCTTGTTCTAACTTATTATTAGATATATTACAAATTTATTTCAAATTTATTTCAGTGATACTAAAGTGTGTTATTTCAGGGACATTGAGATTGACTGCTGCATGCTTGAACTGGTACAGGGCTTCCATTACTTTGAAATAGGTCATGACTGATTGATTACTTTGCTTTTGCCTGGTGTTAGACTATAAAACTAGCCTGGTAGGGATGTAGCGAACTGCCGTTTATGTGTTCGCGAACGCCGTTCGCGAACACCGGCAAAAAATGCGAACAGTTTGCGAACTTCGAACATCCGCAAAATCGTTCGATTCGAACGATCGAAGGATTTTAATCGTTCGATCGAAGGATTTTCGTTCGAATCGAACGATCGAAACCATTCGATCGAATGATTTCATTCGATCGAATGGCTTCGATCGTTCGATTCGAACGAAAATCCTTCGATTTTAGCGGTTGAAGGAATCGAATGGTTGAACGATTTTTGTTCGAATCGAACGTGAACTCATATTGGCGAACGTCGCGCGATGTTCGCGAACATTCGGCGGACGCGAACAGTCGAAGTTCGCGCAAACTAGTTCGCCGGCGAACAGTTCGCTACATCCCTAGTGCCTGGGACAG
Organism: Xenopus petersii; assembly: GCA_038501925.1. Taxonomy (NCBI): domain Eukaryota; kingdom Metazoa; phylum Chordata; class Amphibia; order Anura; family Pipidae; genus Xenopus; species Xenopus petersii. Next base: position 71,178,906 of record CM076675.1, on the reverse strand, counting down.
AAAAGAGGATTCTGTGAGCTATTCATGATAAACTGTATCCTAAGAACTACCATTTTTGTCCCTGAAAAGACTCAGGACAAACTGGGTGTGTGTTCCATCAGACATTAGCATTAACATTCTAAGGTATTTTTCTATTTGATTACATTAGAAGTCACAACATCCTCGTTTTAATTTAAATTCCTTTCTGTATGAAACACATTACTGAATTACCAACTACCTGAAACTCAAGCAGAGCAAACTAAATTAAGAAGTAACCAGGAGCTGGAGTGGCTAGGGTGTCCTCAAACAATTAATGAAATATAAATAGGCCAAAACTGGGACTTAACCCCCAAAGACTCCTGCTGTTGGGTAATGCAATATGACAAAAGATATATCAATATAGTATTAAAAGGCAATATATAATCACAACCATGCCATGAAAATATATATAAAATCATGTTAAAGGGGACCCGTCACCCAAACAAAATATTTCAAATCCTATTTTATCATGTTAGTCAAGCAAAATATACTTTAATTACACTGCATAATTTATTTGAATCTTGTTTCCATCAGTCTGGGACTCATACTTATAGCAAGCTGGCAGGAGCCATTTTGTGGACACTGTTATTAAGACAAGCCTTGTATCATCTCAGAATCTTGTTGTGCACCAGAATGGGGGACCCGATGTCCATCCCCATGCCCTGGTTACACAATTAAATGGTTAAGAGAGCTGGGGGAATGTAGGGAGAGCAGTGACACCTAGGAAGTGCCTAATGGAAAGTGAAAGTAATTGCTTGCCCCGCCTCTATGCCTAGGCATAGAGGAGGGGCAGGCAATATTTGATTGACAGCTGAGATTTTTAAATGAGTTTACAACAGCTATGAATGCTTTAATAAAAAAAAAAGAAATTGGATTTCATATTTAATTTGAAAAGAACTTTTATTATACAGCTTTTTATGTCTGGGTGACGGGTCCACTTAAAAACAAGCAGTACTGCATCTGAAAGGAGGGATCCTAGGAACCACAAAAAGGGGGATCCCTCCTTTCAGATGCAGTACTGCTTGTTTTAACATGATTTTTTATATATTTTCATGGCATGGTTGTGAAGTCCCAATTTTGGCCTATTTATATTACATTACTGAATTAACCCAATTGAAATAAACATTAGGTTAAGGCATAGCAAGTCTTATTTAACATTCCCAAACAAAGATAACTTTATTTGCACACATATTTTTAGTACCCAGATGAGGTACCACTGGGTCAACTATACTCCAGGGCCCTTCAATAGTGAGTGACTTTGCTGCCCCCTGTTTTTATGCCTCTGCTGACAAATGTTTAAAGCCAACTCAACTGCAGTGATCTATACATACATGTCAGCATCTGACATCTTCTTAAGATAGTTTAATTAGATGACCATGCCATCTACTGTATATTAGCAATGAATCCTCATCTTGTAGAATGGAATCTAAAAATGGTTCATGATGCTGGTTAAGGTGGATCACCATGTATCCCCTGTATATAGGAAAGTTTTCTACATCAATATGCAATAATTAACAGATAATAATTAAGCTGCCTTTCTGGATGTAAATTAGATTTATTGGTCACAAAGCTGAATCCCTGATTTTACTTGGGCCCTTTGATAAAAAGGATCATAAACAGTGATATAAGATCTGCATATTGTAGTAAAGGAAGAAACAGTCCTAAAATGGTTCTCCTATATCTGGGATGTCCTGTCTTCAATAAAAAGTTTGCAAGTTTGGACATTGGAGGCCACTATTACACTGAGCTGCATTGATAAGATTTGTCTGGCTGCAATGCACTAAGAGGCTGCAATGCAGTGAGAGACTGCAATAAGAGGCTGCAATCAGGGTCGCACTGCGGGGCCAGAGGCCCACCGGGGCTGTTGTCTCAGGCTTTCCTTTTCCGCGGTGCGGTGCGAAGTGACACAATTGCCCGCGTATACAGGTTTTTTTGCCACTAGCTGGAGATCATATTTGCAGGGAGCGAGTCTGGGCCAGCGGGTCCCACAGGAGCCTGGACCCACTGTTTTTTTCCTGGTGTCCCGCCGGCACAGTCTGACTGCATTGCAGTTTTCAATCACGTGAATAAACAGAACTATGATGACTGCGGGTTTCCTTTAAGGTCTGAGAAAATAATTTTTTAAGCCCAGCAAGTGGCTCACAATTTTCATTATTTTGTAACTGGAGGTCCAGTGGATCAGCATAAAAGAAGAAAGGGAACTACTGCTGGCATCTTTGGGGGCTATTGCTAAGGAGTTGTGGTGGCCTTGGGTTAGAAAGCACAAGAGACTAAAACATAAAGTCATCATTTCTAAATTTGTTTAACTAAAGAACTAGGCTAGAAACTTTGTACATTATGTTTTGGGCTTCTGTACCAGCCCAAGGCAACCACTGTCCTTTAGCAGTAAAGGCCTGTGTCTCCAAAGATGTCCCAGTAGCTCCCCGTCTTCTTTTATGTTGACTGCACATGCTCTGTGCTGCTGTCACTTACTGAGCTTAGGGACCAACTTAAAATATACAGTACACATAGAATATATGATTAGTAATTAATACAGATAATTACTACATGGCAGCACAGTGCAACAAGCATCAGAATTTAACAATCAGCCCTGTGGCACCAACCTCATTTTACGCTTGATTATTTAGCGATGACCCCTAAGCTAAGCTTCTGAGCATGTGAATGTCACAGACACTTTCCAAGATGGTGACCCCCTGGGACAAGTTTGAAGTCCTTGCCTATAATGAAAAAAAGTGCTGCACTATACGTAACACAATATACAGTATTTGAAATCATTTAGGAATAGACTTTCCCTATATTATTCCCTATAGGCGCAGATTTTGTGGGGGGAAAAAACAATAAAACTCTTTAAAAAAACTATAAGCCTATTTAACAAGAAAAACATATTTTTCCATTCCATACTCCAGCACACATTTTGGAGGTTATTTATCGAAGTCTGATATTTTCTGGTCTGACTTTTAAAGGGTAAAAGCACCATTTTTTGTAGAAAAAAATCTAAATTTTCATGATTCATTAAACCGTGATGGTGTTAAAGTCCGAAAGTACTCCATCTCTGACCTGCTGAGTTCATGTAGAAGTCAATGGCAGATGTTCCGTTGATATCCTCATCTACGCTGGGTTTCATTCAATAATCCGAAGATTTCATGGTTTCTGACATCAAATAAAAAAAGTCACTGGTTTCAGGCAACAAATCAGAAAAATTTGTACAATTTGGATTTTTTCACGATTTTATCGATTTTTTCCCTCACAAGAAATTTTTGGAAAAATGTATTGATAAATGGGAGGAAATAGGCCAGAGTAGTTTTCTGAAAATAGGGAGATCTTTTTGAATTTTGAGTCACAAAAAAAGTTGCATGCCAGAATGAATTAGATTGCTCCATTCATTCTAATAAGACTACAAATCTCAAATGTTTTAATGAACTGGGAAAATAAATAAATAAACATTGTGTAACAATAGTTACTCACCCTGGTGGTCTAGTGGGTGGACGGCGGGGACGCCCTCCACGCCATCTTACTCCTCGGTCCCCCTAGGCGTGCGCGCCACGCGTCTCTGTTATTAAAGGTGCAATGCGCACTGACGTCATGACGTCAGCGCGCAATTGACACAATATTCAAAAGTTTAAAAGGGACATTCATATGTAGAATCTTTGCCCGTTATAGGACTTTGTTCCTGGAACTTTCTGAGCGTTTGCTATACTGTTTTGAACCTGTTTTGATTCCTATTGTGACCCCTGCCTGGCTTTTGACTATTCTGACTTCTGGATCCTGACCCCTGCCTGAATTCCGACTACCTCTTCTGATTCACCCTCTGATTGACTTCCTGGTTTGACCCTGGCCTGCCTGACTACGTTTATTCTCTGCCTGCCCGACCCGGCCTGATCTGACTACTCTATTGCCTAACGCCTTGTACTACGACCTTCTGCCCTTCTGACTTTGCTTTACAGTCATGCCCCTCTGCCTATCCAGAACATCTAGCCTTGCAGCTCTCGTTTAAGTCCTGGTGGCATCCAAGTAGCTGAGGGCTCCTCCCAAAGCCAAAGGCGGTCACACTAGAGGTGAAGCACGAGCCGAGACCAGGGTGCTTGGCATTTGTTCTGGTGTTGGGTGCCGACCGTGACACATTGACTTCAATTGAATCTCGCAAGCTTATACTTGTCAAGTTTTTCTTGGCATTCTAATACTGTCAATTCAAGGTTCTGAAGAATATTCTTGAGGATATTTCCGTTCTTGTTTTTTACTGTGTTTTTTCTCGAAATGGTGGCAAAACCATGATATCTTCACTACTACTTTATAGAATCAAACAATACACTGAGACCTGAAACATTAACTTTTTATATGCATTTGAGCTAATAAACCAATACTTTGACCATCAGTGTACTTCTGGATACTTACTTAGCAGTAAGGGGGTCTCCCAGAAGAACCTCTCATCTTGTTTGTTCATAAACAAAAATATCATAATGAAAAGCTGGGAGTGCAATTGGGGGCATAGGCAGGGGTGTAATAGGAAGAAGCCAAGACACCCCCACTATTTATTTCAGTCTTCTTTTAAAACAAAGCTTTGTAATTTATAAAAAAATAAAACTCTTCACATCTATGATTTTTTAAAATGAGGACGGTAAAGGCCAAAAACATGTTTCGTCTGTGTACACTAGTCACATTTGATTCTATATTTTCTAACTTATCCCTACTTATTAGTTCAAAAGAATCTTTCTTTAAAAATCAAACTTGGGATAAATGCAGACATATGTGATCTATAATAAGCTTTTTATTTATTTGCATTATTTTCCATGTGTAAATTCAGAAACAGATTTTTTTTTTAAAAAAACTTCAGTATGGACAGGATTCATAGTCTGAATTCATATAATTAGGTTGTTAGATATTGTAGCAACTGTATATATTTTAGAATGATGGGTGAATGATTTGGTTCTTTTTTTAGATCCAGACACAGTGTATACCGAGACAGACACAATAACTTGTGGGTTGATATGTTTCTGTCGATATGTATAGATTTGGTTGCCTGTACACTCCAGCCCATGTTTCTGTGCCTTAAAGCAATACGCCATCATAAATGCATTTTACATTGTAGCTACAAAATAACAGGGAAATAATCTTTGTAAGAAGCTCTTAAAGGAGAAAGTAAAAGGGAAGGTTTAAAAACTATCCAGGTGTAAGTTCTGCGTAGGGTGGAGTAGTAAGGAAAGATTCAGTTCCTAGTTTGCTGAAGTTGCTAAAATGGCCCCCAAATTCTTTTTTCATTGGTTTAGAGCTTGTACCATTGTTGTATGGATGGTGGCATATGACTTTACAGAGCAGTCTAGCCTTTTGTTTACAGCTGGATTAACTATATTTGGACAGAAGATGTGAAATATTTGGCTACCAAATTAATAATGACTGGCAATGCATTGATATTATTAGTATTAGCTTTACAATGTCATAGTAGCCCTGTGGATCTCTAGTCACCTGCCTATTACTACTACACACAAGCATGTAAAGCAATCATGTAGTTGCTTACCCAAATCGTGAGTTCTTTCCCACTTGAAAAATATGTTTCTTGCAATAAAAAACTTACTACCTTTTTATGTCTGCATCTGCTAGATATATTTTGTATTATGGCACATGAAACTGGAATGAGTTGTGTTTCTATTTGGTATTCTGCTTTTCGTCTTTTCAAATGAAATTCCAAATGTCATTCCAAAATTCAGAAACTTAAAAAAAACTTAACAAAAGAACTGAATTGTCTCCTCTTATATTCTCTGTCCATCTCTTGATCTTGATAGATGAAAGTATGTAGGTTGCTTCTGCCAGAGGATCCTTTTTGCTTATTTCTTTCCACAAAAGCTGTTTTTGGTATATCAGTGGCTTTTTTTTTTTTATTTCCCTGGCTTTCCTGTGATTTCAGGTTGTTTTTTTTCTTTTTTTTGGTGTTTTGACTTCCTTCTAAGTTAGCCAATATATGCTCTTCTACCTTTAAAATTCACTTGCATTTAACTGCTGTTTCTAAAAGCTTTACATTCAGTCACACCGGGTTCAGTTATTCCTAGTATTTTTTTACCTTATGTAGTTTACCAAATTTAAGGGGCTTCTTTACTAAAATCCCCATATTCCTCGCTATTTTCTGAAAACCACTGACCAAACTCCAGTGCATGTTTTTAGCCTATTTACTGTATCGATAAATTTACTTAAAAAAAATTGGTGCGGGAAAAGACTCTTGAAATCTTGAAACCTTGATAAAAAACTTGTCCTATTTTTTCAGATTTGATGCTTGAAAACTCTGACTTTTTCAGATAATCACCCAAAAGCCACACATTCTTCCAATTATTTTACGAAACCCAGCGTAGATCATATATTCCAATTGTAAATGGGACAATGGGTTTGAGTTGGGAGTACTTTTTTATTTGGACTTTTAGCACCATTGGGGTCTGAAAAATGGTGTTTTCCCCTTTAAAACTCCAACCCCATGGCCAAAGATTGGATCAGCCCAAATTGATCCAAGGGGTCCAAAAATCTACTTGTGTGGGCCCATGCATCATCCTCTTGTGTCCCCCACTAGTGCTGGGTGGTCTTTACATGTATGGCCACCTTAAGGCTACAATATAGTATATCATTCCCTTCCTTATGTGGTATTGAGGTATATGATTATAATAATCAGATATAACAAACACCTATCCGTTTCTTGTCTCTTCAGCATGTTGGCATGTTAGCAAGTATCTCTTGCACAAATGTATTAGCATATTGTGACAGATATATAGATATTTTTACAGGTATTTAAAAAAAAATCTTACAGTGTCAGCTCCCAACTTTTACATATTTTAGCATAGTATCAGAGCCTCAGTTTGAGTCTTAATTGAATCATGGTGCACTTAAGATCCAACGTTAGCTCTGGACCAGTTCCACTTTTTAAGAATTGTAAAAGAAAAGAAGAAATGTCTAGTTTACCTAGTGCAGCACAAAGAGATAGTTTGAGATTTAATTATCACTGAGTGGTTTTATTTAAAACATTTATATCACATAATAAAATATTACACAGAGCATTGTCTCCTATTCCCATATGATTATTTAAACTGTAACAAATGCTTGGAATAATGTGGGTTAACCAGTTTGTTTTAGCTGGAAGCTATGTCAGGCTGTCACATATTGATTTTAATATGCTGACTATAAGTTCAACGCACACCATTATTCTTCTTTTCCTCTCGCCTTCATCCTGGAAGCTTCATGGCAAAGAATGGATTAACCTAATGGATTCCCACATAACCCAGACTAAACACAAATGGTAATTGTAAACAAATTTAAACTTTTTGATCTTAAACTTGTTTTTTTATTGTTTTTATCTGTTTCAGAGAATGTTGTGTATATTTTTTTTACTTCAAAATAGGATAACAATATGAAGCCTTAGAAAAACATTTGGATTAAACGCTTAAAAATATGTCCACAAAAGCAAAATCATTGTACTTTTTATACAAATAAAGATCAACATAAAGATCATAGAACTGGGGACATCAATTACATTTTTAACAATCTTGCCTGGATGCCAAGAGATAAAACTCAATTTTAAAACATTTATTATTTTGTAAAGCATTTTGCAGTGCAGCATTTTTAAAATATAAATAATACAGAATTATATATAAGAAGTCCACTTTCTATTGAATACAATTAATTTAATACACTTGGGGGCACATTTAATTAGCTAGAGTGAAGGATTAGAATGAAAAAAACGTTGAATTTCGAAGTTTTTTTTTGGCTACTTCGACCATTGAATTGGCTACTTCGACCTTCGACTACGACTTTGACTTTGAATCTAACGATTCGAATTAAAAAATCGTTCGACTATTCGACCATTCGATAGTCGAAGTACTGTCTCTTTAAAAAAACTACCTACCTACTTCGCCAGCTAAAACCTACCTTCCCCATAGGCTTTCCAAGTAATTTCTGATCGAAGGAAAATCGTTCGCTCGATGGATTAAATGATTTTTTCTTCAATCATTCGATCGAACGAAATGCAGTAAATCTTTCGACCTCGATATTCGAAGTTGAAAGATTTTATTTTGATGGTCGAATATCTAAGGTTAATTAACCCTCGTTATTTGACCCATAGTAAATGTGCCCCTTGATTTTGAGATGTGATTAATTAGTAGTTTTTAATGAATGCTGAATTCCCCACAAAAGCTTTGCCCAAGTACCAAACAAATGCAGAATCATAATCTGCATATTCATATTTGATCAGAAATAGCACAAATTGACTAATCTATGAACAAAAAGATGGTGTCTTCAATTGTCCATTATAAATCCCAACACAGGGTTCAAATATTGTTGACTGAATACAAAGGAAATCAGAATTTGGAAATCTGGTGCTCATATTTCAAAGAATTGAGAACCTACATCTGGAGTCTCATATATTATGAGATTAAATAATTTGCACCTACCTAACAAAATTATTTAATCTCATAATATTATTTTGGCTAGATATGTAGAATGCTTCCCAAGTTTTTTTTTTCATTTTGTCACATATGAATTTGATCATAGTGTGTGTACATGGTCGGAATCTTAGATCTATTGGGGCAAAGACTGATGAAAATTATGACTACTGTGTGTGTGTGTGCACGTGCTAGCAATAGACACATAATATTTACCTTAGGTTTTTTCCCAGTTTGCAATAAGCTTCTGTAAACTATGCCATACAGAGTATTGAATGCCAATTTGCTGCTGTTAATCAGGCCATGGTGCTGTGTGCAATGCAAACATTGTTCAAGTGTATCAGATATTGTAGTTAAGGATGAGATTTAATTGTTTTTGTAGTTTTGAAAAAAGGCTAAAACAGTTTAAATTGGGCAGATACCAAAATCCCTTAGTTACGGATACAGTAAAAATCAAATCCTAATCTATGTCATGCCCTAAAGCAATTTCTACTGTTTTCTGTTCTCTCCTACCCTCATCAAATGTCCCCTGGATGTGGGCAGCTGCACTTATAAGACTATGATCATGTAAACACGTTCACCGCTTTAAACATTTACATGTTTAACTAAGGCAGAAACATATTCAAATGTAAAATTAATAAAAAACTATGACATAAGCTCCCCTTTGAACCCAAGAGATAATATATATGACCCAGTCTGTTTGGAAATGACCTGGGAAAGAAGTGTTTCTCCTTCTGATGTTTCTAGTAAACTTAAAAATATCAATACATTTGAAACTGCAGTAAGATTCATGCACCAATATTTACCCATATAATTCCTTTTGCATTGCAGTTTTGAGATGGTGGACTAATCATGGGAGACTGGAATTTCCTTGGGGTCATCCTAGAAGAAGTCCACATCCATTCCACAATAGTTGGAAAAATCTGGCTTACAATTCTGTTTATATTTCGCATGCTTGTCTTGGGAGTGGCAGCTGAAGAGGTCTGGAATGACGAGCAGTCACAGTTTGTATGTAACACAGACCAACCTGGCTGCAAAAATGTCTGTTATGACCAGGCTTTTCCTATCTCACTTATCAGATACTGGGTTCTTCAAGTAATATTTGTATCCTCGCCTTCTTTGGTTTATATGGGCCATGCAATTTACAGACTGAGAGCACTGGAGAAAGAAAGACATAGAAAGAAAGCTCATCTTAGAGTGAAGCTTGAAGAAGTAGAGTATGATTTGAGTGAAGACCGCAGAAGGTTGGAGCACGAACTCAGACAATTAGAGCAAAGAAAGCTGAACAAGGCACCATTGCGGGGTTCTCTTCTCTTCACCTATGTAATACATATATTCACAAGATCGGCTGTCGAGATTGGTTTTATGATTGGACAGCATCTGCTTTATGGAGTTCATCTGAATCCTCTTTACAAGTGTGAAAGAGACCCATGTCCCAATGTGGTTGACTGTTTTGTATCCAGGCCTACAGAAAAAACAGTATTTATGCTTTTCATGCAGTGCATAGCAGCTGTTTCTTTGTTTCTAAATATCTTAGAAATTGTACATCTTGAGGTTAAAAGACTCAAAAAAACATATATGATAAGATATAAAATAAAAGAAGAATTTGATGACTTTTATGTAATTAAACCCAAGAAAACATCCACAGTAAGTCATACTTGCATAGGTACGTCCTCTAGTCCACAAAAGACCCTTCCTTCTGCACCTAGCAATTATACATTGTTGATAGAAAAACAGAGTGATCCCACTGTATATCCAGTTTTAAATCCTCCATGTGGATACCATCCCATACAAGATGACCATAATGATATCTGTGATACTTTCATGGAGGATGAGCAAGAAACAAAATCAATCAATGGTATCATTGCTGCAAAAATACTTGAAAGTCACTATCATGACAACAGCGGCAACAATGATGAGAGGATAAACAAAATATTAGATGCAGATGTAAAAAATTTGCATTGCCATGGAGAAAGAAGAACTGGTTTTATAAAAAGTACTTATTCAAGTGTAGAAAATGCTCCTCTTGTACAGACAGCAACAAGTGATGATACTGTGGATTATTCATTACAAAATATATCCTGTCCAATGTCCACGAACCTGCTCCGGAAATCCGGGAGAGTCAGTGCTCCATGGAATGGCTCTAAAGCAGCGGAGAAAGGAGGCTTTTTTCAAGATTCAGGATGCAGCAACAGGGGACGCAATAGCTGCAGTGCAAATATATCATGGGGACTCTCCAAGTCTGACCTGAAGAGAGTTAGCAGGCCATCCACACCAGAAGTTATGGGAGAAATTAGCCCAAAATACAAACAGGATAAAGCATGTGAAGGTTCTGTGACCATCTCTCCATCACGACGGATGTCACTGGCAAGTAATGCCAGCAGCCGGCGTGCCCCAACTGATCTACAGATCTAAGCGTTAGTTGCCTTACCTACACATAACCTTGATGGATTTCCAGGCAGTTGAGGCAAATGAGGCAATATACTTAGTTTAACCCTCAAAATCGGTATATATAACTGAACACTTGTCAAAGTTGCAGGTGGATATAAAATGTAAAAAAACAGAAAATCTGCATTGCCTTACCTTGATTGGAACAGATATTAATCAGTACTCTTTGCCCTTTCATACTTCAACAAAAGATTCTGGTGCATTTATTGCAAGTAACTAACACATACACATGAATACACATCTACCCCAGTGGCAAACACACACATACTCCAATGGGAAACAATCAAAATCATAATATTTGTGCTTATGATATGAATTCTCTGTATATTTTCATTTCTGAATATGAATGGAAACAATATAGTTCTACAGACTTCAATAAGTGTTATTCTTACTGAAGTCAAAAGCTGCTTATATCATAATGAAATTTTGAACAAAAAAATGGTCAATGCACATCATAATTCCTTTTCATATCCTACAGTCTAAGTAAAAAATTGGAAACTGCTAGGTACAGCCTACAATATGTTATACTTGTAAGAACATGCTAAAAGGATACATGTTAAGAGCTAACTTGTAACTTGTTACAAGAACATATTAATATATTTTTTTAATATTTTGGGTTATTAGATGTTCCAACTCCTTGGGGTATATTTATCAAAGAGTGAGAGTGAGAGATCGCCATAGTCCGCTTCACGGAAATCCCGCCAATCTCCATTCACATCTATGGGAATTCTAAAAGAGTATTTATCAATGAATGAAAATTAAAGTTTACCCTTTAGGCCTTTCAAAATGCCATAGGTATGAATGGAGAGTGGCTGTATTTCACTCTAGCGGACTGTGGCGATCTTTTTTTGCCCCCTTGTCAAGTTGAAGCATTATGCTTCCTGTTTGAATACAAAAAGTCAAAGAATAGGGGACAGACCAGCCTTCCACCTGTCAGTCAGGATTTTATAACATGAAACCAAGTCAAATAAATAATTACAAATATTTATTTATATGCATTCTTAAGAGATTAGCTGAGGAAAAATATTAGTGTTTCCAAGTGCTTTCAGATGATTCCAGTGAACACAATGGTAAGAGGTAATAGTGAGTTTATGCATTTTGATACTATACATAGGTTGAAAAAACCACCCTGTGGACAACATGCAGAGAACTGCTTTGTGACACAGGCCTAAGGGGGAACTTTACACTGGGTTATATTGCCTTTACTTTTCTGTAAATATGCAGCAAATGTATATGCTATGTTAAAGCTATGAACATCTTAAGTGCATCTTATTAGTAACCATATTTTTTTATTTGCAGGTGCCTCCTTAACACTAGCAACATTCTTAACTCACTTGTGGCAAAAAAAATGCTAGAATTAGGAATAATCTTATTTTACTTTGCATGAATAGCAATAGAGAATGATTTCTTAATCCTTAAATGTTTAGCATTGCAGCGTCTTATAGAACCAAATCCAGAGGGGTAGCGATTTTACTCAACAAATCTATACAATGCTCGATCCTGAAGACATATAGTGATAGACGGGGGCGATATCTCATAGTTGACATAGAGATTCAAAATGTGATGTATACCATTGTTAACATTTATGCTCCTAACGCTGACAATAAATTTTTGTTCACAGATATTTTGCAGAAGCTTGACTCCTGGGGGGCGACTAACCTCATCTTAGGTGGCGATGCTAATGCACTCTGGGACACGTACATGGATAAATCAGGTAACCCTACCCCACGAGCGAACACAAAAGCTAAACCTCTACACACTCTCTGTGAACTTTGCATCTTCATGATACTTACAGATACTTGAATCCGACTACTAGGGACTATACTTTTTACTCTGGAGTTCATGGAACTCATTCCAGAATAGATTATATTTTTGTTTCAAGGACGCTGCTGCCTCACCTAACTGCGGCTACAATAGGCCCCATAGATATATCTGAATATGCTTTAATATCCATGCAACTCAAACTTTCAAATCCCATACTGCGTTCTTCTAATTGGAGATTTCCGTCTTATTTAGCGTCAAATGATGACTTCTCCCTCTTTTTAAAGTCTTGTTGGGCTAATTATGTGGATGACAATATCGAGCACTGGGAAGACCCACATCTGCTTTGGGCCGCTTCAAAACCTGTCTTGAGGGGACACATTATATCTTACCTGATTAAAAAAAGAAAAATCTATTCTGACAAATACACTCTCTTACAGCAACAACTCACTCAACACTATGCGACTTTTAAACTATCTAACCTTCCAGATGATAAAAATAAATACAAGGAGACCAAACAATTGTTTGATACTTTATTAACAGAAAAGGCACACAACTCATTAAGTCATACAGCTAATCTCTTTTATAGGTGGGGTAATAAATCTGGGAGACTTTTGGCAAAAATAGCGACTAGACGAACAGCTAATTACTACATACAGAAACTTAAGTCCCCACATGGCTGGACTAAGGACCCCACCCAAATAAAAGACATTATGGCATCTCATTTTAAAAACTTATATGACATTCCCTTAGATGATCCAACTGATGGGCTCAAATTTATACAGGAGGCTGGTCTTCAAAAGTTATCGGTTCAAGACAGGGAAATACTTGATGCACCTATAACAAAAGAGGAAATAATACAGACGATTAAACTATTGAAAACCAATAAAACGCCGGGTCCTGATGGCCTTTCCGCTGAATACTATAAATTGCTAGTACATGAACTCTCCCCCGTATTGACTGATTTATATAACAAAACTTTACAGGGCTCCCCGCTTTGGTGTGAAGCAAATGTTGCACGAATCATATTGATCCCGAAAGAAGGGAGGGACCCAACTGACCAGACTTCATACAGACCAATTTCACTGTTGAACCAAGACTTGAAACTCCTGACAAAAATTATGGCAGACAGATTACAATTGATCCTACCTACAATACTTACCGAACACCAAGTAGGCTTCCTCAGACATCGACAACCGGTGAAATCCATCCGACAAATCTTAACGGTCATCTATCACAGTAACCTAGCTAAAACAAAATTGGGGATGCTGTTGAATCTGGACGCAGACAAGGCCTTCGATAGGATCTCACATGCTCATATTAAAAGACTGCTCAAATTCCAGCATTTTGGCATACATATGCTCAATTTGTTCAATAACCTGTATTCGCACCCACGAACGTTTCTTACGGTTAACAACTCCAACGAATTTACTATACATAGAGGGACAAGACAGGGATGCCCACTCTCCCCCTTGTTATTCAATTTAGCCTTGGATCCTCTCCTACGCCATTTTTTACAAGACCCAGCAATACCTGGGAACTCAATTAACCACACTCAACTGAAAGTCACGGCTTTTGCCGATGATATATTACTTTTCGTACAAAACCCTCAATTGGAAATTTCACCCATACTTTCTATAATCCACCGGTTCGGACGCATAGCTGGCTTCCGAATTAACGTAGACAAATCTGAAGCGCTCTTACTTCATGACGTGACACAACAGGCTTGGCCTTCAGAATTCCCCTTCAAAAAGGCCAGTCACTATATTAAATACCTAGGTATCAAGTTGCCGAAACAGCATAAAGATACGTATCAGCTGAACATTAGAGCTATCATAGACAAGATACAGCAGGAGACCATTCAATGGAAACACATTAACCTTACTTTTTTGGGTAGAATTCATTTCATTAAAATGATTTTATTTCCAAAACTTTTATACCCCATCCAAATGTTGCCATATTGTATTAAAAAATCAGACTTGTCACGTTTGCATAAAATACTCCGTACATTCATATGGCAGAACAAACGTTCTAGGATTAGTCTCTATAAACTGCATCTCCCCAAAGCCTTAGGGGGGGTCAACTTACCAAATATGAAGGAATACAATGATGCTGCACTACTTCGTTATGCTGGGGACTGGCTCATGGATCGTGATCAGTTTACTACAATTGACCTGGATCAATATCAGTCTTGTGGTTTGACTCTGAACTACCTCTTACATTCCCCACTTTCAGTCGTCCCACAACCTCTGAAAGATAAGCCACTTTTCGCAGATACCTATAAAACCTGGCGTTCCCTACGGCTCAAGTTTCACCTCTCCCCGCAATACTCGCCATACCTTACCTGGCTTGGTAATGCGCAATTTCCCATCGGCATGTCACATCCTACCTTGCAACTCTGGAAAAATAATGGTCTATACAATATAGGTGCCCTACTTAAACAAAATTCAGACTTACTTTCCCTGACAGAGCTACACGAAAAGTTCCCGTTCACAAAACCATACCTATTTCTTAGTATGCAATTGTTACATTTTGCTAGGACTGCCACTCAGGCAATAGGAGATAAAGGTACTGTTAATGCGGTAGATACTCTCTGGAAAGATCAAACTACATATCGCTCTACCTCACACATATACTGTGTAATACGTACTAGCATTGACACAGACTCGGTAGGAGAATCTCTGTTTAAATGGACTCTATCTATACCTCAATTACACTCCACAGAGATCTTAAAGTCTCATGTTCAAATGCTGAGATTGCTCCCGGCTAGCCGATATCAGGAAATGACCCTACAGATTCTTCATAACTCATATTTGACCCCTGAGAGACGCTATAAAATGGGTAGTCTCCCCTCAGACTGCTGTACTCATTGTCAAGCCCCCAAAGCAGATCTCTTGCACATGTTTTGGCTTTGTCCTAAAATCGTAGATTTTTGGCGAGATGTCTCCTCTTACTGGACGCAGTTGACTAACAAACAGATCCAACCCAGCATGGAATGGGCATTGTTTAGCTTTGTAACTCATTATACGAATTTATCGAGAGCTGAGAAACACTTAGCGATCCGGTTGGCAGCAGCGTCCAGAAAGGCAATTCTGCATCAATGGCTTTCTGAAGACAGCCCATCCCTTCTACTTACTAAACAAAAATTGCACTACATCTTCCACATGGATTGGCTGGAAGCCACAGTCAAAAAAGAACAGCGGGTAGATAAATTCTTCTCTGTGTGGCAAGCATATATCAATAGCCTCCCACGAACGCTTAAGTATCTGACCACATATACATTTCAGAATACCACTTGGTATGACTTGGAAAGTCTTAGAGGTAACCCACTATTACTAGAAACTTTTCAATATATTCAAAATTTACCTTCTGGGAATGTAACAACTCCAGGATCGCCCCCCAGGACTCAACAGAATAACAGACTTCTGGCCTCATATCTAAGGTAATTGACTTTGGCCTATGGAAATGATCCGTACTCTGTAATTTGCTATATCAGAGCTTATTGTTTTGTTTATCTGTTTACTTCTTGATTTTTCTCTCCTTTCTTCCTTATCTATTCTTTCACTTTATGACACATGTACGTACTATTCCGTGTTGTTTTATTTACTATTTCGGACCTCTGGTAGGTCCAAACGGTTTTCATTGATGTACATGGTCAACCTTTAATAAAAACAAGTTAAAAAAAAAAAAAATGTTTAGCATTGTTCCATTTACTGGACTGTCTGGCATGTGGCGATTCACATTGTGTGCAACACACTTTAGTATTCTGCTGCTCTGCGGGAAGCTATTTTGCAGCAGATGACAAGTGTCCACTGTGCCACTGCCTAAGTAGTAGCTGGCACAAAACGCAGAGTGGTTATACAATACATTCTATAAAACACCAATCAACATTCCTGTTTGGAAAATCAGGATGTTTAGGCCAAGCCTTGATACTCCTGATTCACCCTAAGCTACACCCACTTTTGGCTAACCCTTGCCCATGTTCTGTACCACAAATAGGACCTGTCCCATACATATATAGAATACTGGTATGGTATGTATGCCAGGCATGATTTAAAGTGTCAAACCCCAAATGTGTTCAAACACCTGTCCAAAAATTGATATTGGAAGATTAGTGGTAGTATTTGCTTCTGTTTAGTCACAAGAGCATTAATGATGTTGGGCAATCAAAACTGGTCTACAGTCTTTGATCCAGTTCAACCCACAGATGTTCATTTAGGTTAAGGCTCAATGCAAGCCAATTAAGTGCTACTCTCCCAGCAAACCAATACTGTATAGATACTTTGTGTGTAATACATTTTATTGCATTTTGTATTCAGGCAAGTAATACTTTCTTAGAATTAGCCAAACTCAGACTGCTATTCTCTGAATGATTAGTTCTTGAGCTGAGAAAGACATATAACATTTCAGTTTTAAACATGGCACTGAGTGTTCAATGTTGATGTTTGAAGGATTGTTTTGTGTGCTCAAATAGGGGCAGATTTATCAAAATGTGACATTAGAACTCCCCACAGAAAAAAATACTAATTTTCTATTCATTCCTATGGGATTTTTTAGAACTGTATCTATCAATTGAGTTCACTATTTGATAAATATTCTACTAAAAGTGCCATATGAATGAAGTGGGTGGATTTTTCTGTGGTGAGTTCTAATCTCACATTTTAATAAATCTGCCACATAGTGTTTGCATACCGAAATGCACAACAATATCTCCTTTAATAAATTATACCTGATGCTTTTCCTTCTGTCGTCAATAGCAGAAGCATGTCAGGCATAGCCAACCTTGCCCAGATACCACATAGTTATCTGTAATCTGGGCAAGGAACCATATTACAATATTATTGTTAATACAGATTTTTAAAGGTTGGCTGAAAGATCTAGTTTATTTTCAGTGTTAGGACAGGTATAATGAATGGTATTTCTCTTTAAGAATAATGAGGCTATTTAATATAATTAGAACAGCATATACTTTTAGGCTGTAGCTAGTATAGCAACAGGGGTTGTAAACCCAAATATAAAATGTTGCATAATAAAAGCAAATTTAATTCCAAACATTTCTTTGTTTTACCATTCCCTTAACTGCTGGCTCCTCCAGCCAAGACTTCAATTACCACAATGACAACGACGTTCTGTGATTAAGAGATCTGTAAAGAAGTAGATTCACAGAAGTATGCAAGGCTTTTGTGGAAAAGTAAATCTTTGCTGAAGGAGAGTTTACTATTACAACATTGTTTTAATAGTACATGTAAGCAGTACCAGCAGTGCAGAGAGCGACATAGCACAAAAACTAAAATAGTTATATCTTAAAAATAGGATGATCTCTGTTAGTTGGAATACTAATTTGGATATGATATCCATATTTTGTGGAATACAAAATATAAAGTCAAAACTTTTTTTATTTCATTTTCTTAGAAATTCTAGGGATTATTTAGGACCCAAACTCAATTGCAAAACTTTAAAATAGATGCACAGTACTTGTTGTGTCTATATATGCTCCTTTGCAACTTGGGTCTATACACCCTCCCAGCCTTCTTTGATGAACTGTAAGAATGGGCACAGGGCTAGGAGCTGCCAGAAGTCTGGACCTGGACACAAAGGACTTGTGCCAAGTAAATCAATGGCTAATGTGATTATTTTTGCTAGATGCAATGCCATTCTCATACAAATAGAGTAAGGAAACTGTATGGTGCAACTTGAATGCAGTTTGCCAAAATACATAGGTCCCTGGTAAGGCCTCATCTGGAGTATGCAGTGCAGTTTTGAACTCCAGTCCTTAAGAGGGATATAAATGAGCTGGAGAGAGTGAAGAGACGTGCAACTAAACTGGTTAGAGGGATGGAAGACTTAAATTATATAGGGTAGACTGTCAAGGTTGGGGTTGTTTTCTGTGGAAAAAAAGGCGCTTGCGAAGGGACATGATTACACTTTACAAGTACATTAGAGGACATTATAGACAAATAGCAGGGGACCTTTTTACCCATAAAGTGGATCACCGTACCAGAGGCCACCCCTTCAGACTAGAAGAAAAGAACTTTCATTTGAAGCAACGTAGGGGGTTCTTCACAGTCAGGACAGTGAGGTTGTGGAATGCACTGCCGGGTGTTGTTGTGATGGCTGATTCAGTTAATGCCTTTAAAGGAGAAGGAAAGGCTAAAATTAAGTAAGCTTTATCAGAAAGGTCTATATAAATACACCAGTAAACCCTCAAAGTAATGCTGCTCTGAGTCCTCTGTCAAAAGAAACAGCACATTTCTTTGCTTTTATTGTGTACACATGGGCTTCTGTATCAGACTTCCTGTTTTCAGCTTAAACCTCCAGGGCACGGCCTTGAGCATGCTCAGTTTGCTCCTCTCCCCCTCCCTCCTCCCATCCCTACTGTAATCTGAGCTCAGAGCTGTTAGTAAGCAGGGAGAGACTCAGGCAGGAAGTGATGTCACACCAAGCATATATGGCAGCTTCTATCCTAAACAAACAGAGACAGTGTCTAGAGCGGTTTACTCAGGTATGGTAAAGCATTCTGCAGAATAAATATAGTGTTCTAGCTTGCACTATTGTGGCTATTCTATTGGCAATAAACTGTCTTGGAGCTTTCCTTCTCCTTTAAGAATGGCTTGGATGATTTTTGGACAGACATAATATCAAAGGCTATTGTGATACTAAGCTCTATAGTTAGTATAGATATGGGTATATATAATTTATGTGAAAGTATGGCGAGTTGTGTGTATGGATGCTGTGTTTTCATTTGGAGGGGTTCAACTTGATGGACTTTAACTATGTAACTATGTAATTGTATGGGAATTTGAATCCAGCACCTATCACAAGTGGTGACAGGTGCTTTAAAAGGGTGTCTGCTATTATGCTGAAATTTAAGGAAACTGTGGGTGGTAAAAAAATAAAGTTGCACGTTGCACTGGGTTCATAAATAAACCCTTCTATGCATGTTTTTTTTCTTGACTGTGAAAAAATGTTTAAAGCGAATTACTAGACACCTCAAAATTCAAAGTTTATTTGTAGGGTTCTGAAAATGAATTAAAACAAAATTAATGTTTTAAAATTAGTTTTTTGCATGAATTTCCTAAACAGAAAAAAACCCGATTTATTGGCCATTAGAACCTTATGTTTTAAATCCAATAAAAGTATATATACTATTAGTAAATATACTATTAGTAAAAAGGTAAATACATCTTTAATAATCTCAGAATCTGCAATTGTAACATTATTTATGAGGGATTTTTCAGCTTTCACATGACTTCCAGTGATGTTTTGATTCGGGTTTTTTTGTAATTGTGACACGGACGTTTCCACTGCCACACGATCAAAACCTAGTTAACATCTGAAAGGTCCAAAACGAGGGACCGAATGATTTTGTAACTAAATGTCTACACAGAGCAACGGTTGCCGTGGCAACTAAAGCGGAACTCCCAGTGCAACAGCAGACCGGGAATGCGACTGCAAGAGCGACATTCACTTCCTTGATAATTGGCGCCTGCGCACAACGCCGTCAGCTTGTTACTGAGGTGATTGTTTGTGAACAAACCAGACTTGAGAGAGTGAGTTGCAGAATGGCGAATTACAAGGTGAGCAATAAGGCACTGGGTACAGACTTATTAAACGTAAACACATTAAAAAGGACACGTTTATTTATCTCCTTATTACTGTACTGTAAGCTGCTAGTGCATACGCTTTAGCTGTGTTGTGTTTGTTCGTATATGAGCCAATAGGTCTCTACTCTACTATAAATGTGGAATTGGCAATATTTTACTGGAGAATATTTACTGGAGAATATCTGTTTATGCATTGCCCTCAGACAGCGGCTCATATGTCAGGACTGTGACCCAGTGCAGGTGTGGAGGCATATCTTTACAGAACACAACTAAACATTTCTAGTCTGTCCATCTGCTCAGCTAGTGGCAAAATTGGAAGATATGGGGCCCCTGCTGTAAGACAATTTTAATAAAAATATTCAAACTGCTTTAGGCTTTGTCTCACTGCCCCATTATCTACTCCAGTGCTTTACACAGTTAAGGGATACAAATACACATCTTATCAGTTGTATTTACTTTGCTCTGTGGGAGACAATGATGTTGAATCCCCATTTTACATTTTTCAGGGGACCTAAAGGAAATGGTGTTAATTCTGGGAAAATATAAAGTCAGGGAAATGTTTTATGCACAATTAGTCGCTGGGACCACAAAAAAGAGGGGAAATTAAAAATCAGGGGATGTAATATTGAGGTTTCACTGTATTACATATACAGACACAAGTGTCACTAGAACAGATGCACAGTTGCAATTGCATTTTGTTAGGAGACAAGGGGGGGGGTTGTTGGTTGTGGACCCTGCTTGCAAGAGCTTACAAACTAAAGCTGAACATAGATGCAAAGATCCAATCGTTCGAATCAAGGTACAATGGACTTCCCCATCTCCCGACCTGCCACTAACCATTCAGATCAAATAAAGTAGTATAAGAACAGATCAGATGTTCTGCCCCTACAGCAATCGTACGAAAGTCAGACGAAAGCTAGTGACAGTCTCCCCCTGAAGATCGTCAGATCGTATTATCGGCAGCCGACAGAAATTTTCTAACCTGTCCGATCGACTGAACGAGCGATCGGCATTGCATGACAGATGTCGGGAGTCGGGACACTCCACATATGATTCCAAAATCATACGACTCGAGGATTCGTACAATCGGATCTTTGCGTCTATGGCCAGCTTAAGAGTAAGAGGACATGAGACATAAGTTGAGGGTAATTCCTGTTAGTGGTGCAGCATTGTCAAACGCTTTGCAAGTTAGATGTATGCTCTTAAAAATCTTGTGCATGATTAGGGTTGCCACCTTTTGGCCCGGTTGGATCCGGTCAGGGAGGGGCTATGACGTTGCAATCTGTGATTGCCCAATCGCTGCGCCAATCATAGGGTATCCTGCCCGGTTTTCCTAATTTTTAAAGACGGGCAGGCACTTTTGACCCAGGCAGCCCTTCTAAAAACCAGGCTGTCCGGGTCAAAACCAGACAGGTGTCAACCCTATACATGATTGATAGACCATGTAGGGACTGGCAGAGGGGCGCAGCCCTTGTGGAGTGGGAGGAGAGTCTAGCAGCAGTGTTCATTGTAGATTGAAGAAGTCCATGGAGCAGTGAGTTACAGTAGTCTAAATAGGGTATGAAGAGGGCATGGATGAGAATTTTAGCTCTTATGTGAGGAAATGTTGAGTGTGAGAAATGTTCCTAAGTTGGAAGATTCATGAGGGCATAGTCAAAGATGGCTCCTATGCAGTGAAATTGTCTAATTGGGGTGATATAGTTGCATTCAACACTAATCGCAATGTCAGGCAGGGAAACAGAAGTGTAGGGTGGGAAGATAACCAGTTAATTTTTGTCTACAGGACAAATGCAGAGACTGTGTTAAGTCTGTGCACAAGCTCAAAGTGATAAATGAGCTGACCAGAACCAGTAGTGTATATTGAGAATAGGGGGTCCAGAAACAGTGATGTACCCCAGTTGAGAGAGCAAGGTGAGCAATGGAGGCAATGGGGGAGAAACAGAAGGATTGATTAGAAAGATAGGAAAAGAGACAAGATAGAACAGTTTTTTTGAATCTCTAATAAAGAAAGAATATTGAGCAACAAAGAACAATGTCAAAGGCTGCATATAGGTCAAGCAGAATTAAGGAAGTAGTGGCCTTTGGATTTAGCAGCAAGCAAATCAATTGCTACTTTAGTACTGTTTCTTTTGAGTGGTGGTGGGGGGCGAAAACCAGATGCCAGTGGGTCTAATAAGAGTTGGCTGATCGGTAGTTTGAGAATGCACTGTGTACAAATCATTTTAAAGAGAAAAGAGATTGAATGAAGGATCCAGAGAAAGAAATTTAGGGTAGGGGCATACAAAGCTACTGGGGGAGATTAGTTAAGGGTTGAATTCTCCTTTAAGGGTTGATTTGAGATATTGAAGCAAGAGTTTTAGAAATTATAAGTGAAAAGAGGAGGGAGAAAAGAGATGGCCTCCTCCTTCAGTGTGAAGAGCGATGTGAGTGAACTAGCAGCTGAGGCAATGTATTGTAGTGTACTCTCCTTTGGGTAATTCTTATCTTCATGTGTTCTTGTGTTTTTACATTTTGCATAAAATAATAACTTGGAATGTTGTCTAGAGGAGGTAGTAGGTTGAGTGGGTGGATGTAGTTGGGAGTTGAAAGTGTTGAACAGTTTAGTAGGTGGTGTGCAGAGAGGGGTGCAATGGTTTCCAAAACAGTGGTGATTGTGTCAGTGTAGAAAAATACAGCACATTCAGAGCTGGGAATGAAGTCCTTGATAAAAGCAAAGGCTGTAGAGTGGATGAGAGATATTGTAAATTATTTTTGTGAAGGTTCCTGCATCTGATGGTAGAATTCATTGGTGGTGGTTATGATGATGAGTACGAGTGGATAGTGGGAAAGGGTAGTTTAAAGTCACCTTTAAATATGTGACTAAGCCACTTTTCAATTGGTTTTTCATTATTTATTTTTAAAGTTTTAAATTATTGGGGTTTTTTGTGTCTCTTTCCAGCTTTCAAATGAGGGTCTCTAGCCCCATCTAAAAACAAATGCTCTGTAAGGCTACAAATGTATTGTTATTTTATTATTCATCTTTATATTCAGGCCCTCTCCTATTCATATTCCAGTCTCTTATTTAAATGAGTGCATGGTTTCTAGCGTAGTAAGGACAATAGCAACCAGATTGCTGAAATTGCAAACTGAAGAGCTGTTGAATACAAATCTAAATAACTCAAAAACTACAAATGGTAAAAAATAAAACTATTTGCAAATTGTCTTGGAATATCTTTCTCTATTTCATACTAAAAGTTAACTCAAAGGTGAACAACCCCTTTAAGAGGTTAGATAAAGACCCGAGGTAAGTAAAGACAAGGGTGTGCCAGTACGGGTAGGTGGGGGCTGACATCCATGCCGACTAAAGGTGGCCATACAAGGATAGATCCGCTCGTTTGGCGATGTCGCCAAACGAGCGGATCTCCCTCCGATATGCCCACCTTGAAGGGCAATATCGGGCAGATCCGATTGTGGGCCCTAGGGCCCAACGATCGGATCCAGCTCTCACAAACGGGCGGTCGGATCGCGGGACCGCATCAACGAACAGATGCGGCCGCGATCCGACGGGATTTTTAACCCCATCCGATCGAGATCTGCCCGACTTTCGGCCAGATCTCTATCGGGGAAGCCCGTCGGGGGCCCCCATACACGGGCCAATAAGCTGCCGACACGGTCTGTCGGCAGCTTTTATCGGCCCATGTATGGCCACCTTAAGATTATGAAACAGAACAATCTGGGGAACAATCTGGGGAGCAGAGATTGGAAGGGGGTCCTGAATTTAGTGAGATATCCCTTACTGCCAGGAGAAGGAGATCTCAGTGGGCCTAATATCTTGAATACAATTACATGGACTGTCAAAAGCTGCTCCTTTCTTTCAGCCCAGCATAGCTAGAGGATCAGCATACACAGTGTGCAGTTTATTCACAGAGGATTCTAATTGGTGGAGAACTATCCCTCTGTCTTTTGAATTTTGGATGATTGCAATTTTTCTTTATAGGCTGCTGATTCCAAGAGGGAACAATTTAGAAGATACTTGGAGAAGGCAGGAGTACTTGATACAATAACAAAAGGTAGCTCATTTACATTTATTGAAGAAATCATTTTCCTTGAAATGCAAAAAGAGGTCAATGAACCCCCTAGTAAGCTGGTATTTCTTGTAGCTGTTTATTCTTATGTGTAGCCTGTGTATGAATATTGCTTGTGCAATAACTTTATCCAGTAAAATATGGCATGTACACCGCTATATAATTTGTTCAACTTTATAACTTACCTGTAGATTTTTTTTTATATAAATTGTTAAAAACTATAAATATTCTCAGAAAATGTTTTTTCTTTTTTTTTTTAAATTCTATTATTATTAACGCATAAAGTACCAACATACTGTATTTCCCAGCACTGTAAAATAAATGGTTGTATACCTTGAACATGCAGATCATTCATGGCCCTGCACAAAAGAGCTTACAATTAGTGATGGGCGAATTTATTCGCCAGACGCGAATTCGCGGCGAATTTGCGCGATTCGCCGTCGGCGAATAAATTCGCGAAACGGCCGCGAAAATTCGCGGAAAAAATTCGCCGGCGTCAAAAATTTTTTTTCGAAAAAACGGACGCCGGCGCCAAAAACGGGCGCCGGCGCCAAAAACGGCGCCGGCGTCGAAAAAACGGGCGCCGGCGTCAAAAACGACACGCCGGCGCCGTTTCGCGAATTTTTCGCCGTTTCGCGAATTTCGCGCGAAATTCGCGAATTTTTCGGCGAAGCGAAACTGCACAAATTCGCCCATCACTACTTACAATTTTAAAATAATGATTTATTTCTTTGAATGTTTTAAAAAAGTAAAAGTTGTCACTGAGGGTGACATAAACTGGAGTCTTCAGGATATTAC
Organism: Xenopus petersii; assembly: GCA_038501925.1. Classification (NCBI taxonomy): domain Eukaryota; kingdom Metazoa; phylum Chordata; class Amphibia; order Anura; family Pipidae; genus Xenopus; species Xenopus petersii. The sequence goes on along the minus strand of CM076675.1, from coordinate 71,153,802 downwards.
AGGAGTAATGGTGGAGACATAAAAATATAAATTAACTTTCTCTGTAATCCTCATCAACTATAGAATAAATCTATGGTCATTATTTCTTAAGCACCTTGCTATTAAGATTTCCTACTTTGAAGATTTATAGCAGCTTGTCCGTTATAGACCTAGAAATTTGTTGAATGCAATTTCTAACTGAATCCCAAACCTGCAGTGCTTCTATTACATATGGTGCTCTGAAATTGTATTTGTTCTAATAGTACATGCATTGAAGCACCAGGAAGGCCAGGATAAAGTTAAATCTCCATTATGTATTTATTTATTTATCCATTTAAAAACATAAGCTGCTGTTCAGGATCACATTCATATCATAGGATCAAACCCTTGATGCGTTTTGTAGCCTAGCAGCCGCTTGAGTACCAGGTTCTACAAAACGCGTAAGCGTATGATCCTGTGATATGAATGAGATTCTGAACTGTTCATGTTTTTAAATGGATAAATAAAGGAGTTTTAACTGTATCCTGGCCTTTGTGGTGTTCTGTGATATACATTTAGTGACCAGAAGTAAATCAACTGCATATAGTGGCTGCAAAACTAGAAGTACCAAAAATAGAGGACTATCCTATACCTATATTAATGAATAACTGAATACGCTGAATAGCATTTTATGAATCTTGTAACATTCTCTAATAATACCTGACTCATTTTTTTAAATTTCTAGTGCTGGTGGCATTATATGAAGAGCCAGAAAAGCCAAACAATGCACTGGAGTATCCTTCATAGAAATATTTGCAGCAACTAGCAGATTTATGGCAGCCCATAAGTCAGTACAGCATTTTTTATTCATTTGAAATTAAAGGGGTTATTCATCTCTAAATTTTAAGAGTGATGTAGAGGGTGCTGTTCTGAGACAGTTTGCTATTGTTCTCCATTTTTTTTATTATTTGCAGTTTTTGAATTATTTAGCTTTTTGTTCAGCCGCTCTCCGGTTTGGAATTTCAATAGTTATCTGATTGCTAGGATCCAGTGTAACACAGCAAACAGACAGTGTTTTTTAAAGGGATACATGAATATCAATAGAGAGAGGCTAGAAAGATAAGTAATACAAAGTAACAATAAAAGTGTAGCCTCACAGAGGCATCGATTTTAGGATGCAGTGGTCGGTGACCCTCATTTAAAAGCTATAAGAGAGGCAATAATTCAAAAACGACTTTTAAGTAGAGCAAATGAAAAGTTTCTAAAAATAGACCATACTTTAACATACTAAAAGTTAACCTGAAGGTGAATCGCCCCTTTAAGTAGCACCAAACTCTCAAGCTGAGCATGTATTGCAGTATAATACATATATAAGCAGGTGCATAATGTAAAAATATTACATTCTATTAGGGAAGGAAAAGTCCCCTTCAGTCATAAAGTTTCTTGAAGAATCCTTTTAGTCAAATGGCACATATTGCATTTCATAAACAGTGTAGAAAATACAGATTTGAGTCCCTGTAGCCAGGCATATACACACAGGGTTTTAGAGATTTGTGCACAGTGATAGGAGGCTTCCGTGCCTTTAAATGTACATACAAACATGGAAGTGAGTTTGTGTTTTATCTGTTGGCTGCCAAAATGCAACACGTGAGATTAGCCTAATAATGGGTACTTGTTTGTTTATGTGTAGATGGTTTGTTTGTAAACGTGTGTTATGGGGTTCCAAAGCATTCTACATAGTGTGACTTTCCCCCACTACATAGCCAACTTTACTCTGCCTGCCACTGACACTTGAATTTGAAACTATCGTTATTCCAATATGGCACATTTTGCCACAGTACTGTTCTGTATAAACAGCATTTGTTTTAAACTGCACTTTTCATGCTTTTTGCTTCACGTTTGCTAATTTTCCCAATGTTTATGTACATGCCCATTAGGAAACATTAACATGTGCTTTGTTATGTGGTGAGAACAAAACCATTAAATTATATATAAATACTACTTGGGATCTTGTTAAAAAAAAAAAATCACATTAGCAATGAACAATAGAAGTTTGCTAGTGTAGTTTTGGAAATCCTTAACTCATTATGCAGTTTCTTAAAACAACACATGGGTGCTGCCGGACCTGAAACGGCAGATGTGGAAGCTCTTCGTTTAGAGGTAGCAGAACTGAAACAGAAATATGAGGCAGTACTGGAAGAAAACATAGAACTGAAAGCAAAGGTATGTTTAACCTTCGAAGTGCCAGCAGAATTTCTCAATTCATGTGCCATCTGTTTTTTTGAACATTTTGTGTTCTCTCACTTTAGGGGCATTTCCTGGGAAAGATTTTTAGTTTACCTAGGAAAATAATATATATTGTTTATTGTCTATAATATTATAGATAGATATACATAGAATGACGGGGGTGTCATGCAGGACTCCAAACCTTAGAAAAAAACTATTTATTCTGTATGTTTACATTTTGGAGTTATTCGACTTTCTTACTGTGTGAGTGAACTAGAGAGAGGATTTAAGGGTAGTGTGTACCTGCATTTCATTTGACATTGGAACATATATCATCATGTAAAGTGCCACCTGGTAAATGATACACATTTACTACATGCATGGTCTCTGTATCATTTTCATGTATTGCCTTTTCTGGAGTGCATCCTTCCCTTTCCATATAATACAGTAACCTGTTTTTGATCCAACCTCAGTGATGGCACTTTTCTATAGTTTTATAGTGTTGTGCAGGGATCCCCAACCTTTTCTTACACGTGAGCCACATTCAACTGCAGAAAGAGTTGGGGAGCAACACAAGCATGGAAAAAGTTCCCGTTGGTGCCAAATAAGGGCTGCAATTGGCTATTTGGCATCCCCTGTGTGCATTGACAGCCTACAGCAGACTTCATTTGGCAGTACCCCTGATTTTTATTGTCTCCAATATCCAAGGGGTTAGTGAGCAACATGTTGCCACTAGTTGGGGATAACTGGTGTTGTGCATGTTAGTAAAAACTTAACCTGCAAAACCTCAACTCTTAACATGCAAAATGATGACATTTTAGGACCCACACCCAACTTTATTCACATCTTCCAGCTCTGTACCAACATCTTCCCAAGACAGGGAATCTTTGGGAGTAGAGGAGGAGTATACTTCCCCAGTCTAACCCAAACCCACAACATCTGAATTTCAATCAGAACCGATCATGGATCTCTATTCTAAACAGCTATAGAGTTCTAATACAAACTGGCACTCAACAAACCGGAAGCATGCAGGTGTGACAAACAGGGAGCCTGTATGTAAATAAATGACATAACTGCAAAATCTTTATACAATACAGTATGTAGTCTGCATAACATACTTGTCTTATATTGTTATGCATTAATAGTTGTACATTCTGTATGTATACATTTATTTGTCAGCACTGAATCTTGACCATGTGTTATTTGACTGAACTTAGTGTATTGACTTTTTGTTACTGTTACTGTTTTGTTACTGTTAATTATGGTTTGGCAAGCTTCAGCTGACTCCAATGTATATTATTTTGGAATTATTCAAAGTAATGCTGGTGTATGCTGGCATTTTAAGCTAATTGTATTCCTTTACTCTTGCAGCTTGCACAACATGAACCTCCTCCAGATGAAAAGCGTTCAGAATAAGTCATTTTACTTTCTACCTTCATCAATACTGCACTGGAAATGGAAATAAATAAGCTTGAGTTTTGTTCTATTTTGAGCACAAGGAGAGGCACATTTGGTATCAAATTTCTAAAATTATTTTCTAAATAAACTACGTATTTAAACCAGCATTTCTCATTGTATTTTTCATTTCATTCATTGTGAACATTTGTGAATGTGCATCCAGCATCAGCAGAGGAACTTCTGTGGAGCCTTCAACAAACCAAAACATTGCATCTGTGCAATATAATGAATTATGTACAACATGAAATGGGTCATAAAATATGAAATTTATACCCTACCTACCACATAATCTACAATAGATACCTTTTTGTTATGGAGCTATATAGGGAAAACTAGATCCTATTGTGAATAAGCAAAATGTGTGCACAGTCAAAGCCCTATTCGTTGAACAGTACAGATAGAAACAGGGAGGATTAAATATAGTGGCTTACATAATTATTCAATTGTTTGTACTTCAGTTGTGTTACAACCTAGAATTACAATTACATTTCACATGTGAAACTTAATTGGGAGCCTATCCTTAGACGAGGACTATTGGGAAGAAATAGTAGATACTATGCAAAGACTCCTCATTAGTGCTTGGGATAGAGGATCCTGCACCAAACATATCTTCCCAGTATTATTTTACTGAAACAATTTTGAATGGGGAAACTAGCCACCCCAAATTGCCTGAGATGTAATATAGTAACGGGCACCTCTTTGCATTTGATTTGGGAATGCTGCTATATTCAGACATTCTGGTCACAAAAACAACTTTATGACAGAGGAGCTCCACCTTCCAAAGATCTTAGATCCTATAATTTGCTTGTTGGCACTGATATACTCTGTGGTTTCTCTGAATAGTACCAGAGAACTTATGAGGATCCTTTTGTTCTATGGGAAAAAGACTATAGCCATGCATTGCAGCCTTAAAATAAGGTCGGGAGACATCAGAGATTCTGGAAGGACTTAAAGAATTGAACTTAGCATCAGCTTTCCTGGTCAACTCTTCAGTGCACCAGATAAGGATGGCTTCCAGGTCCTTGGCATTATCAGTTTTGGGAAGAAGAGCATTATGGCTGAGGGCATGGGAAGCGGATTCAGCCTCCAAGGTGGCTCTATGTTCATTACCATTCCAAGGTCAGGTGTTGTTTGGAAAAAAACTAGAGGATCTCATTTCCAAGGCCTCGGGCGGCAAAAGTCAGCTGCTGCCTCAGAGAAAGAAACGCCAACCATGGAAGCAACCATCAAGGGGAAAGTCATCTGGCAGATCTAGATTCATGCCATACAAACGTCGTCCTTTCATTCAGGAAGGGAAACATTAAGACAAGATAGTTGGAAAGCAGGCCAATCAGGCTTCTTTCGCCTTCCCAAGAGTAAGGCGGGAGAGAACAATTATGAAGGTGGTGCAACCCAGGGGCCTGCTCTAGGAGGACAAATTAGTCTTTTTCAGGCTGCCTGGGAACGATCCATAGAAGACAGATGGGTTCTAGGGATTATAAGACAGGGCTACAGTCTGGAATTCAACTCCAGTCCTCCTCTTCCGGGGTTTTCTCACATCCCCAATACCAACAGATTTCTCCAAGAGGATTGATTTGAAGGCTTGTCTCTCCAAGCTGGAAGACCAACAAGTGATATCCCACATTCCACCAGACCAGAGAGGAACGGGGGTCAACTCTCGGTTCTTCATAGTCCAAAAAGTCTCTGGCATGGAGACTAATATTAGAGAGATGCAACATTTCAAGATGGAATCCATAGAATCAGTGAAGTCAGCAATATCTCCAGGGGACTGGATGTGAACCCTGGACATCAGGGATGCTTATCATCATATCCCCATACTGACAACAGATCAAAAATTCCTTCGCTTTGCAATAGGAAATCATCACTACCAATACAATTGCCTACCCTTTGGGCTATCTACAGCCCCGAGGGTATTTTCAAAGGTTTTAGTCACCCTGGTGGCTCATCTCAGGTGGAAAAAAGTACACCTATTCCATTACTTGGACGATCTTAATATCCTCGTCAAGAGAACAGGCGATCAGACAAAGGGATCTATGTCTGGAAACCTTGTCAACCCATGGCTGGCTCATCAATCAGATAAAGAGTCATCTCACTCCATCTCAGAGAATCACCTATCTGGGAGCCACTATAGATACAGTATCATGGACACTGACATTATCAAAGGAAAGGCAACTTTCTCTCTATCTACAGAAGTGCAAGGGTTAATGACAACACAAAAAGCGCAAGCGATGGCGTTTGTAAAGATCTTGGGGAGGATGTCTTCCATGATTGGGTTAGTCCAATGGGCCCATTGGAGGATGAGGCCTCTCCAAATGTCTTTTCTACATAAATGGGACGGAGAATCTCAACATCAACTGACAAGAATATCACCTCCGATAAGAGCATTTCTCCTTTGGTGGAAGGAGCAGACCCACTTGAACAGGGGCACCGAGTTATACCTAGAATCATGGGTCATAATGTCTACAGACGCCTCAGGTCTAGGCTGGGGAGCAGAGCTTGGATCCAGGGTAGCTCATAGTCGCTGGCTTTACCCGTTAACAGACGTACCTTCAAACATTTTAGAAATAAGGGCAATTCGACAAGCCTGTCTCTGCTTCCAGGACCAACTAAGAGGAAAAAGATTGAAAATAAAATCTGACAATGTGACAGCAGTAACCTTCATAAGAAGACAGGGAGGCACAAGACGTCTGGAACTACTGGAAGAAGTACAACCCATTTTCCATTGGGCGGAAGACTTCTTGGTAGATTTCACAGCAGTCTACGTAGTTAGGGGGTTGGGTTGTTCATTGAGGAGAGGGAGGGGCTACCCCATTTTATAAGGATATAAGGAAGCTTTATGGAATAAATGGTGATAAAAAGAAAAAGAAAGCAGTCGAGCAATATGAAGACATTCCATGCAAAGTCACTTTAACAGCATGACTTTGTGTCAACTGACATCAACGTAAACATGGAAAGTACTAAAGTAAAAAATAATATGTTCACTGAAATGCTAAAAGCAGAGCCATTCATTTTTTAGGACAGAATCTACTGCTGCCCTTTTTTTTACTGAATTATTGAATTAATTATTGGTGGGATCACAATGAAAATGATTACACCCATATATTTAAGTAAGATTGAAAGCAGTATCTGAATTAAAAAATGTAAAATTTTACAAAATTAAAGTGCAGTGCATAGAGTGCATACGCAGTGCATATGCGTTTCGCATAGATGCTTTATCAAGGCGAAAAGTCTAAAGTATCTATGCAAAACGCGTGTCAGCGTGTTTTTATCTTGTCATGCTTAATAGAGATTTTTTTATCAGTATTTGTGTGGATTTGGTCACAAAGGATTGGAGTGGTTCTAACCTGCCTGCGCAATTCATAATCTAATTTCTTCTCTTTGTTATCCTATTTTCCATGGGGCCGACGATTTGTGGTTTTTTAGAATAGTTTACTCTCCTAATTCAGGACAGATATAGTTAAATAACGAGACCACAGTCCCGTTAACCCTGCCTGCCTTTGCTTTGTAGTGTCCCAGGGAAAGAAAATAATAGGTAGTCAGTTTTGGGACAGCTCCCCCGTTCTTTTTCACCTTTCTTATCTAATTTCATATGAATTGAGCGCATGGTTCTATATGTTCTTATATCCTAATTTTATATTGGTCATATCATTTTGCTACTTGTTAACCTACTAATATTGAATTTTCGATTGGGATTTTAACACTATTTATAGCACTGCACTTTAAATTCATGAATTTGGGGATTGAAAAATAGAGGAGTAATTGATTCTTATTTAACTTACAAAGTGATTCATTTAATTGAATAAATTTCATTTAATTATTAAATTAGCATTGCACTTTAGTTCGAGAGCCGGTAATTAATTGATTACACATCGAGTCCTTCAGCACATTATCAGTTTATTTTTAACTCTATGCACTGCACTTTAATTTTGTGAAATTTGAAATTTTGCACTTCCAGATACTGTTTTTACTCTTACGTAACGTTTGAATAGCTGTTATTTTATGTCACTGATTAATTCAACTTGGAATACCTTGTGAATTGTTATTGGTGGGGTGTGGACCTATATATAGGAGGGACGCTGAGTGTCCAATACCAATTGTGCTAATTGGAAAATTTAGTTGGTTTGGAGTAATTGAAGATTTTGGAGTGACCATTTGATTAATAATTAGTTATTGCAGGGTACTTTATTATTTTTTCCTCTATAGAAAATAATTCCTCTTACAAAAATTTCTAGTCAGACTTCTGCTATAACTAAGTGGATATAAAATTTGTTTAAAACAATTAAAGAGACTACCTTAATATTTTTCTTACACCCATATATTTAGCAGATGCTGAAGACTATTTAAATAAATCAGGGTGCATTAGGCTAGGGATGAGCAGCCTATTAGTCCTCTTGCTAAATATCTGTCCTGTGTAACAGAAGTTATAGGCCATTACCTAATGGATCCCAGTTAATCTCAGCAGCTTTCAGTGTATGTAGAACACCTGAGTTTGATTCCTTTTTCTTTTCCTTGAGTTACCTACATTAAACATGGGTGTTTTTCAATGCATTTACAAATGCATGTTGATGTAAAAAAAGGTGCATATATTGCATTTGCATGCATTATTTAACTAAGAGAGTTTTTGTTTGTCACAAACACTACCTTTTGAATTCATAAAAAAACATGAAAATCATGAATGCAATGAAACACAACTTTGATTATCCAAGGGTACAACCATGTAGAATACAGTGTGATCAGTTAGGAAGTGCATATAGGTGCGTTCAAACATGTGTCAATTGCATAAAATAATCTTTATGACAATATTATACTATTTCAACACTGTGTTTTCATAAATATGATTAAACATTCTGTCCGTTTTCAAACATTGAGAAAACTGGACTGAACTCTAGCCAACTGTGTCTAAGTAATGCAATAACCCTGGTGTCATAACCCCACCCAATATCATTGTGCCTGTCCCTGATATCATCATGGCCAGCTCCAGCATCACTGCCCCACTCCATATGCCATTGACCGCGTGCCCTTTGTCTTTAGCCACCAAAAAAGGGGGCAAACTTACACCATGCCCACCCCAACATCACTGACCCTCCCCCAATGCTATCTGCCCCACCCCTTTGTTCAGGTTTGTTCTGCACTTACGACCAACCCATGCTTCCACCACATACAGTTTGCCAGAACCAACCCCCAATCAAACTATTCCCCACCCATCTGACCCCTCATCTCCAGCGCTGCTTAAAGGATGAGTAAACCTTTAAAATAAGTGAATGGAAAATTGGGGAGAGTGCTATTCTAATAACTTTTGCAATGTAAATTCATTATTTATTTTGTTTTTATTCCAAGATATTAAGGGATACATATTTCTAATTTTTGTAGAAGAACATCAGCGCAGCCTCTTTCTCTCTCCTGACAACTTGCTTGACTAATTGGTGGTCAGACTGGTGGGGAAATAACCAGCAGGTGGTGCTGTTGTAACAAAATTCATTTATATTAACAGCATATGTATCCCTTAATATCTTAGAATAAAAAGAAATTACATAATATATGTAAATTACAAAAGTGCTTAGAATAGCCCTCTCATCAATTTTTCATTTATTTTAAAAGGTTTACTTAAACCTTTAATCACAATCAAAAGCAGTGAGTTTTTTTTTTACTGTTCTACACTCCTTATCTAACTTTTAAAACAGCATTACAGATGTAAGCAGTGTCAATCAGTTGGTTTTTGCTACATTAGCATACCTCCCAACTGTCCCTTTTTCGGAGGGACAATCCCTCTTTTGACAGCTCAACCCGCAGTCCCTCATTTTTACTGGAAAGTCCCTCTTTTCTCTGCACTGAACAGCTAGAAAAAGAAACAAAGTTTCTCACTTAATTGGCTTTTAGCAGAGACAGCCACAGGTGCAAATAAGATACTTTGTAACAATTTTGAGACACAAAAACACAGTTTAGATAAGGAGAAATATTTTCAAACTTTCATAACCTGCCAAATTTTGTAAAACAAACATGGTAATTAGGGGGTGTGGCCACAGCAAGGGGTGTGGTCAAAAAATTGCTGCGCTACATGCGGAAAAAAAAATGTGTCACTCTTTTTACTTCCAAAATGTTGGGAGGTACGCATTAGCAGTTACACTGGCCAGTGCAAATAATTATAAGGAACAAGTCAGATTTACTTCAATAACAATTCTATTTACAAATACATGAATTCACATTTTTTCAAGTAAAGCTAGCTATTATTATATTTTCTATTATATTCTTAGTTGGGGAAGATTTCCCGATCCCTGCGTTTTAGCGCCCTGGGAGCTTCCAGTTTTGTAGGTCAAAGTTCGCATTTAACACCCCACCCCCGTCTGTACAGTCAGGTGATTCCCAAACACATGATCCTGGAGCAACGCAACATGTTTAGCACTGCCGGAGAGTGACGTACGCCCGCGTCCAATCAGAGAGCCGAACGACTGACTTGATTTTCCAATCAAGAGACGCGAAACAGAAAAAGCGGGCGGGAACAAGTAATGGTGTTTGGTAGCACAGTGACAGGGGGAAAAGTGTAGTGACCGCCGCTTAATACGGAAACCTTTTTCGAGTTTGTATCGAGACTCGCGTATTCCCGTATTAAGGGAGCCCGAGGTTCTTTCCTGAGGATATAGGGGCTTGACCACTTCCCAATTAGGGCGCGTGATCAGCGGCGGACACAGAGGAGTCCCGTGACAGCTTGTCCCTGTCCCTTAGCTGGGATGTTGGTAGCTGCTTTACTCATTCCAGTTCGGTGTCTCTATTAGATTACGCGGCTATCACCCTGCCTCCGCTCCCGGCGTGCTGCCATGTCTATTCAGTACACGGGCGAGGAGCAGCTGCCCAGCAGTTATGGGGTGGCCGACTCCTTCCCTAAAGACTTCGGCTATGGGGCTGACGAGCCAGAAATGGATGAGAGTTCGGCCTCCCCGGATAGCAAACCTCGGATCCTTCTCATGGGCATGCGGCGGAGCGGCAAGTCCTCCATCCAGAAGGTACGAGACACCGGCACATTGTCCTTCCAGCTGGCTTTCTCTTTCCTTGCAGCCTCACTCACTTCGTGCTTTTGGGGATGCTGGGAGTTGTAGTTTAAAAACATCAGATGAGCAGCAAGAAGTCTAATATAGAGCCTAAGATATGATATTCATGCATGGACTGTGTTTGATGCCCCCCCAAACCATATATATATTACCCTCCGACTCCTGAACTCCCTGGTAACACTGGACAATGTGCATTATACACACATACAATCATATCACATACAATAGAATCACATACAATCATATCGCATACAATTATATGGCAGGCCAATCTGAATGCTTTAGATCTTTTACCAGCTCCTATCTGGGGGTGTTTCTAGAGCAGGGGTCCCCAACCTTTTTCACCCGTGTGAGCAACATTCAAATGTAAAAAGAGTTAGGGAGCAACACAAGCATAAGTTCCTGGGGGTGCACTGCCAAATAAGGACTGTGATTGGCTATTGGTAGCCCCTTTGTGGATTGACAGCCTAGGTATCTGTTTGGCAGTACATCTGTTTTTTTTATACAACCAAAACTTGCCTCCAAGCCTGGAATTCAAAAATAAACTCCTGCTTTGAGGCCACTGAGAGCAACATCCAAGGGGTTGGGGAGCAACATGTGGATCACTGTTCTAGAGACTATCCTGTGATTCCAATGTTTTGCAGTTGGTTTTCATGGCAGACATCTGATCTGCTAATGATCTAATCCTTCCATTCTGGGCTTGGATGTGGCTAAAGGACCCCATACACGGGCCAACAAAAGCTGCCGACAGACTGAGACAGCAGCTTATCAGCCCATGTGTGGGGCCCTCCAACGTGCTTTCCCGATCGATATATGGTCGAAAGTCGATCGGGCAGGATAAAAAAAATCCTGTTGGATCACGGCCGCATCTGTTCGTTGATGAGGTCCAGCGATCCGACCACCCGTATAGCCTCCATTCGCTTCTGATCATTGGGCGCTAGGGCCCATTATCGGATCACCCCGATACTGGCCAACTCTTTGTGGGCATATTAGGGAGAGTGTCGCCAAACGAGCGGATCTCCCTGTGTATGGCCACCTATATATGATCAGACAAGGAAATGCCCTACAGGTGACTCCCTGTTTGGTTTTGGTCTATCAGCCAGGCAAACCCATACAGATTGTTATATGAGCCAGTGGCTGTCCTTACACGCACTACACTAATGAGTAAAGGTGGCCATACACGGGCCGATAAGCTTATTGGCCCGTGTATGGGGGCCCCCGACGGGCTTCCCCGATCGAGATCTGGCCGAAAGTCGGCCAGATCTCGATCGGATGGGGTTAAAAATCCCGTTGGATCGTGGCTGCATCTGTTCGTTGATGCGGTCCCGCGATCCGACCGCCCATTTGTGAGAGCTAGGATCCGATCGTTGGGCCCTAGGGCCCACGATCGGATCTGCCCGATATTGCCCACCTTCAAGGTGGGCATATCGGAGGGAGATCCGCTCGTTTGGCGACATCGCCAAACGAGCGGATCTATCCGTGTATGGCCACCTTAAGGTGACACATTAAGTCATCAGCTTGGGCATGTTGGCCTTTAAACTAATGATGTGATGTAGTTGGGCAGCACAGATAAAGCCATTGTGCATATTACAATAACTTATTGACTGGGAGTCAAAATATCCCCTGGCATTTCCACTGCACAGAGGCCCACACAGCCCCCACCAGCCCAATAAATAGTGACTGTTTATGGCATTTTACAGCAGCCCTTCTGGCAAGTACCTGAACCCACAGATTGCCAGTCCAGGCCTGCTTATTAAAACACATTGGGGTATATTTATAAAAGAGTGAAAGTTAGAGATCACTATAGTCCCCTAGATTGATATTCCGTCACTCCATTTCTATGGGGTTTCGAAAGGCGTATTTCGAAAAGGATGAACTTTCACTTTCACCCATTGATAAATACTTGATAGAAATGAATGAAAATTGGCGGAATTTCACTCTAGAGGACTATAGTGATCTCTATAACTTTACTTTTTGATAAATATACCCTATTGTCCTCTAAACTCGCAGTAAAACAATTTGCTATAGGTATTCTAGCCAAACTCAGGTGTTTCCACAGGTGTTTTTCAGCAGCTTTTGGATAGGAAATGCATGCTCCTGACCGATGGATTCTATTTACTAAAAGACATGTTTTAGTATACACACCATGTGCATAGGGCCTGAAGTTACAAATACTATACAAATAATTACAAATAAAATCCAAGAAAGAAAAAAAAAACTAACATACAACTAACCTGCACCATTTATTTTATATATCACTAGGAGAATGTACTGGCACAATTAGTGTTGGACTTGGACAGAATCAGTCCACCAAAGAAAAGCAACTCTTAATTTATGAATTATACAACTGGCTATACTTTCACTTTGTTTTTCTTTCACCGAATTCTTTCAGTCTCTCTCTTTTCAAAATGACCTCTCCCTTGATCAGCCATCCTGCAATTTTCTGCTCTGCTACCTTCTCAGTTTGCTGTATTCTTCTTTTCCATACACTGCCAGGGCTATAGCAATTGTGCCAATGAGCTGTGCAAACAGCTGAGCCGCTCAGTAACTGGAGAAATCTGCAGGTATATTAAACATCCACCACTTTATCTGAATTGGCACTGCTGTTAGCCGGTATTATAGCTAATGTTCCGCTGATCAGCCTAGCAAAGAAAAATAATTCTCCACAGAGGTGCTGGACAATGTAAGACAGTAGAAAGGAGGGCTCACTGTAATATTTCCTGAGAGCCCAACTGGCCAGTCTGGCCCTGAGTAAAATCCTCTACAGTATGGAGTTTTTGTGTTCCTGTTATTATGATTAGTGATATTTGTACATACATTGCAAATAAATGAGGTCTAAATACATATTTTCTCCATGGACTTTCATAGGGGTATTATAACAAGGGATGGACCGAATCCACTTTTTTAGGGTTAAGCCAAGCCCTGAATCCTTTGTGAAAGGTTCAGCCAAATACCGTACTGAATCTGAACCCTATTTTGCATGTAAATTAGGAAAATGGGGGAGAACATTTTGTTTTTTTTTTTTTTTTAATTCCTTGTTTGTATGACAAGTGACGTGCATCCCTAAATGTAACTGGTTGAGGACTCAGTTCTCAGACCAAGCTAGGCTGCAGCACATATTTTATATTTTGTTTACAGATTACACCAGATCAAGCAATTTGCATGCATTGAGTTCCCAGCCTTTGGAGCAAGCAGTGATAAGTTGGCTGATTACTCCTTCATTTGGTTAATGCCACTTGGTGTCCTTGCTACTTTCTATAGCCTGACACCTTGGAGCATTTCTACTTCTTTCAGCTAATGGCATGCTGCATTACAGTGAATTAGTGGAGATGTATTGCTCGATTTTACTACTCCTTTAAAGTAGGGATGCATTGAATCCAGGATTCAGCCTTTTTCAGCAGGATTCGGATTCAGGCATATGCAAATTAGGGGTGGGGAGGGAAATTGCATGACTTTTGGACACAAAACAAGGAAGTAAAATGTTTTCCTCCTTCCCACTCCTAATTTGCATATGCAAATTAGGGTTCAGCTTCGGTTGGTATTCGGCCAAATCTTTCACAAAGGATTCTCGGGTTCGGCCGAATCCAAATTAGTGGATTCGTTGCATCCCTACTTTAAAGGGGTTGTTCACCTTTGAGTTAACTCTTAGTATGTTGTAGAGAGGGATATTCTAAAACAATTTGCAATTGGTTTTAATTTATCATTTGTGGTTTTGTGGTTATTCAGCTATTTATTCAGCAGCTCTCCAGTTTGCAGTTTAAGCAGTCTGATTGCTAGTGTCCAAGTCACCATAGTAACCATGCTTTGCTTTGAATAAGACACTGGAATGCCCAAAGAGAAAGATGGGTAATAAAAAGTAGCAATAACAATACATGTGTAGCCTTACAGAGCATTTGTTTTTTAGATGGGGTCAGTGACCCCCATTTGAAATCTGGACAAAGTCAGAAGATGAAGGCGAATAATTTAAAAACTATAAAATATAAATAATAAAGTCCAATTGAAAAGTTGCTTAGAATTTGACATTCTATAACATTTTAAAAAGTTAACTTAAAGGTGAACTACCCCTTTAGGCTAGGGCCACACGGGAAGATTCAGGGAGATTGGTCGCTGGGCGACTAATCGCCGCGTCTTTGAGGCAACCAATCTCCCTGAATGGCTTGCTGGTATCTTGCACCCACTAGCGCTAAAGTCGCCTGCACCCATTCACACGCGGCGATTCGTTTTTCAAAGTCGATCGAAATTGCCTTATTGAGCGACTTTGAAAAACGTATCGCCGCGTGTGAATAAGCGAAGGCGACTTTAGCGTTAGCGGGTGCAAGATACCAGCAAGCCATTCAGGGAGATTAGACGCGGCGATTAGTAATCTCCCTGAAATCTTCCCGTGTGGCCTAGCCTTAAATGTATTTTCGGTGGGATACCATATGAAAAACTTTAGCAGCCTCTAACTAAATCACATTCGTTTACATCTGTAAATAAAAGGTCCAAGTTGCTCTTCCCTTCCACTTGTGGACATAGATTTGGCTAGCAAGATCTATAATGCGGATAACCATGCTGGCACCCACACATAATGTTGCAGTTTAAAATGAAGTCCTATATTACATCTCTTCTAAAAGCAAAAGCAAATTTACAGGTCTACAGTTTCCTGGCCGAGGAGTTTGTTGGCTACAAAATTGAGTATCTGCAATATACCAGTCTGTTAGTACAATGTCAGATGTTTTACAGCCACTGAGCTAAGCTTATTTAAGTGTCCTGTGATTAGTCAGCCTCTGGACCTTTATTTACCTTCATATCTGATATATTTCAATGTCTTCCTGAGTCAGCTAGCCACTGTTTATATTTACTGCACTCTGCCTAATGAAAATGATTCATAAACTGGCCTTTCTATGTAAACAGAATAAGATTAATTACAAAACTCACCTTCTCTATGTTTCCATCAAGTAGTTTAGCTGAATAGTTTATAAGGATCCCACACCTCTGTATAAAATAACATTTATGCAGTTGTCTTGTTTCATTTTCTTTGTCCTGTCTTCTGTAATATGGCCATATAAATACTTTAAAAGGTTTGCTCTCCTTCTGTGGGCCCAGGTTTGTGGCATATACTTGAGTTGTAAGTTTACCGTGAAGTTAATTAATAAAAAGGTTGTTAATGGCACAGTATACACCTAAACCCCCCCTTTGCTAAAATATGCCTATTTTTTGATGCCTTTGATTAAGGGAATGCTTTCCCGAAACGCATAAGTTCGATGCTGTTACCTTAATGTTGCAATAAACTTCCTCAAACGTATCCGGAGTGCCACCTGATTTGCTTATCTGGACCATATTTTAATTAAAGAAAATAACAACAATATATAACGGTATGGGATCTGTTATCCGGAAACCAGTTATCCATAAAGCTCTGTATTATGGAATGTCCGTCTCCCATAGACTCAATTTTATCCAATTAATCCAAATTTTTACAAATTTTCTTTTTTCTCTGTAATAATAAAACAGTAGATTGCACTTGATCCAAACTAAGATATAAATAATCCTTATTCAAAGCAAAACCAGCCTTTTTGGTTTATTTAGGGCAGAGACACATGGTCAAATTCGGGGAGATTAGTCGCCCGGCGATAAATCTCCTTTTGGGCAACTAATCTCCCCGAACTGCCTTACTGTCAGCTAGAATGTAAATCACCGGGGGGATGGCAAGGGAAGGCAGTTCAGGGAGATTAGTCGCCCAGAAGAAGAGGAGATTTGTCACCTGGCGACTTATATCCCCGAATCTGACAGTGTGTCTCTGCCCCTTAATGTTTATATTATTTTCTAGTAGATTTAGGGTAAGGTAACACTGTGAGATTCGGGGAAATTTAGTCGCCCCCGGCAACTAATCACCTCTTCTTTGGGGCGACTAATCTCCCCGAACTGTTTCCCCGTGTCTTCCGCCTGCTACAATAAAAGAAGAATGCCTGCGGCATGGCACTCCTGGTGCTTCGTTTTCCGAAGTCGCCCCAAGTTTCCTCGTGAGGCAACTTCGGAAAACGAAGCACCACGAGTGCCATGCCGCTGGTGGTTTTTCATTGAAGCCGGCGGAAGACATGGAGAAGCAGTTCGGGGAGATCAGTCACCCCAAAGAAGAAACGATTAGTCGCCAGGCAACTAAATCTCCCTGAATCTCACAGTGTGACCGTACCAATTTCAAATTAAGGAAAGATCCGTTATCCAGGAAGCCCCAGGTCTTGAGCATTCTGGATAACAGGTCCCATACCTGTATGCATTTTTTGTTATTCAAAAGCACTAGTTCTCAAGCTGGACTGTTTTCACTGACCTTACCCCCCCACCCGCACACCTTACTTTATAAACAGGGCAATTTGTTCAGAGCTCCCTATCTACATTTCCCTTATATAAGAAGCAGATATTTAATCACCAGTCCACTGAGAAACCCCTGATAGTGTCATCATCTCCTTTGAAGTTCTTGAACTGGAAGTGACAAAGTGCTAAAATTAAGCTGGCTTTAACAGTTAAGTGACAGACATCCATGGATATTTCTTACTTAAAACAATATGCAAAAAGTATGTTCTGTTCATTGAGCTCGTGTTGAAAAGGGGTATATATTGTCCCTTCAAGAATTGTGTGTTTACCTTTATAAAATAGAGTATTAATAACATTAAAGGCTACAGGATCACAAATGAACAGTGGTTCTTGATGTGTTTTTTGGTACAGAATGCCTCTATTTTGCCTTTTTTTTAACAAGCCTTGAACTGTTTGTTTATCCACAGGTGGTTTTTCACAAGATGTCTCCAAATGAGACCTTATTCCTGGAAAGTACCAACAAGATCTACAAGGATGATATCTCCAACAGCTCCTTTGTAAATTTTCAGATCTGGGACTTCCCAGGACAGGTGGACTTTTTTGACTCTACCTTTGACTATGAAATGATTTTCAGAGGAACGGGAGCATTAATATATGTGATTGATGCCCAGGTATTTCATTTAATATGTCTGCATATGCAATGGCTTACACAGTGTCCCGTGCTTTGATATGATCAGTGATCAGTATTTTAAACTTGTCCGGGCAATGACACACTGTGCTATTGGTTGCTCTGTGTTTTGCCGTGGCTAATAAATACCAGAAAATACTGTGCCATAAATAATACTGAGAATTGTCTCTGCTAACATACTGAAATAATGTAATTGCTCAAAAATGGATTCACATGAATATTAGAGCAATTACATGATTTTGGGGGCCGATTCACTAACTTCAAGTGAAGGATTCGAAGTAAAAAAACGTTGAATTTCGAAGTGTTTTTTGGGCTCCTTCGACTACGACTTTGAATCGAAGGATTCGAACTAAAAATCGCTCCACTATTCGACCATTCGATAGTCAAAGTACTGTCTCTTTAAGAAAAAACTTCGACCCCCTAGTTCGCCATCTAAAAGCTACCGAAGTCAATGTTAGCCTACGGGGAAAGTCCCCATAGGCTTTCCTAAATTTTTTTGGTCGAAGGATAATCCTGGATTAAAATCCTTTGAATCGTTCAATTCGAAGAATTTAATTGTTCGATCGAACGATTATTCCTTCAATCGTTCGATCAAACTATTTGCGCTAAAATCCTTCGACTTCGATATTCGAAGTCGAAGGATTTTAATTCCCAGTCGAATATCGAGGCTTAATTAATCCTCGATATTCGACCCTTGGTGAATAGGCCCCGTAGTGTTAATACTGAGAATTGTCTCTGCTTAATCTATGGCAAGGTATTTTCTGTTATTTAGTAGCTGTGTCAAATATCACCAGGTGTCAGTGCCCTTACAGTGTCTCTTTATTTTTGCATTTGATTTTTATGGAAAAATTTGTGAGCAATATTATTCTTTTTTTACATGACAAATCCAGCAGGAGAGGATAACAGATTTTTTTTTTTCAGGATGATTACATGGAATCCTTAACAAGACTGCATGCCACAGTTTCTAAGGCCTACAAAGCAAATCCTGACATGAACTTTGAAGTTTTTATTCACAAAGTAGATGGCTTATCAGATGACCACAAGATAGAAACACAGAGGGATATCCACCAGAGAGCCAATGATGATCTTGCAGATGCTGGACTTGAAAAACTTCATCTTAGGTGGGTTACTGATCGATTGTCTGGAAAATTCACATGATTGCAACTACTGCTTTGGTGCGGTTATCTTTAAAGTGATATTAACCCTTCCACCATGTCTCTGGAGAGCATGAATCAGCCAGTTAGTGTCATTTTAAGGGAATCCATATTTTATTTTCTACCACCTCCTTTGTGAGGTAGCTATTTACGGAGGTACCCCTTTGTTACATATGCAAGTTATTATACAATATGTATGCTCTTATATGTGTTAATACTGCACTAGGCTTTTCACATGTCTTGTCCAATAGTGTAAAATCTCGATGATGGACAGCACCGTTTTTGCATATATGAAAAGCCATTATTATTACATGGCTACGACCAGAGATACAGTAACGTTTCGAGCCACATCTTGGCTCTTTGTCAAACTAACTGATACATTTATCAGACTTCCTTTTTAAAGCACTGGTGTGCTGAGTTAAGTACAAAACACGGTCTATTTAAACATTTAACACACAAAGTTTACAATACCATACAATATAGCAATACAAATGTAAACAATGAATCTTGTTGCCACTGGCACTTATCTGGTCATGGAATCCAAACTGTTCACGTAATTGTGTGTAAATAAATCTGTAAAATATAAATATTAAAATCAAAGTTAAAAGCAAAACTTTAGAAATATGTCTGCAAGTCGAGTAAACCAAGGGTATTGCCCAATAGCGTTTAGAAGTGGAACAGCTAGCTAGAGACCAAGTATTATTGGGGGGCCCCCAGAAACAGTTGGAACGTATTACATTCGTCTGTACTTTTACCACAATAAGTCCCCAAATAGCTAATATTTTATAGAAACATTGGAGTCTCTTGAGGGATGGCATTCCAAATGTACCAGCCTTTAAATCTCCTCCCATAATGTCCTACAGAAAGGAACATACGATTGGCTCAATGCTGGTAAAATCTGACTTGGGAGTTGTGGATGATAGACAGTCGACCTTACAACGCAGGAAAAATGGAACGTTTACATGCTTGAATTGTAAATGCTGCACTAATTGCCTGAAAGGTCCTAATATCTATCATCCTCAGAAGGGTACCCCTATTAAAATCAAAAGGTTTCACACCTGTTTGTATGATCAAATGCCCGTGCAGGTTTCTTTATGTAGGACAAACCACCCGCCAAGGGAAAGGATACGGGAGCATAAATCGGCCATTAAAACTAAAAGGTTGAGCAAGCTGTAGCGGGGCACTTTGTAGAGATGGGCCAATGGGGTACAACAGCTACGGTTTCAGGTGGTGGAAAATGTACCCCGCCCTAGACGAGGTGGTGACAGAGTAAGGAAATTTTTAAAAAGGGAAGCATACTGGATCCGCTGCCTGGAAACCTTAACCCCCAATGGCCTAAATAAAGAATACGACTTGCAGACAATTTTCTAAAGTTTTGCTTTTAACTTTGATTTTAATATTTATATTTTACACACCATTACGTGAACAGTTTGGATTACATGAACAGATAAGTGCCAGTGGCAACAAGATAAATTGTTTAAATTTGTATTTCTATATTGTATGCTATTGGAAACTTTGTGTGTTAAATGTTTTAAATAGACCGTGTTTTGTACTTAACTCAGCACACCAGAGGGCGCTATCTGGAGTGCTTTAAAGGGCAACTAAAGTCTAAAATAGAATGTTAGAAATGTTGTATTTTATATACTAAATATAAACATGAACTTACTGCACCACCAGCCTAATAAGACAAATGATTTATGCTTTCAAAGTTGGCGCAGGGGGCTGTCATTTTGTAACTTTGTTAGACATTTCTGCAATATCAAGACTCGCACATGCTCAGTGTGGTCTGGGCTTCAGTTGGGAGGTTAAGCTTAGGGATCGTCATAAATTATCAAAACAGCACAAGTCAAATAATATCTACCATAGAAGCCAATACAACAAGACTGATTAGTAATCAGAATATAAAGACTGTACTGAGTCTCTGGATACATATCTCTACAGGGAATCCAACATTGCTGCTCGAGTTCCCCCTGCCATTTGAAAGTATGATCATTTACCTGCATAGCAGTTGGGGACTGTCTGACAATTCCTATCCACAGCAGTAAAATAAGGGGGAATTTCACTGCATACAGTCAGGTTAATTATAAAAACAGTAGACATTTTTTAATTAAAGTATATTGGAGATAGACTTCGTTTTCATTAAAGAAAGTAAAAATGGGATTTTATATTTTTGCCTTTATATCCCCTATAAAAAGAAAGTCTGATAAATGTATCAGTTAGTTTGACAAAGAGCCAGGATGTGGCTCGAGACGTTACTGTATCTCTGGTCGTAGCCATGTAACAATAAAGGCTTTTTATATATACAAAAACAGTGCTGTCCATCATCGAGATTTTGCTGTACTAAGTGGTGTGTGCTGACTCGTATATTCTTGTCCAATAGTGTATACATTCTAATTAAACAAAATACTTCTACTTTTTGCATGTCAATATTAATATCTGCTTCCTGTCCTGTTGGATTTATTCATTTAAAATATTTTTCATAAAAGCAGACTGTATTTGTCCAGTTATACGTTTATACATAAAGTGATTAAAGGCAAGCACGTTATCACTGGCAGCTGCCAAGATGCTTCTGATTTTTGTCAAGATCTTTCCTTAGGAATTGGCAAGGGCATGCTAAATTTAGTCCCAGAAAACCCCACTTATTGACTCCTCCTAAGCTGGTGCCACCAGATCCTTGCAGTAATTGATACCTGCGAGAAAGTCATCCAAAATATAAATAAGAGCTGCTCTGGAAACAGTGCGGTAGTATTTGTGTCACATATTGGGGCCTGTTAGCATGGTCGTTTCCTTTTCCTGATGGATTTTGTGTAGTCAGTGGCTTTGGCATCATATCTGACAGAGTAAGTGCTTCACCACGTACTTCAAGGGCACCTGTTGGGCAAAAATATTATCCTGCACTCCAGTAGGGGGTAACAGTATTTTTTTTAGTTGCCCTCGCTAGCGCTTGGCCACTTGCACAGGCAGGGAGCTCCCAGTGTGAGTGACCATGTCCCTTTAAAATTAGATCTCAATAAACCTGGGATCCTCCAGCTGTTACTGATCTAAAACTACATCAGCCTTCATTAACATTGAATGTTAAATTTGAATATTCAAATCTTTTTTTTTGGGTCAAAACCCACAAATTTGAATTTTAAATCGCCAACTCAAATTCGAATTAGAATGTGAGATTTCTCATATCTTGACAGTTCGAATATTTACCATCTGCCGAGTTCATGTACAAGTCAATGACAGAGGTCCGTTGAACCATTTGAAGATGTTAATTGCCTTCCTGACATTCAAGTTTTTATTTGGAGGAAAACTTGATACAAATTAGATCGAATATTAGATGTTCGAATCTTTTTTTTTTTTTTTTTATAAATATCCTCCCATTCGAGTTGTGAGTACATACAAATCTATAAGGGTTAAAAAAAATTCACATAACTTTGAAATTCGACCTTTGATAAATCTGCTTCTTGGAGTGCTACAGGTTGCATATCTGCTTTATATACAGGTATGGGATCTGTTATCCGGAAACTCTTTATCCAGAAAGTTCTGAATTACGGAAAAGGCGATCTACCATAGAATGGAAAAACAGGACTTTGTACTTGATCCAAACTACTGTAAGATATAAATAATCCACATTGGAAGCAAAACCAGCATAAGTTATATGATTTTCTAGTAGACTTAAGGTATGAAGATCCACATTACAGAAAGATCCGTTATCCGGAAAACCAAAAGTCCCGAGCATTCTGGATAACAGTTCCCATACCTGTACACCAAAACGAACTTGGTTTTGAATGTATAGTCTAGTCATATTTCCCTTTTATTGATTTTATATGATATTAATTTGTATTAGTACAGGTATGGGACCTGTTATCTAGAATGCTTGGGACCTGGGGCTTTCCAGATAATGGATCTTTACGTAATTTGGATCTTCATACCTTAAGTCTACTAGAAAATCAATAGGCTGGTTTTGCTTCCAATAAGGATTAATCATATCTTTGTTGGGGTCAAGTACAATGTACTGTTTTATTATTACAGAGAAAAAGGAAATAACTTTTAAAAATTTAGATTATTTGGATAAAATGTAGTCTATGGGAGGCAACCTTTCCAGAATCAGGAGCTTTCTGGATAAGGATTTACCCGGTAAAAATTATGGTTGATCCCAATGTTATTAATAGGGAAACAAGATTTACCTTTTTGTATCTCACTGTGCAAAAAGAATGGTGTGAAGTTCCAAATTTAGATCCAGAGTTCTGCATGCATTTTTTTTCTGCATACTATCGACATGTGTGGCCATATAACATCCAGTTGTTTAGCTCCTGGGCTGATGCTATCATATCATAGCAAGTCATGCTGCTAATTAAGTTTAGAACATTTAAAAAAGAAATTGACAATGTTTAAATGTGTTCCATCCTTTAATTGTGTGTCTGCTACCAGTCTGACTGCTGCTTATTTTCTTCCAGCTTTTACCTAACTAGTATCTATGATCACTCAATATTTGAAGCATTTAGTAAAGTTGTGCAGAAACTTATTCCACAACTGCCAACACTAGAAAACCTGCTGAATATATTTATATCGGTAAGTAAACGTTACATATCCAGTCACTTTTGACAGAATTCTAATGTATTTTTGGCATGTTTCTGTTGCTTAAAGGGATACTATTGCTTTTTCATGTAAGGTTATTCTTCCTTTAATATTTACCAGACATATTTTTTTTTAAAAAACTTTAATTACGATTAACTCTTTCTGAGCCTGCAGTCAGGAGACCCTGGTCATTTTATGAAGGCACTCTTGATTCTACATTTGGCGACACAAAATGGATTCAGTGTTGTATTTTTCTTGCTTGAAAGTCAGCGGGCTTTTGCAAAAGGCTATCTGTGTTTGAGCACTGCAGCTATTTCTCTCTTTTCTGCATTACCTGTCATAGACTTCTTGAGGTTGTGCTGTGACCTTAAAGGGTGGTTGCTATTTGTAGCAACTTTGCAGTTATTTATTTTTTTATTATAGTTTAAGCCTTATGGCACACTGGAGTCAAATAAGATAGCTGAACAGTGCTCAAAGCTTTCCCTGTTGCCTTACATACATAGTAATAACATACATAGTAACATACATAGTAAGTTAGGTTGAAAAAAGACACACGTTCGACCTTTTAACTCTATATATAACCAGCCTAACTGCCAATTGATCCAGAGGAAGGCAAAAAACACCATCTGAATCCTCTCAAATTTGCCTCAGAAGGGGAGAAAATTCCATCCTTTGTCCAAAATGGCAATCGGACTAGTCCCTGAAGCAACTTGTATTATGAGCTATCTTCCATAACCCTGTTTTCCCTCACTTGCTAAAAAGCCGTCCAACCACTTCTTAAAGCTATCTGATGTATCAGCCTGTACAACTGATTCAGGGAGAGAATTCCACATCTTCACAGCTCTCACTGTAAAAAAACCCTTCCGAATATTTAGGTGGAAACTCCTTTCTTCTAATCGGAATGGGTGACCATGTGTCAGCTGGAAAGACCTATATATACTTGTATAGATGGGAAATTTATTGGCTTGAAAAATGTGTACTAAAGTCAGCTGCTGATACCAGCTGTAAGACACAAAGAGATATCAAGAATAAATGTACAAGGTTTTATGGTGCTATTTGAGTTGTACACATTAATGAAATAAAAAAAGCCTAGCAGTGTTTCTGTTTTTTGCTGCCATCAAGTGTATAAAATAATTATTACAAGAACAATTTTATGTGAGTGATAAAATTGTCGGTTTATTTTCTGGGAAGCATGTGTTGTGTTAACTTTGATTTGTAATGTATTTACTGTTTACTTACAAACATAATGAACTGATATTTGAAAGTACAGGTTTGGGACCTGTTATCCAGAATGCTCGGGGCTTTCTGGATAACAGATCCTTTCTTCATACCTTAAGTCTACTAAAAAAACATGTAAACATTAAATAGCCCAATAGGCTTGTTTTGCTTCCAATAAGGATTAATTATATCTTAGTCTGGATCAAGTACAATGTACTGTTTTATTATTACAGAGAAAAAAGCAATGCATTTTAAAATTTGTATTATTTGGATAAAATGGAGTCTATTGGAGACAGCCTTTCTGTAATTCAGAACTTTCTGGATAACAGGTTTCTGGATAATGGATCCCATACCTGTACCATGTGTGATAATTCATTTTTCCCTTTTGTTTGACTGCCCCATGGTGCTCCAAAGAGACTAATGCTTGATTCTCTATAAAGGGGGTGGTTCACCTTTAAGTTAACTTTTAATATGTTATAGGGGTCCCCAACCTTTTTCACCCGTGATCTACATTCAATTGTAAAAAGATTTGGGGAGCAACACAAGTGTGAAAAATGTTCCTGGGAGTTGCCAAATAAGGGCTGTGATTGGCTATTAGTAGCTCCTATGTGGACTGGCAGCCTACAGGAGGCTGTTTTTGGCAATACATCTGGTTTTTATACAACCATAACTTGCCCCAATGCAGGAATTCAAATATAAGCACCTGCTTTGAAGCCACTGTGAGCAACATCCATGGGGTTGGGGAGCAACTTGTGGCTCGCGAGCTATAGGTTGGCGATCACTATGTTATAGAATGACTAATTCTGAATAAAAAGCTAAATAACTCAAAAACCACAGATAAAATGAATATGTAGAATATACTTGCTCCTAATTTGTCTTCCCAGTCTCCCAGTGCACATGCAGTATAGTGATATTATTTGCTTGCAATTCTTTTCAGATGTTGCTTTGTACCAAGGTACCTCGCATAACAGCACAACATATTCAGTCTGCTGTATGGCTTTCTCTTCAGTGACATAGGCTTGTTGGTTTTGCAGCTTACGCCTATAAACTGATCACACCTATGCCTATGTCACTGGAATCAGTGATGATCTCAGAAATTAAATGTATTTTTTTTATAGTCAAAATGATTTATTTATTGTTTTTTTTCAGAATTCTGGTATTGAGAAGGCTTTTTTGTTTGATGTGGTCAGTAAAATCTACATTGCCACTGACAGCTCTCCTGTAGACATGCAATCGTATGAATTGTGCTGTGATATGATAGATGTTGTAATAGATGTGTCCTGTATATACAGGTAAGCAGACCATTCTTTTAGTCCCATGATCATATATCTATTTTTAAAACTGATATTGCACATGGAAGCAAATATTATTCTAAGCAGATACTGTACAATAATTCTATTTTAGTGGTTTTACAAATAGTGAATGCAAAACAGGTATGAGACCTGTTATCCAGAACGCCCAAGACCTGGGGTTTTCCATTTTTCTGTCATTTGGCTCTTGATACCTTAAAGTGATACTGACACTAAAAAACTACTTTTTAAAATATGAATGTACATT
This sequence comes from Xenopus petersii, assembly GCA_038501925.1. Classification (NCBI taxonomy): domain Eukaryota; kingdom Metazoa; phylum Chordata; class Amphibia; order Anura; family Pipidae; genus Xenopus; species Xenopus petersii. The sequence goes on along the minus strand of CM076675.1, from coordinate 71,127,646 downwards.
AAAATTTGCCTATAGGTCATGCGGACCAAATACTTTATGGCAAAATTATAAGAAGCATGCAAAGTCAATTTTATGGTAGATGTAAAAAAAAGGTTACATTCCTGGTGTCAGTATCTACCAGACAGTCGCCTATAAATAAACCCAATAGGCTGCTTTTGCATCCAATAAGGATTAATTATATCTTAGTGTGGATCAAGTACAGGGAATTATTATTGCTGGATTATTTGATTATAATGGAGTTCCTTTCTTCCCTCCATGTTGGCTATGTCACAAGAATAAGGAAGGGGGATGGTTGAAACTGGTTAAAAACTGAATTTGTTCTTTGTTTATTGCACAGCTTGCATGCAGATTGCAATGGGAGTGCTTACGACAAGGAATCAATGGCAATTATCAAGCTTAACAACACAACAGTTTTATATTTAAAAGAAGTTACAAAATTCCTGTCACTTGTGTGCATCCTTAGAGAAGAGAGCTTTGAAAGGAAAGGTGAGTATATACATGGACATATATTGTATTTGTGTCCCTTTCAGCTTCAGTAGTTAAAACTTAAATAAATAAATAATCATTGACTGCTATTGGGGCAGAAAGAAACAAATTAACTGAATTATTCCACTACTAATGCCATTTTCTGCATTCAACATCTATTTTGACTTGGTGCAACAAGTGTTGTTATATGAAGGAAGTGCTTTGTTTACTTCACCAGTCTTTTTATCATTCTCATTGATGTGCTATGTTTCCTTTATGGTGACGTGTTTGTGCACTCCCTTAATTCTGATTTTCTTTTGCATTTAGGTTTAATAGACTACAATTTCCACTGCTTTCGTAAAGCAATTCATGAAGTGTTTGAAGTGGGCGCTGCTTCCCACAGGACCTTCAGTCAGCAATCAAGCAGCCCAAATCTCAATGCTGTGACTCATAATGGCACACCGGCCAACGCTGTTTAATACCTGACCTACTGGCCTTTTTACTATGGAACTAATAGCGAGAGCGCTCTGCTTGAGGGACAGTGCAACTCGTTTGTGACCAAGCCAGTCTGATATAGTGTTATGGAATGACCATTGTGGAATTCTAGTCTCTGATATATCTATACTGTATATAATAATGGAATGCTGAACCAGTCATTTTCAGATATTGGCTATGAAATTTAAAATATTGGACTTTATATTTTAATACAGGTTTGATTCTTGTAATAGAGCTGTTTGGCCTTATATCTATAAGAACATTCTCAGAATCTAATGTCCAATGGACTTGCATTGTACAGATATTTTGAGTGTATATACTAACCCTGGAAAATGTACACAGTTATGCTTGTGGTTGTTACACTGTTGGAAGACGCACACTGTTCTAAGATCTGAAAACATTCCAGGAGCTGTCACTGTTTTCATAAATAGATATTCCATTCACATTACATGTTACCAAGAGCATGGGGCGTCAAGGTCTTCTTCAGACATTCCTGTAACGATAGATGCATCTGTGAAGTCTGGCGACAGAAAAGCTGTGGGTTTCTGTGGAATGTCACTTGAGAAAGAGTGCTTTGATCCATTGGGTAGTTTGTTCACTGTAAGGTGGTTTACACAGGAATGCAATCAAAAATTGAGTTTAATTTTTCAAAGGATAAAAAAACCCCAAAAAATAGTAATTAGAATGTGCCATAAGGGTTTGCATGCCTCGGTGTAAATCAGTTCTTGTGGTCATTGTCCTAAATCTGTTAATGTTTTTGTTACCTTTTTATTCTGTGTTTTTTTGTGTAATGGTTTCTGTACATATCACTGAAAAATGTAAAACATTCATTGTGCATAAATCAAGGGTAAGCATTTGTTTCAGAGCTGCTAAACAACTGCACTGTTCACTGTACTGGTGAAAACTTTTCTTTAATACACCTTTCCGGGGATGTGATTTTCTACCTTTCACCCTTTTATCTACAAGTGTCCTCATATTTTAAACAGTTCAGGGATAGATGTTAATGCTTTTTAATCACTTTCGGTAGTTTGAATTCACTTTAAAACCTTGGGCGCCTGCTCTATGCTCCCAGTAGTAATACAGCAGCTTTCATTCTACCTTTTCATTTTCCGAAGTCTCCCGAAGTTGTCTCATGAGGAAACTTTGGGTGACTTTAGAAAGCTGAAGGGATCCGACAGCCATCCCGTTGGCGATTTAAATTCTAGCTGGCAGGAAGGCAGTTCGGGGAGATTAGTCGCCCGAAGAAGAAGCGATTTTTTGCTGGTGAACAATCTCCCAAAATAGTAGTGTGTGCCCTGGCCCTGGAAGAGTTACACAGATATTAACACTTCTCATATTGGATGTATTCATAGTTTTCTTTTCTTTTTTTTGAAGTGTAGACTTGAAGAGATTTCTAATGCATTATCCATTGTCTATATTTCATTTACTTTGTTGGCTACATTTTAAATCCCCTCCATTGTCACTTGCCTAGGGCACTCTTCTGTCACTATACCACATTGCTGCGCCTGTTGACAAACCAAAGGCCTTTGTATTGCTGAGCTCCTCTGGATCACTTACATAAGTGCCACTGTAAAATGTTTTTCAGAATCTGTACTTCGAGTGATTGTGCATTCTGCAAAGAGTTTGTGATTTTGCTTGAACATTCATATGGACCAGAGTGAAAGTCTTAAAAATGCTTTTATATTTATATTTTTCTTTCACTCCTTTATGTATAAAAAAAAAAAGGGGGTTCTCAATAAACTTATTTACTTGCAACACGGTTTACTTCTCTCACTAAAAGAATTCTGGGAGCATTCTGAATCTGAGGTTTGATACTAAAACTTGAACAAAACAGTAAAAAAAAAAATACTCTGATCTATAGAAGCTATTTTTAAAAAAAATATACAAACTTGCTTGACTGCAAGAAAAAATAAATCAGTTAGTGTTGTCAAACCACACCATGCATATATATTTATATTTGAGTTTTTTTTTCCCCAAGATCAGGTTTTATTAAAATACATTTATGTTCTCAATGCACTGGGTACATAGGAAATTAAGTAAGCAACATAATTTTCAAGTTTTGTGTTAGCACTGTATAGGATAGTTTAGCAATAGGTAATATTTTGCTGCACACCCCCTTGTTCCAACATGCAGTGAATCAGGTCTTAATCATAATTTTTCTATTGTTTAATGCATAATACAAATATATGTTCTAAGCAAGGAAATTGAAGCTACTCCATGTTTGGTTCTTGTGACGCATACACCCCCCTTTATTGTGACTGTTTATCTTTGTATTGGTAATCAAATGATTTATATCACAGCGACCAAACAAGGAGTAGCGTAGAATCCGTCTCCTCCTTCCCTGTTGGCCTTTTTTAAGAAAACAACATAACAAAAAGCAGTATATTTTTGTGCCTACAACAATAGGCAGAAGTTGTGTTCAGCACCACTTAATGACTCATTTTGTTCAAGTAGGTAGACTGCCCCTTTGGTGCAGGTAATAACCCCCCTAGCATTGAACCTTTAGATATACAACTTAATAGTAACTATCAGTGAGAATAAATAGGATAACCCTCCCTAGATGAATTGTTGGGGAATATGTGAATGTTGCTCCTTTAACCTTTTCCCTGTTGGTGATCGACACTACTGTGACACTGCTCTTGGCCCAGACATGCATTTTATTCCATTCATATGAATGGAGGGCAAAAAATACATCACTGCTGCTCTTTGGGATGGGATAAGTGTCCCTTTTTTAAATTTCCCACCATAACAAATGGTTGAACAATTTTTTTTTTTCTGTGTATAGTTTTTGTCCTCTCCCCATGGTACAGGCCCATAGAGTAGCCAGCCATCTTAATCACAAATTCCTGTGTGTAAGAGCCCATAGTGTTGCCAGATTTTTTGTTTTAAGTTGCACAACCATGTGGATCTCAGACAACAATATGTTTATAAGTCATGAATTTGTTCAGTTGTCTTCATACACTTTGTATGTGGGTTATGGCACGCCAGGTGACTTTTTTCGCTCTGGCGAAAAGTTGTTCCTAAAGTGCGAATTTTACTGAATGTTACCTCTTTCGCCAGAGCTGACTTCGCCACCTCAGACCAGGCGAAATGCTAAAAAGAAGCTACATCTTCCTCAATCTTCTGTCTAGGGCTGCACCGAATCCACTATTTTGGATTCAGCCAAACCCCCAAATCCTTAACGATGGATTTGGCCGAATACTGAATCCTAATTTGCATACGCAAATTAGGGGTGGAAAGGGGAAAACATTTTTTACTTCCTTGTTTTGTGACAAAAAGTCACGCAATTTCCCTCCTCGGCCCTAATTTGCATATGCAAATTAGGGTTCGGCCAGACAGAAGGATTCGGCCGAATCTGAATCCTGCTGAAAAAGGCCGAATCCTGGATTCGGTGCATCCCTACTTCTGTCACTTACATCATATCTTTGCCGAAAATGCATTAAAGTTGCAAAAAATGCTATTGACTTCTCCTTTTTTGAAGCAGGATTGCCTGCAAAAGTCCTAAACATTCATTTTACAGTGGGCTCATGTGTAGGGCATTATATAAATTCTCTTGTCTTTATTAAGGTTCCCTGGACATTTGTAATAAAAAGTGGTAACTTCAAGCATTTGCACCAACATTTGCACCAACATTTATAATAAAGACCTGCATACAACTTTAAATTACCCGCCGTATGCAAATTGACCTAAGCACAAGATCACTAGTGAATTTTTGCTAGGCACAAAAGAATGCTAGCGCATCTTCGCTATAAGATGCTCGCACTGCCGAATTAACGCCAGTGAATCGCCAGCAATCGGTGTCCAGGGCACAACTTCGCTTATTAGCGAATTAGTGTAGTGGTAGCGAATTTGCGCCTGGCGAAGTGGTTCAATGTGTGTGAAGCGGTTGCTGGGGAAAATTTGCCCTTTAATGAATCTGCCCCTTAGATACTTTTGTAAAAGTTTAAGATAAGGAGGTCTCTTGGGAGAACTTAGACTCACATCTGAAAGGGAAATTCACCTTCATAAGCAAAACTGTCATAACACATAAAAAACGCAGAATTGTGTGAACATGGTAATTAGGGCGTGGTCAAAAAAGTTTGGCCGCGCTACGTGTGGCAAATCTTTTTTCCTCTCTGTTTTCAAAATTTTGGGAGGTATGTGTTAAGATCACTTAATAAATAAGTGGACATTCATGTTTTTTTTTTTATAATATGATTTTAGTTGAAGTTGAAAACCAGTAGGGCTGCCTGAGCCAATTGAAAATGTTTATCATTTATCCTAATGGACTCAATGTTAGTCCAGGGATTACTTGTTTCACCTTTTTGGATAACTTTGTTAATTGCTTTCAAAAATTGAATGAAACACCCATGAGCCCGAGAACAAAATTTGCAACTGAGCCATCTCTGCAGTGTTAACTGCCAGCTCTTTACTGATTTCACATGCTGCCCTGGTGTGGCTCCTGGTGCACTCACCTGCCCCTGCTACTTACACCAATAATTGCTTTAGAACTTTATGTGGAGAACTAGACTTTTAATACATATTTAACTATCGTATCCTTACTCATGTTAAATGTTTTAAGCTATTAAACATATTTTTGTTTATAAGGGACTTTATAAAAGCAAATGTGATTAACTAATTCTTTATATTGAGTATACAATAAAGCAGATAAAAATTCTCCTCTGTGTAATGGTACAGATGGTTCAGCTCAAACAAGTGACTGACGCGGGGTACGTAATCTTGATGTTTATGCAAAGGACCCAAAGCCTGATGGGATACACCCTTGAGTACTTAAAGGATAACTAAACCCTCCTCAAGATATAACCGCCCCCTCAACTGCCCTCGATCTGCTCCATTTACCTCTCCCTCCCCGCACAGTGCATTACCTATATTAGTGCTCCTATTTGAAATCCCGAGTGCAAGAAGCAGGAGTCCCTCGGTTGAAACTTCTGTCGATTTGTATCCTTTTCGTGTCTGTTCCTCTACACGGAGCCTGCAAGCACAGGCACGGTTGTGGCTAGTCAGGGTTTACATCAGGGGGACCAGCTGAGCTGCAGAAGAAGCCGTTCTGCAGAAGAACTAAGAAGCCTACAACAGAAAAGAATGAAGAACCGGCAACAAAAAAGAACAAAAGAAGCTGTTGCTGGAGAAGAATGAAGAAGACCTCTCGCTGAGGAGGAACTTTAAAGGAGAAACAAATGTGCATGCGCCTCGGAAATTTTCATGACATTTTTCATGAGTTTCGGAAATTTTCGTGACTTTCGGTGCATGAGCAGTTGTTCGGGACCGGAATATTACTCCAACTGCGCATGCGCCAAAAACGATGGTCTGCTTCCTAAGCTTAACGAAGAAAAGAAGATGGCGGCCGTGAACTCCCCAGGGCAGAATCTGCACGAGGGGTAAGTAAAAAGTTAGGGGCATTTGCCCTGGGTATTAGGCAAGTTGGGAGGGAGGGGGATCTACATAGTGTAGGGGGTAGGGTTTTTTTATGTTACAGGTTGAATTCTCCTTTCAAGGATAAGTTTCACTGAACGCCAATGTTCTTTTTTTTAACCCACTGGCTGCCAATTAACCCAGTAGAAATCCCCTGGCCCTGACCACCAATGCTTTTTTTTTTTTTTTTTTAACTTGTACTGCCGGTGCACTATAAAAGCCAATTTGGAATTCTACATAATTGTCTAGAGCCTATAGTGAATCTGACATTAGACTTTATCTTTTCTATGCAGAAAATGTCAATGTCAAAGCCTATGACTTTTGCTTCTCAGGGTGCTTTTTCTCTTATACTGCAAAAGCAGTGGCACTGACATTTTACAACAGAAGTCATAGGTTTCTTTGCCCAGTAGTCTTTAGTATTTGTTGAATACAAATACTGTAATAAATTTTCTGTAATTTCTGTCTTTGGACATCTTGGCTGCTTTTCCAGTTTTGAAATTAGGAATACTTCAATGATATTTCTGTAGTAACTCTGTAGGTAAGGCTTTATAAAGTTGTAATATAAAAGTGAATTTTCATCCTATGTCTTGTGAAATATGCATTATTTCTCTGAAGATTAGACCTTCTTTCTCTGTCTTCATGATCTGAATTTTTTCCTTAAATAAATTCCAGATATCAGAGGTTTCAGCAAATACTTGCGCATTTTTCCATGTATACATTTTTTTCTTTGCGTTTTTCTTGAATCGGTAAGAAAATGCTAACTCGATTTCTGATAACTCAGCCCCTATGTCTAGCAAATCGTATGCACAAGTCAAGAAGTTGAAGGCCTCTTACAAGCTTCTTTAACTGTGTTCCCCACTGTGGATGTTTTATGTGTTCCACCCCAGAGGAACAGGATTTTCAACTTGCTTGAACATATAAGAAAAACTCCCCAATGTCTCCCACTGCACCTTGTCAGGTTTGATGTGTTTTCTTTATTATATACCACCTTTTATTTGTAAATCACAGAAAAACATTTTAAAATAGTGTCTTGCCACCGTTTTCTGTGAAGTTCCAGTCTACATCTAATTGGCCCCACCATAGCATACCTTGCAAAATTAGATTTAGCTGCTGGCGAGGCTCTTGACTGTGACACGCTGCAATAGTTAGTTTTACAGGACCCTTGACAAGGCCACACTCTTGTACCAGTAGTGATGAGCAATTAATTTACCAGCCATGGATTTGCGGCAAAATTCCGAATTTCGCCATGTGCAATTTTTTTCGTGAAACTGCGGGAAAAATTTGCAGAGATAAAACGACCATTGACTTTAAGGCATTTGGACAAAAACATCACCATAAGAAAAAACGCCCATTGACTTTAATGCATTTGGATGGAAAAAAATTGTTGTGCGTGTAAAAATTGATTTCAATGCGTTTCGCAAAAAAGTTTCACTCATCATTATGTACCAGTTCTTCTCTTTGTTCTATATCAGATAGATATACCATATAATAGCTCAATATTTACAAGACACTTTAAATTCAACAGGATATGCAGCATATGTCGGACTACCCTGTTCTGAATATTTCAGATATTTAGGCTGTGAGGCAACCTTGGCCATGCATGCAGGCCCAGATTTATGGAAAGACCACCTAGGCCCGGGCCTAGAGCGGCAGGATTTTAGGGGGGCGGCGTGCTGCCCAACCACACCCACATTGGTTCAAAAACCCTGGGGATGTGCTGGAGATACAATAATTTTTTCAATTTCCCCATTCATGATGAAAATTTGCACGAATAAAGGGGAGGGACAGGGGCGACAAACGGCAGTGGGCCTAGGGGTGCCCTCTTTGTAAATCCCGCCCTGCATGAATGGTTAATTCAATGTCCTCCTAGTGCTCCTACACACTTGGGACCGATTGTATGAAAGCATATTATATATTATGTAATGGCATCTAGGGCAATTGCATACTAAATCATGGCATACAGTAAGTGACCTGAACAGTCCTTTGTCCTGTAGCACTTTATGTGCATATGATCTTATAGTAGAAAGTATTATTGGTATTGTACTACTCATGCAGGCATAATGTATTTGTTTACATACTACCACTATTAAACAAGTCTACTATATGTCAGTATTGCACTGTTTTTATAAAACCTTTTAGCTAGACAAGCTTTAACTTTTTAGCAGTTATTAAAGTCTAAGCTTCATAAAACAATCTTCTGTCTGAAACAGAAAAATATAAAAGAAGAATATAAAATGAGGAGTTTCATACAAATTTTAGTACAGAGAGGATGGCTGTAGTATAAAGCAACCAATTTAAAATCAATCTTCACCCCAAAGTTAAATCCTGTGCGGTCCTTTCTCCATCTACCCTTTACTGACCATAATATGTGTTTAAAACTTAACTGTAGTGCATCAAACACATTAAGTAAATACAATGAAAAATAAAATAAAAAAAATTACACTCCATTTTATAAAATGGTCCATGTGCCATAAAACAAAAAGATGTTGCAGGTTACAGTTTTATTGTGAACAGTATCAAAATAAAATGAAGCAAAAAGGCAGCCAATGAGTGTGTTAAAATCCTCAGAACATGGCAACGGCAAGAAAGCAGAGCAGCCATGAATTTTAAGACAAAGCTGGAATGCAGGTGGCAAATGGAAACCTCTAAATACATCTGCAATTGCATATGTAACAAGTAAATAATTTGAAATGCTAAAATTAAAGTACACTGCATTTAATGTGCAACAAATGAAAGGAGAGCAAAATTTTCTTTTGAAGCTCTCTAGATAAAGGGTGTCACCAAAATAAAATCCTTACCCATAACCCTTATTCATAATGTTCATAATATACATATTTATAAGATGTGAGGGCTACGTAGATTTCTTTAAGCACAAATGTCGGAATTGGCCTCTATAGGCTTGAACGTAAATCCCACCTAAAGTGTAAATCATGATCTAACAGTTCATTCCTGCATTGGCCACAAATATCCCCATTAGATCTTCCTTGTGGGTGATTTTAATGAGGTGCTTTTTTAATTTTTAAAACAATGTGGGTTTCCTTCAGTAAAACAAAATGAAGTTCAATCTCTATGACAGTGTAATCCTTGAGATGATAGACCCTATTATGATAACTAAAGCTACTGGTTATGTACTGAATCCCCCTTAACCCCAGTCACCAAGTTCTTTTTATTTATCAGCACAGCTCCTGTAGTTTATAATTCTGCACTGCACTATGCCGCCATCACCCTTAGATGGCTTGCCCCTTCCCCCCACACTCACCTTTTTGGTGCTGGAGGGGGGTCAGAGGGAGGGATCCATGATGCTATTTGCAATTGAGCTCTCTCCACTGATGAATTTCCAATTTGAAAACTGTAAATTCTGCTCTTAGGTTATTCATGAGCGGCATACAACTAGGGATAAAAGGGTCTGCGCTTTAACCAATGGATATTGGTAATTTCACTTTCCTTGATCTTTTAAGTCTTTTAATTCAAAAGCAGGAAAAGGAGAATCAGTTTTCGAAATATTGAATTATTTGATTATGACGGAGTCTTTGGGAGATGGCCTTCCCATAACTTGGTGCTTTCTGGATAATGGGTTTACAGATAAAGGATCCTATACTTATAATTAGACGGCAGGGATGTAAACGAAATCTCCCCACCATTAGCCTTGTGTTTATGAATAAAGGACACCAGAGCCATTTTTGGGTGAAAGTCGGCCACAGCTTTATTAACATATTCCAGCATATGGCCTTTGTAACAGCGATGGGAATACAAGCCTCCACAAAATGAGCATTAGTGCATCAATTTGCACAAACCAAAGAAGCAAGAGTGATCTTCATTGAAAAGAAGCCAACAAACCTTGGGGCCACAACTTTTCTTTTCATTCCAAGATATTAAGGGATCAATGTGCTGTTAATATGAACGAATTTTGTTAGAACAGCACCACCTGCTGGTTATTTCCCCACCAGTCTGACCACCAATTAGTCAAGGAAGTTGTCAGGAGAGAGAAAGAGGCTGCTCTGATGTTCTTCTGCATAGGAAAAAAAAATAGAAAACATTTTGAAATATTTCCTAAGCAGAAGAACATCAGAGCGGCCTCTTTATTTTACCACACAACCTCCTTGACTACATGGTAGTGAGGCTGGTCTAAAACTGACCAGCAGGTGGAGCAGTTGTAACAAAATTCATTCATATCTAGTATAGGTAAATCTAAAAACAGCTGGACTTGCTGAGTAATCATTGAAGACGTTTCACTACTCATCCGAGCAGCTTCTTCAGTTCAACTGACTGGTGTGGGAAGATCTCGGCATATAAACACTTCCACTAATCCAATCACAATCAGATCCAATGAAGTGGCGGCCTTTACAGAACACATTAACTCAGTGGACAATTACAATGAAAATCTTCATAGTCAAAGGTCATTCATATTAACAGCACATGTATCCCTTAATATCTTGGAAAAATTTTTTAAAAAAATAATGAATATACTGTACATGGCAAAAGTTCTTAGAATAGCACTCTCATCAATTTTCCAATCACTTATTTTAATAGCTCAATATTTATGAGTCACTTAAAATTCAACAGGATATGCAACATGTGTCAGTCTGACAGCTACCCCAAATGCTCTGAATATTTAAAATCTTTGGACTGTGAAACAATGTTGGACAACTTTACATGATTCAACTGCTGTAATAATAACCATAGTAAGCTCCATCAATGGTTAATTCCGTTTCCTTCTAGTGCCCACTTGAGATTAAGGGGGAAATGTAATAAAATTTGCAAATAAAAATTCCATTTCGAATCTTAATTGCGCAATGCGAACCTTTAACACCTGCTCTGCAGTTTTGTTAAATATTTTTTTGCAAAATTGGTTTGCAATTGTGAAATTGAATTACGTACACTGCAAACATGGTCTCTAATGGCGCTAGTGTCTTTGCAAATGATTTTTGCACTAACGAAACATATTACATTCCCCCTTAATTGAATGGAAGCATACTGTATAACAAATGTGATATAAAGGCTTTGGCTTGGCATCTAGGGGTATTGCACAGTAAATCATGCCATAAGTGACCTGAGCAGTCCCTTGTCCTATAGCACTTTAAGTGCATATAAATTTCATAGTAGAAAGTATTATTGGTATTGTACTTCGCTCATGCAGGTTTTTTTTATTGTTTTTTTCATATTCCAGTTATCAAACAAGTCCTCTAGATGTCAGCATTGCACTGTTTTTAAATTAGGAAGGAATTCATAGACGTGTCATTAGCCCATCTTAAAGTGAAAGAAAAGTTTTGTTTATGCCACAAATCAATTTAATATCTTCATGCCATTCAGATTTTATACATCAATTTATGTCAAAATATATATCCCACCTGACTAGATGTTACTGGGCCCTACAGCTAATTCATTTTAGGACCACAGGTTCTGGTCCTCTGTAGTTACTACCCTGTATCCAATCTTTCTAAATGTAACTGCATAAACTAAAGTTAAAAATGAAGACACTTTGCATTTAGAAAGCTGCATAAATTAAAATCAGTCCAAAATCACTGTTGCCCAGCATCTTGCATTATTAGAAGTGTCCTTGGTTCTGCACGTAATCTGGTAATCTTATTATCACAAGCAAAATAGAGTTAATGCCTTTAAAAAAAACAAACCTGCACCAACTTTGTACTCTTATAAGTTCTGAAAAATGTGTAAGTTTGGGCTTGGCTACTATTGAAGAGCAATTTGTAAATCGTAACAGTGCTGTATTTTATGTGGCCAAGAGGCTCAACAGCCTTATAACAGTATTGATCCATCCATGCCTTCACATTTTCACAGCAACTCAGCATTGTCTGATATTGCTGCCCATGTTTTTGAGTGTCAGTGTCACTGCACATGCTCAGTGTGCTTTAGGCTGTGGCTGAAAACTGAGTTTAGGGGTAATTAAAATAAGCAGAAAATGAGATTATGTATGTCAGAGGCAGTGGCATGACTGCTGATGCTGATGCTATTGATTTGTTAACAGTTGTGAAGCAAAAAGCATCTGTGCTTATATGTCATGTGAATTTTAATATTACATATACCTGACAGTAGGCAAAGCATATGGGGAACTACTAGGGGGATATTTGGAGGGACAGGTATCACTGCTATAGAGCTGTGGTGGCTTGTACAGAAGTCCAAAACATAATTTCTATCCTTTGTTGATCTGTTCTCCTCCTTGAAGGCAACATTTAAAAAAATACATGCAATCATGAAATGAATGAAAGGGGTGGTTCACTTAATATGTTATAGAATGTCTTATTCTAAACAACTTTTCAATTGGCCTACATTTTTTCTTAATTATTCAGATCCTTTCCAGCTTTCAAATGTCACTATATAAAAACATTTGTTGTGATACTACTTTTTATTACTCATCTTTCTATTCAGGCCCTCTCCAGTTCATATTCCAATCTCTTATTAAAAAAATTGCATGGTTGCTAGGGTAATTTGGATCCTAGCAACTATACTGCTGAAACTGGAGAGCTGCTGAGTAAAAAGCTAAATGACGCAAAAATAATAAAAATGAAAACCATTGCAAATTGTCTCAAAATATCTCTCTATATATCATATGAAAAGTTTATTTAAAGCAAGTCACATCCAGTTTATTTGCCACCAGAAGGAATGACTGCACCCAAACATTAACTTGAGATTTGCTCAAGGGGAAGTTCACCTTACAGTTAACAGTTAACTCCAAATGTTTTCTGGGACCCTGGTGATGCTAAAAGGTAGCATTGTCTGCATGGAAAAAGTTGGACATCAGTGCTGTGAACCCCCCCCCCCTTCCAGACATTCTATTGCAAATATAAACTTTCCACATCAATACACTTACCTAGAAAACACTGGAATTGTGAAATATCAATATTCATTATAAAGTAAATATTTGAATATTGCTTCCTTAGAATCTCCCTGAAATCTATGTGAACATTTTAGATTCACTTGGCCCTCCAGAGCTCTCTCAGTCTCGGAGATAACATTGCACCCAGTGCCAACATGACGGCAATAACTTAGCATGCACTTTTCTTTAAATTCTAATTTCATCATTTCACAGAAGTCAAGATCAGTAACCCTGCTGTTAACAGCTTTGTTAAGAACTTCGCTGTAAAATGAAATAATGCTTTCTTCCCCTAGCTGAAAACGACAGAGATGTTAATTCGTTGGATTTCATGTCAGTTAAGGGCAAATTAGCCTTCCAGCTTCAGTCATGACTCATTATGCCATTACACTACCATGCAATTTAGATCCAATAAAAACTATGACAGCGTTTTTATCCACTTCATTAAGCTACTAATTGCCTTAAAAAAAAGTAAAGTACATTAATCTTTTTATAGTTTAATGCAGAGCGGCATATTTTCAGTCCATAACATTGATTGGGTCTTGGTGGAAGATAATTTGGTGGCACTTCATTTAATGTAAATAAAGTTCTTATAATTAAATTTTTCAATTCAGCGGTGACAGTATTGATCTTTCGGGCTTGGCTTTAAAAGAAGGAGGGAAGTAGAGAAACACAATGTCTTGTTACTTTAATAGTTCTTTGGTCTTTTTTGACTGGTTCCTTTTCTTGCTTGGGGCCTAGGATATGCAGGCCAACCTTCTGTTTAGTTTATCATGGGAGCTAGATAGCTAAGCTGCTCCATTAAGTACCTCCCACTATCCAAAATCCACTTCTTGCCTTCTTTTGATATTTGCCACTAGCTGTACCACTCGTATCTCAACAGCTTCAGATTCCCATGGATAAAAAGGCCTTCTAGACATGTGGCAGCAGTTGCTACTATATATTGGCATAATGTAATAAAATGTAGGAATGTACCAAATCCACTATTTGGGATTCGGCTGAATCCAGAATCCTTTGTGAAAAATTTGGGAGAATACTAAACCGAATCATAATTTGCATATGCAAATAAGGGATGGGAACGGAAAAAGTGGGAAAACATTTTTACTTCCTTGTTTTGCGAGGAAAAGTCATGTGATTTCCCTTTCCACCCCCACTACGGCCAGGCCCAAGGATTAGGCCAAATCTGAAAACGGCAGAATCCTGGATTCGGTGCATCCCTAATAAAAAGTGCAAAATTTAGTCCAATTCCAGTTACCCATAGCAAATGATAGCTTTCAGTATTTAAACTACATTTTTTTTTTACCAAAAAAACTAATGTCAATGCTAGTTGAGTGGTGCACTTTAATATCTGTTTAAAAAAAAAAAAAAAGAGCCACTGCTTATTTTGCATGCTTAGTCTGTTCTGCACACAATTGTCTGCAAGTCCTTCATTGATGTAAAATAACCACAATTGGATCATATTAATTAAAATGGAAAATAATTTCAGCCATGACAATGATATTATATAATGTATGTTAACCCACAGTTATTGTGTTATAGCACCCTTATAGGTACACAACAATAAATAAGAATCAAGCATAAATTAAATTAAAGCAGAATAACTAAATGGAACCATAAAACCCAATTAGCAGACTAATAAATCTGTTACTGGTTTTTACAAACTTGTTAAATATACACTAGCAAGAGAGGTACATTTATTGAACAAAAAAAAATACTGTAAAGAGAAGGTTAAAGGAATTGTTCAGTGTAAAAATAAAAACTGGGTAGATAGGCTGTGCAAAATAAAAATTATTTCTAATATAGTTAGTTAGCCAAATATGTAATGTATAAAGACTGGAGGTCTAACATAACAGAACATAGCCCAACTTCCTGCTTTTCAACTTTCTTGGTTTCCACTGACAGGTTACCCTGGTTAACAGGCAGTAACCAATCAGAGACTTGAAGGGGGGCCACATGGGTCATATCTGTTGCTTTTGAATCGGAGCTGAATGCTGAAGATCAATTGCAAACTCACTAAACAGATATGTCCCAAGTGGCCCCCCTTCAAGTCGCTGACTAACTCAGAGTTAGAGAGCTGAAAAGCAGGAAGTAGTGTTCTGGTTATTATGTTAGACATCCAGTCACTCCAGCCTTTATACATTAAATTTTTGCCTAACTAACTATATTAGAAACATTTTTTATTTTGCACAGTTTTTACCCAGTTTTTATTTTCATGCTGAACTATTCCTTTAAATACCCTCTTTCTCCACAATTTAAATGCTTTATTAAGCCTTTTGCATCCCCACTCCACCTCATAGACCTTTCCCTGTGATGATTAAATTGATTTTGGATGACATGTGATAAAGCTAGTGTGCAAGGAGGATAGGAGGTATAAATGATGAACCATTTGAATTTCTGTGGGGGTCTCAGAGTCAGTGGGTGGCAATGGAAGTAATTGATGGAGTAATTGGGATAATACGGTAATGTGGATCTTCCCTTGAGACCTCTGCCTGGAGTGAGTGGAAATGGACACCAATGATGACAATCTCTGGCAGATAGCTAAACTCAAGAAATTTGGCAAGTCATTTCCTATGACAAAACCATAATGTGCAATGTACAATGTCAATGGGCACAAGCTAGCTTTGTAATTACCACTCGTAGGGCCAACATTAAGTACAAAGCCACATTGTAGCCTCCGTCTGTAAGGAGGCAAAATGTGAATTGTTCAATAGTTAATGTATAATTATAGTGCTTCCTAAGTTGAACTGTGAAAGTTGTTGGTACTGAAGAGTAAATAAAGCATACAGGAACAGGAAATACGGTAATGATTCTGGCTGTGTTAGAGGAAGGGACAGCATTCTTTGTTAGGGAGAGGTGAGGATAAAAGGTTGTGCTGCTGTCTACCTGTTATGAAGGAGTCACAGCAATAAAATACAACTGCTCAGAGAAAGTCTACCATACCTTGTGTCTTAAGGTTACATGTTTGCTGCCACTCTCTAATTTGCCTGCCTGAATGACCTATAATTTAATGGACAGGCAGGGGCCATAGAGGGCAAGCTTACATGCCTCCTGCCCCTCATGAATGCAGCTCTGCCCAGGGGTGCTGTGCCAATGAGATAAAAAAAGGCTGCATCTGGTACCTTTTTGAACTGGAAATTTGGTGCTCTCCCGGCCCCCCTCCGGCACAAGAACAGGTAAACACTTGGGGGCGAGGAAGGGGGAGTGGTTCCTGCATTAGAAACAGTCTTGGGTCTGCCCAACACAGTAGTCAGAGGCCCAGGTCTCTGTGCTTTGAAACAGAGTACATAGACCTTCTCAAATTCATTTAGACTGGAAGGCAAGTGCAAACATGAATACTTAATCTTTGGAATAAGACACAAAAATCTTTTATTTTTTCTTGTTTCCAATCTATTATATTGTCGGCTCATATCTTTGCAGTAATATCTCTGTACACAAGACATCAAAAACTCCCACCGCCCACTTTTAACACTTCCTGGGGGAATTTCAGCTTCCTCCTATTAAGCATGAATAATAACATCTAAAGCTTTCATCCTAATGGGGTTAGGAGGAGGTGTAGGCTTTTTATAGCTCTTCATACAATCTGAAAGGAGATGAAAACTGCACAAAATTAGGAAACAGGACAAGTGAAAGCAAAAACTCTTTAAAAAAAAATCAGTTCTAGAGTCATTGCAGATACTGTATCTGCTGCTTTTTGGTTTACATAAAGGTAAATTCTGAATGTGCTTGGGAATATTTTTGGCATCACATAGTAAATGATTGGCTGAGAGCAGTGGTATGGGAAACAAGCTTATCTTTGTTACATCCTAAATATCAATATACAGTATGTCTTAGTCACAACTACAGCAACTCTAATGAGTAAAAGCCCCCTAGCAAAAAGTGAACAGGTCACAAGCAAGCAATCATTGGCAGTCCTACCTCTATATTTCAGACAAACAATTCTAACCCCTAACAGTGTGTACCATGTGTAAATCAGACTGCACTGTGTATTCAGAAGTCACTGTTTCAAGTAGAAAAAAAACACTTGTGACATCTGATAAAGGGGGCATTTGATAAAGACATTTTGTATCTCAGCCATGATGGAATAATGTTAGAAGATTAAACCCTGTGCACTTGCTTCCATGTGTGACTGTATATTTTTTCTAATTGTGTCTTCTATCACTAAATGAAATCTGTTGGTTGAACCATGGTACTAATTCAGAAGACATACAATTGCCTTCCACTTGTCTCAGTCCAAAAATAACTTTGTCATTACATGGAGAGAGCTGGCAATTGTGTCTGGTAAGGAAAAACAAAAGATAAATGAATAATAATTTAAAAGAAAAAAAAATTGAAAATAGTACTAGTTTGGAAATGAATTAGAATAATTCTAAATAGAAAGGTTATTTTTAACCATACCTGATTTTATTGGCAGACAGGACTAATTTGTACAGATTTGTATGTAAGGGATTATGCCTAACGAGTATAACTATATACTGTATAAGTCAAGCCTAAAGTATGTCAACCCCAGGACCCAATATAGCCCCCTATAATTAGGCTGAAATTTGTTTGAGTCCATTAAACCCTTGATGTAGAGGTCTTTCTCATTATCTACCCAAGAGTAGAAACTTAAACTTGATGACAAACTTACTATAAAAAGTAGGAGACAGCACGACAATTTGTATGTACAAAAATGATCTTTATTCATTCTGCTTAAAAAAGGTTAACAACGCCAAGGACATTTCGGGCACTTCCACTCTTTGAGGGTATTTATTAAAACTTGACTTTTTCTCACTATAATTAAAAACAAATTTCAACCAAACTCCCAAACCCAAATCCCCTTAACTTACCAATAAAACTTCTTGAAAAAAGTCATGACAAAATTGTTCGTCAATTAGAATTTTGCAACTTTTTGGAATTGACACCCAAAGCTTGACTTTATAGAATTGTTGCTACCACAACTCAAACTTATCAGAATATTGAATGAAAACAAGTGCAAACAGCCTGAAACTAGAGAGAATCCTGAAGGTAAAAACATGTTCCAATTGTTAAAGGGACCATCTGCCATTGACTTCTACATGATTTCAACAGGTTTTAGCTGGAGTATTTTCATATTCGAATTTTTAGCAGCTTCAAAGCATAATCTCTTAGAATTCAAGTTTTTTTCCCTCTTAAAATTCATGTATTTCCTCTTTAAAAACTTGACCACAAAAAAATTGATGTTTAATAAATGGCCCCTTATTCATAGGCACCGAAGACATTATGACATATACCTGTATTATTTTGGACACAGAGAAGATTCTGGGACTTATTTGTAAATATAAGTACTAAATTGTATCTGATCAGCAAACATTTTAATGTAATTGGTTGCTATGGATAAATGCACTAGTGCAATTCTATCACTTCTATTAGTAAATCAGTATCATCATCATAGTAATAAGTATAATTTTTGCAATTGTTATATTCTGGTTGGAAATGAAGTATTACTTGCCTCCTGAGATAGATAGATAGATAGATAGATAGATAGATAGATGATAAATAGATAGATAGATGATAAATAGATACTGTAGATAGATAGATATATAGATAGATAGATAGATAGATAGATAGATAGATAGATAGATAGATAGATAGATAGATAGATAAATAGATAGATGATAGATAGATAGATAGACGATAGATTGATTATAGATAGATTATAGATAGATAGATGATAGATAGATAGATAGATAGATAGATAGATGTGCTTCTATAAATATGCAGCGAAAGTTCCATGCAAAAAATAAGTCATCATACTGTACTGCTTATGTAAAGTACAATAAGCAGGCGATACCCCCTGGTATCATTAAGATTAGTCTTTCAGGCTAGCAAATCATTTCAGTTCATTGTGAATCAATGCAAATCATGGTGTGAAACTTTCGAATAAATGGAAAGCAATTCAAATCATGGCTGGAATAATTTCAAGAGAGTATGGAAATTGATTCGAATGTCCTGAATCTCTATGATGAATGCAAAATACAGATCTTACTGAAACAATTTACTCGCCCATAGTTCCAATCTGTAAATGATATAATGCCAAGCATTTTTCCTTTCGTTTCTCAATGTGTGTCAAGACGTTTTATGAACCAACGGGGAACAGATAAGGACGGCACTCCCACATGAAACTGCAAAGACCTCCATATGGATTTATTTGCAACACTTCATTATAGAGCTGAGCAAACCAATTAGTTCAAATCTTAGCGCAGCTTGAGTCAATGAGATTTGCAATGCTCTAATTAAAGGTTTGACTACTGCATTTGGGACAGTATAGGCTGATTCACAACTTGCAGCCACATGAAAGGATCACATTCCTATGATTCCTATGAACCTAAAAGGATAATGGAACTTAAATTGTGGCTAATCTCATAATTTCTAGTTCTAGTTAACACAATTGGAATGTCATTTTTACATTTTGACAATTTCAAAGGAGGTGTGCTGGGCTCCACCAGTAAAATTAATTATTTATCTTACAATATGATCTTGTACCAATTGAGAAAATTGTACAGTATATACAGGTATGGGACCTGTTATCCAGAATGCTCAGGACCTAACTGATCTTTCCTTAATTTGGATCTTTATACCTTACATCTACTCGAAAATCTTGTAAACATTAAATAAACCGGCTGGTTCTGCTTCCAACAAGGATTCATTTTAGGTTGAATCATGTAAAAGTACTGTTTTATTATTACAGAGAAAAAGGTAATCATTTTTTACAACTTGGATTGTTTGGATTAAATGGAGTCTATGGGAGACAGCTTTTCCATAAGTCAGAGTTTTCTGGATAACGGGTTTCCAGATAACAGATCCCATACCTGTACAACTTTCCTGTCCTGTAAGACAGGGCATTTGATAAATCAAGGTTCATTAAGTAGGACACCCAATGTCTTGTGTTGGGTGACATAACTTAATTTTCTAGCGATCGGCTTCATTCTTCTTCTTTCATCTAATTTCCCTGGGGCAGACGTATGTGCAGTAGAACAAAATAGCCTACTTCTTCGTTAAAGTTCGGCTTTTTCGTACTACTGTGGATACACACCCGTGTGAAAAAAGAAGGATACTGATCGCTCCGTTGTGCTCAGTGGAAAACCTCCCGGAGCAGTGCAGTTTTTTGCTGATAAGAGCACCAGCCCGGGGTTTCAGGTAAGTATATACAATCACTTGGGGTACCTAACTTTCCTTCTCCTTTAAAATGCCACCAAGCCCACCATAAGAGCTGAAGTTTATGTCTGCCACAACAAGGTAAAAAAAGCACCATACCATTGATTAGGGGATTATTATAAAAAAAAAAATTGAAAATAAAAATTAGAAACAAACTTTAACTAACAGTTGCATACTGTACATGCAACCTTATGTTTGGATTTTGTCAATCTGTATTTTCTACATTATTTGGATACATGGAAATTCTAATTAGTTACAGTGTTTGGAAAATTAAAATGCCATCTCTGTAATGAC
Source organism: Xenopus petersii (assembly GCA_038501925.1). Taxonomy (NCBI): domain Eukaryota; kingdom Metazoa; phylum Chordata; class Amphibia; order Anura; family Pipidae; genus Xenopus; species Xenopus petersii. Next base: position 71,106,978 of record CM076675.1, on the reverse strand, counting down.
AGCAATTCATGGATGTTTCAAGGCAGTAAAGAGGACATCTGCATCTTTTCTCTTATCCACATGTTTCTGATTAGAATTTAGAAACCTCTTCTTGATTTAGGTTTTTTAGTCCTTTTTGTATATCAATGTAGTAATAAAAAGATGAAACAGTCTTTTATTGACTGAGAAAACCCACTGCTGCCCTGACGTTGAGGAATCCTTGAATAAATTCATAAGTCCTAGCCTAACAGTGCCTTGCTAATTTCTGTAGTCTTTTTATTATGCAGCATGCTTGAGTATAATCCCTCTGTCTTTGCCCGAATTATACACTTGTAAAAACAATAAACGCTCAATTAAAGTAATTATAAAAATAATTTAAGACAATTTTTTAAATTTTTTTCTCATTATTCTGTATTTCCTATGACAATTTGATACATGTATATGAATGTTTTAGCACAATTCAGATGCTATCTCTAGTGATGAAAGCAGTTCACTGTTGCTTTTTAGCAGCAAGTGTGAAATTCTTTCCCCCCAACCTCATGTTTCTGGTGCCAACCTTTGTTTGGAATTCTTCATTACAATCCAGAAAAGGAAAGCATAACCAGCTAGCTAAAATAGTCATTGATACCTCTTTTTATTCTCAGGAAGAACATTAACACACACTTAGGTGATATGCTGGGAATGTAATTAGAAATCCAAAGCATGTCTATTGGTTTAATAAATGATCCCTGCCAATAATCCCTGCAAGCTATACACATACTGTATAATGTGTAAGTAAAAGTGGTTACAACATGCCATAAGTGTAGAAACACTTGCACAATGGATAATTCACAATTTCCCCAGAAGCAACCACCATGGTGACTAGTTGAACATGTTTCTATGTGTGTAGTTTTTAGCACATGGATGTCAATAAATTTGATGAAAATAAACCCAGAGATTTTTGTTGGCTGTATGCTTCATCATGCATCATCCACAAATTGTACCTTAAACCTAGAGGACAGAATCACAAAGTAGAAAGTCAAATTCCTACTAGTTTCTCTGAAAACGTGTGCTAAAAAGATCTCAATGGCTGTAGTACACTATACTAAGTCAAAATAGCACAGTATAGATACAAAATATCTGTTTTATGCCTGGAACAGTAGGCTTGTTATACCAGAGCCTTAAGAGTAGGGTGCAAAATTTCCCCAGTGTGGGCACTTGTGTCTGTGCAATTTGATGCACTTCACTGCATGCTTTGCACAAGATTCAGACCACAGACCAGTCAAACTCAAGGCAGGTCAGTATTTACCACCTGCCATAGGCAAGCAATGGGCATCGAATGGGATATGCACCAGCTGCCCCAGATGAATACAGAGTTGACATTCATAGGAAAGGCACAGGTGTTTTCGTTTTATTCTGGAGAGCAAAGACCAATGCTTTTGCCTCCTTTTTCATCTCCTTTTTCTGCTCTATAAACTAAAACCACAATTTACATGCTAGTAACAATTTAATTACTATGTAATTGCCATTAGGGAAGCATAATCTTATTTAATCAATGAAAATATACAACAGCAGTTGAGATATATCTAATCGTTTGCACATTTTTGCTATCACTAACAAACCGCTCTTAGGGTAACAGCATGGTGGTAATTTTGTCTTCCCAGCATTTTCTTACTCTCAGTAGGAGGAGGAGGACAAAACTCTAAAAATTGCACCGCCCCAGTCAAACTTGATGGTCAGAGCAATGACTTGATTCTGCCTAGTGGCACTGGATGCCAACCACATACTAGTGATTCTCTTTAATCACTTTAATGGTGATTTCTATTCTTTTTTGTTCCTCTCAGGGGCAGACTAATGAATTGGTTTCCCCCATGCAATAGCCTAGGGGCATTGAGTACTCAGGGGCTCACCTAGTTCTTTTGATTATTTTTATTTTCTTTAAAAAATGATTTTTAACTACACTGTGCTGTGCCTGGGTCCAGTCGGGTACCATGCATCATTGGAACATGATTGCTAGAAGAAAATTAGGTTGCCAGGAAGCAAGGAGCACCTTGCAGGCTCATGTGTGTCTGTATGGTGTGTGTACCCGAGCTTTCTAATTTTTTTTTGAGCACACCAATGATGTCACCTGCTCTATAAATGTGGTTTCAGAGGCTGAAAAGGATTCAAATTTACTCCACTTTATACTTAACTTCTAGTTCCAGACCAGCACAGTATCGTGCAAATGGTGCATGTGGAAAGCGTAGCTTAGGGGCCTTACAATGAATTAATCTGCCACTGGTCCCTCCCATGGGTTGCCATTACTTTTAAAATGCTGGAGTCTTCATTCTCTTAGTCTTTTACATGCAGTAGTTATAAAAGCCTACAATTTAAACTAACTAACTGCCAATGTGTGACCTCATATTGTGTAATGGGCTCTGTAGTCTTTTGTATTTGACAGTTCTGAAAGACCATAACACGGTCACACAAATTATAGAGTCGTCCTCATTATATTGTTTATCCATGTAACCATAATAAGAAAGGAAATAAAAAAAAAAGATTTTGTGGGTCCACTTAGACGTTATCCTATATAATAGTCTCTGCGTCTAGTCCCTGTGTCCGTGGAATTGCGCTACTGCGCATGTGCCTCACGGACCGTCTCTGGCGCGGACCGTGCTTACTTATGAAGTCAGTACGCACGGGCGCAACCCTGCCTGTGACCTGTCGCCTAGGAGAAAGAAGAGTTAGCTGCTGGAATTACCTGTCCGAAGAGAGGATCTGCCGCCTGCCACCTGAAGAGGATCCACCGCTGCCTGAAGAGGATCCACCGCAGCCTGAAGAGAAGATCCACCGACGCCGTCTGAAGAGAGGATCCACCGCCGTCTGAAGAGAGGATCCACCGCCGTCTGAAGAGAGGATCCACCGCCGCCAAAGGAGAAGAAGAAGCCACCGCCGAGGAAGAAGACGTCACTAAGGAGAAAGGGCCCCGGAGAACTTGACAGGTAAGTCCCACTGGCCACCAATGTTAACCCCCCCTGGCCACCAATGTTAACCCCCCTGGCCACCAATGTTAACCCCCCTGGCCACTAATGTTAACACCCCCTGGCCACCAATGTTAACCCCCCTGGCCACCAATGTTAACCTCCCTGGCCACCAATGTTAACACCCCCTGGCCACCAATGTTAACCCCCCCTGGCCACCAATGTTAACCCCCCTGGCCACCAATGTTATCCCCCCCTGGCCACCAATGTTAACCCCCCCTAGCCACCAATGTTAACACCCCCCTGGCCACCACTGTTAACACCCCTTGGGCACCAGCATTAACCCCCTGGCCACCTGTGACTTTCCATAGGTATAAATTGCAATTTTTATATGAGGAGGCGATTATAATAGTCTTAGATATTACACTCTGTAGGACAGAGCTCTCTCTAATACTCAACACTTAAACGTTATTGTAAATAATATTTTGTATTCATTTATTGTATCATTGTATTGAGGTCTCTGATGAAGTACATAGTTACGAAACGCGTCAGACCATGTGTTAGCATTTCTTCTTTTAAACTGATGTAACCAATAAAGGATGAATTTTTAACCAACAAACTATTTGAGCGATCCTTTTGACTTTGGAGTGCGCTGCATTGACTTGGATGTGAATCATTGTATTGACCCCTGTTTCTTTAATTAATGTTTTATTCTACTGTACAGCACAACATGCACAAGTAATGCTTTATAAATAGAACATAAATTAGTGATTTGGCAAGGCTTTGGGACTTCTCTTCCTAGTTACCATTGAACTTATTATCACTTCCTGATAGAGCTCCTGAAGACATTTCAAAATAATTTTTTAACAAGGGCAGCTATTATTCTAAAATGTGTTAATTGTGATAATGCATTTTCAGATTACGCAATATATGCCAGTTATGGGAGAATAAAACTCATTTGCATAATGTCAGCCACTTGCTCCTCCTCCCAAATCCTCCTGCCACACACAAACCCCCAAATAACCCAATCACAAAGTGGTCAGGCTTCTTGACTGTAACATATTTTTCTAGGTGTCTAAAATACACCCTTGAATATAAGAAACGGGTTATGTGAGCTTTTGGGAAAATGTTTTTTCAAGATGTAATGAATAATTATAGAGGCTGTATATGCATGTACACCTGTACAAAAGAAGAATAACATTGCTCTACATGCTTCCCTAACAAAGTATTCTAGTGAATTATTTTTGGAGCAGCTGTTGCAGACATCTGTGGAGATTTTATTTTACCTCACCGTTTTTGAATGAACTGGGGGGTTCTCTTGTTTTTGATCCATAATTATTTTTAGTGCAAAAATCCCCCAAATTTCTGTAATATTCCAGTAGATGGCAGTATTGCTCCTAGACAAAGAAACCTGCTGGGAATATTGCACAGAAACATGAAAGAGTCAGCTGGAAAGAGGTCAGGCGCGCTTCTGTTCAGCAGTGTAAGCTTACTGTGAGCAGACACAGAGACAGTGTATGCAAGGGCAACAGCAAGTGACTTAGATAGTGAGGAAAGAACGTAAAACAAGTAAATAATGAAAACTTTAAGGTAAACAATATCAGACAGGGTGGCCTAGTGCCCTCATTGTCTCCTGCATAATGACAGCTCTGGAGGGTATTACAGAGACAATATAATAGACAAGACAGTGATTTAATTACTCAGAACTACAGTAGGTACTAATATGGATGCCTATGCTTAACAAGTAACAAACATAGCTGTAAGTGCAAGGCTCCACAAGCAATCTAGATGTTGCTTCTTTGTTGCAAGGAAAAAAGTCTGCCTACATGGAGGGACTGGTAGAGAGCACCTATCTGCTTTAATGTGGGCAGATCCTGCACCGAGTGTTTTCTGCTGCAGTTAGAAACAATGAACTTAGATTAACCATCCACTTCTGTGCCTATGACAAGTGAGTAATCTTCAGTTTAAAGTCTGACACAATATCTTGCCATAAATAGATGCAACCATCTGGTATCAGTGTATGATGTGGAGCACTAGTGAAGTGTGCTCAAGCAAATATCATCTCAGATCATGTTTTGACACTGGAGTAAGTAAGCAGGCGTGCAAGTGCAATGGCACATGGGACTATTCAGGGTGTTTTGTTATCACCTGCTAAACTGGAATCCTGTTAGTAACAAACCACCTTGTATTGCCCTGGGTGTCATTGCCCTAAACCTAAACTGATTACTACACACTTCTCTGTTTTTGCCTAGAAAATGAAAAAACTCTGTGGTCAGGGTTATTGTGGGATGTTCCCATAGTTCAACTGTATCAGACACATCAAGAGAAAAAACATCTATGCTTATTCTTTACCTGCATTTCAGTCACCATAATAAGCCAGGATCTTGGCTGCCTTCTACATTATCCTTGAGTGCAATGGAACATACCACAGAAAAAAAAACCCTGAGCTAACTGCCTGTGTACAAAATAGCCTTAAAAGCACATTATAGCTGCAGCATTTATTATACAGGATGATTGCCCAGGTTAAAGGTAGATGGCATAATATTCAATACAAATGTGGAATGATGTTGTTGCCGGTCTCAAGCTCTATTGAAAGGGAACATGAGCAATTAAAGGCGTTACTGGCATAAACTAGAATTTTAATTTGCGATTTAGTCACATTTTTTGATTGTGATTTTTGGAGAACTGTGACACTACTTAAAGTAAATGGCACAGATAGCTTGGTGGCTCAGTGGTTAGCATGGCTTCCTTGCAGCTATGGGGTCTGAAATGTTCACTGTCTGTATGTTTCCCTGTGTGTTTGTGTGTGTGTTTGGGGGGGTCTTTGAGTGCCATGGGTTTCTCCCACACTCCAAAAATATGCAGGTTAATTGGCTCCTGATTATATTATATCGACCCTAGTATGCTGTGTGAATATGACAGGAACCTTAGATTGTAAGCTCTGTAGGGACTGACATAAAGGATGAACAATATCTGTAAAGTGCTGTCTATATAACTAAAGAAAAACAAATACAATAAATAACTACAGGCCTAGTAAATTCCTGATAATGCACCTACCCCAAAAAACCCACACATGTAGTTGGTATATATATATATATATATATATATATATATATATATATATATATATATATATATATATATAGTGAATAAAGTAACCCCTCTTGTAAATTATAAGGATATTATAAGTTACCGAGGAGTTTCACGACCATATAAAAACACAAGGTCGAAGGCCGAGTGTTTTTATACAGGTCATGAAACTCCGAGGTAACTTATAATATCCTCATATTTTGCAACTGGGGTTACTTTATTTATTATTATACACAAATTTCAGTGAGTCATGTGACAGAAATGACATCAGAACTCACCGTTTATAACTGATGACATCAGAACTCACCGTTTATAAGGATATAATTTACAAGATATTCATAGCTTTTGTGTAATATATATATATATATATATATATATATATATATATATATATATATATACGCACACACACACACACACACATACACAGAAAACTGGGTTATATAATCTATCATATAATGACTGACATACCAGAGAACTATATGTACTATGAACTATATACTGTATGCTCTGAGTTTAACCTATGAATTTTTAACCCAAAGACTGCAGCATTTTCTGAGCAGTATATGAAACTCACTGGCTTATTTTCATTTGATTAAAAAGATCTCAGTTTCACCCTGGTGAACTATTAATGTCCTGCTTTTGTGTCGTGGCTGTATGCAGAGCACCATCTAACAACCTGAACTGACTGCAAATCTATGTAGAAGAGTGTGCAGGGCAATGTTACTGGCCACGTCATGCCCCGCCCCCAATGCACAAATGAGGACGCAAGTGCGGTCGAACGCAATGAGGACACGTGTGCACGGATCGACCTGTGTCAACAAAATAAACCTTTATTAAAACCCTTCAGTGTGTTGTAAAATGGAGAAGAAAACAGCAGTGGTACTTTAGTCTAAGTATAAAAATGTACCTCCTACCTCACACATTTAACACTGCGCCTGGCATAAGTAATTGTATTCTTAGTTAGAAAGTACATAGGTTTTGTGTAATATATTATCTGTGACTGACACCCTTAAGCCCATGTATCCTGTGTTAGCTACATAATATGAAGGTGTCCTTTCTGTTTAACTGATTCATTACCAGGTAGGATTTACAACACAAGCCTCTTTTGAAAAGCCATGAGTTTGCAAATATCAGATTTCTACTTGGTTAATATGATGCTTATCCTGCATCTGATTATTTGTACCTGAATATACTATACCTTTAACCATTCCCCTGCCAGCCGTTTTGTCCTAGATGCGAACATCTACTGCCAAGCAGTTTTTAGATATTTTGCACTCTTTCACTTTAAGGGCCAAAGGTCTATGTCTCCTGAACGCGACAATACCAAATATATATAGTTTTATGGAGATTTCTCACTTGTATAGCTCAAAATCTACAAGCAGTACACAACCAAATTTCCAAAGCAACACTCCCCAAACGGCATACTTTTGATTTCAAGGCCAAACATTCCGCTAACAGTAGGTTTACCCTAGAAAACTACCCATTACTAGAAAGAACAGATTCTGGTGAATCAAAAATGGGTAGAAATGTCTTTGTACTCCAAACCACCAAGTTGCAATTGTTTCCTAAAGTTATAATGTTTTATAGAAATTGGTGAATTTTTTGAAAAATGACCTCAAAGCTTCCACTCTACAGCAACATATCTCCCACACATCATTAGGTATCAATGTAAAACACCCCAAATATAAAATTCTGGGTCCACTGAACAGTTTGATGCCCAATATGAATAGATGTACCCAAGCACGTGGCATAGGAGGCCCCAAAAGGAAGACCACCCGTCTGTCATTTCAGATACTGCAAAATCAACACATTTACATTGTTTTGGGGGGCGGCAAAGGTAGAAAAAAGTACGTTCACCCCAGAAAACCATATATTTTCGGAAAGTACACATTCCCCTGAATCCAAATTGGGTATGCATGTCTTTCTACACCAAAGTACCAAGCGGCAAACCATTCCTAAATTTGGTGATTTTGGCGACATTTCCAAAAATCACCTAAAAATTTCTACCCTGCAGCATCGTATTACCCACATACTTTTAGGTATCAAGAGAAATCACCCCAAATATGAAAGCCTAGGGTCCTCTGAACAGTTTGATGCCCAATATGTATAGGTGTACCCAAGCAAGTGGCATATAGGGGCCTGAAAAGGAAGACCCCCATATGGTCTGTCATTTCAGATACTTCAAAATCAACACATTTACATCGTTTTGAGGGGGGCAAAAGTAGAAAACAGTAAGTTCACCCCAGAAAACCATATATTTTCGGAAAGTACACATTCCCACGAATCCAAATTGGGTATGCATGTCTTTCTACGCCAAAGTACCAAGCCGCAAATCATTCCTAAATTTGGTGATTTTGGTGACATTTCCAAAAATCACCTCAAAATATCTACCCTGCAGCATCGTATTACCCACATACTTTTAGGTATCAAGAGAAATCACCCCAAATATGAAAGCCTAGGGTCCTCTGAACAGTTTGATGCCCAATATGTATATGTGTACCCAAGCACGTGGCATATAGGGGCCCTAAAAAGAAGACCCCCATATAGTCGACATTTCAGGTACTGCAAAATCAACACATTTACATTGTTTTGGGGGGGGGGGCAAAAGTAGAAAACAGTAAGTTCACCCCAGAAAACCATATATTTTCGGAAAGTACACATTTCCACGAATCCAAATTGGGTATGCATGTCTTTCTACGCCAAAGTACCAAGCCGCAAATCATTCCTAAATTTGGTGATTTTGGTGACATTTCCAAAAAGCACCTCAAAATATCTACCCTGCAGCATCGTATTACCCACATACTTTTAGGTATCAAGACAAATCACCCCAAATATGAAAGCCTAGGGTCCTCTGAACAGTTTGATGCCCAATATGTATAGGTGTACCCAAGCATGTGGCATATAGGGGCCCTAAAAGGAAGACCCCCATATAGTCTGACATTTCAGGTACTGCAAAATCAACACATTTACATTGTTTTGAGGGGGCAAAAGTAGAAAACAGTAAGTTCACCCCAGAAAACCATATATTTTCGGAAAGTACACATTCCCACGAATTCAAATTGGGTATGCATGTCTTTCTACGCCAAAGTACCAAGCCGCAAATCATTCCTAAATTTGGTGATTTTGGTGACATTTCCAAAAATCACCTCAAAATATCTACCCTGCAGCATCGTATTACCCACATACTTTTAGGTATCAAGAGAAATCACCCCAAATATGAAAGCCTAGGGTCCTCTGAACAGTTTGATGCCCGATATGTATAGGTGTACCCAAGCACGTGGCATACAGGGGCCCCAAAAGGAAGACCCCCATATAGTCTGTCATTTCAGGTACTGCAAAATCAACACATTTACATCGTTTTGGGGGGCAAAAGTAGAAAACAGTAAGTTCACCCCAGAAAACCATATATTTTCGGAAAGTACACATTCCAACGAATCCAAATTGGGTATGTATGTCTTTCTACGCCAAAGTACCAAGCCGCAAATCATTCCTAAATTTGGTGATTTAGGTGACATTTCCAAAAATCACCTCAAAATATCTACCCTGCAGCATCGTATTACCCACATACTTTTAGGTATCAAGACAAATCACCCCAAATATGAAAGCCTAGGGTCCTCTGAACAGTTTGATGCCCAATATGTATAGGTGTACCCAAGCACGTGGCATACAGGGGCCCCAAAATGAAGACCCCCATATAGTCTGTCATTTCAGGTACTGCAAAATCAACACATTTACATCGTTTTGGGGGGGCAAAAGTAGAAAACAGTAAGTTCACCCCAGAAAACCATTTATTTTCGGAAAGTACACATTCCAACGAATCCAAATTGGGTATGCATGTCTTTCTACGCCAAAGTACCAAGCCGCAAATCATTCCTAAATTTGGTGATTTAGGTGACATTTCCAAAAATCGCCTCAAAATATCTACCCTGCAGCATCGTATTACCCACATACTTTTAGGTATCAAGACAAATCACCCCAAATATGAAAGCCTAGGGTCCTCTGAACAGTTTGATGCCCGATATGTATAGGTGTACCCAAGCACGTGGCATACAGGGGCCCCAAAAAGAAGACCCCCATATAGTCTGCCATTTCAGGTACTGCAAAATCAACACATTTACATCGTTTTGGGGGGGGGCAAAAGTAGAAAACAGTAAGTTCACCCCAGAAAACCATATATTTTCGGAAAGTACACATTCCAACGAATCCAAATTGGGTATGCATGTCTTTCTACGCCAAAGTACCAAGCCGCAAATCATTCCTAAATTTGGTGATTTAGGTGACATTTCCAAAAATCACCTCAAAATATCTACCCTGCAGCATCGTATTACCCACATACTTTTAGGTATCAAGACAAATCACCCCAAATATGAAAGCCTAGGGTCCTCTGAACAGTTTGATGCCTGATATGTATAGGTGTACCCAAGCACGTGGCATACAGGGGCCCCAAAAGGAAGACCCCCATATAGTCTGTCATTTCAGGTACTGCAAAATCAACACATTTACATCGTTTTGGGGGGGCAAAAGTAGAAAACAGTAAGTTCACCCCAGAAAACCATATATTTTCGGAAAGTACACATTCCAACGAATCCAAATTGGGTATGCATGTCTTTCTACACCAAAGTACCAAGCCGCAAATCATTCCTAAATTTGGTGATTTTGGTGACATTTCCAAAAATCACCTCAAAATATCTACTCTGCAGCATCGTATTACCCACATACTTTTAGGTATCAAGAGAAATCACCCCAAATATGAAAGCCTAGGGTCCTCTGAACAGTTTGATGTGCAATATGTATATGTGTACCCAAGCATGTGGCATATAGGGGCCCTAAAATGAAGACCCCCCCTTGTATGTTCTGTCATTTCAGGTACTGCAAAATCAACACATTTACATCGTTTTGGGGGGGGGCAAAGGTAGAAAAAAGTAAGTTCACCCCAGAAAACCATATATTTTCGGAAAGTACACATTCCCACGAATCTAAATTGGGTATGCATGTCTTTCTACTACAAAGTACCAAGCCGCAAACCATTCCTAAATTTGGGGATTTTGGGGACATTTCCAAAAATCACTTCAAAATTTCGACCCTGCAGCATCGTATTACCCACATACTTTTAGGTATCAAGACAAATCACCCCAAATATGAAAGCCTGGGGTCCTCTGAACAGTTTGATGCCCAATATGTATAGGTGTACCCAAGCACGTGGCGTATAGGGGCCCCAAAATGAAGACCCCCATATGGTCTGTCATTTCAGGTACTGCAAAATCAACACATTTACATTGTTTTGAGGGGGGCAAATGTAGAAAAAAGTAAGTTCACCCCAGAAAACCATATATTTTCGGAAAGTACACATTCCCACAAATCCAAATTGGGTATGCATGTCTTTCTACGCCAAAGTACCAAGCCGCAAATCATTCCTAAATTTGGTGATTTAGGTGACATTTCCAAAAATGACTTCAAAATTTCGACCCTGCAGCATTGTATTACCCACATACTTTTAGGTATCAAGACAAATCGCCCCAAATATGAAAGCCTGGGGTCCTCTGAACAGTTTGATGCCCAATATGTATAGGTGTACCCAAGCACGTGGCGTATAGGGGCCCCAAACGAAGACCCCCATATGGTCTGTCATTTCAGGTACTGCAAAATCAACACATTTACATTGTTTTGAGGGGGGCAAATATAGAAAAAAGTAAGTTCACCCCAGAAAACCATATATTTTCGGAAAGTACACATTCCCACGGATCTAAATTGGGTATGCATGTCTTTCTACGCCAAAGTACCAAGCCGCAAACCATTCTTAAATTTGGTGATTTTGGGGACATTTCCAAAAATGACTTCAAAATTTCGACCCTGCAGCATCGTATTACCCACATACTTTTAGGTATCAAGACAAATCACCCCAAATATGAAAGCCTGGGGTCCTCTGAACAGTTTGATGCCCAATATGTATAGGTGTACCCAAGCACGTGGCGTATAGGGGCCCCAAACGAAGACCCCCATATGGTCTGTCATTTCAGGTACTGCAAAATCAACACATTTACATTGTTTTGAGGGGGGCAAATGTAGAAAAAAGTAAGTTCACCCCAGAAAACCATATATTTTTGGAAAGTACACATTCCCACGGATCTAAATTGGGTATGCATGTCTTTGTACTCCAAAGTACCAAGCCGCAAACCATTCCTAAATTTGGTGATTTTGGGGACATTTCCAAAAATGACTTCAAAATTTCGACCCTGCAGCATTGTATTACCCACATACTTTTAGGTATGAAGACAAATCACCCCAAATATGAAAGCCTGGGGTCCTCTGAACAGTTTGATGCCCAATATGTATAGGTGTACCCAAGCACGTGACGTATACGGGCCCCAAAACAAAGACCCCCATATGGTCTGTCATTTCAGGTACTGCAAAATCAACACATTTACATTGTTTTGAGGGGGCAAATGTAGAAAAAAGTAAGTTCACCCAAGAAAACCATATATTTTCGGAAAGTACACATTCCCACGAATCTAAATTGAGTATGCATGTCTTTGTATTCCAAAGTACCAAGCCGCAAACCATTCCCAAATTTGGTGATTTTGGTGACATTTCCAAAAGTCACCTCAAAATTTCTAACCTGCAGCATCGTACTACCCACATACTATTAGGTATCAAGAGAAATCACCCCAAATATGAAAGCCTAGGGTCCTCTGAACAGTTTGATGCCCAATGCCTGCAGCATTGTATTACCCACATACTTTTAGGTATCAAGACAAATCACCCCAAATATGAAAGCCTTGGGTCCTCTGAACAGTTTGATGCCCAATATGTATAGGTCTACCCAAGCACGTGGCGTATACGGGCCCCAAAAGGAAGACCCCATATGGTCTGTCATTTTAGGTACTGCAAAATCAACACATAAACATAGTTTTGGGGGGGAGCAAAGGTAGAAAAATGCACATTCACCCCAGAAAACCATATATTTTCGGAAAGTACACATTCCCGCGAATCCAAATTGGGTAATCATGTCTTTGTACTCCAAAGTACCAAGTCGCAAGCCTTTCCTAAATTTGGTGATAAAAGCAACAGTTTTTACATTTTTGAAATTGCCTAAAAATATTGCAATTGGCCGCATTTATTTCACCCAATTTTTTGCATACAATTGTAAAACACCATAAATATTGACGCCAAGGGTCTACTGAACAGTTTGATGCCCAATATGCATTGATATACCAAGGCAGCTGGCATATGCGGACCCCAAATGAAAATAGTGCATATGATTTACTCCGCTGCCGATTCGCCTTCTGTGAACATAGACCATTGACTTCATATTATGTGCCTCAAGACCCTCCTAACAGCAAAAACCCACGAAAACCATATGTTTTTGGAAAGTACACATTCTGACGAATCCACCAAAGATAAAGACGTCTTTCTACACCAAACTACCAAGCTGCAAAGCTTTTCTAAACGTAGAGGTTTTTACAACATTTCTGAAAATCGCCTAAAATTGTTGCAGTTTGCCGCATTTATCACACACAATGTTTTACGTATAAAGAGAAATCACCCTAAATATGGACGTCAGAGGTCTACTGAATAGTTTGATGCCCAATATGCAAAGATTTACCAAAGTATGTGGCGTGTACGGACCCCAAATGAAAAACATGCATATGAATTTTCACGCTGGCCAACTAAGCTGCAGAAAAGAGAGCCCCAACTGTGCGTTATGTGCCGTATGACCCACAAAATGTAAAAAGACCCCCAGAAAACTATATATTTTTGGAAAGCATATATTCTGGCGAATCAAAATAAGTAAAATAAATCTTTCTATACCAAAGCACCAAACAGCAAAACAATACTAAAGATTCAAAAGGAACAATAATGCAGGGATAAAATTGCAATAAAACCACAAAAATAGCGTAAATCAATGAAATAACAAAATAATTGATCCGACAGCGTAATTAGTGGCGGAAATCGATTATCCAATAGTCACGCTGTCAAAATAACAAGTTTTTAGGCAAAACAAACAGTACAATGAATAAGTAAAAAAGAAAAAAAAACCTGTTTGTGAGTTTTTGTGTATACATATTTGTGCACTAATAAAAGTTGTCTAAGTGTGCAAATACATGTAATTAAGTGTAAATAAGTGTACAAAATTGACCAAGTGTGCTAAAATAAAAAAATAAAAAATACAAATTTTTACTAAAATGTTTGTGTAAGTGTATAAATGTACTGTAGGTATGTGTAAATGCAGGTAAGTGGGTAAAAAAAGTGCACTTACCGTTTTTGTAGCAGGAGGATCGCTGGATCGCTGGAGGCAGCCAGAACAGCGTGTCTGCAGAGTTACTGCGCAGCAGGAAGTGTGTGGGCAGCTGTTCAGGAAGGAAGAGGTGAGTATGACGCAGCAGCGCTTTTTCCAGCGCATTTGCGTCTTTGAAGTCGGATCTGCGACAATCGCGTCGCAGATCCGACTCGACAGCCCCCCAGCCTTGTTGCCCAGGGAGCTGTCAACCCTTCTGACACTCTGCGGAGGTGGCAAAAGCCGCCGATGCAGAGTGTAGGGCTCAGCTGCAGGAGAACGTACATGGTACGTTCTTGGCAGCCTGAGCCCTGAACCGCCAGCACGTACGCCGTACGTGCTTGGCGGTTAAAGGGTTAAAGCTGGATCCCTTTATTCCCTTACTAAATTACTTTATTCATTATTATTATCATGTATTTATATAGCGCCAACATATTGCGTAGCACTTATTCATGGTAGAATAAATACCTAGAAAATTGGTACAGGTATGGGCCTGTTATCCATCTGGGTCTTTTCAGATAATAGATCTTTCCGTAATTTGGATCTCCATACCGTAAGTCTACTAGAAAATCATGTAAACATTAAATAAACCAAATAGGCTGGTTTTGCTTCCAATAAGGATTAATTATATCTTAGTTGGGATCAAGTACAAGATACTGCATTATTATTACATAGAAAAAGGAAATCATTTTTAAAAATTTGGATTATTTGCATAAAATGGAGTATATGGGAGACGGCCTTTCTGTAATTTGGATCTTTCTGGATAACAGATTTCCTGATAAAGGATCCAATACCTGTATTATAATAAATAATGTTCATCTTTTGACTATGAGAAATCTAATTCCTCTAGTGAACCCTTAGAAAATAAATTCTGTTGGCATTAGCTTTGCACGAGGGCTAAAGAAGACAGCCTCTAGTAAATGTAAGGTTAAACACATCGACATTTGAAAGTTCCTATAAGAACTTGTACTGACCAAACCTTTCATTTTTAAATCCTAATCCTTTTTCTTATATTTTATAAATATTACAGAAAAAGGCTAAAGATATTTTGGCAGGGCATAATAAAAAATATTTATAGGAAGAAGACACATTCAAAAGGAGAATATTTTTCAGAGTTACTGCCTGCATTTTAGTCCAAATCTTCTTTGAAAACATCAGATCCTCTTTTTTTAATCCCAACAAAAATATCTGCATTACATATTTTAGAGTTTGTATGTCTTTGGTATCCCGGTTTCATTGTGAGGCCATCCCCTAGTTGTTAAAGCCAATGGAATTTAGATGCAAAATATATTTTAAGTTAGTTCAAGGCAGCTTTAGAGGTTTCAGATTAGAAAAAAAATGTGAAGAAATGAGCATTAATCCTTGCATTGTCAGGGACTGTTTTGTTAAAGAACTATCTGGAAAAAGCTATTGCTTCTCCTCCCATTTGGAAATTCTGAAATGTGAATTTGCAGATGTCCCTGCCTTTTTCTTGTTTAGTTCAGGACATAGTTACAAATTTGGGTAATGTACTATTATTCTGAAAATGAACAAACTGATACCAATAATTCATAGAAAACCAATGTATAGTTGTTGAGGGAGCAATGGAGCAGAATAGCGTGACTTTAAAAGTGCTGCTGCCTTACTGCCTTCTAGAGGAAGAATATTGCAGTGGTTTTTATAATAGATATCACGGTGTGTTGCTTGTAGTTTACTGGCTTGACTACCCATGGGGTTGTTCAGTCCTGTAATAACAGAGGTAAGTAGCCTAAGGGAAAGGTCACACTGGGCGTTTTGGGGAGATTTAGTCCCCTGGAAACTTCGGGCGACTTTGGAAAACGAATCGCCCGTGTGATTAGTGCCGGCGATTTTTCATTTTAGCCAGCGCAGAGTGAGGGAAGGCGTTTGGGGGAGATTGGTCGCCTCAAATCTCCCCAAAACGCCCAGTGTGACCTTACCCTAAGGGTGTATCTGTAAAAGCTATGGGTAAGCATTTAACATTTGTTATCCGGGAACAGGGAAGGAACTACAAGTTCTATCAAGTTTGGTTTTATGGGTAGGGTCCTCGGCCCTGCAATTTAATAGGCAGGCAACATAGATACTTATATAATGGACATTTTTAAATAGGTCATTTATATTAAAATGTAAAACAATAAAGAATAACACAGTTTTTTTCAGTTGCTAAGGTCAGTGACCCCTGCCAATCAGACAGAATTTTCAAAACACGAAGGCGGATAATGCAGCATGCTGCTGGAGTAGTAATCTGCAGTTCAGCAACAAACGGAGGGTTGCAGGTTCCACATATCAGATTTATCTAATTCCCACAAGCAACAGACAGGACGGGTGGGACTCATGCATTTGTTTAATACCCCTTTATGTTCTGCCCTGTATAATAAACCTGAATACTAAATCAACTTTAGGACTAATTTCTGTTTACATTTTATAATTAATACTTAAGAATTCGCTCCAAGGCGTATTTGGCCTGCGTCTAATGGGAAGCTGTTCCATGAATCTGCGACCCTTTCTCTATGTTAGTACCGTTAAAAAAAATCATCTCACGTTTATACTAAAGCTTTCAATAGCATCATTCCAATTAAAACATGATACTGTTTCCTAATTAACCGGTAATCCATTAATCAATGCGCAGATTGGCTGAACCGGTAGCTGTACGTGTTCAGATAACATCACTTTTGTTCTAAGCCAACACAGCTTTATTAACAACACATTAGCATTCCTTCCTTTGTACACACATGTCCTTGGCACAGGTTTTTGGCTGAGACTTTGAACCCCAGAACCTCTAGGCTGACATCCTTTGCCCATTTAGCCGAAAAGGAATATGTTAACTATGTCTTTGTCACTGGGGATTGATGGCATTCTAATTATAACACAACCCAGAGCATTATCATATTCACTCTAGCCCATCCATAATAATGTTTGGCGCCTTCTTGATTTGGGGATTCTTTGATGATGCCTATTTTATTTTGTCCAACTGCATAGCTATTCCCTGTATGAATTTAAAGCCCATTTGAGTTGGAATTCCATCTAGTTACTGTACATTGCAGTTCTTTCATTTCTATAATTAAAACTGGCATTAAGTATCACTTTTACCATCTGGCAGACTGGGGTAGAAGAACACTGGTCACAAAGCCGCCATTTATGGTAAAGTGTGCATATCCTTAAAATGATATTGACACCTCTTGTTAAATCCCCTGATGTATCACTATTTCTTTAATAAAATACATCTGAACATGGTAGGGTTGCCACCTGTTCAGTTTTGACCCAAACAGTTTTTCTAAGGCCTGTTCAGGTCTCAAATTTCTGTTCGGTTTTCAGCCTTGTGAAATCCAAACAATAATCTGGCCATCAAGTGAGTACATTTCTTATACAGGAAAAAAAGCAAAACAAAAAAAGAAATTGTTTTTCTAAATTAGCATTGCTGTATTTCAGAGATTTTTGGATAACTGATTTCTGTATAATAGATCCCATACCTGTAATTAAAAGATTGGGGTGAATATAGATAAGAGATTGGGTTGCCACCAGTGTGGTTTCGACCTGGACATCAAAACCGGTCTTGTTTGCAACATTGAGAAAACTGGATGGAAATCCAGCCAGTTGCATCAAAGTGATGTGATAACCCCACCCTGGCGTTATAACTTCATCTATTTCATTGTGCCTGTCTCTTATGTCATCACTGCTCCACCCACATCTGCCCCAACCCCTTTGTTCGGGTTTAGGTGCCGGCAAATGTGGCAAACTTAGAACACGGAGTGAGCACAGGCCCAGATTATCCTGCCTTGGCACTCACAACTCCAAACCCACACACCCAGTGCTCCTTAGAATTCGGCTGAGCGGCATGCCACCCCTGAAATCTTGTCATCCTAGGCCTGGCCCTTTGTGGTCTAAACACAAATCAGCAAGTATGGTCCAGTAATACTGTATGTATATCCTTTACTGAGATTAAGACAAACTTATTATAAAGTGTAGGTGCCCATAGGGTCTTAACAAGGTTGAAGCTATATTAACAATATAAAAACACAGTGATCAGCAACCCTCTTAACCCTCTTAACTAGAGCTCAAAAATAAGCATTTAAAGTAATCTCCAAATAGAGACTGCCCTAATATATTCCTTGTTGTCTCTACTGTACAAAGCCCAATGCTGGCAACATATGCGTTACAATTAATGTTGTATTAGCTCCAGAAAATTGAATGAAAGCCACAGTAAGGAATGGATAACAGATCTATATATCCCAATGTTGTGTAAGTGGGCACTAAATAAATAATTCTGCATCAGCCTGCAAATTCTTGCTGTGCCACTGGCAGGAAGCCTAGACAAAAATAGGAGGAAAATGCACTCCTATGCCTTTATAGCACACGCAGCACAGCACAAACCTCAGTGAGTCATATTAGATCTTTGTTTGTGTGGGGAATTGTACATCCACCCCCTTCCCCCACAACAGTATTGTAAAACATTTGCTTTTCTCATCTGGTTATCTTTCCCAGGCTCCTCTACTTGTAGTTACCCCTCACATCTAACTGACTGAACAGACAGCTACAGGGCAACACCTATGTACAACTGCGGTCCCCCTCACTGAAAAATGTCCCTCAGCATATGAATATGTCTTCAACAACATGTAGCAGAATGGCAAACAAAACATATTTGAAAAGTAAATCACAATGCATTTGAATGTAAATTGCTAATATACATGAAAACTGCACTCCATAACCACCACCTGTACATACAATGAGTTTAATAACTCATTTGTTCAAGACCGGATTCCTTTCTGCAGCACCACAAGGCCGTGTCGCTCCAAAGGGTCCAAGCGCAACTGCAATTTTCACACGCAACCTGTGCATGCATGCGCCGGAGTGCAGTGGGGATTAGCGCTTTTTAGAATGCGGCTAGGCGGCATGCCTCCCCCACAGTCTTGCCGCCCTAGGCCTGGGCCTTTGTAGCCTTGCCACAAATCCGGCCCGGCATTTGTTATCTACAAAGGGAACCCTGACCCAGTGGAACACTCCTGTGCCAAATCCCAGCCTCTGAGGCCTCCTGCCTCTACATCTTGGCGGCTCGAATCACTATCTCCTCAGAAAAGTAGTATCCAGCAGTAAGATCAGTAATTAGTAATGGCTGTGTGAGAACATGGCTCTCCTATTTATAGTCAAGTGGTGCAGCAGCGACACCTCGGGGCACATTTACTATTGGTCGAATATCGAGGGTTAATTAATATCGAAGTCGAAGGATTTACCGCATTTCCTTCGTTCGTTCGAGCATAGGAAAAATCGCTCGAACGAACGATTAAATCTTTCCAGTCGAATGATTCGAAGGATTTGAATCCATTGATCGAACGATTTTCCTTCGATCAGAAATTGCTTAGAAAGCTTATGGGGAAGGTCCCTATAGGGTTTGGCTAACATTGGTGCTCGGTAGGTTTTAGGTGGTGAAGTAGGTGGTCAGAGTTTTTTTTAAAGAGACAGTACTTTGACTATCGAATGGTCGAATAGTCAAACGAATCGTTCGATTCAAAGTCGTAGTTGAAAGGTCGAAGTAGCCAATTCGATGGTCGAAGTAGCCAAAAAAGTATTTTTTATTCTAATCCTTCACTCGAGCTAAGTAAATGTGCGCCTAGTGACATCCTCTGGTATCGGCCATGCTGCACAGACACAAGGGCTCCTGCCCCTGTCAGAACCCTAGGAGACCCCATAAGTCAAGTCCAAACAAGGGAATTCCGCACTATTTGGTTTAGACCATAGGGAATTAACCCTAAGGGTCCCTACACCAATGCTCTAGATAACTGGTTTTACAACCTTCCCTCTGGACAAACAAGCAAATTAATATGTCAGAATTAAAGCAGACACCCAACCGATCATCCAACTCTGTTTAACTCAATGTCATAGCTGGGGTTATGAATAAGGAAGCCAAAAAAGAAAAAGATATAAGGCACACTGCCTCATCATAGACTCTATGATTAAGGGGTGTTCCCAAAACCATTCCACAGCAGCCACCTGTGTTTTTTACTGTTTCAGTAAATAGTGTTTTTCACTTTTATAAGGCTTTGCTTCAGATGAACCCAGTATAAGGAATTACGCATGAATGTATATATATATATATATATATATATATACAAACAGCAAAAAGGGTCCGCACTCTCAGGTCTTAAAAATGTAAAAAAGTTTTATTGTTAATGCCAGACTAACTTTTCGGCCTCCTCCGAGGCCTTTCTCAAAAGAGAATATATATATATATATATATATATATATATATATATATATATATATGGTCAATATGCTTCTGTTGGGCTCATTTATTAACATTGGGACATTTGTACATTAGTGTTAAGCTACCGTATCTACTAGATTACAGACTTTTTTTCAGCCTGCTGTAGGTTGAAATATGAGAGCACACATTTGATTGGTTGCCATGAGTTACTGCTCATCTGCAACTTTTGCCCCATTTTTAGTGCAGGAGCAGGTTTTTTTCTTGCAGATTCATCTTCAAATCACATCTAATAAGAATACTAAACAGTCACGTATTTCTTTTTTTTACACAAATATTACTTCTTTTCATGCTGTACAAACGTCTACTTCTCAAATAATTTCTGATAAAGTGACGTGTGGTTTCCATAACTTTTTAAATGTTTTTAAAGCAGACATAAAGCTTAAATAAAGAAGTAGGCTAGCAATGTTGTTTTGAGCTTCTCTACCAACCCAAGGCAACCACAGCCCTTTAGAAGGGAAGATCTGTGCCTCCAGAGATGCCCAGTAGCTCCCCATCTTCTTTTCTGCTGATTCACTGCACATGTTCTGTGCTAGTGTTACTTACTGAGCTTTTGGACCCACTCACAATATACAGTACATATAGAATAGAAATTTCACAATATAAGGCTGATTAGTAATTAATACAGATAATTAGAATACTGCAGCACAGAAGCCATTGCAACTAGCATCAGAATTTAATAATCAGTGTGGCATCAGCTTATATTACAGACAAATCTCATTTTCTGCTTGATAATTAGTGACGACCCCTAAGCTTAGCTTCTCAACAGCTGCTCAGAGCCCACTGAGCATGTGAGTGTCACAGACACTTTCCAAGATGGTGTTATAAGTCCTGGATCATTGCTGCTATTGAAAAGCTGAATCTTTATTCTGGTGCAGTATATAAAATATGGCTTTTTTGGCTATATTTATTTTTAGGGGTTATTTCTACAAATACAATTTACTATATTTTATCCGACGTTTCGGTCCCAGATGAGAAAGATACTACTATATATATATATATATATATATATATATATATATATATATATATATATATATATATATATATATATACAGCATATACTCTAGTGCTCTGTGGACTATTTTGCTGCTGTTTGGCCTGTGTGTTATATGAGGGTGTGAATTAACGTACAGGTGAGAGTGAAGCTGTTTGCTGGAGATTTCACTCCCTGTGCTTATGCCTATTTTCTTTATTTTTTTTTTTATTTTTCTCTACTATTTCTATTTTCCTAATTCAGATTTGCTGAACATTCCATATCTTATGTCTGTAATGACAAACACCACTGCCTCTGGCCTTGCCTGCTGTTCACTGCAACCTGCAGTCTTTGCCCTTTGTTCACTGCATCTCTTATATAGAAGTGGCTCATAAGCAGGATTAGTCACTAAACCGCTAAAGACAGAAGCTATTGCGTAAGACACCCTGAGAGAGGTGGGTGGCACTGGCATAAAATAAATCACACAAATAGAAACAAGTTTCACAACACGTAGCTGTTCAGCTGTAGCACAATAAGATGCACCTATTAAAAACCTTACAATGAACAACAGTTATTGTTCCCAACACCTCTTCAGAGCACGGAGGTTTTTGCATATAATGTAAATAATCAAAGATCAATCAAAAGACTTATTCTTTATGATGCATCTGACAAATAGGTGTTACCTGTCAAGAATCAAGAGAATGTGCTAATATGAAAATTTGCTGTTTGGCATCATGAGCATGATAAGGTATTTTGATATATATATTGTAGGTTTCTTCTATAATTATTTATACAAATGCACCCAATGTGCTCTCATATCCTTGTGTAAGTATTTCTGCTTTTCTGTTCGGAAGAAGACTCACATTTTTTTAGGGTACATATGCAGAAGCTTTATTTCTGGAATTTATTGATGCTATCAGTGACATAACAAAAACAACAATGAATTCTTACAGTTAATATTCGTCACTTTGTAAATGAATGAGCGATTCTTCCTCTCAGTTTTTCTTTGGCAGAACACAATGTGTAATTCTTCAGTGCCATGTTATTCATTACAGCTCGTTTTCTTGAGGATGAATCTCTTTTTACCTGTAAAGCATTTATGGGTAAATTAGGGTAATGGAGCTAGAAGCAGATTTAGTTGTTTTGTCTGGGAATACATCCAAATACAGATGAATGACGAAAAAAAACTTGCATCTTTTCTGCTGTATTGTGTGACATGCACTGCAGTGGCATTGGTTTATGTGTATGCATTTATTTAATGGAAAATGGGACAAGACTATACCAGTGATGTATACTGAAGTATATAGATTGTACACTTCATATATATAATTATACGTGTATACAGCTGGTATACTTCATATACCTCATTTACTTGTATACTTCATAGACTTCATATACAGTACATACATATACTAGAATACAGCTTTTTATACTTGATATACTTTATATACATAATTATACTTGTATACTTCATATACCTCATATACTTTATACAGCTTGTATACAACTTCTATAGTTCATATACGTACATATACTAGTATACAGCTTGTATACTTCATATACTTTATATACATAATTATATTTGTATACAACTTGTATACTTCATATACATACAGTACATAAATATATATGCATCTTGTATACTTCATACCTAGACAAAACAGATGTATAAATATAGGCACTTCTTCTTCTTCTCAGTCGTCCTTCTCCATTCTGTGTTTCTTTTCGCCTTTCCAACCTTTTCCTATATTTTTTCATTTTGTTCCTTCAACCTTCCCTCTATTTGTCTTCTTTTGTAGGGATGTAGCGAACTGCCGATTTGGTGTTCGCGAACGCCGTTCGCGAACACCGGCAAAAATGCGAACGTTCGCGGACAGTTCGCGAACTTCGAACACCCGCTAAAATCGATCGAAGGATTTTAATCATTCGATCGAAGGATTTTCATTCGATCGAATGCTAAAATCATTCGAATCGAACGATCGAACATTTTAAGCATTCGAACGAATGAAAAATCATTCGATCGAACGAATGAAAAATCATTCGATCGAAGGTTTTAAAATCGTTCGATCGTTCGATTAGAACGATTTTTAGCGTTCGATTGAATGAAAATCATTCGATCGAATGCTTACAATCGTTCGAACGAATGGAAATCGTTCGATTTTTAGCGGTCGAAGGAATCGAATGGTCGAATGGTCGAACGATTTTTATTCGAATCAAACGCGAACTCAAAATGCGAACGTTCCCAAACGTTCGCGAACATTCGGCGGACGCGAACGGTCGAAGTTCGCGGGAACTAGTTCGCAGCAGAACAGTTCGCTACACCCCTATTCTTTTGACATATATATCCTATTCCTTTAACTTTTATTAAAGCTTCCCTCAAATCAGTTAATGATAATGGACATACACAAGCCTTTTTATCATAGGCTTTTAATTTGTCAATAAAATCTTCCACCTTTAAGATGAAAAATGTTTATCCCATAGATTGCTTTTTTTGCAAATCAAAAAAAGCTTAGTGCATTATAAGTATTCACATTTGTAGAAGGCACTATGTAAATTGATGCAACATACACCAAAGTAACTACTCCCAGACTAGTTCTTCCTTATACCATCTTGTTATCAGCATCATTTTGCATTTTATCTAGAGCTACAAATATTACTTTGTCTCGGAACCGGCAGAGCAGCACGTTTCCTGAGGGAAAGTTTACTTTCGGATTGTCAGATTGACAAGAGAAAGATAGGTGACAAGAACCATGGTAGGTAACAAAAATATCAATGTTGAACTAAAAAGAGCTCTGTTCTTTGAAAAGATTACTGTTCCACATAACATCAAAAGCAAATTAGACCAATCCCCTCCAAGTAAGGCTTTTTCCCCACCCACTTACATTGGCACAGTGAGCAAAGTGCATTTATGAGCACAATAGCCATGTTTTTTCCCCCACAACGGCATGTTTTCCCCCAGAATTTCAGCAACATTGCAGGTACAATGAGGCAATTGACTTGGTGCGAACGATATGAATGTAGTTCATTTATGTCAACAGTACCTTGTCCAGGACCTGATATTTATGGCACTTTTCTTTTCTACTAGAAGATAATTTAGCCCCAGGTTATCAGGTCGTTTGGATTGCACGTCGGAAATGTCATTAAAATAGATATTGTCAATCCCATAGGCAAAACAAAAAAGTGCCCCTGAAATTAATCTCCTTTGGAATTTAAAGAAAGAAAAAATGTACTGACTGGCTCCAACTCCTAACTGTGAATGAGGATATAGCTAGGCTTGCTGGGGCCACTATTACAAATTTACAGGCAATGTAGCTGCCAGTAAATTTGTAATAACCTTCAAAAAGACCCCTTGGCCTGCCCCCAATCCCCTGTAACTTAGCTTTTATCCTCCGTCTTCGGTTCTCTGCGTCATGGCCCGCCCCTTTTTGCATCACGGGCACACCCCTTCTTGCATTACAGCCCACCCCTTTATACCCGCCCCCCACCAGCCGTTAACAAATATAGGAAAAGTTTGCAACCCTAGATATAGCAGAAGCAATGCTGTTTCTAAAAACAATACTTTAGTTAAATTTGGATTGTATTTTACAGCTATTCTACAGCGAAAGACCAGGTCCAAGAAATATATAAGTTGTTTTAGGGTTCTAAATTGATTTTGGCGTATGTAGTTTAACTTTTGTTTTTGTTTCAGAATTACCAAAGGATGTGGTTTATATTTTTGAGCTTTGGCAGGGAAAAAATGCCTTTTATACTGTGTAGTTCTTCCAAAACTTTTTATTGATTATTCATACAGTATTTGCATTCATCAAAAATTTTTTTTACATTTTACTTCCAGAATTCAGATGCTCTCCTGTGCAGAGGGGGGAGCACTTATGTGACATCTTTACTGTACAGGAGTATATTGCAATGTGTCCACTTCTACGTTATTACAAAATGGATCAAAACGGAAAACTATGTAGCAATAAAAACTATCAATTGAACTTTTATGACCATCTCTGTGTCTTATTTTATTTTTTATTCTCTCCTTAAGCAAGTGTTTAGATTACTTAGGTTTCCATTGTAAATCTGATTTAGGATTACAACCCTCTATACCGATTCTCCAATTCACAGAGAGTGTTAATTGTTTTCTGTAAACTGGGTCTATTGCAGTCTAGCGTATGTTAACCAAGGGGCCCAGATTTTAATATAGGTATTATACGTATCTGTGGTAACACGCAACAGTCTCTCATTTACCATTATCCAGTTCATTTTAAGATGAAACATACTTAAAGGGAGTAAGGTTCTTTTCAAGAGGCAGCTATAGTTTGTTTTGCTGCTATAAAGATAAATCAGTTTTCGTTTGATTTGTTGAGTTGTACCTGAGAGGGGTCCTTTTGGAGTTTGATCCCCGTGATTGTATCTATTAATGAGAATATTTTAGACCAGAATCTCACTACCTCTCTACATTGCCACCAAATATGTAACATTGACCCTTTTTCACACAGTTTCAAAAACAAAGAGGGCTACAATTGGGATATTTATGTAGTTTAACAATCCGCTTACAACTTTATACAATGTTTCTTGTGCTAGAATATTAATAGAGCTCTTAGCTATGTTTTCCCAAATCTGTTACCATGATGCTTCATCTGTTGATAAATGTCTAGTATAGGCTGGTGGGGAGGAGGTTGCTAAATTTAATATTTCCTTATACAGTAATGAGGTTACCCTGTGCTATATGGAAATTGAAGCCACCGATGTTCCCAGGCAGTTGATGTTTGTATGTTATTTCACCCTTTCATCAGTTCTTTTAGAAAATGATGGATTTGCATATATCTAAAATATTCCATTTTGGGAAGTTATATTGTGCAGCTATTGATTCCCATTTCTTTATACCTTGAAGTCCCAAAAATGTGTGTATTTAACTTCTTTCAATTAACATGGAAAATATATTGGTATATTAAAGGAACAGTAATACAAAAGATGAAAATGTTTTAACGTCATTAATTATTATATAGTATTAGTGTGCACTGGTAAAAGCTGTGTGTTTGCTTCAGAAAGATTAGCATAATTTATATAAATAAGTTGCTGTGAGTGCCAAGGGGGCAGCCACTCAAGCTGCTGGAAAAAAGTAGAAAAAAGTAGAAAAGGCACAGGTTACAGAGCATATAACAGATAAACCCTGTCCAATACACTGATGATTAATCTGTTATCTGCTGTGTATCCTGTGCCTTTTCACCTTTTTCCAGCTTGAATGGCTGCCCCCATGGTTACACAGCATCTTGTTCATATAAACTATAGTAGTCTTTCTGAAGCAAACACACATCTTTTAGCAGTGCAGAGCAACAGTACATTATATTTTAATTACTTTAATATACTTTCAGTTTTTGGTGTTACTGTTCTTTTAAAAATAGAGGAGTAGGAGGTACCATAAACGTCGGAGTTGAAGGCTATATGTACCAACTCTGCTGTCCTGACCTATTATATTTAGATTTTTATTATAATTGTTATATATCTATATTATATTTATATTTATATCTTCACTATACAGCACATTTCCCTTACAACTATGTGTCAGTATCATGCTCTATACACTACAATATCATATGCTTTGTACTCTTTATACCTTTAAAGAGTTAAAAAGTAGTAAATAAGTAAAGAAAATGACAGCTTTTGGTAAAAAATATATATATTCTACTTTCTCTTCCTGTAAACATTATATAGCATTCACAATGTCCTTTATATTTGCTCAGTAGTAAGACTTGTCCCCAGGGTATAACTACAGTATAGCTCTTTATTGATTGTATCATATCAACAATGTAATCAACACCATCTTATTATAATGTCTAACAAGGTAATAAGTAATTGAGATACAATGTGCTAATACTCTGGAGATGAAAGCTTATTGTTGAGTCAGTGTAGAAAGAAAACCAAAATGTTATTCAAACTGCCACTCATGTTGAGCACAAAAATGCATATACTTTGTTAAGAGCTATTTAATAAAACAGAAATTAAACTAGGGATATGAAAGCAGCAGGCTTCTGGCTGTTGCTGAACTGCAAATTGCAACTTTCTAAGTGCTCTTATTCAGCACATTGGCAGCACTGAAACAATGGTATGGTGATAGCCGAAATGTTCCACATTTTCCATACATATAAAAAAAGACGAGAACTAATTTACTATTGGGAGCTAGGTGCAACAGCACAGTACAGTGCATCCCAAAGTGTCCTGAGAGTATAAACCGTGTTCTTGTATACACATGGAACTAAGTGCTAAAGGAGTACAAATGCACATCACACGGTATCCCAAACATATACCTTGACACAGAGAAAGCAATAAACATCCTCAGCCCCATGTATCCCAACCGTAGCATTTTTTCTGTCACTGGCTAGATACTACCTGTCATCTATATACTTAGCATCCCTTTATTCTGCCGCTCTGTAGCTATGTTTCTATCTTCTCCCTTTCTTTCCATTGGTATCCTGCATCCTTTCCTCTGTTTCTCTTTTTTCTTTCTGATATATATATATATATATATATATATATATATATATATATATATATATATATATATATATATTCTCCCTTTCTTTCCATTGGTATCCTTCATCCTTTCCTCTGTTTCTCTTTTTTCTTTCTGTATGCATTTTCTTTTCTTTCTGTATGCAATGTTGGACTGACTCACTGGGATACCAGGAAAACTCAGTGTCAGTAGGCCCTCTTCCTTCTAACCATTTGGCCTATTTCATGCTCATTCCCCGTGCTCAATAATTGAAAAATATAGTAAGTAGATATCAAAGACTAGGAGAATAAAAAAGTTAAGTGAGGAGAGGAGGAATAATAGTTTGGAAAGTGGGCCCACAGTTTAAGTTTTTCTAGTGGGCCCCTGGTATCCTAATTCAGCAATTTATCTGCCCATTTATGGGGGCTTCCGAAGGGTCTTCACAATCAATATCTGGCCACGATATAGATCAGGAAGGTTTATTTCTGCCGCTGACAGACCTGTTGGAGCCCATTGCTCCTCCTTGTAATCTGATTGTTTGGCCTTAGGACCGAATGTTCGGATTACCTTGATATAGCCCTGCTGTTGGTGGGCATATTGGTGAACGATCCGCTCGTTTGGCGTCATCAGATGAGCGGATCTCTTCATGTATGGCCAGCTCTAGTTTGACTTTGATTGAAAGGCACAGGCATAAGATCAGCCTGTCTGACACACAGAGTGGATTTTGGCATGGGAGCACAAACGTATACTTTTCGGACCCACATGCCATTAGCCTGTATGTTTTTTTTAATTTATCTCCCTTCCTAAAGGAATTCAATTCGAGTTTTGGGTTGATTCTATTCATCCGAGTTTTTTAAAAATTAAATTTTATTAATAAATTTCAATTGGTTGAATTTCAAGTTCATTGGAGTTAATGGAAATTTAAAAAAAACTCACATGAAATGTGGCTCTTAGGGGCATATTTACAAGGGTCGATTTTCGAATTGAAAAAACTTAGAAATTCGAATTCAAAAAGTCCAATCACAATTAAGTCAAAGGTTTTTTTTGGTTGAATTGGTTGATTCGGACAAATAAATCTAAAAACTAAAACTAAAAATCGAAGGAATAGCGCATTCGATCGAATTTGATACAAAGTTTTTCCCCCTAAAAACTTAAATTTTTCAAAGTCCACCAATTGACTCCATATAGCTTCTAAGAGGTCCCCCATAGACTAAAACAGCAATTCGGCATGTTTTAGATGATGAATGGTCGAAGTCGAATTTTTCAAGGGACAATATTTGAATTTTCAATTTTTTTGGACTATTCCCTAGTCGAAGTACGCAAAAAAATAGCTCGAAATTTGAATTCATTTCAAAATTCACCTAAACCTTTTGAGTGTAGAGTGTGGGCCATTTTCACACACTGTAATCAACACATGTATAGTTAGGAAACTTAAATGGCTGGGACTGCCGCTTACTCAAGAGATCCAATCTCACTGGTATTTTCCAAAAAGTCAGAAGCAAGCAAAATAAAAGCCAGCAACATTTTTACAATAGGCTGCAATACACTATCTGATAATTGAGCAATATTTGGGGGCAGATGTATCAAGGGTCGAATATCGAGGGTTAATTAACCCTCGATATTCGACTAGGAATTGAATTCAATCCTTCGACTTCGAATATCGAAGTCGAAGGATTTAGCGCAGAGAATTAGATCGAACGATCGAAGGATTATTCCTTCGATCGAACGATTAAATCCTTCGTATCGAACGATTCGAAGGATTTTAATCCAACGATCGAAGGAATATCCTTCGATCAAAAAAACTTAGGCAAGCCTATGGGGACCTTCCCCATAGGCTAACATTGACTTCGGTAGCTTTTATCTGCCGAACTAGGGGGTCAAAGTTTTTTTTAAAGAGACAGTACTTCGACTATCGAATGGTCGAATAGTCGAACGATTTTTCGTTCGAATCCTTCGATTCGAAGTCGTAGTCGAAGGTCGAAGTAGCCCATTCGATGGTCAAAGTAGCCCAAAAAACACTTCGAAATTCGAAGTTTTTTTACTTCGAATCCTTCACTCGAATTTAGTGAATCGGCCCCTTTGTGTAGCTGAATTGGTGGCAGCAACTATTGATCTCTATGTCAAAGGTTCCATGCCCATGTACATTTTGGGGTAGCTATACAGTATGTCACCAATGTAGTTGTCCATAATCGATTATAAAAAAATATTGCTACATCCCAAACATCCTAAAACAGTTTTACATTGTACTGCATGGGTAGAATTACGACATAACTGCTTTAACAAAAGTCAGCTCATTTACTGTATATTTGTATGTTTATGCAAATGTGTTTGTATGTTTATTTTTACATGTAGCATAACTGCAACTGTTGCTATGGAAGGGGAAAAGACACATAAATATATACAGACAGACACATTCAGGACATTAGATAAAGATTGGTATGTTGGCTCTGCTTTCTTCCTTGGTGGCAGCTATAAGCATTTTGATTG
This sequence comes from Xenopus petersii, assembly GCA_038501925.1. Classification (NCBI taxonomy): domain Eukaryota; kingdom Metazoa; phylum Chordata; class Amphibia; order Anura; family Pipidae; genus Xenopus; species Xenopus petersii. The sequence continues at coordinate 71,076,501 of CM076675.1, read as the reverse complement.
TAATGTAGCGAGCATTTGGTGGAAATGAGAATGAATACAAAAGAACAAATAGCAAAAAAAAAAAAAAGCTATAAAATTATAATGAGGGAGCATGCAGCCTCTCTCAGCAAGAGGCTCAACAGAGCAGAAGCAAGACCCCAGTTACGGCACTGTGACTCATTATTAGAATCCTTTGCCTAAAGGGCTGGAGCAGTGATGCAGTGGAACTTCATGCTGAGAAGCTGATAGCTGGATGGAGTGACTGTGAGGCTAATCAGCTGAAGGTTCACACTTGCTTTTTGACAGACACTGGCTGAATCAGGCATACTGTTACACTATGGGAAATGACTGGGATCTGCAGGGTGCAGGGTCCTAAACTTGATAAGAAGGGTGCATGTACGTGTTTGGTATTGCTGATTTTAAAACTGTGGGTGTGTTAAGTAAGGCTATATGTTCATATAGTAACTGAGGATGCTGGAAGCTGTAGTCTTAATTAATAAACCATAATCAAGTTCTTGCAACTATTATCTATATAAGGTTATGTCTCAATGCATCATGTTGTAAATTTCATCATTTAAATACACATAAGCTATGAATATCCTGCAAAATATATGCTTATAAATGGTGCTTAAAGATATCATCAGTTATAACAAGTGCTCAGTGATGTAATTTCACATGACTTTGTATGTATATTAAACATATATTGTCCCCCTATTGTAAAGCACGAGTATTTTAGAAGTCACCTTGGAGTTCCATGACTTGGAATAGTATTCTGAATAATTATTTAACTCCTCATTTTACAGTAGGTGGTATATTATCCCCTATATTTGTTTTGTTTGGTCAACAAAACAAGCATTTCTAACTGATGCGCCATTGCTTTGTTGCTATTGTGAAGACACTGCACAAAGACAAATATGTGTGTCACCTTCTAGTGTAAAGCACCTGCAAACTAAGAAGACTGCAAGCTTCAGCAAACCTACAAAAGAAAGTTGCACCAGAGCAAGCAGCTCCAAACTCCCTATTAGTACAAAATTGCACTGTGAAGATTGCCACCCCCTGCTCTATATGAAGCTGCAAAGAGCAGGCTCAGTGCCAGAACTGGGGAACTCAAAAACTTTCAGTGTCCCAGAATTAAGTTAAAAAGTATCTTATGCATTATTCTAGTAATATACCAATTGTATACATTAGCATAATCTTCCAATAACGTTGGTAATAATGCTGAACTGCTACCACCTATGCTAGGCCCTAATGCTAGGCTTTTCTCATAATGTATTTCAGACTTGACTCTGAGGTTAAAAATCGTGTTTCTTACCCTATTAAACTGAGCAGCTGAAAAGAATAAAAACAATTCACTTGATTGTAATATGTTCTTTAAAGTGTCCCATCAGAGACATATTTCTAGAGAATGTACTTGCCGGAAGGTGGAAAAAGCATTTGCCAGCAGCAATTTGAAGAAACGACAAATTTCTGGTGATACAGTGCTCTTTAGTGATGTGTGGGTTGGGTTTTACCCGACCCGCACCTGACCCTTACCAGCCCTCCACCTGCCTGCGACTTCCAGGTTCCTCTTATAGACCCACACAGACCCGCTCGTCTGATGACATCACAAAAAGGGTGGGGCAACAAGGTCAGAAGCCAGCAGACCGGCAGTGCAAGATGGCAGACGGAAAGAGCAGGAAGAAGAGCTCAACCTGGAGTTGCCCGCCACCTGCAACCGGAGGTGCAAGGTTGCCCTGAACCCGCCAGACCTGCGGGTAATCCCGCGGGTATCAGCCCGCACATCACTAATATCCTTTACTATTGCTGTCTCTAAATCCTAGAAAACAACAGGCTGTCAGTTAAGACTTTTCCAAGATAAATGTAAATATAATATTTTGGAGAAGCCCACTGGTTTTTAGGATTCTGAGAACAAATAAAAACTAAGGTGCAGTAGTTACTAACCCAGCTTGAGTAGAAAGATTTGTTCACATACATCTATAGCAGGAGTGCCCATCCTTTACTAATATGAGGTCTAATTTTAGTGTTGTTGTCCCATTATGATCTACATTCATAAAAGCATTGTTAACATTCTGTTCCATATAAAATATTATTTAAATATTGATTTGTGAGAAAAGGTATATTGCTATATTTAACAGACAACAATTTCTTATGTAACCTTTGCAAACAACTATGTCTTATAAAACCTTAACATAATAAATATCTGAATGATAAGCATGAAACAGGAGGGTGATTTAGACAAGCTGTTTTTTGACAGTGTCTTGAGATCTACTGATCACCAGATACTGGTTGATCCCGATTTACCTTTTGGGCACCCCTGATCTATAGTAACTAGTTAGCCATTTTACCATTAGAGTTCAGTGCATGTGTACTTTGCTTACAGCATCTGAAAAATCCATAGTGAAGGTGTGTGCCTTCCTTATGACATTTATACAGGGAATAATGTACCTCATATGCAGTGACAATGGGAGTCATTTATCAACACTGGGCAAATTTGCCCATGGGCAGTAACCTATGGCAACCAATCAAATTGCTGTATTCATTGTTCTACTTGCAGCTGGCTTCAAAAAGCTATTCACTGACTGGTTGCTATAGGTAACTGCCCATGGGCAAATTTGGCCAGTGTTAATAAATGAACCCCAATGTGTCACTGGGCCCCTTGTAACTTTCCCACCTCCCCGTCCATTGCCGTACCTGCCCACCTGTTCGCCAGCTGGGGAGGGGAGATTCCCATGTAACTTTATAGGAAGCAGTCTGCTTCCTCTATAGTTATGCCACTGCCCCTATGTTAAAATATAAGGCTATTGAAAGCCATTAAGCAGTTTCAAGATTATATAAAGGCACACAACTGAGAGCTTTTATACAGATCAGCTGCTACTGACACTAAGGGGCAAAATGATAATTGTGAACCAGCAGCAGCTCTCCTATAAATGTACATTCCCTGCCTTCCTAAGAAATAGGAACTTTGTCCTTTCTGTTATGCCAGTCAGCCTCACACACACACAAAGGAGGGATGGGACAATGCAAAACCTGCCCCAAAAACATTATGAGCAGTTTAGGGGGAATAACCTTTCACTTGTAGATAATAAAGGATAATATGCTCCTTACTAAAATCTTACTCCTCTCTGATTTCTAATAGCTTTTAACATTTTAGTAGGGTTTGTAAGATCCTATAAATTACAGTAGGGGGAACATTACACTGTTTAAGGAATTATCATCAATACCATTATAAATTGGTTGTAGTAATATGATCAGTTATAATAGCTGCTCAGCAATATCACTAACTAGAACCTATGTACCATTAAAAAGTTAGTTGGTGTTCTCCCTTCTTTCACATACAAAAATGGATATCCTATAACCTTTATAAAAGCACTTGACCTGTGTCTTTCTGATTGTATATACTGTGTATATATATGTGTGTGTATTGTAGAAACAAATAAATTTGACTTCTTAACCTACCTTGCAGTTCTTTTACCCAAAACCGTACGTTGACAATATTTAATAAACAGGCTGTAAAAAAAGCCAGATCCACGCTTGTGCAGTTAAAAATCATCTAGTTAAAACCCAAATTATTTATTGTTTGCATTGCTCATTATTCCAGAATCAGCCTTAAAGGAATATTCGAATGCAAAAAACACCAAAATCAGCTTTTTTTCTCATTGGACTTCCAAATAAAGTCATAAAACATGTCTCAATGTATGGGAAGAGCAGGCATACATTTATTCTCCTCGTGATAGCTGTAACATCTCCATTTCTGTCTTCTAGACATAAATTAATGTCTTTGGGGTACTAGTTATCGACTTTTTGTGTCGTGGCTGAGAAAGAATGATAAAAAAGGGAAAACGCTGCCAATATGAAAGGAAGGAAAGGGAAATCTGATCACTTTTTACTTATATCTGCTAATGTTATGCAGTCGTATTGGAAGATCCAGTTTTGTTTTATTAAAAGCTGCCTTTACTGTTCATTCTGTTTCCAAAAATGATCAGGAATGACCGACAATACCCGTGCTGCAAAAGAAAACTTTTTTCTTAATATAATGCATTATCATTAATCTCCTCTTCAGGCTTATCCTTCTCATGTTTTGACTGTCCCCTCTAGAAGACTCCACTAGAAAGCCCTAGAAAGGGTTGTCAATATGACGCTACCTTATATCATCTCTTTCAATTGATATATATCCGAACCAGTTCTAAAATTGATGGTGTGCTGGCCCAGATTTGCCCCTGAGGCTGCTAAACAAAAACACACCTAATGTTATCCAGAGAAAAAGGAAATCAATTTTAAATATTAGGATAATTTGGATAATATATAGTCTATGAGACAGTCTTTCTGTAAATCAGGTCTTTCTGGATAACGGGCTTCTTGATAATGGATCCCATACCTGTATTTGGAATCTAATTGTTGCAGTAAGAGAGAGGGTATTCTTAGGTTCTCCTGGATAGAGAACTGGCTAAAAGATAGACTACAAACAGTGATGGCAAATGGAACATTTTCTAATTGGACCAGTGTTGTTAGTGGAGTACCGCAGGGCTCTGTACTAGTTCCCTTGCTTTTCAACTTGTTTATTAATGACCTGGAGGTGGGCATTGAAAGTACTGTTTCTATTTTTGCAGATGATACGAAATTGTGCAGAACTATATATTCCATGCAGGATGCTGCCTGCAGAGTGATTTGTCTAAACTGGAAAACTGGGCAGAAAACTGGAAAATGAGGTTCAATGTTGATAAATGCAAGGTTATGCACTTTGGCAAAAATAATATAAATGCAAGTTATACACTAAATGGCAGTGTGTTGGGAGTTTCCTTGAATGAGAAGGATCGAGAGGTTTTTGTAGATAACAAGTTGTCTAATTCTGGGCAGTGTCATTCTGTGGCTACTAAAGCAAATAAAGTTCTGTCTTGCATAAAAAAGGGCATTAACTCAAGGGATGAAAACATAATTATGCCTCTTTATAGGTCCCTGGTAAGGCCTCATCTGGAGTATGCAGTGCGGTTTTTGACTCCAGTCCTTAAGAGGGATATAAATGAGCTGGAGAGAGTGCAGAGACGTGCAAATAAATTGGTTAGAGGGATGGAAGACTTAAATTATGAGGGTAGACTGTCAAGGTTGGGGTTGTTTTCTCTGGAAAAAAGGCGCTTGCGAGGGGACATGATTACACTTTACAAGTACATTAGAGGACATTATAGACAAATAGCAGGGGACTTTTTTACCCATAAAGTGGATCACCGTACCAGAGGCCACCCCTTTAGATTAGAAGAAAAGAGCTTTCATTAGAAGCAACGTAGGTGGTTCTTCACAGTCAGGACAGTGAGGTTGTGGAATGCACTGCCGGGTGATGTTGTGATGGCTGATTCAGTTAATGCCTTTAAGAATGGCTTGGATGATTTTTTGGACAGACATAATATCAAAGGCTATTGTGATACTAAGCTCTATAGTTAGTATAGGTATGGGTATATAGAATTTATGTGAAAGTATGGAGGGGTGTGTGTATGGATGCTGGGTTTTCCTTTGGAGGGGTTAAACTTGGACTTTTTTTCAACCCAATTTAACTATGTAACCATAAGAATTACTGAATTCACTGAAATTACAAATAAAAGTGTGTTCTGCATTTATTTGCCAGGGTGTTGGGAGAAGAGGGGTATCTGCAGTAGGCATTAAAGGGGTTAAGACAATAGTTTAGACATACAAATGAATGCATGCTTGGCTCGCCCATATACTAACAACAGCGTGTATCTTGTTTTATACTGCATACAGTAAAAGCATATCTATGTGTTGTTTATTTACAATATAAATTCCTTTCAGATTGGTTGAGCTAGTGCAAACTTTTCTATTTCTCAAAATCATTAGGTTGTAATATTTTATTATGATACTTTATAAAATGACCTGTAATGTTCCTTCCCTTCTTATGCCTTAAGCAGAGGATGCAGCATAATCATTGTATATAGTGTAATAAAAACTAATGTTCCATTTGTTTTTAATACCTTAAAAATCTTCAGAAAAAAGGTGTTTCACAAAAAGCTTTTACAGGAAATGAGTTAGATGTGTGCTATTGTTTTGTCCTACATGCTTAACACAGAATATAAATATATGAATAAACAAAGATCAGCGGGGGTTTTGTAATTGAAAGTGCAAAGTTTTCCCAGGTGCAGTCATCTATAGGTGTTTGCTTTGAAACAGGTGACCAGACAATGCTACCTGATTGGCTGCTTTTCACATTTGCCCATAGAATCTTTGCAAGGGAATGCCGACCAAAAATGTTTTTTTGCCTAATAAAAGAAAACATAATTGTAAGAAACCTTGCAATCTACATTCATTGCAAGTGTTCTATGTTTTTTTGTAAGTTATTTGTATATGTTATGTTTATGAAAGCACTTTTTGTCTGTCCCTTTCTATTCTCTGCCCTGATGACTGTTGAAACAATGTAAGACAAGGCAGCTGATTAACAGACCTGTCTTTGCTGGGGAACATTGTTTAAAAATTAACAACCAGGAGCTAAGCAAATGCTGCTTTTCCTAGCAATTGATTTGACAAATAACTTTAAAAGCATTGATTTTTATAAATGTATAATGGAAAGTTGCTTAGAACATGTTTTCTATTATTAGGCACGTTTGAGGTTGGCTTGCCCATCCCATTATGATCTACATCCATAAAAGCATTGTAAGCATTCTGTTCCATGGAAGATATTACTTAAATATTGATTGATGAGAAAATGTATATTGGTATATTTAACAATCAACTATTAATTTTGTAACCTTAACATAATAACTATTTGAATGAAAAGCATGGAACAGGAGGGTGATTTAGACAAGGTGTTTGAGATCTACTGATCACCAGCTAAAGGTCTAATGATAGATCCTGATCTACCTTTTGGACACCCCTGTCCTAGTTTAATTTATGAAGACACCCCATGGGGGCAGATTCACTAAAAAGCGAATTGTCACCAGTCTCCGCTACACACAACTGCCACCATCTCACCAGGCACACATTCGCTACCTCTACGCTTATACTAATATGCGTCCTGGGAGCCGAATGCTGGTGACTTTTTGCTAGCATTACTTTGGCAGTGTTCATTTGTGCCTAGTGAAAATTCGTTAGTCATCTTGCGATTTGGTCATTTTGAATAGTGCGGGTACATTAAAGTTGTATGGACGTCTTTATTAGAGATGTTGGTGCAAATGCTTGAAGTTACCACTTTTTACAACAAATGTCCAAGGAACCTTAATAAAGAAAAATAGTTAATATAACGCCCTACACAGGAGCCCACTGTAAAATTAATGTTCCATATGTTCTCAAATTTCTGGGGAAAAATGGTAAGCCAACTTTTGAAGACAATCCCGCTTAAAAAAAAAAGGAAAAGCCTGTGTTTTTTGAACTTTAATGCATTTTCGGCAGACAGGATATGATGTAAGTGATAGAAGATTGAGGAAGATCTAGCTTCATTTAAGTAGTTTGCCTGGTCTGAGGTGGTGAAGTCAACTCTGGCAAAAGAGGTAACGTTCAGTAATATCTGCACTTTACTGAATTTGCGGATCAACAATCATTCGTCTGAGCGAAAAGTCGTATGGCGATAGAGTGCGAATGAATGCTAGTGATCCCATTCGCTAGGCAATTGTCGTCTGCGCCTGTTAGTGAATTGGCAATGTCCCTGCGGATTGTATCGGCCACTTTACCCTTTAGTGAATCTGCCCCCATGTCTGTGGCAAGTCTGATTTGGTTCATCACATTGACATGTATGTGCCTACTTCTCACAGTAAAGACATATACTGTGCCCATTCTGGAAGTGTACTAGCCCTGGGTACCAGCTATACATGTAGTAAAGCAATCAGCATCCAGCTTCATGCCTTTTTACAGTCATTGACCTCCTCTCTGTGACTCAGGGATGAGGGAATTTGTCCCATTTCACTTTGCTAAAAATTTAAATAAACCGTGGAAGAAAAGTGCAAAATGGCAAAAAAATTGCAATTCCTATTAAAATCAATGGACATTTATTTGTGCCAATTTTTAGCACAAAGTACAATGCTGGAACTTTTCTCACACAAAATACATTAAAGTCAGTGCTAATAGGTGCACTTTTGTAATCAATTGTTACTTGAAATTCTAAAGCCTGACTGTCTCTTTTCAATCTGTAAGTTACAATGTATAATGCTAATGGAAATGTTAATGAGAGTTTATCAAAATTTTAGACCCTGAAGACAGTCCTGCATAGAAAAAACATAAAGTCTAACCCACAGATTCACTATATGGTATAGACTATTATGTAGAATTCCTAATTGGCTTTAATAGTGCCCATTACATAGACTTCCAAAAAGAGGCCACAGAGACAAACAGGCAAGGATATAATGAAGTTTTATGGAGGTGAAAAAAAGAAAGCGTTTTATGGATGTTATACATTCATTTATTATCATGATATCAACACTAAAAAAAACGACTACGATTTCAGAAAATTAATGTACATTAAAATTTGCCTATAGATCCTGTTGCCATTTTGCCAACCTGACTGTCCCTTTTTAATCTGTTTCATTATCTAATGCTAATGGACTACTGCTGCAAAAACATGAGGCATCAGACATGTAATGTAAAAGCATCAGGTAAAACTTTCAATGCAAAATTATAAATAGCATGTAGAATGAATAAAGCATATATAAAGTAATATAATTTAAGAAAACAAGTATAATTGAACGATAGAAAAAAAATCACATAGTAATTTGACACAGGAAAGGTAAAAACTAGTTCTGAGTATTAAAGATTAACATTTTGGTTTGCAGATTTGTCTCTAGATTTGCCCTAGAGACCAGTACTGGAAAGATGAAAATTTGCCTAAATAAGCCTCTTCTTGATTTAAGGCCAAGGAGGACTACAGTGGAAGTAAGTCTTTTGCTTCTTATTCCTTTATTCTCTAGGGTATATTTGCAATATATATTTTTGTGACACCAACTTCAGCTTTAAAGACTTCAAATCACTCAGCCAATTTATTTACATTAGAAACGTGTAATTATATTGATTTCACTGAATCTTTCTGGACTCTACAGATCCTCCTGCATGAAATTATACACATCAGTTTCTAAGTAAATCACGGGATAGAATTCATGGACCAACCTTTCACTACCATAAGAGGCGTATTAATAGACTGACTGGCGCAAATATTATGGTAAGTGGTTAAACACTCTGTATTTATTGCATAATAGAAACATTTATTCTATTTTATTATTATCTATTTTATTAATTCTATTACTCTATTAAACATGATTCCCCTTGCACTTTTCTTATTGTTATATAGGCTTACCATGTTTTTAAGGATGAATATGACCTACTGAAATGCCATTGGTGGGAGTGCAATGGCCCCTGTGGAGAATTAGCAACAAGGATTATGAACCGTCCACCAGCTACCAAGGCACACAAGAGGAAATGTGGAGGAGAATTTATCAAAATTTCAGAATCTGAAGACTTTCAAATAGGAGAAGGAAGGTCTAAACCTTCCGAGAAATAATGCAAATTTCAGAAAAGACATAGGCTGAAAACTCACTTTTATAGCATGACTTTATAATGTCTTTAACCTAAAACATCTCAATTGTATTTTCCTTGCCTGCATCAGGCACTTGTAAAACCATTGAAAACTCAATGTAAATAGTTGTAAAAAAAATAAAGAAACTTAAAGAAAACCTTTTTACTTTTTTTGTCAGTCTTTGTTTCCTAAAAATATTCAGGTGTAAAAGTGTTCAGCTAAATTCAGATGGCATTTTCAAAGTTAAAAACAGTCCATAGTCATAGTTTTTCATAAGCAACAAGCAGGGAAGCTGCATCTTTCATCCCAAACTCATATGTTTCTATTTCCTTGTTAGAATCAGGGAAGGGAAAGAATAATCAGTTAGCTAAAGTAGGTATTGATAACACATTGGTCTAAAACAGGAGCCCCTTCTTCTAAGGAAGAACATCAATATGCATTTTGGAGGTGTAATAGGAAATGTATACACTTTTTGGGGGAAAAAAAATACTATTTAGCACTTTTAGAAATTATCACCGGCAATAGTCCTTTCAAGGTATGTTAATATAATTATAGATAATTCACAAGTTGCAACATCACAATCATTATGACAATGCTTCCATATTCATACAATTTTTGTGAAGTTACTTTTAATATTGTGAATAAAGTACCCCATCTTGTAAAATATAAGGATATTATAAGTTACCGAGGAGTTTCATGACCATATAAAAACACGAGGCCGAAGGTCAAGTGTTTTTATACAGGTCATGGAACTCCGAGGTAACTTCTAATATCCTCATATTTTACAACTGGGGGTACTTTATTTATTATAATACACACGTTTCAGTGAGTCATGTGACAGAAATGACATCAGAACTCACCGTTTATAACGGATGACATCAGAACTCACCGTTTATAACTGATGACATCAGAACTCACCATTTATAAGGATATAATTTACAAGATATTCATGGCTTTTGTGTATTATAAAACAATAACTCTAAATGTCTTAAAGGAGAGTGGGACAACTTTAGGTCCCTCAGTGATTATAATCGCTTACCTGAGACCTGGAGCCAGTGCTCTTGTTTACTGAAAACTGCACTTACAGTCCAACATGTATTTTTCTCATTAAAAAAAGTGACTCAGTGGTGAGGGAATCTGACCCTTTCACTTTGCCAAAAAATTCAATAAACCGTGGGAGAAAAATGCAAAATGGCATAAATTTTGCAAAGCCTATTAAAATCAATGGACATTTATTTGTGGCAATTTTTAGCACTCAATACAATTATATCAATGGGCATGTTTCACTGTGACTTTTCTCATGTAAAAAAAAACATTAAAGTCAGTGGTCATTTTGCCTTAGTGTTTTTTCCACAGTGCTATTTTATATGGCTTTGCGAAAAATATTCACTCATCGGCTCACCTCTATCCTGCAAGCTGCTCTTATTATAAATCTTTTTTCATTAAAAAGCCCAATTCTCTCATTGTTATATAGTGTCTTTAGAACTCAGCAGCAGAAACTTGAGCACAAGGCAGAGATGATTATGTACCATGTATGTGAGATCTAATGCCACAGATATCCAGAAAAGCAAAAATGAACTATAAAAATGCTAGATTTTGTAGAATGTTAAATATGAAGTCGCCACAGCATTTCTACGATATTCACTGATAATGTGACTGCCTTAAATATTGACAACACAAATTCCATTTTTTGCCTTTTCACACAATTGTATGCAGGTTCTATTATTATTAATGCTTTATGGGTTAATTTTTCTTTCCCAATGATGCTGGAATAGTTAGGGAAATAAAGTGCAGGAGCCATTTTGTGGACACTGTTATTAAGGCAAGCCTTGTATCATCTCAGTATCTTGTTTGTGCACCAGAATGGGGGACCTGATGTCCATCCCCATGCCCTGGCTACACAATTAAACGGTGAAGAGAGAGGGAAATGTGGGGAGAGCAGTAACGACTAGTAAGTGCTGAATGGAAAGTGAAAGTAATTGTCTGCCAAGCCTCTATGCCGAGGACATAGAGGAGGGGCAGACAATATTTGATTGACAGCTGAGATTTTTAAATGAGCTTACAACAGCTATGAATAATTTAATATAAAATAGAAATTAGATTTCATGTTTAATTTGAAAAGGACTACTATTATACAGATTTTTGTGTCTGGGTGACAGGTCCACTTTAAATAAGGGTAGGAATATCTGGAAAAAGAAAAAAATATGTATAAATAAAGCATAATAAGTTAAATGTATACAACAAACTATTCGGGGGGTTCTTTATTAAAGTCCGAATGCTAAAAATGTGAAAAATTTTAGTTGTTTTACTATAAAATCCTGATTTTTGATGGGAAGAAAACCTTTAAATTTTTCAAGATGTATTATACCCTGAGGTTGCAAAATGTCTTGATCCAAGAATCCGCCATCTCAGACCTACCGGGTTTTATATAAGTCACTGGGAGAGGTCCCTATCCAATTTGGAAGTTTCTGCAGGCTGTGCTGGAATTTGCCTGAAAATCCCAAATTTTGGGCTTTAAGGGCCAAAAGCCAAAAAAAAATCAAAAAAACCTACGATTTGGGATTTCGCTTGATTTTATCAAGTTTTCCCCTATCCGATTGAATCTTGCTTTTTTAATAATAAATAAGGTCAAATCGTGGATTCTAGTTTGGTCAGACTTTTTGAATTTAAAAAATTAGATAAATTTGGATTTTGATAAATAACCCCCATAATGTGCAAAAGCATACTATATACTCTTATTTATTTACCCACAGAATGCCCTTAATAAAGGCATGCTTGACTGCAATGCATATTATGTATTGGTTGAGTTAGGCCAGTTAGCCCTATATTATATTTCCCAGAAGCTCATTGTTTATGACGCTATTATACCATCTTGATCCTATGTTTTCATAAACACGATACTGTACTAAATCATTTCAAGACTAAGCAAACTTTTGCCACCTTTAAAACAAATCATTGACATGCTAATCCTTACCACTTGTATTCAGAGTAGACAATTATGTCAGTGGAATTTAGGTGAGGTAAGCAGGGGGTGGAATAGGCAGAAAATAACTTGATCACACTTCAATGAGGAAAAAAAGCAAGTGTTACATGAGAGAGCTGTAAAAAAACAAAGAAAAAATGCATAACGCTGGACCTTTCACACACACCTTCAAACAAGACGCTTCATAACAATAGAATGATGATTTGCTGAAATTAAAATGCTATTATGGAGAAATTAGGGCTTCAATATTTTTAGCAGCCTTAATAGCCCATACAGCTTAAGGGACATCAGATAATAGATAATTACATTTCATCTTCAAGCGAATGAGTTGTTTTCTTACGGAAAATACTTTTCTTTCTTCCGCAGAGGTTAAAGCATAATCATCATTAGTAGATGCTGTAGGACTAAGGTACCTGCATCAGCTTGGGGAATTTGCATTAGCATATAAATAGCCTTCGGAAGCTGTCTGATTTTTGCTATTTTACGTTTCATTGTGGCATCAGAATGCTCTTAGCGAAAAGCTTTCCTCGAGGAGAAGAGCTATGTAATATGTACTAAGAATCTTTACTTTGTTATAAAAGATTTTCCTGCAATATTTTTTTTTCTCTTTTCCATTGTGTTGTTTCAATAGCCTAATTACAAGCACCAGGGCACAAGCTGATACAATAACAACCACTGGCAGTATACAGAGTTGCTTCTCTATTGACTCAGCCAATGATTTCACCTAAAAGGAAAGCCTTTTGAATTCATATCATTGTAGAGGCTCTTAAGACACGTGTGTCCCAGACGTTGCACAGAGGTGATGTCATTGACTTTATAAAAGATAAGTTCAATATTAGATATCACCAAGAAAAAAGATTTGTTACCTAGCAGGGTGTAATTTCAGTGTGTTGAAGTCTATTATTTTATCATGCTCTTTTATTGTCAATACTTTGATGTGTCCATGCATGCAACTTATTGAAGTTATCATCATCATCATAATTTATTTATATAGCGCTGTCAAGATACGCAGTGCTTTACTGCAGTTATAGCAAACAGGGAATCAATGGTGGATAACAGACAAGGATTACAGAATACAATAGGGTTTACAAACTAAAAGGTTAGGGTACAATTGAGACATTAGGATTGTATAAACAATTTGTCATTTGTGATACAGCAATGATTAATTAAGGTACATCGAATAGACCTCTTTAAACAGATGGGTCTTTAAGGAGCGCTTGAAAGTTTGGAAGGAAGGAGAAAGTCTGACAGCTTGTGGCAGAGAGTTACAGAGAAAAGCAGAAGCCCGAGAGAAGTCTTGTAGACGAGAATGGGCAGAAGTGACCTGAGGAGAAGTGAGGCGAAGATCAGAAGCAGAGCGTAGGTTTCGTGAAGGAGTGTATTTGGAGATTAGAGATGAAATATAGGGAGGGGTTTCATTATTAAGGGCCTTGAATGTGAGTGTAAGTAATTTGAATTTGATTCTAGAAGAGATTGGGAGCCAGTGAAGGGACATACATATGGGAGCAGCTGATGTTGAGCGGCGAGCTAGATGAATGAGTCTAGCGGCCGCGTTTAGAACAGATTGGAGTTGTGAAAGGTGACTTGTTGGAATACCTGTGAGGAGTAAGTTGCAGTAATCAAGGCAGGAGATGATGAGAGACTGAATCAGTGTTTTAGTTGATTCTGAACTGAGATAGGGTCGTATTCGAGCAATGTTGCGCAGTTGAATACGGCAAGATTTTGCAAGTGTTTGAATGTGTGGTGAAAAAGACAGATGCGAGTCTAGAATAACTCCTAGGCAGCGTGCCTGTGTGGTGGAATGAAAGGTGGTGTTGTTTACGGTGAGTGATATCTGAGGGACAGGGGAAGATCTTGGAGGAAATATGATGAGTTCTGTTTTAGAAAGGTTCAGTTGATTCTGAACTGAAGAAGTTATATATTATCCCACAGCACCAGCACTCAGATCAGTGTATAACAGGTGGTGCACGATTAAAGTTGCATATATAGTATAAAGAGGATCAGCACTCACATCGTTGTAGATGATGATGTAAATCTATTGAATAAATACTATTTTCTTCATCTACAACAATGTGAGTGCTCATCCTCTTTATATATATATATATATATATATATATATATATATATATATATACACACACACACACAAAAGGATTCGCACTCACAGGACTTTTAGGTAAAAAAAATTTTTATTTTCTGAACTTCATTTATGTGATACCTTTGGCAGCCAATCCCTGCATATACATCAAGGTTTCGGCTTTTATTTTCCTTCTTTAGACAGTGATTTGGATACCCAGAAGAAGCCAGTTAAAGTTGAATTTGGTGCTGGTAGAATGTTTATAGTTAGCAAACAGAATGATCCATTGCACTGTGGGTTTTGACTGTTAATCCATAAATCCTGAGGCATCACACTGATACCATCTTTTAATATATCACTGGAGGGTACAATAATACAAATATACATACACAAGAAGTAAATACATAGTGAGTATAATGGTGATATCAATGTCTGCTATTGTTTCATATCAAACAGATGATAAAGAATCTACAAAAGACATTAGGATAAAAAAAAAAAAAGATTTCAGCAGAAACGTTTTCTGCTTTACACTACAGCAAAAAAACAAAATAAAATTCACTATGAGCCTCTAATGCTCAGTTTTAGGTGTCTGATCTTATAAGTGGTCCTCAGAAGTCCACAGTACAGAAAAGCTTCCATGTCGGTTGAGGGGAAATTGTACAGGTCTAGGAAGACATATGTCTATGTAATCTAGTAAGAATCTCATCAGGTCATCATACACATAAATACTGACCTACCTGTACTTTGTACTGTCTTCCCTATCCCAGCATACAGTAAATTCAAATATTACCTGAGGCCTTTGCGCGGCATGCAGACAAAATGAAAGTCAGTGGGCATTTCAGGTGTGAAACATTTTATACGTAGCTTAGACTGTCTGCCACTAATTAATGGAGTGTTTTGAAGGAAAAAAAAAATGCCATAATTTCAGAATAATTATAATCATTAGATGGGCAGGTGTGAAAGAATATATCCTAGTGTTTCATTTTCTGGGCCAGTTGGCATAAATATCATACACAATTAGTCAGTCACATTATTCAGTACAATAGCCATGAAATAATGATAACATATGTACATTATGGTGTGCTGAAGAGCCTGAGGAAGAGCTAGGCCTCAGTAGGTGAAATACATGCTAGGAAATTTGTAATAACTTGCTTGAGTGAGAGGCAGGATCAGGGTAGTTAGTAGAGCAGCCAGAAGATCCTACAAGGGTTAGTAACCTGAAGAGTCAAACCCCAGTATTGGGACTCAAGCAGTTAGACGCAGGAATAGATGGATCATGGAGTACTACACCTCTGTAAGCTTAGTGCTGTGGACTAGTGAACACTACAACTGTAATTGTATGAACTACATCTAGTCTGAAGCATTTACTGAATTGATTTATGACTTTTAACATCAAACAGCACCTACCAACAGATTGTATGTTATACAATGCAGTAGCAATAGGGTTAAAAACCAAATGACTCATGTAAAAAATTCCCAATTTAATTGTACAATTAGACTCCAATTTAAACCCACATCATCACTACTCATTAGGGTCAAAGACCTCATCTCAAGAAATGCATATCACATTTTTCCCTATTAGATGGGGAATATAATATCTTCATTTCAGATACTGAAATAAAACTCTGTCCCCTGCATTGTCTGAGTCATTATCATGTCTAAACATGGCATTTAATCTTGGTGACCTTTGATTAATGCTCCCTTGCTGACTGTATCTCAAATGTGAAACTGTCAGCTCCATTAGAACTATTGCCATATGTACTAGCCCAGAAAGCTTGTGTAGAATGTTTTAGGGCACACATGATAGTTTTGGGTACTTTAAGCACCACCAAACCAGAATACATGGAATCAGAGCACCCTAAACCACCACCATGTTTTTGCGCTTTTGTCTGCATGTGCTTGTGAAAAGGCCCACAGTGCTTTTGTGTGAATTGCACCTGGCATATGTACACATTTTTCTGGCATTTATTTATTATAATGGGGCAAGGTGCATAGACAATAGTGCCACAGTTTTCTGGATGTTTCATTTATTCATCATTTGGTTTTTCTGCAAGGCATATGCTGCCCTTGTTTTATGTCCAGGTACAATTTTTTTTACCTCTGAAACTGAGAGCAAAGAGTACAAAATTACTGTGAATTGTGCTTCACTCCTGTCATTTAACGAGAAGATGTGTCTATCCCTTAAAATGCATCTTGTATACAAATCCCCCTACCTAATTCCTGCCTTAGGCAGATTTTAAGTTTACATGCTTAGAGCAATTTCAGAAGTTCATCCACTGCATAGTGCAGAGTGCAGGAGCTGTCCAGGGTACTAGTGCTAGTCTTTATTATGCCCATTATAACACACTGGGGCAAATTTACCAAAGGGGGAAGTGACTAACACTGGCGAAAATTTGCCAGTGTGATGTCATTTCGGTACTTCACCGATTTAGGAATAGGCGCAGACGTAACTTCGCTAGCAAAAGAGACTGATGCTGGTGCTCATTCACACTCAATCCCTAGGAGAAGTTGCGTTCTGGCGAAGGGACATAACTGCGCAAATTCACTAAGATGCGGATTTTACTGATATTACAGACCAGGCAAAGTGCAATAGAGTAGATAGGACTTCCTCAAAATTTAGTTGAAAAATTTTCTCAGTCCTAAAAACCACTGGCGTCTTTTCCTTTTTTCAGGGAAAAAGAGCGGAATTTAGTAACCGGCTTCCCCCCTACAAACACAAAGTAGTGCTAGACACACACTCTCACCGCTCTTTGCAGCGTCGGGTGCCATCTTTGACTCTGTCTGCCCTGGTCTGATTCACGTACAAGAAAATACTTCAGCAGCACTCTGATTATGGTGAAAAAATTGTTGCTTTATTCGTGCATCAAGCTAAGCTTCCCCCCTACATTTCCTAACATATGGCACATAAACTATACCATTGGCTCATGTGTAGGGCAATATAACAACTCTATTTTCTTTATTAAGGTTTCCCGGGCTTGTGTAGTGTAATGTATTTGCTGCAACATATACATCCATTAAACTTTAACTTCCCGCCGTATGCAAATTAACCAACGCTAGCTCAACTTCGATCTGCTTGCCAAATTAACGCTAGCGCAACTTCGCCAGCATTCGGCGCCCTGGACGCAACTTTGCATGTTAATGAATTAGCGTTGTCTGAGCGAATATTTGCCTGGTGAAGTGTTGCACTGCCTGTGAAGCCGTCGCTGGCGAATTTTCGCCACTTAGTATACTTGCCCCATAGTGCTTGCTGATAGTAAAGGAAGCCTATGGCTTCCTATACAGGTATGGGATCCATTATCTGGAAACCCCTTATCAGGATGGAAGGCTATCTCCCATACACTCAATTTTAAGCATAAGTATTCACATTTTTAAAAATGGTTTCCTTTTCTCTATAATAATAATAATAATAATAATAATAATAATAAAACAGTACCTTGTACTTGATCCAAACTAAGATAAAACAAAACTTTATTGGAGGCAAACTAATCCTATCAGGTTTGATTAATGTTTAATTTTTTTTTATTAGGCTTAAAGCATGGAGATCCAAATTACATAAGGATCTCTTACCCGGCAAATCCCAGGTCTCATGCATTCTGGATAACAAGTTCCATGCCTGTATGACAGGATACAGGATTTTACAACTGATATGCCCTTGAACATGAGCCCTCGTAAAATTACACTTTGGGGCAGATTTACATAGGGTTGAATATCGAGGGTAAATTAACCTTCGATATTCGACTGCCGAATGTCAATCCTTCAACTTCGAATATCGAAGTTGAAGAATTTACCGCAAATAGTTCGATCGAATGAAAAATCTTTCGATCGAACGATTAAATCCTTCGAATCGTTCGACCAAAAAAACATTAGAAAGCCTATGGGGACCTTCCCCATAGGCTAATATTGCACCTCGGTAGGTTTTAGGTGGCGAAGTAGGGGGTCAAAGTTTTTTTTAAAGAGACAGTACTTTGATTATCGAATGGTCGAATTTTCAAACGATTTTTAGTTCGAATCGTTCGATTCAAAGTCAAAGTCGTAGTCGAAGGTTGAAGTAGCCAATTCTATGGTCGAAGTAGCCAAAAAAATCATTCGAAATTCGACGTATTTTTTATTCTATTCCTTCACTCGAGCTACGAAAATGGGCCCCACTGTGAAAAACAAACAATAAGTTTGTTACAGTGGTGAAAATGTTCCTTCTTATACTGTCTTCTAATTCCATTAAATAAATTTTTTTTGTTTGCTTAAAAATGTAGTACAATATATTTCATTAGCCGATTATACTAAATAAGAGAAGTGAAACTATATTTGTTACTGCACATTTAATTGTTTATCATTAGAAGGAAGCCTAATACCTTCTTTAAAATTCCTCATGAAGCCATGAAGTTTGGCCAGTGAAAAGTTCTCTCATGAAGACAAAGCAATGCATTTCTTGGGCTCCCAGGGTGTTGCCACTTGATAGAAACATAGTGACAAAATGAAGTGAGATAAAAAATGTGTTGTTGGCAGTAAATAGGAGCCCACCACAGGTGAGAAATGAGAAATTTCGAGGTCAGTTGAACACAGTGAAAAAGACGAAGAACCATTTCATGTAAATCTCTTCAAAGATAAATCAATCATCTCATCTCAGCTAAACATTAGCTCTGGGGTGTCCTGAAATTTAGTCCAAATAATACAGCTAAGACACATCTAACTTCATATCAACTTGTAGCAGAATAAAGGGTTCCTGTGTTGTCTTTCCTGACAACCTTCTGTTCCTCTGAATGAATCCACTGAGCAAATGTCATAGTTTAACAATTACACATGCAAAAAAATTAATTAAGAATCTCGAATTTGACTTATTATAACCAGTTAAAGGGTAGGGCTTTTAATGTGTCAATGTTGATCCCAATGGGCATTCTTAATACCTGTAGTTTAGACAGAAAAAAACTTTCATTAGTTTCTAATAGGTGAAACAGACTTACTGATGTGTTTAGTGTACGGGGAGCATCTTTTGTTTCACTAGAAAAGGGTGTCACTGCGTGAGCCAGATGCTTCAATGTGTATGTATGCAATTCATTTATTCTTTATCTGGTTGGAGCTTGAGTTTTTGTTGGCGGTATCATATCAATGAGTTACAGTGTTCTTTATATAAAGTAACCAAAGTTGCTATATCAAAATCATGATTTCCTTTCAGTTATACATACACACAGTTGTTAGCACCTGTAATATGTTCAAGGTGCCCTGTTGCACAATTAACAGGTGCTTATACTTTATACGGGTAACAGAGGCTGAGCTGATGATAAAAGCATTTAAAATGCTGCAAACTCATTGGACACACCTTGCAATGTCCAGCTCTTTAAGTGCAATATTTTTACAGTTTTTTTCCCAGTGAATAACAGTTGCACATAGGTGTATCCATGTTAGGTGTAGGTGTAGTATTTATTGGGGGAAAAGCTGTGCAAAAATATTTATACTAAAGAACTGGACATTGTGTGTCCAAATGAGTTTGCATCATTTTAAATGCTTTTATCAACAGCTCAACCTATGTTACCCATATAACTTACTTCAAAAAGAGATGACCCAGAAGCAGGGGTGTGGCTATAGAGGAAGCAGACCCTGCAGTTGCAGGGGGCCCAGGAGTGTAGGGAGAATCACACTGTGCATTGCTTAGCAAATGAATATGTGAGCCAGGATATTGAAAATAAAATCCCATTGATATTTCATAGACCTTATATGTGCAGTCTTTACTGTAATGCTCTCAGTTAGACGCATTCATTTGGCTACATTTGGATTTTGCATTGTTTTACCTATTCACACATAGGGAGTGCTATTTGCAGCAAAGGTCAGCCCAAAGCTACAACATTGCAATTGAACAACTTGCCCTGAGTTTGAAGTTATTGGTCCCACTTTTTTATATTGTGACATTGGGTTATTTTAACTTCTTTTGCTGAATTTGAAACAGGAAAGGGGAGATTATTCTGCAATTCCAGTATTCTCCAATTTCCAGTGTATAGCAGCTGTCCTTCAGCAGTCCATAAATATCCACTTTACCAAGCTCAAATTCTGCACTTTTGTTCTTGGCTCATGCCCATCACTTGGCTTTGGATCTTTAAATTTTTTTAGAATGTGTCAGAATCATTTCTCAAATAAAGATAAACAACGTGTGCTGATTTTTTTTTTATTCTTTTTAATGCAATACAATTAATAAAATAACATTTGTTTCTTATTGTAGTCAATGACTACAAGGGGACACAGTTGCAGCATACCTTCACTAGATCTTATATTTAAAAAAATGTTGTAAACTGATTCACTCCCTCTTCAGAATGTAAAGCTAGTATATATATATATATATATATATATATATATATATATATATATATGTATGTATATGGGATCATATAATAATCCCTCTAATGCTTTATTTACCAGTAGGCCCTTCCAGCTGACATGTGGGCATTCATACCGATTAGAACTAAAATTCGGAAGTGGTTCTTTACAGTGAGATCTGTGAAGATGTAGAATTCTCTCCTTGAATCAGTTGTGATGGCGGAAGTGGTTCTTTACAGTGAGATCTGTGAAGATGTAGAATTCTCTCCTTGAATCAGTTGTGATGGCTGATACCTAACTATGTAAAACAGTACAGGTAAATGACTGGAGGGTAGCTTAAAACACTTCACTAAAGCACTGAAATAAAAAGCTTAAGAAGCGTCAAGACTGCAACCTTTTACCCTCCCCTGTTTTGCTCACCAGCTCTTGGACCCCATCCTTTCCCCCAAAAAAGACTCCTGAACACTTTTGTTGGAAAGTGAAGGCTGCAGTTATTTGTTTACTATAACAATCAACATTAGTTAACATCTATCACATTAACAAACCTTTTCATTAATCAACAATTCTTACTCGCCTCAAGGGCACTGAATCTAATTCCTATGTAACGTCTGGATCCTGCCTTAAACCGAGGCTGACTGTGTTACTGACAGGACCCCAGGCCTGCCGAGCTACTCGTGCGCCATGTTAAATACCCCATTTTCATTACACCTGGTACCCTTTGCTATATGAGACTTCAACACAACCCTCACCTCATATTGAGGGAGGTTGGTCTGTTGTGGGCTGCTACTACTCCCAACTAACTTGCAGGTAAGGTTGTGTCCATCCATGTAACCCACCCCTTTCCTCCTCCCAGTTTCTTGAACTAGCCAATCAAAGTGACCTGCAAAAAACAGCAATGGGGAGGGAGGGACTAGGCTGCCCTCCTAAGCCCCTGTCATGCACTTCTCTGGGCCCCTGTTTCACAAATAATTCAGTATAAATGCAAGTGCGTGTGTTTACAAAACAGGGGTTTATAGTTACAAAGGTATGATCATAAAGTTGAAAAGCCACCATACCACGTCAAAGGTAAACCCCAAATGAAGCGCATTGTAAGTAGCACTTCCATTATACTTAAATATATTTTAATTCGGTGCTTCCACAACCCCCCCGAATTTTGTATATTGTATTAGCCAGAAGCTGTGGCTGAGCTTCATGTGTTTTTTGTAATAGCACCCCATACCCACCCCTTTAAACTAATGATGGTCCTATGCTTTTAAATATGGGCGTTGGTTTAGGCAATCTCTCTCTCTTAAAAGCCGTGTACTGACAGGGGAGGATTCAGCCTTTAGACTGGAACCAATGTTCAACACACACTGACTAAAAGTAATGCTTTTATGCAGAGAAATAAGTATTTTTATACTATGACCTGAGGTAAACAAGTATGGGGTTTACCTTGTCGTGGTATGGTGGCTTCTCAACTTTATGATCATAACTTTGTAACTAAAAACCCCTGTTTTGTAAACACATGCACTTGCATTTATACTGAATTACTTATAAGACAGGGGACCAGGGAAGTGCATTGTAAGTAGCACTTCCATTATACTTAAATATATTTTAATTTAGTCTTTAGAGTGCTTCTACAACCCCCCCCCCAAATTTTGTATGCCATGTCAATAACCCTGGCTTATTGGCTTTCCTTATTAGACACTAATAGATGTATTGAGGATGCCTGGTATTTTATGTAAATAGTTTTTTGAATATCCACAACTCTGTTCTGCTCAACCTTAGATTCCAGAGTTCAATTCCATTCTCACTCTCTAACCCTATAGCCAACATGTTCCCAGCCTGTCAGCCTTCTTTGCACTAGCTTTTCTTATGAGACTTTTTTTCATTTATTTTGCAAAAGTCCTGTTGAGTGTTGGATGGGCACTATATAAACAATTTTTGTTTGAAATAAATCACTTTTGACAGTTCATCTTGAGCGTGGTGCTATGTTCCTATATAAATAAATAAATAAATATATATATATATATATATATATATATATATATATATATATATATATATATATATACATTCACAAAAAAAGTGTGCAGTGGGCAATAAAATAATTGCCTACTGTGCAGTAACTCAAACTGAGATACAATGAACTGAGGAGCCGATTGCCTAATTTCCTAAATGCTCAATATATAGCAACAAAAAAACCTACATTTTTCTTTTTTATTATGTTTTATTTCCATCAATCACATTTCATGCAGCTGGCAATCCACTTAAATGCAATCAGCCAAGATTTCAAGGCTTTTTACTTTTGATTCCAAATGTAATGCTAACTCATCAGAACTAATTCATTTTCTATTTAAGTAGAAGCTTTCTCTTTTAAAGGTATTATTGAAGTTGACATACAGATATTACTTGTTATGCCCTAGAGAGTTTCTGACTGTGTTACTT
The DNA here is from genome assembly GCA_038501925.1 of Xenopus petersii. Lineage (NCBI taxonomy): Eukaryota > Metazoa > Chordata > Amphibia > Anura > Pipidae > Xenopus > Xenopus petersii. The sequence goes on along the minus strand of CM076675.1, from coordinate 71,053,236 downwards.
ATATACAAATAGCAATTATATGTTATTAAAAGGATTTGAACATATATTGAGGGAGTGATTAGAAGTGGCATGACTTCAGACACAGAAATCACATTAACTTCAATTTGATAAGAAGAACTAATTACCAAAAACAAGGATACATAAATACCATTGTTAACGACTTATGAGCAACCTGAACTGTATTGTGGAGCTAAATAAATCATTTCAATTCACCTATTTCTATGGGGATGAACTGTAAGCTAACAGGGAATGCTTATGAAATGAGAAATAGTATACTTTAGAATGGTTTAAGGCATTTAAATACATATACAGTTGCTGAAATTTATTCTGTTCCCATAGCTAGACAGTTGATTTCACCAGGCTGGAGAATAAAGAACCCCTCTTGTTTTTATTGTTGTAAATCTCTTGATTTTCTCTTTCTGACTATGGGTCTACTAGTTCAAAATGTTAGAGATGCAATGAATCCACTATTTTGGGTGGCATTGTGTCTCCTACCTCAGGCAGACCCAGATACCCCCCCATCCAGCTTATAAACTTGTTATACCCTAAGGGGGGCCTTGTTATTTGTTTAACTACAAACGTTGAACTCAAAATATATGTGGCATTAATATAAAGCATATGGCCAAACAGTATGTGCAGGTTGAATAATGATAGAAAAAGGAAATCATTTCTTGAAATTTGAATTACGTGATTAAACGAGATTTCTAGAAAATGGGTTAAAAAAAATAAAAAATAAAACAACACTCTATTGAAGTCATAAGCCATGTGATTTAAAAGATATTAAAAATAGTTAAATTTTATTTAATGCATTTCTTAAAATAAATCAGGTCAATGTTTGGTCTTAGAGGGAGACCGAAACGTTGACCTGATCTATTTTAAGAAATGCATGAAATAAAATGAACTATTTTTTTAAATCCCGGTGTGCATCCAAGTATTTTGTATATGGAAGCATGTATGGATAGCACCTGGGTCATTGTTTTGATACACAGAATAGAGTGCTGGAAATAACTGTTGGACTATAAATATAAAAAAAAAAAAAAAATATATATATATATATATATACGTATATATATATATATATATATATATTTATATATATATGAGCATAGGACTGGCCAGATTTGGGATGACTTTGACGTAGTTGGCCAGCTTAAATATATTGCAATATATGGACAAACAATCCCTGTTTTGTTTAAAGGGTAAGGCATTTTTCAGTAGCAGTATGCACAAAATGTCTCTGTCTTAAATATATTGATAATGGGTTGAGTGCAGAGGACTCTTCTATTTGTCTATATATGTGTGTGTGTGTGTGTGTGTGTGTGTGTGTGTCGAGCCTTATTAATAGCTACTATGTCAATATAAAACCTGTATTATGTAACACACCACAGATCAATTTTGCACCTTTTTTTTGTTGGAGTTTGCATATTCAAAATCTATTTTCAATATCTCATTCCTCTCTCTCTCTAGATCTTGCAGTTTCCATTGGTAATTCTCAATTCTCCATCTGTCTGCTCTAATAATATGTAAATAATAGGTCACAGGCTCTTGGAAATAAGACGGCCCATAATGACCTGACCAGAAGATAAATGAGAGCAAAATAAGATAGGTGCCTTGTGATCTAATTCCGCTGTGGTTATTAGAATTATGAAGAAACGGCTTTGGGTCTCAAAGTCAAATCATATGTTGGTGGGAAAGTTATTGTTTTAGGATCTACTGGAGAAATATCAGAAGCTATCACCATATGCCAGATATTTTAATAAGTCCAGCAGGAGTGAAGGGACAATAGGTCTGTCAATTTCATCACACTTAATAAATATGCATACTGCATTGTGAATGTCAGGAAAAATGGAAAAGTAGAAACATTTTAAATATCAGAGACAGTAGGTATGGCAAATGTAAATACAGTATTAAAGAAAACAAAATCATGTATACTGAAAAGTCTAGAAATTTAGTAGAAAATCTGTTAAATTCATCAGCAATGCAAATTTATTTTGCTTTACCGTCCCATTTTACCTCAATAATAGCCATCCTTTTTGAGTGGTAACAATTTTATAAAAATATACCTGGGTTTTTTTCTCTTGCCTTCATAGTACTGAATTTGAAAAAATCGGGCATCTCAGACCTGCTAAGGTTGTATATAAGTTTTGTGTTTTTTGGGCAAACATCTCATACGATTCTTTCTACGATTTCTTAGAGTTTTTTCCCCAACTGGAATTTTTTGGGAAAATGTATTGCTAAATAAGGGGAAATAACCCATGCAGATTTAGCCTATTTCAGAAAATAATGAGATAAATTCGGATTTTGATAAATAACCCGCTTAAAGAATCAGATGAAACAACTTAGTAGTCAATTTATCATATGCTATGATAGAAGGCTTGTTGCAAAGACCATTTCATTCTTTCAAATTAATAATTGGTGTCCCCTGACAACAGACACTGAAATATGAGAGTGTATTTGCACAAATGTGTACAGAACATTCCTCCCTACACTTTGCATGTGTGCATATTGAATGAGGCCTTATTGTTCACCCAGGCTGAGACATGCTTCAGTAGCAAGAGTGTCATCTATGTGTCCACAAGGGATGTTACTGTAGCTTGTACAATGCAGTGAGTTTTCTGAATATTATTGGCCATGGAATATCTGTGCATTGAAAGTATCATGCTCAAATACTTCACTGTAGAGTTAAATATAAATAGAGGTTTATTTATTACTTTTCAAAATGTCCTTGTCTCTAGTTGCATAAATTGCAGCAAAAACCATGAAAAACATAATTATTAGAGAATTCAGTATATATATATATATATATATATACATACACTTAAACTTTGGAATAATTCATTCCTGGATCAACACTCCCATTTCTCGTGATATAATATTGTTTTATGTATACACACATGTTAACATATATATATGCAAATGAAGGATCAGCACTCACTTGTAGTAATTATGTTGTTAAAAATCTTAATCTTGGCATCTTGCATTGCTACTTACCATACTCTTCCCCTTAAATTGAGCAGATACTTTTCAGGAAACAAATTTAGTGGAGGGTCTGTAGAAGAGGCAAAGAAAATATCTACCAAGCCATGTCTGAAGCAGCAATCCTTGCTTTATCTCATTTGGTAAATTCTCCAAAGACCTTTGACAAATGACCAACTGAATTTCCATCACTGCTAATCCAACCTTTTATATCATATATGTGGACCATAGGGATGTTTCTCCTATCGTAACACAAACAAAACTACATTATCTGTTATTAAGACGCCGGTATAATTCATGCCAATTGTGCATTCTATGCTTTTCTATACATAACTAGTATTTTTTTTTGACAGCATTTTAAACTGGTAATTTGTTAGTGGGAAAGAATGTCTTTTCTCGTGTTTCCGAACAATAAGAAAGCAAGGAGGGGGAGGGGGCACTTTCATTATGTTCAATTGTCTAAGAATGTTGTGTGAATCATTATTGATAGCAGCACAATATGTTGAAGCCATTATCCCACCCCAAACTTACTTGAAGCTAAACATACCACATGCAATCAGTGCCAATTAAAAGCATAACCTCTGATTGGTTCCACAATTACCTCTAGACAACTAAACAAATTTCTGTTTTTCACTGCCATTGAATAACTAGGTTGCAGCATGCTAACTCCCACTATCCTTTGCTTTTCTGCTCACTTGTCTTAATAAGTGCAGCAAAGTCTGCAGTGAATTTAAAGGATTTGTTGACTTCTACACATTTTTCAATACTAGAATAAAAAAGGAAGAGCATAAGCTGGGATAAAGTAATCCAATCAGAACCCGATTAAGACTAAATGGGGCCCTGGGCAGTGGGCAGAGTAGTGCTTTTTTGGCCCCCACCTTGAATTTTTTTTTAATAACTGCTTTGCATCAGTAGTGGTCTAATTTTGTTAGACCACGCCCACTTTAGGAGACATATCCCAATTAAACACTTCCCATTTAACAGATACATACTCCATAGATTCATAGATAGCAAAAAATCTATTAGCTTTTCTCTAAACCACTTATCATTCTCAGACAAAGCCACTGATGCATGCAAGGAAACACTACACAGGCAATGCCACATACAATTCCCCAGAACTCATAGCTCATAACTCTATAGAAGAAGGCCCTGATGAGACAGCTAGAGAGGAGTTATAACAATTACGTTGTGGCAGTTGATGAAACTGCCAATGATAGGCACACTGTAGGAGCAGAGGCAGAGGTAAAGGCAGTGATATCGTAGGAGCATAGGCCGATGATGGGCGAATTTATTTGGCATTCTTGAATTTGCTGCAAATTTGCCCATTTTGGTGCCTGCGAAAAAAATTTGCCGCTGGCATCGCCATTTAGACGCAGGCTTCAAAGTTTAGATGCCGGTGAATTGTTGCCAGCGTCAAATTCGCCGTTTCATAAATTTTTCACGAATTTTGCGGGAAATTTGCGAAATTTGTGGTGAATCAAAATTCGCCCATCACTAGAGGCCAAACTAAAGACAGTGATACCTTTCTGGCTATGTTCTCGGACTTCCCACACAATCTCCTCAAAAGTTTTGCACACCTATGCTTTTTATGGATTGCAGCTGCTCCCTACCCTAAATGGTATCATGTTCGTGTGTGTCTTGGTGTGGCAGCGTCAGCGACATGACGCATCAGAGGAAACTGAAGTAAGAATGGAGTAGCAGCGAGTCATTGTGTAAGAAGGGATGCAATGTCCTCTAGTGGGTCCTATCTTTACTACTGGTGTACGTACAGTAGGAAATGCCATTGGACTTTACAAGTAGGCATAAACCTGTAGATTTCATCTTTAGTGCCTAGTCAACCTTCCAGCTATTATATATATTTTATTTTACACAGTTGAAAATATAAATTAAAAAAAAAAAAAAATCAAAAAGTGGTAACATTTTAAAATGTATTTCCTATACAAAATTTGTAATGAAATGTGCCACAATTACTATTTTAATTTATACATCATATGTATTGTTTTTAAAATATTGATATGAGGTAACCAATAGCAAATGCTTTTAAATGTGTCTAGTTGCTCTGCCCAGGTTTGAATCCCTAGAGTTCCTTTATCACTTCAAGTTGTTCTAGACTCCAAAAACGAGATAAATAGACCTTAAATATTCTACTTTGACTCCCGCAAAGAACAGAATACCAAACAGTACTATTGAGAAGAGAATTGGTGTCATTGTCTTTGTTTAAGAATTCAAAGGCTCCTTGGTAAGAAAGAAAGGTTAAATAATGTTTAATTCAGGAACCATCCTGCCTTGTACAATGTGGCTGCTGTGCAGCGTATAATAAGACATACTCTATCAAACAAGTCTATGTATTAGCTTTACATTAGTGATGAGTAAATCTGTCAAAAAATTTGCAAAAAACTCACAAAATACATTGAAGTCATTAGGCGACAAATTTGTTTTACGTGCAACAATTTTTTACGAGGGAATATGCACACACTCCTCAGGTTTCTCGGGCACATTCCAATAGTGGCCACAATCCACTTAGTACAACAAAATTTTGGCAATGGACAGCAAAGTTTTCATGAATGAAAAGCCTTTATTTCTTCATGGCTACGACCAGAGATACAATAACGTTTCGAGCCACATCATGGCTCTTTGTAAAACGAACTGATACATTTATCAGACTTCATTTGTAAGCGCTCCAAATAATGCCCTCTAGTGTTCTTAGTTAAATACAAATCATGGTCTATTTAAAACAATTAATGGGAATCCCCTGCAAGTGCTGATTCCTCCAATCTTTACTCCACTAACACTCTCTGTCTCTCCAGGCATAGGGCCAAATTTACTAACCAGCGAAAATTTGCCAGCGACGACTTTGCAGGCAGCGCAACACTTTGTCAAACGAAAATTCGTTCAGGCAATGCTAATTCACTAACATGCAAAGTTGCGTCCGGGGCTCCGAATGCTGGCGAAGTTGCGCTAGCGTTAATTCGGCAAGCAGAGCGAAGTTGTGCTAGCGTTGGCTAATTTGCATACGGCGGGAAGTTAAAGTTGAATGGACTTATATGTTGCAGCCAATACATTGCATTACACAAGCCCAGGGAACCTTAATAAAAGAAAACAAAGTTGTTATATTGCCCTACACATGAGCCCAGTGTATAGTTTATGTGCCATATGTTAGGAAATGTAGGGGGGAAGCCGGTTACCCCAATAAAATTTCCGCTCTTTTGCAGCCTATCACCCTGATAAAAGGAAAAGACGCCAGCGTTTTTTGGGACTTAGTAAAATTTTCAACTAAATTTTGAGGAAGGCTATCTACTCTATTGCACTTCGCCTGGTCAGTCTCTTTCGCTAGCGAAGTTACGCCTGCGCCCGTTAGTAAATCGGCGAAGTACCGAAATGACGTCACGCCCTTTAGTAAATTTGCCCTATAGTATCTGGCTTTCCTGTGCCAGCCTGATCTCTATCACTTTACAGACATCGGCTGTTGGGCTTTTTTTTTGAGAGTTTTTTTCACATGTGAGTCAACAGATCATTTTTCTGGCTTCTCTTTAGTTTGGGTGTTTCTTATGGCAACTTTTTTGCAAATTTTTTCGTGGTGAATTTTTGCCACAGTTTCACAAAAAAATTGCAGATGGCTAAATGCGGGATTTCAGCTCGACTCCATGCCTGGCGAAAACATTTGCTCATCACTGTTTTACATAGATTCAGCCAAAATAACTTAAAAATAGGCTTTAGACCTCAGTAGATACAGAGTGATAAATGTTAGCTGTTGCTTAGCTTCAAATAATCGAAGCTAGCACGTAATTCATCTTCATGTTAGGTGTGCTAACACAGTTCAGCGTACACTCACCAACACGTGATTCATCTCTTTAAATTTAATAACACTTTCAGGGGAAGAAACAAAACATACTCTTGATAAATGAACAAGCTTAAGGCTACGAGGAGCATTGGACAAAGATGTATGTATGGATGCATATCATATGTATATTTTATATATTGCTTCTCGTGTTAAAAGAGTATATTAAGAGAATCCAGGAGAAAGGCTTCTTGTAGGGAAATGTTATGCAGCAGCTGAATACTGTGAACATCCAAGAGACAGATGCAGAAAGTGTCCTACTGCTTCTCTCTGATCAATGGCGGTCATTTACTAAGGAGATAAACTGCTAATGTTCACACAGCTACTTCATGTTTTTCCACAGTCATCTTTCACATACAGTAGTACTGAGTTTAGTGATATACAAACACTTGCCCATGCATGCTTCATACAATAAAATACATACAGTACAATGAGCCTAATCATTTACACCTTAGCACAAGCAGAGCCTGGTGACCCTCAAGCACACAAATTTTCATTGGAGGATCACAAAGATCTTACAGATGCAGTGTGCAAACCACTTGCCATGACTACAAAGGAACACAGAGCCCACATTAAATGGCAGGTTAAGGCTGGCATTAGTAGCTTAAATTTGAGCAAGTAGTCCCTAACCCAAACCATCAAGGCAACTAATGCATGTATATCTTTATTATGTATTAACTGGGTCTATTCAGCTGAAGGCAAACAACACACTGCCCAGCTTTTGGTTGAGATTTAAACATTTTAAAAGATTTAAAAATCTTAAAGGGATTCTGTCATTGGAAAACATGTTTTTTACAAAATGCTTTAGTTAATAGTGGTCCTCCAGCAGAATCCTGCATTAAAATCCATTTTTTCAAAAGAGAAGATTTTTTGTTATATTTCATTTTGAAATCTGACATGGGGCTAGACATTAGTTAGTTTCCCAGGTGCTCTCGGTCATGAGACTTGATAAAGTGACAAACTTATGATAAACTTCTACTGCTAATATCACCCCCCTCCCCCCCCAAGCAGCCCATCAGCAGAATAATGTGAAGGTAACCAGATAACAGCTCCAACACCTGCATTGCTAAAAATGCTCCATTATGGTAGATATGAAAATAGCACTTAGTAAAAATCGAAATCTGGCTAACCCGAATCTCCTTCAGTAAGAGTAGGAGACACAATAGCTTATCTAAAATCAGTTCCAATGTAAGGTGCTGGCTCTTTCCGAAAGCGCATGACCAGGCAAAATGACCTGAGATGGCTGCCTACACTCTAATATTACAATTAAAAAAAAATGTATTACTTCAACAATAACAATTTTTAATGGAAGAATGAATTACTTGTAATGTACACAGTGGGGCTCATTTATTAACGGAATGCAGTGCTGAAAAGGTTAAACTTTTGCCCAGCACATGCGTATATTTAATAATGTAGTGCACAAATGTTTTAAAGTGCAATTAATGTGCTACTTTGGCTGCTGATATTTGCGTCACAAGAAACTGCACATTTTCTGTCGCAAGACTTGTAATAAATGATGCGCACCTACTAGCACTACTGGCCACTGTTGATTTGCCAACTGGAAATGTAAGTTTAGCAGGTAGAAAACATATGAAGCCTCATTTAATACAGCAGATGACACACTCCTGCATACTTGTTCCGAGCACCACTGCTCCCATCTTCTAATGAATGTTTGCAAGTGTATTCGCTGATGCTGGGGAACTGTGGATCAACCACCACCCTGGACATGATGGTAATTCCAGGGTCACCAGAGGTGAAAATGCCAGATAACCTTAATTCAGACTTTGATACCTCTGCCCCATAGTTTCTAATAATGTAAAGTCTCAGGGAGTGTTTCCTACATCGTCATTATAAACAACCAGTTGCTTTTTTATCACCCACTGCCAATTTAGGTGGGGAGAAATGTGAAGGGTTGATTGTGGGGCGAGGTATTAAATATTTAACATTTAATTTTTCTCCAGCAAAAGGGATGTAGTAATAGGTATTTCCCATGGTAATGGTACTAGTAAGGCCAATAGCTATAACATTTAGCCTTGGGTGTGCATATGTATTAACATGTGTGTATAAATATACTGTATGTTAAATATGTTCACAGTTTCATATCAGAAACATCTGTTAAAATGGCTATGCTTGGACTGATACTGCCTTGCCTACTCAGCCACTCTTGAAGTCAGTAGCTAAAAGGCTAAAACAATAACAATATCTGTTGGACTAGATTCCAAATCTCATAATTGCAAGACCATGTTGGGTAACGAATGTGACCAAATGAGTTTGTACAGGCCCATATGTTATCTGGTGATTGCCCCAGGGGCTAAATGATTGGATCAGCTATACTTGTTCAAATGGCTTCTAGCAACTAGCTAGACTTGGTTTTATGGCCAGCTATATTCTTGTCCAGCAATACATTTCATTTTGTAATTTCTCAAAAACAAATATGGATGTTGGTTCACAGATGTAGCAAATTAATAATGGTGCATCCTGAAGATTAGTTGGTAGTAAATGCATTTTACTCTACTGAATACTCCTTATAATCATATATATATATATATATATATATATATATATATATATATATATATATATATATATATATATAATATATATAATATATATATGTATATATATATATAATATATATATATGTGTGTGTGTGTGTGTGTGTATAATGCATAGCCTATACAGTATATCCTAAAAACAGATGTCAGATATATCTTGAGTTATATAAATGGTGCTCAGGAATATCACTTGTGTTACATGAGGCTTTGAAACTTTGTGAAATAAAGCTAAACAGCTAAGTAGCAACAAATGTGGCCTTTATGAGGTTTCCCATTTTTATTTTACTAATGCTATTTTGTTCCCCATTCTAAGAACTTTCCAGGTATATGGTTGCTAAGACTGAATTTAGGACTCTAGAAAATAACAGTCCACTCAACTCTTTATATTTTTGTTTAAAAGCTTTGAAATTATTTGAAATGTCTTTAAAGGTTTCCTGACATGAATAAAATCCTACAATTTAACCTGGTAGATGTTATGATCCATATGCATGCTTTTATTTCTGCTGCAATAAGGTCATAACATGGAAATGAAACATGGCTGCCATATCGCTGCGCAACTTCATCAACAAAATCAGCAAAACTACAGCTCAATCCAGCACGTTATTTTATGTTGTTTTATGTCTAGGCCCTGGGATATTGCTCATCTATAAGTACCTAATTAGCACGAGAGTGAAATCTGAGCAAACAGCACGGTAGCTCCTTTGAAAATAACAAGACGCACCTTGCGAAGAGCGATCAAAAACGCATTTGCGTACTGTTGTAAGCCAAGGTGACATAAATAAGACAACCATTGTACCTTGTTAATCAGTTCTTGCTAATCTAAACAATGTACTTTCTGGCCTCCTAATGAGACAATTTACTTGTGTGTTGAAGAGGCCAAGAATGAAATGATCAGCCTTTGATGTGCAAGCTGAATCTACGAATGCAGGTGTTCTTGTCTAAAGATACCGGGTCTTTCATCCCATTGTGAAAAAGAATATCTGGATCTCTTCAATCTAAAAGACTTTGTATTGCCTAAACCTGCTCTCTTAAACATAACGAGAGGCCAGGCTTACTGCATCCACTTGTAGGGGGATCAAATACATTTCTAAGTAATCCTTCCAGCTTCAAATGTGAGCCGACACTTCAAATCTTCATTGAATACATTAATTTAGGGGTATTGTTCTAAAACACTGAGGCAAAAGGATAGTTCTCTAGGCCTTTCTGTGTGGTAGACTGCCATAGCTTTCCCAACTGTTATCCCTGCCAAAAGAAATCCATAGTAGTACTATTTTATCATTTCAACTAAAATCCTTCCAGGGAGCAAAATGGATTTCAAGGCAGTTTGGGATAGAAAATATTTCTTACTACAAAAGCACAATTCTCTGTTAAAGCAGGGATAAATTGCTCTTTCAGTGATATTAAAGACATAGCAAATAGTCAAATTTTGAAAACTGCAGAATGTCAGCAATATCACCATGGTCATTCATCAAAGACTAATAGGGGCCAATATTGCTGTAGAAGTAAATAAAACAACAACATTATCTCTGTCACAGATGTCCCAGTAACTCATTTTAGGTGAATGTCATTTACCAATATCATAAAGAGCACAGTTTTCTTTTACTTTTCTTCGCATCCCTGGTTTATAACGTCAAGAATAATTTGCAGTAACTGCTAGTGTCCCTGTATGTTTTATTTAATTTGCAGTGTCATGTTTAAAGAATATTAAACTTAATTAAAGAGAGCCATAATATAAACATATTACAAAGAGGTAATTGTATAATTATTTCCCGTTTGCTTACTAGAAAATATAAAAGCTGTAATGTCTATACTTCCAGTTTTAATTTAAGCAGTGGTGTCCACAGTCTGGCTCTCCTGCTGCCTCAGGGTAGGACTACATGGATGTTTTTAGTGCAATTGGACATAGAAAGTGCAATTCTGTTCTCTGCACTGCCACTTACTTTATGTCTCAAATAGAGACTGATAATGGGAATGTGGGTGGCGCTTCATTTAGTCTACCACTCAGGGTAAGACTACACAGACGTTTCATTGCGATCTGACGTGCTTCGACAAAACGATGGCGTCAAATCGCATGCAACGGAAATAAGGTAAGTAATGGAAATGTCGGATAAAGTCGCAGTGTTGATCCGGCTGACACGACTGTTGGATGCAGATGCTGCACGCTGCGTCTGCATCCGACAGTAGTGTCACGTTGGATCAACGCTGCGACTTTATCAGACATTTCCATTACTTACCTTATTTCCGTTGCATGCGATTTGACACTGGCGTTTTGTCGAAGCACGTCGGATCGCAATGAAACGTCTGTGTAGTCTTACCCTGAATGGTAGACTAAATGAAGCGCCACCCACATTCCCATTATCAGTCTCTATTTGAGACATAAAGTAAGTGGCAGTGCAGAGAACAGAATTGCACTTTCTATACTATGTTTCTGTACTTTGGTACCATGATAAAGTAGTGAATAAGGCATCTTGCCTCTTTACAAAAGCAGCCCCAATTTCAGCACCCATTGATTTTCAAAACCATTGGTATTTCCTCTGCTACTCCTCCTATTGTTTTGTTAATCCCTTTATAGGAAGAGAGATTAATAGTTGTAGTAGTAGTAGTTACAAGTATTTGTAAAGCACCAACATATTCCACCGTGCATAGCGTAGAAGTCCAGGGGGCATGGTCTTCAAAGGGAAACTTTTATGGCTTTCTCATCACCTGAAAGCAAATATACAGGATCTACTACCTGAAAGGCTTTCAACCTGGAGTCCCTGGGGACCTTGGGAGCTAGCAGAGCTTACTGGATATCTGGTTTCCAATACCTATTGGACCTAAAGGACCACTCAGCAGCAAAATGTTGAGGAGGTTGATCAAAAGTACTTCCAGGGTCAGACTGGGCCCACTGCCGGCACAGAACCCCTGCCCCGATCAGCCAGCCCCCAATACAATGATGTGTGGTGCACGGGGGCCCCGGAAGTTTAGAATCCCGGTGGGCCCCCAATGCTCCAGTCCAACTCTGGGTACTCCAAAAGCAAAGTGGTGCAAGCAGTGTCCTTTTCCACAAGGTCCAGGAGCCATAATTTACCCCTACCATAACTCAATGAAACATTGCATTGTATGTAGTTACAAAATCTATAATCTGCAATGATTAGAGATCTGGTTTATTTGTTCATTTGTTTTCAATAAGGGATGCTTCCATAATTTGGAGCAAAATGCCTAAAGATTACTAAATAATAATAAGAAACTTAATAATAAAATCTGCTTTTTGACAACATGAATTTATGCTAGGTTAGTTATTGTAAAATACACTGTTCTTATTTACAGAGGAAAAACAAATCAGCAAAAATTTAGGTATTCCTATATTTTAGATATTTCTGGATAATGTTTTGTGCATACTAGATACCATACCTGAATCTTTCACAGACCACTCATTGTAGGTTAACTTAGGGATGTGTGGGGTTTGGGAATCCTTAGCCTCTAAGTCTAAACTCTAAAATTCACCCAATATCATAGGATTTACTGTGAGCATATACCATGCCTAGTAGGTGGGCATACCGATATATACAGATGAGTTTTATTGTGTTAGTTTATATTAGTGATCCTCAACATAATTAATTGACAGCAGTCTACAATCACATTGTGACTCACTCCTGTACTCAGGGAAAAAATTTTTGATTTAATTTATCGCATTGGCTTTATAATTTTCTATGCTATAATTTGTGTTGTATATACTATTGGACTTGAGAAAAGACATATACTGTACAATAAGCCTTATGCAAATACACAACACCAGTTTTCCTGAATTCTTCAAAATTTGGCAATGATCTGTTTGTTCTGTGTAATAAAACAGTTCCTTGCACTGTAGCTAACATAAATCCCTGATGCCAGCAATGCAATCCTTTTTTTAAAATTTAAATGTTCATACAAAAAAGAAAGAACAAAGGCTGCTGGGAATTGTAGTATAGAACAGTAAATCTATAAGGGCCCCGTTAAGACAAAGAATCTGCAATATTACAGCATGGATGCTCTCTCTAAAGATATCAATTCTAGAGTGATCACTTGTCTCCTTTACCTTATCTATCGTGTCACTATCGTAGTTTCATTTTACTGCCCCTTTATGGAGACGTGAGCGAATTAGAAAAAAAAAATAGCTTAATGGAATACAATTTCTTTAAATAGCATAATGCCGGTCCTGAGATCTTAAGTGCTCTTCTGAAGCCTTGGAGTATTTTATACCAGAGAAGTAGTTTAGATTCAGAGCATACAGATTTTCTTAACTGTCTGCTAATTGTACACTTTCGGAATCAGCGATAACCTCTTTTGAATTTCATTATATATAATCTCTCTCTTCTTATATTTCTATATATTTCTATATTTTCCTTGTTTTTTTTCTTTCCTTTTCAAGTGATGCCAACACAGTTCTATTAATGAGAAGAACTTGGCAGTAAAATTTAGACTGTGAGCTCCTTTTTTCACAAATTGCAACTTAAAGGAACAGTTGCACCAAAAAATGCCTTTTAAAGTCATACAAATATAATGTACTGTTGTGCTGCACTGTTAAACCTGGTGCGCTTGCTTCAGAAACTCAACAATAGTTTTTATAAACAAGCTGAAAAAGGAGAAAAAGCACAGGATATACTGCAGATAACAGATAAGCTCTGTTGTACGTAATGGGAATTTTCAGAACTTATCTATTATCCATTGTGTAGCCTGTGCAGGGCAACAAAATATTATTCATTCCTAAAAGACATTTTTAGTTTTTGTGTTACTGTTCTTTTAACTGCTGTATTGTTATCTAGACCCCTAAGGGTTCCCTAGGAAATGCTGGAAGATGATGGCATGGCATCGAATTGGCATCTCACCCACCTTACTTGTCATTTAATGTAGATGCAAGACCAATTGCCATAATTAAATTGTCAAGGTATAAAACAATAACCTGAATCAAATAATAACCCAATGAGATAGGCACAGAGTAGTCTCCTGTGTTACTTTGTATATGTTTAATGTGCATCCCAAGCATTAGGGGGGTTATTGTGGTAGCAATGTTGAGCTGACCTCATGCAAGTTAAGTGTCCAATGAAATGACAGAGAAGTAGAATCCTTCACTTGTTTTGAAAATCTAGAGACAAACTCCAGAAAGACTAATGCACACAGCCACGCACTCAGAATTATATATATAATCGTGTGTAAGCAGTTTGCTTGCTTCATATTTTATCCCCCTGGTCTAGGTATATATTGCACTTGTTTGTTTGAATCAGAATATTTATGACACACAGCAAGCAGACACCTGCAGGAAAATCAGCATCTACTTATTGGATTTCACTTAATTTGCTGATTAAGTAAAATCCAAATTTCGAGGCTCCATTTCAGAGGAGTATGTGTACATAAATATATGTTCCCACCTTTTGACAGATGGGTAATTCTGCCAGGATTACAGTCTGCTTGCGGCAGAATTTTTTTCTCTATTTTATGCAGCTGATTTTAACCATTAAAGACCAGAAATACTTGAAAACACAGTATGGATGAACATGTTAGATTATGTGGCACATTTACTATTGGTCGAATATCGAGGGTTAATTAACCCTCGATATTCGACCCTTGAAGTTAAATCGAATATCGAAATCGAAGGATTTAGCGCAATTCGTTCAATCGAACAATTAAAGGAATAATCGTTCGATTCGAAGGATTTTAATCGATCAAAAATTTTCCTTCGATCAGAAATTGGTTAGAAAACCTATGGGAACATTGGTGCTCGGTAGGTTTTTGTTGGCGACGTAGGTGGTCGAAGTTTTTTTTAAAGAGACAGTACTTCGACTATCGAATGGTCGAATAGTCAAAGAATTTTTAGTTCGAATCGTTTGATTCGAAGTCGAAGTCATAGTCGAAGGTCGAAGTAGCCAATTCGATGGTCGAAGTAGCCAAAAAAAACTTCGAAATTCAACGTTTTTTTTATACTAATCCTTCACTCGAGCTAAGTAAATGTGCCCCTATATCTTGCTTTGGAGCATAATAAGGTAAACTTGTGCTTGAAATGTCCAGCTCGAATCTCTGCTCGAACAAACTACAAAATACTATTGAGGATACAGGGAGGTTAGGTTCACAGTTAGCAGGCACTGGTGTCCGGTGGGGCAGGATTTGGAGACAACTGAATTCAGAGCAGGTAGGGTGCAAAGTGAAACAAAATATGCAAAAATCCTTTCCTTCATAAGCAATGGGGGACCAATAATTTTTAACCCTATACCGACTATATTTAGTGATGAATTTACATTTGAATGCACATTTCTAGCACCCACATTCAATTCCTAACAGCATAGAAAACTTACAAATAAATCCCTTCTAACTGTGTTTATAAAAATAACCAGTGTTAAAATTCAGCATAGACTGCACACCCATGTACCAAATTGCCCAGAACATTTGATATATATTCTAGCACTTATCTATAAACCTTGTCCCAGAAACTGTTGTCTTAATAACTCCCGCTGAACAAATCTCTCCCAAATGTTCTCTATACAAACTGCGTGCTTCTTCTACGTTGTTTAGCATTGCCATAGGCAATGGAGTGATATGGAAATGACCTTTTACCAGAAACCCAAGGGGGTAGCAGAGAAAATGCATTTTCTAACTTTTCACTAGGTGTAACCCTATTGTTTATTGTAAATGCTAGTCCACTTCTTGTTATATTCAATGCAACATTTTATTAGAATTTAACTGCCCTAAAAAAGGCCCCACCTGTTCCTAATTTTTCCTGTTCCAAAATGCTCAGTTTGGGTTGAAAAGTGCTCTTTCAGGCATTTCATATCCAGAACAAGTGGGGGACCATGTAATATCAGACTAAAGGGGGCTTCTACCGGACAGATGCATAGAATATTCACCACTGTGAGAAACAGTATTGCTATACTATTTATAGAATATACTATAAGCTGGGTATGAGAGATATCTTTGGGGGTATGATAAAGAAACTTGTGATTTTCAGATTTTCAACAAAAGTAAGGGCATATTTTGCCTATGGGATTCTATCTATGCCCTTTCAACAAACATTCAACACTCCAGTTGTATATTTCTGCTTACACTCCAGTTTATAACTTGTTGCTGCTCATCCTCCCAAATTACAGACCTGGTGGACAAGGTATAAGACTCAATTCAACAGTGCAGCTGATTCAATTCCAGATAGGAAATATGGAAGAATACACCACTTATTTTTATCAGTAATGCTGGGAGGTGATGTCCTGGATCAGAAAGCCTTCCATGAAACATTGTTTCTCCATCAGGGAGGAAGCAAAAAACAGCATGGGAATGGTGGGGGTTTTGCAAACAATGATGCATACAAAAAAAATATATCATGGCAATAGACCTCCAAGGACTAAACCGTGGCCAAACACAATTGGATTTTAAGAGTAAGTGCACACTCTATAACCCAACTTCAGTCTAGCAATGAATACTTATAAGCATGTCCCGTTCCCCCAGAAATTTGCTGTCTCAAAGAAATGGCAAAAGAAGCTCAGCAGAATTCTAAATACTAAAATATTAATGCATTATTTATAGCATCCCACATAACTATGCAAAATAAGCAGAAAAAAACCCATTGCATAAAAACATTAATGCATATTTGATCATCAAGACTTTACCATCATTTTATTTAGCTTGTCTGTGTTATAGTTGCACTGGTTAGAATGTTGCTTCTCAGGGGTAAATAAACATTCTGACACCAGCCTTCTGAATAGCTAAAATCCATTAAAAGTGAAAATTACCAGGGAGTGCATGACCACAGTGGACTCATAATTGGCAAGTTTGTGTTTATGCCGAGATGGGCGAAAGAGAGAAAAGAGAAGTTAGTGGGAACTGTTAATCTAAACAAAGTCTGAAAGTGTCACTGCCTGTGCAGGCATAAAGAAAAAAATATAGTGGTTGGGTGTTATAAGCAGGAAGACATACCCACCACATCTGGGTGTTCTGGCAAATGCTAGCAGGCTTGCTGTAACATCTTATATGCTGATAATTTTTGTTGGGCCTGTGGGGAATTTGTTGGGCCTCAATCTACTTTAAAGCACTATAAAAACTAAACAATATACCTCCCAACATTTTGGAAAAAGAAAGAGGGAAAAAAAAGATTTGTTTTTGACCACGACCATCTTTGTGGCCACACCTCCTAATTTTGTATACTTTTTGTACAATTAAGCCTTATAATCTATCCTTGTATGTACTACTGTCTGTTTGTAAATTAACATGTTTACCTATGCCTTTTTCCATATAATCTCACAACACAAGAGAAATGCATTGCATATGGATTAAGAGCAAATGTTATTGTTGAGTACTTAGTACATTTTTGTACTCTAGCTATTTTTTCTCCTCTGAACTTTGGCTTGCAAAAATATGGCACAGTTAAGGGACCTGTTATCCAGAATGCTCGGGACCTGGGGTGTTCTGGAAAATGGATCTTTAATGTCATTTGGATCTTCATACCTTAAAGGAACAATTCAGTATAAAAATAAAAACCTGGATAAATAAGATAATAAAAAAAAATAAATTAAAATTAAATATAGACTGCAACTGGACACATTGATAGGTAGAGCAAAATATCTGAAATGGCAATGTTCATTGGGACTTGGCACATTTGGGTGATACCTTTTAAGTAATGAATGGTAAGTCATATGCAGTGGGTGAAATCAGAGGCAAACAATTGTAGATGATATGTAGCTTGAAAATGTAACTCAACGACAGATGTAGGCAATGCTGAGTGAATAAGAATAAATATTAATTTTAAAGGCAATCTTACCATCACACAAGTCAATCAAACTCAGTAGTTCTTATCATTAAATCCTATTTGCAATATGGTTTAATAAAAAAAATCTATATCCTTTGGAAGTAGGGTTGTCACCTTTCCAGGAGGAAAATGAAAGCCCTCTCTCAACATCTCTCATATTTTTCCCTATCAATAAAAATGGCTTCAGCTACAGGTATGTTATCTGTTATCTGTAAACCTGTTATCCGGAAAGCTCCGAATTACGAAAGGCCTTCTCCCATAGACTCAATTTCATCCAAATAATTAAATTTTTTTTAAAATGGTTTCCTTTTTCTCTGTAATAATAAAAGAGTACCTTGTACTTGATCCCAATTAAGCATACAGTATAATTAATCCTTATTGGAAGCAAAACCAGCTTTTTGGGTTTATTTAATGTTTACATGATTTTCTAGTAGACTAACTCCTGTCCTTTACTCAACCATATTTCCTGGCCACTCCATATCAGCATTACAACCGGGAGCTCCTCCCATCCCCGCCCATAGACCAGAACGTCCCTCCCTCTCAAAATCTTTAATACCAACCAAGGAGACCACCTACCTTGTCTTTTTTCTTTCTGTCCTTGCTGACCGGAGATTTCCTCTTAGTTGGTTAGATCTCCTGGGCAGTTGTAAACTTCCTTAGGCGAAATGGGCATGAGTGCTTTGTCTTCCTCCCTTCCTTATTAAGGCTGGGACAGATAAGTGAGAACAGAGGTTATCCTTCCTAAAGGGGTTTTTTTTCTCTGTATTCCCAATGCAAGAAAACAAGGGGTTGCCTGGGATTACCACCCTCTCTCCCCCCTCCTTATCCCTTGCTCGTCCCCTGTACTGGTGTCTGTGCCAGTCTCTTTTAGCTCACCCAGGGACCTCTTAATCCTTCTGGCAATTCTTCCAGGACCCATGCGCTGCAGAGACATACTGTTCCCCTGTCCAGCTGAGAGACATGCTGTGCTTACCTGAAGATGTTTCCTCAAGAAAACGTAAAGTCAAGGCTCCTCATCTGGCTTCCCTGGAATGCATGGGTTGGTTTAGTCCTCCTCTAGAAGGCAAAACATTTTGCAAATCCTGCTGGAGGGATTTTTGCAGTTCGGCTTCTCCTTTTCCTACCTTGGCCCCTGAAAATGCGGAGGAAAGTCAATGTTTAGCTTCTAAAGCTGGGAATGCTGGGACTACAGCAGAGGATTCTTCAGAGGATGAATTCCTATCACCCGAACATCTTTCAGATTCCTTGTTGGACTATGAGGAGGAAGCAGATGGTTCCCAGGATACTTTTGACCTTGCCTTGGTCGCTCCGCTCATAAAAGCGGTTAAGCAAACCTTGGGGGTGGAAGAAGAGGTGTCAGGCTCTACTACTCAAAAAGTTTTGCCTTCTTCTTCTTCAAACAGACATGTCTTTCCCCTCTTTCAAGAAGTCTCTGACCTCATCAGAGTCGAATGCCAGAAGGCGGCTAAAAAGGTGTCTTTTGTGTCTCAGGGGACCAGGTTCGCCAAAATGTACCCTTTCAAAAACTCAGAGGTAAAAGACTGGTTTACGGCCCCTGCAGTGGATCCTGCAGTCATTCATCTGGCAAAGAAAACCACCCTGCCAATTAATGACCGCTCTGCTCTAAGAGACCCCATGGATAAGCGAGCAGACTCCGATCTCAAAAAAGGTTTTTTAGTAGCAGGAGCTGCATGCAAACCAGCAGTAGCTCTTATCTCGGTAGCTAAAGCCATGTCTTTTTGGATAGAGGGAATTGATAAAGCCCTGTCTGAAGGAGTAGACAGAAAAGAGATTTCCTGTAGTCTGGCAGAACTAAAGCTAGCCACTGGCTTTATTTCAGAAGGAGCAGTGGATCTCACCAGGCTGGCAGCCAGATCCATGGCCATGTCCATAGCCGCTAGACGAGCTCTCTGGCTCAGATCCTGGGCAGCAGATGTCTCTTCAAAGATGAGCCTTTGTACCTTGCCTTTTGAGGGTTTGCGTCTTTTTGGACCAAAATTAGACAATGGCATTACAAAAGCCTCTGGGCGGAAAAGCCTATTCTTACCTCAGGAGAAGAAAAAGCATTACAACACCAGATCTTCTCACTTTAGATCTTCCATTTTTCGTGGCTCAGGAAGAACAGGATATGGTCGTCAGGTCTCCAGACCAGAAGGTGAGAGTTCCAAACCCTTTGCATGGAAGAAGGGTCAGGCAGCCTTCAGAGGGGACAGATCTAAGGTCTCTCAATTTACCAAAAGACCCTCCTGACTATCCGTCCTCCATAGGAAGAGTAGGAGCCAGGTTAGCGGACTTTTTGGGAGTATGGCGCGCCACCATTTCAGATCAGTGGGTATTAGATATCCTGCAAAGAGGCTAGCTTCTGGAATTCGTTTCTATTCGAATAGAAGACCATTTCACCATTTCTTCATACCCCAAGAAAGGGGAAAAAAAAGAGCCTTGGACCATCATTTACAATGGCTAGTGGAAGAGAATGTCATTACTCCAGTCCCACAAGCAGAAAGGGAAAAAGGATTCTACTCAGTACTTTTTTTGGTAAAAAAGAATTCAGGGGGTTGGAGACTCATATTAGATCTAAAGCTAATCAACAGGTTCCTGAACATTCAAAAGTTCAAAATGGAATCCATTTTCTCCATCATTGCTGCAGTTCTTCCAGGAGACTGGCTTCTTTCCATCGACCTAAGAGATGCATACCTGCATATTCCGGTGGCAGCCTCACATCAACGATTCCTGCGCTTCGCCATTGGGGGAAGACACTTCCAATTTCAATGCCTACCATTCGGTCTAACCACTGCTCCCAGAGTTTTCTCAAAGATTTTAGTCACCTTAATCGCGGCACTCAGGTTAAAAGGAATTTCCATATGGCATTATCTCGACGACATTCTCTTGTCTGCAAGAAACCAGGAGGATCTGCTCAATTATCGAGATCAAGTCCTAAACTTCCTAGTTTCTCATGGGTGGCTGATCAATACAGAAAAGAGCCAATTAGTTCCATCCCAGTCCTTAACTTATCTAGGAACCTGGTTCAACACAAGGGAGGATTCAGTATCACTTCCACCTCAGAAGATGGCGGTGATCATCAAGCTTGCTTCTCATTTTATGACAATGGGTCAGGCCACAGCCAGGGATCTGATGTCCTTGTTGGGCTCTATGGCATCAACAATTCCTGTCACACAATGGGCACGATGGCATATGAGACCGACGCAGCATCTGTTCCTGGACCAATGGGACAGGAAACAGAAGAACTGGGAGCAATTAGTCCGTCTACCGCTTCACTTACATAGTAACATAGTAACATAGTAAGTAAGGTTGAAAACAGACACATGTCCATCGAGTTCAACCTTTTTTTTTTTTATTAACTACCTATCTGCCAGTTGATCCAGAGGAAGGCAAAAAACCCATCTGAAGCCTCTCCAATTTGCCTTAGAGGGGAAAAAATTCCTTCATGACTCCAAAATAGCAATCGGACTAGTCCCTGGATCAACTTGGACTATGAGCTATTTCCCATAACCCTGTATTCCCTCCATACTTCAAGGAATCTCTTCTCTGGTGGACCTTGGAGGAGAATTTGAAAAGAGGTTTTCCGTTATCTC
Source organism: Xenopus petersii (assembly GCA_038501925.1). NCBI lineage: Eukaryota > Metazoa > Chordata > Amphibia > Anura > Pipidae > Xenopus > Xenopus petersii. The sequence goes on along the minus strand of CM076675.1, from coordinate 71,031,528 downwards.
AACCTCGATGGAAGATCTTAATCACCGATGCATCAACCTGGGGCTGGGGGGCCCGCCTAGATACGAGATGGGTGCAGGGAAGATGGCCTTCACATCAGATTGGAGTCCCCTCGAATATCCTGGAGATAAGGGCAGTGAAGTTAGCTCTGTTCGCCTTTGCCAAAGTTCTAAAGGGCTTCTCGGTCAAGATCCTAATAGACAATACTACGGCAGTAGCCTATGTAAAGAGACAAGGGGGCACCAAGAGCAAGTCCCTTCTCCAGGAAGTTCAGCCCATCCTGCAGTGGGCAGAGAAGAACCTGGTCTTACTGACTGCAGAACATCTCCCAGGGAAGAACAACATTGAAGCGGATTTTCAAAGTCGAAACTGCATGTCAAGTCACGAGTGGTCCTTAAAACAGGAGGTCTTTCAGACTCTTGTAGAAAAATGGGGTCTTCCAGAGATCGATCTCATGGCATCCCATCTCAATGCAAAACTTCCAATGTTCTTTTCAAGGAGATTTCACCCGACGGCCCAGGGCTCAGATGCCCTGCTTCAGAACTGGCCCTTCCTTCTAGCTTATGCCTTCCCACCGTTTCCTCTCATCCTAAGGACTCTCCAGAAGGTAGTCCAGGAGAGAATCGATTTGATCCTGATCGCACCAAACTGGCCACGCAGACCATGGTACCCATTGCTACTAAAGCTGTCAGTAGCTGCTCCATGGTCCCTTCCGAGAAGGAGGGATCTGTTGAACCAAGGACCCATTCTTCACCCGAATCCAGCAGCCTTATCCCTTTGGGCCTGGAGACTGAGCGCAAAAGACTGGAAAATCTAGAACTTCCAAGGGGAGTTGTCGATACTCTATTAAAGGCAAGAAAACCTTCCACATCTTCCTCGTATTATAGGATCTGGGAAAGATTCCAGCTGTGGTGCATCCAAAATGGTTTTTCATGGGAGGAATTAACTCTCCCTCACGTTCTAGGTTTCCTCCAATCCGGTCTAGAAAAGGGTTTACAGTACAGAACCCTAAGGTCTCATACCGCTGCCATTTCAGCTATGTCAGGTACATCCTGGGCTTCGGATCCAACAGTACAAAGATTTTTCAAAGCCATTCTCAAAATACGGCCTCCTGGGGTCAAAACACTACCGACCTGGAGTCTTCCATTAGTTCTAGGTGCCTTATCTTTGCCACCATTTGAGCCCTTGGAGTCAATTTCTTTTTGGGACCTTACACTAAAGACCTTATTCCTGTTGGCCATAGCTTCGGCATGCAGAGTTGGAGAATTACAGGCTCTCTCCTGTGCTCAGGATCACATCTCATTCCTGCATGACAGAGTTATCTTAAAGCCGGTTCAATCCGTCCTTCCAAAAGTGGTATCAACCTTTCACTTAAGGAAAGAGCTCACTCTTCCCATTTTTCCAGTAGATATTCAAGGGCATAAGGATCTAGAGAAAATTGATCCAGTGCGATGTCTCAAGCGTTACCTGGAGGTCTCAGGTCCTTTTAGAAAAACAGAAAGGCTATTTGTTGTCCCAGCAGGAAGCAGGAAGGGACAAGCTGCTGTTTATTCAACCATCAGCAGATGGATTACCCTGTGCATTTCCAAGGCCTACCAAGCCAAGGGCAAGCTAGCTCCAGAGGGTCTGACGGCTCATTTGACCAGGGCAATCTCGTCTTCTTGGGCAGCCTTAGCAGAAGTCCTGGCATCCCAGATATGTGAAGTCGCCTTGTGGCAGGGTCTTTGAAATGCAAGGTTGTACGCATTATATAGTAATATAGTAGAACAAAGTCATAGGGTATTTATTTAAGTACAAGCTCACTGGAGATTGATGTGAATCAGCTTCTTTACCTTTCTTTAAAGCAAAAAAGACCAAATATGTGTTTATTTCTCATAATGTCTTCTCTGTCTGTATCCTCAACACTATCAGGAAAGCAGATTGAATCAAGCAGCTCCAGGCAGTATTTTTAAACTGCAATGTGTTTATTAAGCAGTGTAGGCACACTACATGTTTCGGGCATAGCCCTTGCCCGAAACATGTAGTGTGCCTACACTGCTAAATAAACACATTGCAGTTTAAAAATACTGCCTGGAGCTGCTTGATTCAATCTGCTTTCCTGATATTGTATCCCAAGGTGTGACACAGACACCTGAACCTGCAGCCGTAAGGAATTGAACACTGGGGTCTGAATCAGGAAAACTTTTTTATTTTTTATTTTTATTATTGTATTCACAACACAACAATTAGTCATTAACATCAAGCCAAATATTGTTTTCTCATATTACCTAGGTCCCTGATGCTCCATTTATTAGAACTGGGCCACTGAATAGAGAGGTTCTAAGCTGTTGCTTATAAGATCAGTTACACTGAGATACATTTTTCCTTCTGCCTCATTAACATTAAAACGTTACACAACCCACAGGAAGAACAAGTAAAAGCCCTCTGTGCTTGAAAGATACAATTAAATATTAGGAGTTGCACAGCTTAATTTGAGCTGGCTTGTTTAATCTTCTGTAAAATCTTTGCGCTCTTCTTATCACTCATTTTTATTCTGCTGGGTATTTAACAGGCTGGAAGCACAGTGAATTCTATAATGTCTTTCATTAGCCAACTCTCTCCAGAACTGTTATGGTTAAAAGCTTGTTCACTACAAAATCAGCTCATCATGTGAAACAGAAGCTAATTACATGTCTGCGGTTCAAGTGAAACACCCAGAATTAGCTGATATAATACACTTAAGCTTGACCACTGTCGAAGCAGCACATTTAGTTTTCAAATATTTTATATTGGTTATAACTTAAAGAAGCCCCAATATATAATGTAGACAATCAAACATAGCTTGCCAGGGAATATACAAAGCAGATAGGAAATCTATTAAATCCAAAAAGAGCTTTCAATTTCATCAAGTCTCAGATAGAAGTCGGTCATATTTACAAATCATAACTTCACAGAAAATCGTATGCTTCAGTTCTACTCATGGATCTTAACCCAACACTGCATGGCCATTTTGAGAATAGTATATTTGCATTGTTGTCACCTGGCTGCATATTTGTAGTGTTTTGCTGCAGCAGCTGTAAAGAATCAAAATTCTGGGGGAAAAACAATTACAACTTTTTTGTAAATTAAGAGCAATTATGTTTTTGAGTTAATATTACTTTTTCTAAAAGGAAGTGGGCAAGTTACTGTAAACAGTAATAGGCAACCTTCAATAGTATAACTGTTGCAGAAGGAGGGATGCTATTAGGGGTATTTGATTTAGGGGACTAGTTGCAAATGGGTGAGGTGAGGATTGTAGGGAGTGGTTAAAGTTTGGATAAATCGTGGACTGGGTTTTGGTATAAATGGGGCATGTTCAGGGTCACGGGCATGAGCACTTATGTCATTAGTACCCCATTTTACTTGTTGGCAGGGCCCACATCCCAGGTGACCAGTTGGGTAATAATTGGTGTCCACTTAGGGGAGGGCTCTCCTTACTTAGTAGGATTTGGCCCCATGATTACTGATAGCAACCCTGTGCAGAAGTAAATATATAAGTAAATAACTTATATCTGCTATACGGTGCCCTACTCATCTATCTTAAATGTAAAATCTGCATTTGTTTTTTTTCCACTGATTATATCGAGAGCCAGTTTCATCTGTTTATATATTTTAATCCAACCCATAATTTATACTAAATAGCTGTTAAAAAAATAAATTCACACTCTTTGCTAGAATTGTTGGAAACTGGCATTGCCATGAAGGCTCCAGACATCAATGAAGCCTGCCTTCTCATTATTCTTATCACTCCCTTTTTAGGTGAGTTGCATTTCCTTACAGCAGATTGCTTTCATTGGCTTTTTAAGGTCAGACCTAAAGGAGTCTATGGCAGGAGAATGCTGATAAAGTTAGAAAGGTGACTGCCTAGGCAAACCATTCCCATCTCTAGCAAGTTTGATACATATTTTTAATCAGAATATATTTTAATATATTCATATACTTAATGTTAAATGAATAATAATGCTCACATACCTAAAAAACAGTGATAGTGCTTCTTCAAATGTTCCTTTTAAAATCTATTATTTTTCAGGTCTCTAATTGGGACAGTGTAAGAAATGCCAGTGAAGTAGGTAAATCGGGAGTTGTGATTCCAACTTATTATAATGAGATTTGATGATTTCCTGCCCTATTTGCCAGTCATTGGCAGGGGATAATTTTGAGCTTCAGTAATAAATTAACTCTAGGCATATTAGGGCTCATTTATGAACGCTGGGCAAATTTGCACCTGGGCAGTAACCCATACAGCAACCAATCAGTGATCAGCTTTTTTTCCAGTCAGCTGCAGGTTTAACAGTGAAAGCATCATCTGATTGGTTGCCATGGATTACTGTCCATGTGCAAATTTGCCCAGTGTTTATAAATGGCTCCCAATGTTAACAATGGAAAATAACAAGGCCTTGTGTGACCTTGTGGTCAAATCTCTGCATCTCAACAAGGCACGGCATTTCATTTTTTCTTTACCGTGAACCAACATTCTAGGAAAAGTGCGTAGAAGAAAGCATAAGTGAAGTAGTTAGACCAATATGCAGTGAATACCATACAGTTTTTTTTTATTCCTTGTTTATCCCATTAAATAGCTTTATCACACTTGCAGAAAACTTTTCTTGGAAAAGATTCAACCCAGAATAACACAGGGCAGGAGGGCACTTTTACTCTGGAGAATCCCCCTCATTGGCAAATGCCCCTTCCTTCGACTTGTATCATTAGCGAAGCAGCACACTGCTAAATGATCTGTCTGCTTCAAATTAAGCAGTCTTTATTTTTCCATGTGTGCAGACTGATTTCAATTCAGTTCCATATACCAGTGCTTCTAAGCCTTCGTTCTCAAGTAAGAAGTTTGACCTAGAGTAAGTGTGGTGATAGAACCCAGGGGCTGTCTTGTTATATGGGGTTGTATTAGGATTATTTATCCTATATCTGCCTGTATACTGTATATCCATTCTGCAACCCCTTTTGCAAATGTTTGGGGTTTGCACTGAGTTTTTCATTTTAGGAGAGAGAGAGAGAGAGAGGGAGATTGAGGTATTCTCAGAAACATGTAGAGAGCAGAGAAAATCTGACAAGGGCTAAGCTTGTGTTTTATTTAATATTTCTGTGATTTTATAATCAATCTTAACTGCCAAATATATCTGTATACAGGCTGCCATTAGAAATCACGGGGCCCCATACAACAAAATTTTCAGGGCCCCCTGGGCCCCCGGGCCCCGCCCGCCCTGGCACCCAAGCTCCACCTCTGATCCCACCCCTCCACATCACAATTTAAAGACCACACAGACATCAGCGCTAAAAAAGTAACCCCCCCACACATATTGATGGTCAATGCACCCTTATAATGTAAAAAAAGAACCATTGGCGCCAGGGCCCCCCATAAAAGTTTTTTTTTAAAAAAAACCTTTGCGCCAGGGCCCCCCATACAAGTTAAAAAATATTGTGGCCCCATAAAATATTCTTTTAAAAAAAATTGGTGGCGGGGGCCTATAGATTATTAATATAAAACATTGGTGGCCAGGGGATTAAAAGAAAAACAAAACCCACATTGGTGTCAGTAGAATTGAACTCGTGGCTTCAGGACTTCAATTATAGCTGTTTTCGTGACTTCGGGTCTTTTCGACGCTTCAGGACTTCAGTGTCGGCTCCTTTCGTGACTTCAGCTCTTTCCGCTGCTTAGGACTTCGTATGTCAGGCACTTCCGCATTCTGCCTCTTCGGGACTTCGCAAGCAGAGGCACAGCTGCAGAGCGGTCAAGGGGGGCCTGGCCCTTCGAAAAGTGCAGCACTGCCCGGCCCCCCTTCAGCCCCGGGCCAGGGACACTTGTCCCCTCTCTCCCCCCTGATGGCGGCCATGTCTGTATATATGCTTCAGTCAAAACAATATTGGAATGCACATTGTTGTTTTACTGGTTAAAGTCAAGCAGGGCTATATTTAAAGGGCCAGTTCACTGCCTACACTACAGTATAGTTCTTTATGTGTTGTGTTGTTGAGTCCTAGTCTAGAATTGATCCTGCAATCTAGTTGATAAGGTCCTGTGTATATTAGTAGGGATGCCGAATATTTTGGATTCCGCCAAATCCTTCAGGAAAGATTTGGCCAAATAATGAACCGAATCCTAATTTGTATATGCAAATTAGGGTCTGGAAAGGAAACAGTGGGGAAAACATTATTTACTTCCTTGTTTTGTGACAAAATTCAGCTGATTTCCTTTCCCGCCCCTAATTTGCATATACAAATTAGGATTCGGTTCTGCCAGGCACAAGGACCCGAATCCCATACCAAATCCTGGATTCGGTGTATCCCTATATGTAAGCAACCAGCGCTTGATAAATTGGCAGACTGGAAGATGAAAAGCAAATAGTTTAGAAACCTAAGAAAATTTAAACAAATAGTCTAAAATGAATACGCATGATAGAAATATTTAGCTAAGTTGCAAGTTTCGTTGTTTATAGGGGTTGTTTGCATAATGCAAGGCACTGTAGCATCAGCAGACATTTTCCTTAAGGAGTTTACAGGTGATGGAATGCTCTGCCATTACAGTTAGTTTTGCTAATATCATCTCATTTCCGATTGGGGTCAGTCCCATTAACCCATGAAATTCACCCACAAACAAGTGATGCGTTTTAAACTTTTACATTCAACAAACACAGCTGCCAGAGCTGGAAACATATTAGCTGGATGCTCTTTATAATGGAAAAGACCATAAAGGGTATTAAATCATCAGAAAAGTGTGTCAGACAGACAGCATCCATTTGTGAATCAATGGTCATTTAGTGTAGAACAGGCTCACGCAGCAGGCTTTTAATGATCACTGAAACATTATTACTGGGGATCTCCTGATGTGAAAGACAATCTGCTTCCAAAGGCACTTTGATGCTAAACAAGCAGTCCCCACCTGATATGCCTGTGTGTGGATCCTTTCATGCCTACATTATATAAATATATTCATACACAGTAGCAGTACTTTTCAAACTATTACGAGGGGAAATATTATACTTCATATAATGCAGGGATACTTCAGTGGCATGTAAATAACACCAGGGCACAATTGCAGGGTACTAAGTTACCTATCTCAAGCTTGTCATTGCACGGTGATTGGATTTAGCGGTTGAGGAGGAAATGTCCTAACACATAGTCATTGAAAAGTGTAATGATGTTTCTAAACTTTACTATACAGTATGTAAACTAACAACAATGTATAACAAAGGCAAGGGCAGGGTATTCTTTCATGATAATCAAATATCAGGAATGTTCATTCTTAATACTCTGAGGTCTGTTGAAAGCAGTATCAATCTGGCTATTTACATTACCCAAACGACTGATTCTGACTCCTGAAACTGTATGGAAGCAGCCAGATGAGTAAATGACAAGGGGAGGTAAAAATCGCTGGGTGGCCCCAATATTCAAACACCCCCCCAGTAATTCTAGTTGCTTACTTGTTACCTTTGCCTGGTGTTGCTGAGCACTGCTCCTGAATTTTCTTTTTCTTCTCTAGATGTCCACATCCACAACTTGGCACCCTTTAACTTTATCTAGACTTTCTTAACTTCAGAGCCATTGAATTTTTTTTCTCCCAGAATATCATTGCATGCTATGTTGGGTCCACTACAATTTTAATTAATATCTGTTTCACTAAATCACATGCAGGCTGCTACATGTGTTTTCCCCCAGATTTTATGTTGAATGGCAAAAAGCTGCACCTGGTAACTTCAAGAGAATATTGATTTTTAAATCAGAATTTTGTCTCTTTTAGTGCAGAGAGTGCAACTGAGCTTGTTGTGACCCCCCCCCCTCACCCAGATCCAACACTTGGAAAGGTAAACACAGAAACAGCAGCATCTGAAAGGCCACCAAGGGCCCAGAAACCTTTGGACCACTTTGTGTACTTACACGTAACTCATCAGAGTAGGCTGAATGGGCATATTAGCTCTTGCTGCTCGATTAAAGGAGCATGTCTGGATGCAAGTGCCTTCATGAATAGTTGAATAGTCAATTTTGCCTCTTTGCACATTGGACTTGCAATCATAAATGATGCCTACAGAATCAGTATCTGCTGATTAATTGATGGACTTGGCTAAAATGTTGTCTTTTATAACATTATTCCAAGAGTGAGTTATGTTTGCCCTGGTCTATAACCTATAGTAAGGAATAAGCTAAATTCTGATTGGTTGCTATGGTTTTTAGTTGGTGAAAAACTTTATATCTGCCATAGACCTTGAAAGCAGATAACATGAAATCTTCATTTTACCATATCTGGTCCATTCTTTGTTGTTCAACTATTTTATTGGATTTTACACAATGGACTACAAGATGAAAATAGTTCATAATGAACAATAACATGAATATTCAAATAAAACAAATAATAAAATGTGATAAATAATCAAGTGGATGACAAAGAAAGAGAAAAAAGCATTTTTTTTTTTTTTTAAAAACAAATCGGAATCACAGACTGACATATGTTCTACATATGGAGGAACTGAAGTATTTGCTCCCTGTTTCTGGAATCGCAAACCTCAAAATAAAGAGACCATGCAAGCTTGAATAACTCTCTGAACCTGTTTTCTTCAGATTTAAGTTTCAGAGCTTCTTTCCAACTGAGTTGGTTAAGGTATGAAGTGATATCTGTTATTGAGGGAGATTCCCTTTTTAGCCAATAACTAAATAATGTTTCTTCGAAGTGACCATTATCAAAGTAATCAGTCTTTGTTTCTCGGGGGATAGATTTTAGTTCAGGCTTTGGAAGTAGCCTATTACTGTCTAAGTGCAATAGAACAAATGGCCCATTCTTTGTTCAAAATAATATAATTTGTAATGCTTATTAGTAATGGGTAGCAAACTAACTAGCCAGCACCAAGGTACATTTTGGGTAAAGGAATTGTATTTTAAAAAACAAAATAATTTTAATTGAGCAATATATATTATTCAGCTGCAGCATCCACACATTTTGAAATTGTTATGATAGATAAAGAATGAATCCAGAAAGCCAGCATGAGGCTTGAAGAACATCCAATTTACTGTATAGCGGTTATCACACACTAATGTCTCCAAGGCATGCTGTTTCTTGTAGATGCTACAGCTGAAAAGACAGAACTGGCCCAATCCTGCTGCATTAGGATGTCGTAGGTCTGAACAAGTCTTGACTTCTACTGCTGATGGGCACAGCCAATGAACTTTGCACCCACAAAATCCTCATATGGCTCATTGAAGTGGCCAAAACCTCACACAGCTGATTTTGGTAACCCAGCTGGAACCTCCATCTATCCATCATGAATACTGTGACTTGAGGAGGGAAAGCAAGAAATGTGGAGAGAGCACAGATTAAAAAATGCAACTTGACTGATCAGACAAGACAGAAATTGCCCACAAGCTCAAAAAAGAGCCCTTTGCTTGAGCACAGCGAAATAAAAAGTAACAACTATATGAATCTCAACTAAACACTGAATTGTAGTGGGTTGTGTCACTTTGATAGCTGCAAGCTGTTAAGATGAATCTTTTAGGTCTAAGTGCAGATGAAATAATATTATTGTGTGTGAAACAGAGGCAGGTTTGTTGTATATGGATATATTAATAGTGCTGGCTCTTCGTCTACAAGTACAATATTTTGAAAAAAGTCAATATTCTTTGAAATGAGGGAAATAGCAATGCGATTATATTATATGAAATACCAGCATAAATGTGTGATTTTTTTCCTGTTGAATCAAAACCACTGTGCTTCTTTTTCCATCAGATTTTATATTGAATTTGTATCATAACTAAACTGATCTGTAGTATTGAAAGGGTGCCGTCATAATTGTATGCCCCTAGTCTGAAATACTGCTGTGTAGTCTTTCATATAATTCATATAATAGCTCTTACAACTGATATTATATCCATAATAGCAAGCACCAATACAGATACAAGTGAGTATTCCTTTTGGTAAATTGTGTGCTACTTGCAGTGTGTAATAATATTACCTGTGCCGCATGGTTCAGTGGAGCCAGATCCAGCGACATCTTGATTTCTAGGGCGTGCCTCTCAAAGGTACAGGTGCGCTGGCGTGATTACGCCAGCACGCATTGGCGCACGTTTTGGCGCGAAAATTTAGAGTATTTAAGGCCCATTCTGACCCCCAGCCAGTGCCCGTGATAGAACTTGTTTCTAGTGGTTTCCTGAGCCTTGTGCATCCGATCTGTTTCGTATCTTGTCTGTTTGATTACCCGTGTTTGACCCAGCCTGTTCCTGACTATTCTGCATTTTGTATCCTGACCCTTGCCTGCCTACGACAACTCTTCCTGCTTAACCCCTTGATTGACAACCCGGTTTGACCCTTGCCTTCCTGACGATTCTTGATATCTGCCTGCCTCGACCCAGCCTGTCTGACGATTCTCTTGCCTGCTCCATTTGTACAGTGACCTTCGGCCCAAAAGACTCTGCTACAGCCGTGCCCCTTTGCCAGCCAGAACATCTCGCCTTGTACCCCTCGTTAAGTCCAGTTGGCACCCAAGTAAGCTGAGGGCTCCTCCCGAAGCCCAACGGTGGTCACACTACTGGTGAAGCCGAGCCGAGACCAGGGTGCTTGGCACTTGTTCTGGTATTGGGTGCCGGTCGTGACACAGTGCAGTTCTGGTAATATGATTACAGGTTTGGGATCCTTTATCTGGAAACCCTTTATCCAGAAAACTCTGAATTACAGAAAGGCTATCTCTCATAGACTCAATTTCATCCAAATAATCCAACTTTTTTAAAAATTCATTATTTTTCCTAAAAATAAAACAGTAGTTTGTACTTGATCCAAAGATATAAATAATCCTTATTGGAAGCAAAACCAGCCTATTGGGTGTATTTAATGTTTACATGATTTTCTAGTAGACTTATGGTATGAAGATCAAAATTATGGAAAGATCTATTATCCGGAAAAAACACAGCTTTCAAGCATTCTTGATAACAGGTCCCATACCCAACATCCAATACTGTATGCTTGTTGCTCAGCTATAACTTGCTAAGGGAACCCTGGAATACGCCTGCCTGTAATTTTAGGGTTCCCTTATATCCATACACACTGACTAATCTCTTGTTAACACATACCCTTTGATCATATTTCTTCTCAGCCCCTCTCCTTCATCCATCTATAATTCTATCTGTATCATAGATATATATATATATATATATATATATATATATATATATATATATATATATATATATATATATATATATAAGTGCACCTAAAAAGTGTCCACAGCTCCATTGGTGTAAACTCTTTAAAGGGATGACTAGGGGAAGCTGGGAAATTGACAATATGTCTAGTTCCATGTCAGATTTCAAACTTGAATATAACAAAATGTGTTTGCTATTTTGAAAAACAGATTTCAGTGCAGAATTCTGCTGGAGCAGCACTATTAACTGATGCATTTTGAAAAAAAAACCATGTTTTCCCATGACAGCATCCCTTTAAGCAATACTACAGTAACACTACAATAAACTTATATATATATATATATATATATATATATATATATGTTATATAAAACTTGATACTGCACTCCCAGCCTTTCTCAAAATGTGTATATATATATATATATATACAGTATATATATATATATATATATATATATATATATATATATATATATATATATATATATATATATATATATATATATGAAAAACAAATGCCTTGTATATAGCATGTAAACATACATGTCCATGTGTCTGTGTTTAATATATCCTTTATACCCTTTATATTTTCTGGTAGTGGATGGGTTAACACTTGTATTTTCTGTTGAAAATTAAACAAAATATTATGTGAATTCAAATATTATGGCTACAAAAGTAAATTGCTGATACTCTTATCATTAGCAAGTCCTGCTGTTTGCAAACTGCGACCAATCTCTTTCTTCGTACAACCGCCCACTGGAGTCTTTTCAACTCACATTTTCTGCTTTGAGTGGAACAGACGGGAATCTGTTTCAAATGGTGTAGAGATTTTTTTCTTTTACATATATATTTTTTCATACCATTAGGCGGTGGTGCAATGAGGCTGTGACCACAAAATACATATAGTCAAATACAGTCCTCTGCACTCCGCACTTTGACTATATCTATAACTAAATACACACACGTAATTATTTTACATACATAAATGTATAAAATATATATAGAATATTTACATGTATATGTGTGTTTTTAAATAAGCACATGATTTCAGGTATTTTGCAGAAAACCAACCATACAGTAGATGCTAATAAGTAATTACAAACAAAAAATCTTTTTTCCCCCTAGAAGATAATGGAATAATAACTGCACATAACATGTTATACTCTTTGCTATGGAAGACACATGGTTAAAGCTGGTAGGCTATCTGCTGCACATACTCCCTTGAATCATAATTCTGAAGATATGTGACAGTTTCCCCCACACCCACAAAAGACGGATGTTAATGGCATCCTTCATTCATCTTCTTTTGACATTTAAACAGGAATACTAAAATTTGAATGCCATTTTATTTCAGGCAATGCGTTGTCTTCAACCTTTGAGTATGGTGTTGCTGGACTAATTTCAGCAAACTTAAAAAAAAATTCATACCAGTGCAAACAACTGCTTGGACACCTATTGGTTGCCATGTTGGTTTTTGTTATTTTGCCATGATTTAGCAATTCACTGAATCCATAAAGTTTTGATTTAGGCAACAGCAAATGCATTCCATATGTTTGGCCAAATATTGAATATGAGACTTAATTTGTTTATGTCAAATTTGAACACTTACTTAAAAAAAAAACAAAATGTTGTACCTTAGGATGACCACAACATTTGTTGACTCGACCACTCCAGACCAAACAAGCATCGTTTTGGCCCTAGAATGGGGTCCTCCCAATGTCCTGCCTGACCAATATCTTGCTGAAAATAGTCTAAAAATCTATCATGCAGTTTAAAAAAAGTCTGTTAGGTTAGGAAAGCACTGGCATCCATAATTAATGTGGCCCCCAGGCCTCTATTATGACCCATGTGCTAACCATTGGACCATATCAATTTAGACTGCTTGTTTGGTGACCTTGCCAAAGCCTTTAAGATGACCATTGCAGCTTTCTTAAACCATTATTCAGGTTTATGAATAAAGGTTAAAATCTTAATGCTATTACTTCTAGTTCATTTCTTAATAATCAAATTATTTATAAGATTGTAACTCCATTTTCCAAGGTGAACTGATAGACATGGACTTCATCTGGGACTCAAGCACTCCGGGTCCACTGCAGATTACTTAATACTAGTGATGAGCGAATCTATTTGCCAGGTGCAAATTCCCATTATTCACCGCCGGTGAATAAATTTGCGAAACTGTTGAGAAAATTCGCCGGTGTCCGGTTTTTGGACGCTGGTGCATTTTTGCTGGCGAATGTGCGCCGGCTGCGTTTCTTGAATTTTTCACTGTTTCACGAATTTCACAGGAAGGGAAACGGGACAAATTCGCCCATCGCTACTTAATACAATTGGCCATTTATTTGAAAAAGTCATGACCACTTAATAAGTATATTTAAAACACTTCTATAAATTGCCCATTTGTTTCTGTTGTTTAATCTCACTTCACCGTTCATCCTATTACTTATGTACTTATGTATTTAAATATTTGTATATTACTACAATTAACTATAATTGAGATGTTCTCTCAAACTATTTCTCTTTAAAAAAGGAAGAGCAGTTCCCCTTAACTGTTCTGAGTACAAGGGACAGATTGAAGAAGGGCAAAGTGGCCGTCGAAAGAAATCCCATCAGCAGGGACATTGTCAATTTACTAACAGGCGTAGAGGACAATTTGCTAGTGAAAGAGACCATCGCTAGCGCAGTTTTTGCACCCGTAACGACAGGTGAATTTTCGCTCAGACAAATGATCGTTTGCCACCTTAGACCACGCGAACTGATAAGATGAAACTACATCCTCCTCAATCTTATATCATTGACATCATACCCTGTATGCCTGAAAGTTACAAAAGCTCTAAAAAACACTGGCGCTTTTTCATAATTTAATGCAGGATTGTCTTCAAAAGTTGTTACTATTAAAGATTTGTGTGTTAACATTTTTTTCTCCAACCATTTGAGGGGCATGCCACATTTGTTTTAGGAAGGGCTCATGTCTAGGGCATTAGAGTATCTCTTTTTTCTTTATTATGCTTCCTTGGACATTTGTAATAATAAGTGGGCACTTCAAGCATTTGTACCAACATCTCTAATAAAGACGGCCATACGACCTATATGTACCCGCCCTATTCAAATTGACCTAAGGGCAAGTGTATTAACGAAGTTTCGCTACGCAGAAACGAACTTTAGCGAAAGTTTGCTATGAAATGCTTGTGCTGCCAAATTGACGATTGCGAAACTTCCTCAGCGTTCAGCTGCAGAGACACAACTTTGCATTTTAGGGAATTAGTGTAGTGGTAGTGAATTTGTGCCTGACGCAGTGGTGTGAAGTGTGGTAAAGCCTTTGCTGGTAAAAATTCGCCCTTTTGTGAATTTGCCCCCAAGAATATGTGAGCAAGCCAACACTGACGTAGCTAAGGCACGATTCACATACATTTGAATTTTGAGTGCCACAGTTAGGGATAATGAAACTGCTGAAATTTACTCATGTACGCCCCCATTAAATATCAATTGATGGTCAGGAAGAGCTCTTAGTAATCTTACACAAGGAATATGCAGCAATATATTTTTAGGTTATAATTGCTTATATAACAGCAAGTCCATTTGATTTGACTTATTTCTACAGATATACCATGACCTGGATGAATGAGAATCTTCACAAACTCACATATAAAACTCAAATATAAACAAAGCCTTGTTGTGAAAAATAATCTTTCCTAATAGTATGTTGCATTGGATAAACCTATCATGAAACTATTGTGTCTCTCTGGCTCATAGAAGGCACAAACCAAGCACACACACACACATACATGCTAGGTTACATCAGCCAGTGAATGATCAGATCATGTTCCTTAGGTACAAGTCTCTTTTTCCTAGTGACGCAGCACACTGCAGGAACTGTGGAAATAGCTCCAGGGCACTTGTGCCAAATTCATCAGAACAGGCTCGACCAGTGTTGGACTGGCCCACTGGGATACCAGGAAAACTCCCAAAACTCTAGCTGACAGGTTAAAACAGTCAGGAACTACAAGTAACAATTACTTACAAAAGCAGAACTATCAGTGAAAAACCATCAACATGACCTATAGCTAACTTTTAATGTAGATTAATATTTTGAAAAGATAATTTAATTGCCAGATCACCAATTGGTTAATTAAATTTTTAAGCCTATTAATTATATTTTGGAACGAATTATGACACGTTGAATTCGTATGGATATGATATCTAGTTGAATTCAAACACACTGGAACTGTGCTGGTTTGTAAGACTTCTACAATCTGTGGCTGGTAGGTGGTTAAAGTGATATTAGATACTTGAATATGCCAATACGGTTTCCATCAGATCCTGAGAAACATGCTATGCCTTATTACTGAGCTCATACTAATTTTACAAAACCCTCCTAAGGTTAAGGCACGTGATACAGATGATCTACTCCCATCAACTCCTTCATGTAGCTCTACTGACATTGGCTTGTGTTCAGCTACACTGAGCTTTTTCAGTGTTACTGCAAACAGACCAATTTATTTTATTCATATGGGTTTTTTGGGTGATTGTCAGGGCCCACCACCCAAGGTACCCAGATGACCAGTGGGCCAATAA
Source organism: Xenopus petersii (assembly GCA_038501925.1). Classification (NCBI taxonomy): domain Eukaryota; kingdom Metazoa; phylum Chordata; class Amphibia; order Anura; family Pipidae; genus Xenopus; species Xenopus petersii. Next base: position 71,015,810 of record CM076675.1, on the reverse strand, counting down.
TTGGGGACTCTGGAGGGTAGAGTCCTGCTTACTTAGTACTATGACTACTGCACGAAGCTCACTCAGAAAGCAAAATGAGACTTAATATAGCCAGGGAAATTGATCTCACTTCTACTGTATGGCAGGTGGACTGCTGAGTGGTGTGAAAGAGTTACATATATACATTTTATATATCATGCAATAAGGAGGGTAGATAAAGCCTTAAGTAACACTTATTTTACCCAATTGCTCCTTTATTTAGGATATCTAAAATTAAATTATTTACAAAACGTATTTGGCCAAGTGGTCTGCAGGGCTAAAGTACCACATCTATTGGGGGCAGATTTATCAAAATGTGAGATTAGAGGTCAACACAGAAAAATTCCCTTCCTATTCATTTCTATGGGATTTTTAGAACTGTTTTTTGTAAATGCGCTTCTAAGAATCCCTTAGAACTGAATAGAAAGTGGGTGAATTTTTCTGCGGTGACCTCTAATCTCATATTTTGTTAAATCTGCCCTGTGGGTGACTATTTGTCATTCAATATTTGATTTTAGTCTTTTAGAGGGCTTTAAAAACTACAAAAAAATACATTTTCTCTAAAATCACGAATGCAAAAAAAACTTAAAAATTAGAAATGTTTTGTACAATATTAGTGTTTTTCGTTTTTGTGGTTTATAGTACAGTTACAACAAAGTCCAACATAGCTGTAGCACATAAATCCATTTTGGTAATGCAAAAAGTGACTTTTATTGGCTCATTGCAGACTTCAAAACATGGCAACGTTTCGGGCCACACAGGTCCCTTTCTCAAGCCTGAACTTACATTCAAAGTGTTGTGTTAAATAGACTAATTGGGGGGAGTGGTGTGATAAAACAGTGGGAGGGATTAGGAAAACATTCAATTAAAAATTAGTTAAAATTTATCCACATTAGTAAACCATTTACAGATCATGCGATCCAATGTGCTCCAATTTATCCATGAACAATAGTCCAAAAAATGTCCATAATTCAAACACCTTGTACTGAAGACCAGTACCAGTACATGATCTGTATTACCCGAAATGTTTTGTAAATGGTTTACAAATATGGATACATTTTAACTAATTTTTAATTAAATGTTTTCCTAATCCCTCCCACTGTTTTATCACACCACTCCCCCCAATTAGTCTATTTAACACAACACTTTGAATGTAAGTTCAGGCTTGAGAAAGGGCCCTGTGTGGCCCGAAACGTTGCCATGTTTTGAAGTCTGCAATGAGCCAATAAAAGTCATTTACAGCCTTATATGCTGTTTAGCACCAGACACCTGAAAAGGTCTATGGAGTAGCAGGTGAACACTCTAATTTTTGTGTAGAGTACAGGTATGGGACCTGTTATCCATAAAAAGTGCTGGACAGGGCGCTAAAAATACAATTACTTTGAACACCTCTAAAATTTGTTTTCCTAGCGAAAAAAAAAAATTTGAAAACCTCTAAAAGTCCGAATTGATTTACCTGGTCCAATAAGATGAGCACAGCTCCCATTGACTTTTATAGCAGATCGACAAGTTTTACTTGGCGAACTTTAGCATTAAAGGTTTATGTGTAACTGCCTTATAAAAAAGAAATAAAAAAAGCCAACTGTATGCACTGCTGGCTGGGATAGGCAAACAAAGTGTATTTGGTAAAATTATTTTTTAATATAACTCTGATAATGTCATAGATCAAAACTGGACTACTGTGTGGCCCAAGCAGGTAATTCAAGATTCATTAGACTTTATTAGTATTTTGTCCATGTTGTGCTGACAAAGGCATCTAATTAAATCCATAGAAGCTTTGCTTGGGCCCAGTATTCATAAGATAAAAGACATGAAACTAAAACTAAAACTGCAGCCTTCGGAGGGTGAAACCTCTGTGTACACTGTGCTGTTCACCGTGACTTTAGCATTTCCGAAAGCTGCCAATCACTGATTCATTAGGCATGTCACACAGCTATAACTGTTTCATCACCATTGGAAAGGATACATTTAAACTGATTAGCTTGCCAACTGAGGTTTGTGATTTGCTCACTGGAAGGGCAGGAGATAAAATACCCAAGCTAGTAATCTATTCAAAACATTTCTGTAGCAGTTAACACAGTTTATGAAAAGGAATGCATATATACAGCTTCAGCTGCAACAGCGATGCAGGGGGTGGGGGTGGTATTGCTGTCGGTAACTTTTCTGTACCCATATACCTCCCATTCTCTCACACTCTCTCTCTTAGGCAGCTGTCAATCACAGACCATCATTGGCTCCCAAGAGGGATGGCTGTGCCTGCAGACAGTTGTGGAATAACTGCTCCCAGCCATCGGAGCAGCAGATGGAGTGTATGTGTCAATCATTGTCACTAATTATTACGTTGTGTCACTCAGCAGAGCGTCGTCTCTTCCCTTCGCCTCATCCGCTGTGATTTGAACTGTTACTCCGTTACTCGCAGACGAGAAACTTCAAACCCCCACCTCTTCTTCTTAGCATTAGGGCGGCTGCCAGGGGTCAGCCACTCTTCTATCTGGGCGAAGGGAAAAGGTTTTCATTTCTTCACACTTCGTAAAAGCTGGATCATTGCGAAGGACATCGTTTTGCTCTGCAGTAAGTCAAGGTCCCCTCATGCTTTGCTTCTTATGAACACTGGTCACAGAAATTCAGGCCTTTAACCATTTCCTTGCTGAAAATATACAGCAAAAGCCTTACATGTAGCATTATTTTTATTTGTCTGCAATAACTATGCAGCAGCTGGCTTCTAGGCTACCAGTCACTTTATATACATAAACAGAAGGGGCATTATACCCTATTACTTTTGTACTTGTATTTATTATTCAAATTAATATTTATTCTTTCTTTTTGCAATAGAAAACATGTACAAGAGGAAGGACTGATTGCATTGCTTGCTATATATTCATAGTACTCTTCTATGATGTTAGGGACATTCATATATATATATATTTCTATATATATGTATATGTATATATATATATATATATATATATATATATATATATATATATATATGTGTGTGTGTGTATAATGTATGTTATTCTAAAGTAGAAGACATTCTCCCACATTTGATAGAAAAGAGGTTGAGAACTGATCTGTGGAGTAGATTAACTGCTACTAAGGGTTACCTTGTCTAACCTCAGGTTGAAGCATAAAAACACACATAGAGGTGGCACTGAAAATAACGGCCGATTACTTAACCCCGAAGAGTCAAAATATGCCCTGTTATATACATCTGCTAATTCAGACACCATATGCTCTGATGTCATAAGGACGCCAAATGCTTGGTATGGAGGCTGGTGTGGTTTGGAAGGCAGAGTTTGGTGGTCTCATTGAAGGGAAGATGTAGCACACAATACAGCCAATAAAGCAAAATAACAGAGTGTATTATTTTTACTATCCTGCTGTTAAAGTGAACCTGTCATCCGGACACAAAATTCTGTATAATAAAAGTCCTTTTCAAACTAAACATGAAATCCATTTTTATTTTTTATTAAAGCATTCATAGCTGTTGTAAGCTCATTTAAAAATCTCAGCTGTCAATCAAATATTGTCTGCCCCTCCTCTATGCCAATGGCATAGAGGCGGGGCAGACAATTACTTTCACTTTCCATTTAGCACTTCCTAGATGTCACTGCTCTCCCCACATTCCCCCGTTCTCTTTACCATTTAATTGTGTAGCCAGGGCATGGAAATAGACATCGGGTCCCCCATTCTGGTGCACAAACAAGATTCTGAGATTAAGGCTTGCCTTAATAACCGTGTCCACAAAATGGCTCCTGCCTGCTTGCTATAATTATGAATTCCCAGACTGAAGGAAACAAGATTCAAATAATTTATATAGTGTAATTAAAGTTCATTTTGCTTGCCTAATGTGATAAAATAGAATTTTTTTTTGGGGTGACGGGTCCCCTTTAAGTATAGGGCATCCCTTAATGATAAAGTAGGGTAACAAAAAGTGTATTATCTGCAGCACTGTCTATGACACCACAGCCATTATGAGTACTCTTGCACAAGGGGGTATAATGTTCATTATATTAAGTATTGATACAAAATGGTAAGTAGCCATATTTCCTGGGCCTTACAATCAAAAGTAAGTTCAAAAATTCATGAACAGATAAATGTATAGGGTATAGACTCCAATAGCAACACCAGGTCACATTTACCAAATGGGCAAATTTGCACTGGGACAGTAACTACAGGTATCCAGAATGCTCGGGGCCTGGGGTATTCTGGATAAGGGATTTTTCCATAATTTGGATCTTCATCCCTTAAATCTACTTGAAAATAATGTAAAAATTAAATAAACCCAATAGGTGGGTTTTGTGTCCAATAAGGATTAATTATATCTTAGTTGGGATCAAGTACAAGCTACTGTTTTATTACAGAGAAAAAGGAAATCAGTTTTAAAAATTTCGATTATTTCATTATAATGGAGTCTATGGGAGACAGCCTTTTCGTAATTCGGAGCTTTCTGGATAATGGGTTTCCGGATAAGGGATCCTATACCTATGCTAACAATCAATAAGTGATTAGTTTTATTTAGGCAGTTACAGGTAGAATAATGAGCAAACATCTTATTGGTTGCTATAGGATACTGCCCAAGGGCAAATTTGCCTAGAGGGTTATTTATAAAAAAAGTAAATATTCTCACTAATTTCTGAAAACCAGATCCGAATGACTCCCCCCCTACTTATCAGTAAATTTTCATGAAAATTTCTTGTGTGGGAAAAGACTCGACAAAATCAGGGAAAAAGCCAAATTATACTTTTTTTGGGGAGAGGTTGACACCTGAAAACGGCGACTTTTTCCGATTATCGCCTGAAAATCACAAAATGTTTGGATTATTGAACGAAACCCACCACAGATCAGGATATCTTCCACTTCCACGGGACATCTGCCATTGATTTATCTGAGAAGGAGTACCTTTTTTATTCAGACTTTTAACACAATCACAATTTTAGTTTTTTTTTCCTACGATAAAATTGTGCTTTTAAAACTCCAACCAGAAAAATTCAGACTTTAATAAACTACCCCCCCAGTGTTGATAAATGAACCCCTGTTTGACTTTTAAGGGTATATACCAGAGGTCCCTGATCAGTAGCACGTGAGCAACATGTTGCTCACCAATCCCTTGATTGTTGCTCTAATGGACCTCAAAGCAGGAATTTATTTTTTAATTTCTAGCTTAGAGGTAAGTTTTAGTTGCATAAAAACCAGGTGCACTGCCAAACAGAGTCTCCTATAGGCTGCCAGTCCACATAGGGGCTACAAATAGTCAATCTCAGCCTATAATTGTCACCCTTAAGAACTTTTTGCATACTTAGATTGCTCTCCAAATTTTTTTTACATGTAAATGTTGCTCACGGGTAAAAAAAGGTTGAGGATCCCTGTGATAGACAGAAAATGACTCAATACATTTGTAAGTGCATAATCACATAAAAAGGCTTTGGGAAGTAGATATGGATGTAGGATGGATAAAGAAGTATTACAGTGAAGTTGTCCACTGAGAGGTCACCCAGAGATAATCAATTAGCAATGGAGAGATGTTATGGGAATTTGGCGTTTGTCCTCACCCTGGAATTACTGCTACATTCAGGGGACCTTTAGCTCCAGGGTTCCCCTGAATCAATGAACATCAGACAGAGAAAATAGTTAAAGAGCATGTTTGGACACAAGTACCTGTAAAACATAGTATAAATATAACAATTGCATTTATTTACATGAAACTGCACATGCAGCTGCATTTGTAGATAAGCCCTCACTGCCCTCCACTATCACAATTTAATTTCCAGTGATTCAAGGCTCAAAAGACAACATTCTGAATACAAAGAATACATGAAGTTAAATGATTGCCATTTTCCCTGAGACCATGCGACTTTAGCAAGCTTCAAAGGGTGGTTCACTTTCATAATAAAATGTGTAGATTGCATTCTCTGCACTAAACAAAGCATGTTTGAAATATATTTAATTACCAAAAATGTAGGGTTCAGGAGATTCACAACTAGCTAGTTTTCCAGTTTACTGCAATAAGGATTTCTGCAATTGTTTCAAAGCAGGCGAACGCCACCATCTCTCAGTTCACTTCAGCATGACTTACATCACATGCAATTTGGGCACAGCCAGTTTCAAGCACTGCTGCTAATGTCCGCGTGTCTCATCTGTATATGTTGCCATTCACTTGACCTCATTACCACTTGTACAAGAGTTGCCACCTTTTTCAGTGGCTAAACCAGAACAATGGGTGTGGAGTTGATGGCATCAGGCATGGAGCAGTGATGCTGGAGCTGGGCATGATGATATCAGGGACAGGCAGTGGCACACTGATATTGGGTGAGGTTATGACACCAGGGTTATTGCATTACTTAGATGTCATTGGCTAGATATCTGTCCTGTTTTCTCAATGTTTTAAATCAGATGGAAAGTTTCAAGTTCATCATGGGTCTGTAAGCTTAACAGGGAAGCCTCAGATTTCCGAGAATGGGGGACAACATTGCTCTCCCACTACTGCAGCCTTCAACGGCTCATGTGGTAATTGTAATATATTAGCTGTAAGTTTTGTGTTATGTATGGACATGGTGTGCATAATTTGTGTTAATGAGGTGCACAGGGGAAAGGCATTGGTAAGGGCAAATGGTGATAAAATGGGTGTTGTGAAAGGGGTTCTTGACATTGCAAGGGTAATGGTCATATGAGTAGGGTGGGAGGGTTCTGTGTTGTGCGAGCCGCTTTTGAGTCCTTTTGAGTCCTTATCTTCAAGATCCATCAGCTGATTATCCAGTTATCCAATAAGTACTATCCAGTACTGTATAAAGGGAAAGTAGAAGAGAATGGTATATTAGAAGGCTTTTAGAGTTCAGGGCACTGGTGTTTTAAAGGACAATAAAGCCAGCCATATATGTATTATATTTCCTGTTGGCTCTTTGATCTATGGAGTACTGATGTACAGTAACTGGTAACATAAAATGGGATGCTGATATTTTAGCTTGTATGGTAACACACAGTATAGCATATTACAGAGCCAACCAGAGCACAAAAAATGTGCTTGGGAAAAAGTCCCATAGAACATCAAAAAGAATTCCAAATACAGTAAGTGTTGCAGGTCTTCCAAAGTCTTTCAAGATCTTTGCACCACAAACACAAGGTTCAACAACAAGTTGCAGATTCCATGTTTGCTGCTTTACGACATTTATACACAGATTATTTTATGCATTTGACCCATGTTTCAAATGAAAGTTTGAGCGCACCTAAATGCACAAACTAACTGATCATCACTGTATTCTTGTGTTTCATTGCATTTGTGATTTATTGTGTTTTTTAAAAAAAAAATAAAAAATTATGCCTTCAAAAGGTAGTGTTTGTAACTAACAAAAACACTCTTAGTGGAGTTAAAAAATGCATGCAATATATGCACATTTTCACATCAGCATGCATTTGTAAATGTGCTGAAAAAGGTTTAGTGCAGGTAACTCAAGGCAATGAAGAAGAAAAAGGAATCAAACTCAGGTGTTCTATATACACTGAACACTGCTGAGATTTACTAAGATCCATAAACTCATGGCTTATAACTTTGCAAGAGGATTTATAGGCTGCTCGGCCCTAGCCTAATGCACCCTGATTTATTTAAGTAGTCTTCAGCATCTGTTAAATACATGGGTGTAATCATTTGTATTGCGATCCCACCAATAATTCATTCAAGAATTCACTAACACGAGGGCAGCAGTCTATTCTCTCCCAAAAAATAAAAGTCTCTGTTTTTAGCATTTCAGTGACCATATTATTTTACTTTATTTTTGAACGAGTAAAATGCATGAACTGTTGCAGTGCAGTTTTCAGTGAACAGGAGAAATGGCTCCATATCTAAAATCAGGGTGGAAGCCCTAACCTTGGTAAAGTTTCACATAAATTAAATTGTTAAATCATGCCTCTACTAGTTGCCCTTCCTGTATTCAGAGCTCCAGCAGTCAGCAATAATCTGGAGTAGAAGCTCCTATTTGTTGGAGTGCCACAAGTCTTAAAAATCCTTGCTATAAAGCACAACCGGGAATGCGTTAGCATTTGTTGCACTAGATTGGCTTTAGATTGGAATTCTTACATTGTAGATACAATTTAAATAGAGAGGCCAAACTCACATGACCTATACACAGAGAGATCATGTTGTAGTCTGGTCTGAAAGGTATCACTGAAACTGCATCATCTCCCTACCTGCAGCATTAGAACTTTACAAAAGCCACACAAAAAAGCAGATGCTTATAATCTCTTATCATTTCAGATGTACAAATTGCATTTTCTTTTGGCAAACTTATACCCTCCCCACCCCCATCAAGCAGAACACAATTCTACACATCTCGACAGGCAGTATCACACTGTAAATCACTCACTGTATTAGCAGCTTGTGAAGTACCTGAGCATTTGATCCTCTTCGTCAACTAGACATTAAGATTTATTTTATTAGACGTGGCTTTAATTTCCTTATCTTGGCCCCTAATTACTGCAGTCTGCCTTAATCTTACTATGCAATAAAGCTGTTTGCCTTCCGAACCTACTATCATGTCACTGCTGATAAATGACTCCCTGTGGCTATAGGAGGAAAAGATAAAATGCGCTTGGTCCAAACGATTCTCATCACAGCCAAATGAAACCTAATGCACGCTCCTACATGTAGCGACGTACTGTATATAATATATTATCCAAACTCGTCAGTTCTGCAGGACAAATAAAAAAACAGAGCTTAAGGAAAGAGGACCACAGACAGATGCCATGTCTCAGTTTTTTTGTTATATTTACACTTAACCTTTTAAGTTCCTCCATTACTTGGTGCAAGAAATTATAGGGTACAAGGAGAAGGCTTAGGATGCAGAAATATATTTTCTCACATAGAGCTGCTGAAGAGTTATTTAAATGAAAATAGAGATTGTATCAATGTCAGTCAAGGCCATTCATAATTTACGGGGGAAAACCAATTCCTTACTGGCTTGCTTTTGGCTGCATTCAACTGGACTTTTCACCAAAGTCTCTAATGTGACTTGTAAGGTCTAACCCTAAGCCTGATAACACTTTTAATTGACTGATGTTAGGGCTACTTGCTTCTATACCCTAGCAGCACTTTTATATAAAAACATTTGTGTTTTGAATAAAATCTGAACACAGAACCAGAAAAGTGAAACCCATTAGAAGACTCTCTCCCCTATACCTATACAGTTGTTCCCAGGAGAAGAGCCCTGGAAAATACTGAATGCATGTGAAAGACCTGGACTTCCAGGAAGAAAGTAATGGACTGTTGGAAGATATTAGTCTTACTGATGTTTTGAATGCAACAAACATCACCCAACACCACCATAGAACTGCTCATAGAAAAAAAAACATGTATATATACAACTAACTGAACTACATTATATATATATATATGTATATATATATACATACATACATACATACATATATATACACACACACAAAAAAAAAAAAATAAATATATAAATATAATATATATATATATATATATATATATATATATATATATATATATATATATATATATATATATATATATAGAGTTCAGCATGGATGATGCATAGTTTTTTCTTTTTGCTCTTAAATATGTGCCTTTAAATGTGGGTTTGTGGAGGAGGGTGAACCGAGACAATAATCCTGGAGTAAATAACTGAAGTTGTTGGTTGGGCCTTCTAATGCATCTTCCTGCAGTCACATGCCTACTGATATCACGTTAAGATGGATGGAACTGGCACAAACAACAGATGGGTGATGAATTTCTATATGTAAACTGCTTTGAAGCTTCAGGAGATAACAATCCATTAAAAACTTCCATCTCTGGGATGCTGAAAATAAAAAGCGCTCATCCAACTAACACCTCCTCTGCTCATACTGTAGGGGATTGAGGTTGAGTGTTTAATGCAGGAAAATGAAGGCAATAAACATGTAATGATATAGTTGTAGCTTTATAGTTGTAAATTGTTTTAGCAGGGCATTTCACTATCTTTGGATTCCAGTGGGATATACATCTAATGTTATCCTTATTTGTTTGGTGCTGAATTCTTACATCCATGGTTATATAGCTAAACAAATGAACATTCTCATTTCTGAGCTAATTGTTATTTATATGCATCATACTGATCAATACGATGTATGTGCTTTAAAGCAATCTACAAAATAGATCTATCAAATGAAATTAATAAATAAGTAAAATACATTTTTTAAAAAAGTTGATTCCTAAAATCAATGTATAGTTAGCAAAAGCAGCTCATGTTGTAAAGAGTCATTGTCCCTTCTGCATCAAGAAGTTTGTGATTGTCATTCCTTTTAACGATTCTATTAGGTCTATGATAGGCATGATGGTTTTAAAATGCCAAGAAAAATAAAGCTGCAGTGGTCATAGATCCAGACTGAAACTCAGTGATTATATCAATGTCATATTTTGAGCCTTTGAAATAAATTAGGAAAGTAACCAACATAAGGTTCTGGGCTCTGGTGATAAATATAAACCATGGGCCACAAATACACAATGGAATACCCTTTTCAGTCTCAATATAGTAAGACCAATAATGTACAGTACTGTATATAACATGATACAGCTCAGCGCCACCACAAAAATTGTGTGTGTATATCACAAAACAGTATTCTGTATCAGGCTATCTCTAATAACTGTTCATTAAACTGTATACACATCACCATGGGAATTTCATTGGAAGGATACCTGAGTTCTGCCCTCTGCACAGTGTAAAGAAACAATGGGTTCACTTTTCACCATTTTGCTTCATTGTTTGAGTTTGTAAAATACACAAAGGTTTGCTCTGCTTTATTGGCCCCCTTTTTAAGGTCCTCCTACTTTTGGACAGACAATATCTACGTAGGTCCCTAGCCTTGAAGTTGTATGAGGTACTGAAAGTTTTGATGGCTGCCCTGTGTGCATATGTCACAACTGTCCCCATTCATTTTGATTCATGAAGTGCACAACTGATGTTGCCAACACAATGGTAGGAAAAGTTTAGAGAAGAAATATCATGTCTAGGGGTCATTAGGGTTGTAGGCTGAAGATATTCCAACAGGGAATGACAGTATGAATATGAATGCATATTTTCAGTTTTGCCATTTTAATTGTTTGTGCTTAATTAACTCAAATATGTTTTAGGGGGTTATTTACTAAACTCCGATATGCTTTGTGCAATACCCCGAAGTTTTTGGAGTTTACAGGTGAAAATTTCACAATAAACACAATAAATATAAAACAAATGGTTGTTGCTCACTGCAGGGATATCACTCATATGTGAAAAATGTAAGCCATACCCTTAAATATACCATAAACATACCTTTAAATCCATATGCCACCTCCCCTGTGGATAACACAGCACCCTCAGCACATGATCAAACACCTCAGGGTCCCCTAACAACAATTTCCTAATTCTAACAAACCCCAGAACAAACCTGACCAGGCACACGTCCCACAGGGTACAGATTAGGTCAAGCAGAGTATGGCACAGGGAGCATAGGGCAGGTAGAGTATGGCACACACAGGGAGTATAGGAATGCCAGAGTATGACACACACAGGGAGCATAGGGCAAGCAGAGTATGGCACACACAGGGAGCATAGAGTAGGCAGAGTATGGCACACACAAAGAACATAGGAATGGCAGAGTATGGCACACACAGGGAGCATAAGGCAGGCAGAGTATGGCACACACATGGCACATAGGGCAGGCAGAATATGGCACACACAGGGTACACAGGGAACAATAGAGCAGTATTGGACTAAATATCTGTTTATACTGCAGAGGTTAGCGTGCCAGAGCACAAAGCCTCCATAATATACCCCAACGGATACTGTTGCTAGGCACCACCCCCATAGTAACCATGGTCTCCAGCTAGATCGCACCTTCACTGTCCTATATAATATATACCAGCATACTGCCAGCTTTTCAAGTGGACAGTCTTAGCAAGGGAGAACAGTGCATAGCAGGTTAATTGGTGTGATAGGTACATCAGAACTATTATTGACCAGCATACTGCCAGCTAATATGAACAATGGTTAGAAGCACCTAAATGTACTTGATGGCCAGGCTTAGGTTCACCTTCAGAAACGTTGTATAAGATGTAATATTGTGTATAATAAATCGACACACTTTTTTCACCTGATTACAGAGAGTGCTGATCTTCTGTTCATATAAATACAGCATATTTGATCTTGCACTTCTGGCTTCGTTTTGGATTGAGTGCAGGCACTGTGGGACAATTATATATATATATATATATATATATATATATATATATATATATATATATATATATATATGTGAATTCAAGGGAATTTTTGAAGTAAAAAAATTCGTAATTCAAAGTAATTTTTTGGATACTTCGACTTTCGAATAGGATACTACGACTTCGAATTTACTTCGAATTCAAAGTAAATTCGAATTTACTGGGCCTGGGGAGAGGGGGTGATAGTGGAATTGTTAACTAAAACTATTTGTAGTTATCAATTCCATTATCCACTATCCACTATCACTCCCTCTCTACAACTATTTTCTAAGTCTAAGTGAATTCAAGGGAATTTCTGAAGTAAAAAAATTCGTAATTCGAAGTAAGTTTTTGGATACTTCGACTTTACTTCGAATTCGATTTGTATTAAAATAGTAAGAATATTGTTTATTATGGACTGGAGAGGTGACAGTCTCTGGAGGAGGAGGCCAATTAAAAGAGAGTTACAGTAGTCTAGACGCGATATGATGAGAGAGTGAATAAGAATTTTGGCAGCATCTTGGGTGATAAATGATCGTATTTTGGATATGTTCCTTAGGCAGAAGTGACATGATTTAATAAGTGACTGGATATGAGGAGTGAACGACAGGGCAGAATCTAGGATAACCCCAAGGCACCGGGCCTGGGGAGAGGGGATGATAGTGGAATTGTTAACTAAAACTATTTGTAGTTAACAATTCCATTATCCACTATCCACTATCACTCCCTCTCTACAACTATTTTCTAAGTCTTTACACATCAAAGTAAAATCGATCGAATTGTTCGATTTTACTTTGATCGTTCGATGGCCAGTCAGGGAAAAATACTTCGACTTCGATATTCAAATTCAAAGTATTTTAATTCGATGGTCGAATTTCAAAGTATTTTTTACTTCGAAATTCGACCCTTGATAAATCTGCCCCTAAGTGAAACAATTTAAAAGTGAAGAAATGGCAACAAAAAGAATAGCCTGACATTATCAGTAGGTGTCATCATACAACAATATATATATCATACAACAAATATATATTATATATATATATATATATATATATATATATATATTTTTTTTTTTTTGTAGCTAATGAGTGTAGGCGGTGCAGTGCCAGTGGATTTTAGGAGCTCCAAGTTAATAACAGAGAGTTACATAATAGTTTCAATAATAGTTAAATATATGTAAAATATTACTGAGCAAGTTTAAAGGATATTTGATCCTATAAAGCAATCATAAACACATAAACTGTGTATGAGTATATCACTTTGTCTGAAATTCTGCTGCTTATTAAAGAAATAATTCTCTAAATCTACCACTGATCCTAGAAAATAGACTCTTGCATCCCCTCCATGCTACCCTCCATACTACCTCTTGCCCCAGCGCTCCACGCTTAATAATGCCTTACATAATATAATTTGGCTATAATCCATAAAGACTCTTGATTACCCTATACACCTGCTTAACTGCTGGGAAAAGAAAAAGACTTTAGCTAAATAAAGTATAAATACATTACTGTCTAACCATTGTGAAACTAGCCCTCACCATCCCCTGTTACAAGATATAATATACTGTTAACACTCTAATAGGTTTGCAAGGTAGTTATAATTCAATTAAATCCAGGGTATTCCGCTGCTGACTACAATAGAAGAGGCTGCACTGTGTCTGTGCTACATGAAACAAGCTACTTAAGCTAAATCAACTTCTACTTAAGTGAACGGTAATAAGCATTCACAGGGGCAGCTTGAGCCCTAGGGGCATCATTTATCACACTGTAATAGAAAATGGGAAGAAATAATAACACCTAGGTATTCAGCAGGAGTTTGCATACATTACAAGCGGAGGTACGCTGCATGCAGGGCTGGCTGGCTAGGAGAGAGATGAGATTTTGTCACTGTATTGTAACACATACCGTTTTCAGATTTCATTCTTATGGCTTCCAATAAAAGGCTGCTGTTTAATATCCTTCAGTGCTTTCTATGGTGCTGTTGTATCTGTGTGTGTGTGTGTGTATATATATATATATATATATATATATATATATATATATATATATATATATATAAAATATATATATATATATATATATATATATAAAGAACACAAAACCAGCACCAGGGGTCTTTGCAGTGAAGAAAACTTGTATTGTTACATTTATTATGTACAACCGACGTTTCGGTCCCTCTTGGGACCTTTATCAAGGTGATATAACATACATAGAAAACCACTTAAATACCCTCCACCCACATCATGTGACTGTGCCTGCGTTGCATTGTGCAAAATTAACTCCTTGTATGGCCTTTTAGGTAGCAGCAGTGAAGAGCATCTTAAAATGTTAGTTAAAACAACTTACTGATTGTTAAAATGCATTGTGATTAAAACACTAATGTGTTAAAGTGCTGCGTTCTTATAAAAGTGGTTAGGTTAAAAAACCTTAAAATTTCTAAAACCATATTGTAACGGCACCTTCAGGTTATTACAAACCATATGTATTTCTAACTTGCGTCTAGTTAGCACTATAAATCAAAACTGTTGCTATGTTACATCTGTAACAATTACTGCAACATATTATTTATGCATAAACATTGTTTCAAATCCTAGCTAACGTTAGAAAAGACATAGTAATTGCTGTATTGTTTCTTTTTCCAAAATTGCAAAGTAGCTATCTCCTATCCAGAAATCCATTGAATTGGAGGGTAGAGTTCAGCCCTTTCGGAGCAACACACCCCAATTCAAATGTCCAGACATTTGAATTGGGGTGTGTTGCTCCGAAAGGGCTGAACTCAATTTTGGAAAAAGATAAAGGTCCCAAGAGGGACCGAAACGTCGGTTGTACATACTAAATGTAACAATACAAGTTTTCTTCACTGCAAAGACCCCTGGTGCTGGTTTTTTGTTCTTTTTATATTTGCATTCTATTCCGGGCACAGGGGCGGCTACAAGGTAGCCTTAATTGAAGGTGGGAGCTGTCCTGCTCTACAAGTATATATATATATATACACAAACAAACATGCTCACATATATTTATTATTATATTAAATTATTTATATGCCTCTCTGTGACCCTCCCCCTACACAAATATAAATAGACCCCTCCACCAATGCATGGCTAAAACTGCTTTTCTAATACCATTCACTCTACTTAGGGAGTAAAAAGGGAGTAAATTCAGTTTCTGATGCCTTGTGTTTTAGCATCGATAGTCTGTGGACTCCACCAAAGTTATGTGTGTGTGTATAAAAAAATGCTAAATTAAACCTTGTTCCCTACGGCCATAAAGCAGATGTTGGGTTATTTGTTTACACTACCTTGAGAATGTTAACCAGATTTCCAGCCCTCTCTGCTAATGATCAGTGACAGGCACCAATTGTTTGGCTGCAGTTGTGCCTGTGATTGTGAGCTGAGATATCGATACTGTGCTTCTCTTCTCAAGGCTGTAATAAACCCACTTGCAGCCTAAACTGTACATCTATATTGGGGGCTGCTGTCGTAAAGGTTAGAGATGTTAAATACGCTCTATTTTTCCAGCACAATTTTGTGATAAAATTAATGTAATAACACACAAGGAATACTTAAAATATAAAATGTCTACAGTCCTGTTGTTATGCCTCTGCTGCATGTAGGCAGTTGCTGGGAGGGTACTCTTACCCCTGGGGGAAATTAGGGTTGCCTCCTGGTTGGTATTTTACCGGTCTAGCTGGTAAAAATGATGGTGTATCCCAATGTTATTAATAGGGAAAAAAGATTAATAGTATTTTTTTCCAGAAAACGTGGCAAACCTAGGTACAATTGATATCAATTTTTGAGCATATGTGCTGTTGCAGGAGTGACCTAATCTGCAGGAGTCACACTCCTGTTTGCATTTGACGTATTCTTAGTGGAAAGAAATGCACCTAACAAGAAGCCTTAAACAGTGCTGCATTTTTATTTTATTTAATTTACTGGGACATGGACTTTTTGGGCAAGAACTGCAATGGAAGGTTAATATTATCTTTCTTAATAATCAACTGTTAGACTGTTATTTAAAACTACTGCTTAAACAAAGACAGCTAGGAAAACCTGTAGGAGAAGCTATTATTAGGCTGCTATATGCCACCCCTGGTAAATTGCCCTCTGAGGCAAGGTTCTTGTCTTGTCTCATGTAAAAAATGGCAGAAATAAATTCAGAACTACAGAGCAAGAATTTAATGATGACTGTGCCACCTGCAGTATGAAAATCCAGGATACACGATGAGAATTAACTTGTAAGTCTAGTACCTTGCACCTGAGATAGTACTGCCACAGACTGGGCCTAATACACTGTCTGGCATTTAACATGCTTCAAGGATAAATAGTTATACCCAACCACGTCAAGATATTGATATATACAAATAGTCCCATCTTTGAGGGACTCAAGGCAAACCTCCATTATATCCCTATGTTTATTTTCCCAGCAGATTAGAAGGTGTCCATACAATTAATTCTCACCTGTCAGCTTGGGTTAGGTTTCACGATCTTTGATGACTTTGTCAAAAAATTTTGCATACGCTGAAGGTTTGGGAAGAAGACATCACTCTGACATTGTAGGCATCGCTATCCATGTAAATTAAGGCCACAGTGACACAATGGTATCAAGTGAATCCATTTATTGTATACAAATAAAATTGCCAAAGGTCTAGTCAAGTAGTGACAAAAAACATAGGGCCAGCAGAGTTCAGAGCAGTTGTGCTTTCTCAGCACATATTGAAAATAACTGCTGTGATATGCTTTTTCACAAGTAACTTTGCATCTGACCTGCAATGAAATAGAATCATTGTAATGTCACCTGTTCAGTACTTGATATTAGATATCCCAGAGGGGAGAATAAAAACATGCGCGGTCCTACAGTGTATAGTATCCTCTTTTTGTCTCTGGTTGGAGCGTTTTAGTATGGGGATGCAAATCAAGGGTGTAATGAATCAGTGCAATCGACAGGCAATTGAACGTCACTAGCTATTTGTCTAGTCTTTTTAACAGAGTTACCAGTGAATGACATACAATATAGCATAGTGTTAAAGTCACTTTTGCTAATTTAAATATGAATGGTTGATTCGGTTTTTTGGTTGGATATTGTATAGAAAAGCTAAATTTTGTACCCCATTTGATTAGTTGTAGGGTTGGGGCAATTTACAGATGTATAACACATAGGGGCAGATTCACTAAAGGGCGAAGTGGCTAACGCTAGTAACTTTTCACCAGCGTTGCCACCCGCAGGGACATCGCCAATTCACTAACAGGCGCAGGTGCCAATTCGCTAGCGAACGGGACCGCCGATAGTTACTCCACAAATTCACTAAAGTGTGGATTTTACTGAACACTAGATCTTCCTCAGTCTTCTGTCACTTACATCATATCCTGTGTGCCGAAAATGCATTAAAGTTCAAAAAACGTTGGCGACTTTTCCTTTTTTTTTTAAGTGGGATTGTCTGCAAAAGTCCTAACTTAGACTTTTTTTTTAGGTAACCAGTTTTCTCCAGACATTTTCTAACATATGGAACATTAATTTTACAGTGGGTTCATGTGTGGGGCATTATATTAACTCTCTTGTCTTTATTAAGGTTCCCTGGATATTTGTAATAAAAAGTGGTAACTACAAGCATTTGCACCAACATTTTGTATTAAGACCTCCATACAACTTTAAATTTCCTACCGTATGCAAATTATCCTAAGCGCAAGATCAGTGTTTCCCTTCGTCGAAAAATTCTCAAAACAGCAAAAAAATCTCAAAATGCATTGAAGTCTAAGGGCAACAAATTTCTTTTGACATGAGACAAATTTTTTCACCCATTTGAGTCTATCGGTGTCTTTTTCGCGGCAAAACCTGGAGAAAATGTTTGCTCATCATAACAGTACATAATGTTTGATGTTTGAGATAATTAGAATTTTACTTTTACTAATGAGGGGATTTCAAGCTCCCTATTTACTTAACCCTCTACTATTTTGGAGCTTGTATTAAAGGGGTGCTTCACCTTTAAGTAAATATTTAGTATGTTATAGAAGGACCAATTCTAAGCAACTTTTTTTTATAGTTTTTATAATTATTTGCATTTTTTTCTTCTGACTCTTTCCAGCTTTCAGATGTGTGTCACTGACCCCATCTAAAAGCAAATGCTCTGTTAGGCTACACACTTATTATTACTACTACTTTTTGTTGCTCGTCTTTCTAGTAAGGTCCTCTCCTATTCATATTCCAGTCTCTTATTCAAATCAATGCATGGTTGCTACAGTAATTTGGACCCTAGCTACCAGACTGTTTATAATACAAACTGAAGAACTGCCAAATACAAAGCTAAATAACTCAAAAATCTTAAATAATAAAAAATGAAAACACATTGCTAATTGTCTCAGAATATCACTCTCTACATCATACTAAAAGTTAACTCAAAGGTGAATAACCCCTTTAAAGTATAGCAATAATGGGGAAGCACAACAGAAAAGGCAGCACATCAGAAAGCTCAATAAATAGAACAAAGGTGAGGGATGGCAGCAACTAAGTAAAGTCAGGTCAATGCCAAGCCCTGGAAGACAGGTAACATGAGGGATCAGTATACACAGAAATAACCACAGAGCCAGGTTAACACTAAACAAATAACTGAGTGTTCAGTATCCTTAAGAATGCAATATGCAAGTGTCAAGCACTGCTATGAGCACAGCACAATATCTGAGCAGGGATGAGTGAATTCCTATCTATCTAACATCTGCCATTTTTTCTATTACTTTTAGGATCCCTTGTTACTAAAAAAGCATAGTTTGAAAAGTCCAGCATAAAGGGATTCTATTGGGATTAAATATTTCTAAGGTTATAATTCCACGGGTATTTGGTCGGGTGTAAATGGGGTTCCCCTGGTACTCTCGTCATTGACATTTACCCCTTTGTAGCACAAGTTATTTTAATTAAAGGGGTATAGAGTAGAAAAATGATTATGCACTTGTAAGATTATGTGTAGTCTCTAAGTGGAATTGTGAGTGAAACTGCATATTAGATATTTGTAATGAAATCTTGCTGATGGGATTCTGATATTAAAATTCCATTAACAGGACTTTAACAAGCAATGAACAGATATGCAGTTCAATCCACAGAAGCACAATGGACTCATAAGGGGGATATAACAGCTGAATAAGCAGACCAATTGATATATGTCCATAAAAATAAAATTTATTAGTATCACCTTAATTTTGATAGTGTAAGAAGACATTAAGGCATTACCAAACCCTTTAAAAGCTACTGACTAGCGTATTACTTTCTATTAACAGACGAAACAGCACATTTTACTAAGAATATAAGGTTATAAACCCTCTAAAAGTGCTGCTTTGTCCATTAACAGAAAGTACTACTTGCTGTGGGGCATCTCAAATACCATTTCAAGAGGTGAAATGAGCTGGATTTGTTTAAGTGGATGATCAGTCCAATTTAAAAGCATGTATAAAAGATGTCAGGTGACAGGAATTTGGGATGAAATGAATGGTGTCACAATTACTTTGTTCTCTCTTACAGTAACACGGGAACATAAAACATTGAAAAAAATCATTATGTGGCATTTGGATAAAGTCGGTAAAGCTTTCTCATGAGGATTATTGGAATCAAGTCATAAGGTGGTAAGATGCAAAACTTTATTTTCCTTCATAGTAGAATACACCTTTATCTATATTTTTGTTCTTCTGTAATTCTAGCACTTTGTTTTCTTTTTCTTGTTCATATCCTTTCAAACTCTTTCTCTTGCTGGCAATTTGTTTCCACTTTCTTCTCTGTTCGCTCCATTTTTCTGACACCATCCTATTTTTTTATTTTTTCTATTTTATACTAGTTTTCTAGTCTAGTCTTCTTCCTATTCTTCTTATATCACCCCCTTTTTTACTTCACCGTTCTTAGTTATTTAGTCTGGCTAATTCTCTTTGGTCTTTCCATCCTCTACAAGGATAATTCTCATGTTGAAATTGTTTTCCAGCCAATTGAGTCCCATTGTCCCTTGGTATTCCCATAATTTTAGTCAATAGTGGTAGTTTACTTAAAAGTGGTTTGTGGAGTCTGCAAAGAGATAAGCAGTTTGGATGAGAGAGAGATCTGGCTGTGGGGTTCATCCAAACAATCTGAATTTGATTTTGCCTCCTTAGTCATTTTTTCATCCAGTAGTTTCATCTTAGTCATTTTTTCATCCAGTAGTTTGATTACAATGCAATAGAGTGTGTCTAATGGAAATCTAAAATAATAAGCCCATACATTTTCTCATGGGCTATCCTCAGAACAAGTAACAGTCTGCTTAAAGAGAGCACATGTAACTCATGGCTCTACTTATTTTGGCCCTTAAAGGACATGTAAAGCCTACATTTTCCTACCATGTATATACTGTACGTTGGGCATATCTTCCCCACCCAAGGCACAACATATAACCCTTTATTTGCCAGCACCATCACATTTTCCTAAAACAAATAGCAGCTTTCCCCAGGTGGCCATTTTACCTCTGACACATCATCAGTAACATTGAGACATGTATGCTGTAAAGTACATGCAATGCAGAATGCAGGTTTACACAGGCACAATATACTTTGATAAAAAGTTCTGCTGGGGTTGAGCACCGTAATGGTTAAGCTGAGCTAAGGAGAGGTGGTTAGCAAAAAAAATAGGATCAGACATCTAGAGTTCCTAAGGGACCCAGAAATGCTATCTTCATTGGCTGCTAGACTGGAGGGTGTGTTTAGTAATCTGAGCTGAGAAGAACTGAGCATGCTCATTAGCCAACAGCCAAAGTAAATTCCAGAGGGAGGAGGCAAAATGAGTGGAGTAGAGAGGAGTAGAAGGATTTCTAATTGATTAAGGGGATGCTGCAGCCCTACTGTTAACCTTAACAACCAGAGTGGCAGATATCTAAAGATTTCAAAGAGGCTGTTCACTGATTACATTTTTGTGGGGCGTTTACATGTCCTTTAAGTTAATCCATTAACTGCCAAGAACGTAGCTCCTACGTTATTTTGAAAAAAGGCTTTAAGTGCCAAGAACGTAGGAGTTACTTTCTTTACTAAAACAGCTCTCTCTCTGCACACACTGCAAAATCAGCGTGCAGAAAGGAGCAGCAGAACCCCCTAGGCAACGAGCTTACCTGAAAAAGATCGGCGATCCTCCACTCCAGGGTCGCAGAGAGACGCAGCAACAGCAGCAACAGATTCAGCAGCTTCCATGTCGCAAGCACCAACAGCTCACACGCCCTTTTTTTACTTATTTACAGGTATTTACAGGCATTTACAGGCATTTACATATACACAGTACACATACTAGTAAAAGTAGTTTTTTTTTTTTGGTTTTCTTATTTTTTTGATTTTTCAAACTTTTGCACATATTTACATACTCAAATACATATATGCACATATTTATACACTTTTTAGAGCTGTGCATCCATGCATGCACAAACACACACTTAGGGGTTTTTTTTAACTTTTTTTAACTTTTTTTTTTTTTTTAGTTCATTTTCTAAGTTTCCCTTATGTTATTTCCCTAAAAACTTTAGATTTCACAGCATGACTACTGGATCAAGCATTCTGACCTCTAACCACGCTGTCGGATCAGTTAATTTGTTATTTCGTTGATTTTCCTAATTGTATTTGCTTTTTTGTTATTTTTATTGCAGTTTTATGCTTGCATTGTTCATTTACACTTTGATAATTTGGGACAGAAACACATTTTTAGCAATTCTGTGTTCGTCAGAATGTGTACTTTCCAAAAATATATGGTTTTGAGGGGTCTTTGTACTGTTAGGTGGTCTTACGGCACATTATATGCAGTCAGAGTGCTATGTTCACAGGAGTCGAATTGACAGCCTAGAAAATTCTTATGCACTGTTTTTATTTGGGGTCCGCACGTGCCCACCTGCTTTGCTTTATCTATGCATATTGGGCATCAAACTGTTCAGTAGACCCTTATTGTCAATATTTATGGTGTTTTCTAATTGTATATAAGAAATTGGGTGAGATAAATGTGACAACTGCAATATTTTTAGGCGATTTTCAGAAATATCATAAAAACCGCTGCCTTTGATCAAAAACTCCAAAGCAGTAAACTACCAAATTTCCAAAGCACCGCTCCACAAAACAGCATACATCTGTTTTCAAGGCCAAACATTCCACTAACAGTAGGTTTACCCTAAAAAAACTACCCCTTATTGGAAAGAACAGATTCTAACGTGTTCAAAATGTGTAAATATATATTTGTACTCCAAACTACCAAGTTGCAATTCTTTCCTAAAGTTAGCAGTTTTTATAAAAATGTGTTACATTTTTGAAAAATTACCTCAAAGTGTCCAGTCTACATCATTGTATCTCCCACATATCATTATATACCAAGATAAAACACCCCAAATATGAAAGCCCAGGGTCCGCTGAACAGTTTGATGCCCAATATGCTTTAGAGTTGGAGTATTGAGGAGATTTTTGTATATGTCATAAAAATTGCGAAATGTAGGAAAGCTTTGCGGCTTGGTACTTTGGAGTAGAAAATCGTGCATACCCATTTTAGATTAGTCAGAATTTGTTATTTCCAAAAATATATGGTTTTCTGGGGTGAACATAGATTTTTGTACTTTTGCCCCTTGAAAAATGCTGTAAATGTGCTGATTTTGCAGTATTTGGAATTACAGAACTGTCTTCGTTCTATGGCCCCTATACGCCATATACTTATGTGTACCTATGCATACTGGGCATCAAACTGTTCAGCGGACCCTGGGTGTTCATATTTAGGGTGCTTTTTCTTGGTATATAATGATATGTGGGAGATACGATGCTTCAGAGTTGCAATATTGAGGTGATTTCCTGTAATGTCACAAAAATTGCCAAATGTAGGAAAGCTTTGCGGCTTGGTACTTTGGAGTAGAAAGATGTGCATACCCATATTAGATTCGTCAGAATGTGTACTTTCGAAAAACATATGGTTTTCTGGAGTGAACATACATTTTTGTACTTTTGCCCCTTTAAAAATGATGTAAATGTGCTGATTTTGCAGTATTTGGAATTCCAAAACTGATAACTCGTATGGGGTGTCTTCGTTCTGGGGCCCCTATACGCCACATACTTAGGTATACCTATGCATATTGGACATCAAACTGTTCAGTGGACCCTGGGCTTTCATATTTAGGGTATTTTATCTTGGTATATAATGATATGTGGGAGATACGATGCTTCAGAGTTGCAATATTGAGGTGATTTTCGGTAATGTCATAAAAATTGCCAAATGTAGGAAAGCTTTGCGGTTTGGTACTTTTGAGTAGAAAGACGTGCATACCCATTTTAGATTCGTCAGAATGTGTACTTTCCAAAAGTATATGGTTTTCTGGAGTGAACATACATTTTTGTACTTTTGCCGCTTGAAAAATGATGTAAATGTGCGGATTTTGCAGTATTTGGAATTCCAGAACTGATAACTCATATGGGGTGTCTACATTCTGGGGCCCCTATATGCCACATACTTAGGTGTACCTATGCATATTGGGCATCAAACTGTTCAGCGGACCCTGGGCTTTCATATTTGGGGTGTTTTATCTTGGTATATAATGACATGTGGGAGATACAATGATGTAGACTGGACACTTTGAGGTAATTTTTCAAAAATGTAACACATTTTTATAAAAACTGCTAACTTTAGGAAAGAATTGCAACTTGGTAGTTTGGAGTACAAATATATATTTACCCATTTTGAACTCGTTAGAATCTGTTCTTTCCAATAAGGGGTAGTTTTTTAGGGTAAACCTACTGTTAGTGGAATGTTTGGCCTTGAAAACAGATGTATGCTGTTTTGTGGAGCGGTGCTTTGGAAATTTGGTAGTTTACTATTTGGTATTGGCTCGTTCAGGAGACACAGAACATTCCAAATCTGCCATGTTCTCATGCATAAAATAAATTATGCTTCTGATATATCCGTTTGTATCACGTGAAACTGTTTTTTTTTTTTATACACTTAGAAGCCCATATCTTTTTACAGGACTGGAATGACAACTAAATTCTAGCATATTTTGAAAGTTTTCATGGGTTAAATAAAAGACCCCCCCCAGGAAAGTCCCCTAAAGTGAAAGAGCAAAAAATGTTCAAAAACGGTCTGGCAATAGAAGTTCCAACTTGGCCAAAATGGCTGGCAGTGAAAGGGTTAAACACTTCTTGAATTATGACAAGCTTTGTTTTTTTTTTTAAAGCCTTGGCACAGATTACAGCTGTATATCAAACAAGTATTTGACTTCACCAAAATTCTTGCTGGTGCAGCCAAACTACAGTAGCCTGCTAAAAAACATATTCTGCATACATCCTGAGCTATAATCGACTGATGGGTAGATAGCCTTTATCCCTAATTGTACATGAACATACTAGTCACCCTAGATACTTATTTGGCCCTAACATATCATCATTAAGGAATCCTTATTATTAATTATATTATCATAAACAACATATATGTTCATACAGATTGGTTAGACTGTCAGACATATCTTTACTCAGGTAACAAGCCATCTAACTTGTATTCTACATGATATATATAACATTTCTCTATATATTTAATACCATTAAGAAAAAAAAACATATATAGACACACACATTGTGGGCTTGCACAGCACTAACAACATTTAGCATCCTTGAACTCTGCACTGTATGCAATCTCTTGCTTTGTAATGTTTTCATAACAGTAAGAGCTTTTCCCATTGCCTTAGACCTATGTAAATTATATTATGTTTTGCATACTGCATGTCTCAGTACATGGCCAGAGATGCAAAGAAAATGGTGCAGGCCCCCTGCAGATTTAATTCAATACACAAAAAAGATTTATTGTGTTCATTTTAAGCATACATATCACCAGGAAAAAGGAACCATGGAAATTGTGCAGTGATTACCAGCATTCTCTGATGGCGATGAAAGTCTAGAATTGGACTTTTAAAAAAAAATATGATTTAGTTGCATGGATTACAAGGAAAAGCCATTTCTTTATACAAAAGGAAATTTTAGTGTATACGATAAAATTTCATTTATTCTAAAATAGAAATGGTTTAAATATGTGTTCATGATAATAGTTATAATAAAAATAATCATCCCATATTTATGATGTTTTCTTGTTATAAATATGAGGGAGATGTGTTGTTTTGTGGATCTCTTCCGATTATTGTCAATTGGAACTACTCTTGACACACAGGTGTGATTATCATCAAAAAAGCCCCTGGCCATGTTTTCAAGCAAAAATTGTTCCAGTTTGTTATTCTAACTGTGTCACGGTCGGCACCCTAAACCAGAACTAATGCCAAGCTCCCTGGTCTCGGCTCGGCTTCACCAGTAGTGTGACCGCCTTTGGCTTCGGGAGGAGCCCTCAGCGTACTCAGATGCCACCTGGACTTTTCGAGAGGAGCAAGGCGAGGAGTTCTGGCAAGCAAAGGGGCACGGCTGTAGTTATACAAAGTCTTTGGACAGAAGATCGCAGTACAAGACGTTAGGCAAAGGAGTAGTCAGGACAGGCCGGGTCGAGGCAGGCAGAGAGTAAACGTAATCAGGCAGGCAAGGGTCAAACCAGGAAGTCAATCCGAGGGTTAAACAGAAGCGGTAGTCAGTAATCAGGCAAGGGTCAAAATCCAGAAATCAGAGTAGTCAAATAGCCAGGCAGGGGTCAAAACAGGAATCAAACAGGTTTACAGAATTAGCACAAGGCTCAGAAGCACCAGGAACAAATCCTATCATGGGCAATGATAAACTGACGAAAAACCCTTTAAATACATTTGAATTTGGCGCCTCTCGCGCTGACGTCATTACGTCAGCGCGCCTGCGCCTTTAAATCATAATGCGCATGCGCGCGCGCGCACTAGGGAGCCGGCACAGGAGCAGCGCGGCGTGACGGGCGTCCCCGTCGAGGGGGCGGCAGGCGTCCCTGTCTTCCCCCCACTAGACCACCAGGTAAGTTCTTTACAAACTGATTATTATTGCAAACAATTCCTTCACATTTTAGCACTGAGTGCTTTCCTGAGAAAAGGGGCAAGAAGCTGATAAACAAGGTCCGAGAGAAGAAAAACTAAAGAGCAACAGTCTTTTTCATAAAAACAAAGAATTTTATGAAAAATATATTTTCTAATATACTCCACTAGAATATAGTAAAACGTTTTCAAGTTGGGTAAGTCTTGCGTTACCAAAGCAAACTGAGTGAAATATGTTTTTCCTGGCCCCATGTGGGAAAACATGGAATCAAGAACTAAAACAAGAAAAATACATTTTGGAATTATAGTTACAATATTCTGTAGCACCTACAGAATAGCAGAGTATACCTGGGGTTTTTCAGATAACCGATCTTTCCGTAATTTGGATCTTCATACCCTAAGTCTACTAGAAAATCAGATAAACATTAAATAAACCCAATGGGCTGGTTGTGCTTCCAATAAGGGTTAATTATATCTTAGTTTGGATCAAGTACAAGGTAAAGGAAAACAGGAAAACAGTTAGACCCATAAATCTTTGGAGAGAAACAACTTTTTTTAAAAATGTGAGGAACTAAAGCCTTTTTTTAATAATCACTTAATTTCAGGGGTTCAAAAGTAATTGGACCATTGATTGATTCAAAGGCTATATCACCCCAGGTCCCAGTAGAAAGTCACATTGAACAATGTGCATCCAAATATGGAGTCATTTGGCACTATCAGTATCTATCTATAAATAAATAAATAAATAAATATATAAATATATATATATATATATATATATATATATATATATATATATATATATACACCTTGTGCTTGATCCAAACCAAGATACAATTAATCCGTATTGGAAGCAAAACCAGCCGATTTGGGTTTATTTACAATGTTTTACATGATTTTCTAGTAGACTTAAGGCATGAAGATAAAAATTACAGAAAGATCCTGTGTTGTATATATGAATGAACAATTGCGTTAATAGCAAGGTAGTCTTTTGTAATGGTTTTATCCTGTGGATTTAGCATAGAACAGCAATCTTTTTTTTTTAATTCTTTTTTTTAAAGAATTTAATTATTTGCACACACACACATCAATCTTATATTAAAGTATGATTTAGCATCAATGTGTATTAAAAATGTATCTTGTACAAAAAACTGCCATCAGAAAAACACTTCTGCCTTTGGGGTACTGTACAGGTATAATTGCTAACAGTACAAAATGTACATTTTCAGGGCCCCAGACAACTGTACCATCCTTTTTCCATCTATCTTACTTGCATATACAAATACAGAAAGAGCAAAATACACTCTTTTGCTCTAATGAAAAAAATTCCCTTACATACCTATTTTTTTTTTAATTAAACAGTATATTTTTATTTTTTTTAAATTCAAGCAATAGCCAAAAAGCATAGAGAATGTACATTCTTGAGATAGATTCTTTAAATAAATAGCTGGGATTTAAAAGAATTGGAAGTTTTACTGTAGGTCAAACAGGGCACATTTTACTAGAACATGTAGTTCTTATTTGGATATGCCCCAGATTTTCTTTGCATGCATATCTATCTGCATTATTTATTTATGTTCTAGTAAGACATTGAAATTACGTTTTATTTACATGCACACAGCAGGAGCTCACCCATTTCTAATTATAATGTATGTGTACAGTATGGGTGTTTTTGCAACAGGCTTTAGATGCTACAGTAGAATTTCTTCTTTTCATTCCATAAGGTAATAATTTCTAAAGTAGCTTGGTTGGATTCCTTCAGTTTATGTTCAGACAATAACATACAGCTCTTGATAAATTATTTTGCTGTCTCTACTCAAGTGCCCCCTCTCAACTTAAACCCCCTCCTCCTCCTTCTCTCCTCTCCTCCCTCTCTTCCACCTGCCACACACTCTCTCCACCATATATTATTCATTGCAATCAAATAAGACACAGTGGAGGCTCAGTAGACTTGCTTTTCATATCAGAATTGCTTTTATTGAGTAACACACACTGCAGACCTTAGCTTCCAGCAGCCAGGGCTGAAATGAGCAATTCTTTCATTGTAATAATGTGCCTCTGTCATCTCCTTATTATCAGCATGATAAAAGATGAAATATTCCCAGATCCTGCCCTACTAACCTGATCACAGCGTGATATTTGAGCTCTGGAAATGAGTTTTATAAGCTTTAATATACTCCTTGGCGGAGTGACCCCTGAAATTAAACATTATTACACAGCGGATATTTAAAAGAGCCGGGGCCGCAAATTACATCAAAATGAAAAT
Organism: Xenopus petersii; assembly: GCA_038501925.1. Lineage (NCBI taxonomy): Eukaryota > Metazoa > Chordata > Amphibia > Anura > Pipidae > Xenopus > Xenopus petersii. The sequence goes on along the minus strand of CM076675.1, from coordinate 70,987,371 downwards.
ATTAAGGAGTATTACGAAAATACCGAGTGGGAGTTTGCAGCATTTTTTTTTAATCTTCATTGGTGGGTTCCATAAAACTCTGTGTATCAGTGTCAGAAACATCACAATAGATAATAATCACACAGGCACCTTGACTCGAGATATTTTATATTTGGGACTAAACCAAATTATTGGTCTGTTTATATATACACTTCTCTCCTCCACCTAGCCCCTAAGCAAAAGGTGAATCTTTCAGCTTTAAATGCCTCAAAAGTACATTACATATTTTTTTTCTTAATAAAAAAAAAATTAACAACAAAAGTAATTGACAGGAACGCAATGAAAGGTAATCCTATTTGTAGCTGCAAGGGTCCAGTATACTGGTCACAGCTGTTTATTTACAAGGCACATTGCAATGGTACATTAATAAAAAAAAAAAACCTTGAATGGCAGAAAGGCTATTTACACCTTCAAATGGTGCAACAGACCTCTGCAATTGACTTCTACATAGATGGCGAAGTATCAAAATAGAACTGTTTCCAGGGTCGAGGTGTCATAAATCTCGAATTCAAATTGTGAGTTTTGACCAAAAACAAATTAGAAAATTTGAATTTGACTGTACCATTCGAACCTTAGTAAATCTGCCACTAAATGTATATTATTTTAGCCTATCCAGCATTTTATTGTACACTCACATGTAACTTCATGCTAAGGGCAAGCACTTCACTTTGTACGCCAACACGTTGCAAATGCGTATAATTTTAACTATAATCAATAAAAAATTAAGACTTCTACATGTCCATGGTGAAAGCTAATTTACAATATTACCAGTGCAGTTAGCAATTATGCTATGTTTGAAAATATATGCAAAGTGAAGCAGAAAGGAGAGGAAGAATAACTAAGCCTATTGCTACACATTAGTGGATATTTACAAATACCCTGGGCAGAAGTGCAAGAGTGCTCCCCTTAGGATAGGGCCACACTGGACTGATGGTTGTAAAAAAAATCCTCAAGGAATGCTGATCCCCTCTGAAGTCATATAACATTAAATTTCTATGCACAATTCTGCTCTCAGAATTGACTAAGTCAGAGTGTGGCCACTTACTAATACTACGCTTATTACTGATATATTGAAGGTGGTCAAGGAAAGTAAAGGACAATAGTGTGAAAATTAAAGCCAACTACATGGGCCCAAGTGTGAGCACATGGGGAAGATGTCAGCGCCCACATGTAAACGCACTAATTTTGGTGCCAAAATCCACTCCGTGTACCTACACCCAGGCCAACACTGTAGCTCCGGGTGCAGACACAGAAGAGCATTAATTCAAGTGAAGGGGCTGATTCTTGATTTATTCACAGTCCAAGAATCAGCTAATTGTAAGTGCTTATTCAGGCAGCAGTTCTTCATGCTAAGGGCCCCATCTCCATTTCTTGAACAGATCTTTGTTCAGTGCAGACACCACAACATTTCTCTGTGATGAGAAATGGAGAACAGAGACCTAATGCAATTCTGCAATAGCAGAACACAGCATGCAAAATGCAAAAAGTGGCATTGCGGTCAATATGCCCAGATGGACATACTGTAAATGACCCAACTTATGTTTTTTCGTTTCTATTCCCACTATGGTTTATATGTGGCTGGTATTTTGCTGGCATGGCCTGTAAAAATTATGCTTCATACCAATGTTATTAATAGGGGGGAAAATTTGGGAAGAATGGTATTTTGTCCAGCCCAAGGTAACAGCCCTTTAGCAGTGAAGATTTGTGCCAAAGGAGATGTCCCCAGTAGCTTTTCATCTTATTTACGGCTGATTCATAGAACATGCTTTGGGTTGTTGTCAGTTGTCTGAACTTAGGGACAGATTCATAGGGGTGAAATGTAATGGTCAAATGTAATGGTCTGAGAGGACCAGCACCTTATTAAAAGTGATTTTATTATCACAATGCAACTGGCATTTCAACTCACATTATTCCTTTATCAAGAATTTGTTTACTAACATTGGAGATAAATATCTGGAGAGATTTCTGGAGATGTTTCCCATAGCAACCAATCAGATCTTTGCTTTTGTTTTCTAAGTTATAGATGGCTGTTTAAATCTAATTGCTGATTGGTTGCCATAGGCAACATCTCCAAAAATGTCTCCAGATATTTATCTCCAATGTTAGTAAACATGCCTTAATGTGGGCCAAACATTGTCTGCATTGTGATAATAAAAAATCACTATAATCATTTAAATAAGGATCACTGGTATTCTCTAACGTTAAATACCTGATTTGTATCCAATTTTCGGTCCTCAGTAGGTATTTTTTTTCCTTATGATGATATTTCCCCCTATAGTATCCTTGACTTGGCCACACAATGAACATTTCAACCCTCATAGTTTTGTTTAGTTTGGGTTTTGATGGCTCATAGTTTTATCAATATATCAGAAACCTTTCTGTTAATGGAGCAAAACAAACTTTAATTGCCCTAAACAAATTAGTCAAATATTGCTCCCTTTATCCTTTTCAAATCCATGAATGCAGAAACAGTGCAGGTGCCATTTTGTTGAGGTTGTCATCACAGCAAGCTTTGTGATAGAGAGGCTTGATGCATGCACCCAAGCACAATCTACATTAGATTATAGACAGTGAGCTGGAGAGGGAAAGGAAAGCCCTGGAGCAGTGAAGCATTGCATGACGTTGTATAAGTATGAGTATTTTCCCGGGAATTTAAGTCCAGGAAATACAGTTACAAGTAAATGTAATGCTAGGGGGCTACACATTTCAGTAACTCTGTGCAGTAATTCAGTTAATAAAGAGTGAGATAAGCAACCGGTGTTCTTCAACTGAAAATGAGCCAGTGTGAATTTCTGAGCAACAATTAATAAGTACCACGCTGCTGTACTTCCCATTGTAAAAATAAACACTGTGCCCACCTGGTGTGTTGATCACTGCTCCATGTAGTGAGTGGATAATGAAAACACATGCCCTAGGTTTCCTGAGTGCTACTGAGGGTCAAAGAATAAACCTAGTAATAATGAATGATAACAGGGTTGAAAGCACTAAATGCAGGTAAGTTATAAGTCTTTGGACACAGCAAACAAACTATTTATTAGCACTCACTGCTGTGTATGATTTATGCTAGACAAAAAAAAAACATTTTACAAATAAACCCCACATTCCACGTGCTAAATGCACCATTAAAGTGTGGTTGCATGTATCTTAGAATGATAAAGAAATTGTAGTAGTAGTGCAATGTTAGCAGCTGTGGGAGTCAGTATATACCAGGTTATAGCAAGAATGTATAATATCATGTGGCTGTGTCAGGAAATAGAACCCTTCTTGTCAATATAAACTGGCAAGTAAATGTTTTTGTCTTTTCCTTTTTTTAAACTGCTTAAAATGTAAACACTTTCCATCTAAAATAGTATAATTATAAAGCAGATACTTGTAAAATCTGGTTGTGTATTGAATCTGAAAGTGTTAGCTCTCCTTTTTCATGAAAAGCATTTCCCTTTCCTATCTCCGGGACCCTGGATTGGAGTCATTAGTGAAGCACTATAAATAGATGCAATAAATCTGATTTATTCGACACAAGTGACATGTTTTGACATGAGCACGTAAATAACTTTTCCAAACCTTGGTGTCTGTAGAGCAAAATGGATGGACCTGACCTGAACTAATGGTTCTAGCAAAAGTGCAGAATTAGAAAGGTAACATGTATGTAACAGCTTTGGCTGGCACCAAAACAATGCTTCATTTAACTGAGGAAATACTTTATGATAAAGCCACATATTCCTGGTATGTCGGAGATGTTTCCAGTGGATTCTTTTAAATAATATATGATTTTGACATAGCTTTTAAAGTGACACTATCTGAACAACAATTTAAACCCAAAAACGGAGGTTAATTGCTTCTTTTTCTTTGCATGAGTAAATGCTATTTATATGCAGTGCCCTGTCATACTCATATTCCGGTTTTTTATTCAAGTCACTGCCTTGTTGCTAGGGTAAATTGGACCATAACAACTGATAAGAACTAAAATTCCAGACTGGAGAGTGGATAAACAAAATACTAAATAAAAAAACACAAAGGATAAAAAATGAAGACCAACTGCAAATTATTGGAGAAAATCCCTGGCTAAATAATACTACAAGTTAATTTAAAGGTAAAGTACCTCTTTAAATAGGAGGCAAACCTATACAAACGCATGTCTATAAAACTCGAAAGGCCAATAATAGTCATTTTGGGTTTATTTAAAATCATTCAAAATGCAATTTAAACAAGAATAATATGGAAATGAAAGAAAATGGCAGGGGTCAAGCCTCTATGTAGAGCTCCATAGCAACCACGCAGACAATTGTTTTCATTATTCAAAGTAAATGAAAAAGTGAACTGTGGGTTGTACAGTACAGGTTATTGCACTGGATTATGTACCGTGTCAGTATCTGTATGTGTAAAAGTCCATAGTTAAAAGTGATCTATATCTTTTAATTAAAAAAGTAAACCAATATTTAATCCTATATGCCAACTATCAAATAACCTTAGCATATCGCCTTAAATATATCAATAAATCATTCCCTTTTACATTTTTTACCTAGAACTCAGTATCGAAAAAAGACAGTGTCGGGCCCCCACACCGAGAAAAAAATTGGAGGGGCCAGTTGTGCATTACCTCTCGCCGCTCTGCTGATTGTGCCCCCCCTTCCCCCTCCACCCCCTGGGAAGGGGGGGATTTTAATACTATAGAGGAATCTGATCCCGCGGTTCAGGCCCCCCTGTTATCTGGGCCCCCCAGTAACTGCAGGGTCTGCTTCCTCTATAGTTACGACACAGCTAGAACCTCTATTTTATCTTGGCCTGTATGCTTGCTTAGAGATCACATGACAGGGATAGGCAAAAGTATGAAAGACTTCAAAACAATAACATAAATATGATTTTATAAGCATTAAGCAATGCTTTTACCCTAATAACCTAGGAATTTCAAATCCTCCTGACTATACCAGGATGGTCTATTGGATATTAGTGAGAGCAACAACTTGAATAAATAAAGGTTTGGATTTGAAAACTGCTCCAATTTTCTTAGCAGCCACACTAACTTGACCTTTATTATGTGCACATGGTCTGTCCTGTTTTCATCATAAAATAACACAGTGAACCAGAACAGAAAATGTTAGAGACTCCCACCCAGTACTAAATGGTAGTGACCCTCAGAATTAGATTACACAGTTAACCTAAGAAATAACCCCCTAGCATAAAGTGGTACCATGACTCATAGCAGTAAATGGTTTAGTGACCTACAGCATAAAACAACACATTGACAGAAGAAAAAAACAGTAAAGTAACCCACAACACTAAATGCTACATTGACTCATTGCAGTAACTAGCACAGGGGACCAAAGCATTAAACTGTATAGGGTCCTTCAAGCCACCCTTCCTGTGCCAAAGGATATACACCATTAATATTTTACCATCCACAGGTCCTGAATCCCCTTTGCTAAATGAAAAGGTACTGGGGATTTCTCTCAATTGCAGTGCCTCCACCTAGTGGGATCCGTGAATACACCTACAGGTGGCCCCACTAGGAACAAATGATTAACCACACCATTGCGGTAAAACACATATAACTTTATATAACTTGAAAACTGCAGAGTAAAATACAATCACATCTCAATACCCTCAACCCCGAGGAACCTGTGTGGCAGTCCAACCCTGGCACAGTTCTTATCAGACACAGTCCTATGCTCAGGTCTGGACTGGGAGTCACAATAGGCCCTGGCATTCTAAGTACTCAAAGATCCAAACATTCCTCCACCAACCAGCTAAATAGTGACTGTCTATATGACCTTACTGCAGGCCCTCTGGTATTTGCCAGAACTCACAGATTGCCAGTCCAGGCCAGTGCTGGATCCTTTCACTACCCTCCTACAGGCAAACTCACCTGGGGGCTCACACAGAGCTGGCACAGGCATCCACAGAGATTCAATCATCAGACTGGGCTCCAAAGCTTTCCTAGCCAAGCACACGAAACTTGCTTGTGCATGAGCACAACAAAGCCTCTTTGACTGGCATCCATCTCCAGGCATCTCTTATTGGGGTCTCGTTATCCTCCAGCCCACACAGGGCATCACCACCCATGTGGTTTCTCCATAGTTGAGCTCACAAGCTTGGGGTCCTGTACCCAAGCCCCTCAGGGCCATTCCAAATCCTTAGGCCCTTACATCTTAGCTGCAGTCCTGCACTTCTGACTGGAATGAAATCATAAGTTATATGAAGAAGTTACACAAAAGAGACAACTGAGGCCAAACCAGCAATCTGCTAGGGAACACTGCATTAGGGACAAAGGACTCACTCCCCCTCCCTTATCCAATTTAGGTCAAGCACTTAGCTGGCCAGGCAGGGGATTTTGAACCATGCGGTACTATTAGGACCATAGGGGAACTTAGCCCTATGAGTCCCTACAAATGGTACAGAGCTTCCCGGCATATTATGGCACATTGAGCCATACAATGTTCAATGACTTGAACATGTAAAGATAGGTATTCATCCTAGGGTACCAAATGAGCTTAGCTCTGTGCTTGCCAAACATCTTTGCTTAATTTTTTTAAGGATTCCTTGAGGTCTAGTATGATCCCAAGATACTGGCAAATTGCTTATGTGGTGCAGCTTTTCAAAAAGGTATCCTGTTCTTAACATTATAATCCTCTTGTCTGACATTAATGGTAGGAAAGCTTTTGGAAGGCTAAATAAGGCATAAGATAATTGACTACATTGAAAATTGCAATACTGTGAGTTTGTGCCTGCATGTGTTTTGTTTAATCAGAGGAAAAAGGGTTTTTTTCCCCTGATTAAAGAAAACACATGCAGGTACCAACTCAAAGTATTGCAAAGTATTATACTGGGAAGAACCCCCATTGAGTCCAATGCTTTAGGTGAAATTACTGTGATTTAGCTAAATTTCACTATTTCTTGGATTTTTCACAGTGTTGGGAAAAGGCAATTTTTGCTTATTGCAAGTTATATACTGTAATATCTTTAGTTGTGGTGGTGGAACATTTTAGGTATTTATGGATATTATTGCAGGAAAGTAACTTTATATGTAAATCCTAACTACAGTATGTCCTGCCTGAAGAGCTTTCAAGCTATGAGGGAGAAATACAGGAAAAAGGGTAAAAACAAGTGCATAGGTGGGGGGTTGAAGCTGTAGGACATACTGTATATGCCCTGCTAAACTGTATTAGGACGTGTGCCCTAAGACAATCCATCCTTTGGGCTGTGCAGTAGTCTAGAGCTTGTCATCTTTAAGATACATTTATTTTTGTGAATGGGGTTTGTTATAAAGGAGATACACAAGACAAAGCTGCCATGTGTAAGTTTCCACTTTATCTTTCATGTTGGTGCAAGTTTAGCAACTAGCAGGCTTATTGTGCCTGGACTATTAATTATGCTTTGCACACAGGGAAGATAAGCATACTTAGGCAAATTTAAGCTGCTGTTTGGGCCCCTTCAGACCAATGCAGCAGCTTATCTGCCTGTGTATGGGGCCCATTGATAGCCCACCCATCTTATAACTGTCCAAAAACACCATCAGACAAGGAGTGCATAGGCACATTTATGCAGTTCTTGCCCCAAAGGATGATCCTAGGGCCAATGATCAGATTAGCTCAATATGGTCCTGAATGTGGGAGATCAAATCAGACCCAGGTCCACTTGTTTGTCGCCAAACTAGAGACTCTGGCCAAGTATGGTCACCTGGCATATAGACAGGGTCGAACTGGGGGGACCGGGGCCCACCGCGGTTGCAATTTCAGTGCTGCCCTCCGAACTGGACCTCCCCATCCCCTCTGCGACGCACATTGGTGCGCAACGGAGCACCATGTGGTTTTGTCGCAACCGGTCCATATAAGGGGGGTCGCAGTAGGAGTAAAACAACCAGCGCAGGTTGCGGATCTGGGCCGGCAAGAGCTTGGGGCCCAGTCTGACCCTGCATACAGATTGCAATAGATATGGTGCTTCAAAATAAGCTGCATCCCTGATCTGAATTTGTGGAAAATAGTAACATCTTTTGTATTTAGTGTAACACCAAGGAAACAATGAAAATAATTTGAAGCTAATGTAATATACACACCATCATTTACTATATGACTGACACTTTAAGACTTAAGTGTGTAAGCAATGGAAATCTAGTCCTTATGATCCTCTTGTTTCATTAAGTAGCCCTTATTCTTTAATTTATTCCAAGTCCCCCTTAATAATATTTTTGTAAAGATGTGGGTAAATTACATTGATCTGAATAAAGAAGTGAAGTATTCTTGGTGTAATATATGCCAAAAGTGCATTAACTTCTGTTTTAATGCAGGTTCTTTTGAGAAAAGTAGAGAATGAAATAAATGTATTTATATGTGCACTTATTTTACATTAACACACTATAAACCCATGGTACTGGTTCTGTCAACAACATTATTGTGCCCTTTTAAAAAACCCAAATAGAAATAATTGAAAAGAAAGAAGATGTGTTTTAATTGGGCCTGATGTTTTACAGTAAATTAGAACAATATGGGAAGGTCACCTTGGTTCCCTACAGGTCATTGGTCATGGGGCTGACCTTATTCATTGTTGTTCCACAAGAAGTTAGAGAGAGTATAGAATTTAATTCTAGTGCATTAAAATATTGGTTATTCTGTCTAACAATGCTGAATTAATTAAGCAGTGGAGCACATATAAGAGATATTTGACTCTTTTGAATCTTTCGCTAAAAAGCCACTGTTTCCTGTGCACTTGTGTTAATTAAGGATCCTTCTAGCACATTTTTGCCTCTGAATACTAATCAAGATCAAGTTATCTTTGCAAAGTTTCAAATAAGGCACATTTTTATATTCTTGCCATGTAACATGACTGTAAAAAGAGTGAGTAAAACTGTTTTATGGCTTTTCTCACCTCACCTAATACACCTTGTTTCAGAGAGTTAGATTAAGTACTCAGAGCTTTCAAAATGAATTTCAGATGTCTCCATAAATCTGATAGGGGCAAACACATTAAGCTTGCATGCTTTTATTGAATTAATTGGCTGCCAGATTTAAATGTGTTGGATTCAGAATAAATGGGCCCTGAGAAGCAAAAAGAATATATATACTGTATACAGTATATTTGTTCAAAACCTAATTGTATGTATATATATATATATATATATATATATATATGATGTATACAATGAAACTTGAACTAGTTTAGGAAATTATGCAATTACATTTAAAGCACTTACTAAGGCAAAATTGTAAGAAATCAATTTAAGAAGCAGCTTAAAACGTGGCACTCACTCATTATGTGCATGCGTGTAACGCAAGATGGCTGTCTCTGTTCGAGGTCAGAGCGTTTTTTCCTTCTGGTACAGGCTCCCTTAGCTGCCACCACCTTAGTGCTTATTCAATAAACACTTGGCTCTGAGATTCTGCTGTCATTTACACCTCACTTAAAAATCCAACATGAGGTGTAGAACACAGTACTAGCAAGTGAAAGGCAGCCTTGTCCTTATTGTCTTCCCCATAGGTAGTAAATAAACTTTAAGGTGCAGGGGCATACCTTGGGACCTGCAGATCAGTGGAACCCCCTATACCTGCAGGTTTACCCCCCTAGAAGGGGATCAGGACACAGGAGAGTGTGACTTACATATCTGCACCTCTTCCCAGTGAATTAGTATTTTCTTGCCCTTTAAATGTATTTTTATATCTTATGCCAGCCATTAATCAGCACCTACAATAATCACTTTATTGACCATAAGAAAGTTTTCAGATTCAGCAGCAAAAGAAAAAACGATGTGAACATTACCCTGTATGTAACTTATTTCATTTGACTTCTTGCGATATTTATGTATTAATGAGCAAAATCTGTGCAATCCAATAACTAAGTAGAATATTTTTCAAAAGCTATGGACAGTGGCAAACTTTTGCCCGTTATACTGCAGCTACTGTGCTACTATACCATGTTAAGCATTGTACTGGTGCAACCAACTGAGGATGAGTTCTTGTCTTAGCTATAACTTGCTGCAGTTGAAAAAACGTATACGTCTTTGCGCAAAAGTCAAACTATGATTAAATAACTTTTTTCCAATACATAATTATTGTTTTGATGACCTCTTGACCCTTAAAAACAATACTTTGATATGTTTTGAGATTCAAAGTATCCTATGGTAGGCCAGTCTGATCCTGTATGCAGTATGCCGGCAGTTAATACAGGTTAAGCATTGTGCTATCTGTATCTGTTGTCCCCAAGTTGCGTGCATGGCTATGTCTATGATTGAGCAAATCATTGGTGTTGAAATCCTAATTATTCAAATAATAGAACAAAGAATAACCGTACAGGCTCTTGATATTTAATATTGTCAGATATACACATGCCACATAAAATACTCAACTGGCACTAATCCCAAACTTCATAATTCTAGGAACACAAAAACATCTAGTTTGTTGCCTCCATTTAGTCTCATCTTGCATTTTCAAGATAGTTTTAAAGCAGTCAATGGCAATTTCAACTGCTCTTCTGACATCTGTTCACAGAATGATGAGTATGGATAATTCTAACTGGGTATTGATAAGATATTTGAGTGAGTAGCTTTCTTTTTTTGGGGACATCACCAAGTCAATGCAATTGTAATATTCTCTCTCACCGGTGATCCCACCAGAGACTTTGCTAGATTGAGCACAGCAGGAGGAAGACCACTGACCTCATAAATAGTGGAAATGATTGCAAATCAGAATGCATGTATGTCTTTTCTCAGTAGGTATCTTCATCCCTCTTCAAAGGAAACAATCATCTCTTTCAGATCGTGTTTACCCTATCTCTTAAATTTGTCTGACAAAAGAATGGAGAAATGTTGTTCTTCTCTAACTGTTTGCACTGAAATTCAGATATTCTAAGAGAAATAAAATGCTTTCTGATTCAAGGGAGCTTGAGAAGGCCATTCGTTTCAATAAAGTTTGCAGATTCGGACTAAATATAATAGTTACATAGTTCATTAGTTTGGGTAAAAAAAAAGACAACTGTTTATTACGTTCAAACCTTCCATGTGCAGAAATAACCATCTTTTTAAACATGCACTTGTTATAGATATAAATGGAGCTACAAATACCAGAATCCTTTGCCATTTTCCTGCATCAGGAAATAGATGGTCAAATAGCCCTTAGGCCAAATATAAATGACTGACCGATACAAAACATATTGCTATGTATATAGACCAGCTTATATATGAATAATTGTGTTTTAAATTTTAATATGTAATACATATACTTAAATATTAGCTAACGGTGTTGGTGTATAAGAGATACAATACATATATGAAATGAATATTGCTGGGTTTAAACACATAGGGGCCGATTCACTAACTTCGAGTGAAGGATTCGAAGTAAAAAAACTTCGAATTTCGAAGTTTTTTTTGGGCTACTTCGACCATCGAATGGGCTACTTCGACCTTCGACTACGACTACGACTTCGAATCAAAGGATTCAAAGTAAAAATCGTTCGACTATTCGACCATTCGATAGTCGAAGTACTGTCTCTTTAAAAAAAACTTCGACCCCCTAGTTCACCATCTAAAGGTCCCCATAGGCTTGCCTAATTTTTTTTGATCGAAGGATATAATGCAATAATCCTTCAATCGTACGATCGTACTATCTGCGCTAAATCCTTCAACTTCAATATTCGAAGTCGAAGGATTTCAATTCCCAGTCGAATATCGAAGGTTAATTAACCCTCGATATTCGACCCTTAGTGAATCAGCCCCATACTGTTACTCTCAGCCCACAGCTTCCTTTGGTATGACGTCAAAGAACGCAGGGATCCAGTGTTTATTAAAGGAAAACTATACCCCCAAACAATGTAGGTCTCTATTAAAAGATACTGAGTAAAACAGCTCATGTGTAAAACCCTGCTTCATGTAAATGAACCATTATCATAATAATGTACTTTTTTAGTAGTATGTGCCATTGGGTAATCCTAAATAGAAAATTGCTATTTTAAAAAATAAGGGCCGCCCCCTGAGATCTTAAGATTCACTGTGCTCACATACAAACCACATGTAAGGTCACATGAGCCAATTAACAGACAGAGTTCTGCCTTTTGCTTCCTCACTTCTTCCTGTTACAGTTAGGGGCTTATTCATTAAGGGTCGACTATCGAGGGTTAATTAACCCTCGATATTCGACTAGGAATTGAAATCCTTCGACTTCGAATATCGAAGTCGAAGGATTTAGTGCAAATTCTGCGATCGTAGTCGAAGTAGCCCATTCGATGGTCGAAGTAGCCCAAAAAAAAATTTGAGATTCAAAGTTTTTTTACTTCGAATCCTTCACTCGAATTTAGTGATTCGGCCCCTAAGTGTTGTAGTATTTCTGGTCAGGTGATCTCTGAGGCAGCACAGATAGAGTCACGAAATGGTGGTTCAAGGCAAGAGATGTAAAAGGGCAATATTTATGTAAATATATATTCCAGTTTGGTAAGATTCTTTAATATGTCATTCAATTTGATATAAACTATCTGTTGCTTAAGTATTCATTTTGGGAGTATAGTTTTCCTTTAAACATTATTATTATTATTATTATTTCGATTGATCAAACGAATTGCGCTAAATACTTTGATATTCGAAGTCAAAGGATTTAACTTTGTGGGTCAAATATCGAGGGTTAATTAACCATCGATATTCAACCAATAGTAAATGTGCCCCTAAGTGTTGCAGTGGAGTTATATTAAATGGTATAAGTCATACTTCACAGACATTTCCAAAACTGTTCAAATAAAGAAAGAAGAGATATAACCTGGTGCTTGACCCCATAGCAACTTATTACTACCTCATCAGCTGGGTCAACAACTTTCATAACAATGATAAACCACAAACTATGCTAAATCACTACTCTTCTAGCAACTGAGAGTGCCATCTGATCCAGTACTGACAGCTCTTTGTGAATCTGGCAAACACAGGAAGTTGTTTACCTAATTTAGCCACATGGGGCAAAAAGGGCTAATCTGATTGTTTGGCTCCCAAACATATATGTAAAAATCTGCTACTTGGCATGTCATCAGAACTTTTGTGATTTCACAACTTTTCCGGATTTGAACAAAATCAGGGAGACTTCAGGGGTTAAACTGCATGCCTAAGCAATACTGTAAGGTGAGGATTGATGGAAGTTTCTAAATTGCTTGTTATTGACCAAACAAACCATTGGATATGCCCGTATTTGGGCCAATACTGTCTAAATCAGTCACCCAGCTCCTCACATAAGACTTATAGTAATGAACAAAAGTAAAATGCATTTTCTGAAACCAGTCTTCTGATGTCTAAATTAGTCATTTATATTTTGTTATGATTAGAAAGTTGCCTTTAAATTCTGCAATATACTTGGCGTTGTCATGGATATATTTAACAGGCACAAAAGGCACAGTTTTTTGGCAAAAAAAACTGAATTGCCAAACTGTACCAGCCGAAAACATTGGCTCATTCCTATGTCTTCTTACTATTTGGCAGTTCTGCAGGAGTAGCATTAGCCAAGGGAAGTGCAAAAATTTTTTTTTACCTAACTGCTTCTCCTAGTGCCATGATTTCTTTGTGGTTCAAGACCAATGTTATATCTATACGGATGCATGCAAGAGGGTAGTATAAATAGTGCATAATATTCATATGTTCAAATAGAAATGGCTATATCTTTTTGTGCAAGTCTTAACAGTTTCTTTGCAACACTCGGGGTTACTTAATAAAGTCAGATTTTTTCTGGTCGGCGTTTTAAAGGGGAAAACACCATTGTTTCATAGAAAAAAACCTTGTTTATTATACCCCGAGGCTGGTAAAAGTCCAAATAAAAAAGTACTCCATCTCAAATCTGCCAAGGTCATGTAGAAGTCAATGGCAGATGTTCCATTTTACAATTGGAAGATATCATGATCTGCGCTGGGTTTCATACATTAATCCGAATAATTTATGGTTTTCTTACAATAATTTTCGGGCACTAAATCCGAAAAATTGTACGATCTGGATTTTTTTCTTGGTTTTATCGAATCTTTTCCCGCACCCAATTTTTTCGAATTTATCTATTGATAAATATGCTAAAAATGTCGAAGTGGTTTCAAGAAAATAGTGAGATCTTTTCAGATTTTAGTAAATAACCCCCTTCTAGTGATGAGGAAATTAATTTGCCAGGCATATGGGTTTGACGTGAAATTCCACATTTCACCATCTGCACATTTTTTTTCCAAAAGTGTGGCAAAAAATAGTTGCTGAGACAAAAAAGTCGCCACAAGAAAAAAAGTCCATTGAAGTTAATGCATTTGGAGTGAGAAAAAGAAGATGTGCGTGTAAAAAAATGTCACGTGTAAAAAAAAATTGTTGTCTATTGGCTTTAATGCGTTTTGTGAATTTTTCGTAATTTCTCGATTTTAGCAATTTTCTCAAATCTTTTTCAGGGGAAGTGAAACAGGACAGATTCACTCATCACTAAACACTTCACATCTATAAAACCCAGTGATTTTAGATGGTGTTATGGAAATGTGTGCAATAACTTTATTCATTTAGATCATTTTGATGTGTTACGGAACAAAAGCCTGAATGTTAGTGAAGTTTTATTTTCTAGCTCATTGCCCATAATATTTTTTCAAACCCAAATCTAGCAGCTGCATGTTATAAAAATAAGGGCATAATAATTGTGTCTTTGGGCTCCTATAAGGAGTCATTGATGTCCACATGCAGAGTTGTGCTTGCAAATTTCCCCACAGTCAGTTGCATGTAAAACCACATTCACTAAAGGTTCTTGTGTCTGAATGCGCTCCTTGCACTCTGTTTAGTTGAGTTACGTGCCACTCAGTCCTTACTGCCTCCTGTTTTGAATTAAGCAAAGTTGCACTTATTTATGCAGAGGAACACTGGAGCTACTACCACCTCAGGACTAGCTCCATCGTCCTTGCAGCACACTTGTCTAAAGAATCAGATGTAAATGTCATTCTTGTACCATGCACCAGTTTCTCAACTCGCCTCATTGGTGGAGCGCCCCTGACTGGACCCCTTTAATGTCTACCTGGTCAGTCTGTGAGCCTCGTGTAGCAGCACGGCTTGGAGTAGGGGCTGCAGGACCTGAGCTTAGCCTCAGCAGCAGGCTATAGGTTAGTTTAAAGTAAGAGGGTGGGATATAACTGGGTTGTAGTTAATGCATAGAAAGATTAGCTCAACAACATTTTAGGTAGAGAAGCACTAAGCAAGGTCCCTCTCTGTCCTCCATAGAAGACTGGGGTAGGAATTTCTGTTTTATCTTTTTGGTTTGGTAGTTGTCACTCATTGCCTTAGAGGGTTTGTGCTGACTAGATATTAGTTTAGGAATTTTAAACTTGGTTAGGTGAATTTGAGTCGTATTTAGTGCTGGTGGGCCCTGTTGATTTACAGCAGTTGGTTAGTTTGATTTACATCAATTGGAAGGTAAGGTTCAGGGGAATGAATATTCCCATGGGTCTGCATGGGAGGGTTGTTGACAGGCAAGGCAACCAGTTAACCAGTCAGCAAGGCATGGGATATTGAATTCCTGGAGTAGGAAGTTAAAGGTATTGGTGGCCAGGCTCATGTGGGGCATTTGCAGGGGGTATATAAACTGCTCTGATTTAAGTACCTGTGATCAGGCGGGTAAGAGTGTGAGGAACGCAATCACCTCCTTCCCACCCACATGTTAAAAAAATTCAGTACATAAAATCATTCATTAAAATTCAGTATACATTTACAATTTATGAGAAACGTATTTTCATTGCTAGCATCAACATCTTGGTCTAGATTAACTATTTGCAAGTGCAAAAGAAAAAGCATACATAATGCACAAAAACATAAAACAGCTTGATTTGTTATTGCATCTTTCACAGCTGGGGGAACACAATTTAGGGAACACAATTTAGCAATTGTGGGAGAACACAATTTAGCATGCACCCACAATGATGTTTGAGTTTGGGAAAACTGCTGCATTGTGGGAAACAATTCATGCAATTTGTGCTTAAAAACTGCACACTGCATGATGTCATTAAACTTGCCAACAACCACAGGGCTCATTTTTGTGCATTTTGTGTTTTTTGTGTTTTTTGCACTAAGCATACACCTTAAAAGTACAATATGCTTAGTATTAACAAATGTGTACATTTTCTGCATGTTCTGTGTTTTAGAATAGCAAGTGGTGTAGGATAAAAAAGCAACTGGTGAGCTATGATGCTTATTTCCATTTTGTACTTTTTCACTATTTGGACCAGCTCTGCATCTTTTCAACACTGTTGTAAATTCAGCTGAGCTTCAAAATTTTGCTGTAACTTATTTCTAACCTTTCCTTTCTAAAGATTTTACTTCTAATTCTTGCTCTCTTTTGCCCGCTGTAGCCTGTGCCAAAGTAAGTAAAATCCATTTAACATTTTTTGTCACAAAACGATTCTTTTATCTAAAGTTTTGTCTTTGTGATAAATGTCCCAGTCACTTTGCAGAACATTATTCATGTTGTATTACATCCAAGGAGAGAGGCTCTGATAGATGTTAAGGAGTATATGATTAACAGAGAGGAAATTAGTATATATTCCGCTTGCTTGGATTTGATTTAAAAGGGAAAGGGCAGATGAGAGGATATAGTGCAAGCAGTGACAAAGTGAGCTAATGTAACTTCGATAAACCATAAATATAAGGAAACTTTAGAGCAGGACCCAAAACGATAAGAGGCTATTTATGTTTTATATGCACCCATGACATGAAAAGTATTAGATTTGTCAGGATGTACAGTAAAGGAAACTTTTACATTAACTGTTTAGTAAGGTCAGTTCCTGGGAAGGCGAGTCATTAAGGGCAAAGAAGTGGGGGCTTCTTTGAGCAGTTGTGTAAAGATGTACATTTACTTTATGATAAATCTGCTGAAAACGCATTGCAAATCTTCAACAATAAATACATGCAGGATTTATTTTTACCCCCGAGACTGCAATTTTTTACCCCATGAAAAATATCATATTTTGGAAAAACCTTAGCAGGTGTAGGTGCCAAGAAACAGTATCTTGGGAAAAAAAAACAGAAGCGCTGCAAAAAATTGAGAAAAGATCACATTGAAATATTCTTCTGCGCGTTACGGCAACACCAAAGCCCAAATGCCAATAATGATATACAAATATTTTATTTCTCACAGAAGCAGCTCATTACTTTAGGGGGCACATTTACTATTGGTCGAATATCGAGGGTTAATTAACCCTCGATATTCGACCGTTGAAGTAAAATCCTTTGACTTCGAATATCGAAGTCGAAGGATTTACCACATTTCCTTCGATCGAACGATCGAAGGATTTCAATCCTAACATTGGTGCTCAGTAGGTTTTAGGTGGCGAAGTAGGTGGTCGAAGTTTTTTTTTAAAGACACAGTACTTCGACTATCGAATGGTCGAATAGTCGAATTTTAGTTCGAATTGTTCGATTCGAAGTCAAAGTTGTAGTCGAAGGTCGAAGTAGCCTATTCGATGGTCGAAGTAGCCAAAAAAATACTTTGAAATTCGAAGTATTTTTTATTCTAATCCTTCACTCGAGCTAAGTAAATGTGCCCCTAAGGGTAAATTCTACTGACAAAGTGCAGGTGACGCAAATATGTGTATGTATTGATTCTATTCATTAGAGGTACTGGAGGCCAAACACGCTTCTTGCACTTTGGCACAGTTAAACTGAGCATACATTGGTCATACTGCCTCTCCTAATAAATATACACCTATTGATGCTTGGGAAAACCTGATAATACAAGCACCCTAGATGTAGCAGTTAATTCAGGGCCCATAGTGGGTTGAAAATGCTAGCCTCAATTTGCACCTGATTCACAAAAACGTGGACATGCAACAGCTTTCCCAATGGTGCTCTAATTTTGGGGGAAAAACACTGCAATTGTCTGAGATAAATCAACATTTGCACTTATCACACGCCTATGTTATTAAATGTGCCTTAATTTGGGAAGTAATGCATATGTACATTACAACAGGTAGCTTAGGACTGGTGGCTGAATACAGGCAATGCCCATCTTAGCACAGTGCAGCTGGGTGGCCGGCATGGAAGGGGGGCCCATTTACTCCAGTTGAGTCAGCAAACATTCCTGGGTGGTTATGTTGTTTATTGCTATGTAACCGGTTTAGCTTGTTTACAGTGTTAATAAAGCTGTGGCCATTTCACATCCATCCTGGACTGTTGTATGTATTTTCTAGAGGAGTACAGGGAATGGTAAATGGCGATGCTTCAGTTAAGGGGGGGGGTCTTGACAATCGCATGCCTTGACCAGTGCCGGGCCAAGTCGGGCAGGCGCCCCAGGCAACCTGGCCGAGTACGTTGCCCCCTGCTGTAGGAAAGAGTGCATGCGCTGATGACGCGAAAATGTGCATGCGCCGATGACACGCAAATGCGCCGATGACACGCAAATGCTCTGATGACACGTGAATGTGCATGCACAGAAGACAACTCGCATAGAGGACGAGCAAGTGCGCATGTGCAGAGGACGCGCACACTCTCAAGAGGAGAAAAACTGCTGCCACAGCTTCTGGAACTAGGAGTAGGTGTAGGAAGAGGTACATGCCTGGCGCTCCCATTTTTTGGGAGGTTGTGGCAAAAACATTGTGCACGTGCACATGTCACGCTCGCTTAGGCATACACGTGGGGGGGGGAGGGGAGCTCTGGGACAGCAGCACCAGTTGGTCCCGGCCCACAGTCCGACTCTGGGCCTGCAGAGGAAGTGCTGAGTGCCGCAAGATCTCACTTGTGGAGAGCGCAATCCTTGTCTTTTAAAATACCATTTTATATAAGATATTATCACTTTGTGTGCTGAAACTTTATGCATTGTCCATTACAGACAGGAAAAGAATAAACCTTCTTTAATTTAAAAAGATATATCTACAGTATATTTGGCTACCATATTGCACAGCACTACATATATTGTACATCACTTCTGCTTACGGTCTAAAGTCTAAGCCACATGTGGGTCAGATTCTTTAGATTCAAAACATGCAGAGAATGGGCACTCTTTATCGGAAGGGAAAGTATGGAGCAGGCGGGTATAGTTGGGAAAGGGAAGTTGTTCAATAGGAACTTTGGCATTACAACTGGCAAAGACAATGGAGCAGATAGTAAGAAAAGTGGCCGACACTAGCGATAATTCGGCAGAAAGTCCATCCGCAGGGACATTGCCAATTCAACAGGCGTAGAGGATAAATCGCTAGCAAGCGAGACAGTCGCTAGCATACGTTCGCACCCTATCGCTAAACAACTTTCGCTCTGGCGAATGGTTGTTACTCTGCAAATTTTACTGAAAGTTACCTCTTTGGCAAGAGTTTACTTTCGCCACCTCAGACCAGGCGAATTTACATCATATACTGTATGCCGGAAATTTGTAAATAACGCTGGCAACTTTTACTTCTTTAAAAAGGGATTGCCTTCAGAAGCCCTAACTGTTAAAGGCTTTTTTTCCCATACATTTGAGGGGCATGACACATTTGTTTTAGGGTGGGCTCATTTGTAGGGCATTAGAGGATCTCTGCTGCCTCTATTATGGTTCCTTGGACATTTGTAATAAAAAGTGGCCACCTAAAGCATCAACATTACTAATAAAGAAGTCCATACAACTTTTATGTACCCGTTCTATTCAAAATGACCGTAAACGTAAAAGTAATAACGAAGTTTCGCTAGGCATAAATGAACTTCGCAATGATATTCTCGCATTGTCGAAATAATGCTACTGAAAATTCGCCAGTGTTCGTGTGCTGAAAAGCAACTTCACATTTAACTAATTAGCATAGTGGTAACGAATTTACAGCTGGCGAAGTAGCAGCAAGTGTGGCAAATCAGTTGCTCGTCCTTTAGTGAATTTGCCCCAATGTTTTGAGGAAATACCTTATTATCAGTAGTAGGGATACACCCCATAAAAGCGTGGATATGGTAAAAATAAAATTGAGGGATATTCCTTTTGCATTATCATTGTCATGTGTTGTATATTTTTGTGTTGAGCTGTGGCAGATACAGATGTGCAACCATATAATTATTGTAAATCTCAGTTGTTTTAGTTGGCTTTTCACATACCTGTATCCTCTGGATTGTGGGAGATAAAACCAGAATTGCTGAAAGGAAGCAGAACTAATCACTGGTTCACCATTCTCCATGAGTACCTTGAGAACAACATTAGGTTACACATATCTGAACTGCCTTGCAATTAGTTTAGTCAGTTAAAGCAGAAACATACTCTTCCCAATATGTTAAGTACCGTAACTGTAACACTTCTGCATATATCAATTCTTATCATAAAGGCTTAAAAGTTTTTTTTTCTCTTTATAATAACCTGGCTGGTTTCCATCTGGATGTCCATCTTTGCAGCGGATATTCCATTCCAACTCTATTATGAACAGAGCAAAATTGGATTAGTAAGTAATGAAAAAGTAATTTAAGGGGAAGACATGACGTTTTCTTGAAATCCTTTTTTGCAACGATACACTGAAATTTATTATTATCATGCAACTTTTTATGCACAAGGTCCTTTGTGGTACTCATGCTAATGTACTTCACTGCTGTTAACCTGTACCTCTCTTTAAAGGACAAGTGAGTTTTAAAAAAAGGGACATTTGTTCTAAGCAATATTGCCGTTGAATTTTAATCAACTTCCCGGAAAAAGTAAGTAATATCACTCATATTAATGTGTCAAGCAATTGATGTCTGAGAAGGAACAAAGGTGAATAGATATGGGTGTGTATTTTAGAGCAGCTCTTCTTAAACTTAGCTGAGTACAATCTCAGAAAGCAAATGAAAGTATAACAATGGGAACATAAATCTAAAGACAAACTCCCCTTGAAATAATTTTCATATCAAAGCTAAATTCAGGTTCCAAAAAAGTTAGACACAGCTCAATAAGGCACATGGGCACACAAGCATTTGCTGCTGCTAAGTGACAGGAATTTGATTTATATATTTATAAAACAAGTTTTATCAAAGTTCTAGTTTACTATACATCAGTAGCTTAGCTTCCAATTACATAATCGGACAACTCAATGTCTGTTGAGGTGTAAACTGAAAGTAATTTCATGATAAAACAATAATACTAACAACCAGCCCCACAAGATGCTTGCCTGACTCCACAGTAGTAAACTGGCCCCCTGCCTTGCCAGTCCCCAAGTTTAAACCATGCAGGGTTAGCCTTAGTGTGAACCCCTCTCTCCCAAGATGTTTAACCAAGGAGACTGAACTGAATTAATCAGCGAAATAATAGCCCCTTCCTAATCTGGCAAGCATTCCCCCTCCACCTGACACCTGTGATTAATGCAATGAATTACCAGGTAAACAAACCCTAATATCCCAACCACAACTCAATAAAACGATCATTATGGAGCGAGACACACCAGAAAAAGAACCTACTTCTTGACTGTATCACCCTAAGCTTATCTAAATTACACCTACCCTCTATCTCTCATTCATGGTTAAGATCATGATTGCCCTGTCTTATGTATGCTTTGACAGTCATGGCATCAACCTGTCACCATGCACATGGCAGATTTTGGCACGAAAATGCATGCTTTTGCATTTTATGCATCTGTGTTTACTGATAGCCTGATCCTGCCAATACAACTTGGCTTGGCACCTTGCTTGCTCACTCATATCCCCCTTCTTTTAACCACTTGGGGTGCACATCTTACTCCCCATTACCCCACTACCACTTCTGCTCTGTCTAAAAATTTTCCCTGCTGTTTGCTCCTAACTACTAACTACGCCTATTATTGTGCCACCTCACCAACTGCACCCTAGGCTCATACTAAGGGCCATGCAATGAGGTAAGATGAAAACATTGCCTCAGGTGGCAGCACAAAAAGCCGCTTCTTGTCATTTTAAGAGTCAAATTTCCTGATTTTAACCCAGAAATTCAGCTCCACTAGTGCAGAGAGTGCTATGCCATTCGTTGTACTAGCAATGTGCCCCCTTCAGGGCCAGATTTTGGGTAGCGGTGCCCCAAGGCCGCATGGTCCCAGCGCCGGCCTCTCCTGGCGCGCATGTCCCTCCACCGCATGGCCCTAACGTCGGCTATGCGTGCGCGAGAGAGTGCACTTTCAAGCACCGGAGCACTGGGGAGCTTTGAGTCCCCAGTGCTCCTTAGGGATGCGGCTGGGCAGCATGCCACCCCTAAATGCCTTTGTGGCCTCTCTACAAAGCCGGGCCTGGTCCCCTTTTGACCCGCTCTGACGCTGATGTTTTAAGTGAAGATCGGGAAAGGGCAGCAACAGAAAATGCCAAACATGACACAGACCTAAGACAAATGAACAAAGTCCTGGTAATACTACTGAAAACAAACTGTGTTTCTGCCGACCGGAGCCATAGTTTTCCTTAGTTTGCACAAATTGACAGAATTTATTGTCAATGTCATCCTGACAGAGAAATGTCATACTGATTCATTCTAAGCCGCAGTTTGTTTCTTTCTCATTGAGTTCTGCTCATGATTTTTTTGTTTTTGTTTCGTTGACTTGAACTAGGTTGTCAGTATGTGGAAGAGCGGGTGCAGGAATATCAGGTGCATTCTCCCTTGTGTTTCACAGATAACAGAATATCTCTGAAGTGTCAGGTGCTCTTTCACAATTCATAAACACTGGGAATCACAACAGTGTTACATTAAATAGAATTTTATGGTAATGTAATTGGAATTAATTCAGGCGTCAAGCAGAGCATCATTTGGCCTAGGAAAACATTGGGGGAAAAAGTTTTCAACCATTTGCTGTAACATCTCAGTTTAACATAAACAAAACATGAGTAAATAATTATTTTTTTTAAACAAAACATTTTATTTTTTGACTTTTTATTTACCGCTAGTATCACCTCCAGAAGCCCATATACTGTGTATATATATATATATATATATATATATATATATATATATATATATATATATATATATATATAGCAATTAGCTGAAGAAAATTACTAACCTAGGTGTGCTTAGATCTTGGGCTTAACACTTCAATTAATTATGAAAGTAGCTTGGGTGCCAGAGCTTAAGGTGGTTCATACAAATAAATATAGGAAGCAAGCACTCCTTTTCGGACACTTTTTAAAATTGACTTCTTACACTGATGAATAATTATCATTTTAGTCAGTGCACAAATACAACATATCCTGTACTGACCAAGGGAAAGTTCCAAGGGTTGGCTTTTCTGGAGCTTATTAAATCTCCTATGCTCCCTGTGCCCGTGGCATTGTACAGTATATATGCTTCTCCAGGTTTACAACATGTTCTGCCCAAAAAGACCCCCTCTTCTGGCTGTCCATGGACGCCCATAGTGTTCTTCAGTGCTCAGAGTTAGTCTGACCAACCAAAATGAGTTACACTGTGTTGACAGCTAACTCAAATAACACGTTTTATGTCATGAATTATATTTCATTTGAACAATAAATAGCAGAGATTACTTATGTTATCTGTATTGGCAAAGTAGGATTTTGGTTCTGAATCACTGTGTTGCTGACAACTAAATGCATATAATTCTCAGAATCCTAATATTTTACAACAGGTTAATAACAAGGCTCAATTGTGTAAGAGTTAACAGATGGTTGTTAGAACCAGTGTTCCATTATCATAATGTCTTGGAGCATAATTTTTTTTTCTTTCACATCATAATTGCCATTATTAATATGATTCCTTCTCTTTT
Source organism: Xenopus petersii (assembly GCA_038501925.1). Classification (NCBI taxonomy): domain Eukaryota; kingdom Metazoa; phylum Chordata; class Amphibia; order Anura; family Pipidae; genus Xenopus; species Xenopus petersii. Next base: position 70,963,737 of record CM076675.1, on the reverse strand, counting down.
TAACTATGCTTTTCAAGGATATTCCCAGCTTAACATTTCATTTCTAAAGTACTGTGAAGCGTTTATCCTTCTAAAATAAAAGGGATGGTTTAAAGGTCATTAGCAGATCTGAAGAAGCTCTGGCACAGAACGCATCCAATTTTATTACTGTTTAGCTCGGTTTTAAGAGGCTGTTTTTGAAGTCATGTTGGAGGTTAATGCATTTCACACATAATCCACCTTGTAACATACTAAATGTTGAATTGATGTCAACCAAGTAATAAGCAGGCAAAATGTTAGAAGTGGATTGGTATTGCTTTAATAGAATAAACGAATAAGAGTGATTGCATTTGGTCTTATTCAGTCTGTAAACACACATATTAAATTCTAAATGCATGTTGAGACTGCCCTTGTGATGTAACTTAAATGATAGAAGTGAGCGTGCTTACTCGTGTAATGTGACCGAGAGAGAAATCAAAGGGCCGGGCATTAGAGAGAAACAAACATAAATCCATGTACTGTCTTTCAGCTCCTTTTTTCATCACAAACTATTAATTACCTAAAGCACCACAGATACCCTATATTGCATAATTACCGTATATACTCGAGTATAAGCCGAGTTTTTCAGCCCCCAAAATATGCTGAAAAACTCTACTTCGGCTTATACTCGGGTCAAGCGCAAAAACGGTCGCCGGCGTCTAAGAATAGTCGCCGGCGCCTAAGAATAGTCGCCGGCATCCAAGAATAGTCGCCGGCGTCCAAGAATAGTTGCCAGCGTCCAAGAATAGTCTCCAAGAATATTCGCCGGCGTCCACGAATGGTCACCGGCGTCCAAAAACGAGATGCTGGCACCTCCAATGGGAGCAGAAACCCTCAATTTTTTGATTGAAACTTACCAGAAGCTGCTGCATTTCTCACCCTCTGCTTATACTCGAGTCAATAAGCTTTCCAAGTTTTTGGAGGTAAAATTAGGTACCTCGGCTTATACTCGGGACGGCTTACACTCGAGTATATACGGTATTCCACAGCCAACATAGGGGCAAATTCCCTAAGCGGCGCAAATTGGCTACTGACCACTTCACAAAACTTCGCCAGTCGTAAATTCGTCAGGACAACGCTAATTCCCTGACAAGCAAAGCAAAGTTGCGCTAGCGTTGGCTAATTTTCATACGGCGGGAAGTGAAAGTTGAATGGACATATATGTTGCAGCAAATACATTACATTACACAAGCCCAGCGAACCTTAATAAAATAAAATAGAGTTATTATATTGCCCTACACATGAGCCCAGTGTATAGTTTCTGTGCCATATGTTAGAAATGTAGGGGGGAAGCCGGTTACCCAAAAAAAATTGTATGCTCTTTTGCAGCCTATCACTCAGAAAAAACGAAAAGACGCCAGCTTTTTTTTGGGACTTTTCAACAAAAAATGTAGGAACTCCTATCCACCCCATTGCACTTCGTCTGGTCTGAGGTGGCGAAGGCAAGTCAGGCGCAAGAGGTAACGTTCAGTAAAATCTGCATGAAGCAACGCTAGCGTCTATCTCCTTTGCTAGTGAAGTGACGTCTGCATCCATTAGGGAATTGGCATAGTTACAAAATGACGTCACGTTGGCGAATTTTTGCTATCATTAGTCACTCCGCCCTTTAGGGAATCTGCCCCATAGTGCCTTCAGTGCTTTTTATGTCAAATAAATTGATATAAAAATATAATTAATGCTTTCCAGGCCATTATTTTATTCTTTATGTTGTTATGTTGTGTCATGAATTTTTGGTGTTAGATTTTTAAGTGAAGGTGATTCATGTATTGGTTAATCCATCAATCCACAGTTATACTGTTATGGTGAGGGATTGATTCTAGAAAATGTGTTTTAATGTACAGATGTATAGTGTTAAAGTTAGCATTTTGTTTTTGATCTGTATATTTTCTATGTGGTTATGTTGTGTTGAAAAATTTTTGGTGTTAGATTTTTAAGTGAAGGTGATTCATGTATTTGTTACTCAATTTATTTAGGCCTAGAAATCCAATTGAATTGGTGAGTCCCCAAGGGGGTGGGTCCCTTTGCAGGGGATGATTAGTTTAACCAAAGCGGTCTTTCATGGCAGGTTAGGTAGAGGGTGGGTTTGATAGACCTCTTTGGTTGTGCATATGACCCTATGCAATAGGGAATTGGTAAGGGTTCCATTGGAGTCCTCAGTGATTGAATATTTCTTACTTACAAGTTTATTATAATTTTCATAATGATATTTTAGTTTAATATGTATTAAAATGTATAAGGTGTATTAATCCTCAGTTATTTTGTTATGGCGAGGGATTGATTCTAGAAAATGTGTTTCAATAGTATAGTGTTATAGTTAGCATTTTGTTTTTCATCTGTATTGTATTCTCTATGTGCTTATGTTGTGCTGAAGAATTTTTGGTCATAGATTTTTAAGTGAAGGTGATTCATGTATTTGTTACTCAATTTATTTAGGCTTAGAAAGCCAATTGAATTGCTGAGTCCCCAAGGGGGTGGGTCCCTTTGCAGGGGATGATTAGTTTAACCAAAGCGGTCTTTCATGGCAGGTTTGGTAGAGGGTGGGTTTGATAGACCTCTTTGGTTGAGTATATGACCCTAAGCAACAGGGAAAGGGAAGTGGTTCCCTTGGAGCCCTCAGCAATTGAATTGTTCTTAAATACATGCATATTACTACTGTTGTACTGATAAGTTACTTAATGAAGTGTTTAAATAAATGAGGTTTTTGTTATGGTTAGGAATTGAATCTAGATGAGTTTTTTCAAGAATGTTATATGTATAGTGTTATAGTTAGCATTTTGTTTTGCATCTGCATTGTATCCTCTATGTTGTTATGTTGTGTTGAAGAATTACTGCATAGTATCTACATTGGGAACCCAAAGTTTCCTTGTGCTAAGGCTTGCTCTTGGCGGGGGGCGGATGTATGAGGGGTGGCGGGCGCTAGGACCCCGAGGTCTCGGGCGATGAGCAGGGAAATCCGGCCCTGCCAGTTTCCTTGAAATTATGTTCCATATGGACTTTCCCCCCCTATTTATCAATAGATTTTTCCAAAAATTTCTTGTGCTGGAAAAAAACTCAAAATTGTGAAAAAATCCGAATGTTTCAGATTTGATACTGAAAAAAAGAGACTTTTTCAGATTTGACCCCCGAACCCTCCAAACTTTTCGGATTTTCACCCAAAACCACAATATTTTCTGATTATTGACGAAACCCAGCACAGATCAGGATATCAACGGGACAACTGACATTTACTTCTACATGAACTCGTCAGGTCTGTGTTGGAGTACTTTTATATTCGGACTTTGAACACCATTGGAGTTTAATTTTTTTTCTATGAAAAATTGGTGTTTTTCCCCTTTAAAAATATGACCAGAAAAAAACAGACTTTAATAATTAACCCCCTAAATGTTTTTTAGTAGACTTAGAGGGCTATTTATTAAGACATGATTTTTTCCCATTATTTAATGATAAAAATTCAACCAAACTCCCATCCACAATCTGGCTTAATAACAGTTTGAATTTTCTGTGTGGGAAAAGTCTTGACAAATTTGTGCGACATTCCTGCATGCAAATTTTACAATTTGTCACCGGAAAAAACTCCAATTATTCTTTATCGGATTATCAAAAGAAAACCAGCGTCAAACAGCCAGAAACTTTCAACAATCATGAAGGCAAAAAACATGTTCCAATTGTTAAATGGACCATCTGCCATTGACTTTTATATGACTGACAGGTGTTAGCTGGAGTATTTTAGGCTTCATAAACAGGCCCCTTAATGTATGGTAAATCCTAGCATTCCATAAAATAAATCTTTATGCAAACCGGTTTAAAGAGGCCCGTATCAGTCACTAAGACTCATTTACAAATGCGGCACAATTTCCAAAGTGCAATTTTTGGAAGCAAATCACAATTATTTTCTTTTTTACTTACAAAGCAATAAATTGCATTAAAGTTTCAGTGTGTGCTATTTTCCACTGATTTAGAATTGTGTAATTTCTGGTGTGAGGTTTTAATAACAGTAATAGCGCCCAATTCACTTGGTTCAAGCCAGTTGAGACTTTTGACACCAGGTCTAGGCTGATGGTAGTTTCAGGGTTCCATAGTGTTAATGCATACACATGTATGCTAATTATAAGAGCAGGCAAGACTAGCATAGGTGCTCCTACTAGTAGCATGTGTAGTTGCAAGTACATTTTATGAAAAGTGCTTTGTTTATACAGTATATATTTTATTTACCATTAAACAGGAAGTATAAACAGGATACAAGATACATATTTCCTACCTAAGACCAGACACCCTGTCTTCTCAACATGACAAATTAGATGACGATATTTTTGAAAATGGAAACTCCCATCAACATTATTACTTTCTCTACTAATCTAATTCTTGTGTTTTGTAAAAATAGAGCCAATCCCAATACAACATAGTAGTAGTGTGAGGAAAGGTATGCAGTAATCGTTGAGTGCTTAGTGTTTATTGGGTTTGTGGATAACACAATGTCATCCATTACTACTACTACTGTTGCATCGGATTAACTCTATTTGGAGGTCAAGCATAGGATACTGTGTAGGAGAAGACAAGTACCTCAAATCGTGTGCTACACAATTAACAGGATTCTTCCTTCCTTAGAGCCTATTATGTGAGAAGATGGTTAAATAGTCTAGTAACTAACCATCCAAGTGCAATCAGAAATAGCCGAGGATAACAGAAGAATGTAGCCACGGTCAATAAACAGGTAGAAGTCGGTACAGTCAGAGTTCAATTGTAATCGGTAAGCAAGCAGAGGTCAAGCTCAGTCATAGGGGGCAAATTTACTAAAGTGCGAAGTGGCTAACGCGTGACGTCATTTCAGCACTTCGCCGATTTACTAACGGTCACTGGCGTAATTTCGCTAGCGAAGGAGATAGACTCACAACTTCGCACTCTAACGCCAGGCGATTTTTTGCTCTGGTGAAAGAGCGTTACTACGCAAATTCACTAAGTTTTTGATTTTACTGCCCGTTACCTCTAACGCCAGACTTGCCTTCGCCACCTCAGACCAGGTGAAGTGCAATGGAGTAGATAGGACTTACTTGAAATTTTGTTGAAAATATCTCTAAGTCCCAAAAAACGCTGGCGTCTTTTCCTTTTTACAGGCTGATAGGCTGCAAAAGATTGAAAACATTTTTTGGGTTACCCTCCTTCCCCCCTACATTTGATAACATATCGCACCGAAACTATACTGTGGACACATGTGTAGGGCATTATAACAGCTCTATATAATTTTATTAAGGTTCCCTGGCCTTGTGTAGTGTAATGTATTTGCTGCAGCATGTACACCCATTGTACTTTAACTGCACGCCGTATACAAATTAACCAACGCTAGCGTAACTTCGAACTGCTGATCGTATTTTTGTAACTTTGCAAGAGTTCTGTACCCTGTGCGCAACTTTGGATCGTCATGAATTAGCGTTGTCCAGGCGAATTTACACCTGCCGAAGTACTGTCGAAATTTTGCGGATAAGTTAACTTGCACCATAGTCGGTATGCAAAGCAGAAGTCAGGAAACAGGTTCAAATCAACAGGAGCTAGGTTTATAACCAAGCACAGAACCAATTACTGAGCGTCCTTTTAACGAAGGCATTTTGGCGCCAAAAGTAATGATGCCTGCATCCGCAGGCGTCCATGTTAGTGGCCATCCGCTTCAGCTTGCTGGTGCGTACCGACGCACATGTGTTTACATCTGTGCACGTCTTGTCGCGTGTGTCTGTATTCACGTGCGAGAACACGCAGGCGCCTTACAACAACTTTGTAAAATTAGAGGGTAAGCTCTACTTATATACACTGTGTAATTCTGTTTCATTATTTGAACAAGCAAAATCTAGAGTTAGAGGTTTCAAACTAAATAGCTCTGAGCTGTGTGCACTTCTACTTGAAGCTCTCCACATCCCAATGTGAAAGGCTGTTATTTGTAGCCCACAGAGGTGGATGAGTATAGAGTTAACATTAACAATAATATTTATCTATGTTTTCTAAAATGGATAACGGGCCAAGGATGTTCTTTATTAGAGTCAATCTGTCTTAATAAAATTGATATAAATATGCATCTGTGATAGTTTTCATAGAAAGGCGTTAAAATTAGGATAAGAATGGTATCTTTATTCATCTTGCAGACAACACACACAGGCCTCAGGATTCACAGTGTAGCAGAATAAAGGAACAGGTGGGGTAATTATGCACTGTCAGAAACCCCCAGGTATAACAAGGCGACAGGCAGGAAGGAAATTAGAAAACAAATCTGTTATGCTGAGACACACCACAGTAAGGAATTAAAAGGACACTTCCATATATATGTTTAACCTAAAATGCACAAAAGTGCTCACTAGCACAACACATTTGTGTTGCTGTTTTATGGCAGCAGATCTCTGCTTGGTCTCTGAAAGGGTTAACCTATTTCTTCAGGATTCTGTGATAGACTCTTGTATTTAGGCTGTTGGGAGGGTAAATATTTCAGTAAGAATAACAGCTGTTTCTATGAGTGCATGACCCATAGCAAATATCAGGAAACAAAAAGCCCCAGTGGATTTACATTGGAATAACAATGTGTGACTGGATATATGATAGTTATAATAGTTCTAAAATGGATTGGCAGTTTTACCTGGGATTAAGTTAGGTGTCCTGTATACACAGTGGAATTAAAGGGATCCTATGTCTTCACATTAACATATAAAGAATATAGGCAGCATGATGGCTCAATGGGTAGCAATCATGCCTTGCAGCACTGGGACACTACCTGCAAGGAGTCTGATCTGACAATTAGACAATTACAGTATCTGCAAGGAGATTGTATGTTCTCACCACATCGGCATGGGTTTCTTCCAGGTACTCCAGTTGCTTCCAAAAGCACACAAGCAGGTTAACAGGTTCCTGATAAAACTGACCCTGCTGTGTGTGAATGTGATAGGGTCCTTGGATTGTAAGCTCCACTGGGGCAGGGACTGATGGGAATGATGAACAATCTCTGTAAAGCTCTACGTAAATGTGTCAGTGTTATATAAATAACTGGTAATAATAGAGACACTAAAGATTCACTTAGGAACAGGAGCGGGTCAGTGCAGAGCCGGGCCAACACAGCCAGGCACCCTAGGCAACCTGGCTGGCCATAGCGTCGGCTGAGTGTGTGCTCTGGTGCGCATAACTGCGCTATGGTGCGCATGCGTGAAGTTGCGCTATGGCATGCATGCACAAAATTATGTTCGCGCATGCACAAAAGCGCAATTAAGAAAGACAGGAGAGACAGGACCGGACAATGGGGTGGGCGACAGAGCAGGTACGTGCCTGGCGCCCCCCCCAGCTTTGCGCTCTAGGCACGTGCCTACTCTGCCTACCCCTAGTTCCGGCACTGGGTCAGTGTATACTGAGTCACAGGATGGGTCTGGCACTAAGGTAACACCAGAATATTTAGTAATAGTAGCAATAACATTGGTTAAAAGGTAACAATATAAAGCATCACTGTAGGAAATATACAGTATATACTGTATATATTTGTTAGTTTAAGTGCTTGAAACTATGTGTAGTCAATAAGTCTTTTAGACCTGCAGACATCAGAATAAAGGAGAATAAAGGATGGTGCCTTTAGTAAAGGTGTATCAGGATGCATGGTCAAATTTGGTATGATTTCCAGTATTGGTAGGCAAAAGAAAAGGTAAGAGAATTAACATACTATAGATGTACTGGTCCATATGAAAAAAAAACATTTTATGACCTTTTATGGCCTTGGGTACAAAGATCAACTTGGCTCCAGTTGTTGAGTTGGAATAACCATGGCAAGGGATTCAGTTCAAGGATTCTAGTTTAAATACAGAGATCCAGACAATGCAGGGAGTTAGTGCAATTGTGCCATTAAAGGGGTTAAAGTTTACCTTTAAGGTAGCTTTTAGGGGGAGTTCAATTAAAAATCGCAAGTGTTATAAAAAACAAAGTTTTTGCAAAAGTGTAGCGCTGCTCACACTGTAAAATAATTCGCTGGAGTTTAATTAAATATTTTGTCACAAAAAACGCTTTGCAGTTACTACATTTCATTACATATGCTGCGCATGTTCTCAAAAGCCATTTGTTGCAAACATCACGAGGATGTCGCAGAGGTCTGTAATCAGTCAAAAGGGATGAAAACATGGTTGCTACTGTTCATAGAGGTGTTTGTGAATGTTTTTTGCTCTAAAAAAACATATTGCATTTCCCCATTAGTGTATTATAGAATATTCCAAGCAACTTTTTCATTTTTATAGTTTTTTAATAATTTGCCTTCTTCTTCTTCTGGTGTTTTCCAGCTTTCAAATGGGGGTCACTAATCCCATCTAAAAAAAAACAAATGCTCTGTAAGGCTACAAATGTATTGTTTTTGCTACTTTTCATTACTTCAGACCCTCCCCTATTCATATTCCAGTCTTTGATTCAAATCAATGCATGGGTGACAGGGTAATTTGGACCCTAGCAACCAGATTGCTGAAATTGCAAATTGAAGAACAAATCTAAATAACTGAAAAACACAAATAATTCTAAATGAAAACCAATAGCATATTGTCTTAGAACAGGAGTCCTCAACCTTTCATACTCTTGAGCCACATTGAAATGGAAAAAGAGCTGAAGAGCAACATGAACATGAAAAAGTCCCTGGGGGTACCAAATAAGGGCTGTGGTTGGCTATTTGTTAGCCCCTAAGTTGACTGGCACCTTAAAAGAGGAGTTTGGCAGTACATCTACTTTTTATGCAACCAAAACTAGTCTCCAAGCCATTAATCCAAAAACAAGCACCTACTTTGAGACCACTGGGAGCAACATCCAAGGGATTGGTGAGCAACATGTTGCTGTCATAGAGTATCACTCTGTACATCATGCTACAAGTTAATTTAAAGTAAAACCCCCTTTCAGATCTATTAGTACAAGTGCATTGATGAAGTGCTGCTAATGTACCGAAGATCAGGCTTGTTACATTGCTCTGAAAGAATATACATTAAGGCTAATGTCTGGAAATTTTTGGTACATTTTGGCCACGGGCAGGTACAAATGAGGAGAGTCTCAATGTGGTTACTTTAATGCTATATTTACACCAAAACTGGCAAAATACCCAATGTACCATAGACCTAAGCTTTTCTTCATCACATTTTCTAAATATAGATAAAGGTTGATACAAATTAGCTATTTGTCTGCTGGCTATGGTCAACAACCACGAGTTAATGCAAAATGAAATTCAGGAGCATGCCACTAAATTGCTCAGTGAAGTCTGTGTTTTATTAAGCTCATGTGTAGCCGCAAAAAGGGCAACATTTCAGGCCCCTCCGGCCCTTTATCAAGGAGCTAAAGCTGTGAGCCTGAGGCTGAATTCTGAAATATTTGAAATAAATATCCCAACTAGGGCCAACTACTCCTTTTGGTTCAGTGTTTATACTCCTTATAGTTACTAAATGCATGAAATCCCCTCCTTATTGTTATTATAATGATTTATTAATTCACTATCCTTCATGTTAATTTTAGCTTGGGTGCAAATATACATTCCATGATTTGCACGTGTATAACTGTATTTTCTATATGTTTTGCTTGATTGCCCTACCTTTGATTCACAAGCTCTCTCTTTTTCACTGTTTAGACTGACCTTCGAAGGCCTGCATATTTGTTTACTGTACCATCAGTAATTGCAATTACAATCACTTAATTAAGGGGTTGAATGTGTCACTCCTGCAAGTGCTGTTTTTAGCTGAATTAGACCATTAGAGCATATTCTGCTAATTGTTTTAGAGCAACAGAAGATGCTACAGTACGCTGACTTCAAGTTTCTCCATATTAACTCAAAGTGTCCAGCACTTATGAATCTATCCCCCCCCATCACCTATTTACACAAAGTAATTAAAATTGCGAGAAGCTTTTCTGTACTGGCGTTTACTGTCTGTCAGATGCACAGAGCTCTCTTCTAAGGATAATTTTGCTTTCTAGTTTCTATTCAAAGAGATCTGCTGTCAAATGCATCACCTTTGAAAACCAAAAGAACCCAAGGTTAGCAAGTTCAGCTCTTCACCGTGCTGATTTTATTTAAATAGAGGCTAATTATGAATTAGGATGCCGCTCATGTTTAACTCATCTTAGTGCCAGGTTATCCTGAGCAGCAATAGTAAAGTGGATGGTCTGCACATTAAACTTACAGAAGAAAGTCACAGATTTCTGCAGCAACAACCACCCCATATATGTAAGTATATATATATATGAATGTGTGTGTATGCACATCCTTATTTACATATATTATATATACATTATTAATTATTGGAAAATAATTATTACAGCGAGTTGTCTTAATATTGCATCAAGTAACCTTGTTTAGGCAAGTTCAACCCATATCAGTTCTTACCAGTCTGCTACATAAATGCATAGTAGCATGGCTACTGAGACAGGAAAAAGACTCTAGTTCATCGAATTCACTTCATCAATGTATTTTTATATTCTAGCTGATCTACCTGAAGGTAAAAAAATGAATCCCTTTCAGCAGCTCTGTTTTGCCTCTGTGGTGTAAATTATTATTGGAATACAAGTAAAAGTATTTGACATTTTAGGTTTTTTTCACCGCACCATTTCTCGCATCTGCCATTTCAGATTAAATCATTCTATACCTTCCATATAGTAAAAAAGCTTTAAATGGTTTGGACCATTCACAGAAAAAAAGCTTTGTTTGTACTGTGTTTAAATAGGTTTATAATCCCCATTCTCAATAAGTATTTTTGAAGTCACCAAAATGTAACAGCAATGGATTAATTGAAGCATTGACACATTGATCTGCTTTGAGTATCGGGAAAGTATTAATAAATGCAGCACAACCGTGGGTGGGCCTAAGATGTGTGGAAATAGTGTGACTTGCTGACAGTGTATCCCGAGCACCCTGAGGCTATGGGCAACTCACTGCAACTCCCAGCAGTGTGTAATGGCCCCTTTAAGCACCTTGCCCTCAGGTGGATCCAAGGTGTCTCCTGGTGCACAGATCAACCCGGATGAAAGTAACAGCAGTCCAGGGGTTGCTTTGAACAGATAAACTTATTTATTGAACAGGCAGGCAGTGAAACTGTTTACAGTAATCAGGCAATATAGATCTTCTAGTACATTCACAACAATCATTGGAAAACCTTCACATTTTCTGATATTGCCAATAGATACCTCTCAGGGGGTAGTGCAGCCTGTCTTGGTGATTTTCTCCAGCACTAGGGATCCCATGGGGTATCTTGCTCCTTGGCACTTTTCCTGCTCCTGAGCTCACCCACTTGTGTCCCTCTCTGGTGGCTTGATCACCACAAGGGTGCTAATCCCAATTACTCTCCTTGTTGGAACCAGAAAGCTGCTCACTAAAATAATCTTCCACTATCTTTCACTTCTAGAGAGACTATTACACAAACTTCTGCTGCTAAATAAACTTTCCCTGACCAGGGTCTGTCACTGCTAGGGTTGCCGGTAAAACACCTGCCAGGGCCGGGGCCGGGATTACAAATTTACCGGCAATGTAGCTGCCGGTAATTTGTACTACCATTTACAAAATCCCCTGCCCGCCGATGAAAACGTACATTTCGGGTAGTGGCTCCGCCCCTTTGTGACACTACTCCACATGGTCCTGCCCCTTTTGTGACGCTACTCCCAGTGGCTCCACCCCTTTTGCGGGCCCTCATCAGCTCCGCCCCTTTCTTTTACGCCCCCCCCACCATGGCCGGTAATTTTTTTTTTTAAAAGGTGGCAACCCTAGTCATTGCTCAAACCCTCTGCAGTACCCACCTCCCTGCAAGGTGGAATCCAAGAAGAGAGAGCCCTGAGCAGGTGTGTTCTCCCTTTTAAACTTTTAAACACTCCCGCCTACTGGGAAAACCTTGAACTACAATGGACCCAGGAAAAGGGACATAGCTGCCTGGGTGAACCAGAGGACCACTTAGGTGTACAATTACAGAGAAAACTGCTGAGTAAAACATACCTAAACCTCAGGGTATATACAGTTATAAAATCTGATTTTAAAGGAAAAAACTATACCCCCCAAAATGCAGTGGCGTAACTACCGAGGAAACAGGCCTGGGGGTACAGGGGGCCTGGCGGGGCCTGCTTCCTCAATAAAAAAATCCAAAGCTGATAAGCATTAGCACTGTCCCGTTTCTCACTCTTGCCCTTTGGTATTGTAGCACAGCACTGCGCATGCCTCTTTAAGCTAAAGCAGGATGTACTCACTCCTCCCAAACCGGTAACCAATCACAAGCTGCAAAACCTTCTGTTCTGACGCGTTCCTTTGTGTGTGGGCGGCAGGCTTGAAGAGGAATCCTGTCACATGGTGCTGATTATCTGGCAGCAGTTGCTTTAAATCTGCACGCCAGACCTTCAGGCAAGCGTCCCCTGCTATTGCACAATGCCCTTTGACTTTAGGAGGTGAGTGTCAAGCAGCTGTACGGGTGAAATGAAAATGACCTTTTCTAGCAGAGGGAAACAAATGGCAGCCAGTGTTACTTAATCCCATGTACAACTGTCACAATGGCACTGGTTTAAGTGACACCTCTGACTTTTCCTTTGCACTGACCAGTTCTCCATAGGCTGTATACTATTTTATATTTATCAAAATCATTCTATAGAAATTAATTGCTGTGTTGTTTTGTATTTATGCATTACTGGGAGAAAGAGTTTCTTCCAGGACAGGCTTTAGGTTTGAGTTAATGTTTTAGTACATAGGTGGCTGAAGGAGGATGGCAGCATTGGGTCCCAGAGATTCTGAGGGGAGGGTTTATTGGGGGTAGAAGAGATTCGGGCCTGCCACACATGCTGTCAAGTATGCTAAGGATCTGCTTGTTTGGCCCTCCAGCCAGGCTTACATGTAGGCTGTAGTTACGCTGATAGAAAAATCAGTAAAGTGAAGTGCAATCAATAGGCAATATTTAAGCAGCCTCCTATAAACCTCATTATTACATGACTGGCACTGGTGCTAGGGAAATGTCAGTAGGACAGATATTACTTTTTAAAGGGAACCTATGAGGGTAAAATGTTTCCCACATTAATTGAGTCCAGACTACGGCTGGGGAAATAATACTATTGTTAGAAAAAAATGCTCCCAACCAGCACAATTTGGGCAGCATGCAAATTAAGCTTAGTGTCCCAGATTGCTGATTATGCGCATGTGTGAGTTGGAGACTCTCTTATTAAGCACAAACATGTGATGAAGCCTGGCTGCCAGCATCGGGAGCTCCCTCCTGGTGCGGACAGCATGGTACTGTTGGGGGGCAAATTGTTTCAAAAATAGTATTGTCTCCCCCAAAGGTAGAGCAGGCTCTGACTGTGTTTATTCTGCTAATATATTTAATATTTCTACCATAGTGGGCATGGTCTAAATTCTGCAGTAACAGCCCCCAAGTTTGCTCATAGTCTGTACAAAGAGATCCCATAAAACTATGGCAGCATAGGTATTCCCTGTACTAAGCACAATTCAGCAGGAACAGTCCCTAAGTTTGCTCATAGTCTGTACAGAGAGATCCCATAAAACTATGCCAGCATAGGTATTCCCTGTACTAAGCACAATTCAGCAGGAACAGTCCCTAAGTTTGCTCATAGTCTGTACAGAGAGATCCCATAAAACTATGCCAGCATAGGTATTCCCTGTACAATTTAGCAGGAATGTTGTTTATAGCCTGTACAGAGAAATACCATAAACTATGGCAGCATAGGTATAACCTTGTACTGTTTACCATACAAATAGGATGGTTTAAAGGTAGTTCTTTAAACAATCCACTTGCCAGTTACATATACTACTGTAAAATGTAATTCCTGTGCTGTGTATGTAGTTAAACTCAATAAAAAGAGTACAGTGAAATAATATCGTCAAGACAATGCAATACATAACCCACTTCTTTTTGGCTATCCTAGAGGTCAGGGTCGGATTGAGCCTGCGGGACACTGGGAAAAACCCTGTGGGCCCCCAGCTCTTGTGGGCCTTGTCAGCCCAGATCTGCACCCTGCATGTCTTTTCCTGACGTGGGTGCGGTTGCACACTTTGAATACGTAGTAGGGCGCTCCACCAATGAAGCGAGTTTCAATCCGCCTTCCTTAAAGAGCCGAATTTCCATTTTTCAAACCAGAAAATCGGCTTAACTAATGCGAGAGAGTGCAATTGCCTGGTGGGCCCCCCAGTCCGACCCTGCTAGAGGTAATAGCCATAGCTGAAGAAATGTTGGGTCAGTGATATTTTTCTAACTAAACAATATATACTCTCAGATTTATTTGTAAACAAAGCATCTTATCTTATCTGCTAATCACAGCACTGCACATGACTGATGTATTTGGAGAACTCAGTTTTTACATTCCCTAAGGATGAAGAAAGTTGACTTTAAAGCAGAGTGGGTCCTGTGAAGGAAACCTAGTTTAAATACTAAAAATTCCAGTCTTATGGAATAACCTCTAGGCTAACACCCACTGGATTTAAACCACTGCCAGGGTCATTTATTATTGGAGCCCAAGTGCAGACCAATTTTGTCCTGATCGAGTCTAGTTCAGGGTTTTATGATCTGCATAAAAAGAGCCAGGGAAGTGGAACCACATAAAAAGCACTTTGAATTAATTAGTCTATAGGGTATTCCATGGAGATTGAAATTACAGGAGTAAAGCTGGTTTGCTTCCTAGGATCCCCAATGCATGGTATATAAATCAGCAGTGGGTTGCATCCTTCAATATACTTCTCACTTAAATACTTTAATACTTTGTATGCTATGGTTTTTTTCTCCGCTTTAGAATGCCATATGCTACCTATAGGTCCCTGTGTGTTTAACCCTCTGATTATATGTATAAGGATGCTGTGAGGTGTAATCCAGCAACATCTGTGGACATAAATTCTCTATGTTCCTCAGAACCTTTATTAGATTTGCAGATTAACATGTAAAATGTGTTTCAATCCAAGTTAAGTAATTAATCATCTGCAATTTTGCTTAATGATGCATTTTAGGTTTATAATCCAAAAATGTAAATCTGTTATATGAAATCTTCAGTTTAGCTTATCACAGTTCACCGTTTCTTTCTGACTTTGTGGTAGTAGTAACATTAGGACTAGCAAGTCATGGTACGAAGCCTTTATAAATTCAAACAAGTGACTCCTAAAGGTTTCTGCGAGAAGACAAATTGCACAGCACAAATGAACAGGAGATGATCTATGTGAACAGAGAGTCAGAAGGCTTATTCTTACTAAATTAAAAAAAGACGAAACCCTTGATTCATAGAGCTATAGATTTTCCAGAGAGAGCATGAGGTTTCTACATGTGCAGCATATGTATACACATCTTCTAAAGAGCTTCTGTGAGAGATTAGGAGCCTTGAAAAAGATTTGTCGAGATATTCCCAAAGGAAAAGGCAGTTGTGGCTGCCTCCTTGGCAAACTAATTGGCAGAGCACATGGGGAACCCGCCTGCATAATGCAAGACTCAACATCATTAAATGTGCATCTAATTTTTTCCTAAACCAACCCACCAGTTCCCATCACCCCATAAAAAAACAACAGCCAAGCACAATGTTTTTCTAGACTACAGATTTCAAACTAAATTGTAAGTGATTGAGGAAAGCTATTTTTACCTGATTATTATGTTGAAGACAGCAACACTGAAGCCAAAGGAAGCAGTGGCTATAACCTGCAGAAAGCTTAAAACGAACATATATGGTCATTTTGTTACCATTGTAAAAAAATCGAAGCTGCA
The DNA here is from genome assembly GCA_038501925.1 of Xenopus petersii. NCBI lineage: Eukaryota > Metazoa > Chordata > Amphibia > Anura > Pipidae > Xenopus > Xenopus petersii. The sequence goes on along the minus strand of CM076675.1, from coordinate 70,948,030 downwards.
GAAAAGAGCAACAACGATTCTGGAATAAAGGGTTCTGGTCTAAAGGTGGCCATCCAAAGCCAGATCTCCTTGTTTGGTAACCCACATTCTGGGCCAAATCCAGATGATCCGTTTGTTGGTCCTAAGGCCAACAATAGGATCATCCATTGGTGCCAATTTGATATCTGGTGATTGATTATTTATTAAAAACTCTTATAATTTGCCATAGATGGCTCCCGTTGACTTGTACATGAAATCAGCAGCTTTAACATTTCAATTTTACAAATTTACAAGTGTTACTAAATCACTCCTCCTAGATGTTTTTGGAACACATGAAACTGTGGCATATTCTAATTCAGTTTTCATTTTATTTTCCCTCACAATATGGGGCAGATTTATCAAGGGTCGAAGTGAATTCAAGGGAATTTTCATAGTAAAAAAATTCAAAGTAATTTTTTGATAATTTTTTGTGACAGGTATATTGCCAGAAATAGGCCATATTCTGAAACATGCACAAAAGTATTCACAGTAAGGAAAATGTAATGGTTTACTTTTAATTATTGTCCCTACATACTGAGCAGTCTCTAGAAATTCTTATTAGCCTGGTCGTCTTTCCAGCATAAATTCTACACCAGTTTACACTTTCTAATGGTTCTGAGGAGCTTATGAGTTCAGGTTCACTGGGGGCCCTATAAGGCTCAATCCAACAGTGATGATATTTGACTGATCAAACCACCAAACACATTATGAAAAATCCAACTAGTTTGATAAATGTGTAATTTGTTCTTGACTGTCAGGAAAGTGTATAGTAACTTGAATGAAGTTTGAAAGGCTGGGAATCATTCATATGATATATATGATATATATTCAGCCCATATACTTCAATGCATTATGGCGAATTTACGTTGCTTGCTGATTTTTGGCGAAGTGAAATGGGTCAGATTTGCCCATCACTAATTAGTTTGCCCCTTTAGAAACCTTGTAAATCTGAAAAACCCATCAACATTTCTGTACTGTATCTGGTATATCATATAATTTTTATCTCCAAGTGATACAGGCATAGGCCTGTACAAAGTATTTCATCTAGAACATTGGGGAACATTTACTAAAGGGCGAAGGGCGTCATTTCAGAACCGATTTAGCGATTTAACGGTCGCTGGTGTAACTTCACTAGTGAAGGAGACAGAGCAGTACTTTGCTCCCTAACGCCAGGCGAAGTTGAGCTCTGGTGAAGGTAACTGTGCAAATGAACGAAGATGCGGATTTTACTGAACGTTACCTCTTGCACCAAACTTGCCTTCGCCACCTCAGACCAGGCAAAGTGCAATAGAGTAGATAGGAGTTCTTCAAAAAATAGTTGAAAATTTTTGAAAATAGTTGAAAAAGTCCCAAAAAATGCTGGCGTCTTTTCCTTTTTACAGGGTGATAGGCTGCAAAAGATTGTAACTTTTTTTGGGGTAACCGGCTTCCCCCCTACATTTCGTAAGATATGGCACATAAACGATACACTGGGCTCATGTATAGGGCAATATAACAACTTTATTTTATTTAATTGAGGTTTCCTGGGCTTCTGTAATGTATTTGCTGCAACATATGCGTCGATTGAACTTCCTGCGGTATGCAAATGAGGCAACGCTAGCACAACTTTGCCAGCATTCAGTGCCCTAGACGCAACTTTGAATTTTAGTGAATTAGCGTTGTCATGGCGAATCTATGGCTGTGTGTTGTGATGTGAGCGAAGCTGTCGCAGGCTACACATATGTATGGCATAAATATTAATGGAAAAATATCATAATGCAAAAATGACTTTGCACAAGAATGTTTTTTATGTGTAAGTTTAACATACAGTTTTTGGTTTAGTGACCACATCCACCAGTTTATATATAAAACTTTTCCTTCTATTAGGTGTTTAAATTTCCAGTTCACTAAAACACTTTAAATAGTGTTACCCAGTTAGAAAACCCTTATTTTAAAATAAACTACCTTGTAGTTTTTATTCGGTTGCTGTCTGGTAAAATTCCTGGAGATGGTGCCATTCAACACATCATGCATAGCACTCTCTGCAATAAACACAAAGCTGGACTCTATTTAAAAGGGCATTGTCACTGATTGGCAGCAAAAGAAAGCATAAGGATGCCATAATGGGTATTTTTATACTTCTACAATAACATAATGAACTGCTAAATGTTTTTTTTCTTCTAATGGAAATAAAATAACTAATACTGTAATCTGCTGTAATTGTAAAAGAAAAAACAAACCATGTGTTAAGGAAGATAATATAAAAACAAACAGTCTGAGAGGTCATAATTATTCTTATTGGAATGAATTATTTTAGAAGATTAATGGATTTGTATTATGGGGGGTACAAGTGTGGCCAGCACTGATTGTGCAATAAGTAATCTCAGAACTAAAATGAAAATGGGTGCTTGAATCTTGGAGGCAAATGATCCTATGTTCGTTTAGATGTTGGCTGCTCTAATATGATTATTTTAAGGACTTTTCATAGGAAGAAAAAGTTGAGTAAGGATGGCAGCTTGCTTTAAAATTGCCCTATACCATGAGCAATTATAAGGTCACATAAGGACTTTCTTAACCTATAATCAGGCAGTTTCTGGCTGAGCAGTAAATGTGCTGCTGGCATGTGGGCACAAAAGTGTAGACTATAGTATTGGTTTTTTTTGGCACAGTCAGTGCTTAAAAAGTTATCAGGGTGAGGGCCAGCTAGGTTTCTTCAGTTAGTTTCAATGCTCATGATTTATATCCATCAGACCCTGGATCAGTTGGTAGCATATACTGTATATATAGATAGATAGATAGATAGATAGATAGATAGATAGATAGATAGATAGATAGATAGATAGATAGATAGATAGATAGATAGATAGATAGATAGATAGATAGATAGATAGATAGATAATTTAGGGCAGCTAGCCTTCCAGTAAAACAGTAATGACTAAGCATTACATGCAAAGAAACTGAAAATGCTTTCTAAAAAAAGCTGAGAGAGAGAGAAAAATAGGAATATTAGGGTTTATTTTCCAATGTCTAGCACAAACGCTGGTTTGCAGTTTTCTGTTCTGTTATGTTGGACATCCGGTCACTTCAGATTTGAAAGATTACATTTTTGGCTAACTAACTATATTAGAAACATATATGTGTACTGTGTGTAAACAAAAGGTGTCATTTAGGCAGGGGCAGTTTTAGGGGATCATAATTTATTTATCTAGTTGCAACAAGCTGCACAATGCTTTACATTTATTTATAACAGGGGTCTTATGATGCCGTCCCCTTACCTGCCCAGTGTTTAACCCTTTCATATCAGAGCAGGTTGAGGGGGGCACAACACTAGTGCAGAGTGCACAACTGCCACACGCATGTCACATAGGGTTGCCACCCGGCCAGTATTTTACCGGCCTAGATGGTAAAACACATGCCAGGGCCGTTATTACAAATTTACCGGAAATGTAGCTGCCGGTAATTTGTAATACACTTAACAAAATCCCTTACCTTTCCATCCTGATCTTGCCCTTGCGCGATGTGGCCCGCCTCTTTTGTGGCACGGCGCCACCCATTTTTGCGTCACAACCGCCCTTTTTTCTTCACGACCTGCACCTTTACCTGCTGGCCAGTAAATTTTCTTTACAAAGGTGGCAACCCTAATGTCACATCAGTAATGCCGACACCCAGAATTATAAAAGAGCAATTGGGTCTGATTAGTGTCAGAGCACAAATATAATTGTGCAATTGTAATGCATTGGATGCAATTGTGTCAGACATCTCATCTGCATTGTGGTAAAAAAAACATGGCAACTGTAGTCAAAAGTCTATGTCATAAGTTAAAAGCAGTGTAACGGCTTGTGAGTGAGCATAGCCTACCCATGTGTGAATGTTTTCCATATGGATTAATCTGGTATATGTGGCTCAGTAAAGCAGCTGAATTGGATTTGAAAAAAATTCGAAAATTCAAATATTGAAATTTATCATGTACTGTCTCTTTAAAAATTCATCTTGGACCATCCGCCATCTAAAACCTGTCGAATTGCTGTTTTAGCCTATGGGGGACCTCCTAGAACCTATCTGGAGTCAATTGGTGGACTTTGAAAAATCTAATTTTTTGGGGGGAAAATCAAATTTGAATGATTGCGCTATTAATTTGATTCAAATTATTTGAATTCGGACTAATTTGGACCTATTCAATCGAAAACGGTCCTATTCGACCCAAAAAAACTTTGACTTAACTTTGGTTGGTCTTTTCGAATTCAAATTTCAAAGTTTTTTCAATTCGAAACTCGACCCTTGATAAATATGCCCCTAAGGAAAATAATATATATGTCTTATGAATGGCTGCTTATAAGACCTACACATCATACTAAACAGAATATGTGTGCACATGATCAGTCCCACATCTGTGGCTAAAACTATTATGTAGTAGTTAAACTACAGCTAACGATGAGACGTCTCATAAGATCCACTCATTATACTATACAGAATATGTATGCATATGACCAGTCTACAGTTGGCACTTTTTTTGTTGGCAAAAATGGACATGGGGTGGGCTGGTGATGTAGGTGGAAAAAAAATACCGGCCTTCCGATATATTTATCTTTTTTTCCCTATTAATAACATTGGGATGAACCATAATTTTTACCGGCCAGGTGGCAACCCTAGATGTAGGGGGCAGTGCAGGTGACATCAGGGGCAGGACTGATTATGTGGCAATCAATGATTGTCATTTACTTCAGTGTCCTGTTTGGATTTCCTAATTTGGAAATCCGGACTTTTCACCTAGGTAGCCCTTCCAAGAAACCGGGATGTGCATACTAATAGTAATTCTACATTTTTTGTCTAAACAAAATGCACAGAACAGTTATGCCACAAAATCATACCTTGAGAAGTTTGCTCATTCATTGTTCTGACACATACTTTCTATAACGAAGTAAAGGTTAAGCCAACTTTGCCTTTGTTAAAGGGGTGGTTCACCTTCAGGTAAACTTTTAGTATTCTATAGAATCGCCTATTCTTAGCAGCTTTTCAATTGGTATTCATTTTTTTAATTTTTTAGCATTTTTTAAAAATTATTTGTTTCCCTCTTCTGACTCCTTTCAGCTTTCAAATGGGGTCACTGACCCCAGCAGCAAAAAAACTACAATTTTATTGTTATTATGGTTACATTTTATTACTTATCTTTCTATTTTGGCCCTCCTCTATTCATATTCCTATCAAACCATGGCCTGTTTGGGAAGTTAACCTAGACAGGACCCGACTGAGAATTAAAATAGGCCCTGGCATTTCAGGTACACAGAGGCCCAATCAGCCCACACAGAGGCCCAAACAGCCCCCACCAGCCCACTAAATACTGACTTTCTATGGCACCTTATAGCAGCCCCTCTGGCATTTGCCAGAACCCACAGATTGCCAGTCCGGGCCTGAAACTGGACCATAGCAACCAGATATATGAAGAAATTCCAAACCGGAGAGCTCTTGAACATAAAGCAAAAATATTCAAGTTAATGTTCTGATGTTCTAAGATGTTCTTTAATAAAGCATCTGATTTGATGCAGGCTGAGACCATCCAGCATATTGATGATATTTTTCTCAAATAGAGGGTAGATGAGAGGAAGAAGGATAAATAAAAAAATAGGAAAATCACAAAATAAGCAGGTTCCTATACTGTAGGTTTGAACCTCTAATGGGGCTTGAGTCAGTGGATGGGGTGCTGAGATTTTGATGACCAGGTTAAATTTGGGAAAAACGCTTAATTTGCTCCCTTAGGTTACCTTTGAACTCTAGCCAGCTAGAATATAATTTAAGATTAACTTTTTCCTGTTGAATTTGCTGATCTAGATTTCAAGTAGTTATAGCAGGAGTCAAGTAATGGAGGCTCAATGCATGTGCTTGACAAAGACACATGTACAGGTCAAGTAAGAAATGAATAACTGTTCTGCATATGGGGGTTGCCAGACCCTGGCCCAATATTTACATAATTGCAAAAAATATTTTACTCACATCTATAAGGAACTGAAATGGAGAACACACTAGTAAACAGAAAGAAAACAAGTGCATGTTGATAGGAGGCATGATGCATTATTATCTTTCTCAATTCTCCTTGTTCTTTCTGAGGTGCAATGAGCATAATTTGTATGTTGAATGTTTCTAGCCTTGGCTAAAAGCTTGTTCCTATCCACCCCCCTGAAGTTAATTGCCTTTTAAAGGTGTGCAGGAGTAACATGCATTGCACTTAAGACACAACACAAAATATATTTATGCAATATGTTTTATCATTCTATTCCCTTACTGCCCTTCGTTCTCTCAATCAGATGCATGCATTAACCAATTAAGTAACATATTACTTCATTATGACCCTTTACGCAGTGGAGGCATAATATTGAATAATGGCCAAATTGAACAATTATCTGAATTCTGCAGTGCTCTGAATATTTAAATTTAAAAGTGAAGGACTCTGTATGATTTGTTTTGATCATTTTGTTTTCATATTCTTCATATTTACAAGCAGTAGATGGAATACTGTTTTTTTTTTAATGTGGTGGTGCACAGTAGTTAAAAGCAAAGTTTTTTTACATGTCTGTTTTCTTATATAGTTGTGATGCACATATTATTTCAAAATGCTAAATTCATGGGCACAATCTCATCTAAATGCAATGGCTAAAACATCTGGTTTAGGCAGTATTGAGAGCTTAGCTGCAAAAGACATTCCTTCTCTGCAGCACAAAGCTTTCTATAACATTTAATCATGAATACTGTAAAAAATTTGGTTCAGGTTGGAAGGGCCTATCAGAGGTGAAAGGGGTGCCTTTGGCAGCTTGCAGAGGACTACAAGGATAAGCTATCTAATATTTAGACTTTTCCTATATCATTAAGAGATAATTCAGTATAGTAGAATTCTGCGACAATATATTGTTAAACAGTTACTCAACAGAACAGGAAGAAAGGCAGATAGAAGTAAGTGGTAGGTCAGGCATTCCTATCAAAGCACAGAACAAACAAACAGCACTGTTTTCATTTGCTAAGGATTTCCCCCAACAGGGAACTAAGGAATTTAAACATAAGATCCCTCATTGGCAATATATAAACAGGTACAAAGCCTTTTGTTAAATGTCACACGTACTGACAGATTTTTATTATCCATTGTAGCTATTGATTGGTTTATCAAACATAAATGTGCTGTAAGTGAAAGGACGCTATGGTGCCCATCTGATGTTTACAGAGAGCCTACCTGTATATTTTGCCTGGTTTGGTTACTGTACATCCCCAAGCATAAGCTGCTGTAGTTACTACCCCCTGCAGGAGAGAGAGTTAGCCTAAAAAAATAAAAACCTTTTAAAAATGTTTTTCTTCATTTGCACAAATATATACATATATCTGTGAACTACTGTACCTATTCAGAAATTATAGTTACCCTATATTATTTCACATCATCGTGAAAACACAAATGAAGGATTCAGCTTCTGAGGCACAATCTGTTGCCGTCTGTTGTGAGTTGTATTGTTTTTATTACTATTTTTTTTTTTCATTATTATTATTATTTTATTTTTCCTCCACAAACTTGGAACTGTTCACTCTTGGATCATAATGCAACGAAACTGCCTTTTTGTCAGCTTAGCTGATCAACAGCCAATCCAGAGCCAGAGGGTGGGTGGAAGCAGATACAAATGCCTATTCATGATGCAGGCTGCCTCCCCCACAGAATAAAGCATGATTAGCCTAAATGAGGCAATGTGGCTTTTCTGTTACATATGCCTTGGTATCTATTGTGATTATAAGTACAAGCATTTTACAAAAGGCTGGAGAGTGCTGAATAGCACATGACAGTCTCTTGTGTTTTGTTTTGAGAGGGCTTCCCTCCTGTTCTGCTTTATAGTGTCAGCAGGCTGACTGTCATAGACTGGCAGAAATCCATGGACCGATGGTTGAAGGATAACACTTCAGATTTGCCTGTGAATTTAAAAATTCAAGGCAGCATTTCATTGGTCACTGAATTTTGATGCATCTGAAATATTTTTGGCTTTTATTGGAAACCCAATCATCAAGTAGAAAATGATTCAGCTACTGATGTGAGTATTGTAGGGGAAAACGTCTGTCCATATTCAATGTTACTTATCAGACCATTGAATATAATAAAGTTTGAGCATTCCTTGGTTTCTTACTGTTTCGAGTTTCTCTTTGAACACGTGCACTGACGCCAGAAAAAGATACAAAGTCTCTGAAACCTAATTAAAATAAGAGGCTTTTTTTGGCAGAAAGCCCGAACACTCAGCAGCTGCATTTTGACACATTTGTAACAATTTAAGATAAGCACAGAATCAATTGTAACAATTTAAGACAAGCAAGTCTCTTGGGGAAACTGTGACTCACAGATTAAAGAGCAATTTCAGCTTCGTTAGCAAAACTGTTATAACACATAAAACATGACCCTAAAACTCTTAGAAATGTGTTCAAACTTTCATAACCTGTCAAATTTTGGAAAAAGGACATGGTAATTAGGGGGTGTGACCATAAACAGTCGTGGTCACATTTTTTTTTTTTAATGTTTTTGCCCTCTTTATATTTTTCAAATGTTGGGAGTTATGAAATAGTAATTTGCAAACAACATTGCCTTGTGGCTGCTTTCCTCTTAAATATTTTATCAAAGTTTATATTGTTAAAAGGGTAATAAATCAGTAGGAGATGTAATGCAGAGAAACAATGAGAAACAAATATTATTGTTATGTGGGCTATGAATTGTATACATCATGCACCCTGCATCCTCAGGTAGGCATGCACCCATGCTAAAAGGCCTGTAATGTGGTATTGTTTTCGGGCCTTTATTTTGAGGCATAATGTTACTAGGGAATGAAAGTGGCACAATTTCCATATCTATCCAGGACTTTTGTGGCCTGCAAAAAAACTCTTACAGAACTCTTACAGTAATAAAACTTAAAAAGAATTGGGGGGCGATTCACTAAATTCGAGTGAAGGATTTGAAGTAAAAAAACTTCGAATTTCAAAGTGTTTTTTGGGCTACTTCGACCATCGAATGGGCTACTTCGACCTTCGACTACTATTCTATGGGGAAGGTCCCCATAGGCTTGCCTAAGTTTTTTTGATCGAAGGATATTCCTTCAATCGTTAATTAACCCTCGATATTCGACCCTTGGTAAATCTGCCCCTTAGTGTAGAAATGGTGCACATTATGTTTTGGGGTTCTTTACCAAAGCAAGGTGACAACAGCCCTGTAGCACTGAAGGTCTGTGTTTCTGAAGATGTCCAAAGTAGCTCCTCATCTTCTTTTTTGCAGGTTCCGGGTACACTCCAACTGTCAGTTACCTGAGATTAGGAGCTGACATTATACTCTATATAGAATATAAAATTCACATTACAGGCCCGATTAGTAAATTTCATATTACATGACAGCTCAGAAACGAATGTAATTTGCATCAGAATTTAATAATCAGCCCTGCAGCTTATATGACAGGAAAAACTAATTTTGTACTTAATGACAACCCCTAAGCTTCTCACCAACTTCTCAACAGCTGCCGAGAGCTCACTGAGCATGTGCGTGTCACTGACACTTCCAACAGAATCCAAGATGGTGAATGTCCATGCACAACTGGATGCCTGGATGCTGAACGTTTAGGCTGGTGCTGTTGTTCTGTATCTAAAATATAATGTTTAAGGTTTAGTTCATCCATGATTAAAAAGTATTGCTGAAGAGAAGACCCTCCAAGAAAAGAAAGACCAGGGATGAATTAGCCAAAATATATTTCCTCCTCTTAATTCTCCATTTTTTGGTTAATTAATTCATCTTTACCTTGTGGTCTCATATAAAAAACATATATAGAAATGATATAAAAATAGCATTTAAATTGCTGTCTGGCAGCTACGGTCACTAAAACATGATACTGGTGTGAACCATCAGGCTCAGTTGATAAAATAATTCTGTAATTGCCTCTCCCAGATGGCCAGGTACCTTAAATACTTGAGCTGAGACACCCTGTAGTGCTGCCCTGCACACTTTTATTGTATATCTTGCATTCCTAGGTGATATTCCTTGCAGGTATACAGACAAATTTGGAGTAGGTGCAGTCCTAGCAGTTCATCTTGAACTATCAATTTATAATGAAGTCTTGTTCCCAATATATTGAATATGGTCAAAAAGATTTGCTTATGCTGTGCATTAGGCTAGTCTATAAAATAATTTTACTACAATTAGAAGCCCTATTCTGCAAGGAAAAAAAAAATGAGAAAAAAAATTTGCAGCAGAAAATCCTCACCGTTTCTGGACAAACTGTGTGTTCCAAGCATTCTTTGCTTGCCTCCAAGTTCCATGTGTTCAATAACATTCATTTAGACGCGTGTTCCAAACAGAACTGTACGTTCTAAACTATTACAAAATCACATTAGCACCAACTGTAACATTCTCAAAGCTTAATAGTTGATATAACAAATTCAAGAGCCACAGTTACAAGGCTCATTACACATCTTGATACAATGCTGATTTGTACATAATTCAATTCAGTTCTGTTTAACATCCTTAAGTGACTGCCAGTCAAATGTAAACACAGCTTCAGTTTCACCATTATTATCTTGGATACATTTCATGAAGCCATTATACGGAATCAAAAGACTCTTTTTGTACTTTGAAAATTAACAGCTAAAGAGCTAGGTGTTCTAAGAGCCAAATGAAAATGATGGTATCAGTACTGATATATTTTGAATCCATATGGTAATTGTTATTAAACATTTACTACAGATGTACCACTAATGCAGTAAAAACTACTATTTGTAAGTTGACACTGTATGTGAACTACATATATAGTGTAAAGTACACACTTCAGAGTAATTATAAGTGAAATAGTCTTTAGTTTGCTGGGGGGAATATTTTTTTCTGATACTGCTTTGTACCACAGTGCCAGCATTTTCTAAAAGAGTAATTGTTTAATGTGCTTTTTGAAATAACAGCAAGTAATATCTTTAACAGGGTAGTGCCTAATCCAGGGTTTGGTTTGGGGTTAAAGCCAAATCCTAATAGAGATTTGGCCAACCTAAACTGAGTCTTGGCTTTGCTTTATTTTTTCTACAAAGGATGCTAAGGGTCATAGAGGTAACACTTGTGGGAGCAGAAATATCAGCACAACCTCAGATATGCTGAAATGTTGGCTTGCAAGTTACGTTTTAAACTTAGTTTGGGATTTGCCAAATCTTTCATGAAGGATTCCCCTGAAAGCCCCAAATCCTAAAATTATTCAGAGAACCAGCATCCATATTTTTTAGACAACTAGCTAATTGAAAAAACAAGTTTGTCATATTTTTATGGTAGTTGCATAAATCACTCTAACAGTAGGAACTATAACAATGCTTAAAGGAAAACTATACCCCCCAAACAATGTAAGTCTCTATAAAAAGATATTGCATAAAACAGCTCATATGTAAAATCCTGCTTCATGTAGGTAAACCATTTTCATAATAATATACTTTTCTAGTAATATGTGCCATTGGGTAATCATAAATAGAAAATTGCCATTTTAAAAAATAAGGGCCGCCCCCTGGGATCCTAGGATTCACTGTACTGTATGTTAGGTCACATGAGCCAATTAACAGACAGAGTTATGTCTTTTGCTTCCACAATTCTTCCTGTTACAGTTAGAGTTGTAGTATTTCTGGTCAGGTGATCTCTGCGGCAGCACAGAGACCATCATGAAATGGTGGTTCAAGGCAAGAGATGTAAAAGGGCAATATTTACTTAAATATATATTCCAGTTTGGTAAGATTCTTTAATATGCAACTTAATATGATATGAACTATCTGTTGCTTAAGTGTTCATTTTGGGGGTATAGTTTTCCTTTAAGGGTTTAAATACTACTATAACATATAGATCAGATAGAGCGATAGATACTATTGTTTGACACTGTAACCCTTGACCATCACACAGGTATGGTACCTATTATCCAGAATGGGACCTGGGTTTTCCAGGTATGTGATCTTTTTGTAATGTGGATCTTTATACCTACAATCTACAAAAAAATTCACAGAATGCATTGGAGTCAGTTATATTTTTGTCAACCAGATGTTTTTTTTTTTTCTTGTGGTTTTTCTCATGCCAAATTCGTTGGAGTCAAAGAACCTTGTTTTTTGTGTCATATGTATTAGAGACAACAAGCCTTTTTCTTCTTTTTTATTTCAGGTGACACAAAATACATGGGAGAATTCTAGTGCAGATATGCAAAAATTGTTGCCACTTACAAAACCGCAAATTTTGCTGTTATTTTGTGAGAATCAGATTTTTTTTTAAAAAAAAAGCTTGTTGCTTTTACCTTAATGTTATCCACTAGTATTAAAAGCAATTAGAAATGTAAACATATCCAGTAAACCTTTTACTGACTAGATCACATAACGTTATGCTATTAATAAATAGCAAACAAATGTAAACTCAAATTACTTAATCAACAGAATGAAGAGCTCTAGTGAATAAGTGCACATTATCATAAAGAACTTTACAGATGTTGTATGGCTCAAAAAGAAAGAGAGAATCATCTAAATGTAGGGGGACTGTAGACAGGCTTCACTGAAAGTAAGTGCATGGAAGAATTGAATCAGTGGGGGAGCATGAATGGCCTGAATCAGGAAGGATGATAATGGGCTAACCTTGAATGAATCTAGTGAATAGAGCTATACCTATAAATGACTGAAATTATGGCATCGACACAAACAGAAATGTAGAATATCTCAAAGGGCTTGGGAAAATGTGTCTTTAAGAAAATAAATAACTCTGGACAATGAACCATTGTAGGTAGGGGATGTGAAAAAACAACACAGACAATCAAAATTGTAAGAAAGACAGTAAAAATGAAACTGCATTAAACATCAGAGCTAGACAGGCCTGCTGTGAAAAATGAACTAGAGAATGGTATTTAGTGTGAGATGCCAAACAAGTGTAATATACAAGAATTAAATGTACAATTAAAGTTAAATTACAGAATAATGTAAGGACAGGTATAGGATCCATTTTACATAGTTACATTGGGTTGAAAAAAGACAAAGTCCATCAACTTCAACCCCTCCAAATGAAAACCCAGCATCCATACATACACCCCTCCCTACTTTTAATTAAATTCTATATACCCATACCTATACTAACTATAGAGCTTAGTATCACAATAGCCTTTGATATTATATCCTGAAGAACATCATCCAGAAAACTCTGAAAGACCATCTCCCATAGACTTCATTCTAATCAATTTCACATTTTAAATGTCCTTTTTCTCCGTAATAGTAGCTTGTACTTGATCCAACCTAGGATATAATTAATCACTGTTGGAGGCAAAACAAGCCTGTTGGGTTTATTTAAAAGGGTGGTTCACCTTTAAAGTAACTTTTAGTATGTTATATGGCCAATTCTAAGCAACTTTTCAATTGGTTTTCATTATTTATTTTTTATAGTTTAATAGTTATTTGCCTTTTTCTTCTGACTCTTTGCAGCCTTCAAATGGGCGTCGCTGACCCCATCTAAAAAAACAAATGCTTTGTAAGGCTACAAATGTATTGTTATTGCTACTTTTTATTACTCATCTTTCTGTTCAGGCCTCTCCTGTTCATATTCCAGTCTCTTCTTCGAATCAATGCATGGTTGCTAGGGGAATTTGTACCCCAGCAACCAGATTGCTTAAAATGCAAATTGAAGAGCTGCTGAATAAAAAGCTAATTAACTCAAAAACCACAAATAATAACAATTGAAAACCAATTGCAAATTGTCTCAGAATCACACTCTCTACATCATACGTCATCTCAAAAGTGAACCACCCCTTTAATGTTTAAAATATTTTTGAGTAAATTGTAAAAACTGTGGAGATCCAAATTATGGAGAAACTTCTTCAGAAACCCTCAAGTCCAATGCATTTTGGATAACAGTTCCTATACCTGTACTAATTAGACTTATCAAACTAATTTTGGCCAGACTTATTAAACTAATTTCTTTGCCAGCTAATACATCCCCCAAACATTATTCCTGTCCTATCATGTTTGTTGATGTCTCCTAGAACTCAGCATGAATGAAGCCTGTTTAGGTGTTTGTTTTTATTTCTATACCTGTATAAATACTTTGCCCCTAAGAACTAAGCCCATGGAGCACAAATTGATTCTTACATCAATTGGCTATAAAGAGACCATAACTGGTTTTCTTGACTCATTAACTTCAAGATGCAGAGTGCACAAATTAACAAATCTCCAGTATACTGATACATAGAGAGAGGGAGTGAGAGGGGTTCTATTTATTTTAACAGATGAATTCTTCTAATACAGGCTCTGGGATTTCTGTCTCATTTCCATGACACATGAGCATTACTATAGGGTAAGAAAGTAATATAACATGATATAATATCTCTGTACCTCATCAAACTCTCTGCACCTACCTCTTTTCCACCTGATTTACAGTTCAGATCACCCGCTCCTATCAGAAGGTGATGTCAGGAGAAGTGATTATTTTTCTCTTGCCATAAAAAACGTTAATGAGCCAGAAGGGAAACAAATCAATTTAAAGGGAATTTTAGTAGGTGAATAATTTTTTGCACAAATCGCATCTCAGATAAGGATGACCACTGGTTGGCAAAATGAGTTAATCCTGTCTTCTCTCTTTGGGAAATGGGCATAACGTGCTTTTCGAGAAATGAGGTGGAAGACAAGAGGTGTAAACACAGGGTTAACATTCTAATTCGTTTAAACTAATCTAATGACAATTAAAATTTGTAGCAGACTGATCAAAATTGATTAACAATTGGTTGCTATGGGAAACTGTATTGGTGCAATTTAGCAAAGCAGCCATACCATTTGCTAATTGTTTTATATATAACCAAAATGTCTGTATGTATGTTCTTGGTTTCTCTAATGTTAGTACTAGTTAAGGCTATATAGGTAGAGGACCAGTTAACCATAAAGCTCCAAATTATAGAAATGCTATCCCCCATAGACTCGATTTTAAACAAGTAATTCTAATTTTAGAAACGATTTATTTTTCTCAGTAATAATAAAACAGTACCTTGTACTCAATCCTAACTAAGATATAGTTTATCCCTATTGGAGGTGTTATTTAACGTTTAAATTATATTTTAGTAGGTATAAATCATGGAGATGCAATTTACAGAAAGATTCCTTATCTGGAAGACCCCAGGTCTCGAGCATTCTGGATAATAGGTACTATACCTGTATCATATTCCTGTTAATGATCTGGGATGCCTAACTCCCTGTAACTAATCAAGAAGAATGGTAACTTTCTGGCAAATTGTAGTAACCTAGTTGTGCCTTGCAAACTATAAGCATATTGTCTGCCACGTCCACCCCACACCTATAGGAGAGGTCACAATATTAAGCAGCCGTTACATTATGGCATCAGACTTCACTATTCCAAAAGCATTGGATAAAACTCTGTGAAGCCAACTTTTTTTTTACGGAAAGTCCATTTCCCATAGAGCCCAAGTACAACACTCCTGGCTGTGCAACCTGGTTGTCAAGTACATGATGTATACAAAGGAGTATGCTCATATCATTTCTCTGTTCTACTCCTTCCCTCTCAGTTTGTTCCCAGTATATTAACTACCTAGAGCAAATTTTTGCTCATAGTTGCAGCATGTGCAGGTATGCTAGGACTATGGAATTAATGTATTATTGTCAGTAAAAAAATGGTAAAATATTTTCGCACTGCCTTTGGAAGTGAGTCCTACAATTCCTCCTATTGGAGGTATTTAACTATCCATTAAAAATCCTCAGGGACCAAAGAGAGGCTTTCTCATACAGTATTAGCTTCCATAAATTGTATAAGAAAAACATATCTCTAAAACAAGATTGATAAATAAGTTATCTTAAGAATTAAGGGCAAAAAAGAGTAAATTATTTTATTATAAAGCTGAAAATGAGGACAGCACAATGTTATACAAGTATTCTAAATGCTATCAAGTTATTCTAATAATATTATAAAATGTTAGGAATATGTATTGTGCATTGTATGCAAGCAACATCCAGCTGGTTGGACTGTTTGGGACTGTATAACTGGAGGACTTAATTATGTTCTGTATCTCTGTATCCAGCACTAAAACACAAGAGAGTGTTGAGGCAAAGAAAATCTCTGTTTGGAAAGACTGTCCCTCTGTTTTTGCCCTTTATAATGCTCAGGTGTAAATTATAGTGCTTCTTGAGATACTCATTTGTCAGGTTACCAATCTGTGTTTGACTGTAACTTACCCAAAAATTGCTCTTCTTTGGATAAATTCATGTTGTATCCTTTTCTGTAACATGGTCAGCTAAGTTACAGTCACACAAAGTAAAGTAAAGTCTCCTTAAACATTCTGTACACCAGAAAGATAAACAAGGAAACACAGTGTAGTAGTTACATCCTCCCCAGATAAGTACTTATGCCTACCAAAATTACCCGGATAGACAATATCAATAGCAACATTTCTTTTTTTAAGGTTTATTTCCCTTTATCTGTGTTTCTAGTTGTAATATATATAAGAAATGCCCCCCAGGTTATATCCTTTTACTTCAGTATTTTTTGTTTCAATAATAATGAATGCCCTGTAGGTTATATAGTTTATTCCAGAGAAATATCGTTTAGCAGGACAATTGGCTCTTAGAACCTCAGATTATAAATGTCTTGTAGTGTTGACTTCTTGCTTTTCATTATAGTAGTTCTTCCAAGAGCTATATTCTCTTCTGAGCTTGAAATTGTTAGTGTAACGGGAGGAAGTTTACATTGGTTCTTCCAGCATAAGTTATTTATAAGTTCCAAGCTGTCTCCTCTGATCATTTTATATTCCAGCTGACACCTTCAGTGTTTTGGCGGTAAGACAGCAGTGGCTTCTGGCCGAGGAAACTTCTCTAACTGAGCCTCATTCTGCTAAACATGCTGTGCGTTTATTCGGAAGGAGCAACATATTGACTGGAGAAGATGCTGATTTCAACACAGAATTTTATAGTAGATAATAACCACTTGCTCCACGCTGCCTGGCCTTTTCCTCTGTTCTGTAAATACTTTGATTTATTGTTACCTTTAAAGCCATATACCCTGGAAATATGTTCCATACTTTATATATTTTAGTTGCATTTTGCCATGACATAACACTCTTTTCAAGCCAAGTAATCACCAGCCATCTTCTTTTTCTTTACTACATCAATGAACTGACTTTTAACAGTGGGAAATAATATACAGTAACAGTGTAGTTACATACTGTATATAAACTAATGCTAATGCTGTTTAAATAAGGCATGCCAAACAAATTGGAATTTATATTTTGCCCACTCATCATATACAGTCAGGCCCTGATTTGTGGCTATGCCATGAAGGCCCGGGCCTAGGACAGCAGAGTTTTTAGGGCGGCATGCTGTCCAGCCGCATCTAAATTAGATATAAGCACTTGAGAAACGCAAGAGATTTTCAAATGTCCCATGTGCCAGTCTACAGTGCTGTACCAGATAGTGTTGCCACATTTTCTGGTGGGGGAAAATGAGCAGGGGGTGGGGCAGATGATGTCAGGGCTAGTGATGTCAAAGGGAGAGTCAGTGCCGTCAGGAACGGGGATGATGATGCAGCGATCAGAGATTGGCTAATCGCCATGTCATTAACTTCAATGTCCTGTTCGGATTTCCTAATTTGGAAATCCGGACAGGCACCTTTCACCAGGACAGCCCCTCCAAAAACCAGGCTGTTCAGATGAGACAGGGATGGGGAAGGAAAGGGGGTGTGAGGCCTGGAGCCTAGCCAGCCTAGTTGCTAAATCCAGGCCTGCATTCAGAAAACGACCTCTGAGACTGAGAACGTCTACCTCTAGCATATAAGGATGGGACAAAAGGTCCAAAATGTATTCCAAATTTGGGACCAAATTTAGACTGTAAGCCCTAAGGGGTAGGGTCCTCCATTCTTTTGTCTCCTTTCCACTGAGCACTTAAGCTGTAGTATAATTATAGTTTATATTTATGTGAATTGTATTTTTAATAATGCACTTATTGTTACTTATTATTGCAGTGATCCCCTTGTTTGTTACTACTAATTTATTGTTTTGCTGTACAGTGCTTTGCCCTCAAGGAGCACTGTACAAATAAGAATAATCAAATGAGCTGTATTAAAGGAACCAAGAAATAAGCAGAGACACTTGCTAGATATTGTTGCTCAGTTGTGGGAATTCTGAAATCCATATCTGCCTCAACACATATGGACAGCACATACACATACAGCAGGATGTGTTATTGAAGTACCTAGATATTGCATGGTTCAGTGAAATCAATTTCTGCTACTGGCAAATTGTCAACTGTTGAACTCAAGTCTACATCGGGTAGCTAGAAACCCACTGGAGCTAGTTATATCAGATAGACCATTTTAGGGCAACTTTTGTAGCCCCTGTGGCCATAGCCCAAAAATAAATTTAAGAGACGGGCTGCCACTACTGCTGTGCTCAAAGTATTAAGCAAATATTAGCCCTAGTGATTTTTTCAGGTAGAACAGCTTCTACACCAACAACCTGGATTCTTATTGACTTATCAGACCTCAAACTCATTTTAAATTCACTTTAAATCGTCATTTATAAATCTGCTTTCACGCCCCCAAAATTCATCTCTTCTGACCTGTACTGCTCATTATGATGCAAAAACGATGCGACTATTCGCCCATTCAATAGTCGAAGTACTGTCTCTTTTAAAAATACTTGGACTGCCTACTTCGCCACCTAAAACCTACCGAATTGCTTTAAAAGCCTATAGGAAAGTCCCATAGGCTTGTTTTCCAAGTTTTTGATAGAATAAAAAGGCATTTGATCGAATATTCGACCGTGCGCCTATTCGCCGGGCGAATATTCGCCCATTCGACTATTCCCCAGCGCGTAAATTTGCCCCCCTATTGCCTATTCGATTCTATTCCCCAGTCGAATTTCGAGGGATTTAACCTCTCGAAATTCGACCCTTGATACATTTGCCCCTAAAGTCAATTGGTGTTCTTTGTTTTCGCAAATGCAGAAATTCGCGGCAAATCCATGCCTGGTGGAATTTTTTTTTTTATCACTACACTTGAGGAAATACAGTATACAACTACACACAGAAAACTTGTATAAATTAAAATGTTTATTAGTATAGATGGAGGTATATTTGGACACATACCCTCTTCAACAAGAAAACCTTGTTTAACATTCGTCATCAGCTCAAAAATAGAATTAAATGATATGATTTTTCCCAATCATTGCATTGAGTACTGTTCATCAAAAAGGATGTGACTTCTCAAACAATTAGTTAAAATACTCACTCAGTCACAATTACTATCAGATTAAACATATGTTTTTTTTTTAAAGTTTCCGAGATAGGTAGAATATATTATTCACAGGTATGGCTATAACTCTTCAACAAATATTTCAATGTTCAGTACAAAAGATAATCACTGCTTACATTTAATTAAGCAGTGTTTTCTCTACAGCTTCATTTGCCTTGTGGAATAATGTCATAAATATTTTAAGTAAAAATAGTTTCCAGCAAAGTTTTATTCTTTTAAATAACATATTTTATATATCGTGTAAGGACTGGACAAACAACAACATGAAATTGAATGTTTTCTTGGCTCTAAAACACATTATTCACATACAACTTTTTTTTGTGTTTATTAATTTTAGGGATTTAACATAGTTCATAGTTCATGTGTTGTTTTAATTTTCCCTAGGCATTGATTTAAGCTGAATTCTAACAAATAAATGTATTCATGCTTATTATTAGAAACAGGGGGCTAAATAATCTAACTATACCTCAATGAAACTAGCTTGTATCTATCAGAAAAGGAATAAGGTGCTGGGATAATATTTCCATATATTCACTTCAGTGAGAAAAGTCCAAATTCAGTTCCACTTTTTCCCCATAAACTTCAATAGAGTTTTCTGAATTGAATGTCAATTTGAATCTCGTCCATGAGTTTTCATGTGATAAACTGAATTGAATCTAGTCCATTACAACAGTTTTTCGATTACTACAACCCTCCCCCAATTTGCCTCATTGGTGCCTAATTTTCAACTTATAAGGGCATAAAGAGGGCACAATAGTCACACTTATGAACAAGTAAGTAACACTTGGGGGTGGGTGATAACTGGTGGAAACTCTGCTGGGAAAGTGAATGTCTAATTGGTTGTTGTACAGAAAAAAAAACTTTAAGGGGCAAATTCATCAAGGGTCGAATTTCGAGGGGTTAAATCGACTGGGGAATAGAATCGAATAGAATCGAATAGGCAATTCGGGCGAATTTACGAGCTGGTGAATAGTCGAATTGGTGAATATTCGCCAGGCAAATAGGCGCTCGATCGAATATTCGCTCAAAGGATTTTCATTCGATCGAATGCCTTTTTATTCAATCAAAAACTTGGAAAACAAGCCTATGCGACTTTCCGATAGGCTTTTAAAGCAATTCGGTAGGTTTTAGGTGGCGAAGTAGGCAGTCGAAGTATTTTTAAAAGAGACAGTACTTCGACTATCGAATGGCAAATAGTCGCAGCGTTTTTGCGCTCGATCTATTCGAATCATTCTACTCGACTACGCCAATTCCATAGTCGAGGAGCACAAAAAACTACTCGAAATTCGAAGTTTTTTTACTTCGAATCCTTCACTCAAAGTTAGTGAATCGGCCCCTAAATCTTCTTGTTTGTATGCTTATATTCAAAGAGGCACCCAACTGGATTAGAAAGAAACAGTGATTTGCTTTACTGGCCAATACAGTTGACCTGGGCATTATACATGGCAATACCTTTACCGAATTTACCGAAAGTATGAAATTTGAGCTCACAAAAGAAAAACTCACCCACGTTGTATTAATTCCTAATGGATTTTTAAAAGTGTATTTATCAAATGGTGAAAGTGAAAATTAGTGGAAAAAAATATTCTTTTTTGGCATACAAAAAACCTGTGAGTGCCGGTATATATATACCAGTATATATATACCAGTGTGTATATATATATATATATATATATATATATATATATATATATATATATATATATGTGTGTATATATATATATGTGTGTATATATATATATATATATATATATATATATATATATATATATATCCATAGCAAAAAAAAACGCACTACCAGGTCTTTGTCCAAGTGAAAAGAAAATTTATTAAATATACGACGTTTCGGCCCTGTTACTTGAGCCTTCTTCAGGTGGGTTACACAGTGAAAATAACACTCAAATTTAAACCTAAAATGGCGCCAAACAAACAATCAAGCTCACAATGATGACGTCATCACCCCCTCAAGTGAAGGTGTATATATACTTAGCAGTGTCCAGCCGCCGCTCTCTATAGTGTGTGTACCAAGTGCTTGTGCGCTGTCCATGCGGCGAGTGCTTAAACTATATGTTGCAATACGGTGCTCATTTATTAGTGCTTCTAAACGCCCAACACACATCCTCATCCGTGATGTAACACCAGGGACCGTGCTTACCAAAGACGGCATCCGAAGCAGCGTTGCTCATGTGCGCTCATGGTATCGCCTGTGTAGGTAGGAGACATGTTCCAATGGTATGACGTTATACCTAACCGGCCTCCTTACCGCACCACGCCCTTTAGCAGACTTACCCCTCCTTGCCGGTCCGTGTACCGGTCATGACTCCGATCTTTACCAATAGGCCACGCCCCCTAGAGACCACGGGTATGTTAGAAAACACCGATACCTTTCCTTTCACACTGAGCTTCCTTACCAGCCGGCTTCCGTGCAGCGCAACTCTTGGACTAGGGATGTAGCGACTCGTCACAGTCCCCTTCCATGTAGCTGCGCTGTTTTGTGAGCCATCTTATATAAAACCACACCAAGGCGCAACGGGAGCTAGAGGTATAAGGTATAACCCAGGTCTCCTGGACGTGTACCAACCTATATATCAGAGCTAGGAGGGAACTGTGTATCTTTGGGCTGCTTAAGCTAATTCCTCAGGTTAAACGTCTGGAAACAGTCTTCCCTATCCCAGGCCTTACCTTCAAAGAGACTCTGCCTCTCTCCCTTCCCTGGTTTTTCCGTGCCATACGACAGTGGTCATGGATTCGTAGTGTGTGGTCCTGGTGCTGTGAAAACTAAAAACAATAGAAGCAACAAAGGTTAACAACCTATTATGGGTTAAAATCACCCAGCCATAAAGTTACAAGATCTACGTGTCCTTATTCTTTGAAATAAATACGTAAACAGTCCATCTTCCATCCTCCTTCCCAGTCTGATTTGTGTAAGTTTCAATGTGAGCAGGTAAGTCCTAGTGTTGCCATTTGAGCACCCTTTGCACAGGTGACTAAGTTCTGTTCTGGATATCGGTGAGTCTCCCTCTTTGGCCTACTCTAAGCACTGGATAATACGGGGGGGTAGGTTCTGATCCGTATACACGTAAGTATGTCCTAGTCATAGGAATCTCCCCAAGGAGAGGTAACAGAGTAACTATAGATGTAAATGTTGTCGCGTCCAAAAAGTCCAAGTTGGCCAATCCAGGTAAATTATACGTAGAGAAGCAAAATGATACCTATGCATCCTATCAAACGGGCAGCTTCATTTACAGTCTTATCCTCCAGTCTCCAGTAGGAGTCCAACAACAAAAAATGGCTAGGTGAAAGCCTACTGTCCATCAACAGAAAAATGCAAAAAAATACAAAAATATACAAAATGAATAAAAAGTAAATACTGAAAAAGGAAAAAGGAGGAAATTTTTTTGGTCCATAGTGCAAGGATGAAAAAATGAAAAAATGAAAAAATGGATGAATGAAAGAATGAGAAATTCCACAGAAGGCGACGGGGATCACAGTGTCTCCGGATATAGGACACTGAGGGAGGGAATATTTCCCTAAGATAATGTGTCAAATTCTAATCAATTAATAGAAATGAGACATGGGCAGAGTCTCGTTCAGCCCCTTGGGGGTAAGGGTGTCTAATGTAAAGATCCACATGCTCTCTCGCTTTAGTAGTAGGGCCTCCCTACTACTAAAGCGAGAGAGCATGTGGATCTTTACATTAGACACCCTTACCCCCAAGGGGCTGAACGAGACTCTGCCCATGTCTCATTTCTATTAATTGATTAGAATTTGACACATTATCTTAGGGAAATATTCCCTCCCTCAGTGTCCTATATCCGGAGACACTGTGATCCCCGTCGCCTTCTGTGGAATTTCTCATTCTTTCATTCATCCATTTTTTCATTTTTTCATTTTTTCATCCTTGCACTATGGACCAAAAAAATTTCCTCCTTTTTCCTTTTTCAGTATTTACTTTTTATTCATTTTGTATATTTTTGTATTTTTTTGCATTTTTCTGTTGATGGACAGTAGGCTTTCACCTAGCCATTTTTTGTTGTTGGACTCCTACTGGAGACTGGAGGATAAGACTGTAAATGAAGCTGCCCGTTTGATAGGATGCATAGGTATCATTTTGCTTCTCTACGTATAATTTACCTGGATTGGCCAACTTGGACTTTTTGGACGCGACAACATTTACATCTATAGTTACTCTGTTACCTCTCCTTGGGGAGATTCCTATGACTAGGACATACTTACGTGTATACGGATCAGAACCTACCCCCCCGTATTATCCAGTGCTTAGAGTAGGCCAAAGAGGGAGACTCACCGATATCCAGACCAGAACTTAGTCACCTGTGCAAAGGGTGCTCAAATGGCAACACTAGGACTTACCTGCTCACATTGAAACTTACACAAATCAGACTGGGAAGGAGGATGGAAGATGGACTGTTTACGTATTTATTTCAAAGAATAAGGACACGTAGATCTTGTAACTTTATGGCTGGGTGATTTTAACCCATAATAGGTTGTTAACCTTTGTTGCTTCTATTGTTTTTAGTTTTCACAGCACCAGGACCACACACTACGAATCCATGACCACTGTCGTATGGCACGGAAAAACCAGGGAAGGGAGAGAGGCAGCGTCTCTTTGAAGGTAAGGCCTGGGATAGGGAAGACTGTTTCCAGACGTTTAACCTGAGGAATTAGCTTAAGCAGCCCAAAGATACACAGTTCCCTCCTAGCTCTGATATATAGGTTGGTACACGTCCAGGAGACCTGGGTTATACCTTATACCTCTAGCTCCCGTTGCGCCTTGGTGTGGTTTGATATAAGATGGCTCACAAAACAGCGCAGCTACATGGAAGGGGACTGTGACGAGTCGCTAAATCCCTAGTCCAAGAGTTGCGCTGCACGGAAGCCGGCTGGTAAGGAAGCTCAGTGTGAAAGGAAAGGTATCGGTGTTTTCTAACATACCCGTGGTCTCTAGGGGGCGTGGCCTATTGGTAAAGATCGGAGTCATGACCGGTACACGGACCGGCAAGGAGGGGTAAGTCTGCTAAAGGGCGTGGTGCGGTAAGGAGGCCGGTTAGGTATAACGTCATACCATTGGAACATGTCTCCTACCTACACAGGCGATACCATGAGCGCACATGAGCAACGCTGCTTCGGATGCCGTCTTTGGTAAGCACGGTCCCTGGTGTTACATCACGGATGAGGATGTGTGTTGGGCGTTTAGAAGCACTAATAAATGAGCACCGTATTGCAACATATAGTTTAAGCACTCGCCGCATGGACAGCGCACAAGCACTTGGTACACACACTATAGAGAGCGGCGGCTGGACACTGCTAAGTATATATACACCTTCACTTGAGGGGGTGATGACGTCATCATTGTGAGCTTGATTGTTTGTTTGGCGCCATTTTAGGTTTAAATTTGAGTGTTATTTTCACTGTGTAACCCACCTGAAGAAGGCTCAAGTAACAGGGCCGAAACGTCGTATATTTAATAAATTTTCTTTTCACTTGGACAAAGACCTGGTAGTGCGGTTTTTTTGCTATGGATGTGTATCATTTTTAAACCTGCACCCAGGCAGTCGCAATTTACAGGAAGAGTGCTCCAGTTTACTTCAAGTATATATATATATATATATATATATATATATACACACACACACACAAAATTTTGCTCATAGATCAAATGATCAGCAAAAATGAAAATCCATCTGTGTCAATTAAAAATTAATGAACACGTTCAACTGGAGAAGGGACTAAACCTGGGCCTTGGATTCATGGTCAATTGTGTGGATTAAGAAAGATCTGCACCAAGTCTAACTAACAACAAACATGTGTTGGGACACTGCATTAACTGCTCATATGGAATTCCTTTTACTTCACACAATCAGCCACTTTAATCCACATTATCTTGTACCTTATCTGGTTGTCCCTTGCATGTCCCCTTGTATATGACTATATGACAGAGATTGATATTTCTGTTTGCTGATCATTTGATCTAGTAGTTGAATGTTGTATAATAAGAATACCACAGCTTCATTATATTCAGCTTGAAAAGGAACTAAAACTTTCTGAAAGCTTGCTATGATTATATTACTTTGGTTATGGGACCCCCTAACCAGGAACTACTCCAACTATATGGCATTTGTAATCTTGCAAGAAAATATTTTGAGCAACATCAGCAGGTTTCAGTTCCAGCCAATAAAATTGCAAATGGTTAAGGTAAGAACCACTGGCTCCCAAGACATTTGAAGCAACTTGTTAACCCTTCCTTCATCCCACTAAGGTTCCCACTTAGGGAAAGAATCCAGTGGAACTTGTGCTGTGCAGGGGTAGCCAAGGCATACCTAAAATACAAATGCTTAAAGGCAGATTGGAAGACCTGCAATCTTCAGATCCATTAAACTATCGATTGGAAAATTGCAGGTCATGTATTTAATAGATCCAAAGTGACAATCAAGCTGAACCACCGCTGTGAAAAATCAGGCATAATTGTGTTAAACCAGATGAACACTGGTGCCATCATTATATTTGGGATGCTGCCACTTCATCAGATGCACAGAATACCAGCATTATAGAAGCCTAATGGCACCCAATAAAAACAACAAAATCTGTAGTTATCTTGGCACAGTGTCAGTTATAGCCCTAAGGATTTTAAAGGGGCACTATACCCTTGTTCAACACGAGTCTAATGAATAGGGCTTGGGCTGAACATACTTTTTGCCTTTATTGTTTTAATCATGAAAAACATGTTTTCGTTATTTCTTGAGCAAACTGTTCATTTTGATGGAGATAATTAGATTAACAGTGCACAGATGATCTCCCTGCATTATGTACTCTTAACAAAATAGTCCTAATAAAATAAAGCCCTGGAGCTATAAGTGCAGGGACTGCATGGCAAGGGATCTGAATGACCAGCAGCCAAATTACAATGGTTTATATTTAAAGACTGGCAGAATCAGATGTAGCTGTGATTGGGTGAGAATGAATGAGTTAAGGGAGGGAAGGTTGGGTTGGAGAAATAGAGGGATGTGATGTCAGGGGAAAAAGCAGTTCACTTCCTCATCTTCTGAGCAGGTAGAAACAACCCCCCCCCCCCACAAAATGTTTGCATATTTTGTGAAATGTCAGCAGTTTCTCTTCTTTATGCTCTCATATTATCTATTAGGGATGCAAAAAATCCACTATTTGGGATTTGGCTGAATACCCAAATCCTTTATGAAAGATTCGGCCAAATACGGAACAGAATCCAAATTTGCATATGCAAATTAGGGGAGGGAAAGGAAAAAACTTTAACTTCCTTGTTTTTTGACGAAACCACGAAAACTCCCGGTGAGCCCAGGTGTCAGTGGGACCTCATGCTGCTAAACATTTGGCCTATTTCATGGCCATTCCCTATTTCTATGAGAACAAAGAGGCTAAATAGATTGGAATCATAGATTATAGTATGTATGTAAGAAAAGAGATTAGGGCAATAGAGGTTGAGTGAGGAGAGGAAGAATAAAAGTACTGAGAGTGGGCCCCTGGTCTAAGGTTTTTGGGTTGGCCCCTGGTGTCCAAGTCCAACATTGTTCCCACCCCTAATTTATATATGCAAATTAGGATTTGGTTTTGGCCAGGCACAAGGATTCGGCCGAATCCTGCTGAAAAAGGCCGATTTCTGGCCGAATCCAGAACCGAATCCTGGATTCGATGCATCCCTAAGCGAATATGGACATTTTCCTGCATGCACTGTTATATTGTGGTTTTGGTACTGTTATACAGAATAAACACGAGAATCTGCATGGTATTATTCATGTTAAATGAATGTCAAATGCTTGATCCAGGGAATGTTTCTGATCGCCATTGGGGTCAGGAAGGGATTTCTTCCCTCTTGAGGCCATCCTCTCTGTAGGTAGAGGCATTCTAATACTCAGTGGTGGATATAATGACATAGGGCTGATCTCAAGTGAGGAATGGCAGAGCATGGTGGTGATCTCTTATGGAATTCTGCCTTTGAATATTGCCTTGGGGTGAGGCTGGCAACGTCCTTTTTGATGAAATATTTGATAAAATGTAAATAAATTCTGTGGCCGTTTACCCCATTTCTGTCTCCTGGTGTTTCATTAAGGTAGGTAACAATGAGGTTCAGTGGGATGGCTCAAGGCGAAGGGTCAATTAAGGAGTCCCCTTGTTATGCAAATATGATCAGTTGAAGGAAAATGGTAGTGTGCCACAAAGCAACAACTTTGGTATCACAGAATGCTACAAAAAGTATGTTGTAAAGACATATTACAAATATGTTAAAGCTGAAAGAATTCCCATACAGAGGAGGGGTATTTATTAAGTTTTATTTCACAAAGAATAACTGTAAGAATGTGTGCATATGGATGCAAGGATTGAGTTAAAGATGAAGCAGAAGTAAAGGTAAGGAGCAGGCAGTTAAATGCAAATAAAAAAATAGCACATAAAAAAAACCAGATATATATACATGGAACAGTAAGAAATGTACAATGATAGCGTGCTGTGCAGTGGAACTAGTTAATTTGTGAGAGAGGGAGGTGTGAAATGAGCCTAAACGCACAGTTTTGTTCACTTCGACACAAACAGACCTGCGCAAAGAGACGCACAGAAATAGAGAAAAAGAGATTTGCAGAGGCTTCTCTTGAATCTACCTTTAGCAGGTACCTTTCAGGCTTCTGTCCCTAAGTTAATACTCACTGACTTCTAAAAAATACATACATTTGGAAATCTGGGGAAGATTCTCCCTTGTTTTTTCTAAACATCCATAGTGGCCTGGATAGCAAAAGGAAATCAACCTGTTCTAACATGCTGTATAATCCTTTGATACATTAACTCATGACTATAGGGAACAGAACACTGTATGGGGAAGAAATCCTTCATCACATTATCTGCTTTAGGGTTAATATCTACATGGCTACTGTTTCATTACAAAGCTACCCTGTGTCCTTGTGCAGTTAGCCCCAAGCAGTGTTGGTTTTAGCAGTAGTGTTCCTGTGCAGTGGCAGCCTAATGATTTATTGCTCTGTTTAAGTAAAGGCCACGTTGTCTCTCAGCACAGCCATTTGTCTACTTCTCATCTCTTAAAGGCGCACGTTTCTCTTTGTATCAAATATTAGAGAAGCAAAGTACGGAAAGCACTTGGTTGCATACAATGAACATTTATCTTTGGAACATGAGTCTGGTAAATAATGTTTTGTCAGAACGTTCAAGAACAGCAATAGGTGGTTTAATTTGCTTCAAACAAGTAAAGAAAATAACAACAGCAGGGATGGACCTGTAAAACTACAACTCCCTTCATCATTAGCCAATCTTTTATTTTCAAGGATGTTTAATTTGCCAAAGACAGCTGGGGGCCCTTGTTTGTATATATCAGGAACAAGGTGATGCAAAACAATGAGACTTGTTTACTAAGGGGTATATTAGTTAATTTAGTACTAAATCACCAAAGTGCCGAACTGGATCACCTCCAGTAAGGAAGATTTGATTTGAGGTAGTTGCACATGCAAGCTATCCCATGCTGGACTGACCCAAGAGATCTGATAAGCGTCCATTGAATAGATGATGCCAGAGAATCATTAAAAATCAGACCATTCTTCTGAGAACTTTTGCAAATTTTCTTTCTCAATGGTTTTCAAGATATAAGTAGTTGTAGACTGTTTATATTAGGCTTTTGGCTCAACAGCTCTTGTTTAAGGCTACTGTGCTGGTGGTGCTAGAGTTAACAAGGGAGTTGGTGTTGCAAATAGATGTCTCTCTATACAGTGCTTTGGATATTAACCTCACAGTTTTTTCAGTACCCCAGTAGCAAAATATCAGGTCTTCTCAGCGATTGACGTGGACATGATGTGCTCACTTGAGAATGAGGTGTGGGCAATTAGTGTTCCAGGGGTACCATATACTTTTTGGCATATAGTGTACTGTATATATATTATATAGGCCACGTAACTTTATCCTTATAGAATTTAACAGGTGGTACAGTTAATTGTGCATAGGTTGGTCAAGAGCTTTCTCTCTTTGTGCAGAAAAATGGCTAGTACAAAGATGTCATAGGGTATGATTTTCCAGCTTTTTTAAAAAAACATAATTTCAATATTTCAACAATAGTTAGCTTTTTTTACACAGATTGCAGGCAGTGTGCAAGGGAGAAAGTTCTAGAAGAGATCACCTAAGTTGTAAATGGCACATTATGTAGGAGTGTACTGTTCATAAGGATTATATAGTTAATAAAGTACCCCCTCTTGTATAATAATATAAGGATATTATAAGGAGTTTCATGACCATATAATAACACGAGGCCGAAGGATATACTAACATCCTCATATTTTACAACTGGGGGTATTTTTGTTTATCATAAATACACAAATTTCAGTGAGTCATGTGACAGAAATGACATCAGAACTCACCGTTTATAACTGATGACATCAGAACTCACCGTTTATAAGGATATAATTTACATACAAGATATTCATGGCTTTTGTGTATTATAAGGATATCATTTACACTATGGTCCCATAGAGAATTGTCCAGCTGTACATTATAAGTCTATATCGTGCTTATGAAATATATATTTATGAACCGATTATACACACACAACAGAAACATTTGGATTAATTTTGTTCCCTATACAAGCTTTAACACTGTTTAACATTATCTGATCTATGCAGCAGCAATCTGTGCTTATAAAGGAGCACATGTAAGCAACGAAATTTTACACTATTTGCCACAGTGCAAGAAATCCTTGTTACTGGTGTTTGGACTTTTACGTTTTCTTTTCTTTGGCACATATAGCTCAGCACAGGAAAAGCTGCCTTAAGCAACATAGATGTAGATTTATTTTTTTCTCATTCACCTTTCCACCATCAGAAAGATTACCTGTAAAAAAAGTTGTTAGATGTGTTAAATGCATGAAATAACAAGTACAGATATGTGGCCAGGAACTCAAGCAGAGATAACACAACAGTCTTGACTTGAACTATTTATTTATCAGAGCCGCAGTATTAAACTCACAGTCAATTGTCGCCAATTACTATCTCACAGAGGAGTGCACCATCCCTTTCCTCTGAGTGGTCTCCTAGTTAAAAGTCTGTGACCTTAAAGGTGTCGTTTACCTTTAAGGTAACTTTTATTATGTTATAGAACGGCCAGTTGTAAGCAACTTTTCAATTGGTTTTCATTTTTTTTTTTTTTTTAGTTTTATTATTTGTCTTTTCTTCTGACTCTTTGCAGCTTTCAAATGGGTGTCGCTGACCCCTTCTAAAAAACAAATGCTCTGTAAGGCTACAAATGTATTATTATTGTTACTTTTTATTATTGATCTTTCTATTCAGGCCCTTTCCTATTCATATTCCAGTCTCTTATTCAAATCAATGCATGGTTACTAGTGTAATTTGGACCCTAGTTACCAGATTGCTTAAGATGCAAATTGAAGAGCTGATGAATAAAGAGGTAAATAACTCAAAAACCTTCAATAATAAAAAATGAAAACCAATTGCAAATTGTCTCAGATTATCACTCTCTACGTCATACTAAAAGTTATTTCAAAGGTGAACAACCCCTTTAACTCTGCCAAACATGTTACCCTACAACTACATGCTGCTTTAGTGAGGTACTAGCCTTGTCTCTTCCTTTGTCATGAAAACATGTAGGGTGGTGGCCCATAAGTATGTTTGTGTGCAACACATTAGTGTAAATATTAACAGGATACAAAAGGCAATAATATAATAATAATAATAACTGGAATTAGAAGTATATTGGTTAATTGTAGAATGATATAGAGCTAGAGTATTTAACCTGTGTGTTAGAGTGTGCTTAGAGATGCAGCTGCTGGAGATCTTTGGGTTTGATATCTCTGTTACAGGGCAATCTCCAAGGATGTCACAAAGTATTCAAACTGGCAATGGTACAAAATTCCAAAAAGTTATTATATTTTGTTAGATTCCAAAAATTAAACAATTTGTTTAAATTACACTTGCACATAAGACTTATATTTTCCCAGGGAACATTCATTTCTAAAGGAGTTAATAAGTACAGTGTGGTAGCATTTGTGTTAAAGGTGATAAGATGTGTCAGTTTGGGGCCAGGTGAGTCTCCATTGTTGTCTCTTGATCTCGGGCTGGCTTCTAGCAATGAAGTAGGTCTCTGTATGAGTTGGTGTCAGATCTAATCTTAGTTAAAAAAGGGAACTGAATTCATTATCCAGCTTCTTCTGTTAATGACTGTACCTGTGCTGACCCCTCTATTTCCTTGGGTCAAATGGCAGGATGCTTTGAAGCCTTTCATTCTGGTTTGTGGGCATTCACCAAAGCTGCTTTCAACTGCTCAGCCAGCGGCTCAAGGTCTCTGAGGAAGCAACTGCAAAATTCAAGGCTGAATCACTCGCTAGAAGGAGAGAAATTTCCAGCTTTGCTAATCAGGATTTCAAGTTATGGTAAAGGCACATAGACTCCATGCTCAAAACATCCAAAAAAAGGCCCATGATGCCATTACCCTTAAAATTTGGCCACTGGCAGTGCTTTCTCAACCAAATTATTGGTTTTCCAGGCAAATGACCACTCAGGATAAGAAATCCAATTCTAGAGCAGTATGGTATTCTCCATTTATGGCTTGTGTTCAGAATATACAAGGCTGAGAGTTAGGAGGTCTATTCTGCAATAAAAAAAAGGGTGCCTGTGGGAAAAAAAGTCAAAACCAATTGCATTCTCCTTAAAATATAACCTTTCATTCACAGTGACCAACAGGAAGCTCATATATAAGAAGTTCATATATAGATCAATTGTTCCATAGGCATCTTTCGATATTTTAGCCTGGGTGTAAGCTATCACATTGCTTGCCTTCATTGAGGAAATCCCCACATTTTCTACCACACCTTAGGAGTAGTCAACCTCATTCAGTTTGCATGGTGGTCATCTCTTACAGTTGCAGTTAAACATATACTAATGTGGAACCAATTTTCAGGAATATAGACTATTGCTCCATCAATCATTTTATCCCAGTTTCACTAGGAATGGTGTTTTGGCAGAGTGGGCAGCATTGTAGTGGCATGCCAAAAATTTTACAGTTGTTTTTTGACACCCTATCATAGAGATCAATATATAATGTATATATGTAGACTAAACGGGTCTAGGGGTCTTTACTTTTGGGTAGTTTATGGCAAACAATGGAGACATTCGAATTTTCATTGTTTTGATTTTACATTTTTTTGTCAACTTGTGATTCTTCTTCTATTCTTCTGATATGGTTTATGTGCTGTTGTAGTTTGCAGCTGCTAAAATATCTATAGTATATGCCTTTGAATCAGTACTGGTCAGTAAGAAACAAGCAGACTTAATTTGTTTTGCAGTACTATCTGTAATAATATTACCTGTGCGGCGGGGTCGCCCGCGCGCCATCGGCAGGGACGCCCGCCGCGTGGTTCTGTGGCGCCAGATCCAGCGCCATCTTGATTTCTAGGGCGCGCGCGGCGCGCCTGCGCGCCTCTTAAAGGTACAGGCGCGCTGGCGTGATTACGCCAGCGCACATTGGCGCACGTTTTGTCGCGAAATTTGAAGGTATTTAAGGCCCATTCATACTCCCAGCCAGTGCCCGTGATAGAACTTGTTTCTAGTGGTTCCTGAGCCTTGTGCGTCTGATCTGTTCTGTATCTAGTCTGTTTGATTACCCGTGTTTGACCCAGCCTGTTCCTGACTATTCTGCATTCTGTATCCTGACCCTCGTCTGCCTACGACAACTCTTCCTGCTTAACCCCTTAATTGACAACCCGGTTTGACCCTAGCCTGCCTGACGATTCTTGATATCTTCCTGCCTCGACCTTGCCTGTCTGACGATTCTCTTGCCTGCTCCATTTCTACCGTGACCTTCGGCCCAAAAGACTCTGCTAACAGCCGTGCCCCTTCGCCAGCCAGAACATCTCGCCTTGCACCCCTCGTTAAGTCCAGGTGGCACCCAAGTAAGCTGAGGGTTCCTCCCGAAGCCCAACGGTGGTCACACTACTGGTGAAGCCGAGCCGAGACCAGGGTGCTTGGCATTTGTTCTGGTATTGGGTGCCGGCCGTGACATTATCACGGCCATGGAGGACGAAAGTCACGATGAAGCTGCTGCTCCTCCAACTTCCACCGAAGCGCTTCTTACCACCCTGTTACAGTGCTTGGAGGACCATGAACAGAAGCAAAATTATCTCCTGCAGGGTTTCCACAACCTAACCCGACAGCTGGAGACTACGCAAGCTTCACAGCAGCAATCTGTTCCTGTTTCTGCTCTTCCTCCTCCTGTGGGTTCAAACCAAACACCATGAACCTAAAATTGTGTTCTCTAAAAAGTTCAGTGGGGATCGCACCAAGTTTTTTGTCTTTAAAGAGGCATGCAAGTTGTACCTTAGTTTCTTTCCTCACTCTATGGTGACCCTGCTGGGGCTGGGTTTTTCTTTGTGCGGAAAAAAGATGGGTGTCTTCATCCCTGTATTGATTATAGGGGTCTCAATAAGATCACCATTAAGAATCGCTATCCTCTTCCCTTGATCTCTGAGTTGTTTGATCAGATCAAGTATGCTAAGATTTATACTAAACTTGATCTTAGGGGGGCTTATAACCTCATTCATATCAGGGAAGGGGATGAGTGGAAAACAGCGTTCAACACCAGGGATGGCCACTACGAATATTTGGTGATGCCAAAAAGGCCCAGGTTCATTGGTCCATACCCAATAAATGAAATAATCAATTTCTCTTCTGTTCATCTCCAATTACCTGCAGAGTTTAAAATATCTAATTCTTTTCATGTCTCTCTCCTAAAACCAGCTACTCAAGTCCGTCATATTCCTGTTCCTCCCGCAATGTTAGTCGAAGGTCAGCCTGAATTTGAGATCCAGGAGTTCCTTGATTCTCGTTTGGTACGGGGTAAGCTCCAGTATCTTATTAAGTGGAAGGCCTTTGGCCCAGAAGAGAACAACTGGGTCTCAGTCGATGACATCAAGGCTGATCAACTCAGGAAGAAATTCCATCGAAAATTTCCTGAGAAGCCTGGGGGTCCAGTGACCCCCCTAGAGGGGGGGGTAATGTAATAATATTACCTGTGCGGCGGGGACGCCTGCCGCGTGGCTCCGTGGCGCTGGATCCAGCACCATCTTGATTTCTAGGGCGCGACTCTTAAAGGTACAGGCGCGCTGGCGTGATTACGCCAGTGCGCATTGGCGCGCGTTTTGGCGCGAAATTTGAAGGTCTTTAAGGCCCATTCATACTCCCAGCCAGTGCCCGTGATAGAACTTGTTTCTAGTGGTTCCTGAGCCTTGTGCGTCTGATCTGTTCTGTATCTAGTCTGTTTGATTACCCGTGTTTGACCCAGCCTGTTCCTGACTATTCTGCATTCTGTATCCTGACCCTCGCCTGCCTACGACAACTCTTCCTGCTTAACCCCTTGATTGACAACCCGGTTTGACCCTAGCCTGCCTGACGATTCTTGATATCTGCCTGCCTCGACCTTGCCTGTCTGACGATTCTCTTGCCTGCTCCATTTGTACCGTGACCTTCGGCCCAAAAGACTCTGCTAACAGCCGTGCCCCTTCAACAGCCAGAACATCTCGCCTTGCACCCCTCGTTAAGTCCAGGTGGCACCCAAGTAAGCTAGGGGTTCCTCCCGAAGCCCAACGGTGGTCACACTACTGGTGAAGCCGAGACCAGGGTGCTTGGCATTTGTTCTGGTATCGGGTGCCGGCCGTGACACTATCTTTAAGACAAACATGTTTACACAAAGTTCTTTAAGTAAATTGTATATATTTACATGTTTTTTCGCTGAACACCAAAAGACATCCAGGCTACTGTATGCTCATCTATGCTTTGCCATATTTGTGAAGTTTTGTGCATTGCTCATCACCTTCTACTCTGGGAACCTCACTGATGGAAATCTTCCAGATGAGGAAAACTAGAGCCAGTGGTGTAACTAGATGTTACAGAAAATAAATTTTAGGGCCCCCAACATAACAGGAGGTTGTCCTTTTTTACCAATATATGTTGATATTGCTCATTATTTCGGGCCTCATGTGGCCCCTATATTCCCCTCCCCCGCAGCCACAGGGTCTGCTCCTCTGTAGTTACGCCCCTGACTAGAGCAACTGGGAGGCTCTTTGGTTACTGGAGTTTGGAAACACAGAGGTCTTGTTTAGATGTATTACTGTATTACTGCATTAATACACATTAAGGAGCCGATTTACTAGAATTTGGATTTCTATTTTATTCACAAATCTTATTTTTTCTATAAAAAATTCTAGCACAATTCTAACTGCCATTTTGTAGACTGGATAGAATGTTCCCCCTTTACAGCCAACTGGAGACCATTTCAGATTTTTTATTTTTGCTGGCTTGATAACTACTATATTGCTTTTTTAACCTGCTGTCTGACCCTGGGTCAGGGCATGTAGACAGTTCAAAGCAACACATCTATTTGGTTAACGTGCTTAAGCTTGTATAGTAGCTCATGAATATTACAAGGACAAAGTGCTCCAATTAAAAAAAAAACAAAAAAACCTGCAAATAAAAAAATGCTTGATATGTATAATAAATGTATTAATACTTACACTGATGCTACTTGTATAAAGTTTCCACACCCAACACATATTTTCAACTGTAGCACTCCCTTGGGGCAATTAAATGATTACCTCAGTTGCTGTCAACATATTTCCATTCTAATTTCAAGAATCTATTAATATATTCCTTTTTCCACTTGATTTTATTGGCAGATGTGTGGAGTATGCTGTATTTCTAAAAATATGAATTCTTTATTTTAGGTGCCATAAATGAAAGCAACAAAATGTAGAAATAGTATAGGTAGCTAAAAAGTGTTTATTGTGTATGATTATACGAATGCAGAGTCAGTGCGCCTTAACACTATATGGGAGAACATAATATTAATGATAGTAATATTGTTGCATGCAAAGCTTTAAATTACCAAGACCAACAGAAAGGACAGGAAGAGACCAGTTAAAAGTAATACCCTCTTAACTTTTGCTGCAGCTTTATGGGAAATGTGCAAGGTATTTCTGGAGTGAGTTTTTTTTTGAGTTTGAGTTTTATGCTTCAAAGTCTGGTTAGGTTCTTCTTACCTTACCTTATATATCCTTTGATTCTCAGACTTATCTCCAGATATTCCTGGAACAGCCCCATGGATTATGATCTTCTTGTCTCAGTGACACATTTTGTATTACTGGGCACATCCTACAAAATACAGTAGAATTCCCTTTTATGTTTTTCAGGGGACCAGAAAAAAATGATGCAAAATCCAGGATGTATTATGCATAATATATAGGTGGGACCACAAAACAACAATGTAAAATGAGAGAAAACTTAAAATCACGGGATGTACATAAAATTGAGGTCTCATTGTTTTGTAAACCTGGTTGATCCAGAAAGTTGCAGTTTAGTTTATGTGCCATCCTTTATGTTTGCCCATGTGCAATAACCTGCAGCAACCAATAAGGTGTTCGCATTTAAACAGGTGACCAATACATTCTATGTGCTAATTGGTTGCACATGTTATTACATAACCTCCAGTTAAATATATATGTCTTCATCGCTTTCTGACATGACCAAGTTACATATACACTATAACCAAAGTATTCAGACACCTGACTGTCCAACATTTATGTCTCAAATCAAAGGTTATTGATATGGAATTGGTCTTTGCTTTGCTGTTGCTAAAAGCTTTTACTAACCTGTTAAAGGAGAACTAAACCCTTGATCCCTCCACCCCTCTCCAATGCTCGCTTCACTGCCCCCCAAGCTCCCTGCCTGTAGTATTTATTCTTTTTAGAAGTCTACTGACCTGAGTAGCAGCAGCAGGGTTCAAAGGGGCCATCTTGTGTCTGTTTTCTCATCATCTTCTGACCGTTGCCAATACAAATCTTGCGGGAGCATGCGCAGTAGAAGCTGATTCAGGCTTAGATTTAACTATGCATGTTCCTCCAAGATCAGTGGATGAAGTGAGCATTGGAGAGGGGTGGAGCGGGTCAATTGCTTCCCCTAGATTATGGTACATTGTTGGAAATCGATTGTGTTGAGCCATAAAGGCATTAGTGAGATTGTAAACTATATGGGACAAGGACCTTTTTCCTCTTGTCTTTTATCCACTTATCCACTTTATCCCACTTAATCTGGAAAGCAATTGCATTTTGCATTTATTTATATCCTCTATCTATCCTATAATTGTACCATTGTATTGATTCTGGTTTGTTGTCTAATTATATTGTTTAAATGTACAGGGCTACGTAAATAAATGTATGAATACATACTAGGATTGGGCTTAGCTCACATGCCTCTGAGTTTAAGTCTATCCCATGTCCCTTTTTCTACTCACTGGCTGTTTATTTGTGGTAAAGTTTAAACTGCAGAAAGGGCTGGGGACAGCAGACCCTTATTTTGGGCATGTGGGGCGTTATTTTGATGAAACAGTAAAGAAGGGTTCCTGAACTTTTGCCACAAAGTAGAAAGCAAGCATTTGTCATATATGTTATTGCACCGTGTAGCATTGATTTAGTCTTTCAGAACATGGGACCTTAGCCCAAACCATGGAAAACATCCCCAGGCAAACATTCCTCTTTCACCAAGCTGTATTGTCAGCATTATGGTAGTAATGTCAGGTATTTTCCTAACCAAGACTAAAAGGTGGTGAAATGCTGTTTTCCTATCACCATGTTTCCACTGCTTCACATTGCAGTGGCACATGGTGACTAGCAGAACCTCGGCATTTCACATGGTGATGTTAAGTTTGCCTTTAATAATCGTAATCATGTGACAAAATTACATCCTGAGCCTTAAACGCTTCAAACATCAGAATATTTACATTGCAATCCCAAAATAAAGAAGTCCAGGGTAAAATACCTATTAGCTGTGTTCCCAGGAAGCCAGATTCCATGCCTTTCTCATTTCTGAAACTGCTGTGGCAGCATCCTTGTGATTCACTTTCTTTCACTTCTCTTACACTTCCCAGGAGAATCTAATTTAAGTGTCATAATATTCCTTGCATTAATCTTACACTTGCACTTTGAAGTGCTAAGTGTGATGATCTAATTGCACATAGCATTTGGTGTCATAATTCTCCATTACTCTAACACCCGGACTTGATGTCTAACACATATATTTCGATTTCTGCTGTTTTTATATTACCTGGATGACTCGTTTATTAAGAAAAATATTTCTTTAAAGACACAATCCACATAATGTAAAAGATCAGGTCGGTGGAATCAGCTACAAGTGTAATATGTAATATATATATGGAACAACAATTTGACTTTGGTGGAGAGGTCCTGTTTTAAAATAAATACGGCTTTTTGTGTTGAATAATGTATACAGAATGTATTATTAAATCACACTGAATTAACAAATACAAATGGATTTTCTGATTCTGACTTTTCCATCCTCGGGGTATAATAAATTCTGAAAAATTTGTGATTTTTGAAAAATCCGATTTTATACTTGAAAACTCCATTTTTTTAGGGATTTTTGCATTCAGAGTTTAGTAAATAACCTCTAAATGTATTAACAGTAGTAGTAGTTTGCCAAAAATGAGTAGTAGTGGAATGGGCTATAGAGGGAATGGGAATAGGCTACAGAGCACAGCGGAGGTTATTTAAAAAAATCAAATTACCTGTGTCAGAATAGAACAAAAATATATGTAATTCTGCAATTGTTTTCCTAAAGATAGTCCGTTAGTGGGAATATACAGTAAAACTGACTATTGAATAGTGATGGGCGAATCTGTGCCATTCGCTAAATAATTCGTAAATTTACCACAAAATTCCAAAAATTTGTGAAACGCATTTAAGTTAATGGCCATCAAAATAATTTTGACGTGAGTGTCAATTTTTATAAGCGCGACTATTTGGTCCAAATGCAGTAAAGTCAATGGGCGTCCAAATAATTTTGACATGCACAATTTTTATGTGCCCGCAGACGAATTGTCTCCAGAGTTTCTTGAATTAATTTGGAAATTCACAGCAAATTTGTGTTTTTGCGAATTTATTCGCCCATCACTACTATTGAATCATCTCTCCACCTGTGCCTGTAATCCACTTATGATTCATTTGTGTAAATATACTTGTTAATAACTGAACAAAAAGTAACTTCAGGAATGTTTTGCATTGTCTGTTCTTCCATGATGTTACAGTTTGAACTTTCAAAATACCAGGAGGCAAATACCAGTGTCGGACTGGGACACCAGGGGCCCACCCAAAAACCTTTGACTAGGGGCCCATCAATTAATCTTAGACCAGGGGCCCACTCTTAGTACTATTATTCTTCCTTTCCTCACTCATCTATTCTCCTTTTCTTTACATACTATAATCTATTATTCCATCTATGTAGTCACTTTGTTCTCATAGAAATAGGGAATGGCCATGAAATAGGCCAAATGTTTAGCAGTATAAGGGCCCACTGACACCTGGGCCCACCGGTACTTTTCCTGGTATCCCTATGGGCCAGTCCGACACTGGCAAATACACTAAAGGGCAAATCTTCGCCTGTGAAAGCTTCGCCATATTTTGTGGCACTTCACCAAGTGCAAATTCGCTACGTCTATGTTAATTCACTAAAATGCGAAGTTGCGTCTTGGCAGCCAAACGATGGCAAAGTTTCGCTGGTGTTAATTCGTGAGCATTTCATAGCAAACATTCGCTAACATTCATTTCTGCCTAGCAAAACTTCATTAGTACACTGGCGCTTAGGTCAAATTGAATAGGGAGGGTACATATAGCTCGTATATATATAGGAGCAAATGCTTGAAGTGGCCACTTCTTATTAAAAATGTTCAAGGAAGCAAAATAAAGACAAAAGAGATCCTCAAATGCCCACCCTAAAACAAATGTGGCTTGCCCCTCAAATGGTTAAAAATAAGGTTGAATCAAATTTTTTAAATACAACCCCGCTTTAAAATATGAAAAAACGCCAGCTTTTTTTTAACATTCTGATAACTTTTCCACATACAAGATATGATGTCACTGACATAAGATTGAAAAGGATGAAGCTTCATTTTATCAGTTCACCAGATCTAAGGTGGCGAAGGAAACTCTGGTGAAAGGGGTAACTTTCTGTAAAAATTAACACTTTAGTGAATTTGCAGAGTAACGATCATTCGCCAGGGCAAAAATTTGCCTGGCGATAGGACGCGAAAATGTGCTAGCGAGGGTCTCTTTCACTAGCGTATTGTCCTCTACGCCTGTTTGTAAATTGACAATATCCCTGCGGATGTGATTTCTGGTAAATTTTCGCTAGCAACGACCACTTTGCCCTTAGTAAATCTGGCCCTATATGAGATAATATTTAAAAATTAGATTATAAATCCTATATAGGGAAACAATTTTCCATTCTTCATCTCACGCTGTATACTGAATTCCAGCAGCACTGGGTGACAAAATAATATGTGCTAGTGTTCCAAAGAAGGCAAAAATGCACTTATAATGAACATATACATATTCAATTAGGTGTTATTTTTTGTATCTGTAAAGAAATGACCGTATAACCCATTTAGCTCTTTGCCTCAGTCCTTGCTACAGTACTTTCTTTGAGTTTTTCTCATTCTCCCGGCATGATTCTATTTAATCCTCCACATGTTTTATAGCATATATAGTCAACTTCATCTATAACCTTTTTGACTGCATAAAGTATTTACAAATTATGCTTCCACTCAGGTGAACAATTGCACTGGTTGGGTTTTGTAGACATTATAACCGTATTGTGTATTTAGGGAAAGTATTTAATATACAATGGTTACTATAAGTATATACTACATATAAAATGGACATGGAGCTGATTGGCATGGGGGGGAATTATGTGAAGTTTGCACTGGCTAAGTGGTTCATATCTACTGTCAGACAGTACATGAAATGTGAGTGACTTCTTATTAGGAATTACAACATCACTACATCAAGAGAATGTAATGAAAACCTCAGAGTATGCACCAGACATCTCTGTCAAAGTAACATTAATGCAGGTCTTTTACAGATAAGCGACTGATGATTACCAGCATAAAAAAGCAAGTCCTTTTATAATTATGGATGTTAGGCTGACAGTTTTGTGTGATTCTCTCTTTCGTCTTTCCCTCGTACTCTTGCTCTCTCAGTCATTCACTTGATGTAGCCACACAGGGGGTAATGGCCTGTCCTTTGGTTCAGATGACCTTTTAAGCTACAGTGTGACAAAGGTTAATGGCTCGCCTCATGTATTACACATTGTTTGGCTCATATTCAGCCTCAGAAAAGGTTATCCATCAGCATTATGGAGATGCTGACAAAATATTTTTGAAACTCAGTTTAGAAGTCATGAGGACTATCAGGCGGGCTTTATAATAAGATAGGGTGGGATCTGTAGCTTTACATTTCTTGAAATGCTAATGTAAAAACATGGCATACTATGTAGAGGTGTGAGTACAGTTGCATTAACCATTTCAGAATTAAAGCAACTCGAGAGTCTCTATATCTGTGTATGGTGTGTGGCAAAGACATGCTGCTCAAAGCAAAGTAATAAAAGTTTCCTGCATTTATTTAATACCCGCACCCTCAACTGCATAGGCAGAGGTTGATTTTTTTTTTTTGTTGTTTAATAAGACATATACAGGCTGAATTAAAACAATGTTAACAGATTTGCTGTTGGTCCAAATACCCCCTTAACTTCATTGGGGTTGTAAAGAGGTGCAGGTGGGAGTCCTTTTCTTTAAAAAAAATCTTATTATGTTTTACAAGCATTGGAATCAGTGTATTCCATTGTAAGTACTCACTGAGCACTCACTGACAGGCAGACAGCTAATTTACTGTGTCAATAATCTCAAGCACATTGAACAATAATAGAAGAGAGTATTAGCATCACTATCCTTTGATACAATGTATGTAGTGAGTGAGACATACTGGTGTAATTTGGGTGGGTGGTGGGTACTCATCCCCAGCACACCAAGTACTGATACACCAGGCACAATTT
Source organism: Xenopus petersii (assembly GCA_038501925.1). Taxonomy (NCBI): domain Eukaryota; kingdom Metazoa; phylum Chordata; class Amphibia; order Anura; family Pipidae; genus Xenopus; species Xenopus petersii. The sequence continues at coordinate 70,905,814 of CM076675.1, read as the reverse complement.
GTCAAATGAGATGAAATGCATTAGGATTAGGATGCATCCAGGGTAAATATCTTGCAAATTTCATTTATAATTGTCACGATTGGCTCCCTAATAGGGATGTAGCGAACTGTTCGCCGGCTAACTAGTTCGCGCGAACTTCGACTGTTCGCGTCCGCCGCAAGTTCGCGAATGTCGCGCGACGTTCGCCAATAGGCGTTCGCGTCAAAATCGTTCGACCATTCGACCATTCGATCGCTAAAATCGAACGATTTTCGTTCGAATCGAACGATCGAAGCCATTGGATTGAATGAAATCATTCGATCCAATGGCTTCGATCGTTCGATTCGAACGGAAATCCTTCGATCGTTCGAATTGAACAATTTTCGGATGTTCGAAGTTCGCGAACTGTTCGCGAACTGTTCGCATTTTTTGCCGGTGTTCGTGAACGGCGTTCGCGAACACATTGTCGGCGGTTCGCTACATCCCTACTCCCTAAATCCAGAAGAGCTAAGTAGTGATGGGCGAATTTGCGAGTTTGCAAAACAGGGAAAAATTTGCGAAATGCCGGCATCTCGTTTTGGACGCCAGCAAAAATGCACCAGCGTCCAAAAAAACAGATGCCGGTGTCCTTTTTTTTGGATGCCGACGAATTTTCGCAGCAGTTTCGCGAATTTATTCGCCGACGGCGATATGTGATAAATTTGCTTGACTACTTGTGATAAATTTGCTTGACTACTTGTACACAAGTTTGTTTTGCAGAGTGCTCTCCTCATTTCTTTACAAATCAAGTTACAGATATCAGGATACCGGTGACCTGATCGAGGAAAGTTGCACCCTTCTCCTGAACCAAGCGGGCGGAGCGTTTTGGGGCATTATACTTTCTGGATATCGCCAATATATGTACATGACCCTCAGAACATATATTAGAATGAATATGTAGAATGTATATTTTGCTCTTCTTTTCACACTCCTATAACTCTACTCCTTTTTTAGCAATCTTGTGTTTATAGCTGGTAATGCAGTGGTGTAACTATAGGAGGACACAGGGACACATGGTGAACCAATATTTTCCCTTGGGTATTACATAGTTACAGTACATAGCTAATTTGGGTTGAAAAAGACCAAAGGCCATCAAGTTCAACCCCTCCAAATGAAACCCAGCATCCATACATGGGCACATTCACACTGACCCCTCATACACTCACATAAACTATATATACAAATATCTATATTAATTGTAGATTTTAGTATCACTTAAGCCTTGAATATTATGCTTGTACAGGAAATCATCCAAGCCATTCTTAAAGGCATTAACTGAATCAGCCATCACAACAACACCCGGCAGTGCATTCCACAACCTCACTGTCCTGACTGTGAAGAACCCCCTACGTTGCTTCAAATGAAAGTTCTTTTCTTCTAGTCTAAAGGGATGGCCTCTGGTGCAGTGATCCTCTTTATGGGTAAAAAAGGTCCCCTGCTATTTGTCTATAATGTCCTCTAATGAACTTGTAAATAGTATTCATGTCCCCTTGTAATCAACTTTTTCCCATCTTGACAGTCTATATTGCACTCTCTCCAGCTCATTTATATCCTTCTTATGGACCGGAGTCCAAAACTGCACTGCATACTCCAGATAAGGCCTTACCAGGGACCTATAAAGGGTACAATTATGTTTTCATCCCTTGAGGTAATGCCCTTTTTTATGCAGTACTTTATTTGCTTTAGTAGCCACAGAAAGACACTGCCTGGAATTAGACAACTTATTATCTACAAAAACCTCCAGATCCTTCTTAAGTGCATAATCTTGCATTTATCAACATTGAACCTCATTTTCCAGTTTGTTGCCCAGTTTTCCAACTTAGTCAAATCACTCTGCAAAGTTACAGCATCCTGCATGGAACCTATAGTTCTGCACAATTTCGTATCATCTGCACATATACAGTAGAATCAATACTTTTAATGCCCACCTTCAGATCATTAATAAACAAGTTTAAAAAAAAAGAACCAAGGACAGACCCCTGTGGTTTTCCACTAACAACACTGGACCAATTAGAAAATGTGCCATTTACCACCACTCTCTGTAATCTTTCATTCAACCAATTCTCTATCCAGGTACAAATACTATGTTCCAGGCCAATATTCCTTATTTTAACTATTAACCTTCTGTGTGTTACTATATCAAAAGCTTTAGCAAAGTCCAAGTATATTACACCCACTACTATCACAGAGTCAAGGTTCCTGCTCAAGATCTTTGATGCATAAAACCATGCTGGCACAAATCCTAGTATTACTATTTGCAATGAAGCCAAGTATTGTATCCTTTAATTCCCCTTCCAAAAGCTTTTCTACCACTGACGTCAAACTAACCGGCCTATAGTTTTGAGGCTGAGAACAGGATCCCTTTTTGAATAGCAGCACCACATTAGCAATTTGCTACCATGGCACCATGCCAGACCTCAATGAATCCAAAAAAAATAAAAAAGTAAAATGAGTAAAATGAAAAAAGTAAAGAGGTTTGGAGATCACAGATCAGAGATCACAGAGTCTGCGTCTGTTTTGTGAATTGGTGATGTCCCTGTGGGTGGGATTTCTGGCTACAATTCACTAGTGTGAGACACTTTGCCCTTGGATTTAAAACTTCTTTGACTCTGTTGACTATAAAAAGGAGATTTTGTGTACTCACCGTTAAATCTCTTTCTCTTCAGTCGCTTGGGGGACACAGGGACAGTGGGGTATAGCTGGAACCACTAGGAGGCAGGACACAATAAAAAAATAGAAACTTGACCCCTCCTCCTCCTGCTATATCCCTCCTCTGTAGGCAGAGACACTCAGTTCGTACCAAAGGAGAAACAGGAGGTTATCAATAATCAAAAGAAAATCTGATAACTAATTACAAGAAGAACAGTCTGAAGCCAAGAGAAGGCCTCTATTCAGGGAGGGAAGCCCTGTCCCCCCCAAGCAACTGAAGAGAAAGAGATTTAACGGTGAGTACACAAAATCTCCTTTTCTCTAGGTCTGCTTGGGGGACACAGGGACAGTGGGGACGTACCAAAGCTGTCCCCTGAATCTAGGGCGGGAAGTAGAGGCCTACGTGGAACCAGCCACTGCAGCCTGAAGTACCTTCCTGCCATAGTGGGTGTCAGATGCCACAAGGTGCCAAACTGGTAAAATTTGGCAAAAGTATGGATTGAAGTCCACGTTGCAGCCTTGTTCCGCTGAGGCTTATTTTCGAAAAGCCCTCTGGCGGAATGTGCCCTGATTGATCTGGGGGAACCTGACCCTGTGATGAATAGGATCTCTGGATGGCCTGCTTTATCCATCAGGATATGGTGGTCTAAGGACAAGGAGTCCGATAGACGGATGTCCTCGACACCGGTGCAGGTAAAACTTGAGGGCCCTAACGGGGTCGAGGGTGTGCAGTGCTGCTACCTTCGCATTGGAAAGGGATGAATTGTAATGAAATAAAAATAAAAGAGCAAAATAAATAGTAAAATACTCCTGAATGCAGGAGACGGTCCTAACCTCCTGAGGACACAACGAAACTGAGTGTCTCTGCCTACAGAGGAGGGGTATATCACGAGGAGGAGGGGTCAAGTTTCTATTTTTTTATTGTGTCCTGCCTCCTACTGGTTCCAGCTATACCCCACTGTCCCTGTGTCCCCCAAGCAGACCTAGAGAAAAAAACTGTTCATAACAAACCTGGAAATGATTGATGTACAATCACAAATACTTTTTAAACAGCTTGCAACAGTTGCTTAATAACTACACAGTACTGCCAGTGACAGACAATATTTTGCATACATGGCTAGAACATTTTATTAATCATAACAAATAATCTGCAGTTATCACTTACTAGAAAATGTCTGTGATACACTTTTTCTTGACAATAGCAGAGGCAATGCAAATCTCAGGGAGGCAACATACTGTATATGCATTCAAGCAAACAACGCATGGGGTAAAACGGGTCAGTGGTCGTTTGCACAGTAAGCTCTTGTGTGAGCCCTGGGAATATGAAGCAGCGTATATTGTCAGCCTATTTAGGTGTTGCATTTGCAGCCTTCTTCTCAGATAGACAATGAATTCCAAGCCTTAGCATTTATCATTGTTCACGATGAAGGTGAGATTTAACCCCTTTTGTTGGCTAATCGCTAGCAATTTTCTTTATAATCCCAACTATGTATTATATACGAGTAATCATTGTACCAAAATGCTCACCTACTGTCTGTTATGAAACTATGTGAAGTAGACTAATTGCAATAAGCAATAATTCATAATCCATTAAGATTAAATATATATAGCCCTAACTTGTCTTAAAGGGGCAAATACCAACTTTTGAGGTTGAGCGTGGGCAACAATAGACCCTTGTTCAGGAGGAGGGGCTTTAGCTACTGTATGTTGATGGAGTATGTGAGGGTGTTGAACTACACCTCTATACTGCCACAAATGTTTAACAATAGAAAAGGGACATTTTGCAAACAAAATAACTCAATGCTTTATTCAATTAAAGTGCCACAGGGTTTCAATACTCACAGCACATGAAGTAGTAGTAACAAATGCCACGTACAGTCAGGTGTAGCAGACACAGCACAGAATGGCATCACTGAAGGAATAGCAGGGGGAGTTACATTAGATCAGTATTTAAGGACATTCAAGAGGATTCAGTACAACTTGATGCAACTCATTCATCTAAGAAAGAGAAATACCAAAATAAATCTAAAACCCCTTTTATTTACTGTTGCAATATTATTTAGATTGTCAGTACCTCATGTGGCCAGGATCCCTAAAATAGACGTGGAACAGGAATGGAACAATAAACTGTTTCCCTTGTCAGTACTGTGGTCCCTTTACTATATACAAACAGGGCCTCTGGGAGAGCTACTCCCGTCTTTCCTCCTTGTTGGAGCTGAAATGCTGTTCTTGATAACTAAAGCTCACTGACTCATACCTAAGGAGTGCTATAATAGTGGCTATCCTGCACAATAGCTAACCTTGTTCACATGGTCCCTGTTACCCAACTTCTCTATAGGGGTTGTCCTTTTAGGGCCTGGAATCTTGTTGACTCCAGGCTAAGTAGACATCAACCCAGATCAACTGCTGAAGGCCAAAGAGGAAGGATCTCCCCCTGCCAAGCACTATGTTCCAGTGAGGCAGGATATCGTTATCAACCTGATACATGAACTGCGTATGCAAAATAAGTACAAATGGTTACATGGGTTTTAACCCAGCAACATGAAAATGAGGTATTGGTAGGGAATGAAGCCATTGGTGCCATTTATCCAATGGGTCCCTACCTATATTTCCTGCAATAATACCATACAATTATATTTGCCATTTGTCCATGATTTCCAAAGACCAGTGATATTTTTCCCATTTTATCTTTTAACCCTGAAAATGCCCAGAGCTGACAGTCTTCCAAAAGATATTTCAATTATGGAACTATCAAAAATCAAGAAATTATTACCATCAGAAGGTTGACATTTTTGAGGTTTTAGAATTACTTTTTGAAACGTTCAGCACATTTTTTCTTTTGTACTTTTTTTATTCGGAACGTTTAATAAATTGAATGACAATAATGGTTTTAAGTTTTTAGAGGTTTTGAGTTTAGCCATGGTTTCAAAAACCTTTAAAACCACTAAAATCCAACCTTTATTCTGGATAGCAGGTCCCATGCCTGTATATAGACTCCCACATTTTCTTTAAATGGTAATAATTGTATTGTTTAATTGTGTTTTTAATAAAACAAAAAGAAGCATTTTATAGACTATGCTACTCCAACAAATCATATAAATTATATTTTTTTATTGGAGGGTTATATGTATGCATTACTGACAAACATGATAAAAACACAAATACAAAAACTGGTCTAAACATACATACAATCTTATTTATTAATCCAAGTGCACTGACTAAACCAACAGAAAAAAAAATATTAAAATTTCCATACCAGCATATTAAAAAGTAACTCATAATTAAAAGTACTGAGTTTTTGTCACTGTTTTATTTTTCACATTGCATTTTTTTAATTTTTTTGACTTAATTTTTTAGTTAGTAGTTGCTGTATTTCTCATATGCAGAGCGAAAGAAGTAATGAAAAAAATCTATATTTTATAAACTCTGACTTTGTTGGGTGCCAGTGCAATACTCACTGTTGGAACCTTCTTCAATCGCATTAAATGAAATCCAAAATTCGCTCTGCTCTATTAGTGATAATATAACAACCTGCTCTATGTGAGGCAAATTATTTGATACAAATGTAATTTGTGCTATTGAGGTAATTTTTTAGGAGATGTCTGAAATAAGGTAAAATCCGTGATACAGAATACAGACAGTTTCAATGTTTTATCCAATTGCATTAAAGTCAATGGGCGTGCATTAATTTTCACTGGTGTCAAAATTGTCACCGGCGTCAAAAAAATCTTTTTTCACTGGCGAATTTTCACCACAGTTACGTAAATTTATTTGGGAAACGCGGAAAATCGCATCAAAATTCGTGCCTGGTGAATAAATTCGCCCATTACTACACAAAACTATACCAGCGCTGTACCTTGTTCTAGACACTCGCTAAATTAATTATTCCATTAACACAGTATTTTGCTAATCACAGAGATATTAGAACTTAGTGTGAAATATTGTTGCTACTTGCCCTGTGTTTTTTACCCACAATACATTTCAGTGTAATTGTCCACACTGAAAAATTTTCATTTGCCTGATTCATCAACATGGGGACAAAAGTTGCATCTGCTTCTTGAAACAGATGCGAGATGTAGTGGCATCTACTGTATAAAGTTGTTCCTGTGTGCTCAGCATTAATAACACTGTTTGTGCAAGACTTTACTACTGTGAGTATCTATAGGCACAACTTGCAAAGGCAACCCTGAAATTACTGGCTGCTGAATGGCGGTTTAATTACAGGACGATTTGTTTTATTATGCAAAACAGGCTTAACTGGCATATGGCACATAGTTATGGTTTTATGTCCATTTTTGCTCCTACCACCATACCTTTGAATTGTTTACAAGCCCTATTGTCTGAAGATGGCCTGAGTGACAGAAACATACTGCACCTCTAGCTTTAGAAGCCTGAAAAAATTCGTAAAAAAATGTGACGTTTTTCGAAAACCTTAACTGGAATGAGTTTACCACTCCAGAATTCCTTTTGTGCCATCTTAACCTTAGACCAGTATTTAAAGGAATAGTTCAGTATGAAAATAAAAACTGGGTAAATAGGCTGTGCAAAATAAAAAAATGTTTCTAATATAGTTAGTTAGCCAAAAATGTAATATATAAAGGCTGGAGTGAACAGATGTCTAATAAAACAGCCAGAATCCAACTTCCTGCTTTTCAGCTCTATAACTCTGAGTTAGTCAGTGACTTGAAGGGGGGCCACATGGTACATTTCTGTTCAGTGAGTTTGCAATTGACCCTCAGCATTCAGCTCAGATTCAAAAGCAACAGAAATGACCCATGTGGCCCCCCTTCAAGTCTCTGATTGGTTACTGCCTGGTAACCAGGGTAACCAGTCAGTGTAAACCAAGAGAGCTGAAAAGCAGGAAGTAGTGTCCTGACTGACTTGTTATACATCAAATCACTCCAGCCTTTATACATTACATTTTTGGCTAACTAACTATATTAGAAACATGTTTTATTTTGCACAGGCTATCTATTTACCCAGTTTTTATTTTTACACTGAACAATTCCTTTAAGGACATTCAAGAGGATTCAGTACAACTTGATGCAACTCATTCATCTAAGAAAGAGAAATACCAAAATAAATCTAAAACCCCTTTTATTTACTGTTGCAATAATGAACCATTTGTTAAGAAACTCCAGTAACTATCTGAATTAATGTCCTGATGTACTTCATACTCCTCTTAATTCTTAATATTTGCTGCCTGCTGCAAACCTTTAATTTCTCTAATTAGAGTTGTTCACAAATGTTATTATATATGCTTTGTGTAGTAAGCTGCCACCACCATAACTACTATCAAGCAATTGTCTGCTGCTCAAGATTCAATCACTGAGCCCCTGCATCATTTCCTTTAGCTTCTGTACTCTGGTTTTCTAGGCAGGAGCTTTTTAAGAAGCAAAATAAAGACAAAAGAGATCATCTAATGTCCAAGACATGAGCCCACCCTAAAACAGATGTGACATGCCCCTCAAATAGTTAAAACAAAAATTTGTAATGGTTACAACTTTTAAATACAATCCCGCTTTAAAATAAGAAAAAACTGCAGCGCACTTTATCATTTTGGCATACAGGATGTTACTGATATAAGATTGAGGAGGATGTCATCTTATCAGTTTTCCAGGTCTAAGCTGGTGAAGGAAACTCTGGCAAAAGAGGTAATGTTCTATAATATTCACACTCTAGTGATTTTGTGGAGGAACGATCGTTCACCTGAGCAAAAATTTGCCTAGCAATAGGGCATGAAACTGCGCTAGCGACTGTCTCTTTAGCAAATTGTCCTCTATGCCTGTTAGTAAATTGGCAGGGCTGGATTTCCTTATCATGTGCCCCTAGGACGCGCCCCTTTTTCGCAATGTCCTAGCGCCCCTGGGCCGTGTGGTCCTAGTGCCGGCACAGCCCCCACCTCGCAAGCAAGCGTCCCCAGTGCTCCACAGAAAGTGGCTGGGCGGCATGCCACCCCTCACTTTTTGCCGCCCTAGGCCCGGGCCTTTGTGGCCTCACCACAAATCCGGGCCTGTAAATTGGCAATGTCCCTGCGGATGAGATTTCTGGCAAATTTTCACTAGTGACATCGACTTTACCGCTTAGGAAATCTGCCCCTATGGGGCATATTTATCAAGGGTCCGCATTCGGCCACATTCGAATCGTACAAATCGAAGGAATGCATTCAATCGAATTTGATTCAACGTTTTTCTTAAAAAAACCTTTGATTTTTCAAAGTCCACCAATTGACAACAGATTGGTTCTAGGAGGTCCCCCATAGGCTTAAATAGCAATTCGACAGGTTTTAGATGGTGAATGGTCAAGGTCGAATTTTTAAAGAGACAGTACATGGTAAATTTCGATATTCAAATTTTTTAATTTTTTTCAAATTCAAATCGAATTTGGACCATTCCCAATTCGAAGTAAACAAATAAATAGCTCGAAATTCTAATTTTTTTTCTTTCGAAAATTCACCTCCACCTTTGATAAATCTGCCCCTATGTGTACACATAGAAATGCAGTGTTTCTTTTGACAGATGAATAGGAGCAACATTACTATTTATATGAAATTTCTGATAAAGCCTACTTAGTTTTAACCTTTCTTTCTCTTTAAGCACAGAACAGAAAGTAAATGTAATAAGTGGTAACAAATGTAAATAAAGTACAGTTTGTGTCAGGTTTCTGAACATCATACCCCAAATATACACGTAGTTTAGTCAAACTTTATTCTATCCTGATATGTGCTACAAATAGAGTGGGAGGCAAAGATGCTACAAATGCAATTCCTAAATATGTTACATGACAAACTACTGTATATGAAAAATGTGCCTATTAAAGATATTTGGCGGATGAAATGTGCTCATGCCATGTTTGATTATGGAGTTGCTCTGACAGATTTGGAACTTTTTGAATTCACAGGAGATAAAACACAGTCACTAGAAACTCTTGAGGAATCCTCTCTGAAAGAAGTTAACCTGCAGCAGAAAATGTAGGACTTAGAAAATATATTAAAGTTAAATATGTGCCTAGAGGGATGCATTATTTTGTTTTTGTTCACATGTACAGTATGTTCACATGTACAGTATTTTCCTATGTAGGGACCCATAGAGTTAATGTGTCACCATGACTTCCTTACACTTCCTGATCTCCCTAGTTGCTGGGCAGATGCCCATGTAGCTAGTTGTAATTTACATATCCAAGTTATTGGCTGGGAGGCACTGTGACCACATCCTGTCACACTTTGGTATAGCGAGTGAGAAGGGATGGATCTTCCTCTTTGACTGCTGGATGTTGTTCCCAGGCTTTAAGATGTGCCTATAGTAAAGGGACTACATTGTATAGGGTGTCTTCTCCCTGACCACTTTGCTGGGTGAGATCCAGACCACGTGTGAGGTATTTCTGCCTGGAGGTGCTGTACTGCCTTGACTACACCCTCAGGAATGCTCCTGCATCTGCCTCTGAAGTTCTGTCTGAGCTGTGTGCTTATATATTCTGCAAATGCCTCTGTACTGATATAAGTAACCTGTGGATCATTTGTCTCTGACAAATAAAAATTTGTTCTGTTTGATTGCAAGAACCTCCTGGCACCTATTTATTTATTGGTTAAAGCACAATAGCCTGAGGGAGTTGTAGTTTCACTACACTGCACCTTCATTTCTTACACTTTGCGAAGGCACTGCCTTAAGTGTTAGAGTCCAGTGTAACACATGCTCTAGTATACTAGCTAGTGATTAACCCCATTGGTGTAAATAGCCCAAGTTAGCGTTACACATATATGACAATAGACTTAGTAAAGACTTGAAGCCATGTTCTAACTCAGTTCTAGTGTCAAAATCTGACTGCTAATTTCCAGTGGAAGCAATATGATTCAATAAAACTCAATATTGATGGGTCGTATAATAACTTGAGGTTCTGAAGGACAGAAAATTGTCTGAAAGTTTTTTTGACCCAATACTTGGCTTTGTATTAATTATGTACCACAATTCCACAATAGTTAACAATTCCACTATCGCCCCCTCTCCCCAGGCCCGGTGCCTTGGGGTTATCCTAGATTCTGCCCTGTCATTCACTCCTCATATCCAGTCACTTATCAAATCATGTCACTTCCACCTAAAGAACATATCCAAAATACGATCATTTATCACCCAAGACGCTGCCAAAATTCTTATTCACTCTCTCATCATATCGCGTCTAGACTACTGTAACTCGCTTTTAATTGGCCTCCCCCTCCAGAGACTGTCACCTCTCCAGTCCATAATGAACACTGCTGCGAGGCTCATACACCTCAGCAACCGCTCCTCCTCTGCCTCGCCATTCTGTCAATCCCTGCACTGGCTTCCGTTACCTTTCAGAATCAAATTCAAATTAATGACACTGACTTTCAAAGCACTTCACAACTCTGCTCCACCCTACATCTCTGAACTCATCTCTATATACTCACCCACTCGCTTACTACGCTCCTCTACTGACCTCCTACTCAACTCTTCTCTCATAACCTCCTCACATGCTCGCATTCAAGACTTTGCAAGGGCTGCACCCCTCCTCTGGAACGCTCTCCCACGGTCTGTCCGACTTTCTCCCACCCTTTCTACTTTCAAAAAATCTCTGAAAACGCACTTCTTTCGAGAAGCCTACCCTCACTCCGCTTAACTACCAAACGCAACACCACATACAATACCACATTTCTCACCCACTTACTTCGATCTTGCCCCCTCCCACACCTTGTGTATTACTCCCTCCCCTTTAGACTGTATGCATATGCATAGGGCCTTCCTCACCTTTTTGTACCTGTATTGATTGTGATGTCTGTTACTCCATATATTCTATATATGTAATTTGTGTGATGTAGTTGTATAATCACATTTACTTTACAGTGCTGCGCAATATGTTGGCGCTATATAAATACATGTTAATAATAAATAATAATAATAATAACAATAAGAGGCGCATTAAACTGGATCATGGAGATGCATTATAAATAGCATGGGAAATGGGGATGCAGCTTTTGGGTCCAGCACAGGGGCGCTTCTATAATGAGGCCGTCTGAGAATCTCACCTCAGACGGAAAAATGTGGGTCAGTTCAAGGGGCGGCATTTGGACTGCTGCGGTAAGTAAAAAACTTGCTTTGCAAATGTAAATATGCGCTGCGTGTAATGCACCTGCCCCTTCACGTTCAGTCAGTTCCCTCCTGCTGGCTGCTGCCCCTTACTAGTCCTGTGATGTGCGGAGTGTGGTGCCAGTCAGTGCCTCACGTGACGTGACGTGTGTGTAACATGCTGCGCTCCCTGCATACGTGACGCTGGTGACATCACCGGCTCCGCACGTATCTCCAGGGCTGGGTCTGCGACTGTGCGTGTGTTGGCTTTTGGAGACTGGAGTTTGGACTGTAGTGCCTGGACCTGGTGGTGCCATGGTGGCTGGCTGCTGCGTCTGTCTAGGGCAGCAGGCATTGTGTGAGGCAGAGTTTATTCACAAGAACCAGGTACTGTACTTACAGAATGAATATTTGGAATAAATAATATAATAGTTGTACTGCCTGTCTGTTATTTGAATTATCCACTACCATTACACTGTGTGTGTGTCATCAAAAAGCCAGCATTTATAATAAGTCAATAATAGTGGCTTAAGTTAAAAATAGTGATGGGCGAATTTATTCGCGAGGCGCGAATTCGTGGTGAATTTGCGTGATTCGTCAAATATGGCCGCCGGCATCAAAAAATGCGAATTTGGGCGCAAATTCGCCCATAACTAGTTAAAAAAAAAGTTTAAAAAAAATGTAAAAAAAAGTTGAAAAAAGATGTATGTTCCCTGGTCAATGCATAAAGACGAAATTCAATGTTTTTTGGAAATCAAGGACGAAATTTACTAAAGGGCAAAGTGGCTAACGCTAGTGAAAATTCGCCAGTGTGACGTCATTTTGGCACTTTGCCGATTTACTAACGGGTGCTGGCGTAAATTCGCTAGCGAAGTAGACATACTCTTGCGCTACTTCGCACGCTAACGCCAGGAGGAGGGACGTAACTACGCTAGATAGGAGGATCTTCAAAAATAGTTGAAAATTTTTTCTAAGTCCCAAAAATGACTAATCTTATTTGAATTGTTTACTGGTTAGTGTTCTCTATTTTTATTGTTAGTAATGACTATGGGAGTTTTATTTCCTGTACATTTCTTGTGTGATAACAGCCTACTAGTAAAATAATTATTTAAAGGTTAAAAAAAGACAGTACCAAGTATCTACAAAGTATCCATATACTTTATTAACTTTAGGGACAGCATGGTAACACATTAAGGGTAATTTACCTATCCTGTATAAGAAAGGCATGGTGTGTGGGGGCGTGACATGGGGCGTGGCACGGGGGCGCATTGCCTCAGGCAGCAGAAAGGTCAGAATCACCCCTGGCCCAGCACATATGCTAAGAAATATTATTGGTCTAGACAATGCAAGGATCATATTTCTACTGGTTAACGTCCCTTCTGTTTAAAGTTCTACAATGGAGATAAGAAATGGAAGTTTGCTGGATATAAACATATTTCCATGCTCACAGTTTCAGGTGCAGAACATTTATGAATACTTATGCAGAGATGTCTTTCTTTCTGAGTAAATAATTCTGCTGGGACCATAGGTGAATGGTGATTATTTTTTTGGGGTAGCCTAAGTCTAATGTTACTTCAACAGTTTCTTCACCATTGGTTACTTCAAAATTTCCACTGGCAGAGAAACAGCTAATCCAGTCCCATATTATAAGTATTGGCATAAGTTGTAATTCACCTGTCTGAGCACATGGAGGATTTTTGTCTAAATGCACTACAATCTGAAATCTGTCCCATACATGATCTGACTTAAGAGCTACTAACTGATACTCCCACAGACTGCCTGGTTAACTACTAAATAATTCTCCACTTGCCATGGATGACTTGCCGACTTTCCACTTGCCAGACTATCATAGAACTCTCTAATCAAAATGATAGAAAAAGTTCAACCATTCAGATAGGTGTGGGCTGAAACTCACAGAGTATGAAAGTGTCATCTGGTCACAATGGTCCCATAATGACTCCATCACACCTTCACAATTTCAGCTAACACCTACCTGAATAGTTCAATGGAACTAGCATTGACCATTATGTTTTGTGCCAATAACCCCTTGCAATAACTCCTTCCAAAACCACTTATCCAGGATGAGTTGCAATGAAATGGATCAACAATTAGGCAAGTTAAAATAGTGTTCAAAGGTTGAACGTGATGGACGTGTGTCTTTTTTCAACCTAACTTACTATGTTACTATGTAAGTTGCACATACCAGACAACCAGGTGGAGGATTACCTGCAAAATCTCATGAAGACATTACTGGAGTCACCAGGTAGTGTTTGTTTTTCTAAAGACACTAGTCAACAGCACCCTCTGTCCCTCCCCCAGACAAGCTCAAATAGACACATTGATGAGACAGAGGATTTTTTTTAGGCAAACAAGTTTTGGGAGGCTTAGCCTCTCCAAGCCGTAATGAAAATCTGCCTATGCCTGGGACCACTTGTCACTCCCTTAGAAAACAAAATTAAATTTGCTCAAAAGACAAGTGCAATTACATTTATAGAAAATACATATGATCCTTATATTATAGTAATGCTTAAAAATAAAGAACTTGTATGTCAAACAAGGCTAGGAATAGAGGTATGTAGGCAAAGCATCTACCTTGAGAGCGCTAAGGGGGCGATTCGTGACTTCATGATTTGTGAGTAGTGATGGGCAAAAAATTTGCGAAACGGCGCCGGCGTCTCGTTTTTGACACCAGCGTCCATTTTTGACGCCGGCGCCCATTTTTGACGCCGGCGTCCGTTTTTGACGCCGGCGTCCGTTTTTTCAGAAAATTTTTTTTTTGACGCCAGCAAATTTTTGCCGCAAATTTTCGCGGGTGTTTTGCAAATTTATTCGCTGGCGGTGAATCACGCAAATTCACAGTGAATTCGCGCCTGGCAAATAAATTCGCCCATCACTACTTGTGAGCAATCATGAAGGAAAGCCCTAAAGCTATGTTTAAGCACAGGGGCTGCATGACAAGGGATCCGAATGACCAGCAGCCAAATTAGACTGGTCTAGGTTAGAGATGGGCAAAATCACATGTGGCTGCATTTATGTGAGAAGGAATTAACTAAAGCAGAAGATGGCTGGGCCCAGGGGTAAAATCAGAGAGGGATGTGATGTCAGGGCAAGATGAAAACTGGACAGGTGGCAACCTTCTACCTGCTCAGACCATAAGGAAGTAAACAGCTTCTTCCCCTGACATCACATCCCAATCTGATTTCGCCCCTGGGCCCAGCCATCTCCTACACTCTTTTCTAGTCCTGCCCCCTGACATCACAACCAGGCCCTTCTACATCACAACCCCACCCACTGATGTCATGGCCCCACCCCCTGCCTGGTCTCTGTTGTGTAGAAAGGTGGCAACCCTAGTAGAAACATCCCACCACCCCTCCTCATTTTGCATTATTTTGCGAAATGTCAGTTTTGTTCTTTATGTTTTCATATGATCTATTAATAACTGAATATGGACATTTCTCCTGAATGTGCTATTACTTTTTGTATCTTTATACAGTATTATTGTGAGAGTTTGAATTCTATTAATTTATTTTAAATGAATGTCAAACGCTTGATCCAGCGAATGTTTCTGATCGCCATTGAGGCCAGGAAGGAATTTTTCCCTTATGAGGCATAATTGGCACTGGCTGCATCTTAATGGATTCAACTGTGGTGTTGCACTATAATTCTCTGTACGTCTAGTTGAACTTTTTTTGTACATTTTTATAGAATAATTTGATATTTCTATTATTGAATATACCATACTATTTTGCTCAGCGAGTTATAGTTCAACACCACAGTTGAATCAATTATGATGCAAGTGCAAGCAATTGGCCAATAAATATAGCAAATTGTATCACTAATCAACAAATATGAAAATCTTGTGATTACAGTGCAAATGCTTACACACTGGCTCCTGCTTCTCTGTTACAGTCACTGCAGGTGCAGCTGCTCCTCTCCGACTGCTCTTGTTGTCGATGAGATAAGGAGAGATCACATAAGGGAAGGGGTCTTCACACTAGACCAGGAAGTAAGTGAAATGAGCTGAAGGTTTCAACTGGTTATGCAGCTAGGCCCTGGCCTGTGTGGCCTTCCCACACATCCAGGTGTTGTCACTAATTGTCAGGGTTGGACTGACTGATTAGAGTACTAGTAAATATCCTACTGGACCAAGTCTCCACCTGGATATGGTAACTAAATAGATGAATATAAATGGTTATTGTAACATTCATGTAACTTTGTGCATTCAAACACATTGGGGCACATTTACTAAGCGGCGAAAATTCGCCATCCACAGCTTTGCAGGCAGCACAACACTTCGCCAGGTGAAAATTCGCTCAGACAATGCTAATTCACTTCAATTAACAGGTAAAGTTGTGCCCTGGGCGCCAAACGCTGACGAAGTTGCGCCAGCGTTAATTCGGCAAGCAGAGCAAAGTTCTGCTAGAGTTGGCTAATTTGCATATGACAGGAAGTTAAAGTTGAATGGACGTATATGTTGCAGCAAATACATTACATTACACAAGTCCAGGGAAGCTTAATAAAAGAAAATAGAGTTGTTATATATAATATAATATAATCCCCTACACATGAGCCCAATATATAGTTTAGGTTTCATATGTTAGGAAATGTAGGGGGGAAGCCTATCACCCTGACAAAAGGAAAATACGCCATTGTTTTTTGGACCACCATTTCTGAAAAAGAATAGTCTTCCTATGTATATGTTGTCTCTTTTTCCTATTAATAGGCATTACCAGATATGCAAGAAACACTGGGCAGATCCCACAGCCCCTATGTAGTTGCAACCCCTAAAACAGGTGCAGACATTAGGGACATGACAGGGAGATGCAGCTTTTACTGAGCAAACAGTAACTAAATATGTTGAGTAAAGTGTTTTTAAGCATTTGCTACTTGGCGTTTTCTGTATTCCTCTGAATATTACCATGTAATTATAGTATCCAAGTGATGCTGATTTCATAATTTAGATTTCTTGTTTTTTTTTACTTGGGGATGTTGTGTTTTTGTTTGTCTCAGCTGTATTTCTTCTCCTTTATATATGGTGTTAGGCTGCACTTCAGTATCTGTTATTGCAATTATTGACACCATAATTTTATTAGTAACAATGTGTAGATATCATGGCAATGGGCAAATGCATTTCTTGATTCTCTTTTCATCACCTCTTTTTGCTTCTGGCTCATGTACTGATGTTTCTGCAGCCTCCCACTTACACCTTCATAGTGTTGCTTTTATGTGATATTTGTATTCATATCCGCAACTGATTTTTTTTTTTTTTTATAAAAAAGAAGAGAAAAAAAGAAACATTTTAATAAAAAAGAAATAAAGAAAACTTACTCTAATCCTGAAATATCTAAATTAGTAGGTTAGTAGGTTATTTCTGTGCAGTTAAGAGTTACTACCTGGTTGGTATTGTAGTGCCCCAGTTGGTAAAAAGAAACTTAGTGCCAGTGTTAAGACTGGAAAACAATATAAATAAAATATAAATAGGAAGGGCAATCTTTTTTTTTCCCCAAGGAAAGCCAGCAGCCATATGTGCAGTAATCCATAGAGACCCAGTGCAGCCTTCAAAAAGTATGGTACCATATATGGCTTCTGGAGCAATTCTTTGTTACTACTATTATGTTAATGTAGGGGATCAGACAAATCCTTCCCCTATTTTTCTGTCTGTGGCATCATCCAGTCCAGTTTTAGGCTGGAAAGCCATTCAATTGGCTGGGCGACCCAGTTAATCCTTGGGAGAGAGGGGGTGCCTGACTTTGGAGCCAACGGTATATGGTCTCCAACAGGAGGTTCTATGCTGCATCATCCAGCCAGAACCAATTTTTTCGAGACTGTCCAAGAGTGCAGAGAAGCTGCTGGATCTCTAGAAGTACAGAGAGAGCCCTTCCTGTTGGGACTTTGATAATAAAAAGGACTGGGTTGGAGAAACAGTCAGGTAAGTAATAGTGAGATAGGTAGGTCCCACGTGTTCCCAGTGCAAGAGTGCATTGTGAATTAGATTGCCCAAGTTCTTTCACTACTGTTTTATCTAAAGTTTATATCTGTTTCATTTGCAAAATGTGTTTTATTTTTCCTGGTGGAAATCCCCTGTGGTGTGCTCTTCAGTGTTCCCTAGGTGGAGGCACTGCACTGTAAATCCCAGTTCCCAGTACTTTTCATACTCCAAAGGGACTCAGAGCCCCTGGACTGCCAAGGCTTAATTGCTATTTAAAGAGACAGTAATACAATTAGGGTTATCTTAAAATATACTATGACTTAGCCTAAACTCAAACCATTTCTCACTAAGCAAACCAGGCCACTAACAGGATCCATGCCTATCCCACCACAATAGCCTATACATAAATTAGCTTTCATTGTTCTGATGACATTATAATAATATAAGCCTGTGATATCTTTACTGATAGCCTTCTGTATGTCATGCTGATCATGGGCTATTTAAAATGCCAAAAATTATTTGCTTCTGAATATAAATGGATCTAAAAAAATCCCCACAGCTCCTAGTGGATTCTGGGAGTTGTAATTCAACAAGAGGTTACATGTTGAACCCTAATATTGTATGTAGAGGTGCAATCCTTTATTACATGAAAGAGTTTCTCCTTCTCGCACCCACCTCATCGACAGCTCTTATTTTATATGATTCCTTGCCTTTTGACCAGAAAATAAAGAGGTTGATGTTTTGTTGTTTATAAGTCCGCTTTGCATAATTGTATAATGCCCTTATTATAACCTGTGGAACAGATTCACAAACCAGATGTCCTGTTATTTATTAACAAAGAAGAAAAAAAAAACAATGTAATTGCTTAGATAGCCGGGATACGTTTATAAGCATAATTTATACTACACTCTGTTCTTGCTGTTAATATATGTACATGATATATTAATAGAATTTCCTACTGGCTGCAGTAGAGTCTCTTGTACTGAACATGCTGCATATCCATGAAACAGTCATTCAGCAAATGCCTCCGTGACAGAATATTAAGGTAACATGAATAAGGGAAATAAGTATAGGGAATAAGTATGGGAATAAAATCATTTTACTCTACAGATGGAAATAACCACGTACTGGGCAGATAAAATAGCCTTTGAGTGGTGTTTGATAGTCTACATGTTTATATAGTATATGTATTTAAACTTTACCTTTGCAATTGTACTTTATACTTGTAATAAAATGAGAAGTGTTTCAAGGCATACATATTCAATTATGTTGTGGTATCAGCCTATCCAATGGAGGCATACATTATTAAGGTAAAATCTACATAACTTACACACAATTTTATTTATACTTTCAAACATGCGGACATGCATGTATAAAAATCTATGTATTCACGATATACACTATGGGGCATATTTATTATGCTGTGTAAAAAATAAAGGGATAATACATCACACAAAAACATCTGAAAGCATTTTAAAATAGAGTAAAATCTGGCGTTCACAGACGCCTTCACCAATTTATTTTACATAGCTTTTTACACAGCTTTTTACACAATTTTTCGTTTTACACAGCATAATAAATATGCCCCTATATGTATGTAGCAAATATGTATATACTGTATGTAGTATGTAGCTCATGGTTTAATTCAATTCAATTCCATTCCCCCCCCCCCTTAGACTTCAATACAGTTTTTACGTGTCAAACCATGGGCAAGATTTTCTGAATCGAATTGCATCTGAAATTGAATCTTGTTCATAAGTTTTTGAGCCAGATTCAATTCTGTAAGAAAACGTTATCTCATGGTTTATGACATGAAAGCTCAAAGACAAGATTCATTTTGAGAAGAAAAAACTTTTCTCCAAACTCAGTTTTTCAAGTGACAAACCATGAGATAAGTTTTTCTGAATTGAATTTCATCTCGAATGGAATCTAGTCGATGAGTTTTCGGACCACATTCAATTCAGCGAGAAAAAGTTATCTCATGGTTTATGAAGAGAAAAGTCATGGAGGAGATTCAATTTGAAGAGAGAATTTTTTTTTCGTAATTCAGTTCCACTTTTCCCCCCATAGATTTCAATAGTTTCCACTTGATAAACAGTGAGATACGGTTTTCTGAATTAAAAAAGCAGGAGAGCAACATAAGTGTGCAAAAAGTTCCTGGGGGCGCAAAATATGGGCTGTGGATAGGCAGCCTATTGAAGGTTTTGTTTGGCAGTACAAGTGGTTTTAATGCAACTAAAGCTTGTCTTCAATCGACAATTCACCGGCGTCCAAATTGGCGCCAGCATCAAAGTTGACGCCATCGCCCATTAAAGTCTATGGGTGGCCGATTATTGAAATGGCAAATTTTCTAATTTATTCACCAGCGGCAAAATGGGCAAATTCGCCGCAAATTTGCGTATGGCGAATAAATTCGCCCATCACTAGTTATATTTACTAGTGCCTGATGCTGACAATTAAATTAACCAGTATCTCTAGGCCAGGGCCAATAAGAGTTCTGTTGCATGTAGGGCCATTCCTCTTTTCCTATAAAGAAAAGAGAAGTTTTGCAGCTGCAGTCAAAGGATGCTTTGCCTGTTCCTTGTTTATTAAGAAAGTAGTCTTCAATAATTGTTGAATAGTTGGGTACAATTCCATTTGAAGGGCAAACCATACTACTAATTAATTTAAGGATTCTTCAACATGAGGGCAACAGTAGATTCTGTCAATAGTGATGGGTTTACCTAACAAATCTTGGTTTGCCAAAAATTCACAAAACAGCGAAAATTCACCAAAATGCATTGAAGTCTATTGGCGGCAACATTTTTTTGATGTGCAACAAATTGTGTGACAAATTTTTAACGGAGGCCGAATTTTTTTCACCCATTAAAGTCCATGGACATCATTTCCACGGCGCAACTTCCCGATTTCACTTATCACTATCTGTCAATGAATAAAAAGAAAATACATCTGTAGTATTAGGGTCTCCAAGCAGTATAATAATTATTTACCACAAAAAGGAAGTGGTCCAGGTGCACCGCCCTGAGCCCTCAGCACGGGAGGCGGACAAACCGACAAACCAATATGGAGCAGGCACTCAAAAAAGACCTTTTTTGAGTGTCTGAATTGGTTTGTCAATGAATAAAAAGAATGGTCTTTCACCATTTTAATTTCATCATCGTTTTCTCTGTGGGTTCACTGATATGTGATGACATAACATCTTGTTTGAGAAGTCAATTAGTATCCTATTTCTTTTCAGAAACCTAAAATAATAATCGAAGTATTTTGTATAAATTGATAGATGTTATGTTATGTTAGGTATAAAGTATATTGGTACATTTTGGCTGGAATTTACAGATCAAAGGCTTATATACATTTATGCCAGTAATAGGTTAGGATTTGCAATTAACTGTCTCCTACTTGGTGAGTTGGCAGTTGTCACCTTTCTCTAATATGCTTATAACTACAGAGGAAATAGCTCTCTCCTGGCTAGGATAGCAGAAATGGATTTAGTGCACAGTGCATTACCTACAAGAACTGCGCTCTCTGATTTAAAGCTAATTAAGGTTCTGTTAGCCAACTGACATCCAAAGGTTGATGGAATGAGTTGTTGTTAATTAAATTAAACAATTAACACAATAATCTAGCTACTACTTTGTCATGGCCTTGATATACAGGAAGCTGGATTCTGAAGTTTGCAGATTTTTTTAAGATGATTACTTTTGTTACATGGTCCTGTAATTGAAATCTTCCAATGTCATTATTAAATATGTACAGTAACTTAGCTCCTTAAGAAGGAATATTTGATCTGGACTTCATGGGGAGGGGGCTTTGAAACTGACTGGTTCAGTTGACAGTTAAGTAAATGTAATTAGATGGTGACAGCTTCCCTAATATTTGTAAAGCCCTGCAGAATATGCTGGCAATATGTAATATATTTGCAAAATGTGAATGTTTTTATAGATAAATGTTTTAACTGAATTAGAACCATTTTAAAGGGACATTAAAAAATCGAAAAAATTGTTTTTATAGTATGAATACAGATAATGTAAAACTGGTGTGTTGGCTTCAGAAACTCTACTATCCTATATAATAAAGTTGAAGTGTCTCTGCGTCCAGTCCCTGTGTCCGTGAGATTGCGCTACTGTGCATGTGCCCCACGGACCGTCTCTGGCGAATTTTTTTTAGACTAGAACAATTCTGTTTTTATAAATGTTTGACTACATATGTTCTAGCGCCCGTTAATTTAACGGGCTTAATGTCTAGTAGTTTATATAAACAAGCTGCTGTTTAACCATGGATACAGGATACACAGTAGGTAAGAGATAATCTTTAAAGAATCCCATTGTTTACTACAGAGCTTATCTGTTATCTGCTATGTATCCTGTGCATTTTCTCCTTTTTCAACTTTGAATGGCTGCCCCGCAGCTATAAATCATGGTAGAGTTTCTGAATTAAACAAACCAGGTTTGGTTTTGCCAATGCAGGGCAACAGTACATTACATTTTTAATAACTTTACACTACTTTCATTTTTTAGTGTTATTGTTCCCTTAATGCAGGGGAAAAACAACCACCATGCACAGTCTCCAGTAAATATGTTGGTTAAGTGGAGCAAAGTTTTTATGCCAAACCACTTACCAGGACAGTTTAAATTTAAGCCACCTAACGAGAGTTTTTCTTAGCTCTAGTCATGGTAATGATAATCAGTCTTGTAAACTAACCTGTGCTATAATAAAATAATGGAGAATGTAAATGTATTTGTAATTGCTTACTAACCAATGTATGTTTTCAGCCCAGGTACAGGTATGGTTTTCCGGATAACGGATCTTTCTGTAATTTGGGTCTTCATGCCTTAAGCCTACTAGAAATTCATTTAAACATTAAATAAACCCAATAGGCTGTTTTTGCTTCCAATAAGGATTAATTATATCTTAGTTTGGATCAAGTACAAGCTACTGTTTTATTATTACAGAGAAAAAGGAAATCATTTTTAAAAATGTGGATTATTTGGATAAAATGGAGTCTGTGTGAGACAGCCATTCTATAATTCGGAGCTTTCTGGATATCGGGTTTCCAGATAAAGGATCCTTTACCTGTAATAACATTTATCAATACACTATGAAAAATACACCTTTACACTTCCATAATATATATTTAAAGGGAAGATAACAAAGGTTGGGGGTCATTTATCAACATTGGACAAATTGGCCAGTGGGCAGGAACCCATGGCAACCAATCAAATTGTTGCATTTTTTGTTCTACCAGCAACTCGCTGAGAAAAGCCAATCACAGTTTGGTTGCTATGGTCCATGCCTACGGGCAAATTTGCCCAGTGTTGATAAATTAACCAAACTAGTGACTCTTGGCTAGATCTTGGCTTTTCCAAGAATTTAATTTTAAAAATGAACATTAAGGTTACTGCTTTTGCCAAACTTTTACATGCATTTTGCAGAATGATTCATTCATCCCTGACAACTTAGACTGACACCACTTGACCTTGAACATCATCCGCTACAGTCCCTGCCACACCCCACCTCTTCCCTGATTACTAATGCCATTTATATAAAGAGATGGGATGCATGTATGTTAAAAAACCTGGCGGAAAACAAATTGTATTCGATCTTCATATGCCAAACAAGATGACTATTGATAACATTCTGTTATTAATAGGAACACGGGTCAATATTGCGGCTCAACATCTTCAGTTTTATCTTCATCAGTATGTTTTATTATTTTGAGACATCTCATTAATTGACTAGTGAACTATGTTATTTACAGACTGAAATGAATCCAATATTAACCCTCGGGTTTCTGGACAAGACTAGGGCCTTTTCTTAATGTTGAAATACGTCAATAGTATTTTGGATATGAAACATAGATCATTTTAATTGCTATAAAAGCATTTTGTGATTTTTTTTTTGTTGTTGGAATATTTCTATAGTACAAGATGACAGCTCTGCTCTATACACTGCTGTAGATATCTTGCTTTAAAAATGGTTCATTTTGACACCCAAAACTATCTAAGGGGTGCAATATATTAGAAAGGGTTAAACCAATTTGTCTAATTCTTGCCTTGATTCTCTTGCATACACAAACCCACTCTCCCTCTGTCACACAGCACTAAATTAGATCCCTGTTGAGTGATGTCTGCTTCTTGATGTACAAACAAGTTCAACTCTTTTTATGTTCCTTCCTGACAATGTTTTCTTATAATACCTCCTGCCAGGAGAAAAAAAAAACTTTTCTCAAGCTACATACTTTTCTTTTATATAGTGTCTATACTGTCAGGGGTAGAATAATATGAAGCCAAGATACTGACACGTATAATGGTGAATGTTTGTGTATGCTTGTCAGTATTTGCACGGCTCTATTATGAACACAGAATGAAACTATTCTTCAATAATGTTTTGAGTTTGCGGCTTTTTAAGAAGTTGAAAAAGAAGGGGCTAATTCTGTAACAGGGAGCCATAGTAAATAATTAGCACTACAAATATACTGGTATAGTCTTTTAAAGCAAATGTCTGCGGGTTAAGTGATCAGCCACTGTGTTAACTTTAGGCTAACTCTACATCTGTGAATTCCCCCTGGAGTGAACTTGTCATCTTGTGGATGTTGAGCGTTTATGTCCTTTAATGTGTGGGAAGTTCACTGTAGTTTAACCTATGCCCTGTGTTCCTATTGGCCAAGATGTTGGGGTGTATGAATTGAAAAATGTAAAGGTATAAAAATAGTAGCATGCAACATTTTGGAGCAACAGCTCTATCTGAAGTTATGCACAGATTGCAGTTTGTCATTCATAATAAACCCTGCATCAACTGCTTAGCAGAGTGTTAAAGTGGATAGGCTGCCATAACATAGCTATGAAGATGTTTAAGGAGTTGTTCACCTTTAAATACCTTTTAGAAAGATGTAGAAAGTGATATTTGCAATTGGGTTTCATTTTTTTTGGAGTTATTTAGCTTTTTATTCAGCAGCTCTCCAGTTTGTAATGTCAGCAATTTAGCAATAGAAATACGAATAGGAGAGGCCTCACTAGAAAGATAAGTAAAAAAATACATTTGTAGCCTTACAGTGCATTTGTTTTTTTTTTTAGAAGGGTTCAGCGACCTCCACTGGAAAGCTGGAAAGAGTCAGAAGAAGACAAATAATTTAAAGAAAATATAAAAAAAGAAAATATGAAGACCAATAGTTTAATGTGAGCCATTCTAGAACATACCAAGGGGGTTATTTATCAAAGTCCGAATTTATCTCAATATTTTCCGAAAAAAACTCAGACCAAATTTGCACAGGTTTTTTGGGCTTATTTATTACTACACTTTCCCAAAAATTTTGTTTGCCGGAAAAAATCCCAAAATTTTGTGAAAAACTAGATTTTCAGGATTTTTCCTCTGATTTTCAAGATTTTTTCGGATTTTTCATACGAAAACTCAGAATTTTGCCCGAAAACTTTGTGGTATTGCCAAAAACCCAGCGCACTTCTCCCATTGACTCTCCCTCGACAGGTCTGAGATGGCGGATTTTCAGATTCTGACTTTTCCGTCCTCGGGGTTTAATAAATTCTGAAAAATTCGTGATTTTTTTTAAAAGTCCTATTTTATAAAAAAAAATTATGATTTTTGCATTCGAAGTTTAGTAAATAACCCCCTAAATGTTAAAAAATTGTGAACCATCACTTTAATAATAAAAAAAGGACTTTCTGTTACAAGACAGAAAAAAAACAAAGAAACATGACTGTCTCTTCCTTGGGATCTGGACTCTTGTGTAACTTATACTGCATAATATAGGATGGTATGCAGGCCCGGACTGGCAATCTGTGGGTTCTGGCATATGCCAAAGGGGCTGCTATAAGGTGCCATAGAAAGTCAGTATTTAGTGGGCTGGTGGGGACTGCTTGGGTCTCTATGTGGGCTGATTGGGCCTCTGTATACCTGAAATGGCAGGGCCTATTTTAATTCTCAGTCCGGACCTGATGGTATGCATAATGTAGAATGTGAGGTGTGGGCAGTCAGTCACTTGACAGATTCTATGATCTAAGGTATTTAAAAAATCAAACCCATATCATTACCTAATTAATCATCAAGATAGTCTTTCAAGAGAATCAGGTTTTTCAAGCGCAACAATGCATTCTCCCTAAACCTCATCTCACCTTGCCTTTAGAATTAACCCTCCCCCAGCCAAAGCACTGAACCCCTCAGTTTAGAACCACTGCTTCAAACTAACAAATATTTTCATACAAAGTATTTTTGGAAGCACAGGTCCTGGTATTCTAGTGGAAATAAGTTGGGTTTTAGACTAGAGATGGAATTTAATTTATAAAAATGCACCCCACAGTTTGACATTTTATTTTTCAAATTGCTAGGGACTAGAAATTTTTTTTAACACATGCAAGGAGTTATATATCAGTATATCAGTTTATATATGGATCAGCAGCCAGATTTGGCATGAGTCATGCTATGAAAAGAACTAAGCATGGCTTCAGTTAACCAAATTTCACTGTGAATGAAACCCTTATTAACACTAAAACCATCTCACGTATACCAAGTAGCTATATTGTAAACCAACTTTAAAAAAGGAAGTATATGTTTCAGCAGTCATTTCTCTTAAATGTATTTGTTTTCATTGGTGAGATTCAACCATTTATTGCTTGTCGAGAAACACGCAAAAGATTTTTAAGCAAAGCAGAAATCCCCTATTAGAAGCAGCTTTAAATGACAGCTTCTGAGTCACTTGGCAGCACCCCAACATCACCTTGGCTATGAAATGTTCATATCACACGCCTTGTGACCTATAAAGCCTGGGGGATGGAAGGTGGCAATCCCAGGTCTCCATCAGCAGATGGCAGCCACCTCGTCAGCAGAATGTCAGATTTCCATCATTAGCAAACAGCAATGGTACAATGTCAGCTCCAGAAGGCAGAGCAACGTGTAACATTAAATATTATTAATCAAGCACTTAGCAAGATGCAGCAAGAACATTTCTACATGGCAAAGCAACATTTATTTTTGAGGGCGTCCTACAGGTAATTACAGGTATGGGATCCGTTACCCATTATCCAGAAAGCTGTGAAGACCATCTCCCATAGACTCCATTAAAATCAAATAATGCAATTTTTTAAAAAAGATTTCATTTTTCTCTGTAATAATAAAACAGTATCTTGTAATTTATAGAAACTAAGATCTAATTAATCCCTATTGGAAGTAAAACCATCCTATTGAGTTTATTTAATGTTTGCATTATTTTTTAATAGACTTAAAACATGAAGATCCAAATTACGGAAAGACCCCTTATCTGGAAAGCCCCAGGTCCCCAGTATCTGTAGCAGGTGAATGATACAGTAAATTCACAATTTTACGAATAAAATGCAGCCAGTATTAGCAAAGGGTTAAACAAAACCAGTGGCCCTTCAATCATGTTCTGTTTTGTGTATATTAGATATGCCACAAGATGGTAACTCATGGCATGCATAAAGAATATGCTGAGCAAAAGAGCTCCTTGGTTGGACGAACACATCTTTGGTTTTGATTTTTGTTTCTCTACATTTTAGATATGAGCAATTGCAGCAGGAGAAGAATCAACAATACAAATGTTTGGCTACTAAACATTATTGCCCATGGTATGTACTCTTTGATTTGGGTACATAAAACACCATGTCCCTTTGTAAAACCTTTTAATTGGACCAGATGCTTCTGCTCATTTTGGTCTTGCATTTCACTTTTCTAATAAGTCGGCATGATTTCATTCAGCGTTAGGTGCCTAACTGGTCCACACCACTCTTCAGACATATAGATATGTAGTGTATGAAAAATGGTAGACAGAAGTGGCACAGATAATTGTAATTGAATAAACACTAAACCATACATACTGGGGCAAGTGAGAAGGCCATCTCTCATATGTTAATCAAATAATTCTAAATTGTAATATTGATTACCTTTTTCTCTGTAATAATAAAACAGTACCTTGTACTTGATCTTAACTAAGATTTAATGAATCATTCTTGGGGGCAAAACAATCCTAGTGTATTTATTTAAATGATTAGCAGACTTACAGTATGGTGATCCAAATTATGTAAAGAACCCTTTTCTGGAAAACCCCAGGCTCCAAGCATTCTGCAGATCCTATACCTATTTGCCATATGGAAGTTCTTATATTTTTTATTATCAAAATGTGATTGCATTAAATCATTTTACATCTTTTACATAGCCCTGGCCAAACAGCCCTCACCTTCTGCTTGCTACCACTGACCCACCTACACAACACCTTTGTTCTCCCTGCTCGCTCTCCTGCCAAGCTCGCCCTTTAGAGAACTATAGCTGCATTTGCACTATGGCTATTTGAACGTGTATTATTTTACATATAATTATATGCCCCCTTCAATAGCCCCAGTTTACAGTCCAAGACTAAACCTATTCATTGATACAGATAATGCTAACATTCATTTAGCTGCTTATAGTACATTAAATCACAAAACATCAGAATCCATAGTCTTTCTGTATGCATACAAATTATCCTTAGGACCTTTTAATTAAATGGTTTAATCAGCAGGGACCTAACTACACCTCCCCCCACCACCACCCTCCACTGTTGCTAAGGGTTGATGCATGTGTTTGATTCCCCACCTCTTAGGGATATACTATTGAAAGAAAATGACTCAATTGTGTAGTTTCCTTAACCTGTCTCTTTAGGTAATTGGTGTGTATGCGCTGTATAGATGCTTTCAAGGACACTTTGGTAAATCTCTCTTTTTCTAATTAAGAAAGTTAGCAGCATAACGTACAAAGACCTTAAATACCCAAAAAATGAAAGAAAATTATGATAGTATTACTCTTTTTTACCTTTTAAACAATAAAAACACCCAGAGCAACAAACAGATGGTTAAACAAAAAGTCTATTCTGTTAATAAAATACTTAAATTATATACCGTAGGTGCTCTGTTTTGCTTATTTGGCTAGAAACAGACTTGTAAACTAGTATGTAACCTGCATGTAAAGTGATCATAAACACAAAGATCTTTGCTTGATTTTGCCACTTATGTAATGGCCTAAAATAGGATGGTCCATTTGCGACTTTCCATCTTTCCTTTACTGTAAATATGCCTGTGCACGGCCAGATTATTCCTTGCTAGCTAAACATGGAAATAGGCACAACTTAATGTACAATCAAATAGGTTATGTTTCAAATAAACAAGTGGGCAGAAGTTTGGTTTCTATTAGTACTGTTCTTATGTGAGGATAATGTGCTGTATGTGAGTTCTAGCTCAACAGTCGTCAAAATGATAATACCTTAATTGGAATTGATCTATGCATACATTTACAGTGTTTCTAAACACACTTTGGGGCCGATTCACTAAATTCGAGTGAAGGATTCGAAGTAAAAAAACTTCGAATTTCGAAGTTTTTTTTGGGCTACTTCGACCATCGAATGGGCTACTTCGACCTTCGACTACGACTACGACTTCGAATCGAAGGATTCGAACTAAAAATCGTTCGACTATTCGACCATTCGATAGTCGAAGTACTGTCTCTTTAAAAAAAAACTTCGACCCCCTAGTTCGGCAGATAAAAGCTACCGAAGTTAATGTTAGCCTATGGGGAAGGTCCCCGTAGGCTTGCCTAAGTTTTTTTGATCAAAGGATATTCCTTCGATCGTTGGATTAAAATCCTTCGAATCGTTCGATCAAATTTTCTGCGCTAAATCCTTCGACTTCGATATTCGAAGTTGAAGGATTTCAATTCCTAGTCGAATATCGAGGGTTAATTAACCCTCGATATTCGACCCTTGATAAATCTGCCCCTTTGTGTAGTCTTTATACAAATGGCCTGTAGAAGTCACTGTTCCCAGACTTATACTGTGCATACTTCCTGACAGCTTAAACGTGAAAGTGAAAGACACTGTTGTGTAATGCCTGCATGACTCTGCTAATAAAGCACTGTTATACTCTACTCATCCTCGGCTACCCAAAACATAACACTTTGCAGCTACTTTTTTTTTTTTTTTTTTTTTTAAAAAAAAACAATGTACAGTACTTGTGAATGCCTTTAAACGCTCCAAAAAAAAATATGGGCCACAAAAAATATTGTTGAAAACAAATATCAACAACATTGAAGCTTTACATGCTTTTTGACCAAAAGACCTTTAATCACAGGCACGAAACGCACAAGGCTCGATGATGTTTTAAATAAAAAAAAGTTTCTTTTTACTATAATTTGGTGGCCATTGTGGATTCCTGGAGTGTTCATTACTCATGATAATCAATTATTTGATCTATTTATCATATTCCTTGCATAAGTCTCCACTGCTGACCCTTGCAGCCACCACAAGCCTCTTTCAGTAAACACTGAAACTATGGGCTGTCAATCAGTTTCATATTTACAAAATGCATACAAGACAACCACTATGTCTAACAGTCTTGTCAACCGAACCACTTTCTGCCTGTTAATGTGGGGTTTACTGCTATGTAATACAGGGCTACTTTTTACTGCTAAAAGTATAATTAAAACAACATACCACTTTTAGCATTTCAACAACTGCACAAACTTCCACTTAGAAATATTCTTGAACTGAAAATTATTTGCAGCTACTGTGTAATGTACATTTATTCCAATAAGTGTTATTATTACTTCCCATTTTATCCTTTATGATGCTGAATTAAAGCCCTCCAGAATTCAAACATGATGTCAGTTACCATACACAGCACATTTTAGCTCTATTCAGTCCACTGGTTCTTCAGGCCCCAGATCTCACTAACAATTCCATAATTTTAGGTTATTCTCAAAGAAGCAGAGGTGGATCTGTGCCTCATGTCCAATATGTGTAGCTGTGAGTATTCAAGTCTTTGAATATTTGTTTACATAAATATATGTCAGCTTAAATAGCCCAATAACTAATGTATGCATTTAACTTTTTAAAATTGAGAGCTGTAACAGTGTATTTTCAATGAACAAAATACATATGTTAAAGTATGGCAACGGTTAACTTAAGGCAGGTAATCAAGCTAATCATACAGATAACATGTTGCTGCTATAAGGAAAAGAAAAAGGTAATCAAGTGATTCTTACTAATGGAATGTGTTGCTATAATGAAGGGATTTAAAATATTCTGAATTTTGTGTATATAATCTACATTGCTCTCTTTAAATTAAGATTACTCAGCATAGCTTTTCAGTGTTACAGACAAAGTGGCTAGAACGAAAGCAGCCAGTGGAGAAAGCAAGCGATCTGCATATTAATTTAATATGTAGGAGGTCAGTATGTAAGGCTTGCTGAGGCAGCAGAATCTGTTGCCCCTAAAGGAATTGTGATGTATTTGTTAGGGGAGAAGGACCCATTTTAAATCGCTCTCAAGACACAGCTCACTGCAAAACTACAGTCAACAGCAATTCTGTTTTTCTGCCTGATTGGACCTATCATGGACTCTGACCACTGGGGTAATTTGGTGTATGGGATTTTGCTCAGAAGCATTCATTTCGCAAGTAATTGACCAAAAAATTAATTTTATTCAGAAGATTCAAACTCACTTGGAAAATAAGCAACGTTAGGGCAACATCAATAAAATAAATAAAGTACTGTTTTATTCTAAATCCACATTTTCTAAGTCAGTCTTGCTACACAAAGCAGGGATAAAAGTCACAGCTGGGAATAATATATAATAGCCTAATATAGCACTCAGTTCTCTGTTGTTTATGTACTGTACAAAATGGTGTAAAGGTACAGATTATGTTGATGTGGCTATTGGCAGTTTAGTGAAATGATTCTTTAGTAAACATTGACTTTATTCTGGGCAGGTAGACCTACCAGAATGAAACAGATAAGCATGAGCCCTACCTTTTTTAAATGCCACCTCAGTACTGAAAATATTTGTACTTGAATCTATATATTCTAGTAGTGTCAACAGTGATTTAAAAGTCAAATAGTACCCAGGCACAGTCTAACCTAAAGGGAATTTCATGTTTCAGCTGTCTTAACTATTATTTGTTAAATTGGGTTGAAAAAAGACCATTCATACCAAACTATCTATACTCACCTATATAACTACCTACTGTAGGTTGCTTCAAATGAAAGTTCTTTTCCTCTAGATCAGTTGTCCCCAACCAGTGGCTTGTGAGCAACATGATGCTCATCAACACCTTGGATGTTGCTTTCAGTGATCCTAAATCAGGTGCTTGTTTTTCAATTCCTGGTTTGGAAGCACATTTTGGTTGTATAAAAAATAACAGATGTTCTACCAAACAGAGCCTCCTGTAGGTTAACAGTCCACATAGGGGATACCAAATAGCTGTTATTTGGCACCCATGTGAACTTTTTTTAATGATTGTGCTGCTCTCCAACTCTTTTTACATTTGAATGTGAGTCACAGGTAAAAAAAAAAAGTTTGAGCCCCCCGCTCTAGATTAAAGGGTATGGGGTCCGTTTACTAAAGCGTGGTAAATCTGACTTTAAGTTTCCGCATGTTATCGATGAGAATATTTTTCCGCCAGAATATTCGCAGCCACTAAGTTTGCTAAACAGCGATGCACTCAGAAGTCATTGCGATCACTTGCGGTAACTACATTAACGAATCAGCTTAAATTAGCGGTAATTTTAGCGAGTTACGAATTTTCTGGCGACAAATTATGTATTTGCGAATATTTATGCTATAAAATAGTCTTGTTTTATGGCGGTAATTATGGCAATTTTTACTGTGACAATTATGGCCAGAAATGCATCTTCAAAACTCAAAAGTTTATTGACTGATGATTATACCATCCAACAACATTACCAGAGTAACACCAATCAAACATTTATGCATCATATAAACCCTTCTGCCAATAGAATCATATGAACAAGAAATGATACCAGTCAATCTCTTTGCTTCATAGAAATGCAGTTTAATGTAGCCAATCACAATGAAACCAAAAAAGTGTAGAGGCTGACGAATCCTTGGACTGTGATGCCCGCTGCCAATAATACGACTCTGAGCTGAAACTTCTGCTGTTGCAACAGATAGAAGCAGAAGCCAAAACATCCTGCCAGCAATAGCTACAGATCTCTCTCTCCTGTCAGCAAAGAATGATGGGTAAAAAAAACAGTATTATGGGATATTTCCTGCCCCTTGAGAATTTTCTGGCGAAAAAGATACTTTTACGCCACTACATAGGTGGCGGTAAAATTTTGTGAATATTCTGGCGTTAATTTTGTCTTTAGCACATTTCGCTGTTTAGTAAACCGGGCGTTACGGTTTAAAAAAAATCGTTATTTTCAGCGAATGTGATAACTGGCGAACAATTATTCTTGCGCAAGAAAATTCCCAAATTTATATTTACCGCAGGTTAGTAAACTGGCAATAACAGATTTGGAGAAAATTCTATCTATATATTGTGCGAATATTTTTAACACTTTAGTAACCGGACCCCTTAGTCTCTGGTGCATTGATCCTTTTTATGGGAAAAAATATTCCCATAATGCACTTGTAAAGAGTAATCATGTCGTCTCCCAAGCTTCTTTTTTCCAGAGAGAATAACCCCAACCTTGATGTAGACGGTAGAATGTATCAAGTTCCATTTTACTCCTACTTAGGATACAAATATTCCAACAACTGGAAAAACACAATTAGTTTGGTCCTTTTATATGCTGAAATAGTATAACTAGGGCCACACATGCTTAACTTAATCTTGCTCAAGATACAAGCACGCTTGTACGGGTGTTAGTTCAGACATTACAGGACCCCTTTGATAAGAAACTTTTTGAAAAGACAAAAAATCGAGCCATTATTAAGGCACTCTGGGGTATCATGCCATCTGCTGCATCCAAACACTGAGGTCCTTTTGTTATTTAAATGCACTTTATACAGTGCTACTCAAGACTACCAGCAGCCAGAACTGGCCTTATAATGAATGTAGATATATAAAGAGGGTCACATGTAACTGAACTCCTATCACTTAATGTACATTTGTTAAGAAACAATATCCAGCAATAAGCGATTATGATGCTATAATAGGTGATGGCACTGTGTTTAGTCCAGAATGCTTACTGTAAATGCTACTGGCACCTGTTAATATTAGTGGATGTCCAACTGCGTAACTCTTTCAGAAACTGTAATTTTGCAGTGTTGAATGCTTGATTTCTCACAGTCTTATACTTTTCCCAGGCTTTTTTATCTGAATATTTAATCTTTAATAGAAGTTGGACTGCATTTGAGAAAACTCACAAGTGCTGAGTTTGACTTTTACACTACGAGTGGCGATCAGCCAGTCTGTTTTGCTATTATGAGAAGCTCTAATTGACCATATGAGACTTGAGCCTGGCCTCTGTGAATCTCTCAAATTAAAGATGAATGGTTGATGGGCTGAGGGAGACGGAGCGTCTGAATTTCCGAGACAGCAAAGGGGAATTGGCTCATGTCGCAGCTGTGGACCTCAAAGTCATTTTACTTTCTTGCTACAAAATTCATTAATTTAATGCTAGCAAAACATATAATTTTCTTTTTATTCTCTTCTGAATTATTATTTATTATCTACAATGGACTTTAACTGGGTCAGCCACTTTTAAGAACCTAAGTCATCAAGAAAACATGTTTAATCATTTGCAGACCTGATTTAGTCACAAAAACAGTTGCAGAAAACATACCAACCAAAACCCTTGAGCCAATCATGATTCATATTTGCTGCTTGCCTTTTTCATAAGGTTCTATCTTCCTCATACTGCAGAACCTAGAACAGGTCTCAGTTGCAATGTAATTCACTGAGACCAGTAGAAATGTCGACTGTGTTGCTCAAAGTAAAAATATGTGGCACAGCATACATACACTGAAAGGATTTGTGTTACTACATAATATATACCTTGCTAACCATAATACTAATCTGTTTGAAATACAGGTATGGGATCTATTATCCTGAATTCCTGGGAACAGAGGCTTTCTAAATAACAATGAACAAAGAATTTTGTAATTTGGATCACAGAACCTTTAGTCTAATAAACAACATTTACGTAAACTTTATATAAACGCTACAGAATTGGTTTGCCAATAATATGTGCTTATCTTAGTTAGATAAATAAATCATTTTTAAAAATTAGAAATATTTGCTTAAAATGAACTCTATGGGAGATGAACTCCCCATAATATGCAACTTTCGGGATATTTTGTTTATGAACAAGTGCTCCCATACCTGTCCTTGCACGTCTTCCTTACCAAGTTCCATACTTATCTTAAAGCCTTTTCATTCATCTTACCACATGGAGATACAATGAAATGGGTCATTAAAGGGAAGCACAGAAATGAATGTTGCATCACATCACTTTATAATATTTTTCTTTTTATGCCCAGTATGATTCAGAAATAAGAACAAAATACATCTGGGGGATGAAAGCCATGCGAGCTGCATATTGAATATATTCATTTACTCCTACCCTGGTTTAGTTAGCAGCCATCACATTATGGGACGTACTGTATGTTCAATGAAGGAAAAGTATTAAACAGCTAAATGTTATTGTGACAAATATACTAGCATTTATACAATATGTAGCCCAAATACCCATCTCGAGGAGGCCTATTTATCAAAGTCCGAAGTTATCTCAATATTTTCTGAAAACTATTCCGACCAAATCCGCGTTGTTTTTTCTCCTTATCTATTAATACACTTTCCTCGAAAATTTTCTTTGCGGGAAAAAACCCCAAAAAATCATGAAAATTACTCATCATAAAATTTTTTTGGATTTTCCACCTGACACCTTTCTACAGATTTTTGCGCAAAAAACAAAAATGTATTGAATTATTGCATGAAACCAAGCACAGATCAAGATATCTTTGGGACTCCTACTGACTTAAATGCAACCTTGGCAGGCCTGAGATGCTGGGTTTTGGATTCTGACTTTTTACATCCTCGCTTCCTCTGGGTAAAAAAACACAAATTTTTCAGGTTTAGGGCATTCAGAGATTAATAAATAACCCTCTAAATTTCCTGACTTATAGTACTACCTGTCACAATAGATCATTTTCTTACACTGTACATTAACAGAGAAATGTAATAAAATGTGTATTTGCTACTTATCTAGTCACCTACCTGCATTTACTGCTCACATGTTTAAAAGCCACCTTTTTTTTTTGGTTACTATGGGTGTACGGTTACCTGGTGGTCTAGGGCAGCGACAGGGATGCTTGGCGATGCCATTGCGGGGGACGCACATTAACGTCCGCTCGTTGTGCTCCACATTACCTGGGTACATTCTTCTTGTGTTTTTGTCTGGAATTTGCCTGTCTGACCTTGACTGAACTGGATTGACCCCTGCCAGTCTAGCCTTGTATGAACTCTGCCAGAACTGACTCGTGCCTGTCGTGCCTTTGACTCTTGTGTCTCTGACCTTGCTTGAACTCTGCCTGGACCAATCTTTGCCCATAGGTGACCACGAATTAACCTCTTTCGCCCATCTAATTTCAGTGGTGCTAGTGTCTTCTCTTTTCTCCTATCCTTTGCTCCTACAATCGGGCCCCTTTGCTCACTCAGAACTCTTGTCTTTCTACTCTCACACTAAGACCTGGCAGCATCTGAATAGCTGAGGGCTCCTCCCGAAACCAAAGGCGGTTGCTATAGGCAGAAGAGTGAGCCATGACCAGGAGCATGACATTAGTTCTGGGTTTAGGGTGCCAATTGTGACAATGGGTTATTGTACTTGGGCAAACTTAGTACTTTTTATTACATATAGGGGTTTGTACATTAAGTGCTGCCTGCAATTTCACCTGGATCAATTTTGTTGTGTTTCTTCAGCAACAAATGGGCATTATGTCGGCATGATGGAAGCTTGGTACCTGAGCAGATGCAGGCAGTCTCAATTTGGTAGGTGACATTAAAAGTTCCTCACCTGCACTCACTATATTGTGGTTTGCTGTTTTTTAATTTAGCTTGTTATATTGTTAATGGTCACAAGTGTGACAATTAGGGGCACAATAGTTCTTAGAATATTAAAAGGAAGGGAGTTCTTTTTCAGGCAAGTGCATCAGGCAGAATACTTATTCCCCAGTTAAAATTTTATTGGTGGGTTATTCTGTGCACCAGGTGTTGTGGTGTGGTCAAGGACTGGACTGATTGTTATGGTAACACCTACATTAGGTAACCATCAGAACTGTTATTTGTTTGGACATGGGGCAGATTTAGTAAGGGGCAAAGTGACTAACACTGGCGACAATTCAACAGCGTTACTGCTTTCAGGCACTTCTCCAATTTACGCCAAAAACGGACGAATGAGTAACTTTGCTAGTGAAAGAGACAGACGGTATCGGTCATTGCACATTGTTACCGCTGCAGAGTGCCGTTCAAAGCAATCTCGGAGTTTGGCAAGTTAGTATCAATTTGTTGGCTTTATTGAGCGCATTAAAATTGCTGGGGAGGGGGATTCACATCTAACGCGTTTCGTGTCAGAAGACCTGACACTTCATCAGAGTACCGGTCATTCGCACTCTATCGCCAGGTGAATTTTTGCTCTGGCGAATGGACTTTACTCCGCAAATTCACTAAGAGGAAGATTTTACTGAACGTTACCTCTTTCCGAAAAAATATTGACGTCTTTTCCTTTTTTCAGAGTGATAGCCTGCACAAGTCCTTAAATTATTTTTGGCGTAACAGGGTTCCCCCCATACATTTTGTAACATATGGAACTTAAACTATACAGTGGGCACATGTGTGGGTATTATAACAACTCTATTTTCTTTATTAAGGTTCCCTGGACTTGTGTAATGTAATGTATTTGCTGCAACATATACGTCCATTTAACTTTATAACTTTCCCACTGTATGCAAATTAGCCTGAGCGAAGACCTCTAACGCGAGGCATAATTAAACGCTAGTGCGTCTTCACTTTGATTGCCGAAGTAACACTTTCACTTTCACCCACTGATGAATACTGTTTTTAAAAATCCCATAGAAATTAATGTAGAGAGGCGGAATTTCACAGAACTGCGGTGATCTCTAACTTCACTCTTTGATAATTTTCCACACAAAGCCACTTTTTCCCAGCATGCCACCCTAATTGTGTTTGCCTATCCAGGAGGTACAGAGGTCTGTGCAAATAATGTATAGAAAGTCAGCTGGTGGCACATGGGTTACCTATGGTCATCCACAAAACATTCATTACTAGCAGGTTATCTATTAGCTGCTGCAGAATAGATGAGTTGCAGAGTGAGTCCTATATGTACATCTGACTAAAATATGTGTTAGGGGCGACCTTGTACTCAAGAACTCTACAGTCCTTGTTGTGAATTTTGTAACACAGACACAAGCAATACAAAGGCAAAGAGCAATAGTACCTGCAGTACAGTTAGGGTAGGCAAAAGTACAAAGTGAATGACATTCTTGCGCCTACCAATATATATGAGGCAATTGTTAATTCTTAAACATGAGAGATTTCCACCTGGCTTCCCTCCATCCCTGTGGGTAGTATGCTGGGTAGTTTGAAGACATCCACGATTTATAAAATTTCCCTCTTTCACTCAGATGAGTGATTAAGGGACAGATTTATCAAGGGTCGAAGTGAAAATTAGAATTTTTTAAATTGAATTTAGAGGTAATTTTAGTGTACTTCAACTAGGGAATCGAATTTCAAAAAAAAATTGAAAATTCGAATATCGAAATTTATCATGTACTGTCTCTTTAAAAATTCGACTTTAAATATTCACCATCATTTTTTTTGAAAATACAGGCTATTCAACCAAAGTTAAAAAATTCTATTCTTTTAATAAATTTCAGTTGGTCTTTTTTATTCGAATTTTGAGGTGATGGGAGTTTAAAAAGACTCCCTTCACCTCGAAATTCGACCTTTGATAAATCTGCCCCTAAGTATTACTTTTACTTGTATAACTTGAAAAAGTGACTGAAAAGTGATATAAATATTTTTGTCAGAACAATGCAATGATTTATTGAACTTAGAGGGGTTGTTCACCTTTGAGTTAAGTTTTAGTATGATGTAGAGAGTGATATTCTGAGACAGTTTGCATTTCGTTTTTTTATTTTATTATAATGCGGTTTTTGAGCTATTTAGCTTTTTATTCAGCAGCTCTCCAGTTTGCAGTTTCAGCAATCTGGTTGCTAGGGGGCAAATTACCCTAGCAACTATGCATGTATTTGAATAAGAGACTGGTATATGAATAGGCTAGGGCCTGAATAGAAAAATTTGTAAGAAAAGATAGCAATAACAATAAATTTATAGCAATACAGAGCATTTGGTTTTTTAGAGTGACCCCCATTTGAAAGCTGGAAAGAGTCAGAATTAGAAAGGAAATGATTAAAAAAAACCCTATAAAAAATAAATAATGAAGACAAATTGAAAAGTTACTTAGAATTGGCCATTCTATAACATACTAAAATGCAACTTAATGGTGACCCACCCCTTTAAACTGACCTTTCACAGCAATACATGAATGATTTTTTTCCCATACACTTTCTTGCATTGCATCATTCAGCGTGAAAACAGCACATTCGTGGTGAAAATAATGTTGTCATACCTAAAACTTTTCAATTAGCCTCGATATGGCCACATTTCCAGCCCTTTTCTGTGTTTCTAATTTGTGCGGATATGAACACAGAGCTATCCATCTGAGCCAGAAAAGATTTTGCATACTGGATAGATGACCTGAATTTCAAGCCTGAAACTAGGCTGCTTGGGAGTGATGAAAGGAATCTTAGAGCTGTTTTCGGGTCTGAAACCTGCCTCTCCAAAACACGTGCAGTTCATGAAGGAACCTAACTTTATATGGAATATTAATGGACATAATTATAAAGCTGTAAATCATATTATGATTGAACGACAGTGGGAAAAGTCATGTAATATAAATGTATTTGTAAGTAAAAGCTGTAGCCCCTGAATGTCAAAATAATCATTTACACGGAACTAATCTTCATCTGGTCTCAAAAATGGTGCTGTTATTTTACCCCCTTATACTTCACCTTCGAAGGCAACTAGACAAAAGTAGGTGAATGAGAATTACTGGCAGGAAAAGTGGTGCAAAACCAACAGAACTCACTTACATGGCTTTTTTTTTTTTTTTTTAAAGCTAACACCTCTGTTTACACCAGGGTTTTAGACTTAAAGGAGAAGGAAAGGTACCAAAGCAGTTTATTGTCAATAGATTAGCTGTAATAGTGCAATCTATAACACTATATTTACATTCTCTAGAATGTTTTACCATACCTGAGTAAACAGCTCTAGACACTCTCTCTGTTTGTTTAGGATATCAGCTGCCATATTCACTTGGTGTGACATCACTTCCTGCCTGAGTTTCCCTGCATAGCACTCATAGCTCTGGGCTCAGATTACAGCAGAGATGGGAGGAGGGAGGGGGAGTGGAGCAAACTGAGCATGCTCAAGCCCTGCCCTGCCCTGGAGGTTTAAGCTGAAAACAGGAAGTCTGATACAGAAGCCCATGTGTACACAATAAAAGGAAAGAAATGCAGTGTTTATTTTGACACTCAGAGGACTCAGAGCAGCATTACTTTGAGGGTTTGCTGGTGTATTCATATAGACCTTTCTGATAAAGTTTACGTAATCTTAGCCTTTCCTTCTCCTTTAATCTATGCATATACTAAAATTAATTACGGTGATTTATAACTATATATAATTTTACATGGTGTGCTGTGGGAAAATGTAAACCTTCACCTGTCTTCCTGCTACTAGTGATGGACGAATCTGGGGTGATTCACAAAATGCATTGAAGTCAATGGGCGTCCAAATTATTTTAACGCGTGACAATTTTTGACGCAAGCGAAATTTTTATACGTATGACTATTTTGTCCAATTGCATGAAAGTCAACGGGCATCCGAATAATATTAACGTACAGCAATTTTTATGTGTGCACAAATTTTGACGCGCGCCATCAATTTTTGTCATTCCAGTTTTTTCATTTTTTTACGCATTCAAACTACATTTTATTAGCATATAAAACAACAGTTTTCCAAATGGATTAAAATAAAGAATAGTTGTTCAGAAGGCACGATTGAATGGAAGGGATTATAGAGTGCATGTATT
Source organism: Xenopus petersii (assembly GCA_038501925.1). Classification (NCBI taxonomy): domain Eukaryota; kingdom Metazoa; phylum Chordata; class Amphibia; order Anura; family Pipidae; genus Xenopus; species Xenopus petersii. The sequence continues at coordinate 70,865,176 of CM076675.1, read as the reverse complement.
TCTCTTAATCATTTCCTTTGCTATGTAATCAGATCATGTTCACACATTCATTTAATTACTGTATTATTCCATACACAGTGCTAGCCGTCCCCAAATATGTCTTTTTCCGTCTGTCTCTAAAGCTACTGCAAAATATCCTTCTGAGCTGCAGTCTTATCATATGTAGTTTTGCCTAGTTAGAGCCATGGGTTAATTCCCTCGAGCTCATTCTCGGAGACAAGCAGCCGCAAATAGAGGTGAAATGTACAGGATTTAAGCACCTCTTGCACAGACATCAATATCCTCTTTATCTATATCATGTTATCTATATATGTTTCTGAGGTTCCTATATGTAGGTCTGACCCTCGATCTTGTGGACTGGCTGGTGCTCTGTTAGGTCTGTATGAGGACAGGTGTTTTAAATAGTTCTGCTTCTGTCAGGATTGCGTTAGGAAATTCTGTTTGCCAATTACAGTAATCCCTGCTGGGAGTTGAATCTTTACTTTTGAGTGACTAGCCAACTCAATTAAGTGGAAGAAAACCTCCCAGCCTGCCAGACGGAAAGTAGGCCAAAATCTAAAATGCCTGTATCAAAGAAGCCCCTCTGAACCCATATGCTGCTGGAGGGCTGTGTAATGGGTGGTAGAAAGTTATAAATTACATGCGTGTAATAAAGCACTTTTCTGCTTTCTGAAAATTAATAAAAACAGTACTGCCTACTTGGAAACTTTGCAAAATGAATGTTCCGGAATGTTATTTTAATAGTTAACCCACTGATTTTTCTTTTTTTAGAGTACTGTTGCCTTGTAGAAAAAACTCTCTTGCCTTTATGAACGTCGCCTCCTGCCAGCATATGTAGTAGCGTCCACTCAATCTCCCCAGTATTCACTTCTGTTCTCACAACATGGTTTCAGCCTATACTGATTCCACTTGTCACTTTCACTTCTCTTACATCGCTCCTGTCCCACTGGTCCCTTTTTTTTTTAAATTCCAGATATGGCCGATACCCGGTTTGACTATTATGTTCTGTCTATTTTCTCTGCAGTTACAAGCAATGTCCCCATACAATGCTGAAAAGGAATTTAGCCTTTAAAATGCTTTTATGAAATATATATTTTGTAGATTTGGGTGTCTTTTAAGATTTAAGTTTCTTATTATTATCATCCCCAAATGCTTTTTAATTAGACCCAATAGGCTGGTTTTGCTTCCAATACAGATTAAATATGTCTTAGTTGGGATCAAGTACAAGATACTGTTTTATTATTACAGAGAAAAAGGAAATCCTTTTAAAAAATTCGGAGCTTTCTGGATATCGGGTTTCCAGATAAGGGATCCTATACCTGTATATGCTCTCAATAATTACATTTCAGAGTGATCATTTATAGGGATATGTTTAGCTGCAAGAGACAGTAGAGCATCTGCGTCGTTGGCATGGTTTAATGTTGACAATAGTACAGGTGTGGTTGCAATGTAATTCACCTATTGCATGAGGTTTGTGCTGCATATTTAGTCTCCCCTTCTGATGCATAGTTATTTTTATTTTTTTTTAAACAATACATTTTTATTTAAGTACATTGACATATTTTAAAGCAGTGGCATTCCCTTACATAAGAATCTCTTGGTAATAAATTCAGATTGACAGTTATCAAGTGCACATTCTACACAACTGCTATGACTAGGGTGCTACTTTATAAAACTTAACAAAGAAGTAGGCTAGAAATGCTGCACATTGTGTTTTGAGATTTTGTACCAACAAATAATGGCGACAGCCCTTTAGCTGAAGATCTGCGTGTATATTCACTGCACATGCTCTGTACTGCTGTCATTTACTGAAATTAGGAACTTACTAACTGACCTCATTTTGTAGATGATTTGTGATTAACCCTAAATGTTGCTTCTCAACAGCTGCTCTAAGTACATTGAGCACAGCACAAGCCAGCCGGGCGACCAAGTCAGCCCGGCCGGCAAAGTACGCCTCTTGCCGGCACAGCCTCGAGTGCGCATGCTCTCAGTTTGTGGAGGGGGAGCACACACAAAAGAGGAGCACAGAGGCATGCTGCTGAGTGCCGGTGGGAGAAAAAGGGTCCGGACCAGGGGTTGCTGCGCCCTAGACACGTGCCTCTTCTGCCTACCCCTAGTTCCGGCCCTGACTGAGCATGTGCAGTTTCTCTGACACTCCTAATAAAATCCAAGCTCCTGTACACAAATTTAAAGATCTGAATCTTTACTTTTACAGAAGTTCTGAAACTATAGGTTATTGCAGTAAGTTCAGAATATAAAATACAGCTCACTAGTGAATTTTCGCTAGGCACAAATGAATGCTTGCACATCTTTGCTATGAAATGCTTGCACTGCCGAAGTAACAATTGCGAAAAGTCATCAGCATTCGGCGCCAAGGACAAAACATCCCATATTAGTGAACTGGCGTAGTCATAGCGCATTTTCACCTGGCGAAGTGTGCGAAGCTGATGCTGGTGAAAATTCCCCATTAGTGACTTTGCCCCATGGAGTCAGGAAGGAATTTTTTCCCCCTCTAAGGCAAATTGGAGAGGCTTCAAATTATTTTTTGCCTTCCTCTGGATCAACTAGCAGTTAGGCAGGATAAAATAGAGTGAAAAGATTGAACTTAATGTTCATGTATCTTTTTTCAACCTAACTTAATATGTTACTATGTTACAGAACATAAAAGAAACTATAAAGCATTTACAGCACAAAATTTGCAATTCACAAACTATATTATCAACTGTATTGGGGCACCTGCCTGTTGAACCTTCACTCTGAAACCAAGGGTAACAATATGAAGTTGTTACTGTAAAATCCTCTAAATACTGTATTTGGCAAAACTTCCCACAAGGGGTATTTGATAGAACATGATTGTTGTTGGGGATCTGCATTCATTCGGCTACAGGGGCATCAGTATAGTTGGACATGGATGTTGAACAATGAGGCCTGACCCATAGTTAGTGTTTCTATTCATCCTACCTGTATGGACAAATTATGGACAATCTAAACATCACTCCCAGCACTGCTCTGTGTAAACTTCTTTGGTGGTACCATGCCCTAAACTCACAAAAAAATACAAATATGAGCTGAACACTGAAACTGATGTGGGTGCTAAACCCATTTATTCAGCAATTACCACCTCAACCTTTTACATTGTCAGGATAGGAAGGGAGGTGGCAACCCCCTAAAATATTGAGGCGGTAAAGGCTAAATAAATTACTTTAGCATTTGCATTGATTTCAGTGTACGCAACTCCTGTTTGCACTTTTTACTATGTATGGATGAGAACATCATCATGTATCGGTTGGACACCAAGAAAACAAGATCTGTATAAAGTATATTGATTTCTGCAAATATAACACATTTGCACCTGGATTATACATTTCCTAGAGCAAAGTTTAAACTTTGATTTTTGATATGACAGTACTGATCTGGTGATATCATTACCCCCCATTAACAAGTTAGTGTATATTTCCTGGAACTTATCTGACAATCGTTATCACTTGCAATGAAGATTACAAGTGCTTATGTGTCATTTTTTCCAGAAGAATCCTGTAGTTGCTTTTGAAAGCTAAGCACATCCAAAGCTTTTATCTTAAATATCTATGGCCTATATCACTGCATGTCATAGCACTTATTGATCACTGAAGTTGACAGAATTTTGAGACTTAAAATGAGATAATGATCATGGCATGAATATAATATTATCAAAATTCACTGCTATAATATTCTTTAGGGAACTCATATGCTGTTCATTACCGGTAATTTTATTTTTGCTCTTCAAAGAAAGATTTTTTTTTTGTATTATCTTTTATTATAGATATCTTTTCAGTATATTTGAATATACAGGGTAGAGATTTGCAGCTTCTTGCTGGTAAGCAAAATTGAAGGTAAAAGTAGGGCAGTTTTATAGTTTGCAATTTGGAAGTTACATCAAATTTCTGGTCATAAAATAGAGCTTCCTGCACATTGATATTTTATTCTGGCTTATTGAAATGGATTATCACTTGATGAAAGACTGATTTGCTTTAAAGGAAAACTAAAGCTTAAATAAAGAAGTAGGGCAGAAATGTTTTACATTAAGTTTTGGGCTTCTGTACCAGCTCAAGGCAACCATAGTTATTTAGCAGTAAAGATCTGTGTCTCTGAAGATGCCCCCCAGTAGCTCCCCATCTTCTTACTGAGCTTACTGAGCTTAGGGCCAACACACTATATATATATATATATATATATATATATATATATATATATATATATATATACAGAAGTGGTATGTAGACCCGCACACCAATATTTCTTTCCAATAAAGTGTTTATTTAGTACATAAATCCGACGTTTCGGCCCACATTAGGGCCTTTTTCAAGGATAAATGATGTACATTATAACTGTGCTTTTATACAAACAACCCCCATTCGAATTTGGCGCCATGTCTGACGTCATTCGCATCCAAAAAAAACTTTTTTTCTTTTTTTGCATCACCCATAGTAAAAAAAGAAAAAAAAAAAAAAAAAAAAAAAAAAAGTTTTTTTTGGATGCGAATGACGTCAGACATGGCGCCAAATTCGAATGGGGGTTGTTTGTATAAAAGCACAGTTATAATGTACATCATTTATCCTTGAAAAAGGCCCTAATGTGGGCCGAAACGTCGGATTTATGTACTAAATAAACACTTTATTGGAAAGAAATATTGGTGTGCGGGTCTACATACCACTTCTGCATATGAAAACAATTGACCCTGCACCCGCAAACAATAACAAGAAGTCCGGTGTACAGAGTGCGGCTGCTTAATACAGTCTATATATATATATATATGTAGATAGAAGGACTCACACACCATTTTCAGTGAATAAAACAGTGTTATTATATTCTTAGATGCATCTATCTACTTGTATGACCAAAATTGACCTACGCACCCGAAGTGATCTTAAATCTGGCAAGAGTGCATACACACAAAGACTATATATATATATATATATATAGAAAGAAAGACCAGCAACACCAGGGTTTTGCAAAAAATTGAAAAAGTGTTATTGCATATGTATCCGACGTGACGTTTCGATCCCTATTGGGACCTTTCTCAAGGTAAAAAAAAAATATATATATATATATATATATATATAATAAATATATAGTAATAAATAACTTTTTATTACATAGTATCAGGGTCCTCATTAGGACCTTTTTCAAGGGTGATACAAAGTGTATTGAAACAAATTTTAAATAGCAATGTTTAAACAAACCAATCCATGCTTAGTGTCCAACCTCCAGTTAATTGATTAAATAATCAAATAATCATTAGACCAGTGACCATCTCTATCTATCTATCTATCTATCTATCTATCTATCTATCTATCTATCTATCTATCTATCTATCATCTATCTATCTATCTATCTATCTATCTATCTATCTAAAATAAATGACACACTATAAGGCTAATTAATAAACAATTTAAATTATTGGTACACCATTATATTATCTGACAGACAAACATAATTTTTTCTGCTTGATGATTTGCGACAACTCCTAGGTTTGGCTTCTCGACAGCAGCTCAAAGCCCACTGAGCATGTGCATGTGCACAGACACTCCAAGATGGCAACTCCTGTGACAGTGACAACTTTTAAAGCCTGGATCATTACTACTATTGAGATGCTGAACCTTAAAGGCAGGTCCGGATTTGTGGAAAGGTCATCAAGGCCCGGGCCTAGGGCAGCAGGATTTTAGGGGGCGGCATGTTGCCCATCCACACCCACATTGGTTTAGAAACACTGGGATGTGCAAGCGATACAATAGTTTTTTTAAACTTCCTGTGCTCTAATACCCATTTCTCCAAAAATTTGTGCGAACAAAGGGGAACGACGAATTACAACAGGCTTAGGGGTGCCCACTATGTAAATCCGCCCCTGCTTAAAGGGGTTTACCTTCAAGTTAACTTTAGGGGCACATTTACTAAGCTCGAGTGAAGAATTCGAATGATAAAAAATTTGAATTTCAAAGTATTTTTTTTGGTACTTCGACCATCGAATGAGTCAAATTCGGACAATTTGAAGTAAAAATCGTTTGACTATTCGACCATTACGTATATACCCGCGTATAAGCCGAGTTTTTCAGCATCCAAAATGTGCTGAAAAAGTCTACGCGGGAGAGATTGCAGTCACTTTTAATCATTCCTATACCAACAGTTCACTTGGGGAGAGACTGCAATATCCCACAATGCCCTCTGTTGGTTATATGAAAGAATAACAGTGCGCCCTCTGTTGGTTATATGAAAGATTAACAGTGACTGCAATATCACACAGCGCCATCTGTTGGTTGTATGAAAGAATAACAGGGACTGCAATATCACACAGTGCCATCTGTTGGTTGTATGAAAGAATAACAGAGACTGCAATATCACACAGCACCATCTGTTGGTTGTATGAAAGAATAACAGGGACTGCAATATCACACAGTGCCATCTGTTGGTTGTATAAAAGAATAACCGGGACTGCAATATCACACAGCGCCCTCTGTTGGTTATATGAAAGATTAACAGTGACTGCAATATCACACAGCGCCATCTGTTGGTTGTATGAAAGAATAACAGTGACTGCAATATCACACAGCACCCTCTGTTGGTTATATGAAAGATTAACAGTGACTGCAATATCACACAGCGCCATCTCTTGGTTGTATGAAAGAATAACAGTGACTGCAATATCACACAGCACCCTCTGTTGGTTATATGAAAGATTAACAGTGACTGCAATATCACACAGCACCATCTGTTGGTTGTATGAAAGAATAACAGTGACTGCAATATCACACAGCACCCTCTGTTGGTTATATGAAAGATTAACAGTGACTGCAATATCACACAGTGCCCTCTGTTGGTTATATGAAAGAATAACAGTGACTGCAATATCACACAGCGCCCTCTGTTGGTTATACAAAAGATTGACAGTGATGGCAATATCAAACAGCACCCTCTGCACATGGTAGTGGGACAATGCACACAGTATTCCGTTTGGCAATTCTCTATCACCATCAGCTTTGCAAAGAAGTCCGGTTGATCGCTGGGGGGTCGCTTTGGCAGAATGTGCGCTGCTGGGAGACAGGGCTGTAGTTGTGTCTAGGCTTATACGCGAGTCAATAAGTTTTCCCAGTTTTTGTAGGTAAAATTAGGTACCTCGGCTTATACACGGGTCGGCTTATACACAAGTATATACGGTAGATAGTCAAAGTACTGTCTCTTTAAAAAATACTTTGACTTCATACTTCGTCACTTTAAAAATACCGAGGTACAATGTTAGCCTATGGGGACCTTCCCCAGCACTTTTCTAACCTTTTTTTGATCAAAGAAAAATTATTCGATCAATTGCTTAAAAACGTTCAAAACGTTCGTTCTAATGATTTTTACTTCGATCGATCAAAGGATTTGCGCTAAATCCTTCAAATTCGATATTCAAATTTGAAAGATTTAAATTCGAGTGTCGAAATCGAGGGTTTATTAACCCTTGAAATTCGACCCTTGATAAATGTGCCCCTTGGTATGTTATACAATGGTCAATTCTAAGCAACTTTTTTCTTGGCCTTCATTTTATTTTGTATAATTTTTAAATATGTGCCTTCTTCTTGCTCTTTCCAACTTTCAAATAGGGGTCACTGACCCCATCTAAAAACAAATGCTTTGTAAGGCTACAAAGTTAGGGGGTTATTTATCAAAATCCGAAAAGTTCTAGTTTCTGAAAACGACTCCGACCAAAACTTGCCGAAAGCTGAGACTTTTTTGAATTCACCGCCTGACACCTCCAGCTTTCTGGATTTGTTGTGAAAAACGAGAAAACCACAAATCTTCGGATTATTGAATGAAGCCAATCGCAGATCAGGATATCAATGTCACATCTGCCAGTGACTTCTATATGAACTCGCATGTCTGAGTTGGAGTACTTTTTTGTGGCTTTAATATTGTTATTGCTGCTTTTTATTACTTATCTTTCTATTCAGGCAATTTGCACTTGTGGAAGTTAGAACATATTTTATTAAGTGAGCCCAAAAGATTATTCAAGTTAAAACTATTGTTTGATGTTGGTCAAAGAACAGGCAACATTTTGACCCTTTTATTGCACCTTTTAATGATTCATCAAACTGACATGCAGAACTAGGGTGATGGAAAAAATCGTGGCTGCAAAAAAAACCCAAAGCTACCATGCAGCCAAAGCAAAATAGGTAAGACTATCAGCATCAAATCATAAAAGACATTCATCAGTAAAATGGCTTTTACAAAAGTGAATATATTCAAATCACAGAATTTTTTGGCAGTCATTTTGCAGATCTGTTTAATAATTCCCTATAGCATAGAATTTTTAGATGGACATGTAGCGAAGTTAGCATGAGGCCGACATGTGAAGAGCTATACTGATGCACCAATATAGTATCCATTTTCTCTCATATAGTACTGCTTTATTTCTGAAATGAGTACAGGTATGGGATCCATTATCGGGGAAGATGAAAACCCCCTCTCCCATAGACTTCATTTTATCCAAATAATCCAATCCTTTTTCTTTGTAATAATAAAACAGTAGATTTGCACTTGATCCTAACTAAGATATAAGTAATCATTATTGGAAGCAAAACCGGGTATTGTGTTTATTTAAGGTTTACAGGATTTTCTAGTAGGCTTAAGGCTTATGAAATTCCAAATAACAGAAAGATCCATTATCCGGAAAGTTCCAGGTCCCGAGTCTTCTGGATAACAGGTCACATACCTGTACCATGATATTATACACACTGAAAACTAGCTGCATATACCATAAATCGAGCCATAATCAGCGCCAGCTGCTGTTTGTTGCCCCCATCCCCTACCTTTTATTTGAGAAAACTTTCATCATTGCGACCTGAGCTATGGGGAAAGCTATTGTATCTCCTGCAAATCCAGCAAATTCTGAACCAATGTGGGTGTGGTTGGGCAGCATGTCGCCCCTAAAATCCTGCCGCCCTATGCACGGCCATGGTGGCCTCACCACAAATCCGGTCCTGGCCATGATGTTGGAGGGGGTTTGGGGTGGTCCTAGAAAAAAGCCTTCTTGTTTACCTGAAATATTTGCTACTTGGAATGTAATTTGCATTCTTTAGTATTATGATTAGAAGTATATGGTGATGTCACAGCCTGACATTTACTGTAAATGTACCCTTAACAGTATCTAACAATGCTTGATAAAATTCAATTTTCACCTTCTTTGCATCTCACTGGAATCTGAGATGCAGATGAGTTGGCAAATCAAGAAGTGTGTATGTTCTTATCTGCTTTTTACTGTAAAAAAATGTATCCCTTTAAGTTTGAGATTAACTAGAACACTTATTTTCACACATAGGGATCTTCTAGAAATCAAGTTATATTCATAAACTGTGATTTATATATTTTTACTATTCAATGGCAATTGCCTGAAAGTATATATATGGAGGCAGAGTTAACCTAGGTCTTAATTCAGAGGTTTAAGACTTATTGGTTGAAGCCACCTTCTTCTGCGCAACATTTTGTCATGGCTCTTCCTTTACTCAAAGTAAACTTGCAGATATAGAAATATGGTGGTAATAGTAACCATGCTATAATTACAGTAGTATAATTGACAGTACAGAAGCATCCTTTAGAAATGTTGGCCTTCACACATACCCCTTCATCTACTGATTTCTTCTGTCCCAGGGTGTCCAACATTGCTCCTATAGCTGGATCTCATGTTATTGATTGTGTTGTTTAACTTGGCATCCCAGCATAACTTTCATGTACTCGAGATGGTCACCTTTTTTTACATATTGAATGGCCAGTAAATGTAAGAAAGCCATAATTAAACATTGCTTCATCTTCCATGCATCTATACAGCTATTGTTTAAGTCTCTGACTCATTACTGCCCTCTCCGTCATAGCCATTCTTCTAATTTAATGAACACTCACTTGGAAGCTGTTATGCTGATCTGGTATTTTACCTGTCTTTTTGTGTCCTTGACTGCACAATTCAAAGCAAATCAGATCTTTAGTAAGTAAAAAAATTCAAAGGAATTTCAGATCTTTACTAAGTAATTATTCATGTGTCATATCGATGGATTATCTGTCGAGAGCATTTCAAAATGCAATCTGCAGTCAATAAACAGAAAAACAGATGTAACCATTTTTGGTGGAAGCTATAAAGCTGTGTGGCTGTTAATCATCAGTCCTGTGTGTATTGCATCCCTTAGTGGAATTATTATTCTTGTACATAGTTACTTGTTCAGCGTCTCACAGTCTGTTGGAGTGGTTTCACTGAAATCTCAATACATTTATCCACATAAAACTTAACTAGTTTATTTCCTATTTGTTGTAAAGTACCTTATCAAAACCTGTTTAATCCATTGCCTTCTTGTATATCTGGTATAAATATTTGGATATTCTCAGTGGGATTGCGATTGATATATAAGGCCCAAAATTGATATCAGACTCATGGAGCACCACTGTTCATTTAACATATTCCGTAGTGGGTCAATTTGCTTTTGAGAGGGGTTCTGTTAGTCAGGTCTTTCTTCTTGCTACCTTAGTGCCCATGGAACTCAGTACAAAATACAATTTAATTCAATTGTGGCATTTAATACATATACAAGTACAATGGTGTAATGACCTGGCTTTAAGGGCAGTGGCTCTGATAGCTAAATTTTTAGGTAACCCAAAACATGGCAGCAAAGTATCCATAATCACCCTTATCGACTTGCATGTGAGTTGCCTGCAAGGGCTTGTGGAAAAGACAAAGGACCGCCTTCAGGGGGGCACTGAGGGGGGAGCAATTGTCCCAGGCCCGATAGCTTGTATAAGTTAAGGGAGGCCTGGCTGTGCTGCGATTCCTGGATTAGCCGGGCCCCCTTGAACTGCCTAAGTAGGAGCCAAGTTGCGCAGAAGTAGGAGACGAGTTGCACCAAACCTCTGGGTACTGGTGCAACTGGCCCCTGATGTTTTTTATTTTAATTTTTGGGGCCTTGGCGGCTGATGTTTTCTTTTTTTAACTTGGGGGGCCCTGGCAGCTCATGGGTTTTTTCTTTTACTTGGGGAGCCCTGGACACAATCTTTTTAAACTTGGGGCGGCTGGCCACCAATGTTTTTTTCTTACTTGTAGGGGGCCCCAGAAAATGTTGTATGGGGCCCAGCGAATTCTGATGGTGGCCCTGAAAAGACATATCGAGAAGTCTTCCTTGTATCAGTTTCACTGCAAAGTATACAGTTGCTTATATCTTCATTGCCCATGGAAGTCATTGGATCTTTATTATGCGATAAACTGAATGCAAAAGTATATGTTTCTCAGATGTTTAACACATTGTCAACTTGTCTAGTGTCCCCTTTTATAAGTCCTCCACACATCACATTCTTTGTCCATGAAACTGAATAGAAAATAGATAAAAAAAATATAGCCAAGACCTTGAAAAAAAATTACCACTTGTGTGAGTTAAACACCTTAGGTCTGGTTGTCTGCAGTTGAATCTAATTCCATGGAGATTTTGTTGTAGGAATGATGGATCATATCAGATTGGTCTAAGTGAGTTTACTGAATCAAACCTGCCATACATGACATGCTTAATGGTCTTCATTATTATTATTATGCTATTGTGTTTTAAGAAACCACTTTGTAGTACTACAGCTTACAGAGTGAGAAGATGCGGAAGAAGATTCTGAAAAGTGATATTTCCTTATATGAAATGTAATGTAAATGTCCATTTGTAAGATCCTGGCGATAAAGCTTTGCAATAAATATTTTCATAAAGTGTTTGAAACAATGTCTTGTTTGTCTGACCATCCTAGTCCTGTTTTTTTCCTTAACATTGGCTTTCCAAGGACTCACAATGAACCTATATTCACATACTTCAGATAAGGACTAATGTAGTTAATAAAATCATAAGCCATTTAACCTTGTATTTAGTAGAAAGCCTATTTCAAGTGTATATGTTGGATGATTAGGGCATTTGTTAATACTTCAGACCTTGAACACTGTTGTCTTCTACGGATATCTGAAGCTTTTTCAAGTAGCGGGTGCAAGTTGGTCAATAATTGGTTATGGAAATATAGCAAGTAAAACATATTGATTGCCATATGCCATAGAGCAGCTGAGGAGCAATACCATTTGCTTTTTAAAAACTGATTTCATAAGAATAATATTTCATTATAGTAAGAATAACTGGCATGCACTTGTAGAGTAAAATTTACATTTTGTTTATTTTCCCATGTGCTCTGCTACAACTGTTAGAACGAATTAAAGGAAGGACAGTATAACAGATGACGAGAAATGAAATCAGACTGATCAAACATTATTTATTTACTACACCAACTCTGTAGACTGTAGGTCAGACTTATGATTAATAGCAAAGGAATCAATGTCAAAATGATGATCAATATTCCTCCCATGGGGATTGGTACACAAGAGTTGGACAAAAGGCAGACACACATCAAAATGTTTATTCTATGCTGACATTTCTTTGAAAAAGAAATGTTGTTACTCAGTGTTTTGGGATCAGCTGAGACACCATCATGTGAACCTCAAATTGGATCTATCATGTGCTGATTGCGGGAATATACCTCATCTAATTTACATCTGATTAAAAACACTGTATTTTACAATAAATAAAAACTCCTTTGAAAATGTGTTGTTTCATCTATTGTGTGAATGTTTATTATAGATGGGCGTAGTCCTGGAATTAACTGAAATGTTGACTTGTCACTACTGAGCATTTTCTGAGGGCAAAGGGACAATTCATGTAGACAAACTAATTTTAAAACTGGTCTGGTGTCTCCAGACATATATAAAATATCACTGTGCAGAAACCCAGCCCATATTATCATGGAGGTCCCTGTGTATTGGGGGGGGGGGGGTCCTCCAACGTTTATATTATCCATGAGCCACATTTAGATGTAATAAGAGTTAGGGAGCAATGTAAGCATACAGATATGTTTCTGGGGGTGCAAAATAAGTGCTGTGATTGGATATTTGTTAGCTCCTATGAGAACTTGACTGCAAGCCAGAATTTAAAAAAACAAGCAACTGCTGATGCCATTGGTTGGGGATCACTGCTGTATATAATAAACAACTGCTATCATTTGCCGTCCTGATCGAAGGAATAATTAGTAGTAATATTACAAAATTCATAAATGGATTGAGAATTACATAAAGGTTTTGTGATTCTTGGTATATGGCCTTGAATGATCATAATCATTAGAGCACTGGGATGTATAATTGCAACAATATAATCACTATAGGACTGTTATGGCCTAGTATCACATGTTGTTGTGGTGGTTGTCTTTTTTGCTAGCATGGACGAATAGGAATGAGGAACCCAACTAAAGGTGGCCATAGATGTAGCAATTACGATCTTTCTTGGAAAAGATCTTTCCAAGAAAGATTGTTTGTTCCAATACACACGTGTAGAGCTGAATTGTCAGATACACAGGTAGATATACAGGTAGAAACAATAGAATTCTACCTGTATCAGATGATTCAGCACTAACAATGGGTGATGTTTGGGTGCCTTCAAAATTTTCCATCCAGCCTGGTCTACAAGCCGACCAATATACAAGTCTTCTGCCAATATCAGTCGGCTCTTTTAGACTCTTTTCGGCTCTTTTTTGACGCCCATTGACTTCAATTTGTTTAGCGCACAGATTCGCCCATCACTATCCAGAATCATTCTCATGGCCCTTGTTGAATGCAACTACAGATGCAAATGCTGATGGCTACTTTAATTACCAATCAAGTGGCTGTTTTTATTGAGTTGTACAATCCTGTTTAAAACATCATAGCAATAAAAACAGCTTCATTAAATGGTTTCCTTAAAGGGGAACTCCACAAAAACATAACTTAAGCTTTTTGAAAAGTAAACATAATTTCAAGCAACATTGCAATATACATTATTTAAAAAAATATGCATACTTTTAGTGATTTTTAATGGTTTCTAACAGTTCCCTAAGCCTAGCCCCCTGTTCTCCTGCTGATCTCTCTGACTACTCTCTGACTACTTTGCTGAGCTGGCTGACTACTGTTACATTGTATGAACAGTCAGCTGTCCTTAGCCTGCATCCTCCAAACCCCGAAATTCCCTGCACACATGATTTCAATAAGGAAAGGAACATCACAGTGCAATGAATTGTGGGTTATGTAGTTCCTGCATGCTGTCTGTAAGCTGTGGAGAAGTTGTTACAATTTGTAACATCAGTGTTTAGTCACTCCTTCCCTGCCAGGATTTCAAATAATGTAGAAAGAAAAGAACTGTTGCTGGATTTCAGCATAGAAAATGGTATTTATTCATACTTTTTGAAGAAACCGGTAACTGTGATGGGTATATTAGGGATTTCCTGTGTTATATGGGCCTCTTTGTCAAATTTTGGTTTGGAAGCTGAAGTTCCCCTTTAATCACATACATAGATGCATTTTTACATAGAGGAATACACCCATTACAACACTAAATGTATTGCTTATGTTGAATAGCAGATATTAAAAACAAGGTTTGTGTTACTGTAAAACTGTAAAAAAACAGGACGTCTTTTTTGGATCTATTTTCCCTCCAAAATGATATTTAAACGCTAGGCTATGAGCTGACTTATCACAGAATTATGGTACTTTAGTGACAAAATGTAAATGATAGTAGAAATGTATGCAAAAGCAATATCTCATCGACTTGGAATATTCTGACATGGCCAAATGTTTTATGGAGTTAATATTCTCAATTAAAGTCCTCATGAAATACTTTAGTCCAAATGCAACAGTAATTCTGCCTGACATTTCATATGAGTTTTCACGCCATGGCTTATGGTTTCCCTGTCATTTTTATCAAACATTTGTTGCAGTTGGTTCTAAATTTTGTCCTAGTGGATTAATGTAAGTCATCTCGATGTTTAGTTGACAAATTAACCGTGTCTATTATCTAGCACTTCATCTGAAGTTCTAGCTCCCACTGCACTGCAAAGAAAACAAAGTTTAGAAGGTCTCCAGTGACTGCCCTTGTTGATATACAGTGAATAGCTTCCCTACAGCTTTCTGTATTTGTAGCAGATTAAACAGATGCATCAACAGAAACTGGATTTTATACCAAATGATATATAGGTAACTTGCAAGGGAAAATATTCTCTTACTAGCTGAAAAGAATCAGATTATTTGCAGCCTACTTAAATGAGGGTTATGAGGTTTTAAATTCTTGCCTATATTTTCTGCAGACAATTTTGGCCAAATATAGAACCATGAAGAATCTGGCATTCGATGAAGACTTCATTTTTATTTGTATATGCTAGACATCATTCTGTTACCAATGCATAGAAAGATTCTCTCTCGATATATCTATAAAATAAATACTGTTTCTTCAGAAAAGCCAGTGATTTCAGCATATTTGCATATTTTGTAATGAGTCCCTGGCTCATGAGGAAGAATACCGAAAGCACTACCCTCTTGCACTAATCCTGAGACCAGTTATATTTAAAGAGCAGAAAAAAAGTGGGAAAATAGTTATTTTTTAAATTTACATGTAGTCAATAAAATAACACATGCTGTGGACTTAAAGGGTAAACATACTCTAAAGCATCAGCTATAGATAACTGTGAAAATGTGTTAGAAGTTGCTTTTGGTGATCTTTGACTAACCCTTTGCATATAGTTTACTTCCTTTTATATTTCAATGTAAAATAATTTTAATAGAAGCACATATTAAGTATGTGTCCAAAGTTAGAGAGGCTTGAGTAGACTTCTTGCTCCTTAAAGATGTGTAGGAACTCAAAGGGTACACTTCCTGACCTCCCTAGTTGCAGGTGCCCATGTATCTAGTTGTAATTTACATATCCCTGTTATTGGCCAAGAGATGCTGTGACCACTTCCTGTCACACTTTGGTATAGTGAGTGAGAAGAGGTGGGTCTTCCTCTTTGGCTCCTGGTGTCTGACCCATCCGGATGTCTCCATTGAGCCTGGGTACACCAAGGCCCAGTAAAGCCAGTTTGCCCTAGAGGGACCTGAACCTCTAGTGTGGAAGTCAGAGAGCAGGGACCCCTTAAATGAGGCCAACTAGAGACAGTATTAGCTCTGTTATAGTACTCTCTATGAGAGTAAGACAGTGAGGGAAGATATAAAGAGCAGCTTTGTGCTCCATCACGGAGGTGTAGTAGGGAGTAGCTTCCCAGGCTGTAAGATTTGCCTACATTGAAGGGACCACAGTGGATAGGGTGTCTTCTCCCTGACCACTCCACTGGGTGAGATCCAGACCATGTGTGAGGTATTTCTGCCTGGAGTTATGCTGTACTGCCTTGACTACAGCCTCAAGGAATGCACCTGCATCTAGCTCTGATATACTGTCTGAGCTGTGTGCTTATATATTCTGCAAATGCCTCTTTACTGATGTAAGTAACCTGTGGATCATTTGTCTCTGACAAATAAAGTTTTTTTGTTCTGTTTGATTAGCAAGAACCTTCTGGCTCCCATTTCTTTATTGGTTAAAGTTTGTGGGAGTTGTAGATTTTTTGGGTTTTGGGCAAAAATGAAAAATAAAATGAGCGGAAAATCTAAATTCACATATGAATTTTTGTACGATTTCCACATTTTTTTCCAGTTTGTTCCTGCAGTCAAATTTTTTGGGAAAATGTATTGATAAATAAGGGGAAATAACCTGTGCGGATTTGCTCTGAGTATATTTCAGAAACAAATAAGATAAATTCAGATTTCGATAAATAACCCCTTAGCCATAGGGGCAGCCATTAAAAGCACAGGTTAAACAGCAGATAACAGATTCACTCTGTAGAATACCATTGTATTCTATTACAGACCTGTTATCCACTAAACTTGTGCCTTTTCTCCCTTTTCAGCTTGAATGGCTGTCCCATGGCTATACAGCAGCTTGTTTATTTAAACTATATCTTTCTAAAGTAAATACATAACTTTCACGAATGTAGAGCAACAGTACATTATATTTTCATTTCATTATTCACGTTTATTGTTTGTTACTGTTCCTTTAAATGTGAATTTAAAAAAAAAAATGTATTCAATGGATCCCATCCTATAAAACAAGAGAAAAATGTTTGTTTCTGATTTGGGACAAAGATACTATGAAGGTTGTGTATAAAGTTCTAAATAATATTTTAAGCAGCTATGTATATATTGTGGACATATTGTTTCTCACCTCCAGATTCAGACATGCATAATTTTGCAGGTGGTTGTTTGCATGCTTTGGGCTATGTTAAGGCCCAATTAATAGCTATTGTCTCAGATTCCCAACCCACCCCTTTTGAAATATACTGTCAAAATTTATGTTAAACGATTGATCATTTTTTTGCTGTATTTTGTACGTTGGTAATAAACACATACTGTATCACCAGCCATTCAATCAATCTGTCTAAATAACTTTTTAAATTTGTATTAGTGGGTTGAAAAAAGCTATACTTAAACACGAAAGGTGACTTTCTTTTGACTTCCAAAAATTTGTACCGTACTGTTAAAACATAGTTGCTACACAGGTATAGGATCTGTCATCCAAAATGCTCAGGACCTGGGGTTTTCCAGATAACAGATCTTTCTGTATTTTGTATCACCATCCCTTAAGTTTACTAGAAAATTATGGAAACATTAAATAAACCCAGTAGGCTGGTTTTGTTTCAAAGGGTTAATCATATCTTAATTTGGATCAAATACAAGGTACTGTTTTATTATTAAAGGGGAAAAATAAATAATTTTGATTATTTTGATAAAATGGAGTCTATGGGAGACGGCCTTTCTGTAGTTCTGAGCATTCTAGATAACAGGTTTCTGGATAACAGATCCAATACCCATAACATTGATGACCCTGACAAGAATCAAATATCTTCAGTGCACATGAAGAAGAGGGTTGTGCCTGAAAGCTTGTGGGTCCAGTTTCTGCAATTTTGACACTGACACTGAGTTAGGGGCAGATTTACTATGGTTCACATGGTGAATTCAAAGTTTTCGAATTTTTTTTGATCAAAACTCACAAATTCGAATTTAAAACCACCAACTCGAATTTAGAATGTGAGGTTTATCCCACCTCGACCCTGAAAACAGTTCTAATTTGACTATTCTCCACCTAAAACCTCCCAAGTTCATGTAGACGGTCCATTGAAAAAATTTGACGCACAAAGAATGAGGAGAGCTCGATCTGAATTTGATTTGAATTTCTATTTGAGTTTTCCGGTAAGGACTGTTCGATCAAATTTTAGACTACTAATTAGTCTTTTTTGTTTTATCATTCATATTCTGTTCGAAAGTATGAGATAATGATAATGAAAAAAGGGTTTTAAGTTTAATGGCAAGTTTTTCTGTGTTATAGTAAAAGAACCTCCATATGAGCTTGCTTCCATCCAGGGTCTGCTCTACTTTATGTCCAATGGGGAAAAACTACAACTTGTGCCAAAAAAAACCCCTCTATACAGTATTCAGCACAATCCTGGCTTGCCATTTTGCACAGTTATATAGGTCTCATTGACTTAATCAGTGATTATGTTTCTACTCTACATTCATTTTAAGATTTTTGTTCCTTTGAAGCTTTTAATATACTTTCATTAAAATTATTAATTTATAACCGACATCATTGTGGATTATGATAAACAGATTATGCTGATTGAAGCAACATTCCAGAGTATACATAGCGAAGCAAGATCCTATGTAAGAGTTATTCTGAATTGAGAAAGACAGTTTAATGACTGGTGAATAGTGATGGGCGAATTTGGGGCTTTGTGAAACTGCGAAAAAATCCACAAAACGTTTTTCGCCATTTTTTACCATTTTTTTACACTGGCGTCTATTTTTTCGGTGAATCTTGGGAATTTGCCGCGAATTTGCGACTGGCGAATAAATTCGCCCATCACTACTGGTGAAACGTCATAAAGAAATACACAGCAAGTCCAGTTGATAATATAATTTGAAACCGACTTCTTGTTTATGGTTTCAATAGGTACCTCTTATAATCAGTTACTGACTAACTGCTCCATCATATATAGATGTCATCATATACTAGTGTGCGCGCCAGCTGTGCCACTGAATGAAAGTGCGTATATCTACATGAAGCAAAAAATAAATTCTGACAGAAACAACGTGAGTTTCAAATTTCAGTACACATGTACAGGTGTGGGACCTGTTATCCACAATGCTTTGGACCTAGGACTTTCTGGATAAGGGATCTCCATACCTTTTGTCTACTAAAAAATTATTTAAACATGAATTAAACTCAATTGGATTGATTTACCTCCAATAAGGATTAATTGTATTTTATTTGGGATCGATTACAAGGTACTGTCTTCTTATTATAAGGAAAATGTACATTTTTAATGAATTATCTGATTAAAATGGAATCTATGGGAGATGGCATACTCATAATTTGCATGATTCTGAAAATGGGTTTCCAGATAAAGGATCCCATCCATACATGTACTATAATAATTTAACTTAATTAAATTGAATTTAATTTATACTTCCCATAGTTTATACCATTATCATCTAGTACCCTTAATACACTCATACATATTTCTTATATTATATTGTAAGCTTTTCACAGCAGGAACCTCATTTCTACCAGGTGCTGAATCTTCTATCTTTTATGTATTTACTTATTCTAACTGTATGATACATATTAACTGTGCTCCTGTTTGTTTGTGTATACCGCATATTTATATAAAAAAACATAAAACCAGTCTAATCTAATCAGTCAATCTGAATTAAAACATTATTTAATAATGTAAAATAGCAATGCTTGAGGCTCAAGATGTATGAATGTATCAAAATACTGTCGTTTTTTCATACAACTTGTAAGTGATAAAACAACTACAATAGCAGAAAAAATAGCACTAGAATTTGCTAAGAATTTCACACAGTAAGTAGACAACTTTATTGTAACTCAAGTGCATTTATACCTTGGGGGACTTCTAGGTACTGTATGTTTAATATACATAAAAAGGATAGAAGCAAGGTTGGCTGAATGTACCATAATAAGATCCCAAGGGATAGAAGAAGCTGCACGTGAAGTTAAAAGAGGAGAATAGACTGATCTCTGAAAGTACTCGTTGTCTTTGTCTTTTAGGGAATTCTTTTGTAAACCTTCCATCGTGTGCTAGAAGTAGGAAATACACCCTTGGAAGATTTTTATGTTGTAAGTTGGGAACATAAGTTATAGTCAAGGCTGTGGTGAAATTACTATAAGGACTATACTTGGATATGTGTGTGGGTTTGAAACTATGGCTGTTTTCGTTAGTGATGATGACATGTCTTTGTAAGCATTAAAAATAAAGCTCATAATTTGCTATGGAAAATGTTAACTTTTTAACAGCACCTTTTACTCAGAACTAGGCTGCTACCACACTTTTCCTTTTACCTTTCCTTTATATTAATCTGATTCCAAGGTCATCCACTTTATACTATTGAACCCATTCATTAATTTACACAATAGATATGCTGCCCTAAATCTGCAGAGTAACATGTCTTAATCTCACCCCAGTAACCTCTCTTTCATATTACATATAGTATAAAGTTATATATTTATATAATATACATGTGTATTTCTTTTTTAACCGATTTACAGAATTTGATCAGAATAAAATATTTCCTTTTCTGTTCTGACACAATGCTAATGCACCTTAAGATAAGAAACAGCTGCAGCTTTTAGTTTTAGGTCCCAGTCTGCTTTCACAGTTAACAGCTGAGTCACTGATTAGTCCAAGGTCATAACATGCAGAACATCATCAAAGTCACTCAATTGACTCCAATAAAGACAGGTGGAAGACCAGCAAAGCCAGTGGATTGCCGAGATCTGGGTAGGCAGAATACAACAACAAGCCCAGAAAAATGGCAACATAAGCGTTTTTCAAATGGATCACGTTTGCCACAAGTAAGATACGAGCAGTTAACCTCAGGTAAACTCTAGTTTTAGAGAGGAAACCTGAGTGCACTAAAATGCCTTATATGCAGAATTAGAGTACCCCCATACTCTTTAACAGTGGTATATACAGAATTAAAAAGGACTGTCCTCTCTGCCCCAGTGATTCCATACTTTAGATTCCATTCCTCAAGAATCTTACAGAATATAATCTAAACTTTTGCTAATTTTAGAACCCTAATGCAGCGCTGTGGACTAGCAGCCTACAGAAGGCTCTCTTTCGTAGTACACATGGTTTTTATGCAACAAAACTTGCCTCCAAGCCAATTAAAAATAAGCACCTGATTGGAGGCCACTGGGAGCAACATCCAAGGGGTTGGGAAGAAACAGGTTGCTCAGGATCTTATTTAGGGGAACAGCGATCTATAGTGTCTAGTAGAAATAAGTCTAAAGCAACTAAACTGAGTTTTTTTAAACATTTCAGCACAATGCAGTAAAAATACCAATACATCGAAAACCTGTGTTTTTCTGACAATTCCTAGCAAATAAAAATGTAAAAACCTTTCTATGTCCAACTTGATTTAAAGCGATGCAATTAAATCAGTACAGCTCCCATGGACTTCTATAGCACCTCAACATCTTTTACTTGGTGAAGTTTGGTATTACAGGTTTTCGTGTTTATTTTTTCTTTTTTAGAGCTTTTAAGAAATATAGGAAAACCACAAATTTTTCTACATTCGTGAAAAAAATTGCAAACTGATTGTTAGTATACGGGCCCCCTAATTTCTGTTAGGTTCACAAAGCCATCAGCCCTATGTCACATAATGTAAGTAAATAACCTTCTGGGTTTCTGTGTTCCTACATTAGCACTATTCTAGTGTAATTAAAATAAGCCATTCCTGTCTAAATAAACCACTAAGATACATTAGAGTTCCATTGATAAAACAGAAATCATTGATGCAATATTAATATTTAGATATAATATAGACAGAGGATCGCACTCACAGGACTTAATGCAAAAATGCTGGTGTTTATTGGAGCACAAATTGCTCAATATTTAGATATACATATTGCTCCTATCCTTTCTCAGGGCCAGGTTTACATAATGGATTGCCCTAGGCCTGCTGCTGTTCGTTGCCCCTGTCCCCTCCCTTTTATTTGTGCAAACTTTCATCATTGCGACCTGAGCTATGGGGATAGCTATAGTATCTACTGCAAATTCTGAACCAATGTTGGTGTGGTTGGACAGCATTCTGCTCCCTAAAAGCCTGCCACAATTAAGGCATTAAGAAGATAAATTAGTAGAGTTAATGGGACAATGAAGATGGCAGAAGAAAATAACAATCAAGCTGGATATTGTTGGAACAGAAAGTGCACAACCCTTGCATAAAATAAAGAAATAGAAATTTAAAAAATGGAATTTGCTGGTTTAGTATTCCTTTAAAGGAATTGTTCAGTATAAAAATAAAACCTGGGTGAATAATTAGTCTATGCAAATTATAAAATGTTTTCAATATAGTTAGTTAGCTGAAAATATAATCTATAAAGGCTGGAGTGACTGGATGTCTAACATAATCGCCAGAACACAACTTCCCTCTTAACAGCTCTCTTGGTTTCCACTGATTGATTACCAGGCTGTAACCAATTAGTGACTTGAGGGGGGTCACATGGGTCATAACTGTTGCTTTTGAATCTGAGCTGCATGCTAAGGATCAATTGCAAACTTACTGAACAGTTATGTCCCATGTGCCCCCCCTTAAAGTCACTGACTAACTCAGAGTTATAGAGCTGAAAAGCAGGAAGTTAGGTTATATTCTGTTCTGTTAGACATCTGGTCACTCCAGCCTTTATAGATTACATTTTTGACTAATTTACTATATTAGAAACATATTATTTTGCACACCCTATCTATTTACCCTGTGTTTATAATTACACCAAACTGTTCCTTTAAGAACATACCTAAAAATAAAGACTTTCAACACATGACCATGCATGTAATTAAACATTGATATTTGCTGTAATTTTTACTATCTGTTTACGGATTGCTATTGTCAATCCTTAGTCCTTATATTCTCATATATTTTGCTTTTGCATAAAGGTACTGTAAGCATACTCTTGTAATGTTTATCAGTGCAGCCAACATTAGGTGGTGTAAGAGCCACTAGAGTGCACTAATACTGTTAGTAAACAACATCTATGGAATTAGCTGGAGGAGAAATTCATTCTGTGATCCATATTGAAACCTGTGAATGGATGAAATATTTGACAGGTACGATGCAGTGATAAGATGGTTAGTCTGGGTAGAGTGTCAAGCCACAAAGGAATAGTCTGACCTAGATTGTTTTTCAATAAATATAATTGTCTCCTAAGTATCTACAAAGAATTATATACCACAATTACAATAAAATGCTTACTGACACACGTAGAATGAAAGCGGTGCGCATTACACCACACAGCGTCAGATATTAGTTATTCTGCAAGTTTAAAAATTGATTTACCCTGACAAAAGCCAAATAATGTATATTGAGATCTAAACATTTTTATGGAAAGAGAAGTTACCTTTTTCAGGCATTTTTACGAAATAAATAATATAATATATATATATATATATATATATATATATATATATATATTATATAAATATAATGTATATACATATATCAACTATATTTACAGTATCTGTGTTCATGTATGTATGTGCTTGTGTATAATTATCCTGAATGAGCTGTTTATTCAGTATAGATAGTGAGATCATTATATTAGAAATTCCTTTCTTTTATGAAATACCAGCTGCAACATTTACTCCTGTTTCCAGGTATTTGAGTCATTTTTTTAAAAAAAAAATCTGATCTTGTTGACCTCAAATTAAGGCCAACCCATGTGATTTATTAAATACATGTTCATTGTTTACCCTCTTATCTTTCTCGCAGGCTTTGTAGGCTTGGTATGGTACCTCAGGGATGTTATTAAGGTGTAAAATGATTTAATTGCTTTGGTTTTGGGCGTAGTCTCCCAACCTGTTGACGGGTTATTAATTTTATACTTGGAACAGAAATCCATCCAGTAATTTCTTTTATTGTAATCTTGTTTTGTTTGCAAGAAGATTTTTGTGAGATCAAGGAGCAAATAAAGGGGAATAAAATAATTTTTATAGTATAAACCTTAACCTGCCATAGCTTAAGGTGCTATAAATTTACTTTGTCATTTTTTAATTGGAAACCCTTATATCAAACCTAAAGAAATCACACAATTATTCTTTCCTTCAGTGAACCCTAACGACATATGCCATAATGTTTGGATCCATGTTGGGTCACACCTCCCTGCACGGCTACAGTTACTGGAATTATGGAATAAATGCCGCATTTTGGGTAAAAAAAACATGGCACTTTGCATCCTGCTCATCGCTGTAAGAGTGTCCTTATGGATTCAACAGTCTTCAAGCAAAAATGAAGTGATTGATGTGGTTTTTTTTTTTATTTGCAATACAAATTCCTTGTATTAGTCTTTGTAGAATGTCAGAACTAGATATTCACTTTAATATTTCCAGGGCTGATACATAGTTATTTAAATGTGACATATCTGATACAAACCCAAAAGAGGCATTCAAAATGTTGTATTTTCATCTGAAAAACACATTAATTTAAATAAAAAAAATCTAATTGTGTGTAATTAAGGGCCCAATCGGAAACAAAATCATTAGTACATTGTACAATTATTATGTTTCCAGAGTCCAGACCAGCTTTTAACTTATTTGAGAGGGCACTGATGCCATGTGTTACTAAGGAAACAATTTGCTTATAATACGTAAATTACATAAATTGTAGTGTCAAATGCAAAATTTGTATGATGAGATCAGGACACCTTCATATAGCATTTAACATTATTTATTAATGTACTTTGTGTAGTCATTTTGCTGGAATTATAGATGTGTACACAAGCACAATTTTAAAATGAAATAAACTCTTACTTATTCAGTCCTCTGTGCCCAGGTAAAGGTTTATTGTAGGAAATATATTTTGGGCATGTTTTTCTTTTATATATTTATAAGTGGCACAGCATAAATTACCTTGAGACTTACGATTCAGTTCATATCCACTTTAATGTGTTCTCCATTGTTTAAATACATGAGTTCAGTACAAGTGCAGTGCGGATATTCCTGGAGTTCTAAGTTAAAAGAAAATAACAAGTCAGCCTTTGGTGTGTTTTTATTTACAACTATGGGTGTGGGATTGGCATTATTAGATCATTGGTATATGTGCCCAAACAGGCTTTTCATATCAGGCTGCAGACCTGTGTGTACCTGTTAGGCGAGCGGGTAGTTTCAGGAAACGTAACCCTTGCTGTCACTAGAAGAGAAATGATATGAAGGCCCCTCTGGCTGAAAAAGGATTATCATAGAATAATCGAATTATCACAGAAAATATTCTTCCTGTCTTTCCACAATTTTGACAATATTCACTCACTTCCTGAGAACCTGGGGTGTCAATGCTGTAGCTGGTCATACTGATATGAATATGTGATATATAAATAATCTATTAAAGGAATGTAGGAGAGCAGTGTACACTTGTCTCTCCTCTGTATTGATTCAACCCTCTGTGAGCTGACAGGAAGGAAGAGGGAGAGAGAATGGGCTGCTGGGAGAGAGAAGCACAAGCACAAGCAAAGTGTGCATGATCCCAGAGTTTCTGTGTGGGAAAGTTAGTAGGGAACCCCAGTGGCAGAAAAGCGCGCTCTCTTTAGGGTTCTCTTTCTCTCTAAGGAAAGGGGGTCCTTGTCAGGGCTCTGAAGAGCAAAGCGTGCTCTTCTCATGGCATGGAAAACCAAAGGGAGTCTTCTCAGGACTTTGAATCAACTGCCACATAACTGGGGATTCCCTTCAGCAGTTCAGAGATCATTAGCTGGGTTATTTGAGTGAAGTTGCTCCTGGCTGACAGGCTACCTGTATCACTGTAATTTAAAGGTATTGTGTCCTGCCAAATAAATTCATCAACCGTTCCACTGTGTATGTGTATTGTGGACCAGAGAAGTTCCCAGGGATGGGTATTACAGTTCAGCCTGTCCTGATTTTGGGTGGAGGCACGCCATATTAAAGTGTACCTGCTCTCCCATAAAGCGGAGGCACAGGACTCCTGTAGTGCCACATGCAACTAAATACGTGGTAGATCTCATGCAGTAGCAGAAGAGGGCTAAAGGAAAAGCAAATATTAAACCACTGGCAATGTGTTGGGCACCCACCCTAGTGATTAAAATTGGCTAGTGTCCCAGGCCGATAAATGATTCCATAACTATTAAACAACCCTTGATACTTTCTTGAAGAGCGCCATGTCATAATGTTGCTTTCAATTGCCCATGTATCCCATGAACATACATATACACTGTATAGTGTTTTGCCAAGTTTACTACACTCTTCATACATCTGTCCAGTTAGGTGTAGAGAATATGTCAGTAATCTTCAACAGGGTCATCTAACTTTTTATGGAACATATGTGTCTGGACTGGGTTTGACTCACTGAGGAGTGTACAAGCATAATGCCAATCTGCAGTGGTTAATTGTTTTTTAAATGTAAAGATTAGAGCACAAAGCAATGGAATGGAATCTAGGAGAGCCATACATATAGTAGTTGGCATTATACGGGAAAAATTATATGGAACCTTTTAGCCAAAATACTCTAGACCTGGGTTTTCCAGATAAGGGGTCTTTCTGTAATTTGGATCACCATACCTTTATTCAGCTAAAAACCATTCAGATATTAAATAAACCCAGTAGAATTGATTTGCCTCCAATAAGGATTGTTTATATCTTGGGATCAAGTACAAGGTACTGTTTTTTTTATTACAGAGTATAGGAAATCAATTTTAAAAATTTGAATTATTGGCCTTCCTGTAATATGGATCTTTCTGAATAACAGGATTCTTGGTAACAGATCCTATACCTGTACTATATAAAACTATAGCTCTCTTTTTCTCTGTCTAGCAAAATAAAACTTTTATCAAAACCATTTCTTTCGATTGTGATGGGGTTGTAGGTATTTTTGAAAACATTGATGTGCTTTCTGTCAATAACATACAGTTGTGTTCAGAATAATAGTCTGACATCACTTACCTGAGCAATCACTGTTTTTGGTTGAAATTATATTTCTACACAGTAAATTATTTACTAGTAGGTGTAGTAGAGTAATAGAGAAATCAACAGACCCAACAGTCATTACATGCATGCTTCTGATTCTGTGGAAATGAATCATTAGTTGAGGCTTGCTTCAAATAATAAAATAATAATAGCTTGCTCCAAATAATAACAGTGTGGAGTTAAATTAGCGAGGTCATTCATTTTGTAAAAAACAGGTGTCAATTACGGCCCTTATTTAAGGCAGGCAGCAAATGCATGCTGCATGCTGGTAACAGTGCATTTCTCTCTGAAAATCTGAGTAAAATGGGTCATTCATAAGAACAGTGTACTTTGATTAAAAAGTTGATTGGAGAGGGGGAAAACATAAAAAAGTGCTGCTCAGCTAAAATGATCTCAAATGCTTTAAAATGGCAACCAAAACCTGAAAGACATGGAAGAAAATGGAAAACGACTACTAGAATGGATAGAAAAATAGCCAAAATGGCAATGACTCAGTTAATGATCAGCTCCAGGAAGATCAAAGAAGGTTTTAAGTTACTTGTGAGTACTGTTACAATTAAAGAAGCCCCTGCAAAGTCCCATTGTTGAAAAAAAAAGATGTGCTGAAGAGGTTACAATTTGCCAAAGAACACAGTGACTGGCCTTTGGCACAACATTTTGTTGACTAACGGAAGCAAGATTTTTCTTTTTGGGTCTTACGGCCGCAGACAGTTTGTCAGATGACCCAAAAACAATGATTTCAAGACAGTGAAACATGGTGGCACAAGCATCATGATATGGGGATGTTTCTCATACTATGGTGTTGGGCCTGTTAATCACATACCAGGGATCATGAATCAGTTTCAATACATCAAGATACTTGAAGAGGTCATGTTGTCTGATGCCGAAGAGGAAATGCCCTTGAAATCCAAACACATCAGTAAACATGCAACATCTTGGTTCAAGACCAATAAGATTAATGTTATGTAACGGCCAGTAGAATCCCCAGACCTTAATCCTTGTGGGATGACATCAAAAATGCTGTTATTGAGGCAAAATAAAGAAATGAAGAAGAATTGTGGAATGTAACAGGTGCCAGAAGTCCATGTAAAACAGATGTGCAGCAGTCATAAGAAACAGTGGTTATACAATAAATATTAGTTCACTGATTCAAAGGAAAGCAAAATACTGTATATAACAGTATGATATTCCATTTTGTTCACTTTCTGTTGAGGAAAAACACAAAATGTGATACATTTTTCATCATGTTTTGATTTGGAATAGATGTGCAGTGTTACCAATGCATTTGCGTGTATGAGATAAAAGTTATCATAAGGAATTTTATAAGGAACTTTGCTCAATTTTTTAAATACAATGCTATTATTCTGACTACAACTGTATATACAGTATCTATATACTGTATATATTCATGTCAAAGTGAGGGTCTAATAAATGATTCTTTACCTCTTCATCACTCATCCCAGTTGTCACTTCTAGTATTTCAGTTAACAGGATACATTGACGGGAGTTATCCCAATAAAGAACAATATTGCAAAGTACTGCAGGTAATAAAAAAGTCATAAGAACAAATTCAATTTTTCTTTGCAAGAGACTGAATCATAATGCTGTATTTTGATGTGTTATCTTTAGTTGTATCTAAGTTATTTATGAAGCATGGGGGTAGGTAATGAATTCTCTGCCTGTATTTATAAACACAGCTGAAAACACAAAGAAACCTACAATATTTTTCACCTCCATCTGACATTGTCATTTAAGATTCCTGATAAAGTCGGAAGGATCATTTTTAAAGAACAGTGTCGCCTTAATGTTAACAAACATAAAATGATGACATTTATATTAAGGCCTGCTAATGTTTCTATCCCTGAGGCTGTAGTTAAAAAAGGAGTTATAGTCCTGGACCCTATAAGTTAAATTATTCACTTTAAACTTGGCAAATTGGCAAGGTTACGCTGTTTAACATTTAATTCCGGTAAATCTTGGCCCACCCTACCGTTAATTGATTTTATTATCTTTTTATACTACTGTTAAAATATCTACTTTTATAAAGGTTGAAGGTGTATTATAATCATTTATTCTATCAAAGTTTAGATACAAGCCTTTAATTCTGTTCTTTTGTTTGTTTTTTATTTATTTTTTTTTCCTGACATCGCCTCCTTAGTGAGGAAACATTTTGGGTCCTATTTAGCAAGGTTTGATCTCTTTGCAGCAGTTTATTATATTGTTGCCTGCTTGGTCTCTATAACAGACACTGCTTTCGTTCAAAATAAGTACAAGTTCAATGCTAGGGGTATATATATGAAATAAATTCCCCAAAATATTATAAAAGTAATTATATGGATATGTACAAATTGTCTTTTCACCTTCTGATAACAAAATCCAAATGAGTTAAATAAATGTATGTGTATTACATAGTTGATTTGGTACTGATCATTGTAAAATAATCCATTCTTATATATAACAATAATTGGTAGTAATTAAGGGGTAGTATTGCCAACTTTCCCCAACTGGAAAGCAGGACGTGGATGTTGCGGGCTTGATAGAACTGTCACAGGGGCGGGACTATGACATAATTGCCAATTGGCTGATTGCTGAGTCCTGCATGGTTTTTGTAATTTGGAAAACCGGACAGGCAGTTTTGACCAGGTCAAAACCAGACAGGTGGCATCATTTTTAAGTGGGATAGTAGTTTTTTTTGCTAATGGACTGATCTATTACAGAGCAATAAAATGTAATCAATCTTCAATTAATCTTCCTTGAGAGGCTTCCAGACTAAGGCCAAACAGCTTGGATGAAGGCTACAGAAAAATGTAATTAGTGCAATCATGTTTGTTCTGTTTCTACATCAAAACAGGGGAAAATGTATAGAATTTGGAATCCATAAAGGTGGCCATAGACGCAAAGATCCACTCGTTTGGCAACATCACCAAACGAGCGGATCTTTCCCCAATATGCCATTAACGAGCATGGCTATATCGGGGGTAATCTGATTGTTCGGCCATACAGCCGAACAATCCGATTACGATGTGCCATGGGGTCCGACGGGATCGGTCGGGTCAAAATCAAACCTGACTGATCGACCAAATGACCGATCTCTGTCGGACGAAAGATGCGTACGATTCGTACGATAGGATCTGTGTGTCTATGGCCACCTTAACACCAGTTCACTGCTGAAGACTGCAGGAATGCCTTGCTTAAAGACAATTCAAAACCTGACATTTAGGGGGTAATTTATTAAAGTCAGAATTTTTCTGGTCTGAGTTTTAAAGGGGAAAACACAATTTTTTCAGAGGAAAAAAAACTAGAATTTTTCGTGATTTATTAAACCCTGATGCTGCTAAAAGTCAGAACAAAAAAGTACTCAAGCCTGCCGAGATCATATAGAAGTCAATGGCAGATGTCCCGTTAACAGTTGGAAGATATCATGATCAGCGCTGGGCATCATAGAATAATTCAAATAATTTGTGGTTTTTGGGTGTTAATCCTAAAAATTGTACATTTCGGATTTTTTTATGATTTTCCGAGTAAATTTATTGATAAATAAAGTAAAAATGTGCACAGAAGTTTGGTCAAAGTTGTTTTAAGAGAATAGTGAGAAATTTTCAAATTTTAGTAAGGAACCTCCGTAGAGTTGCAGTCTGAGAGTTTCTACATGGAAATGACTGCATGAGAGTTTAAGGCAAAAATACCTAACTCTAAACTAAACTGCAATAAAACATAATGGGAGAAAAAAATTGTGTAAAATCAATGGTGAATTTATTAATAGGGATGTAGCGAACCGCCGTGTATGTGTTCGCGAACGCCGTTCGCGAACACCGGCAAAAAATGCGAACAGTTCGTGAACTTCGAACATCCGAAAATCGTTCGATTCGAACGATCGAAGGATTTTAATCGTTCGATCGAACGATTTTCGTTCGAATCGAACGATTTTCGTTCGAATCGAACGATCGAAGCCATTGGATCGAATGATTTCATTCAATCCAATGGCTTCGATCGTTCGATTCGAACGAAAATCGTTCGATTTTAGCGATCGAATGGTCGAACAGTCGAACGATTTTGACGCGAACGCCTATTGGCGAACGTCGCGCGACGTTCGCGAACTTGCGGCGGACGCGAACAGTCGAAGTTCGCGCGAACTAGTTCGCCGGCGAACAGTTCGCTACATCCCTATTTATTAAGCTGTGTTTCATTTTATGCCATGCAAACACCAGATTTACCTCAATATTTTACATTGCTTCTGGTGGAAGTCACTCTAAAAAGAAACCTGTAAAACAATTATGCGGTTTTTTTTTAAGCAGTTTCTTACACGACAAAGCCTGCTGTCCCTTAATGTCACGAGACCTCAACCGCAGTGAACACCCTTGGAAAATATGAATAAAACATATTGCAAAAAAAAAGACACCACTGTGGCAGTCTGTGGTATATTCTTGCCCCAAGGACCAAGCGTAAATAAATGCTATGACTTATGTTTGGGCTGTACTGCTATGTAGAGGCTGCACAAGCCAACTTCACTTCCTACTTACTACGTCCTGAGCAGAGAGCTCACCTTCAACCACTAAACTGTATACCTCTCAAACTTCTTGATTTGGAAGTTTGGTTGAATTTAAAAAAAAAAAATGCCCAAAAAAATAAAAAAAAATAAATGTTATTTAACCCCAAAATGTGAGCATTTACTCACAAGGATTTTCACTGTCTTTTTCAGATGCCCAATATATATATATATATATATATATATATATATAAATATATCTATATAGTCAACTACAAGAGGTCCTCTGCACTCAACCCATTATCAATATATTTAAGACAGCGACATTTTGTGCATACTGCTACTAAAAAATGCCTTACCCTTTAAACAACACAGGGATTGTTTGTCCATATATTGCAATATATTTAAGCTGGCCAACTACGTCAAAGTCATCCCATATCTGGCCAGTCCTACGCTTAATTTTCATCTGATTCATTAAGAATTCAATTTCTTAAAGGAAAACTATACCCCCAAACAATGTAGGTCTCTATTAAAAGCAGCTAGTAAGTTGCAGGTAAAACTTAGTCCCTTTGTAAAATGTATAATTAAGCAATTGAATTCTTAATGAATCAGATGAAAATTAAACGTAGGACTGGCCAGATATGGGATGACTTTGACGTAGTTGGCCAGCTTAAATATATTGCAATATATGGACAAACAATCCCTGTTTTGTTTAAAGGGTAAGGCATTTTTTAGTAGCAGTATGCACAAAATGTCTCTGTCTTAAATATATTAATAATGGATTGAGTGCAGAGGACCTCTTGTAGTTGACTATATGTATTTTGTGGTCACACCCTCATTGCACCCCCGCCTAATGGTTTTAAAAAATTAGTGGTGAGCACAACATTCCCTTGTTTGTTATAGTTATACAGGAGCAGTGACCAGCTCCATGTTGTAGCTCCCACCCTTCCCAGCTATAGTCAGGTGATCCCACTGGTGGCCAATAAAAGGGCAGCCAAGTATGGAGGTTTACTTTGAAAGCAGCTAGTAAGTTGCAGGTAAAACTTAGTCCCTTTGTAAAATGTATAATTAAGCAATTGAATTCTTAATGAATCAGATAAAATTGAGCGTAGGACTGGCCAGATATGGGATGACTTTGACGTAGTTGGCCAGCTTAAATATATTGCAATATATGGACAAACAATCCCTGTGTTGTTTAAAGGGTAAGGCATTTTTTAGTAGCAGTATGCACAAAATGTCGCTGGCTTAAATATATTGATAATGGGTTGAGTGCAGAGGATCTCTTGTAGTTGACTATATGTATTTTGTGGTCACAGCCTCATTGCACCCCCGCCTAATGGTTTTAAAAAATAGTGGTGAGCACAACTTTCCCTTGTTTTATATATATATATATATATATATATATATATATATATATATATATATATATATTTACTCACAGGTCTTATAAATCAAAAAATTTAATATGATGTGGGCACAGAATCTGACTTTTTCGGCTGGAACACCAGTCTTTTTCTCACTTTGAAAAAGGCTGGTGTTCCAGCCGAAACGTCAGTTTCTGTGCCCACATCATATTAAATTTTTTGATTATTTGAAAAACTGACGCCAGGTTCCAGCTGACATCT
Organism: Xenopus petersii; assembly: GCA_038501925.1. Taxonomy (NCBI): domain Eukaryota; kingdom Metazoa; phylum Chordata; class Amphibia; order Anura; family Pipidae; genus Xenopus; species Xenopus petersii. The sequence continues at coordinate 70,832,119 of CM076675.1, read as the reverse complement.
AAACTACAATATTATCTACCATTGATAGAAACTACTTATACAAGAGTTTTACAGTATGGATATTATTAGAAATAATCAGTATGCACAATGGTTATGCAAGCCTTTGCCATTTCTCCCTTTTTTCTAGATATACATTAAAAGCTGTGCCATGGCCAAGAGTAAGTAAAAGCAGCAGGTTATAAAGGTCTTTAGCAGTGGTTGGAGGGGGTGCACATACTTATCAGATTAAAGCAGCACAAAACAACACAAAACATTACCATTATTGCATTTTGTATATTTTAACTTTATATGCATATAGACATGTAATATGTAGACATGTAAAATAATAATATATACCGTTTTTATATGAAATACAATTAATTGCATATCTAATTTGCAGACCAAGGGAGTTCAGGCATTTGTATCGGAGGATGGTATCCATATTTGCAAGCATGCATATCCTGCACTAGAGAAAAGATTCTGATTAAATTCTGAGCCAGTTTGTAACTGATGAAAATGTTAATTTTGCCACAAAACAATATAAGGTGAAAAAATGCACTCAGTCCTACTTGCATATTATAGGGATCTTTTCCACCTTAGAAAGGTGAGAGAAGTTGATTTTGCTTCACTGTATATTGTATATATGGCAGTGACCTTCATAGTATGTCTTGTTCGCTGTGGTGCTGTTTTTGCAACCCATCTGCCTGAGGCTGACCAAGATCATCCCAGTTTGTCTCAATATGTGGATAGCCATATCTATTGGTACTGCGACCTGTCCAAATAATCAAAACTTCCAATTTATCTTGTAAGGTTCAGAATTGTGAGGATGAGGAGGACAGAGCAGATCTGCAGCTAAAGACACCAATAGATAAGTCAATACTATATACACGAATGGCCACCATCATGCAAGTATTTTGCATGTGAAGAAGGTCCTGCTCTACTGGGCAGAGGGTTGAGGGGGAAGGCCGAATTCTGTTGACTAGGGCAACAACGAACCTAAATACATCCCTGGTTTCTCTTTAAAGGATCCAATACCTGTACACAGGATTAAGTATACCCTGTAGCACATATCAGTATATCATCATCAATGATAGTAATTGTATTAATTATATATTTAGAAACCTTTTAGCCATTTATTAAGTTTGAAGTATTTCTATGATTAAAGAATAGCACTGCATGGTCTATGACTAGTCAGTTTTTGTTGAAATAATGTAGTGCCAACTAAAGCAACTAAAATATGCCTAATGCTGTCAGGAGGTGCTGGGAGCTGTGCTTCAAAGAATAAAAAAGTAGACGTTGAGCAACACTGTGCCAAAGTTTTATGGTCTCCAGCATGCTCAACTTGCTCACCATTTGAATATTCTACTCTTTCATCCCATCTATCAAAGATGTACTCTAGGTGCCACTATGCGATGACCCTAGGAGTTTACCTCTTCCTGGAAAAATAGACTACTCTGTGTTGATATTATGCATGGAAAGGAAATATTTGCCATGCAGTCTGAGAATTTGTAATGAATGAGCAGTGTCTGTATACATGAGTACTCTATGAAGATAGTGGGACACAAACACACTGGGCAAATGTACACCTGGGCAGTAACCTATAGCAAGTTAGCAACCAATCAATGATTTAGAATGATAGCTGCAGGTAGAACGATGAATGCAAACATCTGATTGATTGCCATGGGTTACTGCTAAGGTGCAAATTTGCCCAGTGTTTTTGACCCCCCGTATAATACTAAAACTTCTTTCCTCCAACTGTCTTCTTATTTTTCAGAAGGATTCTGCATTTGCATTATATATGAAATTACTATTATATTGAGTTACAAAATGATGGCAAATATATGAACTATTATATTACTGTTTAAAGGGCCAATGTATAAAAGCCACATATGCCTCTGCATTAGATGTTCATATGACTATAGAACAGTATCTTTTGGATGAATTTAATCAGCACAATAGCCTTTGTGCAATCAGTCTTGTGTGACAGCTGGCAGGAATGGACACCTGTCAGTATGTTTTCTCTGCTTGTATGGGTGAAAGGTATACTCCCTGCAGCCACTGACATCACACCTCTGGTGTTAGCTTCCTTGAGAACCATATGTTTAGTCCTCGGTCTGTTCAAGCCTGGGCCAGCTTTAAAAAAAAAAAAAAAGGGGAAAAAAGCTTTTTCCAAGTAGGGATGCAGGCCCCATAGTGAGATGAACATGCATGCAAAATGGATAATAACCTATTTGATGGACACACCAAGCTTTATTTCATGTGAAGAGGGGTGTTTCTTGCATATGCTCTCAGAAAACCGGCACTGGAAAGAAAATAGAACAATCCTTTTATGCATGATAATTACATTTGAACTATTATTTATATTTGAAGCACTGATTTCACGAGAAGAGAATGATAACGAACATTTTGCAGGGTCTACAGAAACTGTTGCAAATATCGCTTTTTGAAGGGGGATCAGAGATGCTGCTCTTTTTCTAGATGGAAAGTGTTAGCCTTAATATGGGTCAAAGCCCTTAACTATGATAAAGCTTTATTTCTCCAAAGACTGGCACTACATTATTTCCTACTATGCCTGCCCCTTAATTCAAACAGTTTTGCCAGTTTAATGACAATCATGCATTTAAATCTTTTGAACCCTGGTCATAGATTAAAGTCTTTGTAAAACTGTGTGATACCGGCAGTTTAGGCGTGTTGGCATAAGCTGGTACCAACATTTAAACTGGACAGAGCAGAACTGGAATGCCTCTTGAAGATTCCCAGTAGCATATATATATACATATATATATATATATATATACATATATATATATCAGCATAATTCAAATAATGCATCTCACACCTAGGAGCTTTACAAGTATGCTGAAAAGGTTTTGTAACAACTGTTTATTTAGGCACAGATGAAGGGTGTATTTCAGCAGAATTCTATTGCTGTTTTGCAACGCTGCTAACTGGTTAGCTGTATTTATCTATTTGTTACCATTATATCAATGTACCTCAGTTCATTTTCCTGGTCATATTTTCCTAGGTTTGCTATATCTGAATCAGATTGCTTTTTAGTAACACAATATTTGTTAATGCTGTTTGCAGAAAATGCTGTGTCAAGATATGTAAGCTGTAAACTTGTAAAAGTATATACCATATATCATTTCCCAGTCAAAACCCAACTTTGTTAATGGAGAACAATGTCCCAAAAGCACATGGGTTCTTTTTATTTCTTTTCGCTAAGGTAAACATGAAGATTTATTGACCAAAGTTGCAAACAGTGACAAAACTAAGGTCAATATTTCCCCTGAGAGACAAAGCATCTTAATGATTACTGCAGAAGAAGTCAATATTTCTTGTTAGATACTGTACAGTGAATTATTTGAAAAGTTCTAATAGGGTGGGTGGCTGCAGAGTTAAAGAGTGTAAATTAAGAAGTGAGCTCTGTCTTTACCATATTTAAGGTTAAATAAAATGGAAATGCAGAGGTCAAACAAAATGATGACATCTGTTGTTCTCTAAATGGCTGGTACCTCCAATGATCTTTTAGGAGCAGTGCCCAGATCTGTGACAAATATACCCTAAAATTTCCATGCTGAATTGCGTTAAGCGCATGGTAATTCCTATTGGCAATCAACTATTAAGTAGATGGCACTCTTGTCTCACAAATAGGAAGTGTGATTGGCGTGACTTTTTAGGTATATCTGGATCATATTATTTCTGAGAACTCCTAATTAGACAGATCAAATTGGAGAAGAGAAGGTAGTTATTAGTTTGCAATGCCCTTGGAGCATCATCTCCTATGAATGATAGCTGGATGTTTGTAAAGGTGTGAAAAATATGATTCACATATCTTAGGCAAGATATTGGGTGTGTATGTGAAAGCAAAACCTTCCAAAAAGGTAAGGGTGTTTCTGATTTATATCAAAGTCCAGGTGGGTGGAAAGTTTTGTGGAAAATTTATAATTCTGTCAGTTTAAGGGATAGAAACACAAAATGTGAAGACAGAAATCCCGGTGAGACTATTACACCCAGCGCCGGATTTCACAGAGGCGCGCCCCTAGGCCGCGCGGTCCGAACAGGCGGCCGCGCGGTCCTAGCGCCCACCTCACCTCACTTTACCAGCGCGCCGGCGAAAAAACGCCGGCGCAGCTGCTGTAAATGAATGGGGACGCACGCGTCCCCATAATGCGGCTGGGCGGCATGCCGCCCCTATTTTTCTGCCGCCCTAGGCCCGGGCCTATGCGGCCTTGCCGCAAATCCGGGCCTGATTACACCAGTTACATCCCTACACATTCCATCACACCTCTACTCCTGGGAATCAGCAAAGTTGCTATATGAAACTTCATGCACACAGTGAACAGATTGTGCATATTGATAGCTTTGCTTCTGCAGGTTCTTTTACCTGAGAATGCACAAGGGCTGGCAATTTGAGAAAACTGCTGTAAACCCAATATATCATGTTAATCTAGGACAAAGGATTACAGGAGAGGAGTCTTCAGAAGAAGACACCGGATTATCTGACATTCAATACTACATTTTGGGCAAAAACTGAACTAAAAAAATCTGGGAACAGAATAGATTATAAATTACTGATTCTTTATCTGTATGGTATGTCCACTCACCTTTTTGTTAAGTGGTAAAACATTTTTTCAGGGCCCTCAGGAAATGTAACACGTAAGGGCCTATTTACTAACAATCAAATTTCTATTTTTTCCATAAATCTCATAAAATTCTTGGTTTTCATATATTTCTTAAAAGCTCTAAGGGGCCGATTCACGAAAGGTCGAATATCGAGGGTTAATTAACCCTCGATATTCGACTGGGAACTAAAATTGTACGACTTTGAATATCGAAGTCGAACGATTTTGCGCAAATCCTGCGATCGATCGATCAAAGGATTTTTCGTTCGATCGAACGATTAAATCCTTCGAATCGAACGATTCGAAGGATTTTAATCCAACGATTGAACGAAAATCCTTCGATCAAAAAATCACAGGCAAGCCTATGGGGACCTTCCCCATAGGCTAACATTGACTTCGGTAGCTTTTAGCTGCCGAAGTAGGGGGTAAAAGTTTTTTTTAAAGGGACAGTACTTCGACTATCGAATGGTCGAATAGTCGAACGATTTTTACTTCTAATCGTTCGAATTCGATCGAATTTAACCAATTCGATGGTCGAAGTACCCAAAAAATACTTCGAAATTCGAATTTTTTTTTATTCGAATCCTTCACCCAAAATTCGTGAATCGGCCCCTTAGTGTAAAATCTACAAAAACTGCTAATGCAAAAAATTCACCAAAGATTTCAAGGTTCCATAGCAGTTAATGGGAGCTGCCCTGATCTTATTGGACCGCTGTTAAGCAATGCAGATGTTTTTTATTTATTATTTTTGCTAGAAATTGTCAGAAATTTAGATTTTTTTAAAGCATCATTTGCCACTTTTTTTGTTAGTACTTAATACAGGTATGGGAGATGTTATCCAGAATGCTAGGGACCTGGGGTTTTCCGGATAACAGATTTTCCGTAATTTGGGTCTTCATGCCTTAAGTCTACTAGAAATTCATTTAAACATTAAATAAACCCAATAGGCTGGTTTTGCTTCAAATAAGGATTAATTATATCTTAGTTGTGATCAAGTACAAGAGAAAAAGGAAATCCTTTTTAAAAATTTTGATTATTTATTTGGATAAAATAGAGTCCATGGGAGACAGCCATTCCTTAATTCGGAGCTTTCTGGATATCGGGTTTCCGAATAAGGGATTCGTGACATTTGTGGTTTTAGAGAATGTGAGTTATGGAATTGTGGTTTTAAAAACTTCTAAAAACCACTTAAATCAGAATGTTGATAAATAAGCCTCAAAAAGTCAAAAGCTCCGTGGAACCAAATGGATGGAAGGAGGCATGAATGGGAGGCCAGAGGAGATAGGGCATACAGTAAGTAGGAAGGGGTCAGGTGGAGACAAAAGTAGGAGCAGGTTACTTAAGGAGGGGTGGTCAGTGGGAATTCCTCTTCCTTACCTGGGCAGTCCAGCAGCAACACCAACTCAAATTTCCACCAGGCTGTGTTGGATATGGTCAATTAGGGAATTAGAGGAGTTGACATGTGGGTTGGGACTGGGGCTAGGGGCTTTCTATTAAAATACTTGGGGGTAGCAAGGATGTCATCAATTCAGTATGCATTGTTGGGTCGTGTTTAGTTGCAGCAATGAGGTGGTCTTTGGAAGTAGTGAGAGTAAAGCTTGTAAGTATTATGGGTTTTACTGAGCTGATTGGACAGTGTGGTGTGGGCCAACTCAGGCATGGAGCCCCATGATGTAAACAGGATGAATACCATCAAGTTGTTGTAGTGTGGCTGATGAGTCATAACAGACTTATGGGGTAAGAAAAGGGTATGGGAGAAAAGCTTGATGAACAGGATTGGGGTTTCCAGGACCACTTGCCCAGTGAGATTAGGCTAGGTATTAATCTAAAATCATAGCCTATGTATTAATCTAATTTTGGCCTGAAATAAAGATCTAAGTTCTTTTACAAGCCCATCTGTGGGATCTGTGAGTGCCTGCCATTTCCTGTTTGGTTGGATACTTCCACCTTGAGCTGTAGATCTGTGGCATGTGCACCCAAACCCCATATATTACTTGTGAGATTATAAACTTTGCATTTTACACTGGGAATTTCTTCCCAGTGCTAGGGTTAGACCTAAATTGGGTGATAACACATGCTGTGCATCTTAGGTTGTACATAATTATCTGTTATTGTGGATACCTAGCCTACAAAATGTACAATTGTTTAATGGTTCTGGATCATATTTTTGTGTTAATAAATTTGCTTTGGCCATTACTATTAACAAAATATACTGGGCTCGTTTATAAACACTGGGCAACCAATCAAATTTTTGCTTTTTTTAATCTTTTGACCTTTAGCAGACTACAAAATTACTGATTGGTTGTAATGGATTACTGGTGATGTGCAAATATAGCCAGTGTTTATAAATGATCCCCACTGTGTAGTCTGTTTAATATGGAAAGGGGTAAAGGAATTATGGGGCTGCAGCTCTGTGAAAGGATTCGATTTGGCTTAAAGTAGAAGGCAGCCCCATGATTTTGATTACGCAAGCAATTTGCTGAATTAATAACATAGCTGATTAGCATAGGAAAGAAAAGAGAGAAATTAATAGCAACCGTGGATTTTTCAGAAAACCATAGAACACAGTCAACATAAATAGTAATGCTATTTTAATGATCAAAACAGTTTATCCCCACTAGGACTTCTACTAACTTGCCCTCATATTTTGACTTCTGGAGAAATACATTTTTTGTGGCATCAGGTACTATGCTGTAGTACCCCTGACTACCACAAGGGGCATGAACACATGCAAAAAAAGAGTATCAGCAACACATTGTAGTAGTTAAAGTGTTTCCTATTGTCCTGTTTGTACTCTTTTTGTTAGCATCTGTAAATATATTTGAGGAACAGCAAAAGTAGAAGGAGGCTAAGGGTATTAACTAGGGATCACAAAGCAGTGTCCCATATCCACCACAATCCTAAATGCATATAAGCACTTAAACCCATATGTAATAAAAGGCCCGGTTGGGCAGTACCCAACCAATAAGGTGCTTGTTTTTAAATAGATCACCAGTGACTACTACTTCCTGATTAGTTGCTATAGGTGCTTAGAGCTTTAGCAAACGTTGCACTTTTATATTTTTCCCAGTATACCTTCCATGGGCTATCAAAGCAGTATCTCCTACAAGCTAGAAATCTGGTTTTTGTTTCCCCATACAATGATAATCATTATCTACAATGTTATTCAGGAGGCAGAATGAGAATGTAAATATAACTGAAAAAAATAAAACAGGATATAGGCATGCAAACTGTTTTTTTTATAATTCGTACTATAAGGACAGTCTTTCCATTATTTGGAACATAATGCCTAAAAACTTTTTGTATAATTTTGCAATTAATTTTAGTACATTGTTTTACCAGGGCTGGATTTAACTATGCTGTGCCCCTAGTACTGCCTGCATTCGCACTCACTCCCACCTTTTGCCCTGCTGCTCACAATCTTCTCCCCAAACTGCTGCTTGCAGATTCCCCCACTGACCCTGCTTCTTCTGGACCAGTGCAATCTCTTCCACCGGGCTCTCGATGGGTTGGATATTCAAACTGATGTTAAAATCTCCTGTCCAATCCCCAGTAGTGATACGGCTAGTGGGCGGTATTCCACCCCCCTTTTGTGGCCTGTTCAAAAATCTGCATCTGGATGGAATGACAAACAGTTCTATTCTGCTTATTTCTAACTTGCAATTTAAAAATGCTATCGAGTTTTTAGCATCACTGATCATGGAAACAAAAACTATTGTTATATGTGGATACAATGTTACTGCTATTGTTTATTTTTCATTGCTTTTCTTTATATTTAGGCCTTCTACAAATCATATTGCAGTTTCCAAGTATGCAAACCACAGCCCAGTGATTAGGATAAACTGGACCTTAGGGACCAATAGATGCTGACATTCCAAACTAGGGACATGCAGAACATAATGCTAAATAATTAAATGATAATTTAAAACAGATTATAAATGGTAAGAATCAGAATATAAATGGTTAAGTATACTATACTACAATATTGTATTCTATACTACATTATATTATGCTACAGAGTATAGTATAGCTTCTCTCTGGATATCAGAAATACCCATAGGAGAAATATTTTCTGTGATAAAATTAATTAAGAATAATCAAGACTTTAAGAAATATTAGAACAATTTTTACTGTTCACTAAATACTTTGAAGCAAAATTAAGTTAAACAAGGAAAAAATTCTTACTTGAGTAAATATGCCTCTACCAAAATATGCAAATGCCATTCTTTTTCTGATAACTAAGCGAGCGTAACACAGTTGCAAAACAACCCTTCAGCATTCAGTATAATATATCTCTTAACAATACTGTATTGTAGACAGAAGCAATTTAATAAATACTTTGCAAATCCAACTTTATTTTTGAAGGCAGCAACATTTAAATTATTATTGCAAAACCAAGGTCTAGATCTATCCAGATCATGTCCAGTACTACAGTACACTCCATATGACTCCAGTTGGTGGGTGATATTACCTAGAATTGCCTGTAAGGGTTAGTTCACAAAAGGAGATTCGGGGAGATTTTGTCGCCTGGCGACTAATCGCCTCGTCTTCCTAGCATCAAGCCTCAGCGTGTTTTCCCATAGGCTATAATGAAAATTGCCTGCGCTAATGCACACACGGTGATGCGTTTTCCATAGTCGCCAGAAATTGCCTCCGTGTGTTACTAGTCTATTAAGTGGGCTACACATTGAGCTGATCTCTGCTGAATTTAGTCAACCACATGCTGAGCCAATCCAAGCTGATTTAATCATTGACTGGGGGGGCAATGATCTGATCATAAAGTGGGCCATCAGAGAACTATTAACCAATGGAACCTGCCTGATCTATATCTGCCAATAAGCTGCCTGTATGGTAAAGAACCAAGGTTGCAGTTTATATTGAACTGTATAAGGCCAGTATTATAACCTATTTGTACTGCTTAATGGGTTTAAATGTGTTTTCAAAAACACTAGGATACAGAAATGGCTTCTCAAATAAACATTTAAAACTATCTAGAGTTAGACTGCTGATCTCTCAAACTGGGGAGTTTGTGAGAGAAGTTCAATTTTAAGTTAACTTTTAGTAAACTTAGTAAAGATAGCTTATATTATAGACTGTTCTGTTCAACTTTTCAGGCCAATTACTGTCAAGCTGATAACATTTGCTTTGTATGGCTACAATTTTATTGTTGTTATTATTAGGTATTAGTTATCTTTATTTAGGCCTCTCCTATTCATCTTCAATTCTTTTATTTAAACCATTGCTTCGGTGTTAGGGAAACTGGTCCCTAGCGAGGCCCGGACTGGCAATCTGTGGGTTCTGGCAAATGCCAGAGGGGCTGCTATAAGGTGCCATAGAAAGTCAGTATTAAGTGGGCTGGTGGGGGCTGTTTGGGCCTCTATGTCGGCTGAGTGGGCCTCTGTGTACCTGAAATGCCAGGGCCTATTTTAATTCTCAGTCCAGACCTGTCCCTAGCAACCAGACAACCAGGGAGATCTGCAAATTAGTGATGAGCGAATCTGTCCCTTTGCTGAAAAAATTGCAAAAAATTGCAAAAATATGTGAAATTTCATGAAAAACATTGGAGTCAATGGGCATTTTTAAGTGCAACAAATTTTACGTGCGCAACAATTTTTCTCATTCCAAATGCATTAAAGTCAATGGGAGTTTTTTCTTATGGCGACTTTTTTTTCCTAATGCATGAAAGTCAATAGCCAATTTTTCTTATGGTGATTTTTTGTCCAACTGCATTAAAGTCAATGCCACGTTTTTTCTTATGGCAACTTTTTGTCCTAATGCATGAAAGTCAATGGGTGTTTTTTTCTTATGTTGACTTTTTTTCTCCAAATGCATTAAAGTCAATGGGTGTTTTTTGCCTCAGTTTTGCGAACAATTTCGCACACGGTGAAATTTGGAATTTCGCTGCGAATCCATGGTTGGTGAATAAATGAGCTCATAGCTACTGCAAAACAAAAAGCCAGTTCATTTGAAAACTACAAACAATAAAACACATAGACCATTTTTTAAATGTTCTCAAAATATCTCTCTGTGTAGCATATTAAAACAATTCAAAGGAAAACTGTCCCTTTAAGACTTTTTTTCCTTCTTAAAAGTTAGTGGTATCACAGAGAAGGGGACACACCCAAGAGTCATTAATGAGCATAGATCGTAGGTTGGACAGGGGAGGAAATACTAATCCCTGAAATATCACATAGAGAAGTTTCCAATATGTGGTATCTTTAAAGTTATCTACACTTTCATTTTGAAGATTCAATCTCCCACATATTTTTTATCAATGAGTTTTTAAAAAATGCTTTCCTGATTTACAGCATAATTATGACTTCTAAATACATATATGGGATTTATTATCCAGAATACTTTGGATCTGAGATTTACCAGGTAAGGGATCTTTCCGTAATTTGAACCACCATATCTTGTTTACTAAAAAAAATGTAATTGTTAAATAAACCCAATTGTTTTGCCAACTATACGGATTCCTGCAGCTTAGTTGCTATCAAGTACACTGCGCTGTTTTATTATTACAGGGAATAATGATTAACTTTTTTAAAATATCACTACCGTATATACTCGAGTATAAGCCGTCCCGAGTATAAGCCGAGGTACCTAATTTTACCTCAAAAAACTGGGAAAGCTTATTGACTCGAGTATAAGTTGAGGGTGAGAAATGCAGCAGCTTCTGGTAAGTTTCAATCTCGTTTTTGGATGACTATTCTTAGGCGCCGGCTACTATTCTAAGGCGCCGGCGAATATTCTTAGGCGCCGGCTACTATTCTAAGGCGCCGGCAAATATTCTTAGGCGCCGGCTACTATTCTAAGGTGCCGGCGAATATTCTTAGGTGCCGGCTACTATTCTAAGGCGCCGGCGACCGTTTTTGTGCTTGACCCGAGTATAAGCCGAGGTAGAGTTTTTCAGCATATTTTGGGGGCTGAAAAACTCGGTTTATACTCGAGTATATACGGTATTTGCTAAAATGTGGGAGGTGGTCTTCCCATAATTTTGATATTTCTGGATATCGGTTTCCAGATAAGAGATGAAATACCTGTATTTGCTGTTTTGTAATATACACTGAATTTGAAGTTCCAGGAAGTAAGTAACATCTGACATATATTAAATATATTCACAAAGGAAAAAGGTTCAGCTCCTTATAATAAGCAGTCAGGAACTGTAAAGAAATTCACAATAGAAGAGAGTTGCCACTCAAATGTGATGCCCAACACTGTTCTCTGAGAAAGATTTTCTGCACCACAGGAAGAACGGTTTGTGAGTAAATGTGCAGGTAATAGGAGGTAAACAACGGTACCATTAGGCTATTACTGAGAATGATTGCTATAATATATATATATATATATATATATATATATATATATATATATATATATATATATATATATATATATATATATATATATATATAAAGACCAGAAACACCATGATTTTGATGATGATGATGATGATAATAATAAGAATAATAAGGAGAACAAAAGTGTATTAAGTACCTACATATTTTGAAGTTTCGAATGAAACCTTGTGTATATGTATATTTACATACTGTATTTTTTCTCAAGTATTATTCTTCTGTGTTCCTAAAGCTTATCAGTAGTGATGGGTGAATTCATTTGGCAGGCATGAATTTGTGGCGAATTTCCACGCCACTGCAAATGTTTTCGCGACTGCGGCAAAAAGGAAAATTGGCGCACGTCACAATTGGCGCCCACATAAAAATTGTTGTGTGTCAAAATTATTCGGACACCCATTGACTTTAATGCATTTGGACATAATAGTCTCGCGTATTAAATTTTTTGCTTGTGTAAAAATGTATTTCGCGTTAAAATTATTTTTACGCACATTGACTTCAATATGTTTCGCAAATTTTTCGACGTTTGGTGAATTTTTTTGCAGTTTCGTGAATTTTATGACGAAGCGAAACGGGACAGATTCGCTCATCACTACTTATCAGTGAAAGAGAATAAAATTCTGTTTATGCAGATTCCCCTGGAAGTCACCCTTCAATTGGGTGGATTCTGTTCTCAGGCTAGCTTGGTCATATCACCTTGACCTTGAGGAAGAACCATCTCATTGTTTATATGAGCAGTTCTTTGTTTTTCTGTGCTGTTAAGAATTACCTCTATGCTCTCACAATGGTAAAGCTGTTTTACGCCCATAAGTTCTTATGCCATAGGTTCCAGAGTTTATAAAAACACTGTGATTTCTTTGTTTAGGGTTCTGACTCTTTGTGAGTTCAGAATCCACAGAGCTCATGTCAGATAAACTCTATCTTTTCACCTCAAGTGGTCGTCGGTTTTTGAAGTTCCACAACACAACGCAAAATTGAATCTAAGGTCACCTGTACAGTTGTAATATTATACTTTGATATTGATAATGTTATTGAGTTTTAAAACAAAGATAAGACCATGAATTGCCTCTAGATTGAAACTGCTGACATTCCTTATTTTGCTGCAGACTTACAGCATCTAAAAAATATTAAACTATTTATCACTTTCAGTTTTTCTTTCTTTAATTGTGGTGTGTTTGATAACGTGCCATCTAAATGTGCCATTACAGGACATTGCCTAGATGCATAGGACATACATTGATACAGAAGAGGCAATGCAATAGAATATAAAGGAAAAGGAGATGCACCAGTGGGGGATAATTTTTGCAGCTCTATGACCTGTGCACATTGAGAGCAGGGATACTGTTTGCTGCCTATGTCTATACTGTATGTTCTGAAAGTCCTGTCATTTCACTGAATATAGCAATTATTCCTTGTACTATATATCAGTTTTAGCCCCATCCCTGTTTGTTTGCCCCTTATGTTCTATCCCATCCTATAGACATTCAGTGAATGCTGGGGTTTATATATATTTACATTCTTGCCAGGAACTTCATGTATATATACACAGGGACATAGCAGAAGAGACTTGGAATTTCAGGTCCTTTCATCTAGTAGGGTTAGAAGTACAGTAATAACCTCTTCATCACCTGTATAGATCTCTCTCTTTCTCTCTGCATCTCTTTCTACCTCTCTCTGTGTGGAGGTCTCTATATTTTGCATTCTTTGTTTTTCTGTCATTTTCTGTTCAAGCTATTCCCTCTGTCGCTGACATTTTTATTCGTTGCATGTTGCTTTTGCATAAATGTTTTAAATCTATTGCACTCTTTTTTTATTCTCTCTGTATATATTCCTGCTTGGCCTGTGCATATCCTTGTCTCTTCATGTCTGTGTGTATCATTATATGTGCAACAAAATGGTAACACCCATCTTAGCTGGACTGGGGTTTTTACAGAAAATCTGGAAACTATAAAAATGTGATCTCTCTATGTTTTTTATACATAAATACTTGTACCTTGGTAGTTGCTTATCAGAACCGTAACTAACATACAGAAGACCATGCAGGGCCTGGGGGAGAGGAGGCCCAAATGGTTAATTCTATGAAACTTTTTAATTTGGCTTCTTCTTCTGACTCTTTACAGCTTTCAAATGGGGTCACTGACCTTATCTAAAAAACAAATGCTCTGAACTATTCTCGGTATTGCTCCTTTTTTTTAATTTAAGGTTTTATTGTGCATCAAAATCGCTCAAAGTGCAAACATAATAGTTTACATATTGAAAGGCACATAAAGTCTGTATATATAACATTGTAAAAGAAAAGAAAAGAAAAAAGAAATAGAAGTAAGGTTAAATTGTACATGGTGCTTTAAAGAACTTGGACTTAATTGTATCAAATATTTTCAGACCTCAATATCAGCTTAGGTGCTAGAGTCCAGCTATTGGTACTTTTTATTCAAATCAATGCATGCACCTCTCCAGTTTGGAGTTTTAGCAATCTGCTTGCTAGGGTCCCAATTACCAGAGCAACCAGATGCTGAAACTTCAAACTGAAAAGGTGCTGTATTAACTCAAATAGAGTAATAATAAAAAAGAAAACCATCTGCAAAATGTCTCAAAATCGCACTCTGTATATCATGCTAAAAGTTATTTTAAAGGTGAACAATCCCTTTAATAATAAGTACAGTAACATCAATTTCTATGACAAAATGTAACCACACATTTTTACTTAAACGTTGATGCCTTCCAACAGCCACTAACATATCTTCTCAACAGCAGCCTATGTACAATGTCAGTAACAAATCAAAAGCCTAACACGGTCATAAATACAGGAAGCTCCTTTGAACAACTTGAAAGGCCTGGATCATTACTGTTATTGGACTTCCAGTGGCGTAACTACCGGGGGAGCAGGGGGTGCGATTGGGCCAGGGCCCGCACCCCCTCAGGGCCCCCCGGCAGCTCACGCGCCACTTATTCCGGCCAGTTCCAGGTGTACGGAGGGGGGCGGGGGCCCGGCTGCGCGTCCTGCGCCAGGGCCCGCCCCCCTCTAGTTACGTTGCTGTGGACTTCCCAACATCTGAGTTTGTATTGTACAGTAAGTTCAATGAGTAAAATACAATATTCCTAAACATATTCTATTTTACACTTAGTTCCCCTTTAACTGCTGATGAAAAATGTTAGGGCACATGAAGAAATGTTAAGGAATGAACAGTTCTATCAGGTTGCTCCAGCCTGAGATTGATACTACATTTTTATTGATAGGAGGCTGTTGCCACATGGCATTGCCTGCATAAATACACTTAATTGTACAAAACTGTATTGCGTTTTTTCATTTTGCTAAAGATATTGCAAAAGATTATAGCATCTATATAATAATATTTAGTACAAAGTCTAAGGGGCAAATTTACTTACCTTCGAAGTTGTGCCAGCGTTGGCTTCGCCCGCACTTCACCAGGCAAAGTTTCGTCAGGGCGCTGCTAAGTCACTAATATCCGAAGTTGCGAAAAATCCGAGGCGAAAAGTAGCGAAGTTGTGCTTCCGTTAATTCATCAAGCAAAGTGAAGTTATGCTAGTGATGCCTAATTTGCATATGGCGCCAAGTTAAAGTACAATGGACATATATGTAGCAGCAAATATATTACACTACACAAGCCTGGGAAAGCTTCATAAGATAAAATAGAGTTGTTATTTTGCCCTATACATGTGCCCACTGTATAGTTTATGTGCCATATGTTAGGAAATGTGGGGGGGAAGGAGGGTACCCCCAAAAAAATTTACGATCTTTTTTAGCCTATCACCCTTAAAAAAGTAAAAGACACCAAAGTTTTTTGGGACTTGTTTTGAAGCAATCCCTATCTACTCTATTGCACTTTGTCTGGTCTGAGGTGGCGAAGACAAGTCTGGCGCAAGAGGTAACGTTCAGTATAATCCGCAAGTTAGTGAATTAGCCTAGTTACGTCCCTTCGCCATAGCGCAACTTCGCCTGGTGTAAGGGTGCGAAGTAGCGCTAGAGTAGGTCCACTTGGCTAGCGAATTTACCCCAGCACCCGTTAGTAAATCGGCGAAGTAACGAACAGGGCCGGATTTACCCTTCTTGCCCCCCTAGGCCCAGCTACTGTGCCGCCCCCCCCCCCCCGCATTTTCTGGAAGCGAATCTTTATCCAATCATTTATGCAAAATAAAATAACACAGACAATAAAATGGAAATAATTATGTATTAAACCATAAATAACTTTTAAATATATCCAATATGTATATTATACTTTTTAACCTACCACCAACTGTTGCAATAATTAGAAAATATATAGTGGATAATGCACCCCTACTGTAATTTATACAGATATTAGAAGTCACCTCGGAGTTACATGACCATATAAAAGCACAAGGCCGCAGGCCGAGTGCTTTTATACAGGTCACGTAACTCCGAGGTGACTTTAAATATCTTTATAAATTACAGTAGGGGTGCATTATCCACTATATATTTTCTAATATATATTTTCGGACTGGGGCACCTGGGGCCCACCAGAGAACCTTATCTGAAGGGCCCATTACTCATGAAAGCCCAGAAGGGAAAATAATGTGATAGCGACCTTAGATTGTAAGCTCACTGGGACAAGGACTGAAGATAATGTGCATTCCATTTAATCAATTTAATTAAATAGACTAAAAATGAATGTTACACTTAATTAATCAAGTAAAAGTTATGTAATCATTTAATTTTTTAATAAACGTTTAATTCCTTATTAGCAAACTCCCACCCAGTCCCAGTAAAATAATTTATAGCTCAACCAGGAGTAGAGCGATGGAGAAAGGTAGCTACTGGAAAGAAGCATGAAAATGGGCAATAACATAAAAAAAATGGGGCAGCAAACTTAAAGAGGCAAACAAATGAAGATTCCTCGGGGTGGTGGGCAGTCAGGGTTATACAGTATATGTGGATTATGGGAGTAAGACATTCACTGGCAGCTTGTTTCCTCCACACCCAGGGCCCAGGCAGATAAATTCCATATTCCCCCCACTTTACTGACTCACCCCCCCCCATCAGATTGTTTGCTCACCAGCTGAGAAGTAGCCAAGGAGGTAGCAATAGGCAGCTGCAGCTGAGAGGGAATACAGGCAGTCAGACCTCCCCACGGAGCGATCAGCACAGACCAGGAACCGCACCAGTATTCTTCATTGCACATCTTCCTGATGCAACGCT
Source organism: Xenopus petersii (assembly GCA_038501925.1). Lineage (NCBI taxonomy): Eukaryota > Metazoa > Chordata > Amphibia > Anura > Pipidae > Xenopus > Xenopus petersii. The sequence continues at coordinate 70,814,984 of CM076675.1, read as the reverse complement.
CTCTGATTCCCCCATCCACGTGAATGGCGCCAGCGAGTGACGTCATCACTGGGCGCACATCAGTAAAAATTATCCCAACCGGAGCGCAGCAGGGACAGTGGAGCTGCTGGGGCAGCAAACGGGTACTAGATGGAGTGGCCGCGGGGCCCACTAGGTACAGGGGGAGGGAGGGGGGGCTGTCCGACCCTGATCGTGACTGGAGTAGGAGGAGCGAGAGCGCGCCATTGCAAATAAGGAGGCTGGCTGGCGCAGAGTGACGCATACGCAGCGCAGTCACGTCACAAGCTGCTCAAGAGATGTTAAGGGCACCTGCTTGCCGCCCCTAACATCTTGCCGCCCTAGGCCCGGGCCTAGGGGGCCTTCCCCTAAATCCGGGCCTGGTAACGAAATTTCGTCACACTGGCGAATTTGCGCTAGCATTAGCTGCTTCATGCTTTTTAAATTTGCCCCATGAAGTATACTTTGCCCTGAAAGAGTCATAGTTAAGATATTATAAAACTAATTTAAAAAGTTTCAAACAGAATATTAAATACGTACAATTTTCTCGTTATTTACTGCCATTTAGAAGTTTGTTGCTAGAAATTATTTTGCAAACTTGGCACTTTGAAAGTGTCTCTAAGGGGCACAGCAGTTAAGGATTTTCCACGAACGAAAGAGCCTTCTGGTTTGCATTAAGAACTACTTAATATTTGCATTTTTTTGCTAATATGTGTAGGGAGTGTCCCATGGTTGCAGAGTTAAAGTGTAAAAATGACACCTGTACAGTTATTAGAATGTCCAAACCAGGTAAATTACTGAAATCGCCCCAGGGGTTGGACGCAAAGGTGTGAAACAGCCTTTTTAACATGATTAAAGGAGTTAGCACTAACCCTGGAGACTTGGATCAGAGATAATTGCATCATTATTTAAAACGATTTGTAGAGCGTATCTAATACAGAGCAGCATGAGGTTCCTGTTTAAAGGGATAATGCTACTGAGCGCCAAATTAAGGTAAAGGATGTCAGCATTTAAAGGGTTTAATATTTACCTTAACATTCTGTGCTAGCATCTAGTAACTGCAAGATATTTGTAGAGAGAGCTTTAAAAATACTGGGTACTTACATCTTGGGAATTACATATTCTTGTGATATATGCCAAATAATAGAAGAAATGGGTGGAGAAATTTTAAGTAGTAACAATCTAGTCATATAACTCTAAGGGCCAGATTTACTGCAGGGACATCACCAATTTACTAACAGGTGCAGATGACAATTCGCTAGCAAAGGAGCTCAGGTAATAACGTTTTGTTCCCTTTCACTAGGCAAATCTTCGCTCATGTGAATCCTTGTTGCTCCTCAAATTCACTAAAGTGTGAATTTTCCATTACATTACACCAGAGTTTTTAAAAAATGCTCCCATGTTGTAATTTCTTAAAAACATATCTGTGATTTTTGACATTAGGGGGCAGATTTATCAAGGGTCGAAGTGAAATCGAGGGAATTTTTGAAGTTAATAAATTCGAAATTCAAAGTAATTTTTCGATACTTCAACCATCGAATAGACTACTACGACTTAGACTTCAACCTTCGATTAGAAGTAAAATCGTTCGACTATTCGACCATTCGATAATCTAAGTACTCTTTAAAAAAAACTTTGACTTCAATACTTCGCCAACTTAAACCTGCCGAAGTGCTATGTTAGCCTATGGGGACCTTCCAGATCATATTTCTAAGTTTTTTCGATGAAATTGTTAGAATCGTACAATTCGAAGTTCGTTCGGTGTACGATGCTACGATCGTACTACGGTCGGAATATGATCGCACGATGCAAAAAATCCTACAAATTCAACTTTGAATTTTGTAGTATTCAATTCGATGGTCGAATTTCGAAGTATTTTCCACTTCGATCCTAGATAAATCTGCCCCTAGGGGGGCACATTTACTAAGGGTCAAATTTCAAAGTGGTAAAACTTCTAAATTCGACCATCGAATTGTAGAAATTCGATAGTCAAAGTTTTTTTTTTAGTTAATTTAGCTATTTTCGATCGAATTCAAATCATTCGATCGTTGAAATCGTTCAAATCTAACGATTTGAGCGATTTAATCGATCAATCGAACGAGTTTCAAAAAAAAAAACTTCGACTTCTAAAAACTTAGCCAAATACTGGCTATAGGTTCTACGAGGTCCCCATAGGCTAACATAGCAATTCGGCAGGTTTAAGGTGGCAAAGTGTCGAAGTTTTTTAAAGAGACAGTACTTCGATTTTAGAATGGTCGAATATTCAAAGTTTTTTTAGTTCGAAATTAATTTTGGCCTATTCGATGGTCGAAGTACCAAAAAATTACTTCGAAATCCAAAGTTTTTGAATCCGAAAATTCACTTCGAATTCACTTCGACCCTTAGTAAATGGGCCCCTAGTCTGGTCGACTGGTAATGGTATCTACTACTTCAAATAGTAACTCTGCTGCTGTTTAAGCAAAGTACCAACTATAGATTATATATTACCACTAGCTTACTAACACAGGCACAGCTAATAATAAATCTGACCACCAAGATAATATCCAAGTGTTTTGTATTCCGCATTAAATGAATAAATGGTAAGTGCATGTCCTTACATAGACTGTGGGGTGGCTCAGGTGCCTTTGGTTGATGTGGAAGGAGAGGGGATGGATAAAAATACGTATGCGTTTGTCACACGTCCTTTGTCACACAAAGCGAAACGATCTACATGGAGAATTTTTTATCGCAGTTCTTGAAAATTTTGCCGGTGGCGAAACCCGGAAGTTCGCAGTGAATTTGTAAATGATGAAATCTTTCGCTCATCATTATATGTGTGTATTCATTCCTTCTATATTAATTACATGTGGGCGACTCCATGACAGAAATATTACAATATGGAAGTGTTTTTACTGCACAGGCATGTACAACTTTACTAAGCGCCTGAAGGCACCTGAGCAGTTCCAAATGCAGGCCAGTTTAAGGCAGCTTCTGTTTTCCTGAGAACAATTCACTTAACCCATAAATGAGGCCCCAGGAATATTCAAGTTTGTCTTGTGCATGGATGTTGATTAATAATTCATGCCAAAGCATTCCGCTTGGTTCTGATAAAAGTCCTTTAATAGAAAGATGAATGTTGTACTGGCAGCCTAGCACTGCAGTCTTTATTATGAGGTTTATGTAGTAAAAAATCCGATATCCTCTGTCCAGGGAGCACCTGGGCATGACTTTTTATTGGAGTGGCTCATTTTTGAACATTAGACACAATGAACCTTTCCAACAGTGGCTATAAGACAAAATGCCCAACCAACAACATTTAGGTTCTTTTCTTACCTAAACAAATATTATTGTTCAAGAATCAGTGCCGGATTTCAATGACCGGCGCCCCTAGGCCGCGTGGTCCGACCAGGCGGCCGCGCGGTCCTAGCGCCCACGCGGTCCTAGCGCCCACCTCACCTCCCCTTCCCAGCGCGCCGGCGAAAAAACGCCGGCACAGCTGCTGTAATTTAATGGGGACGCACACGTCCCCATAATGCGGCTGGGCGGCATGCGGCCCCTATTTTTTTGCCGCCCTAGGCCCGGGCCTATGCGGCCTTGCCGCAAATCCGGACCTGTCAAGAATCTACCATTGTACAGCATCTACCACCACCAAATAGGAGTTGTAATTGAGAATAATTTGACAGTAGGGGGTTATTTGTTAAAATCCGAGACGTAGATACCCCAAGGATGTAAAAAGTTTGAATCCGAACATCCTCCATCTCAGACCTGCCGAGGTTGTATGAAAGTCAATGGGAGAGGTCCCTATCCTATTTGAAAGTTTTTGTGATCTGCGCTGGATTAAGCCCGAAAATCCAACTATTTCTGGCAAAAATCGGAAAAATTCAGATTTTATCGAGTTTGTCCCCGATCTGATTACATTGTGCTTTTTTAATAATAAAAAAGGTCACATCGTTGATTCAAATTTGGTCATACTTTTTTAATTAACTACCCTGATTTTGATAAATAAGGCCCCCAATATTTCATTGTGGCTCACCTTCTTAGGCAGTGTGTTCTACCAATGCAAAGCAAGCAACTGGTTTTAAAGGGCTGGCATTTTGTCTGTCAAGTTATCTGCGTTCTCTCTACTTTTAACTCACTTTTTAACTGATTCTCTCTCAGCATCTGTTCGGTCGATAGATACAGAAGGTATGAGGTTTGATACTTTCTTGGCTGAATCCATTCTCTCTTTTAATCTTAAATACTTCCTTCATTTCTAAGGGGCCGTGGATTTGTGGCTTTTTTAGGGTTACTCAGCTCTTCCTAAGCTTAGGGCAAGCTAATAATTCAAGGCCCGGTTACCCTGTCCTGCCTCCTACTTTTTTTCCCAGGCCTTAGAAAACGATCAGTCAGTTAGCTTTTGGGACAACGCCACCCTCTATCCAATTTTTACAATTTTCTTATTAAACCTTTTAACAGATTTGAGCCATGAATTGATCTTATCAACTCACCCCCATGTTTGGCCATTAACTTTATAATAATTTTTTCGATATCTCATGAACTTTTAAGTAATCCTTACTATTTATTGCACCAAGCACTTTACTCACTTAGGAATTGCACTGTAGTAATTAATTTTGTTTAATTATTTTGATAAGGGATAGATCTATGGGTAAATGCCTTGAGCAGTATTTTTAATTAATTTATTTGATCTCACCTTATTTATTGATAAGCATCTATTCTAAATCAATTTACTCCTCCTCTGATTCATTTGACTAATTATATGTTCATCATTATAAGGAATTGATACACGCCCTAATTGGCATTCACTTTTTTAATTAATTAATTCTTTATACCTTTAAGGCAATACACCTCAGCTTAGGGATTATACAGTATTTTCGTTGGCTATATACGGGGTTCTTTTGTTTTTTTAATTTTTTGTAATTATTTATTCTGACCACAGTCAGACTGCTGCACTTAACCATCTAACTAATTAATAACCAATTAAGGGGTTCCTTACCTTTTTGTTCACTCTCAAGTTATCATTTGAGTATGAAATGGCTGATGTAGACCAAATACAAACAAGGTGTATCATCTTGACTGGTAGTGCAGACATCTAAGAGGCAGATCAGAATATGGAGCAGATTTACTCAAATTGAAAGTGGTAAATCCTAAAGATTTCTAGTTAGGGATCAGCAAACTTTTTCTGGTGCAATGAAACTTGTGGCTTCACCAGCAGTGAAAATATACCACAAAATGATTATTATCATTATTATCTGTCCATTGAAGTCCTCATCAACCAGTGGGATTGGAGTCCTTCCCTAGTCTATCTATCTGACAACAGGAGAGAAGGTTGAAGAAATAGACAACAAGGGCAAAGTATATGGCACATAAACTGTACAAATTTCATAATTGAAGTATATAGGCGATAGATTTCTTTTTCACTAATGAAAGTAAAAATAGGATTTTAATTTTGCCTTTACATCAGGAAAGTGTTTTATTAACTGACACAATTATTTCAAGTTGATAAATGTGGCAAGTTGCTAAAATGCATTTAAAAAGGATGTTCAAGTATCTGCACCCAAGAAAGGGAGGTGAAAGACCATGAAATATAGTGCATGCTGCACATGGTTTGAAAATTATATCTTTAATGGAAGGGATGTAATTTCCTTGCAAATATTGGTGTGTTTGCATTTATTCTATTGTATTCTATTCCATGCACACGGTTGATCGGTTTGTGTAAAGGTGGCCATACAAGGCCAGATTAAAGCTTCCAATAACGGTCCTTTAGACTGATTCAGCAGCTTATCGATATCAAAAAATGGGCAAGTTTGTTGTTTTCTGCGATCCAGGACCGCATTAGCTAGTCGATGTGGTCCTGTGATCCATCGGATCCCATCCGCAGCATTGTAATCCGATCGTTCAGGCCCAGGGCAGAAAGTTCAGATTACAATGCTGCGAATTGCACCAGCCTTTCATATCAGGTTACGATTCGCTCGTTTGGTGACCTCGCCAAACGAGTGGATCTAATAGTGCATGGCCACCTTAAGGGCTCTTACACATGACCGTTCCGACCTGCGCTCCCCTGCGTTCCGTTTTTTGGCGTTCAGCCGCAGGGGAGCGCAGGAATAGACGCAAGTAATTATTTGAAATGGGGCTGTACTCACTCAGGCACGTGTAGGCGCCGAACGCAGGAAAAATGCAGCATGTTGCGTCTGAACCTGCGTTCGGCGCCTACACGCGCCTGAGTGAGTACAGCCCCATTTCAAATAATTACTTGCGTCTATTCCTGCGCTCCCCTGCGGCTGAACTCCAAAAAACGGAACGCAGGGGAGCGCAGGTCGGAACGGTCATGTGTAAGAGCCCTAAGGCTTGTAACACCTGTGGCATGACTAAAACACCTCTCAATTGTTAATCCCTGATGCAACTTGCGAGCAGGTATTAAGGAATAAGTTGGCGTAAAATTTGCTGGGTCCAAAAATTATTTTGACACCCATTGACTTCAATGCATTTTGAAAAATTTTCACTGTATCGTGAATTTTTTCACCATAAAATTTGCAGAACGGCGAACCGAAACGACACAGATTCGCCCATCATTAAATTAGACTAATATAAGAAAACGTTGAAATGTTATTGCCATTACCATGGCTTTATATTGGGGTAGTAAGCTACAGTTACAAATCATGAGGGCTCTTTTCTTATGGTTAGAACAAGCAATAGAACCATTGAGGATGCATAATTCAAATAAAGTTTTCATCCACCTGCAATATCATATAGCAATGTCTCATAAAGCAAACTGCACCCTGGTACTTGTTGCACTTCCATTAGTACATAAGGTGCAATGCACAGCACCCTCAGGTGGAAGGGATGTCTGCACATACAGTAGCATTTGCATTGAGCAATACAGGACATCTGTTTTACCCATAGGTTGCTCAATTGTTTCTGTGTGCTTGTATTGATCACAAGCTGCTCCTTGCATTGCAGGCACAAATAGCTGCCACAAATAGTCTGCCTCCAGAATTGGGTACACTATTTTTCAGTAGGGGCAATAACAATGCATTGTGGGTAAAAAAATGCAGCCGTTTTGTCAGTCTTTTGCAATTTGCTTGTATATAATAAATTGTTCTTAACTGTATCAAAAATAATGAGGAAATTGGAACCAGTCAAAAATGAAGAATTATGTATTTTGTAAACAATTCACTGTTTTTGATCATCCTTCTGGTTAACGGGTTTATGGAGAAACTGCTAAAGAGATTGGGATCAATATTCCAAGAGTGGTACTCACTGTTGGCTTGCTCTTCAACTCAGCATCTGTCTAGTTTGCATTTTAAAATGGAAGCCGTATCCATGGGAGGCGTTGTCAAAACGGTTAACTGAGCAGCATTTTGGGAGAATAATTTTGTTATTAATTTATTGCATTGAAGTAATTGAAATAATTATCCATTGTTTAATATGAATACCCAACTAACTAGGGAAGCAGCGATCCTTACAGCGTAAATTTCTTTCCCCTCTCAAGATACAGCAAACGCAAATAAGATTTGCCATTAAAAATAAATCGCACTTGCCGCCGATCAGAAAGCAAACTATATCTCATCTGGAGCTAGCAGAGAAATCGCACTCGTCGAAGTAGAAACATTTACAGTATGTAACATTAAATCAAATGGCTAATGTGACTGTCAAGATTTCAGGCTCCTAAAATCAGCACTATAATTAGCAATCAGTAATCACTGTTATAGTGGGATAAGGCTTGTAATCTTCAAATTACCTGTTTGCACCAATTACATCTTACTGATGAAACATTCCAATCAAGTGCATGTGTGCCTAACAAAAAAAAATTATATATATATATATATATATATATATATATATATATATATATATATATATATTCTGCTTTAGATTGAACTGTTACAGACATTAAAAAATCTTTTTTTACCCTCATTGTAGTCTGTTCAGTTTGTGTAATTCCAACTGCTGCTGAACTACATTTCCCAGTATCCATTTCCAGCATTAGCTAGAAGATGATTTGGAGCATTTTATTTTAGCCACATATTGACTTTCTCTATTCTCTAGGCATATCATGCTGATCAATTAACACATTTCTTAATATTATTGATTTGTTTAACTGCATGTTATGGCCATAAACTACTTACTTCAAAAAAGTTATTGCTTGGCATGCAATCTACTATTTTTCTCAATAATACAGGTATAGGAAATTATACGGAAACCCGTTATCCAGAAAGTTACCAATTACAGAAGGTCTGTCTTCCATAGACTCCATTTTATCCAAGTAATCCAATAATCCTCTGTAATAATAAAACAGTACCATGTACTTGATCCATACTAAGATAGTTTTCACCTTCCAAACACTTTTTTCAGTTCAGTTGTTTTCAGATTGTTCGCCATAAATAAAGATTAATTTCCAATTGCTTTCCATCTTTTATTTTTTACAGTTTTTCCAAAATTTAAGTTAATAAAGTTTAATGCTGGTGTCTCTAGTGTTTCAGTCTGGCAGCTCGGTGATCCAGGAACATCAGAACTGTTACAATTTGCTACATTTAGTTGATACAATTAGTTGATACATTTCTCAGCAGAATCTGTGGAATATTAGCAACTATTTTTATCAATTCTAACAGCTGCTTTTAATGAAACTCAGGGATTCTGCTCAGCAGGGACAAAGATAACCAATGTATCAACTTAATATATACATTTAGAACAGTTAAAGAGTCAGCACAACCCCCAAGCTGCTTTCGAAGGTGACACATGAAACTTTACACTTCAATATTAGAAAAATTGTCACAAATAAAAAAAAAAAAATATTTATGGTGAACTATCTGAAACCAACTGAACTGAAAAGAAGTGTTTGAAGGTGAACAACCCTTTTAAATCCTTAATGGAAGCAAATCCAGCCTATTGGGTTTATTTAATGTTTACGTGATTTTCTTAAATAGATATGAGGATCCAAATTACAGAAATATCTGTTATCTGGAAAACCCAGGTCTTGAGCATTCTGGACAAGAGGTCCCATTCCTGTATTAAATTGGTTGATCAGTATGAGGCTGTAGTAGAGCAATGTGCAGATGGAGAGGATTTCTTGAAAAACAGGGCCAAATATTAGGGTTGCCCTTTCAGGGCAAAGAGACATAGGGAAGGGGCTTGCCATATTCATGCCACAACTACCTCTGTTTTGCTTAGAAATGAGGAGATGCTTTCCTCACTCTAAATACTTTTAATGTGGGATGTACTTCCATGTCTTAGAAAACACTGCCTTAAATTAAAGAAACCCACAATAAAGGTGAAATCGGTCTGTAGTTGGTCTGTAGTCACTCAACGGGTGAGCTCTAGCAAGTATTCTGAAAATAAAATTAAAAAGAGTTTTATACTGGCTTTCCCTCTGCTTTGTATACATATGAGTTGAGGGTCTCAAAATGAAATGCTTTCCATGTGGGGGGGGGGGTCATTTTCCTTCCAAAAAGCTATGGTAAAGTCAATCCCACTACTGAAATGAAAAATTTATTTTATACACATCATGGGGGTTATTTATTAAAATCAATTTTTACTATAACAGCTGAATTTTTTGTGGGATAAAATTTTTATTTATTTTATTTTATTTTTATTAGATTTATTATACCCTGAGCATGGAAAAAGTCAGAATCTGAAATTCTGGCATCGCACACCTGCCAAGGTTGTATATAAGTCAGTGGGAGAGGTCCCTATCCTATTTAGAAGTCCCTGTAGTCTGCTCTGGAATTGGCACAAAAAATCCGACTATTTCTGACCGAAAAATTTCGGGAAAAAGACCCAAAAAATAGAGTGATTCAGGAAAAAAATCAGAAAAAAACGTATGATTCGGATTTTCACTCGATTTTGTTTGTGTTTGTCCCCGATCCAATTAAATTGAGATTTTTTAATAATAGATAAGGTCCAATCATGGATTCTAGTTTGGTTGGACTTTTTTAATTAATATAATCAGAAAACTTTGATTTTTGATAAATAAATGGCCCTCCATGTTGTTTTTTTTCCACGCCCCATGGTGTCATACATGACTAAATGCAATATGGCTCAAATTAACCCAACCATATCTGACATAAATCACCAGCTTTTCATGTTACATAGTTACCCATTGATTTTTGTTGGGAAGAAAAGACAAAGGCCCCTCCAAATGAACCAAATGCACATATATTTGTTAATTCACTAACTACTTTGGTCCAATTAGAAAATGTTTCATTTGTAATCCATGCTTCGGCCAGTCTATTCCATACTTCAAATATTATGTTATGGGACAATATTGCTTAGTCTCTTATCATCATTGGGGAACTGTATTCAATGCTTAAAGGAAAACTATACCCCCCAAACAATGTAGGTCTCTATTAAAAGATACTGAGTAAAACAGCTCATATGTAAAACCATGCTTCATGTAAATGAACCATTATCATAATAATATACTTTTTTAGTAGTATGTGCCATTGGGTAATCATAAATAGAAAATTGCCATTTTAAAAAATAAGGGCCGCCCCCTGGGATCGTAGGATTCACTGTGTACACATACAAACCACATGTAAGGTCACATGAGCCAATTAACAGACAGAGTTCTGCCTTTTGCTTCCTCACTTCTTCTTGTTACAGTTAGTGTTGTAGTATTTCTGGTCAGGTGATCTCTGAGGCAGCACAGATAGAGTCACGAAATGGTGGTTCAAGGCAAGAGATGTAAAAGGGCAATATTTATGTAAATATATATTCCAGTTTGGTAAGATTCTTTAATATGTCATTCAATTTGATATAAACTATCTGTTGCTTAAGTATTCATTTTGGGGGTATAGTTTTCCTTTAATTAATATCTAAGATCACATCCCCTGCCACCACAATGTCAAGTTCAGCATTAAAGGCAATATTGCCAAACAAACTGTATCGAATCATGGGGATTCCATTGTTACTTTTGATTAGGAAACACCGACTTGATCGCAAGATAAGTGGGGTAACTGCTCTTCTATACAAACTTCTATTTTTGGAAGGACTAGTAAAAAAGCATTTTTTGTTTATTTTGCATATATGAAAAAGGTAGCTGATGGTGATTTTTATTGTACCACTTTTTGTTATAGGACTACAAATAAAAGTACCAACAATCCCATCGTGAGCTGTATGTTCATGAATATAATGTGCCAGATATTTATTCATTTATGATTAACATGAACATTTCAGAACCAGATGACTCTGACCTGTTCTCATTTCTGGCATCGTTTGGATGCTATGAGATCAACCTATGCAAATGTTGAAGTCAGGCAGAGGAATTAATCAATGTGATAATTGCACCAATTATATGGGGCACTCGTTGAAGTCAGTGGAAAGACGAAGAAGAAAAATATTACTTGCCAATTGAAGTCATAGACTAATTTAGGTGTCTAAAATTCACATGAGAAGAGCAGCAAAAGAGGAAAAAATATTTTTAAAAAAATTAGCACATTTATTAAAGAGAAAAAAAATCAGGAAATACAAACATATAGGAACTGGGAATTATAGCTGTCAGCTTTAGGGGCAACCAGTTTTGAGAAAAATCTAAGCAAATGTTTCCAACTTCATAAAAGAGTGGTTGATTCAAAGAACAGCCTTCCAGGAATGCTAAAAGATTGTGAGGTAATTTCAAATAATTGTACATAATCAAAGGCCGTTGATCTACAGAAAAAAACACACACATTGAAATAAAAATATGAAAGAAAGTCTGACATTTTACAGCAGTTTTGAGGAGCAGGGACTAACTGGTTAAATATTCTTCTGCAGAATGTTAGGAATCTGAATGGTTGGCTGGGAATTTGAGAAAAATAATCCTGAATTATTTCATGTAATTATTTTTAGCCTTGTTTGCATCTCACAAACATCTACACACTGTCAATCATTTCTCATGCATTGGCATCTTCTCCCCATCATAACAGTATAATGTTTTAATGGCAACGTGGAACTTCCTATGAAAAATTATTGATCTTCATTGCTTTCATTTTTTAATTATCTGCATTTTATTCTTATTTTATGTTTGAATTGCTTACCTTTCTGTTGGGCCATCCTGCTGTTTATCTTTCATTATGGCTTCCACATTGCTGAATGGTTGCAAAGGAAGTTAGGTCCTAGCAACCAGATAGCAGTTAACATTACATGTCTGAGAGCTGCGGAGCAAAAACAAAAGGTAATAATTAAAAAATAAAACAACTAAGAGGAATGTTTGCATGTTTTCTTAGAATTCTAGTTATTTTAAGGGAAACTACCTATTTAAACAACCACTCGTGTATCTGTAATATTTTTTGGGAGTCCACTATCTGAAGTTTGGAGAGGGCAGTACTTTCTGTAGTACAGTTTGTCCCCCAAATTAGCAGTTTTAACTAATTTTTAGTACCATAGGTAGCATTTCACTGCTCATTTCAACCTGAGAAACCAGTTAGGACCAGACTAATGTAAGGTTCAGTTACTAATACAGGTATAAAACCTATTATCCAGCATCCTCTGGACCTGGGGTTTTATAGATAAGGGGTATTTCCTTAATTTGGATCTCCATACCTTAAGCTTACTAAAACACCATTAATTAAACCCAATATTAATTCAGCCTAATAGGATTGTTTTGCTTCTAATAAGGATTAATTAGTTGAGATTAAGTACAAGGTAATGGTTTATTATTATAGAAAAAAAAAGGGAAATAATTTTTAATAATGTGAATTATTTGATTAAAATTGAGTCTATGGGAGAAATCCTTTCAATAATTCAGAGCTTTTTGGAAAACAGTTTTCCGGATAGTGGAAAGAAATGAAGCTGGTGGTCCAGCACCGGGGACCAATAAAATGAAAAAACTCACCAACATTCTTTGCATTGCCAATACTCTATTAATTTATTTTTCTATGGAATTCTTTTTGCTTTAATTAGTGTTCTTTTGACTTAAACCATTGAACCGTCAACCTTCAAATGTTTGAGTTTCCTTGGTCACTTACAAACTAAATATGTCATTTTTTTTATAAATGAAATTTGTAAAAATTAAACTCCAGTGATAAGGTTTCTTTTTTCTTTGTATCTGTTACAATTATTTTTTTACCTACAGTATTTTTGCAGATTCAGCCTTTCATATCTTAATAACCACCCACTAGTGGATAGCAATTAAACAAACCTTTATACCAACATTTTGGGTGTTTTTCCAGTTAATCTCCCAACCCAACTATTATGAACCCCGCATTTTCCCACATTTGATATTAATAGCAGTAATAAGGCCCACCACCTAACATTAGAACATAAACTACTTATTAATATATGACACAGTCCTGAATTCAACCTTGAGATGTATATATTCAGACAGAGAAGGGATAAAGACACATATTAATCCATAACACAAGGCCCACCAGATTAAAAGCATTTAATGACCCTCTGCCTACTCTCCTCCTCCTTCCCTCCCTCTCTCTTTCTTAGCTTATTACAAATAAATCATGGGAGACCTTGAGAAGCATGCCATAATCATGTAAAGAAGAATACTGTTATTTGTTTCATATTATAAACACTGTTAAACACTGCTACCGAAATATTAATATTTTTTCAAACTATTAATAATCATCACCAATTCAGTTAACTGAGATCACATATTAATTTGAAGTGGTGCTCAAAAGAATATTCAGTAATTTTACATTTAGCGTCTATTCTTTAGCGTCTATGCACTATATCTAAGAAGACATTTCTAATAAACCCTGCAGTGGGCATAATAAATACAAATGCTAAGTGACCATAATATCTGAATGCTAAAAGGTTGCAGACTTTAGTTACTGTCTGATGCTCAAGGGATAATAACAAACAATAATAACAATAAGAATTACAAAATAAATAGTGCCAAAATCAGTGAAATGCAACTATAGCATTGGCCACCTACAGGCTCGCTGATTTAAATATGTCTTAGTCACTGTCTTTTGACAGGGGACCAGGGAATGTGCACTGATTTGGCCGTCAGTAGCACTTCCATTATACTTTAATATATTTTTACTTAGCCTTAGGAGTGTTCCCACAACCCCCCTTTTGTATATGTCTTAGTCACTGCCAAGGGCAGGGTGGATTTAGATATGGCCCTATGCAGAGATACTGCAGTCTTTCCCATGAAGCAGTAACTTACTATCACTAACCAGGGTCGGACTGGAGCTTTCCAGGGCCCTCTAGCGCATGTGCAAACGCCGGTTTCACGTTGTTTTCTTTTGAGGGCAGATTGGGGGAGCAGGGCTGGGCCCACCGGGTTTTTTCCCGGTGTCCCTCTGGCCCAGTCCGACCCTACTACTACTACATCTCTCCCATCTGAAGTCTGAAGGTAATGGCTGCACAGAGTCTTTGTACATGGAGGGCCCTCGTGCTGCTCCACATGATATGTCCTCCCTTGACAAGGTATAGCATATTATTTTGTCTGCACAACCTTAGTAAATGTATCACTATGCTAAAAATTCCCCTACATGTAAGTACATTTTATAAAGAAGAAATTGCCTTCCTTATTAAAATATTACATATCCAAACCATATATTACTATATATATATATATATATATATATGAATGATCAAACCACAATGTGATTGTTGTTGTCTGCTAAAACAATTTCCCCCAGAAAATATAAAGAATGTAACATAAAAACAAGTCCAGCTGGTTCTTCCAAAATATGACAATACCTACAAGGATACTTCTGTGTACAATAAAATGTCAGTCAACCATTAGCGAGGAATGTGTGTATATATATATATATATATATATATATATATATATATATATATATTACAACAATGCAGGTGGTAGCAGATTTGCCCTTCAGTAGGTGCAAGTCAGCAATAAGAATCTTGCCAGGTAGCGCCTACACACGATACCTGTTGTCATTAGCCTGCAGGGTGTGGGTGTAAGCACAGGGGTGGATGCCAGTTGGCATCACTGTCAGCAAATGAAAAATAGTAGCATTTTATGAAACAATAATAGAAGCTACATCTATCGGTGTAAGCCGCTTTTTATGCCACAAACTGATGGATATAATCTATCTGCTATATCACACTAACATTGTCTTCAGACTTTGCTTGAGGTTTGTGGCATGTTGTTTCTTGGTGATATTCAAAGCTACTTTGCTCTGATTAAATGACCCCAATGGGCATTTATTAAATGGCGCATAGAGAAAAAAATGTAACTGGCAATATCTGTATCTATTTAGGCAACTACAAAAACTTTTGCTTTTAACAGTAAATATGGTTTCAGCTAGAGACACTTATCGTGAAAGTGTTTGTGCTACATGGGATGCCAATGAGTATGCCAAGGATTTATGCCAAGCATGAAGCTATTTGGTGGCCTATGCTTTGTAGATCTACTGTATGTAGGATACTATCTATGCACATGCATCCTAAAACCATTGTTAAAGGAACAGTAACACCAAAAAAATGAAAATGTTTTAATGAAATGACAAAATAATAAAGTTACCTGGCACATGTGAAAGTGGTGTGTGTTTGCTTCAGAATCACTATTATAGTTTATATAAACAAGCTGCTGTGTAGCCATGGGGGAGCCATTCAAGCACAGAATACACAGTAGATAACAGATAAGTTCTAAAGTATCCCATTGTATACTATAGAGCTTATCTGTTATCTGCTGCATATCCTGTGCCTTTCCTCTTTTTCAAGCATTGAATGGCTATATATATATATATATATATATATATATATATATATATATATATATACACAGCGATATAGCCAAAATTCATGCTCACTGGCGTAAATATTCGGAAGGTGTTTTTTACGGTGAGAGCTGTGAAGATATGGAATTCTCTCCCTGAATCAGTTGTACAGGCTGATACATTAGATAGCTTTAAGAAGGGGTTGGATGGCTTTTTAGCAAGTGAGGGAATACAGGGTTATGGGAAATTGCTCATAGTCCAAGTTGATCCAGGGACTAGTCTGATTGCCATTTTGGAGTCAGGAAGGAATTTTTCCCCCTCTGAGGCAAATTGGAGAGGCTTCAGATGGGTTTTTTGCCTTCCTCTGGATCAACTGGCAGATAGGTAGTTAATAAAAAAAAAAAAAAAGTTGAACTCGATGGACATGTGTCTTTTTTCAACCTTACTTACTATGTTACTATGCTACTATGTAAACAATAACGAGCAATCTTTTTTTGCTGGTGGCGCTAATGGTTTGCAAAACACATGTAAAGGTGTCAACGTCCACATTGGTCATATATTTTTTCTGCTAACAAACTTTGATTGCATTCCCCTATAGATTTGTTACTTTTTCATAAGCAGCTGTTGTGAATTAGCGATAAAGTGGCCGCAAATACTCTGCAAGCCTTTTTGCAATATAATAGCAAATCAGGACTTGTACACAGCAATTTTTTGGCTCTTGTTATCAGTATAAAACCATTACAAACTGATGATTTCCATGCACTGCTAAGGTACCGGTAAATCTCCCATTTAATGCAAATCCAGTCAGATCTGTTGCCAGTGGGCTCAGAAAATATGTGGCTTTCATCTGTTTTGTTTGCGTCAATAGGCTTGCTTGTGATTCTGTGCTGTAAATCCTGTATACATTGTAGGACATTTTCAAAAGGTGCCATTTTCAGCAATGATTCATCCTTTGATAGCTTTATGTATCAGGACATTTCAAGCAGGTTTTATTTATCTCGGATATCTGCTTTTTGTATAATGTGTACAGTAATGGGGCTCTTGTGAGGTTGGCCATGTAAATATGCTTACTGTGTTGTGTTTGAATGCACACAAATGGACAAATAGGAAGATGATTACTTTCACAGACGTCACAGACCTATGTAAAAACTGCAGTGTTTACTGTATTTTGAACCAAACATGATAAGACATACAAGACAACATTTTGTTCTTTGCAGTTAGATTTTAGCAGCGTTCGGTATAAAAAAAATAAAGTATGTGTACATCAGTTTATTACAATGATCCAGACAAACACATTGATACAAGAGTGGGATTGGAAACACAATCCTTAAGAAACAGACACAAATGCTAAAGCTGCATGTAAGATTAACAGCACATGGGACCTGTTTTCCCGAATGCACGGGACCTGGGGTTTTCTGAATAAAGGATCTTTCTATAATTTGGATCTCAATACATTTAAACATTAAATAAACCCCCTATGGTTGTTTTCCTCCAATAAGGATGCATTATATTCATTGGTTGGGATCAAGTACAAGGTACAGTTTTATTATTACAGAGAAAAAAAGGAAATCACTTTTGAATATTTGAATGATTTTATGGAAGATAAAATGGAGTCTATGGGAGATGGCCTTCCCCTAATTTGGATAACGGGGTTTGGGATAACAGATGATTCTACTATATCTATACAGGTATGGGACCTGTTATTCAGAATGCTCGAGACCTTGGATTTTCTGGATAATGGATCTTTCTGTAATTTGGACCTGTTATTCAGAATGCTTGACACCTGGGGTGTTCCAAATAAGGGATCTCTCCATAATTGGATCTTCATACATTAAGTCTACTAGAAAGTC
Organism: Xenopus petersii; assembly: GCA_038501925.1. Classification (NCBI taxonomy): domain Eukaryota; kingdom Metazoa; phylum Chordata; class Amphibia; order Anura; family Pipidae; genus Xenopus; species Xenopus petersii. Next base: position 70,797,538 of record CM076675.1, on the reverse strand, counting down.
AGGTAAACATTAAATAAACCCAATAGGCTGGGTTTGCTTCCAATAAGGATTAATTAAATCTTAGTTTGGATCAAGTACATGCTACTGTTTTATTATTACAGAGAGAAATAAAATCATTTAAAAAAATGTTGATGAATTCTTTAATATGAAGTCTATGGGAGGTGGCCTTTCCGTAATTTGGAGCTTTTTGGAAAATGTATATATCTGTATAACAGATCCCATACCTGTATCTTAAAAAGATTATGTAAACATTAAATAAACCCAATAGGCCGATTTTGCTTTTAAAGCATTCATTTTACAGTATCTTAATTTTGATCAAGTACAAGGTATTGTTTTGTTATTACAGAGAAAAGGGTTTTACAAATTTTGATGAGTTGGATAAAATGGAGTTTATGCATTTTCATAATTCTCACCTTTCTGGATAACGGGTTTCCAGATAACTGATCCTATACCTGTACAATATAGATACTAGGGGGCAGATTTATCAAGGGTCGAATTTCGAAGTGTAAAATACTTTGAAATTCGACCATCGAATTGAATCCTACGAAATTCTAATTCATAGGATTTTAAGCATCGTACGATCGTATTACGATTTTCCTTCGATTTTTAAATTCGAAGTTGCAGTATCCTATTCGATGGTCGAAGTATCCCACAAATTACTTCGAAATTCGAACTTTTTGTACTTTCGAAAATTCACTCGAAATCTGCCCCTAGGAGTCCTATTTACTCATTTTTAAGGTTGAGGGGAAAAAAGCCAGCATCAATATAAAATGTGAAGAAAAATTAATTTAACCATTTTCCTAAACACTAGCTTATTTAAGAATATTGCTGCACATCAGAGAGACTCAAATTCATTTTCAATGAGGCTGAACATTTTATATACTATATAGTCCAATATTTCAATAAACTGTGAAAATAAATATAGTTCCTTTAAGAATATTCACATTGACTTCTGTAGAAACTCACCAGCCTTTATTTGAGCTTTTTCTGGTAACTTTTCACAGGTTTTTCATGACATTTCACCTCTATTTGTGGTACCAAAGAATATTGTTGAGTATTTGCCTTTTCATGCTTTTTTTTCTCTGCATTTTCTCTAGAAAATATAAACTTGAATTTGAATAAATCACCCATGCTATAAGGCTATATAGGGCCCAGTTGAGAGTAATGAAACTCTAAACACAGTGTTGGCCATTTACTGAGAGCTTGGACATAAATGCAAGAGCACTATGGGATGTTTAAACACTTGGTTGTGAGGTCTAGCTATGCTCTGAATAAAAATCAGAAAGCCATGCAAATTAGAGGATGGGAGGAGGGACACCTACAGTACTTGCCACCCCCCTGCCCACACCTCAGGAATACAGCATCAACAAACACAGGCAGTGCAGTATTCATGGGGCAAATGCAGGTCTCTGTGCTCTGTTTTGCACCTGCTGCAATTCTTCCCAATAAACCCAAACAGGAACAGCACTACAGTTACACTGAGACCCTTTGTGATTACTACTAGGAGCAGAAAGAATGACACTTCTGGGTTCAACCTGTTGGACAAAGTGCAAAGTGCAAAGTGCAAAAAAACCCCACAATCTGCACCAGTGAAAATATACATTGCTTCATTTAGAGTGAGGTTCAACTCTTTCTAGGATTGCAAAAAGCTGCACCTTAAGGCTTGCAGTACAAGGTTCAAAAATAGAAGGGTGCGTATCCCAAATACTTAAGCAAATGTGGCAGCAAGTGGTAAGGTATGCAGTCTTAACATTTCTATTATTATTTATTCAGTGCTGGACTCGCATATCTCTGCTGAACAAAAGTGTCCAATTTTGAAATGAATCCCAAAATTAAAATATTCAGCATTTAGAAAAACTAACCAAGGCTTTTTGATTTAAAAGGCTAATAATCCTCAGTTATGCAATTGCCTTCCTGGTGGGGAAATCATCTTTTATTTTCACCTGTACTGAAACCAATTTTTGGAATTTGATTTCCCATTATTGTTATTATACACATACAAATGGCCCTTACCAGCCTGGGGCTTTAATGAATGCTCTCTCCATTCCATGGCATAAAATGATTAAGTTAATTGTGTCCCAAGATTCTGCCACTCTGCATAAATTATCTATGCAATGCTCATGAGAAGGATTAAGTCTTGAGAGAGTAGATTGTTTTGCATATTTTACTGAAGAATCCTGTGAATTACTTTGTTTCACTTTGAAAGAGAAAAATATACTGTATGTCGGGTCTAAAATATATACTTTGTAGATGATACTATCCGAATACAAATAATGGGCAAAAGCAGTGATGTGCATTCCATTTCCTGATCACTGTGCTTCCCCATCTGACTTTAATCATACCTTATACTACAGCGTACAATGACATTCTTGGGAAGCCTCTTTCCTATTTCAGTACAGTAGTGTCCAAAAGCAAAAAAATGAGTTCCATGCAGAACTGTATGAGAGAGAATCCCTGCTCAAAGCCATGGAAGTTCACCCAACTGAACATCTGTGGGATTTAATGGAACCCTCATCACTAGCCAGGCCTATTTGTCCAATATCATTGTCCAAATAAAGAAACAAGACTCAACAGTGTTCCAACATTTAAGTGCAACATAAAGCCTTCTGAAAACAGAAGGTATTTATTTGCCTCATGCCACATACATAGCATTATAACAAAAGTAAACAAACCAGGAGCGCTTATCAGACCTTACTCCACGCTGTGCTAAAACATACCAAACAGCCCCCAGAAAGTCTCATCAAATCGTAGAAATATGGATAGTACGGCGCACCAGCAGGATCAATTCCAGTGAAACCAGTTTTTTATTCATAACATTTAAAATACAGGAGCTTACATGATCATATCCCCATATCACAGCTTGACGCGTTTTGTGGCTACCATATAGCTTTTTGAGAAAGTGTCTGGTAGCAACGAAATGCGTCAAGCGTGTGGTATGGGGATATGATCATGTAAGCTCCTGTATTTTAAATGTTATGAATAAAAGACTGGAATTTATCCCACTGGTGCCCCTTACTATCCATGTGTCCTATACATAGCGCTGCCTTAAAGGAACAGTAACACCAAAAAAAGTGTTTAAAATGAATGACAATATAGGGGCTGATTTATCAAAGGTTGAATTTTTTTTGAATGTGAATTTTTTTTACCTTAAATGAACTTGAATGACTTTAAAATTCAAATAGTATCTTATTGAAGAAAAAACTAGAAGGTCCAAAATTCGAACGAATATTACCGACTTGAAGCAAATTCGAATCAAATCCGACTAAACTCGAATCAAGTTTTGTCTCCGAAAAAAATTTGAATGTCAGGAAGGCTATTATCATCTTCGAATGGGTCACTGGACCTCTGCCATTGACTTCTACATGAACTCGGCGGGTTTTAGGTGGCGAATAGTCAAATTCAAATTGTTCCCAGGGTCCAGGTATTATAAATCTGGAATTCAAATTTGCGTTTGGAATATTCACCAACTCGAATTTGTGAGCTTTGACCAAAAATCCAACTAAAAAATTTGAATTCAAATTCAAATTTACCTTAATAAATCTGCCTCTTAATGAACTGTTGCCCTGCACTCGTAAAATGGGTGTGTTTGCTTTAGAAACACTACTATAGTTTATATAAACAAGCTGATGTGTAGCCATGGGGTAGCCATTCAACACACACAGTAGATAACAGATAAATTCTAAAGAATCCCATTGTATACTACAGAGCTTATTTGTTATCTGCTGTGAATCCTGTACCTTTTTTCATTTTTCCAGATTGAATGGCTTCCCCCATGGCTACACAGCAGCTTGTTTATATAAACTATACTACTCTTTCTAAATCAAACACACCAGTTTTACCAGTGCAGCACAATACTATATTATATTTTCATTACTGTGAAACATGTTTATTTTTTGGTGTTACTGTTCCTTTAATACAACAAACAAGAGGTTAACGCTCAGGCATTATGGTCAGAGATGTGCAAATCACTCGTTTATGTCCCTGTAGCCAACTATGCATCCAGAACTGCTGGTTTTATAGCACAGATACAGCCTAATAGTTCAGAGCCATATATCCAAACTTGCAGACAACCTGTTTCCATCTTGTTAGATCTCAACACCTTTCCAGTAGAGAAGAGGCTGTTATAGCATCAAAGGGATCAACTTTGCATGATAAACCTTGCTTTCAGAATACGATTTCGGACAGATACGTAGGTCCAATACTGTTATATAGGGGGCCGATTCACTAACTTCGAGTGAAGGATTCGAAGTAAAAAAACTTCGAATTTCAAAGTTTTTTTTGGGCTACTTTGACCATCGAATGGGCTACTTCGACCTTTGACAACGACTACAACTTTCGAATCGAAGGATTCGAAGTAAAAATCGTTTGACTATTCGACCATTCGATAGTCGAAGTACTGTCTCTTTAAAAAAAACATAGACCCCCTAGTTCGGCATCTAAAAGCTACCGAAGTCAATGTTAGCCTATGGGGAAGGTCCCCATAGGCTTGCCTAACTTTTTTTGATCGAAGGATATCCCTTCGATCGTTGGATTTAAATCCTTCGAATCGTTCGATTTGAAGGATTTTATCATTCGATCGAAGGAATAATCCTTCGATCGGTCGATCTTACTGTCTGCGCTAAATCCTTCGACTTCGATATTCGAAGTCGAAGGATTTCAATTCCCAGTCGAATATCGAGGGTTAATTAACACTCGATATTCGACCCTTAGTGAATCAGCCCCATAGTGTTATATAGAATTTCTGCTTCTGAATTCTGTGCCAATAACATTGTTTCTGAACGGTCCAAAATTGACTGTGTGTGCTGGTGTCAGTAGTAGTATAGAAAATATCTCCAGACTGGCACACCCTTTTAAAAAAATGTTATGTTTTTATATAAGCACATTGCATGAATAGTATAATATTAAATATAAAAAAAAATAATGTGTATGTGTGTGTAATATGCTAGAAACACCCAGCACAAGTGGCAGAAATCATTCCAGCAAGTAGAACAAACCCATTGTTCCTCATTTCCAAAGACTTCCAGCATAGGTAGGCCAAGCTGTTCTCCCTTTGTTGGCAAATGTTTCTGCATTGCACAAGGGGTATCCAGGATGGTAATCTGAAATTAGCTTGTGTGGGTACTGTATCCGGCAGCATATGTTGCTTTAGAGTTGGCACATCACAAGCAGAAATCTTTTATTTATTTTTGGGAAAAATTCTGCACTCATGACATCTGTGATTGACAGCAACCACGCAGGACACAGAGGAACTGTATCACCTACATAAAGCTACTCAGATTATGCTGTCTGTTCCATGCTTTAATTCATTTTTGCTAATTATATTTATAGAAATGAAAACATTTAGAACTATTTAGATTTGCGCAGTAAAAAATGTAATTCTAACAAGTTTTTCAGTTAAGATTAATTAAACATTTTCTGTACTTTTAAAGTTATCTGTAAATGCAATTGCAGGCGCAAGCAATAAACTTTACAGAAGTTTGTTTTCCTCAGGATGGCTTCGGTCAACGGGTCTTTCTGTAATCTGGATCCTTAAGTCTACTAGAAAATTGTAAAAAAAATACTAAAACATGACATAAACACAAAAGACTGGTTTTGCTTCTAATAAGGATTAATTATATCTTCGTTTGGATCAAGTACAAGGTTCTATTTAATTATTACAGAGAAAAAGGAAATCATTTTTAAAATAATTAGTTTATTTGATAAAATGGAGTATATGGGAGATGGCCTTCCCATAATTCGGACTTTCTGGATAATGGGTTTCCAGATAAGAGATCCTATACCTGTATTGTATTTTCATTATTCAAAAAATTTGGGTGGAGATCTGCTTTAACTCTATTTCTGCCAGATGTTTTAATGGTAGCATTTTAAATAGACAGCTTGTCTTCTATAATGATTCTATAATATTTTTTATCGTATTATTTTTATTACTAAATTACACTGTGTATCTTACTCATGTGCTTACTCATGTGCTTTCAGAAAGAGCCAGCACGTAACAATGGAACTGCTTTCAGATAAGCTATTGTTTTTCCTATTCAATGTAATTGTAGGCGTCACAATTTAGGTGAGCCGGACTTGGATTTTTATGGAGTGCTGTTCTCATATCTACCACTAGGTGGGGCATGAGAGCATTGTTAAAAATACAGATGTCAGGGTACTGTTATCTGGTTACCTTCTCATTGTTCTGCTGATGGGCTGCAGGGAGGGGGAAAGGAGGTGGAGTTATATCACTCCAACTAGCAGTACAGCAGTAAAGAGTGACTGAAGTTTATCAGAGCACAAGTCACATGGCTGAGGGCACCTGGGAAACTAACAACATGTCTAGCCACATGTCAGATTTAAAAATGGTTGCTTTTTTGAAAAATGGATTTCAATTCAGGATTCTGCTGGAGAAGCACTATTAACATGTTTTACCTTGACAGAATCCCTTTAAACACAATAATGTGGATAATACATCATCCATACCTTGCTATATTCATTGCCTACAAGGCAGAATGTACAGTACATTGTTGGCAGGGAAAGGTTTAAAGGTAATAGCCTATGGATCTGTTTTGGTCACCCATAAGTTCTTTCAGGCTTATGAGCAATGAGTGCTTGTCAATACTGTGTTTCTGGGCTACTTAACAATGTGGTGTTGACTCCATAACTCATAGCTTGGAAATGAACCTTCTGTAAGGATTCTCAAAGACTCCAAAGGCTAAAAAAGTTTTGCCATCTCCCATAGACTCAATTTTAAGAATATTGGTTGCAAAACAATGTTTAAATGATTTTTAACATCCTTGAGATTTGGAGATCCAAATTACAGAAAGATCCCTTATCCGGAAAACTCCAGGTTCCGAGCATTCTGGCTAACAGATCCTATACCTGTACCAAAACATCTTTAATTTCTTATAGAATGAATGAATGAATGAATGGGAATTATAGCAGAAAGCCACCTGTTAACAAAAGGCTGAGGCCAAGTGTTAAGCTTTAGCATTAGATATAGAAATAAATGTGTCTAATGTCGCCTGCGGGTCATTATTGCATTCTTCCTAATACTCGGTAGTACCATAAGCATCAGCCATTGCCTGCCCACTGAAAAAGCTTTGTAATTGTCAGTTCTCTGTGACTCCCCTCACAATCACAGAAAACATTCAATATAAACATACTGTATGATTTGATGTTGCTTGTGCAGCAGATGGACCAGCAGTTGAAGCTTTCTTTTACAAGCCCATTACCCTGACCTCATTAGTGACTGCCTCATATCCCTCTAAACACATTCGACTCTGCTACTGCACAAGCCAATCATGCTAATTAAACCAAATCAGTTTGCATATTCATGGCGAACTGCTACATTTTTATAGGCAGATAAAATAAACATGATGTTTTTCCCCCCTTTAATAATCTGAAAGCCGCAGTCCATCATCATTTCAATCTTTATCAGCGTTAAGTACATGGATGGCTTTTAACATCTTTTAATAGGAATATGGGAAATCAAGTTAATGGACAGCTAATGAAATCAACTGCGGTGTGGTTTGCAGTCCAGTATTCACAGCTGCCATATTGAATTCAGACCTTTTTTTCCTAAAGCAGCATTTCTCTAAAATAACTAGAAATCAGCATGAAAATGCTACATTCTAAAATAACTAGAAATCAGCATGAAAATGCTACATTATAAAAACATCTATGTTAAATAAAACTATAGCTAAACGCAAATCACTCCTCTTGAACATTCACTGAAAATGTTAGAGAATTTTTAAATATATTCTATTTTTATATTTTATAATGCTAAAAAACACCAATTTCATTTAGTTTGAAATGGATTTCAGAGGCTTGGTTACATAGCCTTAACTATTGTATGTTCCTATAAAACATCAGTCTAGGATCTAGTCCTCTACTAGCTAATCTTTACTACCATGGGTTTGGAATTAACATTGTGCTTTGTGTTAGTTACATGGTGACAAGGATGCTATTATGGATATATAGAACACATAAGGGTTTAGTTCATTAAAGCGGCAGTAAGGGTGGTGGTAGACTGGGAGAATACCCAGCGACAAATCTCCTCTACTGCTGGTGATTAATCTCCCTAAACTGTTTTTGCCAGTATGACACTGAAGTTGTTTTTATTTTACTAAATCAAACAAACCCCTATATTCCATATTTCTATTAAAACACCCTAAAATGTGTTTCATGTAAGCAAATTAGCTTGAAAATGTTGCTGCATAGTTCCAAGTAACAGGCTAAAACTGTTCAAAATGTTTTCCTTATTTTTTATTATTCTTTAAGGAGCTATTTTTGTGCTATGTCACATGTTCTTTTAACGTAGGGCTGATCCTTAGTCTCAAACCACAAGCAAAAACAGCAGGGATGATTCACAATGGTTTGACAGATCTTCACATGCCTGCACCAAATGTACCTCTGATTAAAATCAATAGAAGCTACATTAATTTGAAAACATAAAATTATATAGATGGTTGTAGAAACCTATGTAGGGCAAAAAGAAAGAAAAAGAAGCCCATAAAGCAGTTGTGGAATAGAGAACTCTCCTGAAAAGCAGCAGAGGGAGAGAGATAGGGGCGTAACTACAGAGGAAGCAGACCCTGGAGATATAGGGGCCACATTAGGCCCAAATTCATATAAAAGTTAAATAAATAATGGTAAAAAAGGTGACATTTTGGAAGCCTTAAAAATAATGTTCTGTGGGGCCCATTAATATCTAGTTAAGCCACTGCAGAGAGAAGTACTCTTACAGGGTCGAAAGAATGGGACTCCATCGACAGCTGATGCACCCAAACAGAAAACTATATTTATATATAATGGCTCAGAAGAAGCTAGCACACACAGGACTTATGGAGAAAAAAAGGTTTTTATTTTAACAGAAAAAAACTAACGTTTCGGCTAGGTCCCTAGCCTTTCTCAAAGTTTGAGAAAGGCTAGGGACATTTTTTTCTGAGCCATTGTAAATACTAATACATAGCTCTGCACCCAGGCACCTTATACCAGTATACGAGCTGTGTCGGCATTTCCAATTTCCATATTAGTTGCCATCTGTCTGCTTTGGCTTCAAATAAGTTATCTGTGAGCGTTCGGTCAGTGTAGTATACTTCATTGTGGCTTGTACTGGAGAAAGCTCCAGTCATAAGCCTTTACAATTGTCTTAAAAAATTTAGGCCCAAGGCATACCTCCCAACATTTGGCAAATGGAAATAGGTATCTGTGAACATTTTTGAACCTGCCCATTTTTTGTGGTCACACACCATGTTATTTTACAAAATTTGTCAGGTTATGGAAAGTTCAACCACATTTCTTGGGATTTTAGGGGCATATTTTATGCATTATTTTCATTTTAATTATCAAAATGCAGGTGCTGGGTATTCTGGGCTCTCTACCAAAAAACGTCTTATTTAATTAAATTTCAGAAACTATATATCTTTTTCTGGCGTCAGAAGGACAAAGAAAAACTCAGGGAATTTTAAAAGAAATCTGGGACTGCAGACTGGGTTGTCAAAATCAGGACTGGGTGCTGAGGCAGGTGGCGGGTCCAGCTTTTGATATTGCCAGACATGCTACCTTGAACCCCTTGTAGGTGATGTCAGTGACAGTCCGCTCCCTCTCTGTGATGTCACTGCTGTGTTTGCAATGGTCCATGGGTTCAGGCAGTTGTGAGTTCCCTAGGGGCAGGGTGGGTGTGGGTCTTTATTTTTGTGACCTGCACATCACTACAACACACTCAGAATGAACCGCAGCAGCCAAAGCACCCTTTATTTAAAAAATATTAGGAAAAATATTAGGAAACAATCTGCCTTTTGCAGATGATAAATCTGTCAGGTTGGGAAGAGTTGTTTTAGCTTAAAACCAAGGGACCTTGACCTTGGAATTAAATCCAAAGATTTAAAATTTAAAGCTCTAAAGATTTACCCCATGATACTTCACTACATCCTTGAACCATTTATTAATCCACACTATTTTTACAGGGTCTATCTAATGTTTTTTTTTTTTATTTATATTTTTATTTGCATTTTTTTTTTTTACATTTGCAAAAACAAACATTACAACTTGCCCACATAGGGCCATATCACAGTACAATTGGCAAGAGAAGGCATAATCTGAGCACCATACAGCATCCATACATCAACATGTTATTTTCCTACTATGCTCCCTCATTCAGTCATGTAGCCACATGGTATTGCCAAAATATAAAGGTACATCTACACAGTTATTCCAGTGTCTCTACACCACCCTCAACTCCCAGCAGTGTTTTTAGGTTACCGCCCTGCACATCCTTTACAAACCAGTTACATATCTTATAGACCCCATAAGTCCCAAATTACACGGTCCCCCGCTGCAACTCCAACAGATCCCAATTACACCAAATTCTATCAAACACATCCATGGTATTGTGTTTCAACGCCGTCAGACAATCCATCCTGCGAATATATTTCATTCTATCTAAGAACTCCTGTTCTGTGGGAGGTCTAGGGGCCTTCCAGTGTTTCGCCACTAAACCCCTTGCTGCTGTCAGGATGTGATTAACCATCCTCTGCGATGGGTTTGGCAATTTCGGAATTCTATCTCCTAAGACAAAGACCATAGGGTCCAGGCGCACCGTAACCATTATCACCCGTTCCATATATCCCTGTATCATCTTCCAGTAGCTATCTAGTTTTGAACATCCCCAAAACATATGCAATAAGGAACCCTCTTGTTCTTTACACCTCCAGCACACAGGAGTGGAGGAATCAGGAAACAGTTTATGTAGCAAAACTGGGGTATGATACCATCCCATAATAATCTTGTAAATGTTTTCCTTAACTGAGGCACATATGGAAGTTTTTCCCGCATTTTCCCAAATTCTCCCCCAGGTTGAGATCGTGATCTCCTTGCCCAGGGCCTCTGACCAGCGACTCATATACTTATGAGGGGTTTGTTCAATATCAATTTTATTGATTGTATAGTACCAGAATGTAATCAGCCCTTTCTGCTGAGGAGATAGTGTACATAGTTTCAATATAGGATGTAACAGGGGGAGCACTAAATCTGGGTACACCGACTAGGCATAATGTCTCAACTGCAAATATAAATATTGAGGGAATCTATCTACGCCCTCCATTCCCGCTAGTTCCTCATACATTTTCATCTTCCTATCCGTTGACCTAAATAGGGATTTTAGCTGAGTCAGCTTAGCTCTTTTCAGTAGTCCCCTAACAACGGGAGAAAGTCTGGGGGGGAACTCTGATTTTCCAACTAGAGGGATAAACGGGGATGACTCCTGAATACACCCCATTCTAGCCGCCACCTGATTCCAGCATCTAGCCGTATGCTTCATAGCTTCCAGGGGGAGGTTACGAGGCGCCCGCCTATGATTTATCCAAAGGGAACAACTGGGGGACCCAGTTTGTGGATATGTTCTTTCTAATTCAGCCCATTTTGTTAACGGAACTTCAGACATCCACCCTAATATCTGTTTCGCCTGAGTAGCTAAATAATAGTTACTTAAATTGGGAACTGAAAGCCCCCCATCTGACTTTGCCATCGTTAAGACCTGTCTTTGCACTCTATGTCTTTTATGTCTCCATATAAATCGCATTAGAGCCCTCTGAGTATCTTCCAATATTCGCCTGGGAGGCGCAACCGGAATGGTGTCAAATAGATATAGCAGACGGGGTAAAACATTCATCTTCACCGATGAGATGCGTCCAAACCAGGACAGGTTATATGTATGCCAAATCAGCAATTCTTTCTTTATTGTTTCTAATAATTTTGGATAGTTCGCCGAATATAATGTCCCATAGCTCGGGGTTATTTGAATTCCCAGGTATGTGATGCTCTTGTGCTGCCATTTATATGGGAAGTTCAATTTCAACAATTTAAGCTGAGGGCCCTGGATATTAATTGGCAGTGCCTCAGACTTAGCATCATTAGTTTTATACCCAGAAAGAGCTCCATATTCATTCAGAGTAGCATGTAAATTCGGAAGGGACGTCTGGGGGCGAAGCAGAGTTAAAATTACATCGTCCGCATATAGGGCGATCTTGTAATGCTGGTCCCGGATCTGGAGCCCATGTATATCCGCATGGCTTCTTATCCGCTGTGCCAGAGGCTCTATACTCAAAGCAAACAACAAAGGGGACAACGGGCACCCCTGCCTCGTGCCATTCCGGATATATATGGGCTGTGATACATTTGGTGTCATCTTAATTTTCGTTACCAGGTCACTATACAGTGCTGACAAAATCGCAATAAATTCCCCCTTAAACCCCATTCTGCCTAAGGTTGCAAACATGAAATCCCATTTTATGCGGTCAAACGCCTTTTCGGCATCCAGGCTTAAGAGGATCATAGGGGTGTTTCTTTTATTGGCCACATCCACCAGATCTATTACTCTCCTAGTATTATCACCTGCCTTCCTCCCCGTTATAAAGCCCACCTGGTCCAAGTTCACAAGTCTAGGGAGTAACTGATTCAATCTCTGAGACAAGATTTTGGTCAAAATTTTATAATCCGAATTCAATAAGGAGATCGGGCGGTAATTAGAGCACCTGGTGAGGTCCTTTCCCTCCTTAGGAATAAGCGTGATGAACGACTCCTTAAAGGTGGAAGGAATTGCTTGGCCTTTCAGAAATGCATTAAATAATCTCAACATATGGGGGAGTAGTAGTTGCCTATAGGTCTTGTAATAACTATACGTAAGACCATCCGGCCCTGGAGCCTTAGAGGTGGGCATTTCCTTAATCGCCTTAAGCAATTCCTCCTCAGTCACCTCTGCATTAAGTACTGTACTTCCAGCTCCTCCTCCCCAAGTACAGGTAAATCTAATGAGTGGAGATATTTTAGCACAGCCTCAGTATCTGTGGTCGAACCCTTTAATTCTGGAGACAAACTATACAATTTTTGATAGTACTGAGTGAATTCCTCCATAATTCGCTGTTGATCCGAGGTAGGGCCAGTAGGCGTGTAAATTATCTGAGGGGAATTTAAACATTTTCGTTGTCGTAGTTTTCTAGCCAGCAAAGTATGAGGTTGATTCGCCCTTTCATAATATATCTGTTTCCCATTAGTAATACTCCTATCTGCCTGTTGAATCTGCAAATCTTTGATCTCATTTCGGAGCTGGACAATTCTCACCAGCCGTCTCATCGTAGGGTGAGAAGCCTGCCTGGTCTCAATGTCCCGTAAGAGGATCTCTTTCTCCTGTATAAGCAACCGGGACGACCGTTTAAGTGCCGACCCCAACGATATCAAGTGCCCCCTAACTACTGATTTATGGGCTTCCCACAGCACCCCTTGTGAATCAACCGATCCCAGGTTAAGCTGAAAATAATCAGATATCATGTCACTAACTTTATCCCTTATATCCGGTACCTTCAACAAATAGTCGTTCAAGCGCCAGGCATGCATACTCTTTTTACGCTGACCTATTCTTATAGTAACTTCTACAGGAGCATGATCCGACCATGTGATGGAGTGAATTTTCGAAAACTGTTGGGAAGTGCACATGGAGGAAGATAAGAGAATATAATCAATTCTCGTATGTACCTGATGGGCATGAGAGTAATGGGTGTATTCCCTGCCCACCGGGTGTTCCACCCTCCAGATATCTATCAGGGCATGAGCTTTAAGTAGATCCCGAAACTTTCTAGTAATTTGCTCTGTAGAGTATGTCGGCTGGCCTTGTCTCAATTCCTGCCTATCCTTCTCCCGAGATAAGACCATATTGCAGTCCCCCCCTAAGACTACATTGGGGCAATGTAACTCTGTGACCTTATTTAAACACTTGCTTAAACAGTGCAATGGACGTTTATTTGGCAGATATACATTGGCAATCACTAGTGGTGTTTCCCCCATAGTTCCCTTAAGGATGAGATAATGCCCCTTGGAATCTTTCTGTATGCCCTCCAGTTGAAAGTTACAGTCTTTATGTATTAGCGTGGCTACTCCCGCCCGTTTAGTGGGACCAGAGGCTTGAATACAAATAGGGTACAGTTTATTATTCAGCCGCCATGGGTCTCCCCTCTTATGATGCGTTTCCTGTAAGAGAACTATACCTGGTTTTTGGACCATTATCTCCTTATATGCCAACTGTCTTTTTAATGGGGAATTCAAACCATTCACATTTAGTGACAAAACTTTAGCCATGATCAGTATCTGGGCTGGGTTTGCATGTGTAATCTAGAAAAGCCTGTAAGATTAACAACTGCAAAAGCCTGAGATTGAAATAGAGAGCGCGGTAGTAGGACCCTTCTGCGATAGTACCTTCTCGATTATATAGCATATAAAACATCAACATTGATATAAAACCACAACATAACAATAACAAATTGTCAGCTCCAACCTGGAGTCGTTGATCACATTTGAAATAACGTACGGCTTCCAGCAGTAACAAAAGGAAGTCTGTTGTGGGGATCCCCTCCCCTACAGCCAGAGTCATGGGGTGAGAACAAAAAGCCCGGTCTCCAGCCTGCAAACACCCCTATGCAATCAAAACCAGCTCAAAAAGCCGATGCTTCCTTGGTAACCCCCGATGTCCCAGTTCTGTATGCTTCTAAGTCGCAGACCTGTGAAGTCCCCAGCCATTAGCAGCTGCCGTAGTGTGCACTCCTGGACCTTCAGTTGCCGGACGAAGGGCGTGAGCTGTGTGCTGGCGAAGTGGACTGCTGGGATTCCCCGCCACCTGGACTCTTCCGATTCTCGGCCCTCGGAGAAACCTCATTCCACACCGGAGATGGAGCAGATCTTGCAGGGGACTGCTGAGGGGAACTTTCTCTAGGTGGTTTCGAAACTCCCAGTTGGGCGAGAAATTGGTCTCCCAATGCTGCATCTCTCAGCACATATTGTTGACCATTTTGTGTCACCAACAATTTAAACGGGAAGCCCCATCTGTACGGGATCTTCGCTTCTCTGAGTTTAGTCGTAGTCGGTCGCATATCCCTTCTCTTTGCTAAGGTTACTGGTGAGAGATCATTGAAAATCTGAAGTTTCTGTGCTTGGAATGTGTAGTACGACTGATTCCGTGTCACATTTATCACTGACTCTTTGCTCTCATAATAGTGCAGTCTGCAAATTACATCCTTATGGTTAGTTCCTTTTGCAGGGGCCTGACCCAATGCTCTATGAGCTCTGTCCATGCGCCATGCTTCTGGAGGGAGATCAGGGTTAATGGTAGAGAACAGGGATCTTAAATACGCCCTCAGTTCTGTAGGGCTAACAGTGTTTGGCACCCCTCTAACTCGCAAGTTCTGCCTCCTTTCCCTGTTTTCAAAATCCTCCTGCATGCTTTTTAGCTTCTCAACCTCCTCTTGCAGTGTGGCGTTTTCATCCTCCAATAAGGCTTGTCGTTGCCTCAGTGCCTCAGTGGCCCGCTCTACTTGGTCAGTACGATCTCCAATTTCCCTCAGATCTTTCTGGAGATCATTAATGGATGCTTTAATACTGGCTGTTATGGTCTGTGACAGCTTATCATACAACTGGGAAAGCTGCGCAGAGAGTTCCCCTGATGTGACCATATCTCCCACTTGCCTCCCCGGTGTAGATATTGCCCCCATCTGACCTGTAACTGTAAAGTCCGGGGCATCCCCTGGAGGGGTCCGAGGTGGTCTCATGTCCTCCATAGACTTGAGTCCACAGCGTCTAAGTGCGTAGGAGAATTAGATGCGCTGCTCGGAACACCAGCGCCATCTTGCTTCCCTCCGACCGGTTGGCCTGTGCGCTTGCGGTGCAGGTACGGGGAGAGAGTACTTGTCTCCTTATGCTTCCTCCGACCCATACCCCAGGTAAGCAGCAATCAATCCGCAATGAGCGGGCACCGGAAGATCTCCTCTGTCAGCTAATGTCGGCTTTCTACCGAAGGGGTGCTACGGAGCTCTAACGGATTGCGGCCATCTTGTCTCCTCCGCGCATGCGCTCCAGGGTCTATCTAATGTTAACTATAGTTCTCCTCGGTATTTTATCTGATGGCAACTAATGCCACATTTGATTTTTTTTTAACAAGAATGCAAAGAAAACCTGAGTACAAAACCACATCCAAATTAAGCCCTGGAGTCAGCTAGATTAAAGTTACTCAAAAAATTCCATGACATGTTGTAACTGGGACTGATTCACTGCCATAACTTGAGGAATACCACAAACAAATAATATTAGGAATTCCGCATACAAGGATCCCTTTCTCAAAAGCCTCGAAACCTGTGCGGCAGCTGGATTGTTTGACTCTAACGGCACTGTAGGAGTTAACAGAACTCTGGGGGCTGGCAGACTTTGCATTTGTATTACTGCGACTGCACATTTGCCTGCATAATTTTCAAACTATTATTAAAATCAATTGTGAATTCTGATAAAGAAAAAAAATGAAAATTTTAACCTTCATTGAATACCAAAATGATGACTTTCTTCTGCGATAACATGTAAATCACTCTGCCAGTAAACAGAATAACTTCATTAGATGCAGAAATGGGAGACAAATGCTTACATTTTGGAAATCTTTTTATTCCACACACAGGGGCAACATATTTCTATACAATATTCTTATTCAATATGCCTTCAAATATTAATATTCAAATATTAATGTGATCTTCTCTGTGACTTTTCACAGTGTGGTCCTGGTGTGTTTTTTATGTTTTGTCTGAATGGCTGTGGACTTCAGGGACTTAAGACAAAGAAACAAACATTTAAAATAAGGCCCAGAAAATCTTGAAACTGACATTATTCCGTGTATAAAGTCATCCAGATATCTGTCAGATTTCTTTTTATTACAATGAGGTGAAAGACACTTTTTAATAGTAATGAAAGATATTTGATTACTATCGTTTAGATTAGGAGTAAGTCCTTAAAAGTTTTATGTTCCCTAAGGAAGCACCAAATCGAGAATTTTTGGCCAAAGTCAAATCCTGACCAAATACTGAAGATGCGTTTAGATACAGAACTGAATAAATATCCTTATTTTGAGCAAAACTTGTGCAATGGCAACTCAGGAGATGAGTGGCATTTCGCTAATGCTTGTAAAAACAGGATGGGAGGGGATAAATCTGCATTTCTTTGCACACTTTGCACCTGGGATACTGAACTTGAGCCTAAAGACCTGTGAATTTAGCAGCACTGTATTCATGAGGACAGGTATAAGGATTTACCTGAGAGGGCTCACAAGTAGAGATGTCGCGAACTGTTCGCCGGCGAACTTGTTCGCGCGAACATCGGGTGTTCGCGCTCGCCGGAAGTTCGCGAACGTCGCGCGACGTTCGCCATTTTGGGTTCGCCATTGTTGGCGCTTTTTTTTGCCCTCTCACCCCAGACCAGCAGGTACATGGCAGCCAATCAGGAAGCTCTCCCTTGGACCACTCCCCTTCCCTATAAAAACCGAAGCCCTGCAGCTTTTTTTCACTCTGCCTGTGTGTGCTGAAGAGATAGTGTAGGGAGAGAGCTGCTGCCTGTTAGTGATTTCAGGGACAGTTGAAAGTTTGCTGGCTAGTAATCGTTTTGATACTGCTCTGTTATTGGAGGGACAGAAGTCTGCAGGGGTTTGAGGGACATTTAAGCTTAGGTAGCTTTGCTGGCTAGTAATCTACCTTCTACTGCAGTGCTCTGTATGTAGCTGCAGTGGGCAGCTGTCCTGCTTCTGATCTCATCTGCTGACTGCTGCAATAGCAATAGTCCTTGTAAGGACTGCTTTTATTTATTTTTTTGTTGTTTTACTACTACTACTACTACTACTACTACTACTACTACTACTACTACTATAAGAGCCCAGTGCTATTAGTCTAGCAGTGTTGGGGAGTGGGACTGGTGTGCTAATCTGCTGCTCCTAGTAGTTCAGCAGCACCAACTTTAATTTTTTTTTTTTAATATTCATTCTTTTTTTATTTAACTTTTTTTTTATTTTACTACCGCTGTAGTAGTGTATAAGTTGACCTTTTAGGCATTATTTGCCCTGTAGGCATTTTTTGCCCAGTGTGTTATTCAACCAACTGCTATCTAGCTGTGTGCCCGTGTTCACATTCTGTCTAAATATCCATAATATTACCGTCTCCAGAAAAAACACCGGAGTGACTTTTTTCAAGCAGCCATAATAAATTTTACGTAATCCGTATCCATCGCTGTAGTAGTGTATAAGTTGACCTTTTAGGCATTATTTGCCCTGTAGGCATTTTTTGCCCAGTGTGTTATTCAACCAACTGCTATCTAGCTGTGTGCCCGTGTTCACATTCTGTCTAAATATCCATAATATTACCGTCTCCAGAAAAAACACCGGAGTGACTTTTTTCAAGCAGCCATAATAAATTTTACGTAATCCGTATCCATCGCTGTAGTAGTGTATAAGTTGACCTTTTAGGCATTATTTGCCCTGTAGGCATTTTTTGCCCAGTGTGTTATTCAACCAACTGCTATCTAGCTGTGTGCCCGTGTTCACATTCTGTCTAAATATCCATAATATTACCGTCTCCAGAAAAAACACCGGAGTGACTTTTTTCAAGCAGCCATAATAAATTTTACGTAATCCGTATCCCTCGCTGTAGTAGTGTATAAGTTGACCTTGTAGGCATTATTTGCCCTGTAGGCATTTTTTGCCCAGTGTGTTATTCAACCAACTGCTATCTAGCTGTGTGCCCGTGTTCACATTCTGTCTAAATATCCATAATATTACCGTCTCCAGAAAAAACACCGGAGTGACTTTTTTTCAAGCAGCATTCTTATATTTTACGTAATCCGTATCCACCGCTGTGTATACGTTGACCTTGTAGGCATTATTTGCCCTGTAGGCATTTTTTGCCCAGTGTGTTATTCAACCAACTGCTATCTAGCTGTGTGCCCGTGTTCACATTCTGTCTAAATATCCATAATATTACCGTCTCCAGAAAAAACACCGGAGTGACTTTTTTTCAAGCAGCATTCTTATATTTTACGTAATCCGTATCCACCGCTGTGTATACGTTGACCTTGTAGGCATTATTTGCCCTGTAGGCATTTTTTGCCCAGTGTGTTATTCAACCAACTGCTATCTAGCTGTGTGACCGTGTTCACATTCTGTCTAAATATCCATAATATTACCGTCTCCAGAAAAAACACCGGAGTGACTTTTTTTCAAGCAGCATTCTTATATTTTACGTAATCCGTATCCACCGCTGTGTATACGTTGACCTTGTAGGCATTATTTGCACAGTGTTTTCTTCAAACCGCCATCTAGCTGTGTGAGCTTGTTCACATTTTGTCTAAATATTGATAATATTATCGTCTCTAGAAAAACCACTTGAGTTACTTTTTTTCAAGCAGCATTCATATATTTTACGTAATCCGTATCCACCGCTGTAGTAGTGTATACGTTGATCTTGTAGGCATTATTTGCACACTGTTTTCTTCAAACTGCCATCTAGCTGTGTGTATTATCGTTTCCAGAAAAACCAACTGAGTTTTTGTTGTTGTTGTTTTTTTAAAAATAATGCCAGGCAAAGGCAGGCCGCCACGCAGAGGCCGTGCTAGGGGCCGTGCTGCTATGCAATCCTGTGGCCCTAGCAAATTGCCCAGTTTTAAAAAGCCAATGACCCTGAACTCCCAAAATGCTGAAGAGGTAGTTGACTGGCTTACACAGCACACCCCATCCTCTACCGTTTCTAACTTTACCACAACATCCTCCTCATCCTCCACTGCTATGGCCACCCCACGTAACACTTCCTCCACCACCGGTGCCCCATCTTCACTGGAGTCAGAGGAGTTATTTTCCCATGAGTTTCTTGAACTGAGTAATGCGCAACCATTATTGGCAGAAGAAGATGAAGGAGATGAGGACGTTACACCAGATTTAATTCTGGCAGAGAACACGACAGAGATGGACATAATGATGAGTGATGAGGAGGAGGAGGAGGTCCCCGCTGCTGCTTCCTTCTGTGATGTGTCAGAAGAAATTGATGCATCTGAGGAGAATGATGATGAGGAGATTGATGTTTTGTGGGTGCCTAGTAGAAGAGAGCAAGAGGAGGGTAGTTCAGATGGAGAGACGGAGAGTCAGAGAGGCAGTAGGAGAATAAGACTTAGAAGAAGCAGGGAGGCCAGCCCGCAGGGATCAGTAGGGCAACAACATGTATCGGCACCTGTGTTCAGCCGGCCAACGCACCCGCCATTGCCGCCAATGCCGCCAACTTCTACTGTTACCGCCAGATCGCACACTTCCAAAAAATCAGCAGTGTGGGATTTTTTTAATGTGTGTGCCTCTGACAAAAGCATTGTAATTTGCAATGAGTGCAGTCAGAAACTGAGCCTTGGTAAGCCCAACAGCCACATAGGTACAACTTCTATGCGAAGGCACATGAGCGGCAAGCACAAAGCACTTTGGGAGCAACACCTCAAAGGCAACAGGCAAACTAAAAGTCACACTCCTTCTGGTCCAGCATCTTACTGCTCTACCTCTGCTCTCCTTGACCCATCTGAACCACCCTCCACTCCGCCTTCCACCTTGACCACCTGTTCCCATTCCCAGTCATCTGCCACCAGCCAAGTTTCTGTGAAGGCCATGTTTGAGCGTAAGAAGCCAATGTCTGACTGTCACCCCCTTGCCCGGCGTCTGACAGCTGGCTTGTCTGCACTCTTAGCCCGCCAGCTTTTACCATACCAGCTGGTGGACTCTGAGGCCTTCCGCAAATTTGTAGCAATTGGGACACCGCAGTGGAAGGTACCCAGCCGCAATTTTTTTTCTAAAAAGGGAATACCACACCTGTACCAACATGTGCAGAGCCAAGTTACCGCATCTCTGTCACTTAGTGTTGGGCCAAAGGTCCATATGACTACTGACGCATGGTCCTCCAAGCATGGTCAGGGCAGGTATGTCACCTACACTGCCCACTGGGTGAACTTGGTAATGGCTGGGAATGGGAAGCAGGGAATGGGTAGCTCAACAACAACAACAACAGTGGAGTTGGTGTCACCGCCACGGATTGCACGCGGTTCTGCCACCACCTCTACTCCTCCATCGCTCTCTACCTCGTCTTCTTCCTCTTCTTCTTCTTACTCTGCTGCTGGGTCCTCCTTCTCCTCCTCCACACCTGTGCACCCCCAGCTCCCCCTAGGCTATTCGACGTGCCAGGTACGCCGTTGTCACGCTGTCTTGGGGATGACGTGCCTGGAAAGCAAAAACCATACCGGATCTGTACTCCTGTCATCTCTGCAGTCACAGGCCGATCGGTGGCTGACCCCACACCAACTGCAGATCGGAAAAGTGGTGTGTGACAATGGAAGCAATCTGTTGGCAGCGTTGAGACTGGGAAATTTAACACATGTGCCCTGCATGGCACATGTGTTAAATTTAATAGTCCAACGTTTTGTCTCCAAGTACCCAGGATTCCAGGACGTTCTCACCCAGTCCAGAAAGGTGTCGGCCCATTTCAGACGTTCCTACACAGCCATGGCACGCCTTGCTGACATTCAGCAGCGCTACAACATGCCAGTCAGGCGTTTGATTTCTGACAGCCAGACTCGCTGGAATTCAACGCTCCTTATGTTGGAACGTCTGCTGCAACAACAAAGGGCCGTCAACGAGTACCTTTTTGAACTGGGTGGTAGGACTGGATCTGCAGAGCTGGGGATTTTTTTCCCCCGTTACTGGGTGCTTATGCGCGATGCCTGCAGGCTCATGCGACCTTTTGAAGAGGTGACAAATATGGTCAGTCGCACCGAAGGCACCATCAGCGACCTAATACCCTTCGCTTTCTTCCTGGAGCGTGCCGTGCGACGAGTGACAGATGAGGCTGTAGACCAGCGTGACGAGGAGCTGGAAGCGCACGATTTATGGTCGCAATCACCAGAACGAACCCAGGCACCTGCTGCAACGCAGGGAGAGGTGCCAGAAGTGGAGTCAGAGGAGGAAGGTGGCTTTGTGGAGGAGGAGGAGGAGGACCAACAGGAGCAGGCTTCCCAGGGGGCTAGTGGTGACCTTTTGGGGACCCCTGGTCTTGTACGTGGCTGGGGGGAGGAGACCGTGGATGATGCAGTCCTTGATAATGAGGAAGCGGAGATGGATAGCTCTGCATCCAACCTTGTGAGAATGGGGTCTTTCATGCTGGCATGCCTGTTGAAGGACCCCCGTATCAAGAGGCTTAAGGAGAAGGACCTGTACTGGGTCGCAACGCTACTAGACCCTCGGTACAAGCATAAAGTGTCAGAAATGTTACCAACATACCACAAGTCCGAAAAGATGCGGCATTTACAAACCAGCCTGCAAAACATGTTGTACAATGCTTTTAAGGGTGATGTCACTTCAGGAACTCATCAACATTCCAGGGGCAGAGGTGCCAGTAATCCTGCCACGAGCACACCTGCAAGGACAAAGCCCTTTGGCCGGTCTGTAACGTCAGACATGCAAATGTTTTTCTGTCCAAGGCAGCGCCACAACCCTTCGGGATCCACCCTCAAAGAACGCCTCGACCGGCAGGTAGCGGACTACCTGGCATTAACTGCAGATATCGACACTCTGAGGAGCGATGAACCCCTGGACTACTGGGTGCGCAGGCTTGATCTGTGGCCAGAGCTGTCACAATTTGCCATGAACCTCTTGTCTTGCCCAGCCTCAAGTGTGCTCTCAGAAAGGACCTTCAGTGCAGCAGGAGGGATTGTAACTGAGAAGAGAACTCGCCTAGGTCACAAAAGTGTCGATTACCTGACCTTTATTAAAATGAATGAGGGGTGGATCTCGGAGGGTTACTGCACGCCGGAAGACTTGTTCTGACTTCTATGCAGCTGTCCTTCTCTTCAAGCCTCATGACTCCACACACAGCTGTCCTTTAGCGTCCTCCTCCCTCCGCCACCGTTACAAACTAGGGTGCAAACCCTACTGGTTTAATTTTTTCTGGCCTCTGTGCTTCAGTGGCTGCAACCAAAAAAACTGGGCAAACAATGTCTACAAGGTCAACGTATGGCGAAAAATGACTATTTTCAGCATTTATATGGCATATTTTTTCTGGCAACTGTGCTTCAGTGGCTGCGTCCAAAAAAATGCATATTTTCTGCATTTATATGGCATAATTTTTCTGGCCTCTGTGCTTCAGTGGCTGCAACCAAAAAAATGCATATTTTCTGCATTTATATGGCATAATTTTTCTGGCCTCTGTGCTTCAGTGGCTGCAACCAAAAAAATGCATATTTTCTGCATTTATATGGCATAATTTTTCTGGCCTCTGTGCTTCAGTGGCTGCAACCAAAAAAATTTATATTTTCAGCATTTATATGGCATAATTTTTCTGGCAACTGTGCTTCAGTGGCTGCGACCAAAAAAATGACTATTTTCAGCATTTCTATGGCATATTTTTTCTGGCCTCTGTGCTTGAGTGGCTGCGGCCAAAAAAACTGGGCAAACAATGCCTACAAGGTCAACGTCGTTGACCTTGTAGGCATTGTTTGCCCAGTTTTTTTGGCCGCAGCCACTCAAGCACAGAGGCCAGAAAAAATATGCCATAGAAATGCTGAAAATAGTCATTTTTTGCCATACCTTGACTCAACGTATATGGCAAAAAATGACTATTTTCAGCATTTATATGGCATATTTTTTCTGGCAACTGTGCTTCAGTGGCTGCGACCAAGAAAACTGGGCAAACAATGCCTACAAGGTCAACGTATGGCAAAAAATGACTATTTTCAGCATTTATATGGCATATTTTTTCTGGCCTCTGTGCTTCAGTGGCTGCAACCAAAAAAATTTATATTTTCAGCATTTATATGGCATAATTTTTCTGGCCTCTGTGCTTCAGTGGCTGCAACCAAAAAAATTTATATTTTCAGCATTTATATGGCATATTTTTTCTGGCAACTGTGCTTCAGTGGCTGCGTCCAAAAAAACTGGGCAAACAATGTCTACAAGGTCAACGTATGGCGAAAAATGACTATTTTCAGCATTTATATGGCATAATTTTTCTGGCCTCTGTGCTTCAGTGGCTGCAACCAAAAAAATTTATATTTTCAGCATTTATATGGCATATTTTTTCTGGCAACTGTGCTTCAGTGGCTGCGTCCAAAAAAACTGGGCAAACAATGTCTACAAGGTCAACGTATGGCGAAAAATGACTATTTTCAGCATTTATATGGCATATTTTTTCTGGCAACTGTGCTTCAGTGGCTGCGTCCAAAAAAACTGGGCAAACAATGCCTACAAGGTCAACGTATGGCAGTTGTTTAAAGAGAACAGTAGATTACTAGCCAGCAAAGCTACCTAAGCTAAAATGTCCCTCAAATCCCTGCAGACTTCTGTCCCTCCAATACAGAGCAGTATCACGCAGATTACTAGCCAGCAAACTTACTATCATCTGTCCCTGAAATCACTAACAGCTCTCGCCCTACACTATCTCTTCCAAGCACACACAGGCAGATTTTTCAGATACATTTTTGCCCTTGATCCCCCTCTGGCATGCCACTGTCCAGGTCGTTGCACCCTTTAAACAACTTTAAAATCATTTTTCTGGCCAGAAATGTCTTTTGTAGATGTTAAAGTTCGCCTTCCCATTGAAGTCTATGGGGTTCGCGAACCGTTCGCGAACCGCTCGCAATTTTGCGCAAGTTCGCGAATATGTTCGCGAACTTTTTTTCCGACGTTCGCTACATCCCTACTCACAAGCTTCTCACACCTGCTTGGAAAGTACCTGAGGATAGAACAGGACTTGCCGTGCTGTGAAAAAGAGGCTGGAGAGTCCGAATGAAGTACCAGGGATCAGGCAGGTTTTAGTCAAACAATTCCGGGTCAGTCCTGGAAGTCCAGGTTCATATGTGATGTTCAGCTAAGACAGGCTGAGTTCATTCAGGGTCAGGGACAAGCCAGGTCAGAACAGGTAATAGGAAGCAGGAATGCTGGGTAACTCGGATGGTGCCAAGATAACCTGGCAATGTGTTTCAAACTTCAGCATTTTAAGGCCAGGCGTCAAGATTGAGTGTGCCCCATAATTGATGCACTTGAGCCAAAGCACACTCACGTGGTCGGGGATGTATTGTCCCAGGATGGACACCCCGTGTGTGGCCTTACAACAGGGCTTTTTGCCTACCGTCAATATTCTGTACCCTGCATCAGATTTTTAATTGAGCAATCACCTATACAAAAACTCACTAGAGGGGTTCTGTCTAGGGGCAGCAAGGTCAGTAATACAACGGCACTGGTAATCCGTAGAACCACCAACTATAGAGGAGTGGATCACAAAAATGGGCCACATTAGGTGGATGGAAGAGCTGGTGTCCTTCTTACATGGTAAAACAAACAGCTTTTGTCTCTACTTGGTCTCCATGGTTAACACTTATGAAATCAGACATTGTTAAATATCTGTAGCCGGACGGGAGCACCCTTAAAACACGCACCTTGTCAAATGGTAATACATTAGATCTACATACTTATCCTTCAGAGTAGTTAGAGCAGTCAAGCCCTTCTTTCCCCCCATTTACCCCTTCCTTTTCTCCCTTTTTACTTCCCTTTCCATTTTCTTTTTGCCTTGGTTATATGAGTAATGTTATTGTTTATTTTACTGGAGCAGGTTGTAAGACCAGGGCGAGCATATATACAGATGCAGCCACTTTGGTTTGTCTGTTTGACACAGAATAACTAAACACAGATATCCCATTTATCTCATTTAACACAGAAAACTGCGTCACAACATCCCATCTAATTAACCCTTTAACCGCCAAGCACGTACGGCGTACGTGCTGGCGGTTCAGGGCTCAGGCTGCCAAGAACGTACCTCGTACGTTCTTTTGCAGCTGAGCCCTTCTCTCTGCATCGGCGGCTTTTGCCGCCTCTGCAGAGAGTCAGGAGGGTAGACAGCCCCCTGGGCAACGTGGCTGGGGGGCTGTCAAGTCGGATCTGCGACGCGATTGTCGCAGATCCGACTTCAAAGTAGCAGAAGCGCAATGTAAGCGCTGCTGCTGCTGGCTTACCTCCTCCTCGTCGCACCACGCGCCCAGTCACTTCCTGCTGCGCAGTAACTCTGCAGACACGCTGCCAGGAGTCGTCCTTCGGTTCCAGCGATCCTCCTGCTACAAAAACGGTAAGTGCACTTTTTTTTACACACTTACCTGCACTTACACATACCTACAGTACATTTATACACTTAGATGAACATTTTAGTAAAAATTTGTTTTTTTTTATTTTTTATTTTTTTATTTTAGCACACTTAGTCGATTTTGTACACTTATTTACACTTAATTACATGTATTTGCACACTCAGACAACTTTTATTAGTGCACAAATATGTATACACAAAAACTCACAAGCAGGGGTTTTTTTTTTTTTTTTTACTTATTCATTGTACTGTTTGTTTTGCCTAAAAGCATGTTATTTTGACAGCGTGACTATTGGATAATCGATTTCGGCCACTAATTACGCTGCCGGATCAATTATTTTGTTATTTCATTGATTTACGCTATTTTTGTGGTTTTATTGCAATTTTATCCATGCATTATTGTTCCTTATGTATCTTTAGTATAGTTTTGCTGTTTGGTGCTTTGGTATAGAAAGATTTATTTTACTTAGTTTGATTCGCCAGAATATATGCTTTCCAAAAATATATGGGTTTCTGGGGGTCTTTTTACAGTTTTGGGGTCTTATGGCACATAACGCACAGTTGGGGCTCTCTTTTCTGCAGCTTAGTTGGCTAGCGTGAAAATTCATAGGCATGTTTTTCATTTGGGGTCCGTACACGCCACATACTTTGGTAAATCTATGCATATTGGGCATCAAACTATTTAGTAGACCTCTGACGTCCATATTTAGGGTGATTTTTCTTTATACGTAAAACATTGTGTGTGATAAATGCGGCAAACTGCAACAATTTTAGGCGATTTTCAGAAATGTAAAAACCTCTGCGTTTAGAAAAGCTTTGCAGTTTGGTGTAGAAAGACGTCTTTATCTTTTTTGGATTCGTCAGAATGTGTACTTTCCAAAAATATATGGTTTTGGGGGGGTCTTTGCTGTTAGGAGGGTCTTGAGGCATATAATATGAAGTCAAGGGTCTATGTTCACAGAAGGCGAATCGGCAGCGGAGAAAAATCATATGCACTATTTTCATTTTGGGTCCGCACATGCCAGCTGCCTTGGTATATCAATGCATATTGGGCATCAAACGGTTCAATTGACCCTTGGCATCAGTATTTATGGTGTTTTAGAATTGTATGTAAGAAATTGGGTGAGATAAATGCGGCCAATTGCAATATTTTTAGGCAATTTTCAAAAATGTAAAAACTGTTGCTTTTATCGCCAAATTTAGGAAAGGCTTGCGGCTTGGTACTTTGGAGTACAAGGACACGCATACCCAATTTGGATTCGTGGGAATGTGTACTTTCCGAAAATATATGGTTTTCTGGGGTGAATGCACTTTTTTTTAACCTTTGCTCCCCCCAAAACTATGTATATGTGTTGATTTTGCAGTACCTGAAATGACAGACCATATGGGGGTCTTCCTTTTGGGGCCCCTATATGCCACGTGCTTGGGTACATCTATACATATTGGGCATCAAACTGTTCAGAGGACCCTAGGCTTTCATATTTGGGGTGATTTGTCTTGATACCTAAAAGTATGTGGGTAATACGATGCTGCAGGGTAGATATTTTGAGGTGATTTTTGGAAATGTCACCTAAATCACCAAATTTAGGAATGATTTGTGGCTTGGTACTTTGGCGTAGAAAGACATGCATACCCAATTTGGATTCGTTGGAATGTGTACTTTCCGAAAATATATGGTTTTCTGGGGTGAACTTACTGTTTTCTACTTTTGCCCCCGCAAAAACGATGTAAATGTGTTGATTTTGCAGTACCTGAAATGACAGACCATATGGGGGTCTTCCTTTTGGGGCCCCTATATGCCACGTGCTTGGGTACATCTATACATATTGGGCATCAAACTGTTCAGAGGACCCTAGGCTTTCATATTTGGGGTGATTTGTCTTGATACCAAAAAGTATGTGGGTAATACGATGCTGCAGGGTAGATATTTTGAGGTGATTTTTGGAAATGTCCCCTAAATCACCAAATTTAGGAATGATTTGTGGCTTGGTACTTTGGCGTAGAAAGACATGCATACCCAATTTGGATTCGTTGGAATGTGTACTTTCCGAAAATATATGGTTTTCTGGGGTGAACTTACTGTTTTCTACTTTTGCCCCCCCCAAAAAGATGTAAATGTGTTGATTTTGCAGTATCTGAAATGACAGACTATATGGGGGTCTTCCTTTTGGGGCCCCTGTATGCCACGTGCTTGGGTACACCTATACATATCAGGCATCAAACTGTTCAGAGGACCCTAGGCTTTCATATTTGGGGTGATTTGTCTTGATACCTAAAAGTATGTGGGTAATACGATGCTGCAGGGTAGATATTTTGAGGTGATTTTTGGAAATGTCACCTAAATCCCCAAATTTAGGAATGATTTGCGGCTTGGTACTTTGGCGTAGAAAGACATGCATACCCAATTTGGATTCGTTGGAATGTGTACTTTCCGAAAATATATGGTTTTCTGGGGTGAACTTACTGTTTTCTACTTTTGCCCCCCCAAAACAATGTAAATGTGTTGATTTTGCAGTACCTAAAATGTCAGACTATATGGGGGTCTTCCTTTTAGGGCCCCTATATGCCACATGCTTCGGTACACCTATACATATCGGGCATCAAACTGTTCAGAGGACCCTAGGCTTTCATATTTGGGGTGATTTGTCTTGATACCTAAAAGTATGTGGGTAATACGATGCTGCAGGGTAGATATTTTGAGGTGATTTGTGGAAATGTCACCTAAATCACCAAATTTAGGAATGATTTGCGGCTTGGTACTTTGGCGTAGAAAGACATGCATACCCAATTTGAATTCGTTGGAATGTGTACTTTCCGAAAATATATGGTTTTCTGGGGTGAACTTACTGTTTTCTACTTTTGCCCCCCCCAAAACGATGTAAATGTGTTGATTTTGCAGTACCTGAAATGACAACTATATGGGGGTCTTCCTTTTGGGGCCCCTGTATGCCACGTGCTTGGGTACACCTATACATATCGGGCATCAAACTGTTCAGAGCACCCTAGGCTTTCATATTTGGGGTGATTTCTCTTGATACCTAAAAGTATGTGGGTAATACGATGCTTCAGGGTAGATATTTTGAGGGGATTTTTGGAAATGTCACCTAAATCACCAAATTTAGGAATGATTTGCGGCTTGGTACTTTGGCGTAGAAAGACATGCATACCCAATTTGAATTCGTGGGAATGTGTACTTTCCAAAAATATATGGTTTTCTGGGGTGAACTTACTTTTTTCTACATTTGCCCCCCTCAAAACAATGTAAATGTGTTGATTTTGCAGTACCTGAAATGACAGACCATATGGGGGTCTTCGTTTTGCGGCCCCTATACGCCACGTGCTTGGGTACACCTATACATATTGGGCATCAAACTGTTCAGAGGACCCCAGGCTTTCATATTTGGGGTGATTTGTCTTGATACCTAAAAGTATGTGGGTAATACGATGCTGCAGGGTCGAAATTTTGAAGTCATTTTTGGAAATGTCCCCAAAATCACCAAATTTAGGAATGGTTTGCGGCTTGGTACTTTGTAGTAGAAAGACATGCATACCCAATTTAGAGTCGTGGGAATGTGTACTTTCCGAAAATATATGGTTTTCTGGGGTGAACTTACTTTTTTCTACCTTTGCCCCCCCCAAAACGATGTAAATGTGTTGATTTTGCAGTACCTGAAATGACAGAACATACAAGGAGGGGTCTTCATTTTAGGGCCCCTATATGCCACGTGCTTGGGTACACCTATACATATCAGGCATCAAACTGTTCAGAGGACCCTAGGCTTTCATATTTGGGGTGATTTCTCTTGATACCTAAAAGTATGTGGGTAATACGATGCTGCAGAGTAGATATTTTGAGGTCATTTTTGGAAATTTCACCTAAATCACCAGATTTAGGAATGATTTGCGGCTTGGTACTTTGGCGTAGAAAGACATGCATACCCAATTTAGATTCGTGGCAATGTGTACTTTCCGAAAATATATGGTTTTCTGGGGTGAACTTACTGTTTTCTACTTTTGCCCCCCCAAAACAATGTAAATGTGTTGATTTTGCAGTACCTGAAATGTCAGACTATATGGGGGTCTTCCTTTTAGGGCCCCTATATGCCACATGCTTCGGTACACCTATACATATTGGGCATCAAACTGTTCAGAGGACCCTAGGCTTTCATATTTGGGGTGATTTGTCTTGATACCTAAAAGTATGTGGGTAATACGATGCTGCAGGGTAGATATTTTGAGGTGATTTTTGGAAATTTCACCTAAATCACCAAATTTAGGAATGATTTGCGGCTTGGTACTTTGGCGTAGAAAGACATGCATACCCAATTTGAATTTGTGGGAATGTGTACTTTCCGAAAATATATGGTTTTCTGGGGTGAACTTACTGTTTTCTACTTTTGCCCCCCCAAAACAATGTAAATGTGTTGATTTTGCAGTACCTGAAATGTCAGACTATATGGGGGTCTTCCTTTTAGGGCCCCTATATGCCACATGCTTCGGTACACCTATACATATTGGGCATCAAACTGTTCAGAGGACCCTAGGCTTTCATATTTGGGGTGATTTGTCTTGATACCTAAAAGTATGTGGGTAATACGATGCTGCAGGGTAGATATTTTGAGGTGATTTTTGGAAATTTCACCTAAATCCCCAAATTTAGGAATGATTTGCGGCTTGGTACTTTGGCGTAGAAAGACATGCATACCCAATTTGAATTCGTGGGAATGTGTACTTTCCGAAAATATATGGTTTTCTGGGGTGAACTTACTGTTTTCTACTTTTGCCCCCCCAAAACAATGTAAATGTGTTGATTTTGCAGTACCTGAAATGTCAGACTATATGGGGGTCTTCCTTTTAGGGCCCCTATATGCCACATGCTTCGGTACACCTATACATATTGGGCATCAAACTGTTCAGAGGACCCTAGGCTTTCATATTTGGGGTGATTTGTCTTGATACCTAAAAGTATGTGGGTAATACGATGCTGCAGGGTAGATATTTTGAGGTGATTTTTGGAAATTTCACCTAAATCACCAAATTTAGGAATGATTTGCGGCTTGGTACTTTGGCGTAGAAAGACATGCATACCCAATTTGAATTCGTGGGAATGTGTACTTTCCGAAAATATATGGTTTTCTGGGGTGAACTTACTGTTTTCTACTTTTGCCCCCCCAAAACAATGTAAATGTGTTGATTTTGCAGTACCTGAAATGTCAGACTATATGGGGGTCTTCCTTTTAGGGCCCCTATATGCCACATGCTTCGGTACACCTATACATATTGGGCATCAAACTGTTCAGAGGACCCTAGGCTTTCATATTTGGGGTGATTTGTCTTGATACCTAAAAGTATGTGGGTAATACGATGCTGCAGGGTAGATATTTTGAGGTGATTTTTGGAAATTTCACCTAAATCACCAAATTTAGGAATGATTTGCGGCTTGGTACTTTGGCGTAGAAAGACATGCATACCCAATTTGAATTCGTGGGAATGTGTACTTTCCGAAAATATATGGTTTTTTGGGGTGAACTTACTGTTTTCTACTTTTGCCCCCCCAAAACAATGTAAATGTGTTGATTTTGCAGTACCTGAAATGTCAGACTATATGGGGGTCTTCCTTTTAGGGCCCCTATATGCCACATGCTTCGGTACACCTATACATATTGGGCATCAAACTGTTCAGAGGACCCTAGGCTTTCATATTTGGGGTGATTTGTCTTGATACCTAAAAGTATGTGGGTAATACGATGCTGCAGGGTAGATATTTTGAGGTGATTTTTGGAAATTTCACCTAAATCACCAAATTTAGGAATGATTTGCGGCTTGGTACTTTGGCGTAGAAAGACATGCATACCCAATTTGAATTCGTGGGAATGTGTACTTTCCGAAAATATATGGTTTTCTGGGGTGAACTTACTGTTTTCTACTTTTGCCCCCCCAAAACAATGTAAATGTGTTGATTTTGCAGTACCTGAAATGTCAGACTATATGGGGGTCTTCCTTTTAGGGCCCCTATATGCCACATGCTTCGGTACACCTATACATATTGGGCATCAAACTGTTCAGAGGACCCTAGGCTTTCATATTTGGGGTGATTTGTCTTGATACCTAAAAGTATGTGGGTAATACGATGCTGCAGGGTAGATATTTTGAGGTGATTTTTGGAATTGTCACCTAAATCACCAAATTTAGGAATGATTTGCGGCTTGGTACTTTGGCGTAGAAAGACATGCATACCCAATTTGGATTCGTTGGAATGTGTACTTTCCGAAAATATATGGTTTTCTGGGGTGAACTTACTGTTTTCTACTTTTGCCCCCCCCCAAAACGATGTAAATGTGTTGATTTTGCAGTACCTCAAATGACAGACCATATGGGAGTCTTCCTTTTGGGGCCCCTATATGCCACGTGCTTGGGTACACCTATATATATTGGGCATCAAACTGTTCAGAGGACCCTAGGCTTTCATATTTGGGGTGATTTCTCTTGATACCTAAAAGTATGTGGGAAATACGATGCTGCAGGGTAGACATTTTTAAGTGATTTTTGGAAATGTCACCAAAATCACCAAGTTTAGGAATGATTTGCGGCTTGGTACTTTGGAGTACAAAGACATGCATACCCAATTTAGATTCGTGGCAATGTGTACTTTCCGAAAATATATGGTTTTCTGGGGTGAACTTACTTTTTTCTACATTTGCCCCCCTCAAAACGATGTAAATGTGTTGATTTTGAAGTATCTGAAATGACAGACCATATGGGGGTCTTCCTTTTCAGGCCTCTATATGCCACTTGCTTGGGTACACCTATACATATTGGGCATCAAACTGTTCAGAGGACCCTAGGCTTTCATATTTGGGGTGATTTGTCTTGATACCTAAAAGTATGTGGGTAATACGATGCTGCAGGGTAGAAATTTTTAAGTGATTTTTGGAAATGTCGCCAAAATCACCAACTTTAGAAATGGTTTGCCGCTTGGTACTTTGGTGTAGAAAGACATGCATACCCAATTTGGATTCAGGGGAATGTGTACTTTCCGAAAATATATGGTTTTCTGGGGTGAACATACTTTTTTCTACCTTTGCCGCCCCCCAAAACGATGTAAATGTGTTGATTTTGCAGTATCTGAAATGACAGAACAAACGGGGGGTCTTCCTTTTGGGGCCTCCTATGCCACGTGCTTGGGTACATCTATTCATATTGGGCATCAAACTGTTCAGTGGACCCAGGATTTTATATTTGGGGTGTTTTACATTGATACCTAATGATGTGTGGGAGATATGTTGCTGTAGAGTGGAAGCTTTGAGGTCATTTTTCAAAAAATTCACCAATTTCTATAAAACATTATAACTTTAGGAAACAATTGCAACTTGGTGGTTTGGAGTACAAAGATATTTCTACCCATTTTTGATTCACCAGAATCTGTTCTTTCTAGTAATGGGTAGTTTTCTAGGGTAAACCTACTGTTAGCGGAATGTTTGGCCTTGAAATCAAAAGTATGCCGTTTGGGAAGTGTTGCTTTGGAAATTTGGTTGTGTACTGCTTGTAGATTTTGAGCTATACAAGTGAGAAATCTCCATAAAACTATATATATTTGGTATTGTCGCGTTCAGGAGACATAGACCTTTCTAAATCGGCTGTGTTCTCGTACATAAAATGAATGATGTTTCTGATATATGTGATTGTTCTTCGTGCAACATGATTTTTTTCATTTTATTTGACACTTAGAATCCAATATTTTATTAGAGAAGTAGAATTACACCAAAATTCTTGCATATTGTGAAAGTTCAGGTTGTCCTGAAAAAAACAATATATTGTTTTCCTGGGTTAACTAAAAGACCACCCCAGGAAAGGCCCTTAAAGTGAAAGAGTGCAAAATATCTAAAAACTGCTTGGCAGTAGATGTTCGCATCTAGGACAAAACGGCTGGCAGGGAAAGGGTTAAAGCATTCACCATTGTGAACAATGGAGCTTTGGTATGCTAATGAAAAGGTTAAATGCATTAAATGAGTTAAGATGACTTAAGATAACACAGTTTCTTCAATTACCCCTGAGTCATGACGCATTTAACTCACAAATCCAAGTGGCTTCATCTGTATATATATATATATATATATATATATATATATATATATATATATATATATATATAAATTCTCCTTGATCTATCTTGAATACATATGAAAATTCATATCGAACCAGGCTCGGGAATTACATTATGTCTAAATATTTAGCTCCTGAATTACTAATGTAGTAATTACCTTTCACTACCTAGTTCTCATGTCAGGGTGTTACTAAAGTTTTGTTTCTATGTGACCATATGTATATGCTTTGATTGTTTTGATCCGGCTCACTGTTTGTAAACCTACATTTTTGACTACAGTAAAATGCGAAACAAAGAATATACAAAAAAAATAATTACTTATGTGCATTTCCATTAAAGGACCAGTAACATCAAAAAAAAATATTTAAAAATTCGTTAGTGCACAACGAAAAATAAACACCAAGACAAATTAAACTTTTAAATAGCAAAGCCTTTATTAAGAAATAACTTACAGATTGTCCACTTCCTGTCCTCTTCAGAAACGGCGAAAAGGCGACCATCCATACAGCAGAGATCGATTTCTCCTCCCTGGCAATTCTACTGACAGGCATCGTCCTTCATCCTCCTCCCGGTGTGACGGGCTTTCCTCTCCTGCAAGCGCAGTAGTCTTTCTCCCGTATCATCAGTGCAGCGGCCAGTAATAGCTTGAGCTCCGAGTTCTACATGTGAAACTATGAAGACTCCATTCGGACCTGAGTACGCGGACGCAGTAGTCTTTCTCCCGTATGCGTTTGCGTCACTTACCCTCACTCTGGCTACTCTTCATCCTCTGGAGGGAACTGACCACTTCTGCCATGTTAGGGGAGCAGCACCCAGCCTGCCGGCTCCCCCCATCATCATCCGCACAGCATGTTCATCAGCTCCACTGGCTCCCATGCTCATCCGAAGGCACCCTCTCTTCCCTGCAATCCACGAGCAGGCGGCCGCGGGAGTCCACCACCCCCTCAATCGGTAGAGGCGTCTGGGATTGGCCGGGGAACTTTACGGGAGACCGGAAGCGTTCAGAGAAGTTCCGTGTTCAGAGAAGTTCCGTGCTGGATAATGTCTGTGGCCCGCGACGCAAACGCACCAGCTGTCTGCGCTGAGGGATGAGCTGAGGGACTTCGTTTCAGAGCACTGGCTTGGTCTGTGTGCTCAGGTCCGAATGGAGTCTTCATAGTTTCACATATAGAACTCGGAGCTCAAGCTATTACTGGGCGCTGCACTGATGATACGGGAGAAAGACTACTGCGATTGCAGGAGAGGAAAGCCCGTGACACCGGGAGGAGGATGAAGGACGATGCCTGTCAGTAGAATTGCCAGGGAGGAGAAATCGATCTCTGCTGTATGGATGGTCGCCTTTTCGCCGTTTCTGAAGAGGACAGGAAGTGGACAATCTGTAAGTTATTTCTTAATAAAGGCTTTGCTATTTAAAAGTTTAATTTGTCTTGGTGTTTATTTTTCGTTGTGCACTAACAAATTTTTAAATATTTTTTTTTGATGTTACTGGTCCTTTAACAAGTCACTATGCTTTCAATGTTAAATGTTTTATACTACAGTATCTAGAAAGCATATGTAATAGTATTTTTATTTATAAATCCATTTATTCTCAATTTGTTGCATATGTCATTACAAAATAGGCACAACAACTTGGCACCACTTGCATTATAAATACTGTTCACATATGCAATGAATTTAAAAACTAAAAAGCTACTGACAAATTTCATGCCCTAGAACAGAGGTCCCCAACTTTTTTTTACCCATGAGCAACATCCAAATGTAAACAGAGTTGGGGAGCATGACACGCATTAAAAAATATTCTTTGAGGTACAAAATAGGGGCTACAAGCACCTGCTTTGAAACCACTGAGAGCAACATCCAAGGGGTTGGTGAGCAGCATGTTGCTCCTGAGCCACTGGTTGCAGACCACTGCCCTTGAACAACCACGTTTTGCAGTTTGGTTTCTATTTAAGAAAATTGTTGATCATGATTGCAAAGTTGGATCTTTCATACTGTTTGCCTGGAGACTCCATGCATGGATAGATGAACACACAACTTGTTTTGAAACGATTGAATTGTAAGTCTATATTGGCCTGTGTGGGCAAGGTAAGAACTTCTTAATGAATAATTTTGCATTAGAAAACTCATGTATTACAGCTACAATAGTGTGCTTTCGTATCACTTATATGTTTAGGCAAAGTCCCGATACTAGCATGTAAGTCGATTTATAAATGAGGGAACACACACATCTGCCTGAATGTTATGCAAAATGGTACAGTATTAGTTGATTCATCATTGGAGAAGTGTGAAGATGGACTGTAAACAAACAATAGAGCATCAGAACTAACATCAGCAAACCAGCAACACTTCATTGCCTATGAATAATCAATAGATTGTACAGGGAAGAAGCTTCTTTTAATAGGCTGTTTGATGATGATGATGATGATGATGGACACTGAACTGGCGAAATCAAATCTTCCTTATCCTTCTAACCAGCTAGCAGACTGCAAATCTCTGAGGCCTCAATTCATGTTAAATTTAGCCCTATATATAACGGGAGATTTCCCTTACACATTTTGTTATCTAATTCTTAACCACTTTGTCTAACGTATTTGAAAGGTAACCTATTGTTTAGTTCCGTTTGAGTAACTCCAAAGGTAAAGGAACCGACAGAAGACTGCCCCAGAAAAATAACTCACAGGGAAAATTAAACTGGAGGTGAGAAGGTCACTGCCCTAAATTACCAAGTCAATGGATGTGTTTTACAAAGGAAAAATTTTCTATTGTTTTTGTATAGGATGTTTTGGCAAAATACTCAATTGTTGGTTCATCTTACCTTCAACACAAAATGTATAAAAAGGCAAACAAAAAAACAGTTGCCTTTTCAATGCAGTCGTAGAAAAGATTGTGAACCTCTGTCCTTATTTTCTTCTTTAGGGGCCTCCATTCTCTAAGAAAAAACACCAGGCTGCTGAAAGTGTGTGGTCTTCTGGGGTACTTCTAAAGCTGGCAGTTTCCTTTGTCTCCTTCTATTAGAAGAAGCACTTCTTCTGCACAGTTCTGACACACAAACAGTAATTGGTCCTTCTAGTGTGGAAAAAAATCCCTTAATGCAGGAAGCTTCAGCAGATCCTTGTATTTCTTTATTTCTTTTTTGTTTGGTTGCTTATTATGATTGAATGATTTATATATATATATATATATATATATATATATATATATATATATATATATATATATATATATAGACCAGAGTTTATATATTTTTTACAGAAAGTATAAATATAAAATTGCCTTTGAATATGGATATTAATTGATTAATTGATTCTAATACACAGTATATAATGACCAACAACAACATTTCAGTTCCAATTACTTGTCAGCATTGTTGAACATACAGTAAATGCTAAGTAGTTATCTTGCTATCTCATATGAGTGTTTATTTTGATACTGTATATTCCATTTTCCCATGTGGCAGTAATAAAGTGTTTTCTTTAAAATACTTTTTTTTGTATCTGATTTAACATCAGAAAGAACATTAGGGATCATTTATAAACAGAGGACAAATTTGCTCCTGGTCTTTAACCCATTGCAACCAATCAATTGATTGCTTTCAGTACTCGGCCTGCAGCTGGCTGAAAAAAAAGCAAATCACTTATTGGTTGCTATGAGTTACTGCCAAGGTGCAAATTTGTGTTTATAAATGACCTCCATTGTGTTTGAGTGGTCTGCTTCTTCTATACTTTTACACAGATGACACCAATGCTTGTAAAAAAAATGTTTAGCTTGTGTGTGCATCATAATGCTTTCAGCATCTCTAGGCTCTTTTTATCACCAACACATGCCTATGTACTATTTCCTGATGCTCTAAGGGCTTAGAGATATGGGTGATTTTGGCAACTATCTGTAATAAAGGGGAGTTGTGGTAGCACTCCAAGACCAAGTAAAAAATATATTTAAATACAACTGAAGTGCTACTGATGCGGCCAAATTAACTACAAGCATAATTAAAGGAGAAGGGATTGATAAATGCACATTCCCTGCTAATCCAGCATTTATGCAAGTGCATGTATTTATGAAAACAGGGTTCTTTTTAGTTACAAAGTTATGATCACAAAATTGGTAAGCCACCATACCAAATCAAGGTAAACCCAATATGGTGGTCCCTAACTATTTAACTCTGGTCATAGTATACAAAGGCTTGCACCTCCGTGCATGGTAGCATTACTTGGGATAAGTGTCTCCTGACCTGGGCATTGTTTTAATCAGAGAGCTAAATCCTCCCCCACTTGCGGCTTTTGAGAGAGAAAGAGAAAGAGAGAGAGAGAGAGAGAGAGAGAGAGGGAGAGATTGCCTAGACCAACTCCCATTTTTAAAGGCATTGGACTACCATTTAAAGGGGAGGGTGTGGGGTGCTACAACCACATAGGAGCTTGGCCTACTCCGGCTACAATATAAACATGGTTGTGGGAACATCCAAGGCTAAGTAAAAATATATTTAAATACAATGGAAGTGCTGATGGTCTTGCCGAATTAAATACAAACATAAGAGAAAAAGGAGAAGGGGTTGATCAATGCACATTGACTGGTCCCCTGTCTCATAAGTAATCCAGTATATATGCAAGTGCATGTGTTTACAAAAACAGGGTTTTTTTACTTACAAATTTATGATCATAAAATTGGTAAGTCCCATGCCTTTAAAAATGGGTGTTGGTCTGGGCAATCTCTCTCTCTCTCTCTCTCTCTCTCTCTCTCTTAAAAGCCGCAAGCAGAGGAGAATTTAACCCTCAAATTGAAATCAATGACCAGGTTGTGGTTTGAACACTTAATAAATTTAAAATTTTAAAGCTTTTTAGAAGTATAAGAAAACCACTATTCCATGGAGGTTTGATTGTTAGTAAATGGGCCCCTTAGTGTGGGTGAAAAAACTTATCGGTTTCTTAAGCAAGGGTAAACTTCTTACACGCCAAAACATACAGCTAAACACAAAGAAATAGGATAAATAAAAGAAAACTAGGACATATCTATAATTTTAAAATTGATCACTATCTTTGTATTGCACATAGAGAACTGATAAATACTGTAATTATAAAGGATAAAATAAATGACAATACAGCATTACAAAATGTATTTAGACTAATCTAGTCTATCGTGTCCTGAGATTGTTACACCCATAAATAAACATCTACCTTTGACACCCTTGAAGGGCCAAAGCCTAACTTATAAATTCTTACTTTGATGTCAGCGGATGCTCCTTTCATTGTAAATATACATGGAGATAAATTACACAAGTAATTGCTAAAAGACAAGCGTAAGAGGGTTGACGACTCTATTAAAATAAAGGTAGTTTCCTAGTGATGGATGTTAAAGGGTAAACATCCAATTCCCACAAGGTGCTCTTTTGCTCAAAGTCACTTAACTGCCTACGCATATACGCTTTAAAGGTTAGTTAAACATGTCAAGGGCAAATACTAAGTAAGAGAAAATATTATGTTGCAGCTACTGAAGTGATTTTACTACACTCACTAGTGAATGTACTCAATCTTATTTTATTTTTGATAAAATCTGTATACAGAAATGGTCCATTGAAAAACACAATTCACCAGGTAATACATGAATCTATTTTTATATGTGTGGTAAACTATTGCTGTCCTTTATGTAGTGCTTACACATTTATGCAGCATTTTACAGAGAGCTTACATCATTCATACAACATCTATACCTACACCTTGTAGAGAGAGAGAGAGAGAGAAAGAAAGAAAGAAAGAAAGAAAGAAAGAAAGAAAGAAAGAAAGAAAGAAAGAAAGAAAGAAAGAAAGAAAGAAAGAAAGAAAGAAAGAAAGAAAGAAAGAAAATAAGAATAACTTCAAGGGAGTTATTTATCAAACTCACTTTTTTCTGAAAACCACTCAGACCAAATCTACACAGATTCCACCCCCCATTTATTAATACATTTTCACAAATTTATATATTATATATTTCGTAAATACAGCTTCCAATTACTTACATGTACTCGGCAGGTCTGAGTTGGAGTACTGTTTTAATTGGACTTTTAACACCATCTGACTTTAATAAAAAAAAAATTGAGTTCCCCCCCCCGAAAAATTGTATTTTCGCCTTTAAAAGTCCAACTAGAAAATTTGGAGCTTAATAAATAACCCCCTAAATGACAGCACTATTGTCATTGAAGTATTCCATGTATATGACTACAGTATTTGTTAAGGGTGGTAGAATGACCTTACTATAATGAAACAATGCATAAAAATACACATATACTTTTTACTACCAGTGTACATATGATATAAAGACTGTGGTATACATAGCACCGTGGAGCATCTGGGTTTATAAAGAATTAAGTCTCCTTGGGGTAAAGTGGGTCATACCACAACAAAGAAAGGTTGGGGATCCAGGCAAAATGTTCTATGTTTCACAGTTTTTTATTTTAGCTGAGTTGTTGTTCACTTAGAACGCGGTATACTGTTTATTTGTGTACATTTTTTTTATTTACTACATTTATCTTGAAATTGTAATAGACGCAATGCTGCCACTCACAAATTTGTATATTTCAAAAGTATATTTTCAAGGTCCTTCAATATTGCAGGAGCTCTGCATTGTGTCTACTACAATTTCAAGATAAATGTAGTAAATAAAGAAAATGTATACAAATAAACAGTATCTTGAAAATATACCTTTGAAATCTACAAATTTATATTAGTGAGAATGGCTTTATTCCTAATGAACACACTACAACTTACTACTATACAAAATAAACCTGTTTGCACAAGGGATGCTGTTTCAGCTGTCCATATTTCTAGAGATTGGCAGACCACAAACTCTCAGTGACTCAGTCACTCCCTCTGCTGACTTCCTATAGGAAAATTCAAGCACCACAGTAAAGGTTGTAGCCAGTTAGTCTAAAGCTGGCCATAGACGCAACAATACGATCGTGGATTCGTACGATTTTCGGACCATGTGTGGAGAGTCCTGTCATTTTTCTTCCGGCGGAGATCGGTCGTTTGGTCGATCGGACAGGTTAGAAAATTTCTGTCGGCTGCCGATAATATCTCTGCGTGTATTGCTGATCGTACGATTTTCAGAGGAAGACTGTCACTAGTTTTGTCAGACATAAGTATCGTACGATTGCTGTCAGGGGCAGAACATCGGCTGATCTGTTCTTTTACTACTTTATTTCATCGGAATGGTAAGACTTTGATCTGAATGGTTAGTGGAGGGTCGGGAGATGGGAAAGTCCGATTGTACGTTAATTCGAACGATCGGATCTTTGCGTCTATGGCCAGCTTTAAAATGTTGGCATTTAAATTATTTTGCAAGTCTGAATTTGACCCATAAAAAGGTAACACATAAATGCCATATAAAAAGTTGATACAAAAAGGGCAATCTATGACATTAGTTAACTAGAACTAGATAAACTTTAAGAAATTTTAAACAAGGTATATTTTTCTTTAGTTTGCGCAATGTGCAATAGTTGCTATGATGGCTGCTGCCAAGATACCTAGGGGCAGATTTTTTAAATAGTGTTAAACATGGTGGATGAATATGCCATATACAGTATCTCCATAAAAAAACGGTGTAAAAATGGGGTCATTTTAAATTCTCCATTTATTTTACCCTGCTTTTTACACCGTTTTTCCAGAGAACTTTGTTTTACACAGCATAATAAATATTCCCCCTAGTTTACTTGCAGACAGCTCTGTTGGCTTTTGTTGATTTTTGCTGTCTTCTGTCATCTATGCCAATTATATGAAATGTATAGGGAAGGGGAGAATGTATGTCCATTTTATTTATAGGAAGGTTCCCATAATGACAAGCAGAAATAAACTGTGCATCCACGTTAAAGGATCTGTTCACCGTAACTATTTTCAATTCAGTTGTTTTCAGACAGTTCACAGGAAATAAAATTACTTTTTTTTGTGACATTGTTTTTTTAAAATTGAAGTGTAAAGTTTCATTTTTCACCTTCTTATGTTTTTCTGAAATAGCGGGGGCCGAGGGTCCCAACTCTGTTATAAATTGATACATTTAGTGGATACATTTCTTACGTTTGGCCCTGCTGAGCAGAATATCCAAGCTGTTAGAATTGATACAATATGTGCCAATATTTCACAGCTACTGCTCAGAAATGTAGCAACTAAATGTAGCAAATTGTAACAGTTCAGAATCTGCACCTGGAAAACATGGAAGGTAATTAAAAAAAAGTCTTTATTTCTGGCGTACAATCTGAAAACTACTAAACTGAAAAAAGTGTTTGGAAGGTGAACAAACCCTTTAAATCAGAAACCAAATTGGTGTGAGTATTGGAGAACTGTTAGGGATGCCATACATACAGAAAAAACATGTTATTACTAAAAATTACATGTGATAACTGCAGCCACAGTAATACACACAGCCTTCCCCTTTGTAGTAGTAGATACCCTGAGGTTTAGGTATGGGTTTACTCAGGCAGTTTCCCATGTATTTGGACATCTATGTGCTCCTCTGATTCACCCAGGCAGCTATGTCCCTTTTCCTGGGTCCATAGCAGTTCAAGGCTTTCCCAGTAGGTGGCAGTGTTTAAAGGTTTAAAAGGGAGAACACACATGCTCAGGGCTCACTCTCTTCCTGGATCCCACCTTGCAGGGAGGTGGGTACAAGAGAGGGTCTGAGTGGTGACATACCCTGGCTAGGGAACGTTTATTTAGCAGCAGACGTTTGTGTAATAGTCGCATGAAATGAAATTTAGAGGCAGGTATTTAGTGAGCAGTTTTCTGGCTCCAACAAGGAGAGTAGTTGGGGTTAGCACCCTTAGTAGTTAAGCTCAGGAGAAGGGAAAGTGCCAAGGAGCAAGACACCCCATGGGATCCCTAGTGCAGGGCAAAATCACCAAGACAGGTTGCACTACTCCCTGAAAGGGATCTACTGTCAATATCAGAAAGTGTGAAGGTTTTCCACTATATGCTGTGATTGTATTTATAGAGCTATACTCCCTGACTGCTGTGAGCCATATCATCTGCCATTGCCCATTAAATAAGTTATTTGTTTGAAGCAATCGCCCTGGACTGCTGTTACTTTCAGCTTCATTGATCTGTGCACCTGGATACACATACATGATACACTCAGGATACACCCATGATACACTCAGGATACACTCAGGATACACCGATGATACACTCAGGATACACCCATGATACACTCAGGATACACTCAGGATACACCGATGATACACTCAGGATACACCCATGATACACTCAGGATACACGCATGACTACACAGCAGCTTGTTTAATTAAACTATAGTAGTTTTTTCTGAAGCAAACACACCAGTGGTACCAGTGCAGGGCAACAGTACATTATATTTTCAATACATTATAAGGCTTTCATTTGGTTTACTGTTCCTTTAACTGTAGTAATATAATAACCAATCTGTGATTTCTGAAAATGAGCACCAGCATATTATCAGTTGCTAATCATGTCTTGGGCTACTTACTGCACTTGCACTGAAGTTGATGGCCAAAAAGTATAGGAGATCAAACCACCCAATGGGCCATGTCCAATGTACTTTTATCCA
Source organism: Xenopus petersii (assembly GCA_038501925.1). Lineage (NCBI taxonomy): Eukaryota > Metazoa > Chordata > Amphibia > Anura > Pipidae > Xenopus > Xenopus petersii. The sequence continues at coordinate 70,753,912 of CM076675.1, read as the reverse complement.
TATTCAATTGTATATATAAATTGTTTTTCATTTTTATCTGTCTCTTTGGAACACTTTGCCATTGGGTACATTTTTTTTCATTTGACCAAAACTACTATAAATAAACATGAAAATACACCACTGCTCTGCCATCCTTCTCCTCCCCTCAGCTTCCCCTCCTTTTATAATCCACTTTTAGCTAGAAATCCTGCCGATTTCAGAAGGGACGGAAAAAGAGGACACAGCCATTTGGAAACTGTCCTGTAGGGAGGAAGCACCGAGTACACTTGAGGAATGCTGGCAAACAGGCCTGCCAAAATATTTGTCAGGCTTATTGTGTGGTTATAAAAAGAAGCCTTAAGTTTCACAGTTTAACTGTGGACAGAGTGTGTACATAGCTGTACAATAGCCTGTCTTTTCAATGTACCTGTTTTCACTCGTCAGTTCCTCAAAGTCTTTCACCAATTAGTCTATTAATGGCTCTTGAAAAGCACTTATATATACTTGATTGTGTATGAAAGAAAAGTCCTGCAGTGAATCATTGGGAAAACATCCCACCGCAAATCCATTTTTTCCCTTTAATTCAACTAGGTTGGCTAGTGGCCTTACAAGCAGCAGGAATTGAAGTGTATAAGTGTGGTACAGAAGGACCTAAAGGGGTGATTGTTGATATTGGTATATTTGGTAGGGGGAGCAAAGAGACAAAAAAAACACAATAGAGAATAGGAGAGCCAGCCAAAAGGTCTTTGTGTGCAAATTTCCCACCAGAAACATGCAATTTTTTTTTCAAATTTAATTAAGTGGCTGTGGAGTTCAGAGACAGCCTAACGAGCTGTACTCGTCAAAGAAAGATTTGTCCCGAATGATGAGGCCAAGATTCCAACATTGTCAACAGCAATTACAGCCAGCCATTCCAGTTTTAACAAGCATGAGGATGCTGGGGTGCATTATGGATGAAAAAGAAAATTAGGACAAAAAATAGGGACTCACCTCTCAGAAACAATGCAGAAGAAGTCTTGACAGTCTGCCTGGGCAGTTATAGAACACCCATTTCACTGACACAGGCTTTATTATTTAGTGTATGGGGGACAGTTTAGCGAACAATGCACCAATGATGTCATCTTGCCATGTTAACATGCTAATGAATTCTGCATGGAGTATAGATGGTAAGGGGTTAGAAAAAACATTAGTTTTATAGTGGGCATGCCTAACCAGTATTGTCTGGTAGAAATGTTTTCCATAGCCTTTAAAACTTTACTTTAGCTCTCAGTTTTGAGGTTAATTTATTTGTGTTATTTTCAAAATATGATTAAAAAAGCTTGTATACTTGCCAAAATTTAAATCGTACCACATTATAAATTATTATAGCTCAGCTAGGGATCAAAATGATTTGTTTAATTAATATATCATATATCATCTTTTCCACAGTGTTCCCCACTATGGCACCCAATAAATATACCTGTTTAATTTTCCCCACTTTGAATTATAAATGCACTTTACACAGTATACTGAGCAATAAGACTAATAGCTAATCACATACACATAAATGACAGCTAGTGATGGGCTAATCTCTCCCGTTTCGCCAAAAAGTGTGTGAATTTCCCGCAAAATTTGCGAAATGCAAAAATCGTGAAATTTGAACGTTTTCACTATAAAATCGATCAATTCAAACATTTTTCACTATAACATCGAGCAATTCAAACCTTTTCACGAAAAAATCGGAAATTGACAAGAGATTAGTGAATTTATTCGGCACCAGCGAAATGCGGAAATTTTGCCACAAATTCGTGCCAGGCGAATCACTAATGACATATATATATATAGAATCCATATTATCGAGCGCACTCCGTACATAAATTGCAGAACCCAGGTGCTACCTAAAGAGGCTGTGTTATCAATCAATCAATCGAAGGAGTCAGGTGCACACTGGGATTTAAATAGTTAAAATGTCCATATTTTATTTAAATACTTTTAAAAAACAGAACTGGTCGATGTTTTGGTCTTTCTCTAAGACCTTTCTCAAGATCCTGTTCACAATACCAAAGGTATTCCTTAAATAGATAAAACTTATGGCACTCTTTCCAAAGAACACACCCACCAGAACATGTGACTGAAAGTAACTTGCACCAAAAAACAGATAAATAATTACCAATACATATACAATCAGTAATTGATTAACACCAAATAGTGACTCGTGGTTAAAACAACTTTAAAACCCAAGTAACCAAACAGACTTCTGCAGAAACAATATCATAGCAGTAGCAACATTATAGCAGATTTGTTAACAGCAAGTTACCTTTGATTCAAAAAACAATTCAAAGGGCAAAACTCATTTAAACCCGAGGGTGTTACAGTATTTAGTTTGTAGATCCAAAAGGATTCTCTTTGAAGGAGTAGCCTGGACCTATCACCCCCTCTCCTTAATGGTGGTATATGATCTATGGCACTGTATTTAAATGTTGGCAACCTGTGTCCCATTTCCAGGAAATGTTTGGCCACCGGTTTGTTAGTTTGGCCATCCCTAAAAGCTGTGCTAATAGCAGAAAGATGGCCGTCCATTCTTAATCGCAGCATCTGGTCAGTTTTACCAACATATGAGAGCCCGCATGGGCATGTGATCAAATAGACCACATGGGTAGTAGTGCAAGTAATATGAGTGACCCAATTGACTGCTATATAAAGAACCCTGGTGGCTGGTTACGTGATTTAAAGTTTGGCTGCTTCCGCTGTCCGTGCTGTACCTCATGTAAATATATGACTCCTGGCACATCTTTCCTTCATCCCCAAACAGGCAAGTGCCTGTCTATTAGACATCACATTACCTATACTATCACGCATGTGGTCTACTTAATCACCTGTCCTTGTGGCCTTGCTTATGTGGGAAAGACAGACCAGACCCTAAGATTACGGATGGATGGGCATCGGTCCGCCATCAGTACAGCATTTAGGGATGGGGTCACTAATAAACCTGTTGCAAAGCATTTTTTGGAAATGAATCACAGATTACCCACTTTTAAGTATATTGCTATAGACCATATCCTGCCCCTGAAACGTGATATTACTTCAACGGGAAGCTTTCTGGATATGTAAATTAAACACTATAGTCCCTTTAGGCTTAAATGAATATTGCTCCTACTTATGCTTCCTTGAGCAACGCTAACTATTTGGATACAAAGTTGTAAAAATCCATATCCTCAATGTATCTATTCTTTGCTTATATTGAAGTGTTCATGTAATCTGTACATACTTGCTACAATCTTCTTATTTCTTCTCTGCTCTCTTTGGTGCAGGTGTTTCCTTTTTTCACATGATTATGTGGGCGTGCACAAAGGGGTGAGTGTCATGTTTTTAGGTATTTAAACACTGATGTTTTTATGTGAACAGGGTCTTGATAAAGGTCTTAGAAAAGGACCGAAACGTTGGCCGGTTCCTGTTATAGACTTATTTTATAAATATGGAGTTTTAAACTGAAAAATCCTGGTGTGCACCTTTTGTCAGTGGAATTTATATATATATATATATATATATATATATATATATATATATATATATATATATATATAGGAGAAAAGTATGCTTATTTCTGGAAAACATTGGCAAAACAAACCATTGTGTATTACAATACAGTATGAACTAGAAAAAATTGAAAAATGGTGTGAAAATAAATTTCACTTTATATATTGGTGGTACCTCCAAAAATTCTAAAGGTATATGTTGAGGTTTTACTGTATTTATTGCTCATGAATATTAAAAGGCTCTTCGTTGTAGAGTTGTAGTTTTCCATAGCAACTAATCAGATGTTCGATTTTCTATAGGTGACCAAGGCATGCTGGTTGTTATGGGTGACTACATCGCAAACTCAGGGGATATTTTTGAAAAATCAGATTGTCGCACGAAAACTGCGACTTTTGGTAATTGTTGTGCAAAAAAATCTGAATTTTTCAGATTTGAAACAGCAGAAAAGCCTGAAAAAGTTTAGACTATCATATGAAACCCAGCGCAGATTATAATATCTTCAAATTCCAAATAGAACCTCTGTCATTGACAAGTTGAAGAAGGAGTATTTTCCTCAAGGCTTAAAATATCTCAAAAATTTCTAGGTTTTTTTCCACTAAAAATTCAGATTATTGGCATTTTGTCTCACGAGGAAACTTCAGGTGACTTCGGAAATCCGAAGCGATTCGTATGCCATCCTTCCGGTGAGTCGTATTCTTGCCGACGGCAAGGCTTTTGGGCAGATTAGTCACCCGCAGTAGAAAACATTTGTCGCTGGGTGACTAATCTCCCCGTCTGCCACCACCCTTAAGCTCCCCATAGACGCGACGATTCTTCTTGCCGAACGACCGATTTTAGGGAAGCCCGACTAATCCATCGAAATTATCGTGTGGTTAGTGGGATTTGAACGATCGTACATCTTATGATTTTTCGGCCGACATCTGTCAGGAAATTGATTGGCCAGGTCAAAAAATGTCGTTCCCAATGCAATGTATCTATGTTTGCAGGGCCAAGCAGGCAGCTCCCCTTTGTTTTCCTGGCAAATTGGTCTTTTTAGTTGATGGTAAATTCGTTCAGAGAAAATCGTGGTCTCACAATGAGGATCGGATCTTTAAAAAAAACATCTATAGCCATCTTAAGTATTCAGGTCAGATTCAAAAGAGTTTATGAACTGTGTGCCCCCCTAAAGTCACTGGTTACTCAAGATACTGTCAAACATCCAGATAAATTAATACTGGACATCATTGTTGAAACCCTGGGAAAGAATATTTAGCATGATTTTGCACTCAACATAGTCACAATTTCACACTTATAATGAGATCAGACATAAAAAAACTTCACTTACTAGTAATAATCGGCGAATTTATTCACCAGGCAGTTTCGTAGTGAATTTCCACATTTCGCTGCTGACGAATAAATTTGTGAAACTGCTGTAAAAATTTGCCACATCCAAAAAAAAATTGCCACAGCCAACAATTTTCCACACACCCATTGATTTTAATGCTATTGGACAAAATAGGCACACGTCAAATTTTGATGCCCGTGAATTGATGCCGGCGTCAAAATGTTTTTTTGAGAATCTTCACAGTTTTGCGAATTTCACAGGAAATTTGCGAATTTTCCGGCGAAGCAAAATGGAACAAATTTGCCCATCACTACTCACTAGTAATTTGTTTGAAGCCTGCTGCAGTTGTATACTCTTGGCTTAGAACCCAGAACATCTCAGCTTCGAAGTGCCTACTGACTGACTGTATCTCTATTGTCCTTTAAATCAAATCAATGCACTGGTTCTTGGGTATTCATAATAACTAGTATTTAAACCATAAGAAAAGAACTTGGCTTCATTAAAAAAACATCTGGTGTTCATATTTACTTCCCACCAAGAAATACAGTAGTTTAATTCTAAGTCCCATAGACATAATATTTTTTTTCTTACCACACAAACAAAAGATTATTTTTGTGCAATTATTACAAAGGTACTTAATTTTAAGGAAAGCTGCGCACATTCCCATTTTAAGTTAGCATGAAATCAATATGTAATAATGCTTTCTAACTGTCAGCTATTTTTTAATGCAATTAAAGTGGCTAATGTCGGTTCTGCTTTATTTCAGATAACTTTACCAATCATTTTTGGGGCAGAGAGGGTTTCTCTCTAATTAGATTGTTCCTTCTACATTTATTTCACATATTTGTTTTATTGTCGTAGTGCCCGGGAAATTATAAAGATTAAATCACATCAATGGATATTTATCGATTTATGAGATTAAAGCAGCGCAGGGAGGGGATATTTTTAATATCATGGTCGCTGAGTGGGTTTATAAAACAGACTATAATTTTACGGCATATTTGTCCTTTTTAATGGGTATAAAAGCTGTCCTCACTTTGCAGACAAATACCTTTTAACAAATTTGGCTTCTCTGTTGAAAATATACGTATCTGGCTATATGAAATAAAATTAAGAGCAGGATTTAAAAGTAACATCTGTAGGTCCAGTTGTTAATGCAATTAATGTCATACACCTCATTAAAACAGCTTTTTATTTTACATAGGCTTAATTACACAAGTAACATCACTAAAAAAATGTTTTTATCATTTCTAGTTTTTAAAATTTTGTTAAATGTTACCCCCCCATTTAAAATCAGCACAGATATGGGTTTATGGCAACTGACAAAGAATTGTTCTCAAATTCTAATTACTTGTAAAGAAATTTGGGGGGACGTCTTGGAGAATTGAGCAAAGAATTGTTTCTTTTGCTCTTTGATAAAGATTCCTCTTTATAAGGTAGCAAATTAAAAACAGAATAGAACCATCAAGCATTCCCTGTGGATATACCAGACTAACAACAAAGGGAACCAGTTTTATCCAATATTGTCAAGCCTTCTAGAGCAGCCTCAAAACAGTAGATGGTTTATTGTGAGCAATTATTTCGTAGCAATAAGGTTTTGAGGAACTACTCTGATTCTGCATTGGAAACAGGACAACCATCTGTAATCATGGGGCCCCATACTACTAAATTGCATGGGCCCCAATTATGAGCCCACTGGTCACTTGTGCTGCCTGGGTGATGGGCCCTGCAAACAAGTAAAATCATGTCACAAGAAACAATAGTCACTTACATACACAGTCACCCTCCAGGTAAACCCCCATCATGCTAAAACCCTATCCATGATCATCCCAAACCCTACCCAAGCCCCATCACTGTACCCCTAATGGCAGCCCTGATAGAAAATGATGAAAAGAGAGAAGCTGCAAGACAACTTCAGGTTGCTGAGAGTAAAAAAATTCATAGACTATTGCTACAAATATTGTTGATTTCTAGACCCAAAGGGCAGACGTAGGAAGTCTTGTATACAGCCCAAACACTGTAAGTATTACATCAGCACTTCTGGATGATTTTAGACAATCACTAACTATCAATCAATGATTCCCTACCCTAAATGAGTACACCTGACCCTTTCCTGGCAAAATTAACTGGAAGCAGGAAGGAACCATCGCTTTACCCAGTTCAACAGAAACATGAACCACTGTCAGAACCTGAACCTCAGAGAATGTTAGTACTAACAAGCTATGCTTCAGTACTATCTACCTATTAATTGTCATCAAAATTTAATGTATTGATGAATGACGAAACTATAAAGTATACATACCTACATGTGTATGGTGGGTATAGAACACTGTCGAGTCGACAGATGGGAAATGTGGATCTTTAATCACCCCCACAATATCAAGATATAACCTGACCACTATCTCTGAATGATACATTTTGTCATACACATCACTTCTACCTCCTGCGCAGAACTTTTTATTTTGCTTTTTTGGAATCAGCATCACTCTCTCTCTCTCACCTCTTCACTGCTCTCACCCACACGCGTATCAAATATTTCTCCACAATCTTTCTATTAATGTGGTTTATGCCGTAATCAGCAGCTGCCAGCTATGTCTTGGCTCTTGCCAACTTTCTGTGTTGAGAAATGCTGAAAATTTGCTTAACTTGTTCTTTGCCTCTGATATGTCAAGAAACAGTTCGCAGTAGAAATATTACCTCTTGTAGAGCAGCTAATGCCATATGGCATCATGGGAAGAGTGGAGTAACATAGCAGAACTGGATTAAGAGTTTGGTAGTGGATTTTTATACAAGTTTGTAACACAAGGGAAAATAAAATTGGAAGAAATGTGGAAGTTGAAGTTGCCTGCAGATATTAAATGCTCAATCAGAAAAAGTAAAGTTTTTATATGCATTTAAATAAGAAGTGGACAGGACATTCATTGCCAAACAATATTTTTTTAGCAGCTGGATGTACAGATACAAAATGTTTTAGTCCTTTAAAGAACAATTGTTGGTTTCTTGAAAAAGCAAAATATCCAAGGCTATAGTGATACAAAAATCTACAGCTGGTATAGATATGGGTAAAGTATATATAGTTTATGTGAGAGTATGGAGGGGTCACTGTGAGTGTGTGTATGTGTGTATTTGGAGGTGTTGAACTTGATGGACTTTTTTTTTTCTAACAATGCAACTATGTTACTATTGTAGGGGTTTGGTAAATTAGCTCCACTTATTAATATTGGTAGGCAATCCCCTAGTGATATAGATGCCTGAATGGGCCCTAAAATACAGTTAGGAGGGGAACCTGTTCCCTTATACTGCCTTAAGCTATGCCTCTTGTAGTTCTCAAGTGTCCAGTAGATGGCACTATGCTATAGTATAAAGGTCTAAGCAACTATGGGCTCAGGGTCCATTGCTTTAGCCCTTACCTGAGCAGACAGAAGGGAATGGGGAGTGGAACCTAAGTAGATCAGGCCTAGTGAAGCATAAGCTATGCTCTGTAATAGGTCACTCGAGGAGTGATAGACAGGTTATTTTGTTGAGCAGCCTGAGGCTCTAACGAGGAGTTTGAGTGGGATTAAGATCTCAGGGTACTGGTTGCTCAGAGTAGGGACTAGGCTAGACAAGGTTCCATTTAGGGAATAGGCTGAAAGTTGGGTGTATTTACCTTCATATGCTGCTGTGTGCGTTCCCTTGCCATACAGATAACAAGCTGGTCATTGGTGCTTGTGAGTATATGCTATCCTCTGTTGCTCTATGTTCCTGTTAAGTTCTATGAACTCCTATGTGGATCATTCTGTTGTATAAACTATGTTCTCTGGTTAAGCATAAAGAACCACTTGCACCCAATCATTGTGCATAGTACTTTATTACAGTTGCACTACACCCTGCCTCTACACCGTTGTGAGGGCTTAAACCGTGAGCCTCTCATCCGGAGCACAATTATACATTAGGGTAAGCTCATAGTAGAGACGGTGCCACTCAATTTACTATATCAGTACACTATTTATACCCCATCATTTCTTGTACCAGTTGGAATTTTATCCATGCATCCATGCAGGGAATGCATAAAAACACAAAAGCTTGGTTTTAAGTTTTAAGTATGTTGCACAAAATTTGTGTTCTGAATCATCTTTAATGTTTAATAAAGTAGATAATTAGGGGAAGCAGGAACGAGGGACACGTCTGTCTTTTTCAAATATTGTTTATTTATTTCATAATATAATAAATGATCAAAAGCAGAGTATATTCAAATACACTTTGGATCGCCAACAAAGTATACATTGTCCAGATTACAATAACTATCCAATATGATTATGAATGTATCAACAAACAGATGGTATCAACAAAGAGATGGGATGAAAAAAACCAATTTTGTCTCTTAGTTTAAGCTTACCAGTTTTATAGGTGATTGATTACTGTAAGCATAAATTCTTTAGCGGAATTAAAATTTCTTCTAATGAAGGCATTTCTTCATTTATCCAATATAAGTAAATAGACCTCCTAACAGCAGCCATGACTAAACATAAGTAATTTAGAACTCTTTTTTTACTGTGAATAGTGTAGTCCTGCTAGCTGGACGTTCTATAAAAATCCCTTCTTTTATTTGACAATATGGTAATCTTAAATTGTTGCATGTACTTGAGTGTACATATCCTGATCTGGCTGCAATTTTACTCTAAAGCCAGTGGCACACATTGTAGTTCAAGAGTGTATCCATTACCATCGGCCCTGGCTTGTATGCAATAACAGTCACAGGATCAGTAGGATCACATATTTCAGCATAAAATGCATACAAAATTGGGTGGATAGGAGTGGATTTTCTCCACTGGTCTATCTATGCCAGCAGAGAAAATGGCAAGTGTCATCCTGGCCTTACAACAGAGCATCAAGCCATTAGAGCCACAGATCTTCACTATAAAAACCTCAGGATTTGAAACCACTATAGCCCAAGATTGCCTTGTAGTATGAAGCAGTATGGCACACAGACACAGCAAATATAATCTATGGCTGTTTTAAATGTATCTTTGTTCTTGTTGTTAAAAAACTGCATATCTTAAAGAATAAAGTATGCCTTAAAACCAATACATGGCATTTGTAAAGCACATTTGACATAAAGTGTGCCTTTGAGTGTTTAATGGTTATTTATTGACCACAGAGATATTTTTATCTTGGAAAGTGTGGTTTTTAAAACATAGGGGGTACACATTTACAAAGTGCCTCAGAAGTCTGATCTAATACATTACTTCTGTAAAATGTATTCACCTTTGCTATGGGCTATGGAATGATAAAGGAAGGCTGCAGTTACAGTATACAGTCTGAGATTAATGGTGTCATATTCAAAGATGCCAGCAGAGATTTTATGATAGAGAAAGGATATATATATATATATATATACTATCTCTCTCTCTCTCTCTCTCTCTCTCTCTATAGAAAGCTGGATAGTAAAAAGGATTCTCTGCTCCAAACAGAAGTTGGCTTTGATTGAGAGACAGATTGCTCTCTCTAAAGGAGTTCCCCAGTAGGCTACACGAGATACAAGCTGCTGCTGAACAAATGGACAGTTCATTCTTTATTGCAAGCTATGCTGCTTGAGAGCGGAGCCGCTTAGAAAGAAAGTGAAGCCTGACCAATTGATTGCCGTTCATTTTAAAAAAAACAAAGCTGTTACATTTTAGTTGTTACATATATATATACAAATGAATCCTAGATTATTATAATTGCTATAATTTGATTAAATCATTCTAAAACGTCAGTTGGTTCTCACTCCATGCTGCTGTTTTGTTGTCAGAAAAACAACTGTGTCATCTGCTTCAGAGGTTTAACAATGAGATAAGTTAATAGGAAAAACCAGCATGTACGTAATTAATACTTTAATCCTGCCGGCGGAGTGAGTATGCTGGGAATGGTAGTTCTGCAGCTACAGTGTTGCATATGACTCTAGTATCTGGGTTTCCTTAATCAATGGCTTTTTTTATGAAGTGTTCCAGTTCTCTCTAGCAGTTTAGTGACAAAGATGATTATTACCTTTCTGTCATACGCAGCACATAATCTTTTTGCTAATTTTGAGAGCAGAATTTATTATTGTATTTTTACATATAATAATTTTATAAAAAGTACACTTCATAATTATAATATGCCCCACTCAGTTTATGTAGACACTTATACATTACTGATAAAAAGATTCCATGTGCAGAGATGGGGAGCAAAATATGTATGCATAGATATTACACTTCAAATGATATTTTACGCCCTTTTGACCAACACATTTAAATCATACCATTACTGCCCATTACTTTCATGCCAGGTGTACTCATTGCGTTTTTCAGCCTTTTTATCACTTGCTGATGCCCATTTTTCATTTATATTCAAGTTAAAACTGGGGAGCCCTGTGTGTTCAGCCCAATGCACTAATGCTTTTATAATTTGTATAAATGCAATAGAGTCTCCGTCAGAGACACTCGTTGTTTATCACTATGACATATACTCACGCACATTTGTCTCAGTTGCTGTTTTATGCGAGCACTCTGTAGTTATGCTAATCTCCGAGATAGTGTGTTACTGCTGTCGCAGAGTCTTCCACTGGCTAGGAAAAAAAATCTGCTTTTGTTGTTTCTCTAGCTTCTTGAATATACATCACTCTCACTGGAATCTGTAAAATGGTTTGGGCTGAGCCTGTTACACAGACATTCTGAATTTGATAACAAATGAAAACGTGTTTTGTTGTATGACTAATTGTTCTGTACATTTTGGTATTTTTATCCTTTGACGATCATATTATAGTGTACTTATTATGAAAGCATTGTTTATCTTGAACCTGCATTGTGGACAAATAGGGCATGGCCTTTGCCAACTTTATTTGGGTACAGGTGCCATGAGTCATTTAGCTCCTATTGGACAGTAAGGGGCCCATTTACTTAGTCCGAGTGAAGGAATCGAATAAAAAAAACTTCGAATTTAGAATTTTTTTTGGCTACTTTGACCATCGAATGGGCTACTTCGACTATGAATCGAACAATTCGAACTAAAAATCATTTGACTATTCGACCATTCGATAGTCGAAGTACTGTTTTTTTAAAAAAACTTCGAACCCCTACTTCGCCACCTAAAACCTACCGAAGTGCAATGTTAGCCTATGGGGAAGGTCCCCATAGGCTTTCTAATTTTTTTTGGTTGATGAAAAATAGTAAAATCAATGGATTAAAATCCTTCAAATCGAACGATTCTAAGGATTTAATCGTTCGATCGAACGATTTTTCGTTCTATTGCTCAATCTAACTATTTGCGGTAAATCCTTCGACTTCAATATTCGACCATAAGTAAATTTGCCCTTTATTGTGAATAAGTACTGTACTGTTGTTTTTATTTTTCTGTTAAGATACAGAGACCAGTGGGGTCTTTGTTGTTAAAAGGATAAAAAATTAACATCATATAAGAGGATTGTAAAGGGCATGGGGAGAATACGGATACCTCCATAGGAGTATATAATAGGACATCAGGTTAGCAGTAAACTAGATTTCTTGAATTGGCATAGTCCTTGGAGACAAGGGATCGAGCACCCATGGAGGCAAGGTGATATAGATAACCATATTTAATATACAGGTATGAAATCCATTATCAGAAAAATCGTAATCCAGAAAGCTCCAAATTACAATAAGGCCATAGATTTCATTATAATCAAATAATTCAAAGTTTTAAAAATTGTTTCCTTTTTTCCTGTAATGAGAAAACAAAACCTTGTACTGGATATTAACTAAGATATATTTAATCGAGGTAAAAGAATACTATGGGGGTTTTGTTAATGTTTAAATATTTTTTATTAGACTTAAGATACAGAGATATAAATTATGAAAAAATCGAGATCGAAAAAAAAATCGAGATGTATTATGCTCCAAAGCTGCTAAAATCCAGCTAAAACCTGCCAAAGTCAATGGCAGATGTCCCTATTACAATTGGAGGATGTTTTTTGCCTTCATGGTTTTTAAGGGTTTTAGGCTGTTTAACGCTAATTCGGAGCTCCATGAGATGACAATACAAAAAAGTCTCATGATTTGAATTGTCAAATAATTTTGTTGCAACTTTTCCAGCACATACAATTTTCATTTGGATTTTTTAATAAATTAAGCCAAATTGTGGTTGGGAGTTGGGAATTTCTATAAAAAATTTGATTTTTAATAAATACCCCCTTAGTATCTGAAGACTTTTTAAATCTTAAACAGTTGTGTTTTTAAGCAGGTATTTGGACTAATATAATAATTAGTGATGATCGAATCTGTCCTGTTTCAGAGAAAAATTTGCAAAACTGCAAAACAATTTGCGAAACAGCCGAAAATTAGTGAAACGCATTGAAGTCAATGGCGTCAACTTTTTTTGATGTGCAACAAATTTTTACGAGTGCGACTATTTTTTCTCACTGTAAATGCATTAAAATCATGGGAAAAAACTGGGAAAGCATGAACGTATTCATAATTTTAAATAAAGCTCATTTCTAAACCTAGAATTGAATCATCCTGCTTTGAATCTATAATTTCATATCTGATAACTAACATTCAGTTAGTATCCCCAGAGGCACTATGCCAGCAGTTGACCTACCTAACATCAAAAAATACAAGAAATCTCTGTTTAGTCGATTTACACCTGATAGCAAGAGCTAGCTAGAACAGTTTTATATTTTCCACATAGACATATTGCAAAGAACCTCTGTTCTCATTTTAATTTTTTTTTTTTTTTATTAACATTGAGTTGCATTTCTCTATGCTAGTCTTATCCTAGTTGTTAGGTGTTAGCATCTGCCTTATATTATTATAATGGTTACTAGGATGTCACCCTATCAATGCAAGGTATCTTATTTTTTATAAATTCAATAAAAATATAAAAGTATTCAATGATCCAAGAACTTAACCATAACATTGGATGTGGGATAAATTTATAAACTTTTTTTTTATCAAAGGTCTAATTTCGATTGCAAGTGATTTTATTTTACTTGAATACTTACTTTTACTTAAATTCGAATATACTCACAATTCGACTGGGAGGTTCTTTATGAAACATAATTTACTAAAACAACCCGAAAATTAGATTCATATTTGAATTGCATATCAACGAAATTCGAAACAAATTTTCCTCCGAAAAAAAATTGAATGTCAGAAAGGCTATTAACATCTTCAAATGGGTCAACGGACCTCTGCTGTTGACTTGTAAATGAATTTGGCATGTTTTAGGTGGCGAATATTATAATTAGAACTGTTTCGAATTCGAATTTGTGAGTTTTGACATAAAAAATTTGAAAAAAAAAATATCTGCGATTGGGATTATATTTTTAGTAATTAGGGGAGACAGAATTTTTGCACTGGAGAACATGGACTTTTAGTTGTACTACTGCTTCTTCCGTATCAACCTCCTAGAAATAGCAATCATATCATCAATTTAATGCAAGTTTTTTCATGGACTCAAAACCCTTATACATATGGCTGTTGAACCTACCCTTCTGTTCCTCTTCCAGTTCCTCTAGTATATGTAATATAATTCTCCAATTGAATTTTCATTAAAATCCATTTTCAAAAAATAACAATTTTTATATCTTTCAAGAAATTAAAAAGGACAGGGACAAAACCCTAAGGCATTCCGTGTAGAAGTTTTGTATGTTTAAAAAGGGTTATATGTTTAAACAATGTTCTACAAATTGTATTTTAATAAAGTGTATCAGAGCACATGTCCATCAAGTTAAACATTTTTAGTCTATATATGACCTGCTCAACTGCTAGTTGATCCAGAGGAAGACAAAAAAAAAACATTTCAAGCCACTCCAATATGCCTCGGAGGGGGGAACAATTCCTTCCTGACTCCAAGACAGCAATTGGACTAGTCCCTGGACCATCTTGTACTATGTTCTATCTTCCATAACCTTGTCCCTCCTTTGCTAAAAAGCCATCCAACCCCTTCTTAAAGCTATCTAATGTATCAGCCTGTACGTCTGATTCAGGGAGAGAATTCCACATCTTCACAGCTCTCACTGTAAAAAAACACATTTCATATATTTAGCAGTAACCTTTTTTCTTCTAATCGGGATGGGTGACCTTATGTCAGTTGGAAAGACCTACTGGTAAATAAAGCATTAGAGACATTATTATATGATCCCCTTTATACAGTATTTATACATGTATATTTATACATAGTTATCATATCACCCCCTAAGCGCCTCTTCTCCAGCAGGAACAACCCCATTTTTGCCAGTCTTTCCTCATAGCTAAGATTTTCCATACCTTTTACCTGCGTAGTTGCCCTTCTCTGGACCCTCTCTGATTCAATAATATCCTGTTTGAGAGCTGGAGACCAAAACTGTACAGCATATTTTAGATAGGGCCTTACAAGCACTCTCTACAGTGGAAGAATAACACCATTGTCTCGTGAATCTATGCCTCTTTTAATACAGCTCAAGACCTTATTTGCCCTTATGCTGCCGACCGGCACTGCTTGATACAGCCAAGTTTATTATCTACAAGAACTCCAAAGTCATTTTCCGTTATGGATTTTTTTACATCCCAGGTGCATGACTTAACATTTATCAACATTGAATCTCATCTGCCACTTTTGCCCAGATTGCCAGTTTGTTAAGTTCTTGTTGCAAGGATGCCGAATCCTGGATGGAATTAATTGGCCTGGATAGTTTTGTGTTGTCTGCAAACACTGATACAATACCCTCCCCTAAGTCATTGATGAACAAGTTGAATAAAAGTAAGCACATTATAGCTATACCGTATCAAATAGATATATAGAATCATGTTCAATTGTTCATAGCAGTCAAACTCATTCTGATGAATAAACCTAAGTTTCATAAATGTGTCAGTTTGTTAAAAAAAATTCTAAACAGCCAGGAAAGTTTTGAGAATAGGGGAAATCATCACATTGCTCAGAATTCTTCTGCTCACTTTGACCATGAGAATTCTGCTTACCAAAAGCTGAATTATAGATGCCTTCAAATTCACAGACCAGAATGCTGATTAACAGCCCTTTGTCAGTTATTTTGCGTTCATCTTATCTTGTCGTAAGATTATTTCTGAAATGATAGCTTTATTATATTACACTGTAATCAAACATCAGAAGCGAGGACATACTTGTTCGTAGTAGTAGGAAAACTATGTTATAGTAGGAAAACTTTGTTCCTGTAGTCAGAAGCATTAAACAAAGAATGTGGAGTCAGGTTTACAGAGATAAGGGAATTTTTATTGAAAGATTATTTTGTATTTATATATAGCTGCTGGCTCTGCCGAAAGGGGGAAGCATTTATTTGAGCAACAGTGTTTAGATTCCCTTTAAGATCACTTTTAGTATCATTATTGTTAATATTATTATTATTATTATTATTATTATTAAAGCTCCAATATATTCCACAACACTGTACAACAAATGTACAGATTACATACAAATTTTGACCAATACCTGAGTTAAAGAGAGCCCTTTTTTATTTAGAAAATGTTATCTGTTTAAATGCAAAACAATATTTAAATCCACCTTTTTTCTATGATTGTTAGCACAATATTATGAGGAGATTCATCATACATTTGAGTTTCTCCCAGCATAGCAAAGAGTTAACATAGCATAAAGCAATACAGTGAGGCTTAGACCGTTAACCTCATCTTTTCTAAAAGAAATCCTACGTCCAATC
Source organism: Xenopus petersii (assembly GCA_038501925.1). Taxonomy (NCBI): domain Eukaryota; kingdom Metazoa; phylum Chordata; class Amphibia; order Anura; family Pipidae; genus Xenopus; species Xenopus petersii. The sequence goes on along the minus strand of CM076675.1, from coordinate 70,737,446 downwards.
AGATGCCATCCTTTAAAAGCACATTAGTTTAATTACAGATCTCCAAGTACATTGCTGTATGTCATTTTAAAAAACTCAGTATCACTCCATTAAAGCCATTGATTTTTTTTTTATGAATCATAACTCCTTCTTTAGAGAAGCTCTGTATTTCTCTATATCATTACTCACTACCCTTCTCTCTCTCTCTCTCTCTCTCTCTCTCTCTCTCGCTCTCGGGCTGTCCTTCCATTCTCTCTCTCTCGCTTTCTGTCTCTCTCCCTCTCTGCTGTTTGCCTCTAGAAATTTTGATTATATTTATTTAAGCTCCAAGCAAATTGGAAACAATGGATATACGCCCTTTGATCCTTGCAATTTACGATCAAAAGTGCAATCACAATAATTTCCTTCTCCAGTGATCAGAATCACCGGGACTTAAGTGTATCTCTAACAAGGACTGAACTGTAATGAAAATGGTCTTAAAAGCTTCAAATTTAAATTTAAGATGGGCTGTTCAGTTCAGCAGTAATTTGTATCTTGCCATAATGGACCCGTTCATAAACTTCTCAGCCATCAATTTCTCTGTTTTTTTTCCTTTCACCTATGCAGAATGGGAGATAGCGAGTTTTCCTTGGGATATGAAAGACAATTTTGAAAGATCCATTCACATTACAACAATTTTTTTTTTCCAGATGTTTTCTGGTTTATTGCATTTCTGGGGATAATTTTCTTGAATGTCTTATGGGTGGGAAGTTTTTTCAAGTATGATTTTTCATATATACTGTATACAAAAAGAAAATTAAAGCAGCTTTGAAAAATAGGAAAACATCAACCATAAAATAAACAAAACAGACACTCAGACATAGACACCTCTTGGACCACAACCTATGTGAAAGTAGCAATTGCTTGCCTGGTGTAGGACATACTGAATTCGATATACTGGACAAGTCTCCTAACATGAGTAACAGTCGCTTGATTGCTGATATAACCAGATGCCCTAGGGCCAGAACAGTTATTTCAATGCACCACCCCCATCCCCATTGCTTCGTTTTGGATTGGACTTATGTCCCTATTCTCCCAATCACTATTTACAGCTGCCAACAAGCATGGTTATACAATTGCACAGAGGGAGATAAATAATTTAAAGACATTCAACACATATTTGACTTAATTTGGCCAGACTATGGACAACCAAGAATATTATTTATTAACATTAAGCAATATTGTAGGCTGTATATAAAGTAGAACTAAACCCTAAAAAATAATATAGTTAAAAATGCCATAGTTTACATACTGAACTTATTGTACCAGCCTAAAGTTTCAGCTTGTCAATAGCAGCAATGATCCAGGACTTCAAACTTGTCACAGGGGGTCACCATCTTGGAAAGTGTCTGTGACACTCACATGCTCAGTGGGCTCTGAGCAGCTGTTGAGAAGCTAAGCTTGGGTATTGGCGCAAATTTACAAGCAGAAAATGAGGTTTGTCTGTAATATTAGCTGATGCTACAGGACTGATTATTAAATTCTGATGCTAATGGTACACATTTTTAAAAATTCCTCTGTAATAATGAAACAGTACCTTGTATTTGGTCCAAACTAAGATATAATATTTTGACTTATTGGAAGCAAAACCAACTTGTTTAATTCATGTTTACATGATTTTCTAGTAGACTTAAGGTATAAAGATCCAAATTATCAAAAGATCTGTTATTGTTATTTCCCAATATATCTTAAAAGAAATAGAAAACTCTATTCTTGTTTTATATTTTCCTTAGACTTTTTTCCGTTGTCATATTTTTTTCTTCTTCTTTTGAAGGAATGAGTCTTGAAATAAACACCATGTTAGTAGCTGGTTGGCATAACATAAAATCCCTGTGATAAGCATATTGTATGTCAAAGCTCTGTTCTGAACAGTCAAGAGCATGTACTCTGACTAGGGAAATTTAGGCTTGTCATTATCCAAAGTCTAGATGTGTCTTTCAGAAAAAGACACGGCCGTGTTTCATATGACAGTGAGTGAACTTGTATATGACAGGGCATTTTGGGTGCTATTACAAATGATCTGAAAGAAGTGACAGTCAAACACATAAAAAGCATGAGTTATCATAAAACATAGAACAATAAAATTGGATAGCAGAAAGGAATTCCAAGATTGGTGCATTAAAGCAATTCCACCTTCAGATTATTGGTAATGCAGGCATTTTTTGTATCCATGATTTAAGGTATAATATAGTGTGTTCACTTTAGTATGTTTTGGAAGAAAATAAAGAATAAACCTTAATTTTTCTTTACCCTTTATACAAGAATAATATACTGGGAGTAGGTATATACCAATGCAAAAATAGCCATTGTTTCGAATTTTGCTACAGTTGTTTCCTTTTTTTCACTGAGTATATACAATATAGAAGCAAGGTTTAGTTATTTAATGACCAAAATAACAAATGTACACATTCAAAAAAGCACCTACCTGATTTGCAATACATAAACATAAATGCTTTTATTATTCTATTGTGGTGACCCTGCATATCAATTACAGGGGTTCGGCCGAATCCAAAATAGTGGATTCGGTGCATCCGTAGTTATAACATTGGATTGCCCACTACTGTTTGGAAATACAATAGCACTATGCCTTATTACACGTACTTAGTGATGGACGAATTTGGGGCGTTTTGCTGTGCCGAAAAAAATCAAGATTTTCCCGTGAAATTTGCGAAACTGCGAAAAATTTTGGCAAAGCGGCACGGGCAAATTTTCGCTGCAGTTTCGCGAATTGCGGGAATTCACAGCGAATTCGAACCTGGCAAATTAATTCGCCCATCACTACTCGTACTTAATTTTTTAGTTTACCAGTCTTCTAGGTTTTGATCACAGCTAGCTAAAGAGAAACATTGTGAGTCAAAGATACGAGTCTTTCCCACATTCATGTGCCCCATTTATACAGCATAATATTGCATTTCTTTAGGAAAAAAATCAGGTAAGGCAAAATTCATTAAAAACTGTTCTTTATTCAAGTTTTACAGCATTTGTAAAGATGATCTAGAGGACGATGGCAAACACATGAGACATGACACTTTTTAATCTACATTACAGTCCACTAAACAATGTAAATTACAGATAGATTATAAAAAAATTTGGAAGATGAATGTTCACCATAACCACGCATCACCACTCTCTTAATGACTCCAGGCCAATATGGCAACAAGGATTCTTGCCATTTTGCTTTTTACAAAAGGGATTATCAATTTATCATGAAACATGATGTAACAAGGAAGGCTGTAAATGGTACAGTATATTGTCAGACAGTAATGCTGGCAAAATATGGTCCAGGTTCCTTGATATTCCTCTGATTGTCTGGAAGTCAGCAGGCAGAATATTGGTATGTTAGCTACATGCACTACCTTGGGCAAGTGTACGCTATATTGCTAATAACCACTGATCAGTAAGCAAAAGTGTTTCGATATGATTGGCATGCCTTTTGTATTAGTAAATGATCTGATACATGTGCTGAATTTCTCTATCAATCCTCAAGTTTATTTTTGGCTTAACCACCTTGCTTTGGTGCTAGCACAAAATGTATAGATAGCACACACAGTCTGGACAGCTAATTTGTACAGTTGAAAACTGATTAAAAATACAAATCTGTGCATATAGAGTAGCTAGCTAGAACACCCATAGTAAGGGAAATAACCCCTTGGTAAATACATAAGAAAAGTCAAAAAAGTGGTTTCAATATTATAATGACGCACAAAGCAGAAGAAAATACAATTTCAAAAATCTACTCTTTTCAGTAAAATATAAAGATTATATTCAAATGGTCTTGAATGTGTATTGCATATTCTATACTGTCAAACCTGTGGTATTGTTAATGTGAACAATGATCTCCATACATCAGACTAGTCTCTTTCATCCAGTCTCATCATGCTAATTTGGCTGCTTCACATAATGCCCATCTTTTTAATATGGGGACACATTTGATGTCCTTGTATCACTGTGATGGATGCAAGCAGACATTAACCAATTTTCAGTATTCATCACTTTTGCTTATGAAACACAAGCTCTTGCTCACAGGAAAATAATATGATCTATTGTAATAATGAAAGATTTCAGCATGTCCACTTCATTACAGCGATTGAGAAACTATAGTTTAACAAAAATGTCTTGAGTCTTTTTTTTTCATCCATTTGGTGGCTAATAAATGGAATTTTTTTGCAATATCATTCATTTTAAGGCAACAAATGCTGTTTGTGTGCATGTCTAATATATGTGTGTATATATATATATATATATATATATATATATATATATATATATATAGACACATATAAATGGTATATGTGTATATGTGTATATATATATATATATATATATATATATATATATATATATATATATATATATATATAATGGCAGAATGGAGTGCACAACCAAAAGTTTGTCCACAGCCTGGGTGCTAGTCCAAAGGATATGTAGAAAGCTGCAAGGATTGACAGTACTCCAAGGCAATAAATATATAGCTATATTGACCTGCTGTGAATTATTGCCTTGGAGTGCTGTCAATCCTTGCAGCTTTCTATATATAATCCTGGCTGGGGAGGATTTAGCCCTCAGTGAAAAAACGGACATTGATTACAGGTAATGCTAGAATGCACATAAAAAATAAAACAAGCTAGGGACCGCCATTCAGGGTTTACCTTGACGTGGTATGGTGGCTTATCAATTTTATGATCGTAACTTTGTAACAAAATAACCCCTATTTGGGTACATATGCAATAGCATTTATTATACTTATATATATATACTTTAAAGCCTTCAGAGTGCTCCCACAACCCCCCTGTTTTGATATTATATATATATATATATATATATATATACAGTATAAACAAATATAAACAAAGACCTTTTATGCATTGTTGTACATATGCTCTCACCTAGATATGTCCCCTTCACCCCTGTGTCACTTGGAAAACTGTAGATAATCAGCACTGCATCTCATATACACATTTATACCTGCAGGTGTGTTTATCACTTTGGGTTGCCACCTGTCCGGTTTTGAAATGAACAGTTCGGTTTTTAGACAGGCTGTCAAGTTGAAAACTGCCTGCCTAGAATTTAGAAGTCTGAAACCTGGACAGGACTCTGTCTTGATTGGTGGTCATTTACTCTCACAATGGGTCGCTGAGTCATAGCCCTGCCCTGGGAGCTGGTGTCCTGCTTGCTGCTGCTGCCCCTTGTGGGTGTACTATTATGTGGTGCTGGAGTTCCGAGAGACTTCTTATTAAGCCCCTCTTTAATCTTACTTCTGTATGAAAGGCAATGCATGATTGTTAAAGCTGCAGTATAGCCCATTATTCAATATCAGTTCAGTGAATAGAGCTTTTGCTGCCTATTTTTTTAAGTAAGAAAAATCTGTGTTTTTTCTTATTTCTTGCACTAAACAGGTCTAAATGTAAAACAGAAAGTCACATTCTACTTCCTTGTTCGGACAAGCACAGTCAAAACAAATTATCAGTCCAAAGCCCTCTTTATGAACAAACCCCTCCCTCACTTTCCCCATCTGCAGATCATTAGGATATGAGATAAAGAACGGCTCATTATACTGAGGGCCTCTCAGTTTAATGCTGATGGCTTATATGAATGTAGCACTATAGTAAACTGAGTGCATCGTTCTCTACTATGAGCACCACTCCCAACACTGTGCTCCGGATTAGACACCAATTCTTAGGGAGTAAGCCCTTGCCAACGGTATGGAGGCAGGGTGTAGTACAACTATAACTTGGTGCATATACTCACAGCACCTTTGGTCAGTATAGTCCCTGTAGGGAAGCAAAGTTGTACAACAACAATTTCTCAGGGTACATCCAGCTTTCGTCCTGGAACCTGAGGGGAATCTCTACATCCCTAAGTCTGTACACTTAGTCCCTATTTCTGGGCAATTGGTATCCTCAAAGGAACCTCAAGCTGCTCAGCTAAATAGCCTGTCTGTCACGCTTAAGGTGAGTAACCTATCCTGACTAGACCTGATCAGTCTAGGTTCCACTGGAGTCCAGTCTTCCTGCTCAGACCAGGACTGACATGAAATGGACCCTGAGCACATGGTTGCCCAGGACTGGGCACTGGTAGAACATCAAGGGGCATAGCTGTAAGCAGGATAAGGAAACAGGTCCCATTCCTAACTGTGTTTTAGGGCCCAGTTAGGCATCTATAACACTAGGGGACTAATGTAATAAAGTAACAGGGAAAACATATAAAGTGGAGCTCACTTTTCCAATCTAGCCGAAGATAGTCTCCAATCCAGTGGCATCCCACGAGAACTCTACAGGTTCGCGGTTCCCATGTCAGTACAGCACTACTTCAATTCAGCACATGGGCGCTCTGCCGGAGTAACTTCAGAGCTGCTTAACTTAAAACTGAAGAAGTGCCATTGGTGTGGGCACGAAACGTGTAGGCTGTGTTGCACTGTCATTGCCACCATTAATAAATTAAATTAAATATATTTTCTTTTTAGTTGATTTCTTGGTTAAAGAAGAACAAAAGCCTAAAAACAAATATAGGATAAAATGCTATATTTTATATGATAACTTCGAGGCAGATTTATTGTGCGGTATAAAAAACGGAGGAATAATTTGCCACAGATTGCCAGGTATTGTTGTGTAAAAATACAGCATAAAAAATGTCATTTTTTTACGCACTTTTACCTTGAGCAATTTCTGAGGGAATTTACAAAGGGGCTTACAAAGGTCTGAAGTATATAAAGTAGTATAAAATATATATATAAGAAGTATAAAATAACAACGACAAATCTGGCATTTGCATGGCGTAAAATAAAACACCTTGATGAATTCACCATTTATTTTACACAGTTTTGTACACTTCTTTTGTGAATTTAATTTTACACATAATAATAAATAGGCTTCTTAGCCTCTCAGTATCTGTACTACAGTACTGTACTACAGTAACGATTCCAAACTTCAAAGTTGTGTACAATAGCTCACCATCTTGGATTCTGTTAGGAGTGTTTGTGACATTGCACGTGCTCAGTGTGCTTTGTGTAGCTGTTGAGAATTTAAGCAGAAGGGGTTAAGGGGTTGTTGCAAATCATTAAGCAGAAAATGAGGTTTAAGACTGGTTATTAAATTCATTCTACACATTGCACTTTTCAGAGCTGCCATGTAATGAAAATCTGAATTAATTACTAAATAGCCTTGCATTGTCACTTTTTATATCGTCTGTGTATACAGAATATAGTAAGTTGGTCCCTAAACTCGGGTAACTGATAGCAGCAGAGAACAGGTGCTATCAACCAACAGAAAGGAAAAAGAGGAGTTACTAGAAGTATCTTTGGAGGCACAGCCCTTATTACTAAAAGGTTGGTTGTTGCCGTGTGACTGGTAGCTGATACAGAAGCCAAAAGCAAATTGTGCACCATTTCTAGTATTCTAGACTTCTACCTTTAATTCCTCTTTAAGTGGTTATGTTCCTGGATATCATACATTTATAAGTGCAAGGTGGTTGGGAGGAAAAAGATTAGGAACTTTTATAAATAAAGTACTAGGAGATTTCTGGCTTTGAAAGAAATATATGGTATGAAAGTGTGAGGTGTAATTCTTGAAGGGGTGGTGATGGGACAAGCCCTTGGCTCACCAATGCCTTTAAGCAGCCCTGATAGGTTACACTAAACAAAGCAGCTTAAGTATCTGCATAATTACATTTATTCTATTGAGTGTGAGCTTGCAGTATGAAAAGTCGTTCAAAGCATATATACTACTGTTTATAGTTCTGTAACTGCACTTTAGTTTAAATGAGTCCTCAATGCAATAGAAGTTGTATTTTAGATAACATATCAGCATCTGGCGTCCAGTATTTAAAAAAAATGTGTTAGCAGATAAATATTTTTCTGCTATAAGGTATTCTAGATGTCACCTAAGAGAAATCAGGGCAAGTGCTAGGCAAGCAAAGTCAACAAGGTACAGAAACCCCAGGCTGCTGTAGGAAAGTTACAGATCGGCTTTGTAGTTCAAGATGCTGAATTTTGCTTAGCTGGTAAACTGGTGAACAGAGAGTTGTATATGAGATTTAGAAAGCAGTATGCGTTCGGGTAACTCTGACCTCATTTTATTTTAATCTAATTATATTGCACTTGTTTTCAATTAAAAGGCTGATCTCCATCTTTAGGTCCTGAAATCCACAGTGTTAATTCTTACTTAAAGTCAGCTTGCCTGAGACGATTGGTTATATGTTCTGTTCAGTAATACAAAAGTTGACAGTTTGTTAAAATAAAAAAATAAAAAAAGTAACATGCAGTTATTCTAAATGCTGTAAAACTTTTTTTTGTTTTCATTTGTTTTTCATTCATTTGTTTTTTCATACTTATTTCTTTGGTTTTAAATTGCAAGGCCTTGCCACCTTGGGTACAGCTACAGGAAATAATCACTTTTAAAAAAAAAAGAATTTCTCACATAACCTGACCACTTCAATATTTTATCTTTCAGTAAATTCTCTAGTCTTTTTAAACTGGGGGTCTGTGTAATGCAGCACAGATGTTACTAACTCGGCTGCTTTTAAGAGCACATTGCTGCTCAATGCTGACATTTAATTCAGCAGATAGTCCCCTGCAAATATTGGTAATGATAAGCATGTAGATTGCCCCATAGGCGCTATGAAAAGATAAGTACCAAAATATTTTATATACTTATTTAGCATATTTATATATATATATATATAAATTATATATTTTAGTATATTTATATTTATATGGTTTAGTAGAAGAAAAGCACACCAGACCAAAAACTCATATGCAAGTACTTCCAATAAATAAAAGCCTTTCTTGTTTGAGCAAGCCAACAGTGTATTCATGCATAAGGGTTTGAACCTATTTCCTTTAAATGCAATATTTATGTAAGCTACCCTTCATTAGGTCCACAAGGCTGCCAGTTGCAGGTGCACTATGGGCTATGGGGCTTTAGTTCCCAGGCTTGTCTTTGGAATTAAGTATGGATTTCATGGTCTGGAATAATCTCTTAATTATAGGGCTACCAAGCCTTCTTGTAAAAAGAGCAGAGTGGGAGAAAAGACATTTCCCATGTACAGTACCACTGTGACAACACAATACAGAGCATCAATATTCAGAAACAGGGCTGAGTGAAGTTTTCTCACCTACATTTTGCTGCAAAATTAAAAAAATTCTTGACTTTGTGCAATAATTTTGCCTTACATTTTGTTTTGCTGGATAAAAATGTGTTTTTTGGTTCCAGAAAAAACACCAATGGCAATATTACATTTTTGCCATGCCAGCAGCAAGATCTCTCCTAACAGCAAATTGGAAAATACCTCAAATCCCAGGTCGACAAGCACTGGTATCCAAGGTGAATTGGACCAGAGCAATGGAATCTATCAGAGACAATATTCTGGATAGGAGCTACAAGGGGGAGCTGGAGTGGTATCCATGGACCCAGTACCTGGAAAGAATCCAATCAGAAACTACTTAGAAGACACAGTAGATAAGGTGTCTCCTGATAAAAGCACAATGAACCCAGAATAATCTCTGTATTCTTCCATTCATGTCTTCCTTTCCTTCCCCTTCCCCCTCCTTGTATAGTATCTCCCTTTCCTCCATTTCTTGCAGCTGCGTGATGGCAGGGCTGATATAGAGTAACTCAGGAGGTCACAAGAAGTAAATAGATACGGATAGACGATTCCATATGAAAACATATACAGAGTTACCAGTAATTTATACACAAGCAGCTTATTACATGTTGTATTTAGGGATTGGCGAATCTGAGCCATTTCGTTTTGCCAAAAATTCGCCGCCGGCGAATTGACGCCGTCGCCCATTAAAGTCTATCGGTGTCAAAAAAATGTTGTCGCACGGCGAAATTTTTTGTCGCGCGTCTTTTTGTTTTTTGACGCACACCGCCATACAAGTCTATGGCCATCATTTCCGCGGCGAAACAAGGCGAAAAAATTCGCCCATCCCTAGTTGTATTTATGGAATTTATTAATTGTTATAATATAAACCAATAAAAATGCTAAATAATAAAAAAATGCCATGCATTTTGTTTACCAACAGTATTATTAGAATTTAGTCATGCTTTTTTTTCACTGAAAAAAAATCCCCACCACTTTTATGCCATGGGAAAGTGCATTTGTTGCAAGAAAAAACAGAGAGAAAAAAGGGGGCAGATTTACTAGAGGGCGAAGTGCCCATCGCTAGTGAAAATTCAGCAGAAAATCTTATACTCGGCAATTTACCAAAAAATGGATGCCGGCGTCCAAAAAACAGACACCGGCGTCAAAAACAGAGGCCGGCATCAAAAATGAGATGCCGGTGCTGTTTCGCCGTTTCCGAATTTCACGGGAAACATTCGCCAATAACTACGTAAGAGTACTAACAATGTTACGCTAGGCAGAATTAAATGCTAGTGAAAAATCGCTAAGAAATTGTCATGCTGATGAATTAACGCTAGTGAAACTTCACCTGTGTTCGACTGCTGAGACGCAACTTTGCATAATTAGCAGCTGACAAAGTTTGCGAAGTGTGGTGGAGCGTTCTCTGGAGAACATTTGCCCTTTAGTGAATTTGCCCCAAGGCCTGTTGACTCCAATGCACTTAACAGTTTTGCAAAATTTTCAGCTAAGCAAAATGGGGTAGTTTCACTCATCTTTATATAGCAGAAATGTTGTGCATACAGGATATCACCAAACAAATGTAACCTGAAATCTTCAGCTGTAGAGAAAAAAAAAGCCAGTTCAGGCACCTAATATTTTAAATGTTTCTTTGACAATTCTGGACCTATCTATGCAGAGTAGCACAGCTGAGCTCATGGGCACATCTCTGATAGCTTTGGCATCTTTGGGTTCTATCCTTTCTCCTCTGTAATATAATGTCTGCGGTCACTTGCCAAAGAAATCCGAAGATACCAAAGATGGCACCCATGAGCTCCGCTGTGCTACTCTCAATGGATAGGTCAGCATTTCTGCCAGGGACACTTTTTCTAGTAAAAAACTATGTGGGGAGGAATCAGGGAAGTGGGCCAGTGGAGTATATTAGATGGGGGCTTTAAACTTAAGGGGGTTTCATTTTCCATTAAAATAATAAAAAGGACAGAATTATTGTGTTGTCATTTCGTCCTGGAAAAAAGTAACTTACTACTGAATATGACCATGTTCCATTCATTTTCAATGAGACTGAAAATGTTGATATGGTTTAGTTGTTTCACTGTTTTTTCTTATACTTGTGAGAAAAAAAAACCTTGCATTTTAATAATCAATACCCTAAACATCCTGAGGTTGAGTTTGCAACAAAGTGAATTCATGTTGTTTTGAGAAACCTTGTTTCAAGGACAAAAAAAAATTGGGCATGGTATTTTTTTTCTTATGGTACAGTCATATGAAATATTTTGGGAACCCCTCTTAATTCTTTGGAGTTTTGTTTATCATTGTCTGAGCTTTCAAAGTAGCACCCCAACAGAGATATTACATCAATACTTAGTTGAACCTCCTTTTGCAAATGTATCAGCCTCTAGACACCTCCTATAGCCTTTGATGAGTGTCTGGATTCTGGATAACAGTATTTTTGACCATTCATCCATACAAAATCTCTCCAGTTCAGTTAAATTTGATGGCTGCCGAGCATGGACAGCTTGCTTCAAATCATCACATAGATTTTCTCTGATATTCAAGTCGGGGGACTGTGACGGCCATTCCAGAATATTGTACTTTTCCCTCTGGATAAATGCCTTTGTAGATTTTGAAGTGTGTTTGGGGTCATTGTCTTGTTTGAATATCCAACCCCTGCGTAACTTCAACTTTGTGACTGATACTTGAAAATTATCCTGAAGAATTTGTTGATATTGGGTTGAATTCATCCAACCCTTGACTTTAACAAGGTACCCAGTCCCTGAACTAGCCACACAGCCCCACAGCATGATGGAACCTCCACCAAATTTGACAGTAAGTAGCAGGTGTTTTTCTTGGAATGAGGTGTTCTTCTTCTGCCATGCAAAGTGATTTTTGTTATGACCAAATAAATACATTTTGTCTCATCAGTCCAAAGCACCTTGTTCCAAAATGACTTTGGCCTGTCTAAATGAGCTTTTGCATACAACAAGCGATTCTGTTTGTGGCGTGAGTGCAGAAAGGGCTTCTTTCTCATGACCCTGCCATACAGATGAACTTTGTGCAAATTGGGCTGAATTGTAGAAAGATGAACAGATAAACCATCTGCAGCAAGATGTTCTTGCAGGTCTTTGGAGGTGATCCTTGGGTTGTCTGTAACCTTTCTCACCATCCTCAGCATATGCCGCTCCAGTATTTTTCTTGGCCTGCCAGACCTGGGTTTTACAGCTACTGTGCCTGTGGACTTTCATTTCCTGATTACATTCCATACAGTTGAAACTGACAGTTTAAACCTCTGAGATAGCTTTTTGTAGCCTTCCCCTAAACCATGATACTGAACAATCTTTTTTTTCAGATCTTTTGAGAGTTGCTTTGGGGATCCCATGCTGTCACTCTTCAGAGGAGAGTCAAACAGAAGCAAAACTTGCAATTGCCCACCTTAAATACTTTTTCTTATGATTGGACACACCTGCCTATGAAGTTCAAGGTTTAACGAGCTAATCCAACCAATTTGGTTCAGTAATCAGAATTGAGCAACATGCATTCAAATTAGCAAAACATTTTGCACAGCCAGTTTTTCACATTTGATTTAATTGCATACAACTGAATATTGCTTCACTAAAAATCTTTGTTCAGAAAATACCCCAGTACAGTGTCATCAGTTCTGCCTGTATATATAATATAATTAGTTTTTGCTTTCATGGAGACCAGTTCTCTATCATCTATGAAAAGTATTTTTGATAAATGCCTAGGTTAAACAACAGAAATGTCCTCCTAGACAGCATTGTAAGCCTTAGAGTTTTCTCCTGAAGTGTCCTTGCTTGTTTCTTTGTAAACTTTTGGGGATAGACAGCAAATCAATGTGCTAAAGTGATGAGTATTACAGCACTAACATATTAACTAGGACAAAGGAAGACTAAGCAGAGGATATGGGAAACCTATTTATAAAACATAGGGTTTTGATGTCAAATGGGCTGTTTTAATAAGCAATGCTACAGTTAGAGAAGACAACATTTGAAATCTTCAGTACTAAAATATATCAAATGTATCTGATGCAATTATTGATGCCTCACACTGGTCCCCAGTCCACAAATTTGTCCTAGAAGAAAGATAAGGAGACATGCCGTCTTTCAATATGATGAATGTGTGCCTTTTCAATCCCCATTATTTATCCAACCACCTTTACTGGGTCCAATACCTTTCAATTTACTTTTTTAATGATCTGGAAGTATGTCTGCAAAGCTTTCTCCAGTTTGCAGCACATACTAAATTAGTGTAAGGTAATTAATGCAGATAAAGATGCCATCTCTCTACAATAAATTGTAGAACTGGACTGATACAAGGTTATGTATTTTTGAGATAAAACAAATGCTATGCTTTAATAACATTCAATAAACAATGGAATCTGTGATGGAAAGAGATTTAGACATAGTAGTGGACATTAGGTTGAGTGCCTGAGTATTCAGTGCCAGTCAGCAGTTGCCAAGGGTATATGGACATGCAGTATACAGGGAATAAATAGTTATGGTTACAAAGAAATAATAAAATTGACAACACACAAGTACAGTAAGTAGGTAATTAATGGATTCAGGGATATTACTAAATTAATTTTCAACTATCTAATTTTAAAGGAGAAGTAAACCCCCCACAATGTTAAGTCCCCACTGGCCCCCTTCGTTGGCCAGCCTCCCTGCACAGAATTCTGTACCCTCTTGAAATAGTGACCACACATGCAGAGTGAGCGCAGCATAGCTCACGGGCACCATCTTCTTCTGTTCGGTAATCTTCGTGAAGTGAGCAGCGGAATGGTGCATGCACAGTTGGAGCAATCTTCCAGTACATGACAACTGCGCAAGCACGAAAAGAGATGAAAATTGCCAAAAGGGAGGAAGAAGACACAGAGATTACCGAAGAGAGGAAGATGGCACTCATGAGCTGCACTGTGCTTAGTCTGCATGTGCGGCCACTATTTCAAGAGGGGATAGAATTCTGTGGTAAGACTGTGCAGGGGGGAGGCAGGGAGTGGGGCAAACAAGGGTGGGGGGGCAGTGGGGACTTAACATTGTGGGGTTGCTAAATCAGAAAAAAGGTAGCAGGTTTGTAAATATGCTCAATTACAACTTTTTTTTCAGTTAGTTCAAGAGAATACTAGGAATGTTTCTCTTTTGGACTTGGTGATAACTGATAATACTAAACTCATCTCTAGCAGAAGTATCAAAATTCTTATTAAAGTCAGAGGCCCTTCTGCCATTAGGCAAGGTAATAATTTCATCTCGGGAGGCATGCTTCCAAGAACCAACTGCAGAAAATTTACATTAAGCCTCATGAACTCGTGAATAAAGCTATAATAACCACATTTTCATGTATTTAAACATCAGCACTTTTTGTGTAGGACATTGACAATGGGCTTGCTACAATAGCAAACCCAATACCTTCTATTGATGATCATTTTAGGTAGAAAAATTTGATAAGTTAAAATCATGAACGTTGTGGAGGATTTTCGAGCCTTTTCTATTTGCATTGCAAGTTCAGTAATTGTACATTCTTTCACACAGGGTGACTTGATCATTTAGATAAATAAACTGATCAGATATGTAATGTGCTCAAAGGATTCATATTTTTCTTTGTTTCCAATGTCCACTGACCTTCCAGATTCTTCTTTTGGGTTTGTTCCATAAACGCTGAATATATTGAAAATAATTGTGCAAGAAATATTTAGGAACTGTTTATATGTCATCAGCATAATCCTCATAACATGATCATATGCAACATTTTCAACTGATCAAGAAAATACTGAATCTAAATCTGATATAATTATCTCTCTTAATCTCTAAGCATTTAACAGTAAAATGTAGCTAACTGACCTGATCTCAAGATATTTATTGTGGTTGATATGGTATGGAACTACTAAAAGTCAAGACATAAACAACAACGTTAACACACTTTATACTAATGCACAGTGATGGAATCAACTGAGAGATACAACTGATCAGCCAATAATATGGGTGATCCTCTAAGAGAAGTGTCAAGTGTTGACCTTGACATGAATGTTGATTTAATGTGGAATCCATTACATTTTCCATAAAGTAGTATATTTACTTATTTTAATTATCACTCCTGCTAAGTGATGGATCCACATGCAGATTCCCCACAGAGGACCTGGAAAAAAAATATCCTAGGTTAAGCAGAGAACCCTACTGCCTAATTCGAACTATCTCACCACTCTCTGAGCTGTGCATTTACACATTTTTATAATGGACATTAAGCAGGAATATAACATTTGTATTTTCCATTAGACCAATCATCCGTGACTCACTACAATGAACTTTTCTCAAGCCATTACATATGCTCTCTCTGAGCCATCTTTGTGGGTGGTTATACACTGTACACTTTTACATTACGAAAACATTGCTTCTGCTAACAGTTGAAAGATTAGAAATGTTTGTTCTGTGGCATTGCTTGGGAAACAGTCAGCATCCAGAATGCCCATCATTATTTTGTCATTCAGTTTACCTCTCCTCTACTTTCTCTCGCTGTCTCTCTCTCTCTCTCTCTCTCTCTCTCTCTCTCTCTCTCTCTCTCTCTCTCTCTCTCTCTCTCTCTCTCTCTCTCTCTCTCTATATATATATATATATACATACATATATATATATATATACAATATATATCTCGACTGTATACATTGTGTATATATGTATATATATATATATATATATATTTTCTTATGCATAAATGATATACAATATGTAATGTCGATATACAATATGATTTGTAAATATACAAAATGCATAGTCTGTGCTCCCAGCTGGGCAAAGAGATAAGGTCTAGTGATGGACGAATTTTGGGTGTTTTGCTTCTCCGAAAAATTTGCGAATTTCCCATGAAATTCGCAAAACGGTGAAAAATGTGTGAAACGCCGTTTTCGGGTACCCTCCTTCCCCCAACATATGGCACCTAAACTATACTGTGGGCACATGTGTAGGGCATTAGAACACATTTATTAAGGTTCCCTGGCCTTGTGTAGTGTAATGTGTTTGCTGCTGCATATACGGCCATTGTACTTTAACTGCATGTCGTATGCAAATTTGCCATTGCTAGCGTAACTTCAAACCACTAATCGTAACATCGATATGGCAACTTCGCAAACGATCGGTAACTTGTGCACAACTTCGGATCTTCGTGAATTTGCGCAACCCTGGCGAATCTACGCCTGGCGAAGCCAATGTTGGCGCAACTTCGGTGGTGAGTAAATTTGCCCCATAGAGTATAATAAAGAGTAAAGCAAGTACTGTGTCTATAGGAAGCTGGAATAAATATGTGGGCTGGCCCAAAAACAATGGGACCCATGGGTTTAACCTAGGGTCAGGCAGGTTTGGGCCAACATCCGCACATTCTTTGCAGGTTTCTGGTAGGTTCAGACTGAATACCTCTACCAAGCCCACTCACAACCTAACAATGCCCCACTTCTGTCTTCTGCAGCCTTTATTTTATTGTCTTGCACCTGGTGACATCAAAGATGGGTGGGTTGGGTGCAGGTATATAAATTGCTTGTTGCTAAATATGATTGCTTGTTGGGTCAGGTTGGGTGTGGGTTAGACTTTTTGTTGACCTGCACATAACTAGAAGCTGGTACAAAGTTGGTCAGGTCATGGGCTAAAAAATCCCAAGGTAGGCTTAAATCCCCAATGAAAGGCTACACCACGCTAGTTACCAATTCCCTCCCCCAAACGTTTAACATCTCCTTTACTGTGCATTGCATCCATCCGGTTGCATGTTACATTGTGAGATTACAGAATTGAAGGGTTACTTGCTTTACCCAACCTACTCAAGAACAACATCCACAGTTTTAAGTATCTCAATTCCAGTAAACATATAAACAACACACTGTATATTCAATTAAAAAATGTCACAAAATGCTCTTTATCATTATATCTTCTGGTGTTTTGTTTTCTTAATCTGAGCCAACCAAATCTATCATAAAAGTGAGCTTATTTATCTAAAAATGTGTCCACATACAGCGATGTTTATGTTTGAAATAAAGCAACATAAATCTAAAATCTGTTCTGATATAAATGGTTATGCAGCAACTACCGGGTTTTATTGAGTTATGGTCTGAACTAAACAAATAACGTCATATGGTTTTGTGTCGCATACATCCACAGTTTAACACATTCGCTGATCTGCAATAAAAGTAATTATTTCAAATTGTGTTGTGAAAGTCAGCAGATCTGGCAATCACTTCAACCTGTTTTAGAATATATTTATGTGTTAATATATATATGTTTGTGTGTATGCATTACATTTTCTCTTTTTCTTTCTGGGTTTGCCAGCACATAGTTTAACATTATTGAATGTCACAATGGGCTTTTGTAGTTCTGCATAATGAGCTGGGTGCAAGTATCCCTTTTTGGACCTAATTCAATTGTTCATTTACTGTTACAGATATAATTAAAATTAGGTCTTACCTGTTCGCCAGGTAAACGTAACACTTTCCTAATCTACTCCAAAATACTAGCTTGACACAGGAACTGTAGTGTTATACTTGGAGCATGGTATATGATTGAGACAATCGTCAACCCTACCCCTAAGGGTAATAGAAAAAAAATCATGATTGGATGGTTGACTTTGGAGTTACAATATATTCTTACACCAACAAATTAAGTTCTGCTACTAATAAACTACGATTTATTAATAAAACAAAATACCATATCTATACTTTATCTAGGCAAAGAAATAGAAAGAAGAGAAATATTCATAGCAACCTACTGCAATTGTACTCTCAAAAAGTAACACTGTAAATAAGATCCATTCGGAATTTTTTTGCCTCTTCTGGCCTTTTCTGACTTGGGTTATAGAGAGCTATTTCATGTGAATTACAGGTTTTCCATTTAAAAGCTAAGATATTATATTAATAGGACACGTCAAGTAACTGAGGCAAGATAAGGTAGAAATATTGAATATTAATCAATCAGAACTGTAATACTAAGGTAGAAGAACAAATGTAATACCAAGGTAGTGTAATTTATTACTGATAATCATGAAGTAGAAATCAAAGATAAAGAGATACTGTTGATAGATAATGTATGGTGTTTTATTTCCAAGTCTTTAGCAAATCAAATTCTTTAGCAGATTACTATACCCAGTTATTACAGAAACAAGAAACAAATGTGTGTATATTTTGCTGTCAAAATTGTAGACTATAACCTAAATAATATAGTATCTGTATTAGGAAATCTGTGGGGGTGTGGAGGGAAAAAAAATGGAAATTGTAAATGTATATAGGGGAAAATTACATTTCCTTTTGGTGTGTTTGAGACTGTTTCACTATAATGCACAAAGTGTATTATCTACACTTCATTGACTGCAGCTATACCTAATGGCTATTCTACATATTAAACATGTAGATTCATTTTGTATATTGTTCGAAACCCCCTATTGTGGTTTAACCATCACTCCAACAGACAAATGTTTCATCGCTAAAGAAGCAGAAATCTTGGCTGCTATTAAGATATTCACAGATAAAACATCTGCAGAACTTTGTAAAGAAAAAAATATCTTGTGGAGAAAAACAATAACATTAAAACAAATTATAAAAGTAATTTCACATAATATC
Source organism: Xenopus petersii (assembly GCA_038501925.1). NCBI lineage: Eukaryota > Metazoa > Chordata > Amphibia > Anura > Pipidae > Xenopus > Xenopus petersii. Next base: position 70,718,743 of record CM076675.1, on the reverse strand, counting down.
CTAAATCAAGTCCAAAGCATTATAATTTAATATCATATACGCCCGTATGATATTTAAAAGGTAAATTATAGCTAAAGCTACTACTAGATGACCCTTTCTGCCCATTACAGAACAGCAGTGAGATGGGCAGTGTTGATTCTTGAGCCATTTGACATCCAAGCCAAGTAAAACATCCAGCAAATAAAAAGATATAGTTATAAATACCAGATCCAAGTTAGACTTAAATTACCATGTGACTGAAAATATAACAACCAGTGGCTGCAAAGGTTGCAGCTAACCTAGCCTCTCATATATCACCACTCAGTTGAGTAACATAAAATAATGAAAGTGTATCAAAGAAAGTAGTGTACAATGTACTGTTGCCCTGCACTGCCGGGTGTGTGGGGTCAGAGCCTATGTCCCAATAAAGGCATTTTAAGATAACAAACCGCTGACTGGTGCCGTCAATTATTATATTTGGTTCGATGAACGGATTGAAGTTGGAAACCGTTGGACGTGAATCGCATTAAAGTAATTTGGAGGTGAGGGTGCTGACTGTGAAATTTGTGGCCCTGCACTGGTAAAACAGGTTTGCTGGGAAAAAATACACAGGTTACATAGCAGATACCAGATAAGCTTAGCAAAATACCATTGTATCCTGCACAGCTTATCTATTATGTGCCTTTCTCTTTTTTTCCAGCTTAAATGGTTGCCCACATGGCTACACAGCAGCTTATTTATATAAAATATAGTGGTATTTCTGAATCAAACACACAACTTTTACCAGTGCCACTTTTTTTAGTATTACGGCTAGCCCTCCCCTTATGATTCCAGTCAACTATTTTTCATCATCATAGGCCTAACCATCACACCTAAAACTAAATACAGTTATCCTATGGGCTAAGCTTTCCAGCTGGAGCTTCCACCTGAGTTGCAGCTAACTGCAGCCATCTTAAGAAACCTTCTACATTATCCCTGTGGATGTCCAGGTAAAATAATGATTTTCCTCACTACTTAAGTTAAAAATCTGCCATCAACTTCCCTAGTGCTGTACATTGTTCTTATGATAGCTAGTTGTGGAACTGTCCTTTTTCTATGCCTGTTCTGGTCCTCTTGCATCCTCTTTCTATCATCTCACTTTCTTTTTAATGCTGGTGCCTTATCATTAAATAGGGAGACGACTCTTTAAAGTGATACTGACACTAAAAAACTACTTTTTAAAATATGAATGTACATTAAAAGTTACCTATAGGTCATGTTGGTCGTTTTTGGCTAAGAGGTTTGTTTTTGTAAATTATTGTTAGTTGAAGTTTCTAAACCTTACTGTTTTGCCAACCTGACTGTCCCATCTCAGCCTGTCAGTTAGAGATTCTAATGCTAATGGACTCCTGTTGCCCAAATATGGTAGCCCCCTTGTATAGGAACATGGTGCATCAGACAGGTAAGTTAAAAGCATTGTGCAAATACTTTATGGCAAAGTTATAAGTAGCTTTCAAAGGCAATATTATGACAGATGTAAAAAAGAGTTTAATTTCTGGTGTCAGTATCTCTTTAAGGGGCAAATTCACTAAGCCGCGAAGCGCCGAACGCTAGCGTTAATTCGCTAGCGTTTGGCATTTTCGCTACTGCGCAAATTCACTAACGAATGCTGGCGTAATTTCGCTAGTGTTACTTTGCAACCTTACGCCAGGCGAATTTTCGCTAGCGACGAAACTACGCAAATTCACTAACTTGCGCAGTGTACTGAACGCTACCTTTTACGCTAGACTTCCTTCGCCACCTCAGACCTGGCGAAGCGCAACAGAGTAGATAGGGATTGTTTCCAAAAAAGTCAAAATTTTTTCTAAGTCCCAAAAAACGCTGGCGTGTTTTCTACATGATGGGTGATAGGCTGAAAAAGATCGAAAAATTTTTTGGGGCTCCCCTCCTTCCCCCCTACATTTCCTGACTCATGGCAACTTACCTAGACAGTGGGCACATGTGTAGGGCAAAATAAAATTTTTATTTGCAGATTTGAAGGTTTTCTTGGCATTTGTAGTGCTGATATGTGTTCCTCCATTGAAATTTGAATTTTGCGCCGTATGCAAATTCGCCTTCGCTAGCGTAACTTCGCTTTACATAGCGAATCAACGCTAGCACAACTTCGCAAACTTACGCTACCCCTGTGCGCAACTTTGGATTTTAGTGAATTTGCGGAGTGCTGGCGAAACTACGCCTGGCGAAGTGCGGCGAAGTGTGGCGAAGCACGGCGAAGTTGCGCCTGGCGCAACTTCGCATCTTAGTGAATTTGCCCCTAAATGTTTGTATGCCAATGGGTTTTTCCAGTGAGATTTACGATGTTAAAATGTCTATTGTAATTAGAAATTTGAGTGTACTGTAGTTATAACTAGTTACAGTATATATATATATATATATATATATATATATATATATATATATATATATATATATATATATATATATCTTCAAAAATCCCAAATCCACCTATGGTGGGATTTAAGAGGGGCACCAATTTGAAGGATATATTAGTTAAAAATGATCCCTTGAAATGCTATCAAAACACAACTAATAATTGCCTTAGTAACATCAAATTGGGTTGTTTCCGGTGTCCTAATTGCACCTCTTGCCATTATATGACCCTGGGTTTTAGCTTTAGACATCCCCATACAGGTAAAAGATTTGCTATAAGACATAATATTACTTGCTCCACAACACACTGTATAATAAAGTGACGTTTTTATTTTGGTAACCCCACTATGGGTTAAAGGCATCCTTTGATTTTCTCCAAAAATAAGAAAAGTTCCAAGGCTGAAGGCTTCAGCTTTGGTAACCTTTGTAAAATCATAAATTCGCTGCCAAATCATACATGGAGAAAAATTTTGCTCATGCTTAGCAATTATAACACCAAATAGATGATTATAATTAGGGACACACCCAACCCTGCTTTTCATGGTATGGCTGAATCCCCAAATCCAGAGGTATGGATCTGGTGAATACTGAACCGAATCTAAAGCTGGAAAAGCAGGTGCACCAGTGGATATACAGATTTTTTTTTCAGTGATTTAGGGTTTCAGGACTGGTTCGCCAGGCTCTTGTGTTTGTGTTCATAGTTATATAGTTGGTCCACACATTAAAAAAACAATTTATAAGATATAATAACACGTCGTCAGCATGAAATAGGTTATTCTGTCGCACCAAACTTTACAGTGTATGGCCACTGCCATAGACAGCTTTAGGGTCAAATTTTAGCAAGATGTCCAAAAGGACATCTTTTGTCAAAAATTAGTTCCTCCATATTAAAGGGAAAATGTAAAAGCCAATGTGGATGTATAAGAATAAAGATAAAATCTAATAGCCTTTGTGTAAGTTTAATAAGTAGTGCTTGACATAAATAGTGTCTGATACATGGAAAGGCTTCCCGGCAGAAATGATTAATTCATGTTTTATAGAGAAAAGCTTTTCAGAGGTTCTTTTGATGAGTATACAGACTTCTAACTGAGCATGAAATATGAGCAATGATTCTGTGGGTATAAACTATACAGAAACATCGGCCAACTGAACGGACCATTTAGCTTTTACTTGCTGTCCATCACGTTCTAAGTGTGACATATTAAACCAAAGCTGTTTTGAATGCAGAAGGTTGAATTCTTCGTCTAAATGGATATTGTATTGTTTCCATGGGGATATCCATTGTGTGGAAGGACTTTAATACAGGCATACAGTTAAGTTGGATAATTCCATCATTAATAATGATGGGCGAATCTGACCTGTTTCGATTTACGAAACCGCGACAAAGTAGCATATGCATTGGAGTCAAGGGACGACAATTTTTTTTTGATACGCAAAGAATATACAATATAAAGTTATGGTAAATATACCTGCACTCCTATTTTAAGTTATCTCCAATATGCAGAAATGTTTTTTTGCTTATCTTTCCATTTTTTTATTGCACCAGGGAAGCTGGTTTCTATATTGTTTGGTGTGCACCTCTGTGCATATATATTGGCATTGGGTCTCATATGCAGCATGCAGAGGACAGTGTTGTCCTCTGGTATCCCAGTGGTATCCCACTGGGATACCAGGAAAACTCCTGATGGGCCCAGATATCAGTGGGCCCTCTTGCTTCTAATCATTTAACCATTAATCCTTTTCATGCTCATTTCCTATTTCTTTATGGAAAAATGGAAAAATATAGTAAGTATATATATAAAAGACTAGGAGAATAAAGAGGTTATAGTTTGGAAAGTGGGCCCATGGTCTAAGGTTTTCTGGTGGGCCACGGTCTAAGGCTTTCTGGGGGGCCCCTGGCATCCTGACAATATCTGACAATGGCAGAGGTCCTTAGATTTCCAGTTAAAGCTACTTCCTTACTATAGAACACCATGCTGATAAAAAACATGCACATTATACAGTAAATGCTATTTATTTTGTTATTTTGGTATCAACATGCTTTTATGCTGGGTTAGTTAACCTATTTAATTATAAGGCATGCTCTTATGATTATTGTATGGGCGAAGCTGAATCAGGCAGAAATAAAGAATCACATTGTAAGGAAAGCCCTGGAGCTATAGATGCAGGGGCTGAATGAAAATGGATCTGAATGACCAGCAGCCAGATAACACTAGTTTATGTATAAAGATTGGCAGAATCAGGAACGAAGGAATGAAATAAGGTAGGAGATGGCTCGGATGAGGACAGAGAAAAAGAGGGATGTGATGTCAGGGGAAGAAGCAGTTCACTTCCTTATCTTCTGAGCAGGTAGAAACATCCCACCCTCCCCCATCTTTTTTGCATATTTTGTGAAATGTCAGGTGTTTTTATTTTTTATGCTCTCTTATTAATAACAAAAGGTGTATGTTTTACTGCATGCACTGTTATATTGTGGTTTAGGTACTGCTACAGTATACAGTATAAACGTTAGAGTTTGCATGATATTATTCATTTTAAATGAATGTCAAATGTTTGACCCAGGGAATGTTTCCTATTGCCATTGGGGTCCGGAACTTTTTCCCTCTGGAAGCATAAGTGGCACAGGCTTCAGGCTGGCTTTTTTGCCTTCCTCTGGATCAAAACAGTGGACTGGATATATGATAATACATTTCAAGTTTTTATTTGTCACAGCAGCGGTAGGACCTTGCCAGAGTACTGCACGTTTAGAAGAGGGAGAAATGAGGTTCTCTCCTGTGACTGCACAGTGGGTTGATTGATACAGACACTACTACTGCTTGTGCTAGGTGACAGCCTGCTTTAGGGTTGCCACCTGTCCTTTTGTGACCCAGACAGCCCTTTTTTTGAAGGGCTGCCCGGGTCAAAACTGCCTGCCCAGTTTTTCAAATTCAAATTGACATGGTGATTGGCCAGTCACAAATTGCCAAGTCATAGCTCCACCCCTGACATCACAGACCCACCCCATCATGTTGTGGCTACGGCCCCTTGCCCCTTGCCCCGGACCTAGCCTGCTTAGATTTCCTATTATCGAGGGCCGCAGGCAGGGCTGCTGAACTTCTCTCATGGTCGGAGATGCTGGTAGTAGAGTTTGGGACCATCCTCTCTGTAGGAAGAGGCAGCTTAATACTCAGTGGTGGATATAATGACATAGTGCTGATCTCAAGTCTACACTGAGGAACGTCAGAGCATAGTAGCGATTTCTTATGGAATTCTGGAGTTGAATATTGCTATGGGGTGAAGCTGATGGCATGGTCCTATTTATCTGAAAAATATGAACAAATGCTGTGGCCATTTTACACCATTTCTGGTTCCTGGTGTTCATCAAGGTATGTATCAATGGGGTTCCGTGGGATAGCTGAAAGAGAAGGGTCAACTGAGGCATCCCCTTTACATAACAATTCTGTGTTTTGGAATATTCTGCATTATGGGCATTTCGGATCCTAAATCCCATATCTGTTCAAGCACATGCATACATATATGGTTTGGTGATCTGTGATATATCATGACGTACAAAACACGTGTTTTGGGAATGTAAAATTCAGTTGAGTGACATCTCTACTTTTCTTTTAGATTTATGAAAATGTAGAAAACTACACTAAGACTACACAAAGAAATATCTTTACAACAATACGAAATCACCTCTGTCAAAATTTCTGTTGTCATCATGATGATATGTGATGGGTTTGAAAAAAGTTGCTAATTATTAGAGTACGATGTGAATAGATCAAGACTGGGCACAGACAACCACTTGAGAAATCCTGGTGTGCCACAATAGGAAATGTGTCCTGCCCATCTCTCCTCCCAGAAACATTGCAGGGGTTAACAGCACGATGGCTGATGACACAGGGGGCTGGCGCGACAGGGACTTTTGAGGGGGGACAAGGGTGGCAGATGTGGGCCTCTCCCAAGCCTGTCACTGAGGAATGATTAATGAGCAGCGGCCCCAGCTGAGAGTAACCTTTGGAGAGCTGAGCAGGACATCTGCAGAACTGTCAAAGCTCCTGACAAGGACATCGCTGAACAACCAATTATTTTGCCATCACTAAGGTGGGCTGTCAGTTTAATCCCAACCATTCACTTAGGCAAGGACAAGGGAAATTTCTCCTTTACATGTTTGCGACAATGGCATCTTAACCCCTTCTGTGGCCAGAGAGGGTCCTGTACCATGCAGGGCAGCATGCAGCAGTTCTCACTCGACATAAAGTATAAACTCATCCATTATTTTTCATAGACACCTTGCTTGCTGACCAGAGCCTTCTTGAACCTGAATGGCCCAAGTTAAGAAATTGCCCCTTAGACAGACTTATTTTCAACCTTTCAGGGTTACACGCTGTAGCTGAATATATTAAAAATATTTATCTCTTGGTGGATTTGCACTGTAAATTCTACCAAGTAACAATGACTAAAATAGCTTTGGTATCTATGTGCTACTGTATAACACATGATGCATTGTTTTGCTATTATTATCTGTAGATACTACTAAATTGTTATACCCTTATAGCCCATAAAGCTACCATTTTGGGCACCTGTTGCAGAGTCTCATAAAATGGTACCGTCTACCAGCCACATGCGTACAGTAATCATGATGGTCAGCAGTAAGAGATATCATTCAGCTGAAGCTTTGCAGCTGCCCTGAACCTAGACATCCAGGTCACACCAGGGAAATTTCAGAGGCCAACTGAATTAAATTGTTACCAGGGCCTTGGAGGCTAGAAATGTAAACTTATGCCATGCTTTACCAATGAGACCAGCTGCAGTTTAAGTGATCCTGGCTATTAGCATTATTGCTTATAAGAAAGAGTTCTTACCATATTCACTGTATGCTTTTACTACTTAATAGGAGTAAAGAGAACTATTTCCCAGACATAGTAGAGGCAAACAGAGGTGAAGATGGAGTTGTGAATATTGTCTTGGTTCTTTTTCAATGTATCCAGGGCCGGATTTTGTCCTAGGGTGCCCCAAGGCCACAGGGTCCTAGTGCCTGCTTTGAACATGCCCCCCCACGAGCGAGCAAGCTCATGCGCCAGAGCACTGGGAATTACACGTACAGGAGTCAGACGTTACAAGCCCCAAGTACTCCTTAGAATGCTGCTGTTGGCATGCTGTCTCTAAAATCTGGCTGCCCTACGCTCGGGCCTTTGTGGCCTCGCACAGATCCAGGTCTAAATGAATCAAAAACACTTTACCACACCCTCAGGCCCAGATCTTCTAAAAATTCTGGGGCCCATTTCCGTTTCCCTGGGGATAGTTTATCACTTACAAAAGGGCCCACCTATCAGATAATAGTACACTCCAAAATATAGTATAACTATAGAGGACCATTTACTTACTGTAAAAAAAGAATGAAAAATAGGGTCCATGTCTTTGACATTCCCAAAACCACAGGTGGCATTGCATGACAACAGTATGTGCTTGTTCTCACTAAACACCTATGATGGCCATAGGGGATGTCATCATAGTTCACATGTAACAGTTTTAATTGCACTTAAATCTGATTACAAATCTTTTTAAAATATTTATATACTTCTAATTACATTTTATTGTGCAAAGATACATGTCACAACCTGTCTTCCCATTTCATAAGTATTTGTCTCATTCATTATTATGTAATAAATGTCACAAATATTGCTGGTGGGAATATGGACACAACTGCTAAACAACTTGTTTGTTTAATTTTATTGTGATACAGGTATGCATCCCTTATCCTGAAACACAATATCCAGAAAGCTGATTCATGGGAGGGCCACCTCCCAAAGAGCCCATTTTAAGCAAATAACTTCTAAAAATTATTTCCTTTTAATCTGTAACAATAAAACCTTGTACTTGATCCTTACTAAACTGCATGAATCCATATTGGTGGTGAAACACTCCTAATCTGGATTGAACTGGGCCAGTGGGAAACAGTGGGGAAAACTTAGTGGACCCTGCTGACCCCGACCCACAGAGTGTCGTAAACCCTGTGTGCTGCACCTATACTGTACCTGTCCCCTGCCCGACCATGGCCACAACAAGTTAAAAATAAGATGTGCGGGGGTTGTGGACTCCAGGTCCTACACTGATTCTATCGGGCTTAATTAATATGCTTTTTTAGAAAGTAGACTTAAGATATGGTGATTCAATTTACAGAAATATCCCTGGACAACCCCTGGCCCTATACCTGTACTTATCAATTTGGAATGTATATTAATTTGTGAATGATGGGGCTGGGGGTAAATATTTGCAATCTTTTCTTGCTGCTGCATTTTGTTTTACTATAGCATTCACTAGGGTTGATATATAGTGAATAAAGTACCCTTATTATAAAATATAAGGATATTATAAGTCACAGAGGAGTTCCATGACCATATAAAAACACAACGCCAAGGCCAAGTGCTTTTATACAGGTCAGGGAACTCCAAGGTTACTTCTAATATCCTCATATTTTCCAACAAGGGGTACTTTATTTATTATAAGACAGTTTTAGCGAGTCATGAGACAAATTACATCACTACTCACCATTAATAACTGATGACATCACTAGTCACCATTTATAAGGATATAATTTACAGGATATTCATGGCTTTTGTGTATTTGCAGTGCTTGAAACCTGTACGCTGTCCTGAATAAGGCATACTCTGCAAGGATAAGAGGAAATACTAGCGGCTGCTTAAGATATATATATATATATATATATATATATATATATATATATATATATAGTCCACAGGATAGCCAGCACTCTCGAAAATATGTTATAACTTGCCTGGGTGCAGTATCAAAAATTTACGATATGTAGTCAGCAAGTAAGATCCGCACTCTCTGGTCTTATGTAGAAAGTAAAAAGTTTTATTGTTACATACGAGACCGAGTCTCGTATGTAACAATAAAACTTTTTACTTTCTACATAAGACCTGAGAGTTCGTATATATATATATATATATATATATATATATATATATATATATATATATATATATACTGTATCTAAAAAGATATACAGGCCTTTCTATTCCTGTTACCTTTCTTCTCTATAATATTGGCTTCAAGTATCATTTTTACGTTGGGGTAACAATTGTGGGTAACTAGCAATTATATTTTTTTGTATTTTTACATTTGGTAGTTTAGATAGGAACCCACTGGATTTGGTCACCATAAGCCAAAGAGAGCTCCGACATGTGACCTGGACTACTGGAATGGATTATCTGGCTCACCTGTTCCTTAAAGTACACTATAGCTTCCAGGAACAGAAAGCAAAATCATTTAAACAGAGCATCCATTCTTTGTTTAGTCACATCTCCCTTGCAGCTTACATCTCACACTATGGACAAATTAAAGGACAAACACTTAAATATTTCCTTGGTCCATCTACCACTATAGTGAAAATATCCACCAATTGTAAAATATAAGGATAATACAAGTCAGAGAAGCGTTCCATTTCCATGTAAAGGCATAAAGTTAAATGCCAAGTGCTTTTATACAGGTTATTTATACAGGTTATTGAACATCATATTGAACATATCCTCATGTTTTACAACAGGAGGTACAAGAAATACAACATACATTTTCTTTGCCATGCCAAGCAGGTTACATTACTAAACACTTATTTTAACCAATGACATCACTAAGAATCATTTATCATGATAATATTTGCAGGATATTCAAGGCTCTTGTGAACTATACAGTATACAATAAAACTAATACAGAGTGGATAGTATCTAGTGCATTACTAAGCATTAGGTAGAATTTATGACTTCAGTAAGCACCATTTATAGGAATTTATTTTATATCTTATTTATGCTTTTGTTGTCTTATGTGTATGTGTGTGTTTTAGAGCACCTTCTGTTTGTGTCCAAACTTTAAACTTTCAGAAAAAAATGCTAGTATTAGACTTTACTGTTCTTTTAAAAAAATATTCCATTAGACTAATAATCAGCCTTTCAGAAGCTGGTGCAATGTGACTGTTATTCTCATCTTAAGCAGCCTGTAGTATTTCCTCCGTACAGGTTTCAAGCACTGCAAAATCAGCGATGCATAATCACAAACTGTGCTTTTCACTTTGATACATTAATTTGACTTCTGTCAAATGAATGATTAATATTTTGTTTTTTAATGTAAATCCTTGCGAATAATTTTTCATTCAAATCACTCTGATTGTACTGTAAATAAAATCAGTTGCTTGGTTTTTGAGGAGTGCAGTGTGTGTAATTCCCTCTTTCATTATAAACTAATCTACTTAATAGTACTATCGTTCCATTTTTAGATCTCACAGGCTGATTCACTGTCAGCACCTGTTAACTTAAAGAGACAAGCTTCTTTTGCCATCAAAGCCATTTTAAATATATTACACTTTTTCAATTAGAACTATATATGTCAGTGGTTATTTATAGGTCATATAAATCAGAAGGATTTGTCATTTTATGTTAGTACATGAAATAAAGAGCAAAACTTTACTGTAAATCATGGAAATATATAATAATTCAATTACCCTATTGAGTGCCATTTTGAGAAGCTGTCAGTTGTCAATCACTGACATGTTATTGAGTAAAAATAGCATGCAAAGGGCTATTTGAAGACTTGGCAATGCTGTCAATGGGATGTAATCCATAATAATACCTATTTTTATTTTTGCTATTGCTTCTGCTACTTCAGTGCTTAGTTATTGCTATTAATCCTAATAAATGGGTACGCAATGGCACTTTTCAGAACTTTACTAGTTCACCTGTAATTATAGTATTGTAATGGCTAGAGGGCTGAAAGTCAACAAGCCTTGCTCTAAGCAATTATTTTTGTATTAGTATAATGTATTTATAAGACAACCATCTATACATCATTGTTGTACACCACAAATACAAAAAAATCAAGAAAGGGTATCTGGAACACATGATTCTTCCTGAGAGCAAAACATGTAATGTGCCATAATCTTTATAGATACAAACATCACAAGATGGAAAGGTCTTCATCCCAGGAATTTTTCATACCAAGACAGACTTGACAAGCAAATACATTTGGAGAAAAGGAAGTGGGTGTACAAATTCACAGTGAAAGTACCTCCTTTAGTCTGAAGGGGTTACTATTATTATGGTTTGTACCTTTGGAGGCATTAATGTCCTGTTGTAGACACTGATGATCTGTCTGACCAGTTTAGTTACAAAATTATTTTCTGATGACAGATACATTGTTTGCCCCCCCAATGGGCTATGCACTACATGTGGATGGATTTCTGGTGTCTGGGTCTGGGTCAAATCATGCAAAAAATGTCTGACAGACTGACCTGCCTTTACAACTCAACATCATGAGGCAAATAAAGAGGACATAGTTGGAGGACTATGGGGAAGTGACTTTGGAAGACTGAGGTATTAGAATTTTCAAAGCTCAAATGTGCAATGATGGTCTTTACAAACATAGTGGAGGAAAAATGCTTGCTGCATACATACCTGTATCAGGTATTGCAGCCCCATGAAAATCAAGACACTATATTTAGCTTTGACTGTGAAAAATGTAGGTTGGTTGTGGTGAGGTTAGTATAGAAAGATCTATAAGGTTATAGAGTATTAGGAACCAATTTTGGGGGCAAGGATCTTTATTTACAAAGACCTTTGGTACATCTAATATACATAGTACAATACAAGCTCTGTATATGTATGTTACAGGTATAGGATTATATGTGAATTAGGAATTAGGATCATTATTCACTAAACTGAAAAAATACTAATATATTTGCCATATGTATTTTATGAAACTCAGGTAGGTGTAGGTGCAGTTACACAAAGTAGTTGCTGCATGTTGTCTATTCATTAAATATACTTGGTCAATATTTCTGAATAAGACCATACCTTAAGTCTGCTAAAAATGATTTAACCCTTTTACTGATGGCTAATTTGGTCGATTTGGTACTTTTATTGCCAGACCATTTTTGAACATTTTGCTCTCTTTCAATTTAGGGGCCTTTCCTGGGGGGAAAGTTTACTCTTGAAAACAATATATCGGGGGTTTTTTTTCAGGACAACCTAAGCTTTCAAACTATACCAGAATTCTGGTGTAATTCCACTTCTGTAAAAATATATATGGAGGAATGTAATAAAAGTCACAGAGCAAAACAATTTGCACAAATAAGAATAAAAAATAGCATTTCGCAATGTAATATTCTTCCTTAAACTGTTATTGCATTGCCAGCTTTAATTATGCATTGCCCACTTTTAGGAAGTCCTTGAAGGTGTCGTAATCTTTTGTAGCAAACAACTTTTTCAGTAAGAAGTTTTATTACAGTCACTGCACACTAGTGCAAACTCTAAAATTCGCAAACCTTCTTCCGCTGTCGGAAGAGGTCTCTAAACAATCTCAGGTTGGCATACGCTACAGTATATTGAATTTGCACAAAGGAAAATTTGTTTGCACAGAGGCATAACTTTCGCATTACGAATATTTTTTCCGTTACTGACTTTTATAACATTCCCCCAATAGGCTTCTAAATGTCTAGAAAAATAATCATATTTCACATAATAATAACACATATTTCAGAAACATAATTTATTTTATGCACAAGAATTTCTTAGGTCAAAATCTCACAAAAGTACGCTACCAAATTTCCAAAGCACTGCCCCACAAAACTGCATACTTCTGATTTCAAGGCCAAACATTCAACTAACAGTAAGTTTACCCAAGAAAACTACACATTACTGGAAAGAACATATTCTGTTGAATCCAAAATGGGTAAATACAGGTAAATTCTGTGAATTGTTGGAAAAATGACCTCAAAGCTTTCAGTCTACAGCATCATATTTCCAAAATAGCATTAGGTAACCAGAAAAAAACATCCTTTGAATGTCTGGGGTCCGCTGAATAGTCTGATTCCTGAAATGCATAGGTTTACCTAAGTATATTAGCATATAGGGGCCTAAAATGAAGACACACCATACAAGCTATTAGTTCTGTAATTCCACTTACTGCAAAATCAACACATTTGCAGCATGAGGGCAAAGGTACAAGTCAATTTTCCACAGAAAACTACATATTTTTAGAAAGTACACATTCCCCCAAATTCGAATTGGGTATGCATGTCTTTCTACGCTAAAGCACCAAGCTGCAAACCTAAAGTACAAAAGAGTGCACCGCTGAGAATCATATGTTTTTGGAGTAGAAGTTTGAAGTACACACTCCTCTGAATCCAAATCGAGTACACGTCTGTTTACTCCAAAGTACAAAGCTTGAAGCTTTCCTTTTTTGGTAACATTTCCCAAATTCATCTCAAAGCTTCCAATTTGCAGTATCTTATCTCCGTCGTATCATTAGGCACCAAGTCAAAACACCCTAAAAATTAACGCGAAGGGTCCACTGAACAGCTTAATGCCCAATGTGTTTTGGTTTACTTAAGTATATAAGGGTCCCTGTCACGGCCGGCACCCGATACCAGAACAAATGCCAAGCACCCTGCTCTCGGCTCGGCTTCACCAGTAGTGTGACCACCGTTGGGCTTCGGGAGGAGCCCTCAGCTTACTTGGGTGCCATCTGGACTTTACGAGGGGTGCAAGGCGAGATGTTCTGGCTGGCGAAGGGGCACGGCTGTTAGCAAAGTCTTTTTGGGCCGAAGGTCACTGTACAAAAGGATTAGGCAGAAGGATGGTCAGACAGGCTGGGTCGAGGCAGGCGGATATCAGAATCGTCAGGCAGGCAAGGGTCAAACCGGGTTGTCAATAAAGGGGTTAAGCAGGAGAGTTGTCGTAGGCAGGCTAAGGTCAGGATACAGAGTTCAGAGTAGTCAGGATACAGGCAGGGTCAAACACAGGTTATCAGACAGACAAGATTCAAATCAGATGCACTAGGCTCAGGAAACCACGAGAAACAAGTTCTATCACGGGCAAGGAACAGTACACTGAATGAGCCTTAAATAGTATTCAAAATTCACCCCAAAACCTGCGCAAAAACGCCAGCGCGCCTGCGCCTTTAAGAGGGACGCAGGTGCGCGCCCTAATAACAAAGATGGTGCCTAGGAGACACGCGGAGGGCGTTCCCATCGGTGGAGCGGCGGCCGACCCCGCCGTGCAGGTAATTTCATTACATTACCCCCCCTTCCAGGGGGGGGCCACCGGACTCCCAGGCTTCCCGGGAAACTTTTGTTGGACTTGCTTCCTGAGTTTGTCAACCTTGATGTCCTCTACTGAGACCCAAGAGTTCTCTTCAGGGCCATAGCCCTTCCACTTAATAAGGTATTGTAGCTTACCTCGTACGAGGCGGGAATCGAGGAACTCTTGGATCTCAAACTCAGGCTGACCTTCAACCAACACTGGGGGAGGAACAGACAAAGAACGAATATCAGAGGCAGGTTTCAGGAGGGATACATGAAATGAATTGGAAATCTTAAAATTAACAGGTAATTGAAGGCGAACTGAAGATGGGTTAATGATTTCGGAAATGGGATATGGACCAATAAACCTGGGTCCTTGTTTGAGAGAGGGCACCTTTAACTTGATATTCTTGGTAGACAACCAGACCTGATCCCCCACTTTATACTGGGGTGCCTCTCTACGTGATCTGTCAGCAGCTTTTTTTTGAGCAACAGTAGCTGCTGACAGAGATTCATGCACTTGAGACCAAACCTTAGAGAATTGTTCGACAGAAGAATTGGCAGAAGGTACAGGGGAACCAGACCCAGAAAAAGAAAAAGCTTTGGGATGCAACCCATTTACAGTAAAGAAAGGGGACTCCCCAGAGGAAGAATGGGTAGCATTATTGTATGCAAATTCTGCCCAGGGTAACAGTTCCGCCCACGTGGACTGGTTGTCAGACACATAACACCTGAGGGACTGGTTTACCCTCTCAGTTTGACCATTTGTTTGGGGGTGATAAGCAGAGGAAAATGATAACTCAATCCCAACCAAAGAACAGAAGGCACGCCAAAACTTCGAAACAAATTGAACCCCCCTGTCAGAAACAATATTTTCAGGAAAACCATAAAACTTAAAAATGTGGGTAACAAATAGGTCAGCCAAAGTCTTAGCAGAAGGGAGGTGTGGAAGGGGAACAAAATGGCTCATCTTGCTAAACCTATCCACTACCACCCAGATCACCGTTTTCCCCTGAGAAGGGGGTAAATCAACAATGAAGTCCATTGACAAATGGGACCAAGGTTTTACTGGAATGGGTAAGGGGATTAACAGACCCTGGGAAGAATTTCGAGAAGACTTTGATCTTTGGCAGACTGGGCAGGAATTAACGAAGGCTTTAGCATCCAGTTTGAATGATGGCCACCAAACATGACGGGATAACAGGGACACCGTCTTAGAAATGCCTGGATGCCCTGCCATTTTAGAATCATGCACCTCCCTCAATACTTGCTCCCTTAACTCCTGTGGTACAAACCATCTCCCTGAAGGGGTATCTGCAGGAGCAGATGTCTGAAGAGGGAGCAACAAAGAAGAAAGGTCAGATTCAAGGGTTGCTATGATCATTTCTCTGGGAAAAATGGGAGTATACTCACTTGAGTCAGAAGAGATGGATTCAAAACTCCTAGAAAGTCAAAGAAAAATGAAACCTTGTGAAAAATAGAGCCCACCTAGCCTGCCTTGGATTAAGGCGTTTAGCAGACTCTATATATAAAAGATTTTTGTGGTCAGTATAGACCGTCACCAGATGTTTTGCACCCTCCAGGAGATGCCGCCATTCCTCAAAGGCCCATTTGACTGCCAACAATTCCCTGTTACCTATATCATAATTCACCTCTGCGGGTGAAAACTTCCTGGAGAAGAAAGCACAGGGATGTAACTTGTTGGTAGTCGGGTGCCTTTGAGAAAGGACTGCCCCAGCTCCCACCTCAGAGGCGTCAACCTCCACAATAAAAGGAAGCGCAGTGTCGGGGTGACGAAGGATTGGGGCAGAACTGAATTCATTTTTGAGGAATTCAAACGCTTGAATGGCCTCAGGGGGCCACATGCTGGGGTCAGCGCCCTTTTTAATCAGATTAGTGATGGGGGCCACAATGAGGGAAAAAATTTTGATAAATTGACGGTAATAATTAGCAAAACCAAGAAACCTTTGGGTTGCACGTAACAAAAGGGGTTGGGTCCAATGCCTGGATCCAATTCTAGACCCTTGCTGGAAATGTTAAACCCCAAAAACTGAACAGAAGAAACCCCAAAAGTACATTTTTCTAGTTTTGCATAAAGATTATTTCCCCTTAGCCTTCGTAAGACTTCACAAACATGATTTTGTTGTTCCTTCATGTTAGAGGAGAAAATCAGAATATCGTCTAGGTAGACCACTACGAAGATCCCCAGCAGGTCCCGGAAGATGTCATTAACAAACTCCTGAAACACTGCGGGGGCATTACAGAGGCCAAAAGGCATAACGAGATACTCGTAGTGGCCATCCCTGGTGTTAAATGCAGTCTTCCACTCATCACCCTCCCTAATACGGATCAGGTTATAAGCCCCCCTAAGATCAAGCTTGGAAAAGATCTAAGCATCTTTGACCTGATCAAAGAGTTCAGAAATTAAAGGGAGAGGGTAGCGTTTTTTTATGGTGATCTTATTGAGCCCCCTATAATCAATACAGGGGCGAAGACCACCATCTTTTTTCCCAAAAAAAAGAAGCTCGCCCCCGCAGGGGAACTAGAAGGTCTGATGAAACCCCTTTCTAGATTTTCTTTTATATACTCTTTCATTGCCTGGGCTTCGTGCAATGAAAGAGGATAGGTTCTACCACGAGGAGGAGTTGACCCAGGGACCAGATCTATTGGGCAGTCATACTGCCGGTGTGGGGGTAAGGTTTCTGCTGCCTTTTTAGAAAAGACATCAGCGAATTCTGCATATGCAGCAGGTAACCCTTCAAGCGATGTAGTTGCTACTACAGAGGGAAAACATACTCCACCACACATAGTACCCCACTGAACCACCTCCTTCGAGACCCAGTCAATCAGAGGGTTATGCCTCTGGAGCCATGGTAACCCCAAAATAAGAGGAGAGAAGCACCCTCTATGAGGTAAAAAGCTATCTCCTCACAATGCAAATTATTAATACACATGGAAAGAGTTACCGTCTCCTTAGAAATTACACCTGACCCTAAGGGTCTTCTGTCCACTGCCATTATTCTCATGGGGGCATTTAGAGGAACTACAGGGATATAGAATTTAGCTGCAAAAGCAGTATCCAGAAAATTACCCTCCGCCCCTGAGTCCACAAATGCCGACACCTTGACAGAACCTGTAGGCCAGGTTAGCTTAACTGGTAACAAAACCTTAGAGGGAGATTGGGGAGAGGAAACTCCTGCACCCAAATGGAGCTCCCCTTCTCCATTTAGGTTAGGGAGTCTCCCTTTCCTCCTTGGACATAGGTTCAAGAAATTACCCTTTTCCCCACAATAAATACATAAACCTTGGGAACGCCTGCGTGCCTTTTCCTCTGGAGTTAGATGAAAAATGCCTAACTGTATAGGTTCCTCCTGAGGCAGAGGCACAGAGGGGTTTGAAAACTTAACATTGGTCACCATATTAGACTTGACATTAGTAACCGCAGAATAAGTAGAAACACCCCTCTCACCCCTTCTCTCCCTTTGTCTCCAATCTACCTGGATGGCGAGAGACATAAGGTCATCCAGGTTGGAAGATAGGGGGTAATTAACAAGACTGTCCTTGACAGGATCAGCTAACCCCAAATGGAACTGACTCCGTAGAGCCATATCGTTCCACCCAGTTTCTACTGCCCACCGGCGGAACTCGGTGCAATACACCTCCACATCCCTGCTCCCCTGGCGCAACTTACGAATCGCGGAATCGGCAGAAGATGCGCGATCCGGGTCATCGTAAAGAATTGCCATGCTGTTAAAAAATGACTCAAGGGAATAGCGTGCAGGGTCAGAAATAGGCAGCCTTAGGGCACCAATTTGGGGGTCGCCCAAAAGCAGGGTCATAACAAACCTTACTTTCTCCTCACCAGAAGAAAATGAGTGAGGGAAGAAACCAAGGTACAGTTTGCATGCCTCCTTAAACACAAAAGATTTGGTGCGATCCCCACTAAACTTTTCAGGGAACACAATTTTGGGTTCATGGGGCCTGATAGTATTACCCCACATAGCAGATGAACCCACAGGAGGAACAGGAACAGGCAGCTGCTGCAAAACTTGCGGATTCTCCAGCTGATGGGTTAGGCTGTGAAAACCCTGTAGGAGATTGTTCTGCTCCTGCTCTTGGTCCTCCAAGCGCTGTAGCAAGGTGGTAAGAAGTGCTTCTGTGGTAATTGGAAGAGCTGAAGAAGGAGGAGCAGCAGCATTGTGACTTTCGCCCTCCATGACCCGTGATAATGTCAAGGCCGGCACCCGATACCAGAACAAATGCCAAGCACCCTGGTCTCGGCTCGGCTTCACCAGTAGTGTGACCACCGTTGGGCTTCGGGAGCTTTGTGTTAGGGCTAAACTCCATGGAGTGATGTGGTGCAATGTGTCGCGCTGTGAGGAAACGCAGGCGACCAGACGCTGGCGTTGAATATAATATAAGTGATAGAAACATCGCAGCTACAAACTACACACAACACCACTGTCAGATGAAGACGAAGCATGCAGCGTTTACATCCGACAGTCATGTCAGATGCATGTGTTTGTAGCTGCAATGTTTCTATCACATTATATTCAGCGTTGCACATTGAATCACACTACATCGCTCCATGGAGCTCAGCCCTTAGTTCAGGTAAAGCAGCCAGACAAGCACAGTAACTTCTGGTACATTTATTACAACATGGCAGGTAGGTATGACCTGCTTCATGCTCTCAGCTTAGACAGGAAGAGGGTAACAGGAATATGAATCATAAGACAATGGCAAAACAGCATGAATGCCCTTAACCAAAATGCCCACACAAGCCGGTTACTACAATAAGAATAGCCACTGAAAATTATAATATTTCTGTTTTGCATTATTATCAAGTTTTGAGCCACAACATCAATACAGCTTTATATTTGTAAGACCTTCCAATTAGGAAGCTATAGTGTTCAACAGTAGCCCTTTTCAGAAATGTTATCTCTTTGTTCATGTTTATTGCTGTAACAGGTTTTCGTACTAATTTAGACCAAAAGGGTTAATGTCTGGCTATAGAAATAGAGCATGTGTTACATTGGTTCGGCCTTCGCTAAATAGAAGAAATTAAGGTATGGTTACAACTCCTATATGCATGAAAAACAAAATACAAGGTTGCCATAAGGTTCTTGCAATAAAAATAGAACAGTTTATTTGTCCAAGAAATGGTCCACAGGTTTAGTGCTTACAATCCACATTGTCCCCAGCAGACTATCACAACATGACTACAACATGTCCCTCAGAGACAGTCCAGTGGAACTCCCCAAGGCGATAGCATAACAACTGGATAGATACACCATCAGGATCTCAGCACTGTGACCTGGATCCTCACATAGGGGATCAGGGAATGCACTAGCCCTAATTCCCTATTAGGCTGTGTACCTTTACTACAGGCCAGTCTTTTGTGGGTGGAGCTACCTTCTTGCTATCTGTCCTAGTTGGAGCCAATCTGCTCTTGCTACTTAACCTACAGACTCTCCTAGAGAGGCCTATACAAGTTAGTATCCTATCTTTAGCTGGCCTCATTCACGTGGTCCCTGCAACCCAACTTTACTTTCTAGAGGTACTGGTCCCTCTAGGGCAGCAAGGCTTTACTGGGCCTTGGTGTACCCAGGCTCCCTGTATACATCCAGCTGGGTCAGACACCAGAAGCCAAAGAGGAAGATCAACCCCTTCTCACTCACTATACCACAGTGTGACAGGAATTGGAGTCACAACACCTCTTGGCCAATAATACAGCTATGCAAATAACAACTAGCTACATGGGAATCTGCCCAGCAACTAGGGAGATCAGGAAGTGTAGGGATTTAAAGCCATAGGGGCACATTAATACTATGGGTCACTAAATTGCTATGCAGCACATGGAAAATTAAAGGGTGCCCCCTATAACAGGCCAGATAGTATCCTATGCATTAGGGATGATGTAGCCATGTGGAGCATAAGTTTAGTAATGTGACTGACAGTATTGCTTCACAGAATGGATATTGTTTTATTAATTTAAAAAGAGAAAAGAAAAGTAAAACCCCGTATGTCTGTGTATTCTAGAATCACGTAAAAGAGTTTACACTGCTGCCAATAATTAACTAAAAAACTCGAAAGTGCCTGTGCTTTTCTATATGAGGATCACCAAAGTTTTGTGAAACTGAGTTTTTATTTTGTTGATAGAATGAAACATGTGCTATAAAATCGTTCTTACTGTCACAAAGATTTTGTCATTAAAATCTAGCTTGGCATGCACTAGTTAGTTACACCATTATATCATCTGTTTTTTATTTTTTTTACATAATTCATTCTGTAAGTAACTTTACAAGTAACTTAGTCTGTTTCACGGATCTTATACATTTGTGAGACAGAGTGCTTGTTAAACTGTACAGAATGGAGTTTGTAATGTAATGACATCCTTTTGTGCACAAACCAGATTTTGTTCTCATTCTTTAATAGAAATAGGTCTTTTGTATATTTTTTATTTGTGTATATGGTCACAAATACTTATGTACCCGGAAAGACATTCATTCTATTTTTGTATACAGAATGCATTTCGGACAGCCTGTCATTCCCAGGCTTAAAATTTGAACAGTTATGTAAATACTTCTGTTCTGTATACATGTTCTTTTTTCCCAAGCTATGGTGTCTGTCAACCCCCCATCCCTGTTCTCTTCTCCAAGCTGGACATATTAATTATGCATTATTTAATTAATTATTGGTATAAACGAACACGGCCACTGCATGTACCCGTTTAAATTATACTTGAAACATTCAGACCACACTTTCTTCTGCCAAGTACCATCTCTCTGTGCTAAGGATATGGAAATAAAAGACAGCAGTAGGATTTCCATCTGTTCGCCTTGCTAGCCTGGATTCCCTTGGCTTATCTTTTCACTTTGGCTCATTTGAGTTTGGATAATATGGTTACTCTGAAAAAAAAAAAAAATAGAAAATATAGTAATGAAGAGGAGACAGATAATTTGCCAGCATAATGTAGGGAAGGCAGATCTGATGGGCAGACAGAAGAAACTGGAACTGATTTGTGAATGTGTAAATAAAGTATTTCACTGCCAAAAGGACAAGGCTGTGTGTTTGTGTCTTTCAATCTAATATTATATTTTATTTATTCCTCATAGGATTTGCTAAGTCCAAGAATCTAATTGGTTTTGAAGGAGTTAAATTGTTAAATTAGTTGTTTTAGGGATAAGCGGTTTAGTGTGTTTAGTTTTGTTAAGAAGGCCACAGATTGAACATCAGGTACACTAACATTCCTAGTATATAAAATAAGAATATTGTGCAAATAAACAAATAATGGGCAATGTGCATCTTTGTATTTTTTTGGATGTTTTAAAGGAATTGTTCAGTGTAAAAATAAAAACTGGGTAAATAGATTGGCTGTGCAAAATAAAAAATGTTTCTAATATAGTTAGTTAGCCAAAAATGTAATGTATAAAGGCTGGAGTGATTTGATGTATAACAAGTCAGTCAGAAACTACTTCCTGCTTTTCAGCTCTCTTGGCTTACACTGACTGGTTACCCTGGTTACCAGGCAGTAACCAATCAGAGATTTGAGGGTGGGCCACATGGGTCATATCTGTTGCTTTTGAATCTGAGCTGAATGCTGAGGATCAATTACAAACTCACTGAACAGAAATGTACCATGTGGCCCCCCTTCAAGTCGCTGACTAACTCAGAGTTATAGAGCTGAAAAGCAGGAAGTTGGATTCTGGCTGTTTTATTAGACATCTGTTCACTCCAGCCTTTATATATTACATTTTTGGCTAACTAACTATATTAGAAACATTTTTTATTTTGCACAGCCTATCTATTTACACAGTTTTTAGTTTCACACTGAACTGTTCCTTTAAGACATTCTCAATTCCTTACATTACTAATTCAGCATTAACTTAGGACCTGTATGGTTTTAAATTGATATTGTGTTTGAATCCACTTTAACATGCCCATTCTTAACCTTTAAATGAAGAATTCACCGCATGTGTTGCTGTTTCATGTAATATACCTGAAGTATATTTTACACAAAAGACTAGTTACTTCTACTTGTGGCTGCCTAAGATTCATTTGGGGTCAGGTCCGGACTGAGAATGAAAATAGGTCCTGGCATTTCAGGTACACAGAGGCCCAATCAGCCTCACCAGCCCACTAAATACTGACTTTCTATAGCACCTTATAGCAGCCTCTGGCATTTGCCAGAACCCACAGATTGCCAGTCCGGGCCTATTTGGGGTCATTAATGACTGCAAGTGCACAGGGGTTCGCCTGCCATTAGGTAAGGTGAGAACCTTTTCTTCAGGCTGCATTGCTTCACAAGTTACCAGTAGTGATGTAGCGAACTGCCGATTTGATGTTCGCGAACGCCGTTCGCGAACACCGGCAAAAAAGCGAACAGTTCGCGAACAGTTCGCGAACTTCGAACGCTCGATAAAATCGTTCGATCGAACGATCGAAGGATTTTATTCGTACGATCGAACGATTTTCGTTCGAATCGAACGATCGAAGCTATTCGATCGAATGATTTTAATTCAATCGAATGCTTATAATCGTTCGAACGAATGGAAATCGTTCGATTTTAGCGATCGAACGGTCGAATGGTCGAATGGTCGAACGAAATTTTACTTCGAATCGAACGCGAACACCAATTGGCGAACGTCGCGCGACGTTCGCGAACATTCGGCGGACGCGAACAGTCGAAGTTCGCGCGAACTAGTTCGCCGGCGAACAGTTCGCTACATCCCTAGTTACCAGAGACGGCAAAAAGCTGCCTCTGGTAACTGGTGGAATTTGCTCTCTTCACTAGCGACGGGGTGCATCACAGGAGCCATCTCAGGGCTGCTTAGGGGTCCAAATCGTTCCTTCAAGTGCAGTTTTTCTAAAAAAAAACACTTTCATTAGGTGCAGGTATGGAATCCCTTATTTGGAAACCCTTCATGCAGAAAGCTCTGAATTACAGGAAGGCCATTTCCCATAAAGCCCGTTTTAAGCAAATAATTCTAATTTATAAAAATGTTTTTCTTTTTCTCTGTAATAAGAAAACAGTACCTTGTACTTAATCCTAACTAAGCTACTTGAATCCATATTGGTGGTAAAGCAATCTTATTGGGTTTATTTAATGTTCATATGATGTGTAGCAGACTTAAGGTATGGAGATCCAAATTAAGGAAATATCTCATATCCAGTTATCCCAGGTCTCAAGCATTCTGGATAATAGAATGTATAGCCAAAAGCTTCCTTCTTGCACCACTGTATAGATTAGTTGTGCTCTGTGCCATTGGGTCCATCCTGACTCCAGTTCCGAAGTGAATTCTTTGTGTCTATTGATGCAGGGAAACTGTGACAGTGCTGGGCCTAAGTTGGAAGGCACTCAAGGTAAGCACTTAACCCAACATGGCCCTCTGTTCCATACTACATGTGCACCCACCACTCACTGTAACCCCGGGATTCAGACAGATTCAGGCATTTAAATTTTTTCCTGGAAAAAAAATAACCTTTAAGTAAATGTCCTAAAAGTTAACATATACCTTGTATATATTCAATTTGTTAGTTCCATAAATATGAGGTCACATCAAATTTTGTGCACATATCCTTTTTCTGCATTAATATAATATTCATGAGGGTTCCACATCCCCTACCCTAAACAGATGCATTATCCATAGCTTCCTTAATTTCTTACAGGGTCAATTGCTTATAACGGCTAAATTGTGCTATTGTATTGTATACAGAATGCACAAGGGCTTCATGTACTTAGCCAGGCATATTTGTCATTTATATTTAATTATTTTTTATGTTGTTTTTAGTAGAACTAGGAGAAAGGGTTGTCTTCTGATAGTTCACCAGCTTCACAGCTAGGACCAAAACTTGTAGTACAGATTTACTGATAATGTTCATGCTTCCACTCCACCCCTGTGAGTTCAGGGCCTGCACCCCTTCAAAACTGTATTATTTGGGAGAAAAGGTGGCAACCTAAGAAGGGTTGCAGTAGGTTCAGGCTACTTTATTAGCCAAAGCTTAATACCATAAACATTTGCTTTCTAGAAAGTAGAAGTACAAAATTTTTAAAATGGCACTGAACACTTAGGGGCCGATTTACTGAAAGTCAAGTTTTTGTTTTTTCTACGATTTCAAAAAAAAAAAAAAACGCAGCAAAAAACGTGAATGTGAATACACTCAAAAATACTCGTCAAAACCTGGAATAGTTGGTATTTATTAAAGAAAAAAAAAAAAAGAAAAGTCACCAGAAAAATCAGCAAGCAAAAGCTGGCCAGGCTCAATATGGAATAGAACGTTATTTATTTATTTCTCCAATTCATTAAAACATTCTCATTCTTATTTATTCTCATTCTTATTTATTTCTCCAATTCATTAAAACATTCTTATTCTCTGCAAATAAATGTGATTTTTCTGAGAAAATTACGAATATTTTGCCTCCATTTATTCTTAAATAAGCTAGTGTATGAGGGTAAAGGTTTTACCAACCATTAATTCCCCAGGGATTGTGTTAGCCAGCTAAGCTGGGTCCTTCTTTACTGATTGGAGGGGGAGTAATTCCCTAGAGGTTATAAAGATGGGTGCCCTCATGTGCTCTTTCTGAAGCACCCACTGGCTGGAGGAAGTGGGTTGTTGCTGTTAGGGGCTGTGGTGAAGGTAGGCCTCAGCATAGGAGAAGCAAGTCAAGTCAGAAACTGTTATAGGTCACTAGGATCAGGAAAGTTATTGAGAAGCTAAGGCTCCAACAACGAGATTAATGAGGGTTAGTTCCCTGTGGCACCTCTGCTGCCATTATAGGGGCCAGAGCGGTTAGGCTAGGATTGCCACCTGTCCGGTTTTGACCCAGACAGTCCAGTTTTTGGAAGGGCTGTCCGGGTAAACTGCCTGCCCAGTTTTCCAAATTAGGAAAGCCGGGCAGGATTTAATATGATTAACATGGTGATCGGCCAATTGCCGATCTGTACATCATAGCTCTGCCCCTAATGTAATGACCCGCCTCCGATGCATCACTGACCCACCCCCATTACGGCAAGCCTAGATCTGGCTCAGGATTAGGTAAATCCTGAAGTAGCAGGCTTCATCTAGTGATGCAGTGTTGGTGACTAGGAGGCAGGCTATATTACCCAAAAGAAAGTCTGTGATGTGATGAAATATAAAATTTTTTGAATATGCTGACCTGCTGCTACTTGAGTTTTTATTTTGTAATACGATCTGAGAGCATACCCACCTAATTGAAGGGATTGGCATCCTGAAATTTGTGTATCTGTTCAATAAATCTGTTTCACTGTTTTTAAGAACCACTGGCACCCAAAGTTACTGAGAAAGATTGAATGCTGTGTGCTTATACCAGAATGGTATACCTTTCTCCATCCCTTAAGTGAGGTCCCTGTTACACTGTATTAGTCTGCAGTAGCAAGATCTAGCATTGGAGCCCTTTTTTTGGCACTTGTGTTTGTTCCTTGACCACAAAAATTAGTAAAAGAGGCCTCTTGTCCCTAGTCCAAACCATGCAGAACAGCTCCAGACCATTACTCCAGTTCCACCAAACTTCACAGTTTGGGTCGTGCATTCTGGTAGGTTGTGTTCTACTGGAAACCGACAAGCCCAGATGTTTTCAGACAGGCAGATGGTAAAATATAATTTATCACTCCAAAACATGCATTTTTCACTGCTCCAATGTCCAATGACACGTGTATCATTTTAGCTAATGCTTGCCATTGCACAGGGTGATATTTGCCTCTGGTCCTCCAGAAAAAAACCCACAAATAATTATTGTCTGGCACTGTTCAAGTTTTGGACTTGACAGTATGCGGTCCAACTGAGGACAAATAATTTTAGATGAATAAGGTGCCAAGTTTGGAGAGCATGGCAATCATGCCTGTGTTTTGCACTCTCCCATACTTAGCTTTTCTTAGCTTGCTCATCATTCATCAAGTGAGCACCAAAAGACATGATGCTATGGAGCCCCTGAACAGGACTTTGTTGTGACCTTAGGCTGCACCTTTGAGCAGGATTCAGTGTAAAGCACTGGCTGCACTCTGATCCCCTGTTGCAACTTTGAAATTTTACATTTCTTAATACCAGTAGATACGAAGGCTGGTGTAAATTCACTAGTGTTACTTCGCACCCTTATGCCTGGCGAATTTTCGCAATGGACGTAACTACGCAAATTCACTAACGCGCGCATTGTACTGAACGCTACCTTTTACGCTAGACTTCCTTCGCCACCTCAGACCAGGCGAAGCGCAATAGAGTAGATAGGGATTGCTTCAAAAAAAGTTAAAATTTTTTCTAAGTCCCAAAAAACGCTGGCATTTTTTCTATATTATGGGTGATAGGCTGAAAAAAAAACTCATGGCAACTTAACTATACAGTGGGCACATGTGCAGGGAAAAAAAAAAATTATTTGATGTTTTGAAGGTTTCCCAGGCATTTGTAGTGATTGTACGTATTCCTCCATTGAAATTTGAATTTGGCGCCGTATGCAAATTAACCATCGCTATCGTAACTTCGCTTCACTTAGCGAATGAACGCTAGCGCAACTTCGCAACCTTACGCTACCCCTGAGCGCAACTTCGGATTTTAGTGAATTTGCGGAGCGCTGGCAAAACTGCGCCTGGCGAAGTGTGGCGAAGTGCGGCGAAGTTAAGCCTGGCGCAACTACGAATCTTAGTGAATTTTTATGAGGCAGTGGTCAGACTGCCAATTCTAATTTATAATAAATCTTATGAATTTCATGGCTGAATATAGTTAACAGAGGGGTGCCTTAAACAAATATTTTGCTCATCCTCAGGAAACAGCTTTTTTCCCTCCTATATAAAAGTTTCTTACAATGTAATAAATCCAGTCTTTTAAATGTTTGGTGAACACTTCTGAATATTATAATCGGTGATGTACAATGCTAGTACAAAGTAACATATTCCTATACGCTGTACAGGATTAGCAAATAAATAAAAAGCACAACTTGTATCAAAAAGAGGTGAGAAAGGCCAAATATCTTTAGAGTAAAATAACCTTCCTGTAGCTTTAAGCCCAAACTGACTGAGCTAAGCCACTTTGTTTTGACCTCAGAAGAAGTCACAAAGTGCTAGTTTGTCTAAGCACACACTATGTTCCTATTAATTACCGCTGTGAAAAGTTGACTTTAACCAAACCAAGTGAATTAAGAAAAGTAAATTCACTGATCACTCCACAGGGTTGGTGTTAGCTTTCCTCCTCTGTCAGAGTGAGATTATTAAGGACACTGTTTCTTCCAGGCTCTTTAATAAATATTCACTCAAGCTTCTCACACAGAATTTGATCATGGCTTCAAGGAAGGCAGCATTGCTGTGAACTGTAGGTATTCATTATCAGGTAATCAATTTAAACCCCTAGTATTTTATAAATTGTTTTTTTCTTATTGCAGCCAGCCTGGAAAAAATGCATCATTTGCTACAGTTTGCTGAGCAGGTAGTAGAACTGGGGACATCATGCAAACTTCTATTTTATGTTCTAGAATGAAAGATTGTGATTGATGCATTTCTTTAATAGTTTCTGTTAGAATTTATGTAAACATTCCATCCTGCAAATTACTGGCAAATTACCTGATGGCAAATATGTGTTGTGCTTAGTTAACTTGCAACTGAGCCATATTTCTAGCATAGCCCATAACCTTTTGACATTCACTTTATAAAGTAATTGCAAGAATTTCATTTGTATTGTGATCTACGGATGTGGTTTGCTATATACAGTATTTCTGAAGAGCAAATAACTATAATAGGTACCCAAGGCTAAATGTGTATGACAGATGTGTGCATAGAAGGACAACACTGTGTAGAGAAGGAGAATACAAAGGTGTACAAGTAGAACTGCACAGTGAATATATATTACATTCTTTTTTTATGTATATTAAAGTAAATAAGTATTTACTGTGTGTAAAGTAAATAGTAGGGCTGCCACCTGTCTGGTTTTAAACCGGACAGCACAGTTTTCAAGGGGCTGTCTGGTTCAAAACTGTGCTGCCAGGTTTGAAGGCATTTTAAAACTGGACAAACTCCAACCCCCTACATGATGTCTTTGTCCCCAAAATATCATCATCCTAATTCCAAATATTGATGCCACAAACACTCTTAAATGCTGAACACAATTGCACCAACTTGCTAGGGAACCCTGATTCACTCCCTGGCGTAGGCTGCAAGTGTCCATGAGTACATCTAGTATACTGTAGGTACATCTAAATCAACATGGACTTGCTGAGACATACTAGATATACCATGACCTATATGAATGAAAATCTTCATAGTCATGTCCATGAGTACAATTGCATGCATTTCATCAACAGAGCAAATTATGCTCATTGTCAGTAGTATGTATCTGCGTCACATAATTACACACTCAGAACTAAGGCTTTACAGTTGTAAATAAGCCCTTTAACTTGACCTGACTACGAGACGTGTTGATTTATCTTATGTCACTGATACAGGGTACTTCTTAATTGTTTATATAAACTACAGTAGTGTTTCTAAAGCAAACACACCAGGTGTACCAGTGCAGGGAACAGATCATTATATTTTAATTTCTTTTCAACACTTTAATTTTTTTGGTGTGACTGTTCCTTTAAAGTAGAATCCGGTGTCATTAAATACACCAGAAAGCCCTCAAAAAGGGAACCCGTTCTTCAAATAGGGATCCTGTTCTCAGCCTCAAAACTATAGGCAAGTTAGTCTGTCAGTGGTAGGAAAGCTATTTGAAGGGTTAATAAAGGATAAGATACTGGAGTTCATAGCAAATCATAATACTAGTTACTGAGTTTGTGCCAGCATGGTTTTATGCGTAATACAGTAGATCTTGCCAGACTAACTTAATTTCTTTTTATGAGAAGGTAAGCAGGGACCTTGATTCTGGGATGGCAGTGGATGTTATTTATTTAGACTTTGCTAAAGCATTTGATACAGTGCCACACAGAAGGTTACAGGTTAAATTAAGGAATGTTAGCCGGGAACATAGTATTTGTACCTGGATAGATAACTGGCTAAAAGATAGACTACAAAGAGTGGTGGTAAATGGTACATTTTCTAATTGGACCAGTGTTGTTAGTGGAGTACCGCAGGGCTCTGTACTAGGTCCCTTGCTTTTCAACTTGTTTATTAATAACCTGGAAGTGGGAATTGAAAGTACTGTTTCTATTTTTGCAGATGATACTAAATTGTGCAGAACTATAGGTTCCATGCAGGATGCTGCCACTTTGCAGAGTGATTTGTCTAAACTGGAAAACTGGGCAGCAAACTGGAAAATGAGGTTCAATGTTGATAAATGCAAGGTTATGCACTTTGGCAAAAATAATATAAATGCAAGTTATACACTAAATGGCAGTTTGTTGGGAGTTTCCTTAAATGAGAAGGATCTAGGGGTCTTTGTAGATAACATGTTGTCTAATTCTGGGCAGTGTCATTCTGTGGCTACTAAAGCAAATAAAATTCTGTCTTGCATAAAAAAGAGCATTAACTCAAGGGATGAAAACATAATTATGCCTCTTTATAGGTCCCTGGTAAGGCCTCACCTGGAGTATGCAGGGCAGTTTTGGAGGGTAGACTGTCAAGGTTGGGATTGTTTTCTCTGGAAAAAAGGCACTTGTGAGGGGACATGATTACACTTTACAAGTACATTAGAGGACATTATAGACAAATAGCAGGGGACTTTTTTACCCATAAAGAGGATCACTGTACCAGAAGCCACCCCTTTAGACTAGAAGAAAAGAACTTTCATTAGAAGCAATGTAGGTGGTTCTTCACAGTCAGGACAGTGAGGTTGTGGAATGCACTGCCGGGTGATGTTGTGATGGCTGATTCAGTTAATGCCTTTAAGAATGGCTTGGATGATTTCTTGGACAGACATAATATCAAAGGCTATTGTGATACTAAACTCTATAGTTAGTATAGATATGGGTATATAGAATGTATGTGAAAGTAGGGAGGGGTGTGTCTATGGATGCTGGGTTTTCATTTAAAGGTGTTGAACTTGATGGACTTTGTCTTTTTTCAACCCGATTTAACTATGTAACTATGTAACTTAAGCATTAAATGCTGTATATAATTTCTGCTGCACAGAAATTTCTTCAGATATATTTCAATGAACATCTGAACTCACAAGGGGGTGAGCTGACTGATGACGCCAGCCGAGGGGGTCGATTATTTCCCTTTTATCTTGGCTAGCAAGTGTATGAAAATGAACCATAACTGAGCAGATGTTTGATTGCAGATCCCCATCTAGTAATATCTGTGCAATATATTGAGTACTTTGTTATGGATGGAAGGCGCAAGTCAGAGTACATCATGAGCCGAACTGCCAGAACCACGACCCATTATGAGATAAAGCCATTTGTTTTTCACATATTTCTTTTCCTGATTATTTCCATTACACTGTTTGAAGCTGGATGATCAAATAAGAACACAGTGAAAATGTGCAGGGGACTTTACGTTTCATGTAAAACAAAAATATACTTTATGTGATATGTGACTGGTGATGGGTGAATTTATTCGCCAGGCGCGTTTCGCGTTGCTGCCAAAATTCGCCGCAAAAATTCAATGACTTTAATGGGCGTCATAATTGTTGCCAGTGTCGGAATTGTCGCCAGCGTCGAAAATATTTGGACGCTGGCGTAAAAATTCACGCTTCACTAATTTTTCACAGTTAGCAAATTTCCCGCGAAATTCACGAAACTGTGAAAAATACGCAAAACTGCGAAAAATTTGTGAAACGTTTTTTGGCAAAGCGAAACGCGAGAAGTTCACCATCACTATTTGTGACCATATTAATGCACAAGTGCTGTGTATACATGATGGACCTTGTTTTCCTGTACACTTGAATGTACAGTATGCACAATAAGAATGACAGGTCCAGCTGTGAGAGGAGGTGCTGGCTCCTTATAAATAAAAATTATACATCATACATTTTCATTTGAAATGCATTAATCTATGAGATAGGCTACCCTGCTGTGCCTATGGCATAAATATATATATGTTAGATCCTCTCCTGTGGCTGAAAAAAAGAAGGGAGCTTAAGACACTGTGTTAGCGTCTCTCTGTCTGGCTTTAAGTCCCTGGGTGCCTAAATTCAAAATGACTTCCAGTCAATCATAGCAGACCTGCCAGAATATCTTGTCAAATCAGTTTCCCTGATATAAGTAAAAGTAGATCTGGAAAGCCTGTAAGCACCTGGTACACTCAAGTGGCATGTTTTGCTTTAAAATCCTTATAAATAATAACTGTGAATGGAAATGTTTTTGGCCCCAGGCAGATAACAAACGGTCAGATGAGGGTACATGGCGCAAACTATAGGGAAAAGAGGATGATGCATATTTAAAAAAAATAAAATCTATTTAGTGTTTTTTTAACAACTCTGGTGTGATAATCATACTTTATGTAATGTATGTTGTATGTTTTGAGTCATGTATCAAAGCAACAAAAGCCATTTTTGGTTTTAGTGTCCCAATATATAAAGTATAAAGAATTTTAATTAAAAGTAGGGAGGGGTGTGTGTATGGATGATGGGTTTTCATTTGGAGGGGTTGAACTTGATGGACTTTGTCTTTTTTCAACCCAATTTAACTATGTAACTATGTAACTATGTAATATGACTTTTATATACAATATTACAGTGCTACGCAATATGTTGCCGCCATATAAATATATGTTATTATTATTATTAATAATAATAATAATATACAGTGCTTTCTCCCCACATTTAGCTTCAAAAGGATCTGTCAAATAGTCACTGCTTTTCCCGTTCCCTGCTCTACCCTCTGCTGTAACACTAAGCCACAAATGGTTAAAGATAAGTGTATTTATTCTACAAATAGAGGAATGTGTGATTATTGTGAGCTCAGTAAGTGCCCTTTGCCCATTAATAATAAGTGTAGTGTCTTTCTGAAAGAATTTCCCATGGCCTTCAGTGTTCGTATTGTAAAATGTTCCTCTCTCAGCTGAGGTTCAATTCACTCAGATAGCTTGCTCCACTCTGTTCTTTGGAAATTGCACTTGACTTGCAATTAAGCTCAGCACAACACAATACAAATGGGATGCTGATGGCACACACTTAGTGTCCATTCACTGATTGCCTTCTGCAGACAGCCTTTCTCTTAACGCAATCCTGTATAGCTGCATATATATATATATATATATATATATATATATATATATATATATATATATATATATATATATATATATATAGATATATACTGAACTAAACAAATTAACCCAGCACTATCATTATACAACTTTAAGGAACAATTGGATTAAAGAGAATTTATCTGAATTTGGCAAAAAGAGACACTTTTGGTTACATGATTTGTACAAAGTATGCATAAGCTGATGCGCCCCGCCAAGGCAGTGTCCATGCACCAGTCCTACCTAAGTGAAAAAAGGGTATTTTCTTTGTTTTATATATATATATATATATATATATATATATATATATATATATATATATATATATATATATATATATATATATATATATATACTAGATAGATATATAAATGAAGTCTACTCATCTTAGAAGAAAGAAATTTATGAAGAAATGAAGAAGTGAAGATATGTCTCGTAGAGAGAAGATGTAGCAAGGAAATCAATTTGCATGGGAATGATAAATAAACAGAGCTAAGGGACATCTTTTTTTTTTTATCAGATTCTGTTTATTGGTTAAATTTTCACATTTACAAAAAAAAAAGAAAAAAAAGGAGCAATAAGTAAGGAAAGAAGAAGAAAAAGAAGAAAGGAAATAGCTAATGTTAGCTGGAGTGGGCACTCCATTTAGTTGTTTCTTAGGTATTCCATTTGGTATACATTATACACTTGGACATTATCATACTTTATACATCTGACAACCATTTGTCCCATATTTCTCCAAATTTGCCTGGACAGCCTTGTGCAATATAGGTGAGTTTTTGACCTGGGAGACTGCCATTCACCAATTTCTTCCAGAATTCCTGCGTTGGGGCTTCCACAGACTTCCAGGTCATTAGTATGGCTTTTTTTTTGCATTGTGCGCAAGAGCTGTAACAAGCACAGTCGTTCACTTGACTTTAATGTTAGTCCCTCCAAGTGGCCTAATAGGCAAAAAGCAGGAGTCCGTATGATCGGCAGGCCTATATTGGAACCCACAACCATTAGTATCTCAGTCCAAAAGCGCTGTATTTTGGGGCAATCCCAAAAGATGTGAAGGTAAGTGCCAGCGTCCTGATAACATTTCATGCAGTATATCGGCGGTATATATTCATGCGGTATATCTGTGCCAGTCTATGTGGAGTCAAATAGACCCTGTTGAGAAATTTAGTATAGATATATCTGTCCTGTACTGCAATGCAAGTGTCTGGTATTTGGTCTAATATGTCTTTCCAGCTACCTTCCTTTATGTGGGGAAGATTTTGGGACCACTTCAAGGAGATGGTTTTAATGGAATCAAAGCTGTCCTGAAGTAATATGGTGTAAAACCAACTTAGCGCTTTAGAGAGTTCTGGGGTAGATGAAGCAAAGTGCCAGTGGGAAATTGGGCCTGTAATTCATGTCTACATTGCAAAAAACAAAATAACATGTGGTTCTGTAGTGCAAATTCAATTTTGAGCTGGGCAAACTGTTTTAAGACATCCACCTGTACCACATCCCCCAGAAGTTTCACCCCCACATCTTTAATATATGTATAAATATATAAATTACACAATTTACCACAGCACTCCAACACAGGGCCCCCTGGGAAAACCTGTTTTGCACAACTGAACTGTAACTCTAATAAAAAAGACACTTTTAGTTACAAAGTTTGTACAAAGCATGCATAAGCTGACGCACCCCGTCAAGGCAGTGTCCATGTGTCAGTCCTAACTATGTGAAAAAAGGATTATCTTTGGGGGGAGAAAGACCATACCTGCTTTTTTCTTTATTTAGCATGATCTCTTCCAAAGACACCATTCAGCCGGGGTTGGGAGAGCAGGCATTTAAAGGAGAGCGCCACCTTCTCATAACATATAAAAAACACAATGAAATGCAGCTCATCCCTTACCTCATTGGGTGCACGTGGTCACGCTTGATATACAAATTACACAATTTACCACAGCACTCCAACATATAGCCCCCTGGGAAAACCTGTTTTGCACAACTGAAACTGTAACTCTAATAAAAAAAGACACTTTTAGTTACAAAGTTTGTACAAAATATGCATAAGCTGACGTGCCCAGCCAAGGCAGTGTCCATGCGTCAGTCCTATCTAAGTGAAAATAGTATTATCTTTGGGGGGAGAAAGACTATGTTGGAGTGCTGTGGTAAATTGTCTGTGGCCCCTAGACCCAAAAAGAATAATCTTGCTTTCATCAGTCCACAAATTTGTTGCACCATTTTCTTTAGGCCAGTCAATGTGTCCTTTTTTCAACAATGGGACTTTGTGGGGGCTTCTGTCAATTGCTTGGCTTCACACTGTACTCGCAGGAAATGTCCTTGATCTTCCTGGCGCTGATCACTGGCTGAGTCTTTGCAATTTTGGCTATTCTTCTATCCATTCTAATGGTAGTTTTCCGTTTTCTTCCATGTATTTCAGGTTCTGGTTGCAATTTTAAAGCATTTGAGATCATTTTAGCTAAGCATTTCTTTATACAGTATGTTTCCCCCTCTCCAATCAACTTTTTAATCAAAGCACACTGTTCTTCTGAGCAATGTCTGGAATAACCCATTTTGCTCAGATTTTCAAAAACAAAATTCTCCATAATCAGCATGCACAACATTTGCTGTTTTTTTCACAAAATGAATGACCTCAGTAATTGAACTCCACACTGCTATTATTTGGAACACGCTTTAATTATTTTGATCACTGCTATTATTTTGAATAAGCCTCAATTAATGATTCAATTTCACAAAATCAGCAGCATGCATGTCATGACTGTTGGGTCTGTTGGTTTTATATTACTCTGCTACACCTAGTAGTTAATTATTTGGCATGTAGAAATATAATTTCTACCAAAAACTGTTATTGATTAGTTTGGACTGCTATTATTCTGAACACAGCTGTATACAGAGTGGATAACTCTATATTTTAAAAATTAATCAAATAAAATATTAATGGGAGTGTAACCCTGTTGATACCAACATTTAACATTTTTCACAGGAGACAATCAATCTGCGGAGTCCGAGTACCTGGTATTCATAATGTAGTCATTTAACCTAGTGGGATCTATTAATACAGAGAGTGGCTCCACTAAAAATAGTAATAACGTAGACACCACCTCTAATAAATTCCTTTGTTTTAATGGCAAATTATTCCACTTTAGGATACATATCAACTCCAATATAGACCCCCTGCAAGCGGTTGCTCCTTCAATCACAGTAGCTCATGGTCATTCCAGGTGACTCAAGACATACCTGCTATGTAACAATCTGCTCCAAAAGGTCTTCCTTATTGGCAGTCTTTAGCTTTTGGCCTGTATTTGTTCTGGTGGGCCTTCCAGTTCCAGCCTGATTTTGTGGTCTTGCATCTTCTGCAGGCATGGGATTGGAGTTTGACCAGTTACTATGGAAATGTGCACAACAAAGAACCTTACAGGAGTGATGTATAGTTCCAAGCCTTCCAAGTCTCTTCATGTCCAAGGTACTTTTTGCCACGGCTATCTTTAGATTTGGATTAATGAAACATTGCATCTAAATAAAAACTAATTTTAATTATTTTAACTGGCTTACCAGGAATTATAAAATTATGGGCATGACGTGTGAGGCAGGGGTATGACTAAAATATCCCAAACATTTTTTCAGACATGTTTGCAGGTACAGTACAGAATGTGAGCAGATATTCTAAGCTTGGCTGTCCATAATCACCCCTTTTCATCTTACAAAGGCCTCCCATGGTGTTGTTTTATATTTACAGTAAGTACAATAACACAAATTATAGCATGGCCTAGTAGCTATGGGTGTAAAGTCCCAATCCCCCACTGGGAGGAATAGTCAGTGGCTGTGGTTGTGGTTATAATTGCAAGGACGACTCCCAAATTAATTTTAAGGCTGGTACCAGTTGCAGATTATGCCACAGTTAGAAGAAATACATTTGATTTTATCAGTGCAGTGATTGCAAGCTCTTTGTATTAGAGCTTAAAGGATTACCTTGAAAGTGATTTTGTTTATATTCCCAACAACTACTGTATACACTCTGTCCATAGTTGCTTTGTGTTGCCTCTTTGCCTACTGCTAGCAAGCTCTGTGAGGCAATCGTTGTACTGCTTGCTTGTTTGATATGTCAGTTTCCCAGGTGTTGCAAGGTCTGTCATTCACACTCCATGATCTGCAGCACCCATGAGTCAGTTTCCCTGTCAGTTCTAACCACAAAGTGCCAGTTTCTCACTTGATCGCAGTCCTGTGTGATTCTGAAGTTAGAAATGGATGAGATAGTCTGCTTCCCTCAAGTTATATGGCTGGTGTGCAGGCAAGGCAGACTCTGTAAGTTACAGTAGGTTTATTTATATTCACAAGAGTCATCTGTCACTCTTTGGATTTTCTGAAATTTGGACACTGTAGGTTGTTTTTTGTGAGTTGCAAGCTCAGCAGGAGAGTGTTCCTTAATGTGCAAGTTCTATTTTTCTTATCCCCAACTATTGCAATAACAAGCTTTAACAGCCACACTTTGCCACATCTTTTAAATGTTCTTAAGAATTCAACTAAGAAAAATAAGAAATATTTTGAAATACAGGCTAGGACAGTGAAAGAGGGTGTATTGTGCCAACTGAGTGTAAAAATCTAACCACATCAATGCTTATATGTAATAAAGTGCATTTTAATATAAAATAACTTCTCATTTATAGTCTGTATTTATATTTGTTTGTTGTGGTTCCTGGAGGTACCTGAGCGGTGTTAAAGCTAGGCACAACATAAGAAGCACTAACCACAGCAATCTCACTATAGCAAAACTAGTATCCAACTAGTGCAAAGTGCCAGCAATAATGCATTTATCTATGTCCCCCTAGCCTTACTAGCACAAACAGGATTAGAATAACAGGTTTATATACTAAATATAAACATGAACTTACTGCACCACAAGCCTAATTAAACAAAAAATTTATGCTTTCAAAGTTGGCTACAGGGGGTCACTAACCATCTTGTAACTTTGTTAAACATCTTTGCAAGACTAAGACTGTGCACATGCTCAGTGTGGTCTGGGCTGCTTAGGGATCGTCATAAACAAAGCTGCTTGAGTTCTGCATGGCTGGTAAGTAAGGCGGGGGCTCCCCCTGCTGTTCATAAGTATGATTGTTTCCTTACTCAGCAGTTAGGGACCGTCTGACAATTCCTATACACAGCAGTAAATGAAGGGAGAATTTCACTGTATACAGTCAGGTTTCTATAAAAACAGTACGCATTTTTTTAATTTAAAGTATACTGGAGATAGGTTTCTTTTTCATTAAAGAAAGTAAAAAATGGATTTTATTATTTTGCTTTTACATGCCCTTTAAGTCAATTATGCTTCTGAATATGAATCTATAATTAATCAGAACCAGCACATAAAGACTGCATGGATTTGGGACTGCTCTGGTGCTTCCAACGATACATCTTTAATATTGGGCCACTTTTAAATTTGTATCACCCACAGGATGCATCATTGATGAAATAAGAATACAACTAGTAATAGAAAGAAGAGAGCTACACAATGACTGGGTGAAAGATTCAAAAAGCTGTCAAATCTGCCCCCAATACCCAGTATGTTTCCCTTCTTTCTGTTAACAGCAATACGAGGGTAGGGGCAGGGGGTATTCTTTGTGAAGTCCAAGGGGGAGGGGTTGGTGCAAGCCAATAGCCCTGCCAGCCAAGAAATTAATTTACATTTTGTTTTTCTACCAAGAATTTAATGCCTATGTGCAGGGCTGCAAAGATTGAACAATTGGTAGTCAGGGCCCTATAACTTACAGTATATAACAACAAATGGTGGCCTGGGCCCATATAAGTTAAATTAAACAAATGTTGGCCAGGGCCCCTATAAGTTATGTAAAAAAAAAAACTGGAGGTCAGGGCCCCCTGTAAGTTATTGAAAAAAAAGAATAGTGCACTTACCTCAGCTGCAGAGTTCAAGAGAACTCAAGTGTCTGCATCTTCAGATTTCAGATTTGCATGTGAAGTTTAAGTATCTGTGCTCCTTTTAAGAAAAGGAGCACAGAGACCTGTGGCAATTCTGAAACATCAGAACGCAGAGTACAAAAAAGAATTGTGGATTTTTTTTTTTGCACTCCGCACATTCTGTTCTACTTTGTAAATGACGCAAGTGCATACAAAACACTGGCATTTTGTGGTATCACTGGTCCTTTAAAGATATCAATAAAGCGACTAACCCACACATTTTCTTGGTACTTTTGTAATCTATATGAATTTTGAATTTTTAGCAGTTTCTGAAATATCTGCATTTTTAGATTGCTAATACTAAGCTTTTGGCTCAACTGATCTACTAAATAACTTACCAATATTTAAGCAATGATGTCATTAAAAAAACAGGCATTGTTTTATGCCACCTGCTCTAGTGCATGTTGTATGATTGCTAATTGTATGCCATTAATTTTTTTGTTAGTATTTTTATTTCTGTTGTCAGCTTTATTTCAAAATAAACCACTTTTTTCTGCTTTCTGAACTTGCTGTGTATGAATATTATAGATCCTACTTAAGACTTGTCCTATTTAGGTATTAGAGATAAACTTGTATAGGGCAACAAGTTAAATAGCTTGCCTTGCAATTAACAAGATCTACACAACTATACTCTAAATAAAATGACATTCACTTACACACACTCTGTCCCCATCCTTCAATAACATTGAACAAAACTTTGAAATACCACAGTTTGCAAATTAAGACCTTTAAAATAATTGAATGGCTTCAGTAGCAATGGGATTATTAGGATAATGTGATGTTTAAGACGGGCTTTTGTTTTGCTTCTCAAAGGACTTGCTTGAAATTTTGCTGAGCTCATTTCACTAGGGACCTCATAGCAAGAGATCAGTTATGACTTTTATTTAAGTCTGCCAGGCCCGATACCTGGATGTGTGAAAGCCTAGAGGAATTTCTCTTGCTGTAACTCTG
Organism: Xenopus petersii; assembly: GCA_038501925.1. NCBI lineage: Eukaryota > Metazoa > Chordata > Amphibia > Anura > Pipidae > Xenopus > Xenopus petersii. The sequence continues at coordinate 70,679,227 of CM076675.1, read as the reverse complement.
ATTGAAGTTTAATGGAAACCAGACAAAGGAAATGCTCTTAACCTGTTCACCCACCTCTTCCAGTGTAGAAGTGTTCTGGGAACATATGCTTGTCCTCAGAGACCAAATCAAAACTGAGGGCATTTTTCCTCCATTTCACAGACTTGCAGAAAAAAAATGGAAAGGAAAAAAAGGGGATCTGTAGGGACTTGCGTCTGAAAGAGAAACCTGACCCTTAGGGGCTTTGTTGCTCTCTGAATTCCCTGGGCTTGCTAAAATGTCTTGGAATGAAATTGGTTAATGCAAAATATTTTGCAGACAGCTAAAATCAGAGTACAGGGTCTCCTTGCTGTAATCTTCCTAAATGAGATTTGTAATGAATTCTAAAGTAAATGATATTACCCTAAAACCTCAGGTGAACGGTTGTTTGCATTGCTTTCCTTTCAGATTCAGGAAGCTTGATTTTCAGCTTTTTCCAGTTAAATAGTTAAACTCATTGTTATTCACATATATTGACAACTTAGAGTGTACAGTGATGAGGCAGTGTTCAAAGGGTCGAAGCTACACTTTCTGAGTCTTAGGGGCAAATTCACGAATCGCTTTGGATTTCTGAAGTCAATTTCGGGGAACTTCGGAAATCCGAAGCGATTCGTATGCTGTCCCGCCATCGATTCATATTCTTACCTGCGGAAAGGCATTTTGGGGAGATTAGCCACCTGCAATAGAAAAGATTTGTTGCTGGACGACTAATCTCCCCAACTGCCATCACCGATGTGGTATTCCAAAGAATAGCATTGCAAATGCTGCCACTGCCAAATGTTCAGACTGCATTGGTAGATCACTTGCATTGTCAAGCTGCTAACTGGACAGCTTATAGCAGCCTGTGTATGGGGGCCTCCTTATCATTATCTAGCAAAGATATATAATAATCCAAAAAATATCCACTTGTTTGGTAAGGTTTGCCCAATTTGACCATCCATTGGTTCCATCATTTGGCCCTCAGGCAATTAGTGGTTCCGAAAGCAGCCCTATGAGTACCTGTTGGAAAGAATCCTATCAATGCCACAGTCAATGCCACTATCCTCACCCAACAGGATTTCAAACCTTGCCGATTGGTAATGGCCAGACTGGACAGGCCTCCACACACAGATCAACTGTCATCGGCCAGTATATGACCAGATTTAGTATCAGTCTGATTTGGCCTTGTTTAAAGGTGTTCAAATTGGGCAAATATGAGCTCATTTGGCAGCCGACGGCCTTTGCAAATTAACTTCTCTATCTTTCTATGGCCAAATTAAGGCAGTGTGTCTACAATATGTAGAGACATCTCCACTCTTTCTGAACTGAAAGATGTTTCTCAGCAAAGTAGAGAAATGTACAAAGCAGTGCATCTGCAAGATATTATGTGTGTTTTTTTCATCTTCTCTGCAGAGGTCAGACATTATTATCTTTGTTAATCTTCAGCACACATTTGGGTCACCCCACCATAGTGTCACAGCTTAAAAGACCATCAGGATAACATTTTAGGCAATGTATTATTTTATAGCATTTCTTGGCACAATATAAAGAGGCTGACTGCAACTCTAAAATTGTTCAGAGCAACAACTGGAAGACTGGGAGGATTTTGGAACCAAAAAGCTTCAAAAACATCAGACCTAGGGTTTTTCTAGACTAATTAAATGGATACACCAAACAGAAAGACAAACACCATTGAGGTTCTGCAAAATATCACATCCACTAAGGAGTGTCCACAATGTATATTCTCCAGTGAACCAAACCTCTGCAGGTCCTGTCTTCATGAAATAATGCAATAGACAGTGTAATGTGCTTTTGTTTGTTTGTAGCTACTAACCTACTGTGAGTGGAGCCTTTAGGTTGTAACCTTACTAATTGAATAATAGTTGTTCAAGGGTTTCATGCAACATGTAATTTCATGCAAATGTCATGTACATTTGTGTTTTGGTCACCCCTGAAAGTCAGTCCAAGCAAGTAAAGAGGTTCCGCCTAAATATTCGGAAGGGGTTTTTTACAGTGAGAGCTGTGAAGATGTGGAATTCTCTCCCTGAATCAGTTGTACAGGCTGATACATTAGATAGCTTTAAGAAGGGGTTGGATGGCTTTTTAGCAAGTGAGGGAATACAGGGTTATGGGAAATAGCTCATAGTCCAAGTTGATCCAGGGACTAGTCTGATTGCCTTTTTGGAGTCAGGAAGGAATTTTTCCCCCTCTAAGGCAAATTGGAGAGGCTTCAGATGGGTTTTTTGCCTTCCTCTGGATCAACTGGCAGATAGGTAGTTAATAAAAAAAAAAAGGTTGAACTCGATGGACATGTGTCTTTTTTCAACCTTACTTACTATGTTACTATGTTACTATGTACTGTATCATTTTGTGTGTTTTACGATTTGTAGTAATCAGGGGAATTTCTTCTACGTGCTTTTCAAGACCAAGGCATTTTTAAAAGCCGTTTCCTTTTGCTAAAAAGTGGGAAGCACTATTATAAAATTTCAAAAGAGTTTTTATTAGAACACCCTTTATAACCTTTCATGATGCATTATGTCCATATTCCATATATGCTTTTTAAATAGGTGACCAGTAAATTCTATCTGTAGATTGGTTGCTATAAGTGACTAGACCTGTAGCCTAAAAGTATACTGTACATCCTATGGGCACTGGCTTTAATGACAGAACAGATTAGTGAAAGGTTTTAGTTCATATACATACTGACCCTTTTCACCCAGGATTCTAAAAGCCATAACATTGACAATACCTTCTCTTTTACCCTAATGACTCAACAAAAAAACACTGACATGATAAAAATAATTATGTGCTATGAGAATTCAACATTGTTTGGTACAACTACAATCTATAGTTATAGTTTATCTATAGAGTGGGTAAAGAAGAAAGTAAGGCAATGAGTTATTTCATTGTTTTTCAAAAAAATACAGCATATCAGTGAAGTCTTTCCATTTTAAAATAATTAAGAATTCCGGTCTGGTCGATTCAGCTATAGACATAGACAATTTTAGCTTAAATATTACCTGTACTGACCTTGGCACTCTGCTGCTTATTAAACACTTCATTAATAGCATTTTCAGGAATTATCCAAGGTAGGAAGTTCTCATCAATATTAGAGGGGGCACCATCCACTCGCAGAACTATTATGTACATAACTCGACCCAATTTCATTGTGCTGACCATTTTTATCAAACCTTCTCTATAAGAACTCTGGCTGGATCCATAAATTGTGCTACTTGAATCCATAAATAAATGTAATATTGTTTTAAAGCAAATATAATCATAAAGAACATTTAAGTAAATTAAAAATGACCAACTGGCTACTACATACTATGAATAGATCTGAGACTTGCCATTTCATATAAAGGGCAAAAAAATGCAAGAAATAGAACCATTTCCTATCCTTACATACAAGCTACATTTGATATCTACTTCTCTTTTGTCATCTAAAAAGCAAAAGGAATAATTTCTTTCCCTTTTTTAAAACCTTTTTAAGATTCATATCTCTAGCCAACTTTTAAGTAACTGAGGTCAGCTCTGTGTTTTATAGGGATACATGTCATTATGGGAAGTTTTAAGGTTTTATTTTACTTAAGTGACTTCTCAAATTCATTTAATGATACTGTTATGCCACCATTTCACTAATTAACAATTTTTCCCCAAGATTCTTCTTTGTCACCACACCAGCATTCACTCACTGTCTCATGGTCTTCATTGACTTGCTTTGTAAATCAGATTATATCCACTTCCAACTTTTGTTTTATCCAGTTAATATTTCTTAAGGTTTTGCTCCATCAATCCATGTGTTTTCTTCTGCATTGCTCATGTTTCTTGGTGTACTGTTTACATAAGCTACCATTTTCCAATGCGTCTCCACAATAATTCTTCTATTTTCTCATATACTTCTCAATCAGAGTCTTTATGTCCTTTCAGTTGGAAACTTGTCATTAATTTTAATGGTGCACTTTTAATGTGGCATGATGTGGCTGGATTTATATAAATGGTAATTTGTGTAATAAAGAACCAAATAATACAAAACTGAGAACATATTCAATGTTTAAGTACAAATTCATGATGTGTAAGGGAGTCAAATGAAATAAATTCTACCGATGGAAGCCTTGGATATCTGGAAGTCTCTGCAAGGACTTTATTACGGAGGATGACAAATCTCCCCATTCAAGTGGTTCATTTCATCCATCGTCTGAAGCTTCTCAGATCCAAGGCCGATAGGAAAACCATGATCTACTCTGCTTAATATTATGCATGTCCTAACCAGTATCAAATCCCATCTGCAAGGTAAGAAGATAGAGACAGAGACAGATACAATCTGACGTGCTGGAGGACGTGATTTATTAATAGCCACTTCAGTGGTGGAGAACATGGCAGGACGGTTAGAGGAAAACCATCATGATGTATTGGGCTGGAATACTAGAGATCGAATGTTGCCTGCATTAATCGGAAAGTTTTCTTGCTGATAGTTTGTATCCCCGGATGCTGCTTTCACAGAGAAAGCCAAATGTCCTTACAAGTGGAAACTAAGCATATGGCAGCAAGTTAATACTATAAATAGTTCTAGAAACCCAGTAAACAATGAAATATTTTTACTTTTTTCAGCTAAGAAGTTTGAAAAACAATGCATTGTCAATGAGGGTGCTCATGTGCATATTAAGCACAATAATATGTAAATTGTAACTTTTTTTATTTTGGTTCATTTTCAAGGGATATTTCTTTAACTCTTTAAATGACTGTGCATTTTTCTTTGCCATATTAATGTGTAACAGCTTTCACTCTTTCCAGTTTGAAATTTGGATTAAATGAGGAATTGGTTGTATGAATTGTATAAAGTGTATTTATGGATACCAGTTTTCTGGATAATAGATCCCTTAATTATAAATCAAAATTCATCATCAGCAATTATAAATAATCCCCAATTTACCCAAGGAAATCTTGCTTTAAACCTGCTAGCACTTAAAACACTTAATGACTTTGGACATATTACTTGTAGCATGTTAAAAACAATTCTATAATTTCCATGGACTATCATATGGAGTCTGTTACAAATAGCTACAAGTCACTGATGGCATACCATATAGAAAAATTAAGTTGCAGCACTCAGTGGAGGAACAAAACAGAGAGGTGTTGTAGGGGTTATTCTTGACCTGGGGGGGGGGGGGGGGGTTGCAAGTGTAACAGCATGCCCCTTAGTTTTCCTGTACATTGTGCTCTGCACTCTGATTATGTACAAGGTAGGGATGTGTAGGGGACAGACAATACCTATGTGTCACCCATCCCTCTAGTCTTGGATCCTGCTCTGATCCAAACATCGTACAGAGAGCAGAGGCTGTGGCCATTTGCAGACAGACTAAAGCTGGCCATAGACGCACGGATAAAGAGTGTCGACATCTTTCGTCCGGCAGGGATCGGTTGTTTGGTTGATCGGACAGGTTTGCTTTTGACCCGACCGATCCTGCCGGAGCCCATTGCACATCGTAATCAGATAGTTTGGCCATACAGCCGAATGTTCAGATTACCCCCGATATAGCTATGCTCATTAATGGCATATCGGGGAAAAGATACGCTTGTTTGACGATGTCGCCAAACGAGCGGATCTTTGCGTCTATGGCCACCTTAACTCAGCAGCAAGTCCAAAAAAGGTGATTGCAGCTTGAGCCTTACATGTGTAGCGTGCAAAGTGCAGTCTTTTACTCATTATGGACATTTTACCTATAACTCCAGCATACAGTATGTGTGGCCATGCATGGAGTTGCACCCACCACAATTGCAACCAATGCATCAAAACAAATTTTCAAAGTCGAGATTATGTTACTTTCAGTGCTTACTGTTATAGAACCTCATTATTTTGGTGCAAGTCTGCTGTGCATATTGGCGCAACCATCTTTGGGGACAATAGAATTCCTACTGTGTTCAGGATTCCACTGAATCAAGAGGGTCAGTTGCATATGTTTCAGCATAAGAGGCAGGATAGTGCTTAATGCAACAATATGGAAGTGCATGGACCGTGTTTGGATGTATATACATTAAATAAATGAAGTGGAACATTTGCATCTATTTTTGCATTCATTTTTGCATGCATAAATAACCCCTTACCATATAGCATAAGAATATACCATATTTCCATAGAGCATATGCTGTAGCTGACCATGAGAAATATATGAGAAAATAGTTTCCCAGCACCATATACCTATAATGAATTTTCCCATGGTTTTGAGCATCATTACTCCATCTTATGAATTGTATCCACCTCATTTCTCACCTTAACCTTTGATCTCTTACTGTTATGCCATGTGAGCGCTACAGATTCCCCACAAAAATCAAGAATAGCCGAATCACAGATGAGCTTATTACAGTTTACATGTTGTGTACTACTTTTGAAAGATATCAGAGGGCATTTGCTATATTTGTAAATAGCTGCCATTTTGTAAAGATGGCAATAAATGTGATATGGATACAATAGTAAGAAATGGCTCAGAGCATCCTGCTTGTACATACATTTTCTTTACCTCTGTTGAATAGCCAACAGTTTATATAATGCTCAGCCTTGGAATTTAATTGTTTTCTCACTCTTACATTCCACACATATTTTCATAATGCAATTAAATGAACTGTTTGAAAGACAAAGTCGATTCACTAACATTGTGCTACCTATGGCAAAACTTACTGTATATATTCCCCATTTCTTCTGGAAACCTTTAGCATTTATATGTACAACAGGGCCGCTTTGAATGATCCTATTGTTGCACATATTTTAAATTGAATTCAGAGTGCGAGGGTAGGGTAAGAGAGAAGTAAATCCAGTAATTGCAGGGGCTGAAAGATAACAGGAACATTCTCTTAATCCTGGACTTGGGAACTGGTGCATCAGGTAAAAGTTCCTTAACTATTACACATAGGGGCCGATTCACTAAATTCGGGTGAAGGGATAGAATAAAAAAAACTTCGAATTTCGAAGTATTTTTGGGCTACTTCGACCATCGAATGGGCTACTTCGACCTTCGACTGCGACCTTCGTCTTCGAATCGAACGATTCGAACTAAAAATCGTTCGACTATTCGACCGTTCGATAGTCGAAGTACTGTCCCTTTAAAAAAAACTTCGACCCCCTACTTCGGCAGATAAAACCTACCGAAGTCAATGTTAGCCTATGGGGAAGGTCCCCATAGGCTTGCCTGTGATTTTTTTGATCGAAGGATTTTCCTTCGATCGTTGGATTAAAATCCTTCGAATCGTTCGATTCAAAGGATTTAATCGTTCGATCGAACGAAAAATCCTTCGATCGTTCGATCGCAGGATTTGCGCTAAATCGTTCGACTTCGATATTCGAAGTCGTACGATTTTAGTTCACAGTCGAATATCGAGGGTTAATTAACCCTCGATATTCGACCCATAGTGAATCGGCCTCATAGACTTCTATACAAGTACTTCAGTATACAAGTAACATGCAATTCTGCACTAATAATTCTATTCTGGCAATACGTATAACAAATAGCAATCATTTGAAAATAACAGTTTGGCTTTTATAAAATAGTATAAAAGATTAATAAATAAGAGAATAAAAAAGCAAACATTTTCCCTACAAAAATTATGCCCAGACTCCAATGGGTGAAAAACATTGTCACACAACAAAAAAAATTTTATGCTCTGCATTATGCGACAAAAAATATTTTACGCCCATAGACTTCAATGCATTTTGGTGACTTTGCACCATTTCGTGAATTTTAGGTGAAACGAAAAGGGTCAGATTCGCCCATCACTATATAAAGTTTTGTAATCAGCATATTTCATTACTGTGCAACGATTCTGCATTTGTAATTGTCTGTCTGTTGTAGCTCACTGCAGGCTGTATGTGCTGAAGACAGTATAAAGATAGTTTGCAGTGACATATAAAAAGTTATTAATAAGTTTGTAAACTGTTAGGCTATGGAGACAACAGGAACATGCACTTAATCCTGCACATGGGAACTGGTGCATCATGTAAAAGTTCCTACCTTAGGTGTGCACATTGGTTCGCTCTGCAATAGCAGACCAGGAAGTGTTCCTGGAAAATACAGTCTTACAGGAAACAACATGTAAGTAAGTGCTGGACTTGTTCTATTGCACACTTTTTATTAGGGGGTCCTAAATTGCCCTTTAAGCTGTGAGTCTCATGAACAGAATACTGAGAATGAGAACTACAGTAATAGGGAATTAAAGGGAAGCCTATGCATTCTGTACAGAAATGATACGTGAAATATTTATTTCAGGTGCAAAATATTACAAGTGTGCATGTAGTTTGCCATGTTCACATATTTACTATCTGTTACCCTAGCAGATAGAAACCCCAAAACGTGTCACAACTTTATTGACAAAATAAATAAGAAATTTGTAGTTTCTCAGTGTAGCTCCTCATTTTTGATACAGGGTAATATTAAGCCGCAAACATTTTGCATTTGATATATTAGCTATATTTCCCTTTATGCCACATATTTCCAAGTTGTTTATGATTTCCTTCATCAGCTTGAACCCAAGCCCGGGTTTGTGGCGAAGCCATTTTTAGGGGCGGTATGCTGCCCAGCCAATTTGATGCCCCTCACCGGGAGAAGCAGTACTTGGAGTGAAGGAGCTGGAAAAACTGTAAAACAGCGCGTACGCGGTGCAAGCATGTCAGGGGAGGGGGCACAAGAGGCAGCTGGCCTCGGGGAGCAGAGTTTATACATTTTAGAAATAAAGCAATTCAGATTTCACAGTACACAGTTTGTCAAACACTTACTACCTGAACTAGAAAAAATATTCCCTTATGTGGAAACCCATTATCCAGAAAGCTCTGAATTATGGTAAGGCCATCTCCCAATGATAATTCTAATTTTTAAAATGATTTCCTTTTTGCCTGTAGTAATAAAACAGTAAATTTTAATTGACCCTAACTAAACTGTGTGAATCTGTGTGTATTGTGGTAGAGTGAAAGAAAATGTTAAAAAGGTGAGTTTTTCCTTTACGCTCTCCATAGAGGTAAATGTAATCTTCAAGGAAGATGTTACTAAACAGCAGGGTCGGACTGGGGGGGGTTAACGGGGCTGCTCCCTCAGGGTCCCCTTCCACTATAAGTGCACGCGTATGCGCACTGTGTTTTTGCCGCTGCCCCCCCTGCAAACGCATAGTGTTTTTGCTGAGACCAGCTGGTCGCGGCAGGAAGAGAAAAGAGGCGCAGGGTGTGGATCTGCGCCGTGGCCCACAAGAGACAGGGTCAACCAGGTATTTTCCCGGTGTCCCACCGGCCCAGTCCGACCCTGCTAAACAGAGAATATCTTCTCTGTTTAAAGGATTTTTCTGTATGGTTCTGGAAGCAGGGATATTCTGGAATTTAACAGGTAGGCCAGTTACTCCATTCTTTTGATCCAGTTTACATATTGGAGCTCACCTTTCAGTGGAATGCTGTCCGGTGGAAAGGTATTTAATTCTAGTGAGACTTGTAGGAAGGTGTCGCAGGCACAGAGCAGGAAGGATATCTGCCTGTGTGAGGAACTCCCAGAGGTTCTGTAATGAGAATGAGTCCTGTGGCCAAGTGACAGATCTGTCTGAGTGAGACATTGAAGAAAAGTCGGGAGGCTGTGAAATCCCCAAAAAAGGAAAAGTTGTGAATACAGGGGTGACCCCAACTTATGTGTTTTTACTGGGAGTCCACAAGGGGGCGAGTTTAGTGAGGGAACTCATCAAATGTGAATGTGTAAAGCTAGTGCCCAGTGGGCAGGATTTATTTTTAGGACTTTTGTTTTGAATGTTGAAATGGTCACCCCTGTGTATAAATAAATTGCCTAAAAATTAAGTTGTCTGTTGTTGATCCGAAAGCTTACAGTATGTATTTATAACTGTACTTGTAAAGCGTTGTTAAAGGGGTTGTTCACCTTCAAACAACTAGTAGTTTTCAGATAGATCAACAGCAATAACAACTTTTTCCAGTTACTTTCTGATTTCTATGTGTGACAGTTTTTCGAATTGCATAAGGTAAAGGCATTGTCCAAGGACTAGTCACATAGCAAGACTAGACTAATGTTTTAGTGCTCCAAATGTAGATTCTTAGTTTTTTCTTGAAGAGATTGAGAAAGCACTCCTTATGGAGAAATTCAGGAATGGGATTCCAGAGGTAAGGAGCAGCAAGATAGAAAGGTTTGACACAAGAGGTGCTTGTGGATGTGGATGGTCTGAAAAGAAGGTGGCTTTGATAGGAGGGGAGAAGACGACCAGGATCGTACAGTGAGTCAAGTAAAGAAATGTAGAGAGGAGCAAAGGAGTGAAGGGCTTTGAATGTTATCCTCTGATTAACAGGCAGCCATGCCAAGGCTTTAGTTGGAGTTGACCAGGAGAGAGCAGGAGGATCTTGGTAGTTGAGTTTAAGATTGATTGCAGAGGAGTGCCCCACTGGGCACTAGCTTTACACATTCAGGAAAACTGTTTAGTAGGATATTGCAGTAGTCTTAATGGGATAGGGTAAGGGCATGGGTTAATGCTTTGACTGTTTTTCCTGCAAGAAAGGGGTGTATCTTGGCTATATTTTAGAGGACAAAGAAACAGGTTTTGGAAGTAGTATTATTATGATTAGAGGAGGTAGTGTATTTGTAGCAAATCAAACCTATTGGGTTTTATTTAATGTTTAAATGATTTTAAGTAGTGTTAAGGTATGGAGATTCAAATTATGAAAAAAACCCAGGGGCCAAGCATTCCAGATAATAGATTCAATTTCTGTAAATACAAAAATAATGAGTAACCTGTAAAATACTGTATGTATTGTTATTAACTGTGATATGATCAGTTATAATAGTGTTAATCACATGTCATACAATTCTCTGAAACATTTATTATAAGGAATATTGAATTCTCTAATTTAAAATATGGATGTGGCTTGTCGCATTTGTATTCCATTATTTAAATGCCTTACTTAATAATTAGGAGGATACTAACATAGACGTATAGACTGTTGTACAATTTTTGTTGATTCTTATGTACTGTACATTGGCAACCCCTCATTTATCATGCCATACCTCGTGCAAGTTCTTGAATCAGGTATAACCAGCAAGTAAAATGAATTACGTGGACATTTTTAGTTGTTTGTTATGTGAATTAACTAGCTCAGAAGTCTTTTATTTTTTTTAACCTCTACAAACCTACTCTTACTGTATATTATTAACTTAAAATGCCTGATCTAAGGGATAAAATAATTTCACTTGTGGGTTTCAGCTCCAGTTCATTTCTGAAAGAGTTGGTTTTTAATAAGTCTATAAATATGCACATTGAAATAATTCAATATATATGGGGAAAACTCAATTTCAATGATCTCCATGGTGTTACTTTAGCCTTTTGATGCTTTCCCCTGCACAGATAGGGTTAAACCACCCCTTTACACGGCAGTAGCAATCTGCACAAGGACTTTGTTAATTTCCCATCTCAAGTGATTACAGCTTTATGATCAGATGAATATTTGTAATTAGTGCTTCATAAAAAGCTGCAAATTACTTGGTATTAGGAGAACAAAAAAATGCTCAGCCCAATTCTGTTCACTGCTTGTGATGTTTAGCATGATAAACAATGATGCTCTGTAGTTTTGCTTTTAAGCGGTATCAGTTTGTATGTTTTGCAGATAAACATAACAAATCTTTATCCTGAATCTAGCTTGTGTTTGGAACTGGATCATTTTAAGGACAGCAGCTACACGTATGTCTGTGCAAAGAAAGTTGCCTTTAAGTGCAACAAAGGCAACTTATCTGAACCCTGCATGTAGTGAGGTCCTGCAGAATCGCAGGAATTTGCCGGGAATTCGCGCCTGGAGAATAAATTCGCCCATCACTACTGGGGGGTATCAGATGTAGTAAAAAAATATAAGACAGTGAGGCTACTTCAAAACATAAACATTAACAATTGGGGGTTAATTTTTCAAAGTTCAGATTTATTTTTAAAAGTGTTTCAAACATTTTTTTGTGCAAATAATCATGAACTGTGATTCTTATTTGAATTTTGAATGTATTTTAGCTTGTAAAAAGGCAGTAGTTCCAAGCACTTACCACCAGCCATCCAGCAACCGATCAGATGCTTGCCTTGAAACAGAAACAGCAGGTGTATAAACATTATTTGCTGATTGATTGTTATGGGTTAAAGGTTTCAAGGAAACTGTGCATCTTATAGTTATTGTTATTATTGCTATTATTGTTACAGTACACCCATTGTTTTTCACCACCTGCAGCAGGTGCATTCGGGCAAGTGTGCCTGCCAGTTGAGGCATGCAAGTTTACAGCCAGAAAATGTGACGTTTGCATCCATGTGCCATTAAAAAAAATATACACTAAAGATTGTTGGCCTAAAAGAAAAAAAACAAAATGAACTCAGAACCAAGCTTCCTAATGAGGCCCCAAAGTTTGCTACATACCCTCTCGTCAATAAAAATCGGAAAAAACCATGGATCGCAAAATTTTAAACATTTCATTTTTTTCTATTACTAAATCCATCTTTCAAATATAGGTCCAAAGCCAGAAAGCAAGAAATAGTCATATTAAATTCCAATGATGCGCTAACACTAGACACGATCTTTACATAAGATTTTTTTTTTAGAAAAAATGCCAGAAGTGAAAAAACATCTTTAAAGTGTGAAAATAATTTTTTTTATTTTTGAACTTTTACTAGGCTCTGTAGCGTGGTGGCTAATTTGGGTGGCGTGAAATAAATTATCAATAAGTAACAGGAGGGATTATATGAGGAGGGGGTGCAAACATTTAGATTTACTATAGATGATCTGTTTTGCTTATTTATTGAAATTTTGTATGTATCAGGACCAACACTGCATGCTCTATATTGCTATGTCCCCAGTAACTGTTCGATCTGCTTCTAGCAGTTTCGGTCAATATTCTTTAAATTAAAGCATGTTATAGCTTGCATTAAGCTTGGGGGGGGGCAATTAGATTTCTCAGACCCTGTCTGAATTTGCTTACCACAAATGCCCAAATTAGAAACAGGAAAATCCAATTTAATATCATATTAAAATGTTACAAGCAATGTTTAAAAATGTTTTTACATTATACTTGGATTAAACAAATCCTTCATTTTTGAGTTTAGCCAAAATATATGGTGGGGTATAATCCTTATTTAAACCTCTTTAACTAAAAACCGTAATAACACTGTTGCTTTTAGGTGTTACAGGGCAAACCTTTTGAAATAAAAAACAACTAAAGTGGTATAAAGGTGATTCCTTTATTGGACTAATATAATCATAGCAAACTTTCAGAACATTTTAGTTCCTTTTTCAAGCTGATTACAATGAAGCTGTGGTGTTGTCTGGTATATATACAACATTCAACTCATAAGCTTTTAGTTGACAAGACCTTTAACATTACATGACTTTTAGGGTTTGGATTTCAATTGATCACTAAGCCAATCAGCTGAATTGAAATCCTACTAAAAGTGCTTTTTTTCAGCCAAATCCCAAACCAGATCCTTGATTCAGTATATATATATATATATATATAGCTTTGTTTTCTACGAGAGCCCTCTTGTGGGTGCCAGATATCTTTAGCTTTAAAGGTGATCTTTTCAAATCAGAAAAGTTATAGATTTATAGAGAATGGTTGGCCCTCCAGAAACATTTGTATTTTTAGGAAACTATACTATGTATGTCTAAGGTGGAGCTTCTTATTAAACTGCACAAGCAGGAAACAAACAAGCTTCCAGTGCTTGGTGGCTGGACCGCTGAGAATGCTGCACTTCTGAAAGGCTAATTATCATCCCCAGGAAACAGGGCCTGTAAATGATGAGAATATGATAACTGGGAATCCGTTTCAGCTTTTTTAGAGAAAATGCACTTTCTCATAAACCCACATACAGGTAAACCTCACAAATAGCTGCAAGTTTTTAGAGAAGATGTTTTCTTCCTAATAAAAAGAAAAGGAATTTGTGGCAGAACACTGCCATATAAAAATAGAACAGCTGTAAGACTTACAAAATGGTCAGAATGGCAGCCAATCTTTGAATTCCATGTGAGAATATAAACAGTGTTGGTTTGATGAATTAGATGATTGATTATTGTTTATTTAATTCAAAGTGCCTCTGTATATCTTAGGTTTGCTAGCAGAGGTCAGTAGGAACACACAGAGATTTAATTATTTAGAGGAGGTCTCAAATTCTCAACCTTCAGTTATATATGGCATTGGAAGGAACAGTTGGACTGGACATACAAGTGCTGTAGTCTGTACTAGAATGGAAATAATGCATGTGTACAGATACATCTTCTGCTTACTAAACAGTGTAGCACAGATGTGTACCACAATAAACACACAACTGGCAAGTAAATGGTAGCCAGAGACAGATGATAGATAGATAGGTGACATATAATTGATGATAGATAGATGTAAACAAAACATTTTGAGTACATACTGTAGCTCACTGATAGATAGATAGATAGATAGATAGATAGATAGATAGATAGATAGATAGATAGATGTAAACAAAACATACTCTAGCTTACTGTGTGCACAGTGCATTGCTTCCATTTATTTTTTCATTCATTCATATGAGTGGTACTGGATCATGCAATGGATCACAGTGAATCACACATGGCAAACCCAAGATGGAGTTGCCCATAGTGCCATTTAGTGACGTGCTTCTGATTGTTATCATCAAATTGAGGTTTGGCATGGAAATAAAAGGCTACTACTGCCCACTTGTAGGTCTAACTTCTTGGATGCCCTTATGAGTGGTGTAACTACATATACAGCAGGGGCCTGTACAATGGGGGCAGGACCACAGAGTCTAATGTATTGTATTCCCCTCTTCCCAGCCCTTCTCATGACTTGAGCACAGTGGTGTGGTCAGGGTTATACGACAAGAGTGGTCTTGGGGAGGAGGGACTGTTAACACTGGGCTCCCTCAGAAGATTTTTTTGCAGGGGGCCTGGTGCAACCAAGTTACGCTACTGCTGGTAAAATTACTTTATGACTGATTCCTGGTTCCTGATCATCCTGAGTGTTTCTGACTACGCTGAATTGCTACCTGACCATCTGACCATTCGACTGGATTTCGACTTTGAGCTGTTTAGCCATTTGTGTACCATACATGGGACTATTCTAGCCAGTCTGTACTGCTGCTTCCTTCTTGTTCCTGACTTCAACCACGTTAAGAGCCATTAGGGCTCTGACTGGATTGCAGTGGATTTTTTCAGTACACAGAGTATTTTCATTCCTATAATTTTTCCATTCAAACATATGAGTGGCACTGGATCATGCACTGGATACTACTCCTTTAGTATCTTTGGCACTCCTAGGGAACCTGTTTTAAGCTAGATGCAAAATTGTTGTGCTTAAGTCTGACAACAGGTGGTAAGCCACATAGTGGATTTAAGGTTTTGCATGTTAGCACAAGAACTTTGATGTTTATCCATTTGTGTACCACAAAGGGACTATTCTAGTCAGTTTATACTGCTGCTTCCTTCTTGTTCCTGACTTCCACCTCAGTAAGAGCCATTGGGCTCTGCCTGGATCGCAGTTGATTGGTCACTAAAATAAGGCCTGTATAAGACCACAAAGGCCCAGGCCTAGGGTGGAGAATGCCACCCTGCTGCATCCTTAACTATATTGGGAACTCTGAGTTCCCCTGCGCTATGGTGCTATGGCCCTGAATATACACAGAGCACTTTCCTTCCATTAATTTTCTCATTCAGTGAGTGGCACTGAAGTAGCATCGGATCGCAGTGGTTTGTGCTATTCCTGTTAATGGCTTTGAGCTTCACAACATGCAAAAATGACACCTTAGCTAGTGCCCCAGTTTGATGATGTCATTTTCATTAGCCAAGTAAATTTCATGTGAACCATGGGCAATACATTGCTAGCATGTAGTCTCACTTACCAAAACAATACATAGTATTACTTCTGATTTGTAGTGGCTTGTCATTTGCCCATTAACCTGATCTCTGTACAACCTTTCTGTTAACTTCTAGAGAATATTTTTAAGGGCATATTAATCAGTCGGCAAATTTTAGTTTATTTCTTTAACCAGTATGATCATATGCAAATGATAAGTGAGCTGCAGAGTCCTCGTCTGGCAAAGCTCTTTTTTCACCCTTTGATAAATATGCCCCTACATTTTCTTAACAGAATCTTATTTGCTTAATAAGCTTTAAAATAACTATTATATCTAAATGTTAAATTCGTTCACTCCTCACTTCTTTTGGGCTTTCTCTGTCATTAACTTATAGATGAATTTTACATATTTACACACTGAAATGTGTTTAATAAAACAGCCAAATTGTTTTGCTCATCTCTGTGTGTGGGTTAACGTGATATTATAGCTCCCAAATTTACTTGGAAGGCAGAGTGGGTGTTCAAACATAATGAAAACATTTGAGTAATCTGAATTGGAAATGTGATGCCAATAAAATGAAATAGGGAGCAGTTGTTTAATATGACAGATATAATAGTTTGTCAGTAGAACTTTGTGGTGAATGATTCAATGTCAGTGCTGCAGATAGACTCACTTGAGTCTGGCTGGTAAACATTTCCCACTGGCTACATACACATGCTAATACCTTGCTCTGGAAATAATCTCACATAGATAGAATGTAGTAAAGAATATCCAGTGGTCTTTAAAAAAAGGTTCTACTAAAACCAGTTAGGGGCAAATTTAGTTGCGCTAGCTTTCGATTCACTGCACTTCGCCAGGCGAAGTTTAGCTAAGGCGCCGCTAATTCACTAAAGTCTAAAGTTGCGCTCAGGCATTAATTCGTCAAGCAAAGCGAAGTTACACTAGCGATGCCTAATTTGCATACGGCGCCAATTTAAAGTACAATGGATATATATGTAGCAGCAAAAAAAACTTTATAAAATAAAATAGAGTTGTTATTTTGCCCTATGCATGTGCCCACTGTATAGTTTAGGTGCCATATGTTAGGAACTGTAGGGGGAAGGAGGGTACCCCCAAAAAAATGTACGATCTTTTTCAGCCTTTCACGGTTTTTTGGGACTTAGAGAAAAAACTTTTTTTGAAGCAAGTCCTATCTACTCTATTGCACTTCACCTGGTCTGAGGTGGCGAAGTAAAGTCTGGTGCAAGAGGTAACGTTCAGTAAAATCCGCAAGTTAGTGAATTAGCGTAGTTACGTCCCTTCGCCATAGCGCAACTTCAACTGGCGTAAGGGTGCAAAGTAGCGGTAGAGTAGGTCCACTTCACTAGCGAATATACGCCAGCACCTGTTAGTAAATCGGCGAAGTAATGAAATGACGTCACACTGGCAAATTTGCGCTAGCATAAGCTGCTTCGCGCTTTAGTGACTTTGCCCCTTAGGGGGTTATGTAATAAAAGGCACTAAGTTTGCCCAGGAGTAGTAACCCATAATAACCAATAGGATGTTTGCTTTTAAACAGGTGACCAGTAAATGCTACCTTCTGATTGGTTGCTATGGGTTACTGCTCCTGGGCAAACTTAGTGCATTTTATTACATAACCCCCTTAGTGTTTTAAGGGCTACAAGGAGACTCTGTCAAGTTTTAATACTCTGCATGGCCTAAGCTAAATATTTAACATACTTTCCAGTGGATACCTAGTATGCCACAATTCATTGTATGGATAGGGTTAAATCAAATCACTTCAGCAGCCACTTACTGATTTTTGGCCAGTGTGTGAGAGAGAGAAGATGCAAAGCTATAAATAGCGATGTACTGATTATATATCATGATGTGAGAAGTCACTTGCCATTCTATCTCTTGAAATGATCACTGAATCAGTCCTCATTGTCCAGTCACATAAATACTGTATCGTTTTTCTCAAAAGTCTTTTGACTCCTTTAGCATCTTTGGCACTCCTAAGGCACCTGTTTTAAGCTAAATACAAAATTTTTATACTTACAATCATATGAAAAAGTTTGGGAACCCCTCTCAGCCTGCATAATAATTTACTCCACTTTCAAAAAAAAGATAACAGTGGTATGTCTTTCATTTCCCAGGAACATCCAATTACTGGGGTGTTTTCTGAACCAAGATTTTTAGTGAAGCAGTATTCAGTTGTATGAAATTAACTCAAATGTGAAAAACTGGCTGTTGGACACCCTTGTAATTTTGCTAATTTAAATGTATGTAACTGCTCAATGCTGATTACTGACAACACCAAATAGGTTGGATTAGCTTGTTAAGCCTTGAACTTCATAGGCAGGTGTGTCCAACCATGAGAAAAGGTATTTAAGGTGGCCAATTGGAAGTTGTGCTTCTGTTTGACTCTCCTCTGAAGAGTGACAGCATGGGATCCTCAAAGCAACTCTCAAAAGATCTGAAAACAAAGATTGTTCAGTATCATGGTTTAGGGGAAGGCTACAAAAAGCTATCTCAGATGTTCAACTTTAAGGAATGTAATAAGGAAATGGAAGGCCACAGGCACAGTTGCTGTAAAACTCAGGTCTGGCAGGCCAAGAAAAATACAGGAGCAGCATATGCTGAGGATTGTGAGAATGGTTACAGACAACCCAAAGATCACCTCCAAAGACCTGCAAGAACTTGCAGCAGATGGTGTATCTGTACATCGTTCTACAATTCAGCGCAACTTACACAAAGAACATCTGTATGGCAGGGTGATGAGAAAGAAGCACTTTCTGCACTCACGCCACAAACAGAGTCACTTGTTGTATGCTAAAGCTCATTTAGACAAGACACAGTCATTTTGGAACAAAGTGCTTTGGAATGATGAGCCAAAAATTTGGTCATAACAAAAAGCGCTTTGCGTGGCAGTACAAGAACACAGCATTCCAAGAAAAACACCTGGTTCCATCATGCTGTAGGGCTGTGTGGCTAGTTCAAGGACTGGAGTCCTTGTCAAAGTTGAGAGTTGGATGAATTCAACCCAATATCAATACATTTTTCAGGATAATGTTTAAGCATCAGTCACATCAGTCCCCTGCGTTACAAAGTTACGCAGGGGTTGGATATTCCAACAAGACAATGACCCTAAACACACTTCGAAATCTACAAAGGTATTTATCCAGAGGGAGAAGTACAATATTCTGGAATGGCCGTCACAGTCCCCCGACTTGAATATCATGGAAAATCTATGAGATGATTTGAGGCAGGCTGTCCATGCTCGGCAGCCATCAAATTTAACTGAACTGGAGAGATTTTGTATGGATGAATGGTCAAAAATACTGCCATCCAGAATCCAGACACTTATCAAAGGCTATAGGAGGTGTCTAGAGGCTGTTACATTTGCAAAAGGAGGCTCAACTAAGTATTGATATAATATCTCTGTTGGGGTGCCCAAATTTATGCACCTGTCTAATTTTGTTATTGATGGGAAACCGAAAAAAAGACTGCTCCAGCTCACCGTTCTCCCCTTTAACCAGGTGCTCAGTCAACAGTGTCCCCACTGTAAGTACATCAAGAACTCCACAGCAGACAGCACTTCTGGATGTGTTTATTGGGAAAACTGAATAAGGGTTACAATCCCGAAACGCGTTAGGCGGTTTACAGCAGTTTTCCCATTAAATACATCCAGAAGTGCCGTCTGCCTTTGGAGTTCTTGAACTAATTTTGTTATGATGCATATTGCATATTTTCTGTTAATCCTATAAACTTTATGTCACTGCTGAAATACTACTGTTTCCATAAGGCATGTTATATACTGTATTAAAAGAAAGTTAAATGATAAACAAAACTCCAAAACTCCATATGACTGTAAGTCCACACTCTGGAAAGCATTACTCTCTTACCCAGCTGCCATAGCAGCATACTTATTGACTTACCAAACATCAAGAAATTCACAACTCAAGGGCAGTAGTCGGGATGCTGTTTCCCCTTGGTGATCATGCATGAATACTGGTCTAGGCTGCTTCTCCCTGCCTGGTAAGTCCTCCCCCTTTCTGCTCATATCCAATCTTCACCTCATGCTCCCTATGGCCTGTGTAACCTGGTCAAATCTCCCCTCCCTTTACATTCGCTTGTCCGGGAAGCCCTATTCATGGTAGGGCAAGAGCTCCTTTATTTAACATAAAAGCTAATCCACCATTTCTCTCACCATTACAGATCTTACATGGTCTTATGGGGTTGTGCAGCAGTATAAGTAACTGGTGGAATTATCACTAGAAAAATTATGGTGTTTTAATTTAAAAGTTCAGCATATGATATTTCCTCGGCAATTGGGACTGCCTTAGAAAAAACTCAACTCATTCAGTGATTGAAAAGCACAGTATTGTTCAACGAGTGTAGTTCAGCCATTGGAGAATGGCCAGAAACTAGGATTTTTGTCTCCCTTTCACTTAAATGGAAAACATATGGAAGCATTGATACTGACATTGTTCAATGTAAAAAAGATTCAAGGGATTATTTAAAAAGATTGTGTGAAGATGTGCATAACCCCCCCCCCAAATATCTGGCTGTGCTCTACACTAACAGTGTTAGGGGGTTAAAGCCAGCTTTGCCTTTTATGTCTGAAAATCCATCCTTTGTCTATCTGTAACTTGCACATCAATCATAGTGGACAGGTAGGAACTGAGCACAAAGACCTGCAGCAATACATCAATGGAGAAGAGTGGCAATTACAACCATTTTTTGCACTTTGAACACTTCTTATTGAAAATTAGCTTACCTCTATAATATTAGTCAAATGGGAGTTCAAAAAAACTTGATAAATCTGCTCCTTAGTGTGTCATAAGGTCCAGGCACACATGACCCACACCATCAGCAAAGATAGGTAGGAAGAGTTTAAACAACAATTTTGCCAGTTTTATTGTGTGATCTAAAGTCATGATTTTAAGGGTTGCATTTGGTTCAACCTAGAAAGGCTTGGATTTGGGAATGTAAATTAAATTGTTAGCAAAAAAAAAAAACATTCATATTGTTAGGGGTGTAGCAATATGGGTAGGCAGACCCTGTGGTTATTTAGATGTCATTTAAATGACTTTCACTCCCCAACATTCACTGTTTAAAGGGCATGTAAAGTCTAAAATAGATTACGGCTAGAAATGCTGTATTTTGTATACTAAATATAAACATGAACTTACTGCACCACAAGCCTAATCAAACAAATAATTTATGCTTTCAAAGTTGGCTACAGGGGGTCACCATCTTGTAACTTTGTTAAACATCTTTGCAAGACTAAGACTGTGCACATAAGACTGTGCCTCATAAACAAAGCTGCTTGAGTTCTGCATGGCTGGGAAGTAAGACGGGGGCTCCCCCTGCTGTTCATAAGTATGATTGTTCCCCTGTTTAGCAGTTAGGGACCATCTGACAATTCCTATCCACAGCAGTAAATGAAGGAAGAATTTCACTGCATACAGTCAGGTTTCTTGTAAAAACGGTACACATGTTTTAATTAAAGTATACTGGAGATAGGTTTCTTTTTCATTAAAGAAAGTAAAAATGGGATTTTATTATTTTGCCTTTACATGCCCTTTAAAGATCATTGACAAACACAGGGGCCAATTTAATAAATATCGAACTGGTATATTCAGTGGGATTCCCAACAGTTAACAGGAGGCTTAACTATTTGGAAAAGCATTATTCTGTGCTGTAACTAATCATTGTAGCATGGAAAAGATCTTATCAATTGTAAACCATCCCTATAAAAAGATTTTGCTCCGCTCTCTGTAAATACACACACACACACACAAGCTTTATTATGCTGCAGCCTGCCTTGCATGTGCCTCTTTTGCTTGTTGTTTTTAGTATTCAATTTCCCTAACAAGGAACCACTTTCCAGCTCATTACAAGCTGAAGTGTTGCAGTGTTAAGCCAATACAAAACAAGGGAAATGAACAACACAGTCGTGTGGGGCATTAAATGAATATTGTTCAGTTTGGTCAAACACATGGATGGCCAAACTGCTCTTAAATGAAGTGTGGTTCTTTCCTGTTCTTGGCAAGACAATTACTTGATATGTTTGCTGATGCAAATGGAAAACCTGGTTTTCTACTTGGATGTGATTAGTGATTGTCCCTGTGACTGCACTATAATGCAGTAGTTGAATACGCAGCGAGGTTCAAAGTTGGCAGGTTTCCTTTATTTTCTTTCTTCCCTTACCTAATGTTGATGAGTGATGCTGGTGGGACTCACATGGATGGGTTGAACATATTAGACAGTTGTCATTTTTGTCTCAAATTAACGATGCAACTATCAGTGGCATAACAAGATATTACTGGGCCCCACAGCAAATTATTTTTCAAGCCCCCAAAATGTCAAGAGCTTAACCTGTTTTACCAATATTTATTGAGATTGTATATTAATTATAATTGGTGCCCCTATACTCTTAGGCCCCCCTACAGCCTCAGGGTCTGCTTCCTCTGTAGTTACGCCCCTGGCAATTGTGTTTGCAACGTATCACTCAGACAGTGGAAGAACCTTAAAGCACATCTCCACACTACACTATAACTAGTTTACCCTTCTACAGCTCTGCGTTTAGTATGATCATTGCTGTATCACAATTATATTGTTGTGAATATGAACTTTTGTTTTTAAAGCCCCTTGCTTGTTTACTTGATTATAGGAATCAGTTTGTCACCAATTGTAAGCCTGTATAGTTGATGACTAAGGAAATGAGAAAAGTAAAAAAAACAAAAATAACAATAATAATAATAAAGAAATACAACAAATAACAATAAATCCATGCCGTGTAAACCATAACTTTGTGAGTCTGAAACACATACCAGTCACACTGACAATTATAATTGTGTGGGGATATTTGTCTTCATTCATTAATGTGTATTCACACTCATGCAATTATAATTCATACACAAATATAACCACATACGTGGGTAAACACACACAAACTCACATTGACTGTATATTTCATATCTTTATAGATTGCAGTAAAAAAAAACAGGGAAAAGAAAAATCTATAGATGATATGGACTTAGAGAAGCACTGAGAATTCCCTTAATAGTTCATTTTGTTTTCATAAAGTTCTGCAAAACAGCTACGTTAGAATTTTATGCGACGGCATTGATTTAAGCTTTCTTTTCTGTTTTTTTACCTTTCCCATTCTTCTTCTAAACTACACCTTGTTATCTTTTCTTTGGTAATTGGCGACTCGTAATGACTTTGGCAATTTAGTGTGTTCTTGTCGACACTTCTCTCATTCCCCTTGATAGCTGGAGTCAGGAGAGAGGGCTTGTCTGTCAATCTCATCAGCCTGTCAGCGCCTTTGATTGACAGCTTCTGGTCTCTCAATGGAGACCATTTTCCAAGCCCCGTTCTGTTCTGCGTATTTCTGTTGTCTTTGCCTTTTCTCCCTTCAAAGATAATATTTGCGTGAGGGGATGCAGTTCACTTATAATCTGCATTTAAATCTGGCTTGATACAAGGCCATTCTCTAAGAAATGATCACAACGTCTTGTTAGTTTGCATCAAGAAAAGACCCCAGAGGTTTTCTTAAGCTATAATTCTATTGTCGGTGAGTGACCTCCACGAACACCTAAGCTCTCATCTCCAGGCCCAAATCCCTATTAATTTTGCTTGGGAAAACATAACATGCTTGTCCAAGAGTCCTTGAACAAGGCATCAAACCAAAACTCTAGCTGTCTTGTCCATTAATGATTTTTTATTCTTCATTCTTTACTTAGGTGGAAAAACACACCTTAGCAGTTAACAATGCAGCAAATTGGTCTCTTGATGGCTGCGATGTTTGTATTAACAGTTTCTTTATGTTCACCATTGAATCATACTTGCATTCTATTTTATTATATAGTTTATTGCTAAAGGTATGTGAGAAAAAATTCAGGTTCACTTAAAATCCATATTATATACATTTTCATTTTTAAATAAATGATAAAAAGTACACATATATAAATAAATCACCTTATACCAAAAAAAAAACCACTAAATGAGCATTACCATACAGGAAAAGAAATTGTTCCATAAGGTACTACTCTGTAAATAGCATGAACATATGCACACATACTAGGTATAGTAAAGGTATCTTCAAAGCTCTGATTATGGAAAGGCCGTCTCCCATAGACTTCATTATCAAATAATCAAAAATTTTTAAAATGATTTCCTTTTTCTCGGTAATACAGTTATGGGACCTGTTATCCAGAATGCTCAGGACCGGGGGTTTTCCGGATAACGGATCTTTCCGTAATCTGGGTCTTCGTGCCTTAAGTCTACTAGAAATTAATTTAAACATTAAATAAACCCAATTGGCTGGTTTTGCTTCCAATAATGATTAATTATATCTTAGTTGGGCTCAAGTATAATCCTCTGTTTTATTATTACAGAGAAAAAGGAAATCATTTTTAAAAATTTGTAATATTTGGATAAAAGGGAGTCTATGGGAGACCATTCCATAATTCGGAGCTTTCTGGATATCGGGTTTCCGGATAAGGGATCCTATACCTGTAATAAAACGTTAACTTGTACTTGATTCAGACTAAGATATAATTAATGCTTATTGGAAACAAACCAGACTATTGGGCTTATTTAATGTTTACATCTGTAATGTAAAGCATTGCTTTCCACTGTTTGATTTCCTTCTGTTTAAAAATCAGAGCTATATAATATGAGACAGAGCATTTTAAAAATATGGAGAAAAGAATAGGGCATATTTACTGTTGGTATTGGTACAAGTGGTAGAGTGTGGTAGAGTGCTAAGTGGTTTACATGAGAACTAAACCCTAAAATGAATATGGCTAAGAATTGCATATTTTATATACTGAACTTATAGTACCAACCTAACGTTTCAGCTTGTCAATAGCAGCAATGATCCAGAAATTCAAACTTGTCACAGGGGGTCACCATCTTGGAAAGTGTCTGTGACACTCACATGTTCAGTGGGCTATGAGCAGAAAATGAAGTTGGCCTGAGCCTAAGTTGATATCTGTATATATTACTTATCACCTTTATATTCTGACATTTATATTCTATGGGGCAGATTTATCAAAGGTCGAGGTCAAATTTTTAGCTATTTTTTGTGTCCTTCAACTAGGTAATAAGTCCAAATTCGATTCAAATTTGAAAATATTTGAAAATTCTAATATAGAAATTGATCATGTACTGTCTCTTTAGAAATTTGACTTCGACCATTCGCCATCTAAAGCCTGCCAAATTGCTGTTTTAGCCTATGGGGGACCTCCTAGAACCTATTTGGAGTCAATTGGTGGACTTTGAAAAATCTACTTTTTTGGGGGGGGAAACTTTGTATCGAATTTGATCTAATGAGCTATCCCTTCGATCTGAACAATCTATTCGGTTGATAACAGACCTTTTTCGACCAAAAAAAACTTCGACTTAATTTCAGTTGGTCTTTTTGAATTCGAAGTTTTAGCAATTCGAAATTTGACCCTTGATAAATATGCCCCTATGTGTACTGTATATTGTGAGTGGGTCCCTAAGCTCAGTAAGTGACAGCAGCACAGAACATGTGCAGTGAATAAGCAGAAAAGAAGATGGGGAGCTACTGAGGCATCTTTGGAGGCACAAATCTTCCCTGCTAAGGGATGTGGTTTAAATTTGTCCCATTTTGCTTCGCTGAAAAATTAGCGAAACTCCTGAAAAATCAGCGAAATGCATTGAAGTAAATGGGCATCAAAATAATTTTGACGTGCGACAATTTTGACAAAAGCGCGACTCTTTTGTCCAAATACATTAAAGTCAATGGGTATCCAAAAAATATTGACGCTCGCCAATTTATTTTGACGCAGTTAGTTCTCCATGTACATGTACATGTACATGTGTCGCTGATGTGCTCCAATTTGAAAGTCTGGCTCAAGGTACAGAGAACATTACTGAATATGCTTTTTTAGTGCCACAAGCAACCAGTATTGTTTAATGTATAGTATTTCTGCTGCATTAAGAGCCAGAGGGTTTGGCATATATCTATTTTATATAGGAATAATCATGTATTTCCCAAATTCCTTGCACATCCCATGATCACATTAGTTGGGCTTGAACTTATATCAGCAAGCCCTGGGACAGATTCCCTAAAGGGCAAAGTGACTAAGGCTAGCAAAAATTAACCAGCATCACATAATTTCGTAACTATGATTCCCTAACGTGCGCAGGCGTCACTTCGCTAGCAAAGGAGATAAATGCTAGCGTTGCTTTGCACTCTAACGCCAGTCGAATTTTCGTTCTGTTTCCATTTAAAACTACTAGATCCATTATCCGGAAACCCATTATCCAGAGAGCTCCAAATTACAGAAAGGCTATCTCCCATAGACTCTATTTTATGCAAATATTCCAAAATTTTAAAAACAATTTCCTTTTTTTTCTGTAATAAAAAAACTGTACCTTGTATTTGGTCCAAACTAAGATATAATTAATCCTTATCGGAAGCAAAACCAGCCTATTGTGTTTATTTAATGTTTACATGATCCAAATTATGCAAAGATCCATTATCAGGAAAACCCCAGATCCCAAGCATTCTAAATAACAGGTCCCATGCCTGTACAGGGAGTCTGTTAAAAGGGAAAGAATTAATAAGCTCGTACCTAATCTTTTCTTAGCACAGATATCAACATTAATTTTTAAATGGCTTTTTACATTGTTTGTTTATCTTAAAACACTTTTGCACAAGGCACAAACATTTAGGTAATGGTTCAGGGAAACCAGAATCTAAAAAAAGTAGACTAGTAATACCTAATGTATTTCCTAAAAAAGTAATAAAAAAAGCAAATTCTCCATGGATTTTATACGCGTTATCAGAGCTTCCGATTACAACTGACTTTCTTACCTGAGGTGCATTGCATATAAAAATGCTAATAATAGAAGTCAATGATTAGTGAGTGTGTTCTTTAAATTTATAACTCAAATTTGAAGCCAACTTGCTTGCTCTTAAGTGCAACACCTACTAATCATTCTTTCAGCAAGGGATTCCTCTGTTGACATTTTAATTATGGCAACGTTCCTTACTAGGCTCATGGTTTTAATAAAGGGTCTTTTTGTTGCTTTAAATCTAAAATTAATTAAGTCAATGTACTCCTTGGTAGCATATGGATCATTGACAATGGACAAGAATGATACAAGATAATATAGTGTAAGTTAAGAAAGTTGCTTGACGACAAAATGACAATAAGTCAGTCAGAAAAAAATGTTTCCTTCAGCGAATGTGGTATTAAAGCAGAGGATTGTTGATTTGCAAGAGAATGCAAATTTCCCTGGAGCAAGGCATATATTTATCCAGGGAAATGGCAAACATCACCTCTTTCCTTCCACAGATCTTTGGTCTGTAACGAAAGGGGAGGATTTTCTGCCTCACGAGTAATTGGGGCTAATTACTACTGATAAAGATGAAACCAATCTTTGAAAATGGCTATTGGGAGAATTAATATTTCTGATAAATATGCAGATAAATAATATTAAGCGTTGCTGTATTATACCCCCCTCCATATGGCTACCTGAATTAACCCCACAGAATATGTGAATGAAAATGTGCATTAAATAACATATACAGTAACATAAAATGTGACTGTTGTACAGATTATTCCCAAGCCTATGGATGTGAATTAAATGTACTGATTTCTTGGCAACTCCAATTTACCAAAAGGGGCGAATTGGACCAATTCTTAACACATATTTCCAAATATATCTCTATCTATATCTAATAATTAAGCTAGGAATATATGGCTTGAAATTTCTGTGGAAGTAAAGATGGCTACAACAAGTGGAATCTGCACTGTTCCATAGTTTTGTAAAGTTTCCTAGGGAAAACTTCTCTAAACTACAAATCTTTCAGATTTAAGCAGCAATTATAAAAGTGCTATGGAGGATTTTTTTTTTCTTAAATGCTTATAGCTTTTATACAAACTAAAACACTTTTAATACCTGTATTTCCACAAACATTAAACAGGTAAATTGTCACTTGGCATTTTACATCTTTTAAAAGATATATTCTACCATTTAACATGCTTTAACAGTCTAAAAGCATAATACATCTTATTATTGTCTGTTGTCATTTGACCATGTGATATTCTGCCTCTCTGTGTCAAAATAAACCCAGTCTATTAGTATAATATGTCAATTTATATAGCAAATTCATTAGGTAGATTGATGAAAAATGCAATGTATGGATAGTTCACACCTAAATAATATACAATAAACAACTAAAATCATAATGACCCAGGCAATGGGAAGGTATTGTTTACTTGCATTTCATGCATCCGTGTGTCACATAGAGGAAACATATAGGAAGACAGAAATGCAAATGTTTAAGTGCTGAAAGATATATGTATATTTGCACAACTGAAAAAATTAGAACATACTAAAATTAAATTGACTATTGTTTGGAACCAATTTGTTTTTCTTCTATTTAACTGTACATGGAAACATATTGATATTGTTTATAAACTGTACTTTGCAAAAATTCTATTGGGTCTATAATGTGTCAGTAAATAAATTCTCATTCATATTTCTTATAGCCAAATTGCTCTTCGTTGTAGCATGTACCACCTCTGTTGGGAGGTTGTTCAATACATGTGATATCATCTTGTGCTTTATAGTATAGTATAGTGCACATTATAGTATATTGTTTTAGTTAAGGGGAAAGAGACAGCCAGATATTCATAATTTTGTATTCAGGAAGATGGGGTTATGAAATGACATGATGGCCCAAGCATAGGCGGTGCTTTAAATATAGTAAAATTCCTCTATTTTTAACAATTTGAGTCTGTTAAAATTTTTCAGTTTAGTTTTTAAATGGCTAAAACAACAGAACTTGAAAAGCCAATTTGATCTTCACTTTCCTTTATGCCTTATAATCTCTTTGAACTTGCATATAACTGTATATGCTTAGCCATTAACGGGTTAATTGCCGCATATCTAAAAAGGACTCTGGGAGTTTACGTTAGGGATTTCCGAGCATGGACTTGTATACCGGAATAATTCTGGCCTACCGTAATTGCATGACAATGGCAGCCAAAAATAAATGGAATGACACTGTGGCCAGTGCTGAATGGATTTGGCAACTGGCCCCTGTAACTCAGTGATCACTGTTAGGAATGATCAGCATATTACATAGTAGCAGTAGAAATGAATGCCAGTAAGAGAATAGCTACAAACATGATTGCAGCAAGGGAAGATTAACCATTTCTTGATGATGGAAGGACTTCATTTATTTCAAAAAGCTATTTTTGAACAAATGAGTGATGGGATGAGTTTGTTTCAAGTTCAAAGTCAATATGCGTTATAATTCGTATGGTATTTTTTATTCGTGCTGGGGCTCAATTAAAAAATAACAAGAATATAAATTTGTGCTTGCTTAATTTTTTGGATTCTTGATCTTTTTGTTGTGCATTCAAATTAATCTAAACTAGATCTACCTTTCCATCCATGTACTCACACACTCACATGGACTACACACACACACACACTCTTTATTTGAATATACATGAAGAAGAAGTCCAAAATAGTAAATAGATGTTCTTTGTTCTCATCTTTGGCATAAAACAACTACTCATATTTTTTTAAAGACCCAGTCATCTACTTACTCATTAAAAAACAGAAATAAAGGGGAAGTTGTTAGGTTGAGGGTCAGATCCAGCAGGGGATTATCAAAATTCCAGCTGAACTCTGGGGAAGACTCCAGCACCTGTGAACTGAAACTCCCATTCTATCTAAGGAAGAGAATAACTAAACCTTGTATTATTCCTGACATAAAAGCATATCATATATAAATAACCAAACCAGCCAACCATCAGGCACTTGGTATTTGGGTTGTTTCTTCCATATGAGACAATGTACTCTTAAACCAGGAAATCACTGCAGGAATCACTTACCCTCATTAAACATTTCATAATGTTCTACAATAACCAGGAATGTTCAGGATGCAGTCAAACAACTCATCCCATATACTATTTAGTTTTTTACCCCATATACTGATGTTTTATATGAATGTCCCTTTACAAGTTAGAACAGCATTGCCTGCTTTATACAGATTCTCCACTAATGATTTTCTTTGTATAAACAAAAATGATGCTCCTAGATCATCTATGTACAAATTGTGCTTTTTTCTACCCTTTGAGTGTTGATGCAGAATTTAAAAAAAAAATGATTCTTGGACTGTGAGCTTTGAGTACTAGTGGGTTTATCTGTAAACTGCAACGGTGTCTTTTTTTTTAAAGAACTCAAATCTTGTTAGGTTTTTAGATGTCCCACAAGATAGTATTTGCAGCTCTAAATATGCTTTATATGTTTCATTCTAATGTTAAAATGAGCTGCTTGAGAGAAGCCATACACATAAGGTCTAAATATAATCTAACCTCATCCAATGCTGAATTGATCCTAACCATATCCATCACAGCTGATAAAACCCACAGGAAATCTGCTTCCTCCACTCAATATCAGGGTCTTAAAATGTCCAGAACAGACCATCCTTCTTCAGGAGTAAGAAAATAATCTGATTATTTATACTCTCTTACGCCCTATCTCCCCCTCGACTGCATTACCAGAAAACAAATGTGAAGGTGTTCTTTTGGAAAGAGAGTCAGACACTAATAAATGCAAAAAAATAGGACATCTACGAAAGCCCTAGAGGATCAAGACTTCAATTACACGAATTGGTATCCAGTCTAAGACGCCACTTAGAGTTCTTATTTTTTATTTTAATTAATAGCCGCAGCTGGAAAGGACCCTTTTTGCTGCATGGTCTTTTTTTTATGTTTGGGCAGACTTCACCCAGAGAGATAAATGGATCTCGAAACAGGTACATTTCTATCCTCAGCGTTAATCATTAGAGCTATTGAATATATAGTTACTGCTGAATTACTGCAGTGAATAATAGCCAGCACTAAAATTTAATGTATTATATAGATCACAGCTAATTTCAGCCACATAACAATGTATGTTGAACATCAGCTAATATATTTTTCTTTCGCTGCTCTTAACCCTGTAAAGATCCCGATCTAAGAAGCGAATAAACCGACGAGGGGTTATTTCATTTTGTTGAAAACTATATTTAATTTGTAGATAATTATTGTTTTTATAACAATTACTAATTGTATACCCCAATATATTTTATAAAGCAAAAGTTTTAAGTCCTGCATTGCATTCAAATGAGTAAGAATATATACTGTACTATATATGGTGTCTATGTTTATATCTATGTTTACATACAATTAATAATACAATAAAATAATACAATATAAAATATAATATAAAACCTTCCTACATCATCCTAATCCAGTCCTGAAGCCTATGTAAAATACAAAGGGTTAACAGCAGCGCTCTTTTTTTTCCAACTAAGCAAAGCCCATATTTATTCTCCAGGTATGCTGTGCAATGTAACCCCTGGTGCCTCATTGTACCTATATTAAAAGGAATCCTTTTGAAATGATTGTGGGACTTAATTAGCTTTCTCTGCCCATGTTGTAAAACACAATGATAAATGAGCAAACAGGCCTGTGGATCATTATTCTTTTAGAGATGAGCTTATTAGCTGATTATGAATCATTAGCACAGTCTACAAGGGATTTCCTTATCTAATTGTACTCTTCTTTTAGTATACAGTACTAAAAATGTGATGTTACAAACAGGAATGCTGAAATGATCACCTCTGTTGCCAAAATATAAGATCTGCAAGCCAAAGAATCCTACTGAAATTGTCAGTGCTGCTGAAATCAGCTGACTTTAAGATTTGCAAATTGGTCAAGTAGACCCATTTGCAAATCTTTATATGGTGAACTTCAACTTAGTTTTGTTCTTCGTTTATATGTCATGGGGAAACCTTGTAACATACATTATAATTATACAAGTAGCTGCTATATAAATAGAAGTGCTCTACAGGGTATTTTATTGGGTACGTTAAAACGGTCACATTTTATGTTTAATCATTGAACTATGTATACAATTACGACTGATCTGCTTCATTGCAATGCAACCAGCTCAGAATTTTCTATTTCCAAGGGAACTATTAGCCATCTAGATTTTGTTAAATTAACAATATTTTCAATAATACATTTTTTCCAAGATTTTTTTTTCAGGTTCTCAGCACCAGTCCCTTCCCCAGATGGGCAAAACTCTTAATATGTCTATATGACTTTCCAGCTCCTGTTCATATAAAGCGAGGACGCACGAATGCATTCAGAGCACTTCTAAATACCAGGATGAAACTAGGAGGATAAAAAAGCTGCTCATCTACAGCTCTAAATGGTACTGCAGATATCAGTGAAAGCAAAGGCAATATGGATCAACTACGAATGCAAGTAGGGTAAACTAACAATTTTGCTACACTCTTCTCAGTTAGAATAGCAGTGCTAAAATTAAACATACCCACCAATTAGTTTAAAGCTATGCCAGTATAGGTATTTCCATGGAAATACCTGTGTTTTGCAGGAAAGTGGAAATGTATAGTGGTCATGTATCCATGCTTTGCTCTCTCTAAATACAAGCATTGAATCTGAGTTCTTGTCAAGTACTTAAGTAAGTAAGTAATGTGCCATTGTAGTCATTCTAGTATTTGATTGGTTATTTGTCAGGTGTCAAATTTTTTGGTGGCCACAAATTCACAAGTGTTGGTCTCCATATTGTAAAAATGTCTTAAGCATGACAAAGCACCGAAAAGTTTTATGCATTTGTCATTATGCAGTCAAATCTTAAAAAGTGTTGTATACCTGGTAAAACACTGTCTGTATAGCTCTGTGAGTTTGTGCGCCAAAAAAAAAGACCTAAGCCAAATTAATCTATCAACATTTTTTTCCCGGCATTTTCGTTATGGCATAGACACTACAAAGTGATTTGTTGGGAAACTGGGCAGCTGGTAAATGAGGATCAGTGTTGATAAATGCAAGGTTATGCACTTTGGCAAAAATAATATAAATGCAAGTTATACACTAAATGGCAGTGTGTTGGGAGTTTCCTTAAATGAGAAGGATCTAGGGGTCTTTGTAGATAACACGTTGTCTAATTCTGGGCAGTGTCATTCTGTGGCTACTAAAGCAAATAAAGTTCTGTCTTGCATAGAAAAGGGCATTAACTCAAGGGATGAAAATATAATTATGCCTCTTTATATGAGGAAGTGGCGAGACGTCACAAAACGCGTCAAGCGTTGGGGGTAATGTTACACCCATGTTATATGATTCAATTTTAATGGATTTCCAATAAAATATTTTAAGTTTTAAATTGTCCAGCCACCGTGTGCTCCGTACCACCAAGCTCTTCTGGATTTGGGGACGTGACACACGTTGATGCACAGGTGTTTGTTGGACCCACGGGTTAGGAGTGGGTGAGTGCTGGCACTTCGTACTTGCCTCTTTATAGGTCCCTGGTGATGCCTCATCTGGAGTATGCAGTGCAATTTTGGACTTCAGTCATTAAGAGGGATATAAATGAGCTGGAGAGAGTGAAGAGACATGCAACTAAACTGGTTAGAGGGACGGAAGACTTAAATTATGAGGGTAAAGGTTGGGGTTATTTTCTCTGGAAAAAAAGGTGCTTGCAATGGGACATGATTACACTTTACAAATACATTAGAGGACATTATAGACAAATAGCAGGGGACCTTTTTACGCATAAAGAGGATCACGTACCAGAGGCCACCCCTTCAGACTAGTTGAAAAGAACTTTCATTTGAAGCAACGTAGGGGGTTCTTCACAGGACAGTGAGGTTGTGGAATGCACTGCCGGGTGATGTTGTGATGGCTGATTCAGTTAAAGCCTTTGAGAGTGTCTTGGATGATTTCTTAGACAGACATAGGGGTCCGTTTACTAAAGTGTGGTAAATTTGACTTTAAGTTTCCGCATGTTATCGTCAGAATATTCGCAGCGACTAAGTTTACTAAACAATGATGCGCTCAGAAGTCATTGCGATCACTTGCGGTAACTACGTTAACAAACCAGCTTACGTTAGCAGTAATTTTAGCAAGTTGCAAATTTTCTGCCGACAAATTATGTTTTTGTGAATATTTATGCTATAAAATAGTCTTGTTTTATGGTGGTTATTATAGCAATTTTTACTGTGACATTTATGACCAGAAATGCATCTTCAAAACTTATAAACTTTATTGACTGATGATTATAACATCCAACAACATCACCAGAGTAACACCAATCGAACATTTATGCATCATATAAACCCTTCTGCCAATAGAATCACATGAACAAGAAATCATATCAGTCAATCTCTTTGCTTCATATAAATGCACAGTTTAATGTAGCCAATCACAATGAAACCAACAGCAACAGATAGAAGCAGAAGCCAAAACATCCTGTCAGCAGTAGCTACAGATCGTAACGGACCCCATAATATCAAAGGCTATTGTGATACTAAACTCTATAGTTAGTATAGGTATGGGTATATATAATTTATGTGAAAGTATGGAGGGGTGTGTGTATGGATGCTGGGTTTTTATTTGGAGGGGTTGGACTTGATGATCTTTTTTCAACCCAATTTAACTATGTAACTAACTAACTATGTAACTATGGGTAAAAACATGTCTGTCAAAATAGCATGGGTACGACTAACTCTCAAAAAGGTCATACAAATAGCCATGCCCATTTTTAAATGGCGTTTTTTGAAAATTGTTGGTAGGGGCGGAAAGAAATTCTGGAGAATTCTGTGAAAAAGTCTACCTAAATATAATGATGGGCGAATTTGTGCCGTTTCGCTTCACCGAAAAATTTAAGAATTTCGCGCGAAATTCGCAAAACGCGAAAAATTTGTGGAACAGCAAACGTGGGTGTTTCGCGAATTTATTGGCTAGCGGAAAATTTCGAAAATTCCCGCAAATTCGCGCCTGGAGAATAAATTCGCCCATCACTACCTAAATACAAATTTTTTATACAACAAATACATTTACTGATATGTTTATGACTCCTCCTTATTGATTGACTATAGAAATTTGCCAGCTGTTGCTTGGTGAGTTTCTCTGGTGACATTTTGTAATTTTATTCCTTAATAAATCCAGTCTAATGTAAATAGAAAGGGGCACATTTACTCACCGGTAGCTTTAGTGAAGGTCCCCATAGGCTTTCTAGCCAATTTGGGATTGAAGGAAAATCGTTGGAGATTGATGGATTAAATTCCTTTCGAATCGTTTGATTCAAAGGAATCGTTTGATCGAATGATTTTTCCTTTGATCGTCCGATCAAACAAATTGCGCTAAATCATTCGACTTCGATATTCGAAGTATTTAACTTTGAGGGTTAATTAACCCTCAATGTTCGACCAATAGTAAATGTGCCCCTAAGTGTGCACAACAAAACTTACAATGCAAAATTTCTAGGGATGAGCGATGATTTTGGTTGCTATAGATGTGTGAATAAATTCACAATTTTGTGATTTTTGTAAATGTGAGCTAAATTTTTACCATGTGTTTTGTTTTTTTCACTAGATCAAAACATGAGATGAAAAAGTCCCTTGACTTCATTTGTAGTGATGTAGCGAACTGCCGATTTGATGTTCGCGAACGCCGTTCGCGAACACCGGCAAAAAAGCGAACAGTTCGCGAACAGTTCGCGAACTTCGAACGCTCGATAAAATCGTTCGATCGAACGATCGAAGGATTTTATTCGTACGATCGAAGGATTTTCGTTCGAATCGAACGATCGAAGCTATTCGATCGAATGATTTTAATTCAATCGAATGCTTATAATCGTTCGAACGAATGGAAATCGTTCGATTTTAGCGATCGAACGGTCGAATGGTCGAATGGTCGAACGAAATTTTACTTCGAATCGAACGCGAACACCAATTGGCGAACGTCGCGCGACGTTCGCGAACATTCGGCGGACGCGAACAGTCGAAGTTCGCGCGAACTAGTTCGCCGGCGAACAGTTCGCTACATCCCTATTCATTTGCCCTAAAGGTTATTAATCAGTAGAAGGTCCTTAATAAAGGGTACTAATCTCTAGATGTTTCTTAATAAAGAAGTTCTTTACTAAAGGGAACTAATCGGTAGAAGAGGAAAAACATTTAGCAGTTTTGTGGCAAAGGTTTTTGAATGTTATTGGAGGCTAGTCTTCACACCAGGCACTTCTATTTCAATACACTGCATGGCTGTATGAGCCTGAGTACAGAACTCATAGAATTAATAAATCTCTGTGTAACGTAACAATTCATAGGGTTGTGCTAAAGGGAGTTGGGAAATGATAGAAAATATTAAACTCAGCAGGGAAGAAGTATATCAAACAGAATCACAAAATTCAGTGTTTGGTCTGATAAGAAACAAGAGAAGGGCTTTCACTGAAGGAGGAATCAAATCCACATTCAGATGCTATGAACATAAACAATGAATATGATATTGCTGTGTTCCATGCTGAGTTCCCATAGAATGGCATTCTTCTTGGTCTCAACAACCCCAAATATGAACAAACACTGAAATGAGTTTGTTGTCTAGTGTACAACTAAAATATTAGGAATGTGAGAAACATAAATTATAGTGTGTTATACTGAATACATATGTCATTTAAAATGTTTTCCACATTGCTTCAGCATAAAAAGAGTTAATTTCCACCATTCTCCATTCATTTTTATGGGGTTTTAAAAGAGTATCAATGGGTGAAAGGGAAAGTTCATCCTTTGATAAATGCACCTTTCAAAATCCCATAGAAATGAATGGAAAACGGCGGAATTTCACTCTAGAGGACCGTGGCAATCTCTTACTTCACTTTTTGATAAATATACCCCCATGTGTGGATCGTCCCTAAATTTTTTGCACCATGGCGATCGATCGTTTAGTCGATGAGACAGGTTAAAAGATTTCTGTCGACTAACGATAATTTCTCTGCATGTATTGCCTATCTGATGATATCAATGGGTGACTGTCACTAAAATTTGTCGGACATAACTTTACTAAAGGACTGTTATTAAAGGAAAACTCACTATAAAAATTTATTAACTAAAACAGTTCATAAGTAAAACCCTGTTTCATGTAATGCGCCATTGGATAATCCTCAGGGCCAGAACTAGGGGTAGGCAGAAGAGGCAGCTGCCTAGGGTGCAACGATTGGGGGGTGCTGGGCAGCTATCTCTCCTGCCTAACCCTAAACCGGACCTGGCACTAGACGTCCGGGCACTAGACTTCCGCCATGAATGCTTCTGACACGCATGCGCACAAGAACACTGCTGACACACATGTGCGTGAGAGACGCTGATGCGCGCAAACAATGCTGAAGCATTCATGTGCATGCGCGCAAGACATGCTAAGGCGCATGCCTCAAAGACGGGGATGTGGGGCGAGCTGCCCGGCGTGGTTGCGTACGGCCTGCTAGGCCCACCTCTGGTAATTCTAAATAGAAAATTGCCATTTTAGGAACTACAGGCTGCCCCCTGGGATCCTATGGTTCACAGTGCACACAAACAAAACAAACAAACCATGCATGTTAGGTCACAGGAGCCAATTTACAGAAAAAGTTCTGATTTGCCACACTTCCTATTACAGTTAAAGCTGCAGTATTTTTGGTCAGGTGATCTCTGAGGCAGCACAGATAATATCATAAAATAGGGGCTCTTGGAAAAGATGGAAAAGGGCAATTTTTACTTAAATATATATACCAGTTTGGTAATATTCTTGAATATGCCACTTAGGGGTCCGTTTACTAAAGTGCGTTAAAAATATTCGCACAATTTATAGACAGAATTTTCGCCAAATATGTTATCGCCAGTTTACTAACCTACGGTAAATATAAATTTGCCAATTTTCTTGCGCAAGAATAATTGTTCGCCAGTTATCGCATTTGCTGCAAATAACGCTACGTACACATTAACGCTTCGTTTACTAAACAGCGAAATGTGCTATAGACAAAATTAACGCCAGAATATTCGCAAACTTTTACCGCCACCTATGTAGTGGCGTAAAAGTATTTTTTTCGCCAGAAAATTCTCAAGGGGCAGGAAATATCCCATAATAATGGGGGTTTTTTTACCCATAATTCTTTGCTGACAGGAGACAGATCTGTAGGTATTGCTGGCAGGATGTTTTGGCTTCTGCTTCTCTCTGGTGCAACAGCAGAAGTTTCAGCTCAGAGTCGTATTATTGGTAGCGGCATCACAGTCCAAGGATTCGTCAGCCTCTATGCTTTTTTTGGTTTCATTGTGATTGGCTACATTAAGCTGTGCATTTCTATGAAGCAAAGAGATTGACTGGTATCATTTCTTGTTCCTATGATTCTATTGGCAGAAGGGTTTATATGATGCAGACATGTTTGATTGGTGTTACTCAGGTAGTGTTGTTGGATGGTATAATCATCAGTCAATAAAGTTTATAAGATTTGAAGATGCATTTCTGGCCATAAATGTCACAGTAAAAATTTGCCATAATAACCGCCATAAAACAAGACTATTTTATAGCATAAATATTCGCAAAAACGTAATTTTTCGCCAGAAAATTCGCAACTCGCTAAAATTACCACTAACGTAAGCTGGTTCCTTAACGTAGCGACCGCAAGTGATCGCAATGACTTCTGAGCGCATCGCTGTTTAGTAAACTTAGTCGCTGCGAATATTCTGGCGTAAAAATATTCTCAGCGATAACATGCGGAAACTTAAAGTCAGATTTACCGCACTTTAGTAAACGGACCCCTTAATCATGTAAAGTATCTGTTGCATAAGTATTCATTATGGGGGTATAGTTTTCCTTTAAGGCAAGTTTTGTATCACCCCAAAATCTTCTGTATTCACTAGAACTAATGGCATTGAACTAATGCCTCTGCCATGCACAGGATATACTTTATAGGTAGTGAGTGCAGTGATATCTAAGAAGTGCAGAATGGAAAGTGAAAGTAATAGCCTGTCCCGCCTCTATGTCTGATGCATAAAGGTAGAGCAGGCTATATATGATTGACAGCTGACATTTTAAAGTACTATTTATAACAGTGTAACCCCCATCTAGGTTAGGCTACACCTTGTCCGGCTAGGAGCAGGCAGGGCACCGGTTTCATTTGATCCTCACTCTCCATAGGACAGGCTTTTGTTACGTGAAAAGGTGAAGGAATGGTGTTGTGCAATTACACCTCACTATGCTGCATAATTAATAAAATTATTGGACTCCGGAAGGTTTTTGAACAAAACACATTATATATATATATATATATATATATATATATATATATATATATATATATATATATATATATATATATATATATATATATATATATATATACTGTATATTTCTCTCAATCTCAATCTCACAATCCTTGAGATTTATCACATACATGTCGAGTAACATCAGAGCAATTCAGAGTCAGCACCAGCAGCAAAGAGTGTTGGGGTTCTACTATTTATAGAACGTTATGCATTAGTGCCCAGTCAGTGGGGTTTATGGAGTACCTTGTATATTCTGTTTAGCTATATGTTCAGCTATTGTCTCTCTTTCTGTCTGTCTATCTATCATCTATCTACTATATCTCTCTTGCTCTGTCATAGTATTCATATATAGAAACACTGCTGGCATATTCTGCCCATTTTGTCAAACACATTCTGCTAGTGCTACTCTGTTCCAACTGTTCTATTCCATGTATAATAAAAGTAATGAATTATCCAGATACTGCTTTAAGGAATCCAGCCCGTGCGCTTCCCCTCATTACATAGCAGCAATATACTTAAAAATACTCTTGTCTTTTTACCTTTGTTTTTAATGTGAGCAAAACAATTACTTATATTGACAAACAAGATTTACTGTAAGTGGAATAAATTGCTGGTTTTCATTCACTAACTGCTTTCATTTGCATAGGGCAGGTTCACCCAGTGGAGAGACATAGCTCACTTGATAGCCAAGCATATGTTTCAACACAGCAAAGAGATGTTTTGAAAATACACCTTGCTTGCTCCAGACTGTCAAATTTAATATTAGCCTAAGGACAAACATCATTTTAGAGAATATAGTCTGGCATTTCAATAAACACGGTTATTTGCT
This sequence comes from Xenopus petersii, assembly GCA_038501925.1. Taxonomy (NCBI): domain Eukaryota; kingdom Metazoa; phylum Chordata; class Amphibia; order Anura; family Pipidae; genus Xenopus; species Xenopus petersii. The sequence continues at coordinate 70,639,448 of CM076675.1, read as the reverse complement.
TTAATGCTGAGCAAACTTTTATGTGAATGAAATTGTGGTTGACACTTTAGGGTTCATTTAAATTAAATTACAAATAAAACAGGTTTGCCTCTCATGCTGGAGCACAGTATTCTGTATACAGCCTTAAGAGTGCTTGTCTATGCTGCATGTATGGGAAGGTGGTGTTTGAGACACAGTCATCCTCTGTACCAGAGTATTGCTACAAGTATGAGAGCCCAATACTTTATTGTGTTTTTTTTTTGGCCAGCATTAAGGGGCCGATTCACTAAATTCGAGTGAAGGATTCGAAGTAAAAAAACTTAGAATTTTGAAGTATTTTTTGGGCTACTTCAACCATCGAATGGGCTACTTCGACCTTCGACTACGACTTCGAATCGAAGGATTCGAAGTAAAAATTGTTCGACTATTCAACCATTCGATAGTCGAAGTACTGTCTCTTTAAAAAAAACTTCGACCCCCTAGTTCGGCAGCTAAAAGCTACCGAAGTCAAAGTTAGCCTATGGGGAAGGTCCCCATAGGCTTTCCTAAGTTTTTTTGATCGAAGGATATTCCTTCGATCGTTGGATTAAAATCGTTCGATTCAAAGGATTTTATCGTTCTATCGAAGGATTATTCCTTCTATCGTACGATCGAAGAATTTGCGCTAAATCCTTCGACTTCGATATTCGAAGTCGAAGGATTTCAATTCCTAGTCGAATATCGAGGGTTAATTAACCCTCGATATTCGACCCTTAATGAATCAGCCCCTAAGTATAGGGTGTCTGTGCAAGCTGCACTCTGCACTTATATAAAGGTATGGAATCTGTTATGCAGAAAGCTCTAAATTACAGGAAGGCCATCTACCATAGACTCCATTTTAATCAAATAATTCAAACTTTTAAAATAATTTCCTTTTGCTCCTGTAATAAGAAGATAGTACTTTGTACTTGGTCCAAGCTTAGATATAATTAATCCTTATTGGAGGCAAAACAATCCTATTGGTCTTATTGAATGTTTAAGCAAATTTTTAGTAAACATATAGGAGAATGTCAGCCCACTCCCCCTTGCGCACTCCTGAGCACGTGCCCAAACGTAAGCTGTGCGTGTGCATGCGCAGTAACAGAGGGGAAGGTGGGGGAGCAAGTGGAGTGCAGCAGGTGGGAGGGAGGTGATACTGATAGAGAGGAGGGGAGGGAGGGGAAAGCCACAGAGGGGAGGAAGGGGGACACGACACAGGGCAACGAACAGGGACTAGAGGTAGGCAGAAGACACTTTTACAGGTACTTGCCTTGTGCCCCTTGTGCACTAGGCAGGTACCTCTTCTGCCTACCCCTAGTTCCGCAGCCCTACAGTGGAAAAAGGTTTACAAATTGTATAGTTTGCACCAGTGCACAGTAAATGTAATAAAAGTTCATACTAAAAAAGTTATGTTTCCTCCAAAAGATTACGACACATACTATAACAGTTTAAGAAAAAATATTATTGCAAAATGCTAATTTTTATTCTTATTTTTGCAAATTGTTTTTCTCTTTGCGACTTTTATTACATTCCCCCATTAAGGTATAAAGACCCAAAATATGAAAAGGTCTCTTATCCAGAAAACCCCAGGTCCCAAAGCATTCTGGATAACAGGTACCATACATGTAGTATTATTTACAAGCCTATGGATGTATTGACTTTTCAGAATGATCAGAATAACAGAGTAAGAGTTTGAAATGTAAAATAATTAGAACAGATATATTATTTGTAACAAAAAGAATAACAGAGACAGAGTCTATTTAACTGTGATAACAAACAAGGAGAAAGTGAGTCAGCTATAAAATCTACGTACTATAAAACTCCTGAGGTTTTTTGTTTGTTTGTTTGTTTGTTAGTTTGTTCTATGCTATTTTATGTTTGTTTGTTCTATCTGCAAATCTATGCAGGAATATATGGCAACCAGTATCTTCTGGTAGAAATACCACCAATTTTTAGAAATTGAGTTTTAGTGAATAATAAAAATACCTTGAATGTTAAAAATGCCCCTCCCATAGTGTTTCAGCATGCTATGCACACTTCTTCTACAGGAGACCATCTCATGCAGGAGTTGATAGATACTGCATGAACAGAAGAGTAATTACATCATTACAGGGCTCAAAGGGAACTAAACATCTTTTGACCTTGTGGTATCACAGCACAAAATGGCTTCTTATGATTAAAGTAGGCGTGAAAGAGGACAGAGCCACACATAAGGAGCTAATGATGAGCTTCTCACTCTACTGACATGACTTGCACTGGGGGCGATGACCTCTCTCCCTCTAAAAGACATTGGAGTAAGGTTACCAGATCATTTGAAATACAACTTGTAATAAATGCAAGTTGCTGGGCTGTAATTTACATTCAATGCGATCGGTCAGTGCAGCCCTTCTGGCTGGATGCTTTAAAAGTGTTCCTGATTTTTGATATGGCAACCTCACATTTGAATCTAGTGGGCAGAATAGGTCCCTTTTTTGAGAAAGTTCCCAAAAAGACTATAAAAATATAATTATCTTAATTGTTTAAAGTAGATGTATACTGTATACACTGTATCTCACTTTAATAAAGAATTTTTATTAAATGTTACTGATATCTCTCTATCTTTCTTGAATATTAATCCAAGCTAGCTTCTACACCAAAATGTTCTTCAAGCCAATTGATTTTTGATTATGAGCTTTACCCTCCAATATTCCCAAAGCCTTATTTATGGCAACCAGTGCAGTGTGCAAAGTGCAATTTCAGACACAGTTCACCATTTTTTCACCCATTGGTTTTTCCCATAACTACAGCCACAAGGGAAGTTATTGTTAAAGCATGTGAAATTATGCATGCATGCTTTAAAAAATCTGATGCACAAATATCTGTGCATGAGAACAATCTGGCTATTGACGTTACCTTCTCTGCAAACCCTTTAGTTTCTAGCAGTATTCCCCAGCATCCACAGGCACATTTGGGAGCAATACACAATAGGAGGTGAGTGGATGCACCCAACTATGTGGTAGAGCTAGGAGCGTGTTTGGACACAAGTGTCCATTTGCACAACCACGGCATCCACTTGCAGTTGCAGTTGTAAATAATACAACTATTTATCAGGAATCTTGGGACCTTGGCTTTCTATTAAAAAATTTTGGATCATCAAACTTTAAGCCTTCTAAAATCATTTTAGCATTAAATAAACCAAGTAAGATGTAGTGCCACCAATACGGATTAATAGTTGTTTAGTTACCATGAAGTACCAGGTACTGTTTAATAATTATTGAGAGAAAATAAATGTAAAAAATTATAATGATTTGATTAAAATGTAATTTACAACCTTCTGGATATTGGCTTGCTGCATAAGAGATCCTATACCTTTATATGCATTTTCCTGCAAAATTAATCTTGGAGCTGTGCCACAATTAGCACAAGGTTGATGTCCTGAAACATTTAACTAAACTTCTTTCACTATTAATGGTGGGGATAGTGGTCCCTATGGATGCACTTAAGGGACATTCATCCACACATCATACAAAGAGTGGTACAGTATCTTGGTTTCGAGAAGTGCAATCAGTTTTGTTATTATCCTAAAGACTGGGGCAGAGGGACTCTCTAGATACTTTGGTTATTTGTTCACATCCTTCTTCACAGGATACATTGAGGGCAGAGACACACATGGAGATTGAGGGAGATTTAATCGCCCAGCAACAATCGCCTCTTCTTTGGGCGACTAAACTCCCCTGTGATAAACTGCTTGGCTAGTTCAGATTAGTTAGTTCAGATGAAGCAGTCAGACCAGCACAAGAACTTAATACATTTATTAGTACATGGCAGGTAGCACAGCCCTGCTCCACACTTACTCTCAGCTTAGACAGGAAGAGGTAAAACAGGAACAGTAAATGAATTGTAAGGCAATGGCAAAACAGCAGGAATGCCCTTAACCAAAGTTGCCACAAAAGCTGATTACTACATTCCTCCCTTTTTAGCAAAAAGTAGATCTAAACATTAGTATATATAAACAATCATTTATAACTCAGTTCTAAAAGATGTGAAGACCGGAAATGTCCAAGTTAGCAATAACATGGTGATATTATTGGTCCAATCTCTCAGGAGGCTTGCGTGCACATATCGGATACCTCCGTTCACCCTCTGGGGCTGTAACACCGTTCGGACTTGGTGAAGTGTTGGCAGACGGTAATTCCTGCAGGGGGCTACGGGTTCTTGAAAGTCCATTGTAGAAAAAGAAGGAGATATGGGTGACAAACTCTTATCTGGAACTATATGATCAACATGGACATGAATGTGGCAGTTACCAATTTGCACATCATAAGTCAGGGGACCGCATCTATGACAAATGGTTCCTGGAGACCAGAGACGCCTTGAATGATGAAAATCATGAACCAAGACCTTATAACCTGGGTGAAAGTCTTTGTTTCTTTGTCTGGAATTATTATCTCAGCTTAGACAGGAAGAGGTAAAACAGGAAATGAATCATAAGGCAATGGCAAAACAGCAGGTATGCCCTTAACCAAAATGGCCACAAAATCTGATTACTACATCCCCGAACTGCCTTCCCTTCAGCTAGAATCTAAATCGCCAGCGGGGTCGCACTCGGAGTGATTTGTTTTCTGAAGTCGCCCTTAGTTGCCTCACGAGGAGACTTTGGAAAACAAAGAGCTCCGAGTGCCATCCCGCCAAAGATTTAGATTCCAGCCGGCGGGGAGATTAGTTGCCTGAAGAAGAGGCAATTAGTTGATGGGCGACTGATCTCCCTGAATCTCCACGTGTGTCTCTGCCCTTAAGGGGCAGCATGGAAGAGATTTCACTGCACATAATCACTATTTTACAGGTCACAAAGTGTGTGAAAAGTGAAGGATTTTTTTAAAAGAAGATTAAAACATCCCTTTTAGTTTGGAGCCTATAGTATATCACTAATGTAGCTATTAAGCATTTGAACTCCTTTAAATATTATATTATTCGGTAAAAACATGTCTCATTGAATCCAGAGATTTACTACACTAACACATATTTACATTTTTTGCTTTTAAGGCCAGAGTATTTTGATACGAAAAACAGGTATTATTAATTTCAGCACATTGAAATAGGCCAAATGAATGGCGACATAACAAGGATTCTAAGTGACTAAATATAATTTTCTATTACTCATAATCACACCAATGTGCACATACAGTTATTTCTTTTTCATGAAGTATGTCTGCTCTTAATCTGTTTTCTATACATATGTACATTCCCTGGATTGTAGCTCTTGGGAATATCTGTTTTTAGGAATGAGTATTTAATATATGTTTCAAAACCTAAGTCCTTTTGAAGAACATTATTAACCCAGTTATAAATATACATGATGGGCCGGTGAAGAGAATGTTGAGTTTTTACTAAGAAACATTTACAAAGCTTTATCTAGGCAAGGTGATGTCCTTCACTAGAGGACAGTGCTTCACTGTTACCTCAGCATTTATGTCAAATCTAAGTCAGTCATTTGATTTCACTTTTATACATATGCTTAGATGCTCAGAAAATGACTCCATGAAGAGGAAGGGGAGTTGGATGTTGGCGAGTAGGTCATCTGCAAGGTGGGCAGTCTACACATATACAGCATTTATTTATTTCGATTTGTTTAACCCTGTCATGTGAAGGTTGCCCAAAGAGACAGCTTCATGCAAAGGACCTGAGGATAAACACACCAAAGAAAGTAAATAATACCAAGACACAACTGGCCTGTTTACCCCATTTTTCTTACGTCATACTCTGTGTTACAACATATTCTAATATATTATTGTTCTGTACTATCACAGCTCACAAACCAATAAATTTGTCATTTTATTTGCAATTGTCGTTTTGCCTACGTACTGAATCAAGGCAATATTTATAGGCATCAGTGCTAACTACTGTGCTAACACCAATAAACTTAAAAAGACTATAGCTGCACTCCACTTTTCTTCATTGAAAGCATAGTAAAGTGTGCTCTAATGGTTTATGACCTTCTGCACCCTATTGAATAGAAGCACAGGTGTGGTCAAGGCTGACAGAATACAGATTATAGCTCATTGTTGCACTATGAGTTGCAGTTTTAATGTGGCAGAAGTCTAAGATTCAAACACAAATTCACGTCAATGTGTTTGGCTCTTTCTGGTTCTGGTTTAGTGCAGTAGGAGATAAATAAAATTCCAGAGTTTATTTTGTATATGCCTGGGGAACAACAATGATATCTTTTGGCCTCTTTGCATATGAAAGCAGAATTATACACTCCCTATTATATTTCTGTGGAGTTTTTACTTTCCAGGGGTGTTTGATATGATATATTATTTTTGAAGTTACTTGAAAAAACATAACCTACATATTATGGTCATATCTAAGGTCAATAATTTTATTATTTTAATGGGGGCATTATTGCATTTAACATGTCATAAATTTATATTCCAGGCCTGGAGGAGGAGATGTGGACTGATGCATTGAAGCAGGTCCCAGATATCACCATATCAGTTAGAGACAGGTATATCCAAACCAAGTTTCTAAACAGAATACCTTACACCGTATAGACTAGCAAAAATATATCCTATGGTCTCGGACCAATGCATTAAATGCAGCCAGGAGGTAGGCACTGTTATGCATGTATTCTGGGATTGCCCGAGGATTCAGGGGTTCTGGGAAGGGGTTCTGCAGCACATTTCTCTAGTCTTGGATGTCCCGAGTTTTAGGACCCCCTTAGTCTGTCTCCTGGACGTTATGGACGATCTGGGTTATGAAATCAAGCTCTGCTACCTACAACTTTTATTTTATGCAAAAAAATCTATCCTCTTACACTGGAAATCTGTGGACCCCCCGACCGTTACCTTCTGGAGGAGCCAGGTTAATACTATCCTCCCTTACCAGAAACTGGTTTATGTTGCAAGGGGTTGCCCCAAGAAGTTCGAGGATATTTGGGGAGCTTGGTTGGAGTACGAGGAGATGCACTAGGATTGTATTGAATGTGTGACGATGTTCTGACTGCTGGTTCTGCTTCCGATATGTATGTCTTCTTATTATTTTCATGTCTGTGTATGTATGTTTTGTTTTGAAAACGTAAAAATAGAAACTTTAAAAAAAAAAAAAAAAACGTCATCAATTTTGTGAGAAAAATTCTAAATTCTAATATAGACCACATGCATTATCCCTCAGTTTTTATTTACTCTAAGGAGCTGATTTCTTTAGTTGTTGCAATCATGACCCGTGTTACTGGGGTGCTTGTTTGGTACAGATGGAGTTAGAGGTTACTGTCACAGCTAAGAGGCAGGACCGTGGTAATGGAAATAATGTTTGAAATACAAAAATAACCTATATTGTGTATTCCATATTGGGTTACTTGATGTTTCTCTTTAAGAGCAAAAGGCCTCTGGGAGGAGCTAGCTCCACATGTCTTGCATGAAACCCTACATACCATTCTGGAGACAATCAAGCGGACAGTTACTGGTGCGGTAATTGCATACGTGTAATGAGTCATTGCCAGGGACTAGGTGATTAAGTTAACTACCATGTGGCAATTATTATTGATTTCTAATAATTAATATTAATGAGAATTGTTACTGCTTGTAATTAATAAAGCTGTCACCATAATCGCTCCATCAGAATGTTAAAGTGTGTCTGATTCTTTTATTCCTATGCCTTCAATAAGAGTTGGGAAGCAGGGTAAGTATATGTCCCACACTTTGTTAACAAATATCACACAGGGTCAGGATTGCATCAAGGGACAGTAAAGGCACCTGCCTATGGAAATACAATTTAGGAATGGGGCACAATTTCAGAAAATTATGATTGTGGCTTATTGTTGTTTATCCAATGATAATTAGCTATCAATAACCGTTTTTTGGATCTGTCATCAGTCAATGCATACTGGTATGATGGAACTGTGGTAAGGGGTAGGAGGGCCTTAGTTGCCAAAGCCTGGCTATGAGCAGGGTATTCTACCTCTGGTCCAATAACAATAAAGACAGTTTTCTCAATAATGGTGTCTTTTAATTGTAGTTCAAATCATGTAATGGTTAAGGATTTTACAGTTCTAGTCTATGATCTTCAAATCATTTTCAAAGTATTCATTATCACAAAGATGTCAACACAATTTGTCCATGAAAACGTTGGCCTGTATTTTTTGATATGGCTGTTTGCAATTATAACCAATAAAAATTGTGGGAAAAAAGGGACTGATTTTTAATGAAAGAATCAGCAGGCCCTTGGGCACATATGCAAATATTATGGACTAATTTACAGGCCTGGCGCAAAAACCATTCAGCTGTGCTTCTTAGTCCTTCCACTGCTACCTGTGAGATAACGCCATTAACAGATACGAGACAGCCCTCAAGAAATAAAGTGTAACAAGCTTACAACGCACTGCTTGGCTTGACTGGTGCTGCAAATCTAATTTAGAGCACCAAAACTGAAAAAGACAAAGAGAAAAACAATGTACATTTCCCGCCTGAAATTAAATATGATAATACATTCTAGACGCAAATGAATCTGTTAGACCATACAGTATTGCATATTTAAAAGGGTAGTCATGCTTAAATGTGTGTTGCCTTAGTCTAGGTCGAATACTAAAATCCCATGCAGCAACACTGAATAATAATAATTTCACCAAAAATGCACCCAATTTACAATCAGCGAAGGCCTTCTAATTGCATGTTTTAACACAGCCTCCAATCATCAAATCATCTGGCTATCCGACATACGTTACATAGTTACATAGTTACATGAGGTCACATGGAAGCTCTGTGTGGTCAACATTCGATGTTCATAATTTTTTCAAAATAGAATTCACATCGGATAATGTTCAATGATATCCAATACATGCAGTGGGAACATGTTCACAATTTCCTGTCCAATGTGAATGCAGCTAAAAATTCAAATAGATAGTCCTATACAAATGCAGGCTAGAGTAATGCTCAGAGGTCTCCATAGCCCATATTACAGGTTTTTTCGTGCTGCTGTGTAAATTTACAGTTAGTGACCACCTTTGTCTATCCTTCCTGGTGTGATATCAGGCCATTCTCTTTATTTTAATAGGCTGTGCTCCTGGAAGGCTACTTACGGAGACAAGGAGAGTAATAAAAATGTAGCCTGTACACTGTAGTGATACCTTGAAATACACTTGAAAAATACATTAGCAGAATCATGTTGGTGGTACACAAACCAGCATAACAAATGACCTGTTTGGGGACATCAATGGGTCAGATCTCTATCAGGTAGCTTTGCCCGGGCCAACGGCAGGATGAGCCTTATTGGGGTGCAGGTGACCCAAGAGACCGATTGAGATCCACTCATTTATAAGGTATATGATCGATTTAAGTCTTTTCATTTTCATTATTTTAATTTTGCAATGAAGAAATTCTTCAAAAATGTGTACTCCCGATAAAACTTTGGATATGCATGTTTTGTTCTTTTCTATCGAATTCTTTTCAATGTTCTCTCTGTTTTGTTGTTGTTTGCAATTATATTCTTTAAACCAACCGAAATGAATGAAAGATAAAAATGTGTTTAAAATCAATAAGAAATAAGGATATCATTTTAAAATGAATGTGGCTAAAATGCCAAATTTGATATATTTAATTTACTTAATTATAATTGATCTATTGCACCAGCCTAAAGTTTCAGCTTCTCAATAGCAAAAATGATCCAGGACTTCAAACTTGTCACTGGGGGTTACCATCTTGGAAAGTGTGACAGTCATATGCTCAGTGGGCTCTAAGCAGCTATGGAGAAGCTACAAAATGAGGTTGGCTTATAACATACAGTAAGCTGATGCTACAAGACTGATTATTAAGTTCTGATGCTAATTCTACTAGTCAGTTGCTAGTTTCTGTGCTGCCATGCAGTAATTATCTGTATTAATTACTAATCGGCCTTATATTGTGACATTTCTATTCTATGTGTACTGTATATTGTTAGTTGATCCCTAAGCTCAGTAAGTGACAACAGCACAGAGCATGTGCAGTGAATCAGCAGAAAAGAAGATGGGGCGCTACTGGGGCATCTTTGGAGGCTAAAGAGCTGTGGTTGCTTTGGGCTGGTACAGAAGCCCAAAACATAATGTAAACATTTCTAGCCTAATGTTTTAGTTAGGCTTTAGCTCTCCTTTAAGTGACCTAAGATTAAGACACATATGTCCCGCCATGAAAGACAAAATTCACTGCCAAAAAAACAGAAATGTTTGGCAGAGTATACATTCTATAGACTATATTATGTACAGCCACATAAAGTAGATGCTGAATGCAGGTGTAATTGCTACTAGTGATGGGCGAATTTATTCGCTAGGTGTAAATTTGTGAGTTTCGGTGCCGGCGAATAAATTCGCAAATTTGCGGGGGAAAATTTGCTGGTGACAATTTGTGACATCTACATTTTTTGTATGCCGATGATTCCGACGCCAAAGTTTTTTTGACGCCGGCACCAATTTTGCCGCCAGCGACGATTAACAGACGCCCATTAACTCTGATGGGCGCTGGCATCAAATTTCACGACGATTTTGTCAAAATCGATGTTTCATTAATTTTTCCCCAGTTTCACAAATTTTGTGGGAAATCCTTGAAATTCGTGGCGAAGCGAAACAGGACAAATTCGCCCATCTCTAATTGCTACTTTACGTAAAGAAAGAGAAAAAAATAGGTAGGAAATTAGGTTGGCACAGGGCTAGTGATAACAGTGCCATATCTATAGAGCAGACTGACTAAAACGTCCACTCATTTCTTCTTAGATATTTTAGTTATTGGATAACATACTACTTTCCGCGTTATATCCATGGCACCCAGGGTATTTTGAAAGCCGCAAACCTTTCCTGAAACAAAGCTGTGATCAAAACACCCATGTTCACCAGTAGCTGCAACATTGTCTTTTACTGATTCCAGAACTGTCATTAGATTATAAATTGAGAACCCTAAAGGGAAGGTTCCTGAGCAATGGCTTCCTAACAGCATCAGCATCTTTTGTAGGAAGCTTGTATCCCATTCAAATGAATGAGAAACAGGTGCAGGAGGGGAAGGGTTTGAAGTTGTTTGAAGAGCATGGCAATCAAAACTGCTCCATGCATCATCAGCTTTGGTGTCTGCTTCAGATGTGAATGATATGTACTTTAAAGTACTTCATACGGGAAAGTGTTACAGGTAGTAATGGAAGTACGTTGAATTCTCAAACAGGGCTTGCATTACTGAAGACTTAATCAAACAATCACACTATTGCACTCCTAAACTAAGCTGGTATGGCTACACCTTTCCCACCAAATAATGGATGCCTCACAGCTGTCAGTGCTCTAGCTAATGCCAATACGGCCAGAGATAACCTTTTCACAACTAACAAACTTTTAATAAAAGTACAACATCTTTAACCTAACATTATTATAGTCCAAAGTACTATCTTCTTATAAATCCTGATGTCGCCTCCTCCTTTAGCCTAATCTAGCCCCTTTCACTGCTGCAGCCCCTCATAATTCCACCCCCCAGTTTTATTGGATAGTTATGGGTGCCGCAAATTTATTAAAACAAAGTATGATCCAGAATAATTCAACAACTGTAAATGTTTTAGTCTAGGTACACACAACACTGTGATCACCAGAAAATCCCATCAAATGACAGAGCTGTAAGACACCATCAGAAAAGGACAACATTGTCACACACAGCAACACTGTCACTTTTAGTATACCCTAGATTAGAATACAAATGTCCCTGTGTCTTCCAGTAACCCCAGTATAGAATTACACTGTTATTCCCGGCATACAATGAAGCTGTAACTGCCAGCAAACATTAGCACAGGACATTACTATAAAGTATAAAATTATTAGCCCCTAGCATACAATCAGAACTGAGCTTGAACATTATGTAATATTGTACTTCTTCTATATGCAAATCATTCTTGTCTGGTTGGGCAACCATTAAAGATGGCTGCCACTTTGGAAATGCACTGCTAGCTAAGTTGGTCCAGATAAGGTCTACAACAATGCTCTAGTGGTGCGGTAGCCCAGCATGCTGATTTATTGTAATATCTGCTAGCATTGCCTCGTATTGCCTTTCTTTTTGATACTGCTTGCATCACTTCTAGCTCCCTTCTCTTGTAAGTCAGACAGTCAGCCTTCTGAGACAGGGCAGGACTTTCAATTCAACTTTATTTTCTACATTCCCAGGTACAATAGACTTCCCCTTTCCTGAGTCAAGGAGTGTTACTAATAGGCCAGAAACACTGTCATGACACACTCTGTCCAATTAGTGGGGCTATTTGACAGACAGAGATGGGTGTGCTCTATCCAATTAGTGAAGCTTCTTGAAAGACAGAAAGGGGAAGGTGTAACTGACAAGGAAGTTGAGCCTCTGTACGACCAATGTCACTCATATAGCCTGCACTAGCAATAATGCCTGTCTTTGCAAATTTTATGCACAGTGTATTTTTCATTCTGCATTGTCCAGGGGCAGAGCAGGAGCACATTAGCCTAATTAATCAAAACAAATAGCTTTGGGATGCATATTGTCCCAAGATGAAAAAGACTCCAGATTCCACTTCCAGGCTATGCCTTGTGAGTGATAGAACATGACTCTGGCCACTGGAGTCACTGATATGAATGACCCATTCTGTTTGTCATTTCTTACACATGTGATTAAAAAGAGGAAGGGTCAGCCATTCAGAGAATAAGTCAATAGATGTTTGCCTACATTCATGTTGTTTCATACACCGCCTGCATTAAATTAAATTAAAGAAAAGTCTGGTCACAATATTCTTTCAGACACTGTTTTATGTTTTTTTGTAGCATGCCTTTCTGTATTCAGTTTCACAGAGCATATATGATGAATGACAGTTATTAAAAAATATATAATCCTCGAGGTGAATACGGTGTAGAATATCTTAAATTAAAGGACAGTACTTGGCTGGGCAGCTTCAGAATACAAGGCCTGGCAGCTATACTAAGATTATTCTGCATGAGAAGGGTATAACTAGGGAGCATTCAATTAATATGTCTGGCAAAAAAATGTAATTAATGATCCTATGAATCTAACAACAGGGTTTGTTTTTAGCAACCCATCAGCAGATAAGTGGTTACTGATCCATGTATAAAAGCAAACATCAAATTGTTTCCTATGCATTAGTAGCCATGAAAACCCCTTTTATCTTTCCAACTAGAGAAGGAACAGAACCTCTTTTGGTGATAAATGCATAGTGCAGATCTACTGAAGTCTTTAAATAATAACTCAAATTTGAAAATCCCTTTGGCAGTTTGCACCTATGAACAAAGAAATAAATGTTTTTGCTCCTAAATGCAACATACCTCATTTAGTGAATTTTCACATGACTGTAGGTTGGAGATTGCAAATTTTATAGTTTGCAATAGTGTGCAGTGTATGTAATAAAACTTCTTAATGAAAAAGTTACGTTTGCTCCAAAAGTTTACGCACCTTCAAGCAGTTATTAAAGGTTCACAATGCCAATGTGGATTCGCAATGCAATAAAAGCCTAAGGATATTACATTGCAACATGAAAATTCACTTAAATGAATGGAAGGGACGGCACGTAGATGTGGGAGAGCTTTGGGGTGGATCAGGGTGTGTTTATGTGATCAAGGGATATCAGTAACATGGCTAGGGATTCCATCAGGCTGTTTTTTTATACCAGCTGAGACAGTATAAGAAATTAAGAGCAACATACTTTCATGTCATTCCATCCCTGCCCCTCCACCTAATCTCCACTTTCAGCAATTGTCCCCTGATCCACCCTCTTATGTCACTGCTCCTTCCACTTTTGCTTCACTGCTCCTCCCCATATGTCATTATCCAACCCTCTTAATGGGCCCTACCCCTCTTAGGGGTAAATTTATCAAAAAGTGAAGTTCCGCCAGTAGAGTGAAATTCCGCAGCTCTCCATTCTTTTCTATGGGATTTTGAAAGGCGTATTTATCAATGGGTGAAAGTGAAAGTTCACCATTTGATAAATACGCCTATAAAAATCCCATAGAAATGAATGGAGAGTGGCGGACTTTCACTCTAGTGGCGGAACTTCACTATTAACTTCACTCTTTGATAAATATACCCCTTAGTATGTACCAGAATGACAAAACAAAAACTAAACAAATTAGAAGAAAAAAGTGAAAATGAAAAACTAGATTCTACTTGTAGTATATTTTATATCTTTATTAAGTAAATAGAGAAACATTTAGTTAGACTGTTTGTACTAGTGAAAAAACTGTATTATACTCAGGAGGGAAAAAGACCATACCTCCCAACATTTTGGAAGTAAAAAGAGGGACAACATTTTTTTTCCCACACGTAGCACAGCAAATTTTTTTGACCACACCCCTTTCTGTGGCCCCAACCTCTAATTACCATGTTCATTCTACAAAATTTGGCAGGTTATGAAAGTTTGAAAATATTTCTCCTTATCTAAACTGTGTTTTTGTGTCTCAAAATTGTTACAAAGTATCTTATTTGCACCTGTTCTGGGCTCTCTGCTAAAAGCCAATTAAGTGAGAAACTTTGTTTCTTTTTCTGACTGTTCAGTGCAGAGAAAGGAGGGACTTTTCAGTACAAATGAGGGACTGCGGGTTGAGCTGTCAAAAGAGGGACTGTCCCTCCGAAAAAGGGACAGTTGGGAGGTATGAAAGACCAAACCTGTATCTCTCTTTATTTGGTATGATCTCCTCCATTGTTTTACTATTTGTCTTTTTTCTAAACTAGCGCTGGAGTCATGAAAATTCTGCCCTTTATGTAAATTCATTATAACTTTATATAGTTTATGAGGAAATGAAACGTCGCTACAATTAGAAACATTGTAAAGGGAACGCATTGTTAAATTAGAATCTTTATGCTGTTATATATTAAAATTTTCAATTAAATCAATAAAAAATAAAAAATAGAGCTTATCATTCCTCATATCGGCCTTCCTAGTACTTTGGGCCTCATTTAGGAATGCAAGTGCAATGACATGCGAAATGACTCCACTAACATATTTTTTGATAAAAACCAGCACCTACTTGTTTGACCATGCATTGATAAATCACAAAGTATTATGTTTGTGCCTCTAATTCTTGAAAACAAACTGAATAATGGGTACAAAACATGGAAATGTGCACCAATACATTGTGTTGTTTTGATAATCTAGACCTTTTCTAGCACCTTGCTGCTATTTTTTTAAAGTAATTATTTTTTTATAAACAATAAACATTGAAAAGACAATAAACATTATTATTCCATTTGTGTGTCACTTGTTACATTTTACATTGCGTCAAAGTTTTACTTGTTACTAACAGGGTGGACTAGTAACAACCAAAGAGTTTAGTTTTAAAGGGGTACCCTCAGTCTCTCATCATATCCCTCCTTGGTTGAATGCCAGGCCCGACTGCCACCATGGGCTCTAAACTTTGTCGAATTTGCGGAGCAGATCTCTGGCTTCATGTGTGAGCTTAATCATGGTTATTACAGTGTTAACTAAGTCTCTCGTGGGGGGGGGGGTCATCCAGTGCATGATTATACTTTTCTTTTCCTAGTACAGTAATGCTCTAAATCTCCATCTTCTGTGGACTAAAATAAATTGTTTTGTTAGCTTCATCCCAGTCCTCCTGGGCAATTATTTTTTAGTAGTAGTATGCCCAGATATGTAATCCCCCTTTGAGGCGAATATAGAAAATCTTCCAAGTTACGGAAGTGTGGTAGTTTGGTATTTCTCCACAGGGGCAGGGAGGGTGAAAGGCGAATAAGTTCGTTTTAAAGAAATTTTAACCCTTGACACCAAGCTCTATGAGGTGTGGCAATGGTAGGGGAGAGTTGGGATGGGTATACTGTGTAGGAATGGGCAGTGTGTGCTGTTGTTAGGGTGAATAGTAGTATTGCAAAGTTCTGTCTGCTTTTTTTATTTATAAATATAGTATTATTGTTTTATTTTGAAAACATGTGCTCCTGCTCTGCCCAATTCCTCTACTGAATACATTGTGAGCTTTGAAAGAGGGAAGGTGGGAAGAATGTGCATGGAAAAGAAAGGTATGGGTTTAGTTTAAAAACAATTGTGCAACCAAAGTGCCAATATCATTGCAAAAAGATCTCATATAGAGCCAAACTGTGTGTATTATTGCTTATACCACTGAAGTGTTAGGCATTTTGACAACATCAGATATTTATTTATGCTACTTTAGCACAATATGAAAAGGCTCAACAGTGCAAATTGCAAGAACTTGGCATAAGTTATGCAAGACTTTAAAAAAGGTGCAATCAGTATAAATATGCCCTATGCATAAAAAAACACACAGTGAACCTTCATAAGCAATAATGTATCTCTGCTATACTCCCTGCTAAAGTTCTTGTTTCTACACTAAGATAAACTGTATACATCAAAAGGCAGAAATGTTTGACACTTTGGCTGGCTATCATGAAAGACTAATATACCAGTCAATATCTTAAAACACTGTAAATAAACATGCCTCTGCAAGTAACTTGCATACCTCCTCATGTAAATGCATTCTTAGCAATTGTGAGTAGCATGTTCCAATTTTAATTAAGTCCCTTAAATAGGCGGTTAATGTAGATTTAATACGACAGTTATTGCATGTTAATTAAACATCAACTGATGGCTGGCCGTTTTGGTGCAGATATTGAAGTCTACTAATTATCAGAGGGATAAATCAATTCACCATGTTGTTGTATCAATTTGCATAGGCAATACATCCGGAATTAGATTATGTATTACACGTTGAGAAGAATCAGATATATGCACCAATGCAGAGATAAACTCAATATTCATTTAAAGGACAGAGCAATTGGAGACAAGGTATGAATAGAGTAAGTAAGGAAGTGATTTAATTTCGCAGACGCTGGAATGTTCAATTATGCAATCCTATTCATTCTGTAATCTATACAATAACGCCATGTAGATCAGTGCCTATGTGCTCAGAACATCCAATGTGAGGAGGTCTGGCACAGACACACAGCAAAAACAAAAATGTTAGTGCCAGAAGTGAATTTAAAATCTAAATAGAGTTCCTTTGCATGTAAAATGTTTAGAAGTCTATAAAACTGTAGTAGTGTAGTTTTACTCTGGAGAAGCACAACCAGGGCAATTGGATCAGATAATAAAACGTTGCTCCATAGCAAAAAGCCTACAGGTAGCATTTGCTACTCTGCTAATGGAAAGCAAGCATCTGTTACCTGGACCATAATCATTCCATGGTCTCTAAGAGGGTAACATAGTGCGAGAGAGAGAGAGAGAGAGAGAGAGAGAGGGGGGGGGTACCTTGCATAGTAAATGTATTGTGACAGGATTAGGATTACAGTAAATTAGTTTAATTCTATGTAGGGGCCATTGTGTTGACTTCTTTATGTGGTTTATGTGGAATGTACAATACACAGACTCTCTGTCAGCATCTTCAAGTCCAGAGATGAGTGTGTACCCTAACAGAAAAATGTAGTAGATGATTGCATTAGGTCTAGTAACCTATGAGCAAGTAGTGGAGGCTTATTTATCAAAGGTCAGGTTCAAGTGATTTTTGAAAACACGACTTGAATTTATTAAAAGATCCAATTATAAAAAGTGTGAACTAAAAAAAGCACTAAACAATGCAATAGAAAATACGAAGACCTCTAAAAAGTTTTTCAGACAATTTCTAGCAAAGAAAAACATCCAATCCAATAGAATTTTGAAAACCCTTTTAGAAAAACCACAAATGTTTAACAAAGATTTATGGAAAAAAAAATTCTTAGTAATTGTGCCTCATAGGCTAGATTTTATACAGTGATGTCTTATGCTGAGTTGGTGATGTGTGGTGTATTTGAGCACTGTTTACACTGTTTTGTAGACCCCTATAAATTGCCGCTCATCCTCCTAGCCTTTGCAGCTATACGCAGCTCTCATTTCATTGCAAATGAAACAATGCAGAAGGAATATGTGAGCCCATGTGGTGACCATATATCCCCATCTTCTAATTGTTGTTCAGTCCTTTATACAGTGTTCTGAAGAACCTTCAAAACAACTTTTCCACCAAGTTTTCCCAAATTGTTTACTGAATCAATGAATTAATAGAGTTTTTCAGGTTTTAAAACCTCTCTCTCTCTCTCTCTCTCTCTCTCTATATCAGATGGCCATCCTGTAATATGGAGCTTTCTGGATAATGGGTTTCCAGATAGGGCACCCCATACATTTATGTATGTAATAAGAAATGTATTGAGAAAATGAACAGCAATATTTAATGATGTAAGAACAGTCATTCTGCTGCCATTCTACAAAGCCTGCAAAAGCTACAGCATCACAATTGGTGACAAAACATTTGCTGTTGTTGTCTGAATCAACTAAGACCAGAAGAATGGCACTGTTCTGCAGCACACACTAATATAAGCTGTGCCTTTATGCTTTATTATATTATAGAGAATGAACATTGTTTTTCTTTAAAGCACAGGAAGGGAAGGCATACAAAAGATAACAGGCCTACAATGATATCAGTCAAAAATCTTACTCTTGTCATTTTTGTATTATATTTTGGTACCACTAAAACCAGTGTAAGCATACTGTATAGCCTTCCACAAGCAGTGACAAGACTAATGAACAATAGCTGCGTAGATGGCAACATAGACAGCCCCTTTTGCACACAGATGGGCAATTGTCTAATAATCCATTCTAGACCCTTCTGGTGATGAAGGGGTTACCATCTGAGGCTTCTGCATATTCAATTAACCATGCCCCACAAGTAGGCCTGTATGATACGACTGGCTTCCCAGAGCTAAACAAAGGATGCCTAGGATGGGAGCGTCAGGAGCACAGCCGTCGGGACCCCTGACTGTGATGGCCTAATTTCTGCCGGGAACCATTTACTTAGTTGCAGAAATGAGAATAAGCTGTGTGTAAGTGCATTGAGGAACACTTTCCCATCTATAGACCAACTTATGCGCCACACATTCTGATACAGTCCCAGATAGTGGCATTGTGAGGGAGAACTGCAACAACGCATTTAAGTGTCGAACCTAAATGCAACTGACAACCAGTGAGAACCGTCTGCTCTGTGGAAGCTATTCTCAAGTATCATTTATTCTATAAATCCAGATTGTCTTAATTATAGATAGCCTAATTTCTTTTTCCAGCTTTGCGACATGCTCATACTGCACATTACTTACTCTACAGGAGGCCATTCTATTATTAACCAAACACTTTTCTTTCTGCGCCTTTTTCCTACAGGCGCAATCACTTTTAGTCGTGGATACTTTATTCTTTTTCATATTTATGTTTATTTTATTAACGAACTTTAGGTCTGCTTCAGAAATGTGTAAAAAAACAATGTTTAAGAATCATCATTTTTTTTGGCCCGATGCTTTCTATAGAATCTCCCACATGAAGCCACTTGTACCATAAGCGTATAAAACCACAGGCATTGTTTTCTGATTATTTTTTTGTTCTTATGATGTGCATTATTAATTTCCAAAACTGAAAGTCTGAGTTAGTTTGGTGCATTTCCATCATGAAACATTAAAATACCTTTTTTTTTTAAAAAAAAAAAATGTTTTCAGTTATTCTTATAAATAATTTTATAAACAAAGACTTATACAAGAGGAGTTTGAATATACTTTCTCCAATACTAACTAGCTGTGCATTTGAAGTTAATCATTTCTATTTAGATCATCCCTGTCTGCAGTTCATTTTACATCAGTAATACAGGTTGTATGCATAAAGCATTGCCTCTAAGCAGAGTTGGTACTCCCTATTAAAGAAAAGGTCATGAAAGTAAAACTTCACTATGCTGACCAAAGATAAAAGGGAATTGTAGTTTTAAAGAAGAACAATGTACAGCATTAAATATGTTCGGAACAAAGTCAGTTTCTTTTTTATTGATGCACTTCTGTTGGTGTCATATAGATCAGTAACAATAATAATGAAATAAAACATTTCTCCCCCAAATCAATTATCTACATGCCAGGAAATTGTTTTTTTTTGTTTTGTTTTTTGAAGCAGCATAGATCTAAAGTCTCTTCTGGCTTGGGCCATCCCAACCAGGTTAGCTACAACAGTGGGATCCATGTGCTACACAGATAATGAATAACTTGTGCATATATTGTCCATAATGTATAGTATAGTGTAGGAAATTTACTATGCATTTTCATTTTATAAGCACAATTCAGCTGTGTTTTTGAAAAATACAGCACATTTCATTTATTATATATTTAGTATGTATTGTTTAGTGCACCATTATTTCTGTATTTAAGCACTATTGCATTTTTATTTAATTTAAAAAAAAATTATATGTACTAGTATATTGTTATTAAAAAATACAAAGTTTTGGAATGAACAGGGTACATTTCACTATATGGCAACACTACAAGTAACACCTGTTAAATTACATGTTGTACTGAAAAAGGTAAAAGAGACATGACAGGGGCAGCATCAATCTGATGGGCCCGACCCAGGGCTGGACTGGGGGTAAAAAGCAGCCCGGGCAAAATATAATCAAAGCAGCCCACATGTAAAGACGCAATGGTCTGACTTGTACATATCCACTCATATATTGGGGTAAAACTGAAAAAATGTATGTGCATCAAGAGCTGCCTTAGGGGTTGTTCACCTTCAATCTAATTTTTAGTATGATGCAGAGAGGGACATTCTGAGACCATTTGCAATTTTTTATTAATTGTGGTTTTTGACTTAGCCTAGCATTGGTTATGGATTCAGGGTGCCGATCGTGACAGGCTGCAACTTATTTATTAAATCACATAAATAACGACCAACGTAAACCAAAAGCAGAGTGTAGGGCAATGTAAACTCACATTTATCAAATGTTTGACAATTAACTTTCTTAACATCTGAGAATTGTACCCAATAGTGAGGGGCCTGCCTGCTGTCCTTCCTAGTTGCAGCTTTCCTCTGTAACTCATGCCCCTTCCGCCGGGCCCCTTCCATCATTTTGGCCCCAAGCCTAACCTCTGTTGCGCCCTTCACTTGTTATCACTCTCACCGGGTCCCCCCTTTGGGTTTGAACCACCTAAATAACATTACATAACAAGGAAACAACATTAGATACCATTACTTTAAATATACACTTTTACCATTAAGAAACCACTGTAGTAACTGTACCAAGGCCACCAGCTGCCCCAATATCCCTCTTGGTGGGTATGCAGAGTTCAGTACCAGACTGACCTTTCAAAACACTGTCTTTAGGGAGTTGATCCAAATTAATGTGGGAACATGTCATTTTTTACTTTGTGCCTTTTCAACTTTCTATCATCTCCCCTACTCTTGTACTTAATCTTACTTACCAAATCTTATCAAACCGGCATTCACCTGACTTGCCACCAGTCTCTTTCTATTTTCTCTACTTTCATAGTCTTTATAAAATTTCCCACTGGCTCTGTTCTGTTAGTCATGAGCTCTATTGCTACAATAATGTCATGTGGGCTGCCTTTTTACTCTTAGTAATACCAATATTGGATCCGTTATCCGGAAACCCATGATCCAGAAAGTTCAGAA
This sequence comes from Xenopus petersii, assembly GCA_038501925.1. Classification (NCBI taxonomy): domain Eukaryota; kingdom Metazoa; phylum Chordata; class Amphibia; order Anura; family Pipidae; genus Xenopus; species Xenopus petersii. The sequence continues at coordinate 70,618,025 of CM076675.1, read as the reverse complement.
TTACAGAAGGGCCATCTCCATAAACTCGATTTTACCCAAACAATGAATAATCCATGTCCTGAGCATTCTGGATAGCAGGTCCCATACCTGTAGTTGCATTGTGCTGCTTGCTGTGGAAAGTGGTATAAAATCAGAAGAGTAAATTATGAAAGTTAGCTCCATTTGGGACTTTAAATCCCCTATAAAAATTTATAGCAGCAGTTTTGAGAAATTCCCAGTGTATTTTTAATTTAAATATAATTCAATATATTTTGCTGCATAAAGGTGCAAAATATGGGGGGCGTGGTTACCTACCTGATGTGAGCAGTCGCGTATCTGGCGAGCTCCGTCCCTTGACGGCGTAATTATCCTGATACAGCTCGGTAGACCTTTCAATACCCTACATAGTGGATCCAATTTGGGATCCCCTTCCACCACGCCACTTAATGGGGCAAAATCGGGCACAGAAAAGGGCGTTGGAAGCGGCCGCAAAGCTGGGGAAGTTTGCCCGGGAAGGCCGTGACCATCAAAATGGCGCTTCCTCTTCGGGGGCCTAGCTCTCCGTCTGAGATCAGAATTCTCATGAGCTGGTTGAGCCGTCACTGAGAGATGTTCTGGAGGAAATCCGCTCGACTAGAGACACTTGTGCCTCACTCATTAGTGCCAAAATGGACGAAATTAAAGTCGACCTCTCTATTATACGGCATGACATGCAGAAAATGCGTGAGCGAGCGATGGCGGCCGAACAGCAGATCAGTACTCTAGAGGACTCCTGTCTTCCTTTACAAGGTAACGTCCAAAGAGTTACAGAAATCCTTGCTACTAGCCCAACAAAAAGCTGATGATTTGGAAAATAGGATCCGCAGGAACAATCTACGGTTTGTAGGTTTTCCTGAAAATGCGGAGGGTGAGGCCCCTGAACTTTTTTTGGAAGAATGGCTGCGTGCCACCTTTGGGCCGCAATCCCTCTCTAAGGCCTTTACGATTGAAAAGCTCATAGTGTTCCCACTAGACTAGGTCCCCCTGGAGCCCCGGCTAGGCCACTTATTGCCCGACTTTTGAATGCCCGTGACCGTGATGGTTTGTTGAAGCTGGCTAGGCAGAAGGGATCGATTACTTTCCAGGACAGCACAATTTCTATTTATGCTGACTTCTCGGCTGAAGTACAAAAACAAAGGGCCCAGTTCATCGACTGCAAGAGACGCATGCGGCAGAAAAATATACAATACGCAATGCTATACCCTGCCAGGATGAGAGTGATCTCGGATGGCTCCACTCACTTCTTTACTTCACCCAAAGATCTGGGAGACTGGCTGGACCGTAAGCCCAGTCATGGGAATGAGGAGGGCCAGGATCAACCACAACAACGGCAGCAATAGGAGTTTTCACTTCAACTTCCCATCCTGCCTATTTGATATTTGCTCCTGATGTTAGTTTATCTTCTGGAACAGCACTCTCCTGGAATTCGCAAGATTGGGGGGGTTGTTTTTTTTGGGTTTTTTTTGCCCTCTCTCCCTCTGTGTCGCACCAGGCCTGTTGATGCTGAGCACCCTTCTACAGCTGATGCTGGTTTTCCCCCATATTCGGCAGGTCAAGTTACACCAGTTCTAATATTTACTATCTATCACTGGATTCTGGTTTACTTCTATGTGCCTAGTGAGTGGTACGCTTTGGTTCATTACATCCTGCTGCGCAAACCGGTCTCTGCATTGCTTCATGGACTTTTGCTCCTGTTGGCTTTCCTTTTCTGGCTTGACATACTCAAGATGTCCCGGGACTGTGCTCGGTTTCCTGGTCAGGTACTGCATTGTCCTAATTCTACTCCAGGAGGGAGGGGGGTTGGGGGGGGGTTTGTTGTTTTCTCCCTCATCAGGTCGGCCATCCTACTGTTCCTTGCTGTTTTTCTTTTTATTGTGCACAGCAGGCACAGCTGTGTTCTGGCGCCTGCCGAGATCATGTGGGTAAGAACTTCTTATTGCTCAGGACTCATGTTACTTTGTCTGAATTGCTATTCTTATGCCTACCATCTGTAAAGAATCTGCTATTTTTGCATTACATGTTAAGGGACGGAGCGAGGTTATCGCAAAGGGCCTCATTTGTGCGAGCTTCTCACAGCTCCGATTGAGCGGTAGTGCTAACACCCCCACAAAGCTATTGTTATCTGTTATGGGTTCATTTCTACTTAAAGTTGGGCACCAAAGTAGAAGGGGTGGGTGTGGGTTGGGAATGTTTATTTGGTTTGATGCTTTAATTTTTCAACTCAGGAGTTTATTTTTCATTATGCTGATGGATCTATTGCACATACTTCCCCAATGGTTTTGGAATCCCCCATGACTCTCAAATTGTTAAGCTGGAATGTCCGCGGCCTTAATAACCCTATTAAGCGTAGGTTAGTGCTTAACTACGTAAAACAGAGGGGGGCAGATATCATACTTCTGCAGGAGACCCATTTGGAGGGTAGGAGAATTTTAGGACTCAAAAAGCCCTGAGTTGGATGGCACTACCATGCTACATATAGCTCCTTCTCATCTGGGGTTGCTACCCTGATTTCCAAGCAGGTACCCTTCCAACTCTTGTCACTCAAATCAGACCCTAGGGGCAGATTTCTCTTTGTACATGCAAATATTCATCATAAAGAATTTGTGATTGCTAATTTATACATCCCTCCACCGTATGACTCTGCATGTATTTCCCACCTTACTCAATTCATAGCTCAATTCCCCCATGCCAAGGTGTTAGCCGCTGGGGATTTCAACTCCTTGTTGGACCCGGCCCTTAGAACAGGGTGAGCGGGCAGGCAGGATGTTGGCCCTGATCAGCAGAACGCAGACTACCCCCCCACAATTGCCAAACTCCAACGCGCTGACTCGGTAATTACCTCAGATCCCACTGAAATTAGCCAAATCAGGACGACCTTTTATACAGATCTTTATAGTTCTAGGTTGGAGAGTGGGGAAGAAACGCTGGACCAATTTCTTGATGGTTTGAGGTTTCCTACCCTATCTGAAGAATTTCAGCAGTTCTTAGACCAACCTTTGTCACTAATTGAAATCCAGGAGGCAATTGACTCTTTTCCTGTAGGTAAAGCTGCCGGCTCGGACGGCATTCCGATTGCATTCTACAAAAGGCATGCCCCTTTACTAGCCCCAAAACTTTTAGAATCCTTTAATAACTCCGTCTTAACCCAAAGGCTCCCTGCCTCCATGTATGAGGCTACGATTGTACTTCTACCCAAACCCGGCAAAGATTTAACCTCCCCGGAGGCTTATAGGCCAATATCGCTATTGACAATGGATGTAAAAATCCTGGCGAAGGTGCTTGCCAGGAGACTTAACAATGTAATCACCCACATAATCACTGAGGACCAAACCGGCTTTATTCCTCACAAAACCACCGCGCACAATATTAGAAGGTTGATGCTTAATTTGTCTGTGGACCACTGTAATATGGGTCAGAGAGCTGTGGCTGCTTTAGACATAGCCAAAGCTTTTGATACAGTGGAATGGGCATACTTATGGCGTGTTCTTAAAGCATTTGGGGTTGGCCCTCATTTCTCTTCACTAGTTCAACTTCTCTATAAGACCCCGGTGGCATCCCTAAAACTCAATGCCTCACAAACTGAGAAATTTACCTTAGCTAGGGGTACACGCCAGGGGTGTCCTCTGTCTCCCTTGTTGTTTGCCATGGCCATCGAGCCTTTGGCTTTAGCAATTAAACAAAATCCATGCATTACTGGCCTACGTCTGGCAAACAGAGAGGAAAAAGTGCAATTGTATGCAGACGACACTTTAGTGTATTTAGGGGACACACACAATTCACTGACGGAACTTCTGACGTTAACGGCAGACTTTGGACGTATTTCGGGCCTTAAAATTAACCCCTCCAAATCCACACTTTTTCCAATAGACCCCTTAACTGGTCCCCTGAACCCGGATTGTGCAAAACTACATTTGGTCGATAAATTTACGTATTTGGGCATTCATGTTGCTACCCCTGTATCTTCCTATTATTCTCTTAATGTCGCGCCTTTACTCAATTGGGTTCAAACTAAATTTCAGGCATGGGAACTCCTCCCTTTGGGTCCAGCCGGGCGCATCCAACTTATAAAGATGGTGATCGCCCCAAAAATTCTTTACGTACTGTGGCATGCGCCTATTAAGATTCAAGCCCCCTTTTTTGCCCACTTAGAGACCCTCTTTAGGCAATTTATCTGGGGGAACAACAGATGCAGGCTATCTATCAAAACGCTGCAGAGACCTAAAACTGATGGGGGCATGGAACATTCATTTTACAGAGTGCTCATGTTTATTGCATTTTATGATCTCTTTTGTCTTTATTAATGTTTCATAGACATTTATAATAAAAAGTGGGCACTTCAAACATTTGCAACAACATCTCTGATAAAGATGTCCATACAACTTTAATATACCCATCCTATTCAAATTGACCTAATCATAAGATCACTAGAAACGTTTCACTAGGCAAAAACTAATTCTAGAGAATGTTTGCTATGAAATGCTCGCAGTGAAGAAGTATCACTAGCAAAAAGTGCCCAGGATGCAACTTTGCATTTTAGTGAATTAGCGTTGTGGTAACGAATTTGCGCCTGGCGAAGTGGTGCAAGTGTGTGAAGTGGTCGCTGGTGACAATTCACCTTTTAGTAAATCTGCCCCATAGTGGGAAGGAGGTCTCTGCCCCAAAGAGCTTACAAGTGGATAGGAGGCTAACATATATGCACATATCGGAGATCAAAAAGTGCACAAGGTAAGGTATAGTCAGTAGGCACAGGACTAGGCTTATGTTCTAGTGCTCTGAAAGGTAGACTCAGTTATTTCTTAAAGGGATTGAGAGAAGGTTCCTTATGGAGGAATTCAGGGATGGAATTCCAGATGTAAGGAGCAGAAAGATAGAAGGGTTTGAGAGGAGAGGTGGCAGTGGATATGGATGGTGTGAAGAGAAGGTGGCTCTGAGGAGAGCGGAGAAAACGTCAAGGAATGTAAAGCGAGACAAGACAAGAAATGCAGTGAGGAGCAGAGGAGTGAAGGGCTTTGAATGTAGTTGGGGTTGAGCAGGTTCCCTTTTAGGAGAAAGCAGAAGGATCCTTGTAGCAGAATTTAAGATTGATTGGAGGGGAGAGAGATGGGAGTCAGGTAGACCAGTTTGTAGGAGATTGCAATAGTCTAAACAGGATAAAGGGCATGGATTCGTGCTTTAGCTGTTAGTTAAAGAAACCGGCATATCTTAGCTATATTGCGGAGGAAGAAACTGCAGGTTTTGGCAGTATTATTAATATTATTAGAGAAAGAGAGGGAATGGTGAAAGATGACCCCCAAGCAGTGTGCTAAGTTAACCGGGTTAATTGTCATGCCATCAATAGTAATGGTGAAAGGAAGAGAAAGGCTTGGTTTGGGTGGAAAGACCATGAGCTCAGTCTTGACCAAGTTGAGCTTGAGGGGGCGTTGGTTCATCCAGGAAGAGATAGCTACTAAGCAGTCTGCTTTCTGGGTTTGAACATCAACGGTTAGTGAGGGGGTGTCTAAATATATCTGAAAGTCATTGGCATACAGGTGATATTTAAGGCCAAATGAATATATAAGGTCTCCAAAAGAGAGAGTGTACAAGGAGAACAACAGAAGACCAAGTACAGAACCCTGAGGCACCCCACATTAATATGAACAGGAGGAGAGGATTTGTTTGCAAAAGTAACAGAGAAGGAGCCGTAGGCAGAATGGCATACAAACACAATTTGCCCCAGCCATGTGACATATGCCTTTCCCTTATCAGGGCCCTATTTATATACAGTATATACAGTAGATACCCAAGGGCATTTGCCTAGCATGGCAGGCACTTATATGATAAATAATTTTTTTTCAAGAAAAAATCAAATCTCTCCAGCCCTCCCCAAAATTTTCTATGTAAATCTGGTGGCAGAGCTGGGGAGGGTTTGATGGTTATCTGGCCCGGCATTGGCATATGTGGCATCATGCACTGCTGGATGTGACACGCATACGCAGACCACAAACTTGGTGGGGCATGCTTAGGTTTGGTGCCTTTATTTATGGATCATTTTTGATATGCAAGAAGGGATGCATGTGGGTGCAAAGGCCCCACCTGCTTTAGGCAGGCATTAAGCTCATGGGTGTTGGGACCTTTGCTTTAATATTTAATAATATCATTTATATTTCTCCCTGCCCCAGTGTAACTTACAGTCTAAGGCACTTATGACAAACAGTGGTAAATTTAATCAGAAGCCAAATAACTTGCCTGTGGTTTTTTTTTTTTTTTTTTGAGAAAAGGGAATTCATTTTATTTTCTTCCCCCTTGGCTCTTTACAAACTGAACGTTGCATAAATGTAACTTTTTCAAGGAAAAGTTGCAGCAACAAAATACCAAGAACATGCATGTTAGCAACACACAGCCCAACATGGATAAGTACCTGTTCTTGGTGTGGAATTCACACTATAGTGAAAAGCGAATAGCAATGCGTTTGGTCATTTTGGGTGACAAACCTTTGAGTATTATTCTTTTTATTTAATAGAGAAATAAAAATAGCTAAATCGTATAAAAATAGACATGGAACATAACTTCAGAAATGTCATTCTAATCTTGTATTTCTTTTCTCTTTTTTATTTTAATACATTCGGCTGGGAGTAATGAATATACAGAGTACGTGTGTGATTGTGTTGATCTGTTAGAGCTGTCGTTATCCTGTAATGGAATAAGGACTGGGGTTACAGCAATTCCCTACAATCATGGTAATTATAGCAGTGAATAATCTGATGGAAGAACTGCAATCTTGTACAGGTGCATGCTAATTATTTTACTTGCAAACTCTAATTAGACACTGCTAGCACTTAAATTAGTTATATTTTCGCCTTAGCATTTTTTTTTTATATTTTTAATCTTTGTTTTGTTTATGTGTATTTTTTTTAATGCCACACAAGTTATTGTGTTTTTATTCAACTCCTTCATTAATAGAAAGTATGACCCCACTGGACTAATATTAGTTATATAAATGGAACCTGTATAGAATCTCTATATAGTAATTAGGTGGGAAGGATGCCAGGCTGAATTTTTGTCTAGTTCCACCCTAGGCACCAGAACTCTGACCAACCAACCTCTCTTTGGTGACTGGAGCATGTTGAGTACAGTTTGAATACTATGCATGTGCCAATTATAAAAGAAAGAGGTACCACCTTCCCCAATAATCACCCATAGGTGCCTATTTCTAGGCCTCGCAAAGATGCCCTCTAAATTATAGCAGAAGTTCCCAAACTGCAGAATTGGCCTTTCTGGGGAACATTAGGCAAAATATTTGAGTGGATCCCTGTCTGAAGGCCAATAAGTATACGATATGGGAATGACTTCTAATGTGTGTGCTTTCATAATTGCAGAATATCGATGACTATGGTTTTTCATCTGTGACATTTTTCTGGCCTTAGTGGGGTCCTGATCAAATGTTAAACCCAAAAGTGGCATCTATATTCACTTTATGTTTTCAAAATTATTCAGCTGTTATTTTGCTCAGACAGCATTATTAATGTGAGTTCAGGTATGGGGCCTATTATCGGGAATGCTTGGGAATGGGGGTAAGGGGTTTACCTGTAAATTGGATCTCCATACCTTAAGTCTATTCAAAATCATTTAAACAGTACATAAACCCAGTTGGATTGTTTTATCTCCAATGTGGATTCATGCAGTTTTGTCACCATGAAGTACAAGGTACTGTCTTATAATTACAAAGAAAATGGATGGCTGTTGGCTCACCAATCTTGCGTGATGAGGATAGTGTGGCACCTTGACTTTCATAACCTGTTTAAAACCTTTAAAGTCACATATTGACTCACATCACATGACATCATGGTCACCAACAGTGTATACCACGTAGCAGCAGTCTGGCCTGCCATGGTTATAACTCCAAGGAAAATGTTTACACTTAATAGTATAGCTATCCTAAGATTCTTAGCCTCTAGTTTTTTATGTAATCTCTACCGTGTACCATAGTCCACTCATAAATATTTGTATTGCAGTATAATTCTCAACATATCAACAAGTGTACCATGTCATCATGTAAAAAAGATCCATGTTGTATTTGGGAAGGAACAAATCCTCTGTTGAGGAAAGGGAATACAGGTATTAGACCATGTTTGCCTCTATTTCAAAATTTTGATTTTCAGGAATCTGACTGAACTTTCACAGACAGGACAAGTTTGCCTTAACAATGCTTACGTCACAGCAAATCACAGCTATTCAAAATTGTCATTTTCTTACAGGACACAGGCAATCACATAATGACATTCAAGTGATCTTTTTTATCGAGCCTAGTAATCTTACACCTGATGCTCCATTTGGCAGTGCTGTCTGTTTACTGTATATATGTGTGTGTGTGTGTGTGTGTGTGTGTGTGTGTGTCTGTGTGTGTGTGTCTGTGTGTGTCTGTGTGTGTGTGTCAATAATTGCAGGATTGCAGGCAATTGTGGGATCTGTACAATGCAATACAGTGCAATTTGTGTGTGATGAATATGTTTTTTTTATCAAGCAATAGCTGCATAAAAACTCCATAAAGGCCTCAAAAACATAATTTAAGCTGTTTGAAAAGTAAACATAATTTCAAGCAAATTTGCAATATACATCAATTAAAAATATGTCGACTTTCCATGATTTTTAATGGTTTGGAACAGTTCCCTAAGCCTAACCCCCTGCTCTCCTGCTGATCTGTCTGACTACTTTGCTGAGCTGGCTGACTACTGTTACTTTGTATTAGCAACCATCGGTCCTTAGCCTGCATCCTCCAAACCCCACAATTCCCTGCACATAAGATTTCAATAAGGAACGGAACATCATAATGCAATGCATTGTGGGTTATGTAGTTCCTGCATGCTGTCTGTAAGCTGTGGAGACGTTGTTACTATTTTTAACATCAGTGTTTAGTCCCTCCTTCCCTGCCAGGATTTCAATTGATACAAAAAGAGAAGAACTGTTAAACCACTGGATTTCAGCATAGAAAATGGCATTTGTTCATACTTTTTGAAGAAACAGGTAACTGTGATGGGTATATTAGGGGTTTCTCTATATTGTGGGCCTCTTTATCAAATTTTGTTTTGGAAGCCGGAGTTCCCCTTTAAGTTAGGTGAAACAAATGTTATTAGGATTCTGTCTTTCACCCCTGTGCTCCTGGGCATGATTGTATTCCAGGGATACCAGGAAAACTGGCCCACTGACACTTGGGCCCAGCTACTTTTTCCATTCCACTGGAACTTTTACAGTGCATAATACAATAGAGCCTATGGTTGACTATTGTAGACATCAAGTTTTAGGAAAGGGTTTGCATTTGTCAAGCTATATATGTTATAATATTAATGCATAATGATGCAATATTGAGGTGCATCTAGGAAGCAAGGATGTTGGAGCTGTAACTGGTAGTTTGGTTCTATCCCATTGTCCATACCAGCCACACTAAATCACAACCTGCCAGCTCAACCAGAATCTTGCTCTCCCCCTGCCTGTTCCAGCTTAAGCACAATCATACCCTTTCACTTTTTCTTTCTGCATTGTCACAATACTGCTAGCTTACTTACTTCCCCAACTTTGCCACAAGCCTGCTGTCAGGGGATGCTGGGAGTTGTAGACCTCCAGCTGCTGGGAAATGATGGCTTGGACATTCTTGTTAGAAAGTGCTGAGAGAGACAGACAGCTGTGGTACTTAGGGGGTAATCCCGCTGCACACAGTTCTGTCATTAGTGGAGGCTAGACGTATGAATCAATGATTCAATTCCATTTTCTCAAGTCAAATCAGGAAGCTGCATTCACCATCTCAAAGTAAAATAAACTCTGGCCAGACTACTTTTTTATTAAAGCAGTAAGAGGTATGCCTTTCTACTTTACCTCCTCATGGGCAGTCAGAAATGTTCCAGGTTTATTTTTAATTGGGTCATTCTGACATGCATTTACCATTAGTGGTGTGCATTGGAAATAATCTGTTATCCAGAAAGCTCTGAATTACAGAAAGGCCGTCTCCAAGACTCCATTTTCATCCAAATAATCCAGATTTTTAAAAAAGATTTCCTTTTTCTCTGTAATAATAAAATAGTACCATGCACTAGATCCGAACTAAGATATAATCAATCCTTATTGGAAGCAAAACCCACTTATTGGGTTTATTTAACGTGTACATGATTTTCTAGTAGACTTAAGGTATGAAGATCCAAATTAAGGAAAGATGCATTATCCAGAAAATCCCAAACAAAGTGTGATATTAAAAGCACCCTGAATTTGCAGTAATTATATGCGTTTGACCTTTTCTGACAATTACTTTGTCTGAATTATATAGCTTCATTAGACGGAAGCCATGAGAATTGGTCTAAAAGTGAATCCATATTCTGCCTATGGTGGAACAAGTCAAAAAGATGTCAGCTTACTCTAAGGGCAAGGACAGACGTGGCGATTTTACGCTGCGTTTTTAAAAAAGCTCCGCCAGGCGTAAATACGCATAAACTGCACTACCACTGAAACTAATGGAAAACGCACTATGGCAATTCACACAGGGTGCTTGCAAGCCGAAATCCGCCACAGGACACCAGTATTGGCGTTTTTCATCAGAAAAGAAACTACCAAATCAATAGACTCTATGGGATCTGCACGTTTGAAACCACACTTTGTGTAAATACGCAGCGTATTTTAAATATGGCGTCCAAATTCTCAATGAATGTCCTCTTAACTCACACAGGCGCGTGTAGGCGCCGAGCGCAGGAAAAATGCAGAATGTTGCTTCTCAACCTGCGTTCAGCGCCTACACGTGCCTGTGTGAGTACAGCCCCATTGAAAAAAGCTAATTATGTCTATTCCTGCGCTCCCCTGCGGCTGAACGCAGAAAAACGGAATGCAGGGGAGCGCAGCTTCAACCGCTTGTCAGTAAGAGCCCTAACCCAGTTTAATGACTTCATTTTGCCCAGTTGGTCCACTGGCTGTATAAACAGTTGATTTCAGGATCTTCAGCAGCTGGTGGAGAAGCTAACTCCACAGTAATGTACTACAGGTATAGGATCCGTTATCCAGAAACTTGTTATTCAGAAGGCTCCGAATTACGGAAAGGCCGTCTCCCATAGACTCTATTTCATCATAATAATTTAAATTTTTAAAAATTATTTATTTTTCTTTGTAATAATAAAACAGTACCTTGTACTTGATCCAGACTAAATTATAATTAATCCTTATTCGAACCAAAACCAGCTATGGGGATTATTTAATGTTTAAATGAATTTCCAGTAGACTTTAGGTTTTGAAGTTCCAAATTACGGAAAGATCCGTTATCTGTAAAACCCCAGGTCCGGAGAATTCTAGATACCCGTATATTATACTTGCACAGAGCAGACTGGGTGGGCATATTGGAGCTTTATGCAAATATGGCCAAGCTCAAGGCATACATTTAATAAACAGTATCAATATAAAAAAGGTTGGACAGTATTACCAACATTCACCTTGTTCACATCCTATTGTTTCTGTTGCTTTTATCCACTTATATTTTTGCCTCCAGTAAGCAATGCTTTTTTAAAAGCAGGATAAGCAAGACAAGTAATACTATTTTCCATACAAATGTAAAAGTCCAAATTCTACACAAACACTGTCTCCAAACCAAACTCATATGAACAGCCAATGATAGGATAAATGCTTATCCATCATGATTCCCATCATAGTTACAACCATTCCCTTACAGAAGGTTGACCTGGCTGCTACAGTGAGGGGCTTGCTGCAATTTAGCTTGCCATGAAAATGGAAATAAAAAGGATCAGTGTTCTAAAAAAAAATGGTTAAATGTTTTCTAAAAGGTAGTTATCATTTACACCCATAAATGCACATTATAATTTCTAAGGAGGAATTAAGAAAAAAAGTGCTAAATATACTTAAGCGTAGTTTTGCATTGTGTTGCTTAATTTTCTTTTCCAAATGAGCTGGGGGAGGAATTTGCACCTTCGAAAGGAAGATAGCCAAAGGGCCGAGAGAATCTAATATGATTCTCTTTGAATTATTTAACACATTAGCTATGAGCACAATGGCTATATATATGAAAATTACCTGTAAAAAAATAACATAACTTTGCAAGTGATATTGTTCATCTTTGAAAAAAAAGAAAAGCTTTATATTCCTATCAGATCCTCCATAAAAACCCATATGGGTCCCTCTGGGATCAAGCGAACTCTACAAAATATTGCTTTATTTTCAGTGACCAGTGCATGGCAGTGCCAATTGTTATTGCGCTGTGTCCCTTTTTGGGACATACTGAGTTTTAGCAAAAAATGAAGGGATCATATTTTGTATTTTCATTTTTATTTTCCTTAAAACAGGCAGTCAAATTCCAGGGGATACATTTATTCACGTAGGTGGGAAATGTGTTACTCTATGATTCATTTAAGTAATTTTTCATAGACAACCATTTTTAGAGCACCTCCAGTGTTTGTGGAGACTCCAGTCTATGGAGATTATAGGATAGCTTACTATTACTCTTGGCACTAGTGCAATACTGGTGGCTGCAGTCTCCATTCTGCACCTTGCAATGGATTCGAATTTCAGCGCCAGTTGGCCGCCCCTTACTTAGCCCCTACCATGGGATCACTGCAGATATCAACACTCCAAACTTTGCACATTTGTATGGCATAAAGGCTATGAAGGGTCTGATGGAGCTCCTTTGTATTGCCCTACCCACCCTTCATGAATTAAACATCTGCCATATGCAGGCAGTGCTGTATTCATAAGAAAGGCACAATTCTTTGTGGTCCATTCTGGAGCACAAATACCTAGGTCTAGGGGTTCTAATCCACGGGGTGCAAAGTGCATTTAAAACATGGTGTCCATTATTTGCATTTTGAACCCTGTCGCTCGCTTTGTAAATGAGACTTGAAATGGTGTGTGTATACACATATGCTATGTGTGAATTAGATTTCCTTTCGATATCCAACTTTTTGTTAAAGGGTAATTAAAATCTTCATGTTTCTTGTTGCAACTGAAGGTGTTAGGCTAATTCCTATAAATATATATGTATATATATAAGATATTTTTATATATGTTTTGATCAAATAATTTGCAGGTTGTGAATAAGATTTCTATAGGCAGACTAATAACCACACTTTTAATAATAAAACAATTTGGGACCCCCTTTTGTCAAACAAAACCCTTCCTCTTAGAAGAGCTTGAACAGGTCTGTTCTACACAGAACTCTACATGACTCTCTGCAAATGATAAACAATATTAGCGTCATTGTTGATGTGACTGGCATTGGAACCATTGGCTTCCTGAAAGCTTCACTTTGTCAACCGTTATCAAGGCATTCAAGTTTTCTGGTGCTAGTTTTCCAAGGTTTTTATTCCAGTTCTGTTATGGAAAGAGAAGACTATGCCATGCCTACAGGACATATTTGGTTATGCCAGAGATATGGTACATTATCATGATGATTGCATTATTATTTAAGGAAATTAGAGAAGGGATTGGAGAATCAGATAAAAATATAAAAAAAAAAACAATGAATGGTACAATAAAGTAATTTGTCATGAGAAGAAACACATGGTAATTGACCATGGTAACAGACAACAGTCAGATTAACTAGCACATGCATGCAGAAATGCTTAAGGGCTTGTCAGACACACAGTACTTGTATAATACAAAAGAGCCATGAATGTCCTGAAATTATATATTTATAAATGCTGTTTGGTTATGTCATTACTTTTAACTGGGGCTCAGTTATATAATTTCTGATTTACTGAAACTTGTGTGTCATAATAAACAATGTTTCCCCTGTTGTAAATAACACAGATATTAGAAGTCCCCTTGGAGCTCCATGAGGCAGAAAGTGAACTAGTTGAAAAGAAAACCTTGGTTCAATGCGCAGGTAAAGACAATACAATCGACAAAAGGATCAAGCATGGCAAAATGCTTCTGAATAAACAGAAATAGGTAAGATGAATTTTAACATGCTTAACATAGTATTCTAAAGTATACGCTTAAAATACTTTGATATCCTTAGTCAGGATATCAAACAGCAAGGTTGCCCCTTTGCATTTGGTGGCATCAGGATAGTATTGGTGTCCTGGACCTTGCTACCAAGGTAATATTATTATTGTTATTATTATTATTATACAACATATTTCATAGTGCTGTACAAGTGGGTATATATACTGAACATACAGATTCACATACAAAGCAACCAATAACCGATACAAGAGGTTAATGGGTGAATTTTTTCGCCTTGTTTCGCCGCGGAAATGACGCCCATAGACTTGTATGTCGGTGTGCGTCAAAAAAAAAAAGACGGGCCTCAAAAAAATTTTGTGGCCCATACACTTTAATGCAAAGCGAAACGGGTCAAATTCACCCATCCCTAGAGGTTATAAAAAATTAATTTGTTATGGAGAAAGAGGGCCTACCCTTGTGTCCAGTTCCATCTACTTATGATATAGTCTCCCATTCAACTAGATCCCTTAAGATCCTACAGATTTACTTTGCCCCTCCATAAAAAAATATTATATTATTTGAGATTTTACTTTCCACTTTTACTTTTTTTTTTTACTTTCCACTTTTTCACACTGAATTGCATATGGTTACCAGATCATCTGAAAAAATTGGGGCCCTTCTAAAATCTGCAATTTACAGAGCTGGGCTGATTGCTGATTGTGTTTAATTTAAAGGCAATCAGTGTGCAATCAGTGTATCCCTGCTAATTCTATCAAAGTGTCCCCAATTTATGTGATGATCCTATCAACCACATGTGAGATACACTATTAAACATATGTAAAAAACGAAAATTTGGCAATTCTCAAGTCTTCTGATTTTCATTGTGTCCTGTGTTTAGGTCTTATTCTGACTGGGCCTTAAGGATCATTTGCATGGGTCAGTAGTTGCATGAAAGATCTTCTCCTTAAGTCTTGACAGCAACAGATGAGTTAATGATGATTCACAGCTCACAACACTGGACCAATTCTAAGGGAAAAAATAGGAATCACATTAGCAAAAGAAAACCACAGTGTATATTTCTGTTGACCATTTCTTCAGCTTTTATCATAGTGCTTCCTCTTGATACTTTCCTCTTGTATAGAACCATGTTCTCTTAAGCTGTCTATACATTTACCAATAAAATCATACAAAATGAAAATTTTCAGTATGCATATGTTGGCCAAACGATCCCAAGCAATAACTATGTGCAATGGATATCAGTCTAAAAATGTAAACGTTTCATGCGGCAATGGACCATGTTGGCCAGTGCACTGTGCATCAGCAGATGATGAACAGGAGCTGCAGCTCCTCCAATCAGCATGAACATATAAAAAAATATAAAGGTGGTCATGCTATGTGTGGTTCCTCATACTAAATCCATCTATTCAATCCATAGGCTGATCTATCAGAAACTGTAGAGGATCGGAACATGTAAACTGTCTGGTAAGTTCTCTGGACAAATTTCCATTCAATTATATCTGGTTAATTTCCCTCTTTTTTATAATGCATCTATAATCTATCTATAAAATGCTTGTTTTACGTTGTTTTTCTAACACCACCTTTATAAATATGGGACATTATTTATTAGTTATGACTTATTTAGCCATGAAAGGTGCGAAGAAGCTTTATAATTTATATTCTATAATATTTCTTCTCTGAATTGTATAAAGTTCTCTATGAATAACTCTGGCTCTCACTAAATATTATCTACCCTATATATCATTACGGTTGTACTTTAAATCTGCATCAAAATGTTTTTTTTGAATGTTTAGTTACTATACACTAGCTGATAAACATATTGATCATTGCATAGGAGTCGCCAAACCGATATCTGGCTGAAAATTGTCTTAGGCTGATTTGAAAATCCCAGTGAGTTTGCATAAGTTATTAGGATCTGGATCTGATCTTGGGATAACATCAGAATGAATTGGAGCAGCACATGGTTGGACAAAGCGAGCAAAGATCCACTCATTTTGCAGCCTTGGCAAACAAATGCATCTACTAGTGCATGGTAAGCTTTGAATTAGGGCTCTTACACATGAGCGTTCCGACCTGCGCTCCCCTGCATTCCGTTTTTTGGCGTTCAGCCGCAGGGGAGCGCAGGAATAGACGCAAGTCATTATTTGAAATGGGGCTGTACTCACTCAGGCGCGTGTAGGCGCCGAACGCAGGTTCAGACGCAACATGCTGCATTTTTCCTGCGTTCGGCGCCTACAAGCACCTGAGTGAGTACAGCCCCATTTCAAATAATGACTTGCGTCTATTCCTGCGCTCCCCTGCGGCTGAATGCCAAAAAACGGAACGCAGGGGAGCGCAGGTCGGAACGCTCATGTGTAAGAGCCCTTATAGTCCTTCATTTGTTGCTGATGGCCCAACAAGTGACATCACTCAACAGTAGTGGCACCCCTCAGACAGGCCTTTAATCTAAGGAGAAAACATAAGGTTTACTTTTTATATAATTTGTTGTCAGAGCTCCTTTATGATTACCATACATCGTATTCAGAACTGGAGAATAATCTTATAGATATATGAAATAATGTACTGCCTGTTGTAAAATGAAATACTGTATGTTAGAGATGATTTTAAACATATCACGGTAGCCTAAGATAACTGCTAATATTCTCATTTACAACAAAGGTTAGATTTGTTTTTATAATATGAATATTTCAATAAATGACATGAGTGACATCAGTAAACACTGATTATAACTGATGACATCACTAAGCACCATTTATGAGGATATATTGTGAAGATATATTTTACAGGTCGTATATAATGCAGCTAGTACGATTCATATCCTACTAGTAGTCAGCCTACTAAAAGTCAAAGGAAAATGTCTGTTTTTCCATAAAACCACTAAAGAAGATGTTGGGTTGACTGATTTTATCATCCATAGCCGCATTACTTGGAATGTTGCTATTGTGAAAGTAAAAAAAAAAAATAGAGGGGGGTTGAGGGGGCTGAGTGAGTGAGAGATTCTCATAACAAATAACCCCTTAACCTTTTCTGTCAAGAGGGAAAGCAGACTCTTATTTATGTGCAAATCTGCACCGCTTCCCTTGGGGTGGGCAGAAAAATATCCGTTGTTTCTTCTCTGTTTGGGATTAGTGGATTATCTCTATACATCTCCACTGTTTTCCCTCCCTCCCAGTTAGCACTTTCAGGACAGCTGCCCCTAAATCTTTTCCCAGGCAGACGTCTCACACAGTGGCCCCAGAAGAGCAGCTAACATACCGTTCAATTTTCCTGACAAAAGCCAAGAGGGGGCACATTTACCAAACAACAGAAAGTCTCTGCCAATCAATAAGGCCTGGCCCACGTGGGCCACACACTGCTCCTGATGGCTAATCGATAAACCTTTCCTGCTGACACCAGCACATCTGGTGTTACCAGTGACGAAAACAGAAGGAAGACCGAAAGGATCTGATTCAAAGCTATTGAACTGCCTGCTTTGTACCATTTGAATCTTGTTTTGAACATGATTGAAAAGTGGACTGTGTTCCGCCAGCAGCACTTTTAGTCATAATTTGGCAAGCCCACTCTGCTGCATTTCCTAATTCCCATATTTAAGGTCTCAGATACATCCGCTACTTTCCCAATTTGCAATGAATCTCACATATGATGTCAGAAGGAACAAATATTTTCCAATGAACTAATTTAAGGATAAAGTGACCAAGGAATTTTCCATGCAGTGTGTGCGGTTTAGGAACACAGTATACTGGAATTCTATCGCACAAGGCAGATTCAGATCAACAGATGACATTGGAATACAATGCAGACATGTATATATAGTATCCACTGTTATAAAGAGAAGTTACTGCCCCAAAGAGAAAAAAGGTATGGCCTTGTGTACCCAGCATCATTAAGGGGGAAAACTCCTCAACAGGGCATTCTAAATTATAGTTAACATCAGTGGGTGGGTGATGAATGGATAGCCATAATTTATGGATCTCTCTGGTCTTGCCCTGAGAAGCCATTGAAACTGATGTCTGTATTGTTATGACTCCTCATGAGTCTGCAGGAAGTTTGTCTGATCTTGCCATGAACATGACAAAAAAAAAATTTGGATGTGTCATAAAAGTGTATTAAAGATTGGTTGTAATGCTTATTTAATTATACCTTTTAACATCACATTAAGATTCCCTCTAAGCAGTGCAACTGTATTTATCCCCACGGTATTAAGAACATTGGAAGATTTCTATGATACTGACTCCTGCTACATCCATGGGGCATAAGCACAAAACAGCGATGCACTAATATATCCCCTATTTAGTTCACTATGGTAATTTGATTTATTTTTTTAATTCTTTTTGGAAAACATTAAATCCATAATTTTTTGGATTCAGCCAAATCCTTCACAGAAGATTCGGCCAAATACCAAACCTTTTATGGAGGCCAAATCCTAGAATTGTGTAATGCGTGCCTCCTGAATTAAATCTGAACCCTAATTAACATAATAAAATTTGAGTGTCAAGTTCAGTTTCAATTAAATGTATTTACTTTAAGGATTCATATTTGGTATGGTTTAAAAAGTAATATGCATTCTGAATGAATGCTTGGAATCTGACAAATTCTGAATTCAGAACATCCCTACATCCTTTACAATTTACGAATGATTTTTATCTAATAAAATAACATGAATAGCCCTTTAAATTTAGTATTTGTAAAAATGAACAATGGTCATGGTTACAAGTTGCTATCAGACTATTCTCCCCACACCATTAGCAGCCAGAAGTGGGCCCCTTTAATGGTGGGATGGGACCCAAGAACTTGTTTTAGTCAATTACCATCTATCCCAAAGTTCAGGTGGTGAGGGAAGTCCCACCACCTTGACATTATACCCAAAGTTCAGGTGGTGGGGAAATGTTTTGGATGCTTATTACCCCAATCACTTCAATTCATTACACATAATTTTTTGCCATTCCACTCACTGACAAGTAGGGGAACCCACATTATTTTAATATATTTTTAACATGTCCAGTCACCACTTTTGTTGTTATTGAGTTAATAACTGAATGTACCGTTTTCTTCCCCTTTAGTATAATCACCCCATTGTTTTCCTGCAAAAGAGCATCTACTACAATTTGGCACCTTCAGGTACCCCCTTCTAAAATCAATCATCTTCACCTACTGGAAAAGCCAAACTCCTGCATTTATTTAAACGAGGAATCTGCTGTAATGAACGTTACTAAGCAAATTCACTAAGATGCGGATTTTACTCAACGTTACCTCTTGCGCCAGACTAACCATCACCACCTCAGGCGAAGTGCAATAGAGTAGATAGGCCTTCCTAAAAAAATTGTTTACATTTTTTTCTGGGGTACCTGCCTTCCTTTCTACATTTCCTAACATATGGCACATAAACTATACACTGGTCTCATGTGTAGGGCAATATAACAAATTTCATTAATTTCATTAAGCTTCCCTGGGTTTGTGTAGTAATATATTTGCTGCAACATATACGTCCATTGAAATTTAACTTCCCGCCATATGCAAATTAGCCAACGCTTGCGAAACTTTGCTTCACTTACCACAGTAATGCTAGAGCAACTTCGCCAGCGTTCGGCGTCCTGGACGCAACTTTGGATTTTAGTGAATTAGCGTTGTCCTGGTGAATCTACGCCTGGCGAAGTGTTGCGATGTGGGCCAAGCCATCGCTGGAGAATTTTGAGAGGTTCGTAAATTTACCCCTTTGGGAGATGTCCTAACCTAGTAACTGCAGTAACCTGGATAACGGATCCTATACCTGTCTGGTAATTTGTAAATGTGTCATTTTTTTTTGTGTAATAAATGTGTCCTTTATGGTCACGCTAATGTTTCTCATCTTTATTTTATATGCTCCAAAAAAGGCTGGAAAGGAAAGCAACAAACAGGAAGCCATAGCCTCTGCCACTTTCTGTTTTATTTGTGTCTACAGAAATGATCCAAGCTCAAATTTGGTTTAGGAATGCAATGCTTTTAATAATCCACTTGGTTTAAGAACAAAGGCAACACTCCACAATGCATTAAGAATACACGAAAAACCAAAATGTTAGGATATTTCTACCCATTATAATGCACATGTAGCTCAATACAAAATACCCTGGCACCGACTTTTAAAAAAAGATAAGGGATGTTCTCCTTGGCAACTACCTGACTCCCTGTTATGATTTCCCTCTTTTTAAATGTAAGAGAGCTTTCCCTCTGTTCCAGGATTTTAAATAAATCTCTTAGTAGATAAAGCTTTCTGTTTTTTGTAGGGAATCTAATGCACTATACATTCACTTTCTGTCTTTTCTTACCAGCCTTCAGCCATAGAGTTTGGCCTTTTGATCTTCCACCTTGTGCACTGTGCTTAACAAAGGATTCAGGCCCTGCATCTTCTTATTGCGCTATATCGTACAGCATCATTCACTCTAATTATCTTTGTGTATACACCCATGTTTGGAGTCCAGTGTTACTGTTAGCTCTGGGAAGTTTGGACAGGTTTAGACTGGCAAAGTGTAAATTAAAGCAGGATCCTGAAATAAGATTTTCTGTTTTTGTGTATGTGTTAAACTAAAGATATGTTTCGACTAGTACTGTATGTTCACTTAGTTATCCTCTGGGTTTTAAAGAGAGAGGGTTAATTCTAAACTACTATTGTAAGAGTCTCGATAAAATCCCTTCAGAAATGATTTATAAGCAATGGACAATGCTATTATTAACTGTAGAAAACATTTTATATCTATTATTTATCTACCAATTAGTGATGGGTGAATTCATTCGCCAGGTATAGATTTGTGGCGAATTTCTGCACTTCGCCGATGACGAATGTTTTGGTGAAACAGATGCGCAATGGAAAAATTCAATACATCCAAAAAATTTGCACACGTCAAATTTGTCGCTCGTCAAAATTATTCAGACGCCCATTAACTTTAATGGATGTGGACAAAAGAGTAACTTGTATAAAAATTGTTGCTCGCGTCAAAAGTGTTGCGTGTAAAAATTATTTTGACACCCATTGACTTTTTCACCGTTTCACAAATTTTTTCAGAGTCTCACAAATTTTTCGGCGAACTGAAACAGATTCACTCATCACTACCTATTACTTCTGTTACACTGGACAGATATTTAGCGAGAGGACTAATAGGCTGCTCGGCCCTAGCCTAATGCACCCTGATTTATTTAAATAGTCTTCAGCATCTGTTAAATATATGAGTGTAATTATTTTCATTAAAATCCCACCAATAATTCATTCAACAATTTACTAACACAAGGGCAGTAGTAGATTCCCTCCAAAAAAATGAAAGGTTCTGCTTTCAGTGACCGTATTATTGTCAGGGAGCCGGGAGCCCCCTCTGGGGAGAAGTCCGGATCTAGGAGGAAGCCCCTCAGGAAGGATCAGGATCGTGGTATCCAGGGATAAGCAGAAAGGGTAAACGAGTTCAGGCAGTAAGTCACAAGGCAGGCAGAATATAATCAAAGTCCAAAGTCCAGGCAGGGGGTCAGCAATTAGAGATCAACAGGAATAACCACAGGGATAATAGGAACAGGCCACAGGGAACCCAGGAATCAATGCAGGAACAAGATCCTATACTTGGGCGCATTCTAGCATCAGAACTGGCTTTTTATTTGAATTTTGGCGCCTTAGTGACGTCATTGACGTCCTTGCGCCGACGTCGGCGCACTGACGTCATCGCGCCGGCGCCGCTTACCCACGTGGCGGCCATGGGCGCCGCCATCTTGGGAGCGACGCCGGCAAGAGAGGACGCGCCGCCCGGAGCTCCTGGGCCTGCTCCGGGCGGCGATCGTTACAGTACCCCCCCCCTCACGGGGGGCCTCCGGACCACCAGGACTTGGCTTCTGGGGAAACTTGGAATGGAACTCCCTCACCAGACGAGGAGCATGGACATCAGAGTATCCTTCCCAGGAGCATTCTTCAGGGCCAAAGCCCTTCCACTTGATGAGGTACTGAAGGGACCCTCTGGAGATTCTGGAGTCTAGGATTTTTTCCACCTCGTACTCGAGTTGGCCCTCCACAGAGATGGCAGGAGGAGGAGACTGAGCGTCAGAGAACCGGTTGGTGATGGCGGGTTTCACTAGAGACACGTGAAACACGTTGGGGATTCTCATCTCTGGTGGAAGCTGGAGTCTGACAGCCACAGGGTTGATTATTTCCAAGATGGGAAATGGACCCACGAATTTTGGACCCAACTTGGGAGATGGTATCTTTAACCGGATATTCCTGGAAGAGAGCCAGACCTTATCACCCACCTTGTAGAGAGGAGAGGATCTTCGACGACGATCCGCGAAAGTCTTATGAACAAGAGCGCTCTTTTCTAGGTTCAACTTGGTAGCAGCCCAAATAGCAGACATATGGGCTGCGGAATCGTCAGCAGCCGGGACGTCAGATAACACAAAGTCTTGGGGAAAAGCTTGAGGATGCTGACCGTACACCGACATGAACGGAGACCTTCCTGTAGAGGAATGACAAGCATTATTATGAGCGAATTCCGCCCATGGGAGGAGATCAGACCAGTCATCCTGGCAGAGGGATACGTGGTTCCTTAGGAACTGTTCCAGGGCTTGGTTGACACGTTCAGCTGCCCCATTCGTCTGCGGGTGGTATGCAGAAGAAAACTGAAGAACAATTCCCAGGTCTTTGCATAAGGAACGCCAGAACTTGGGAGTAAACTGGGTGCCTCTATCGGAGACGATCTCCACCGGGAAACCATGCAGGCGGAAGATGTACTGGATAAAAAGCTGGGACAACTCCACCGCAGAGGGCAACTTCTTCAGAGGGATGAAATGGGCCATTTTGGAGAAACGATCAATGACAACCCAGATCACAGTGTTCCCACAGGAGGGAGGAAGTTCGACAATGAAGTCCATGGACAGGTGGGTCCAGGGACGGGAAGGAACCGGCAAGGGCTGTAGTAACCCACTGGGGCGGGAGTGACTTGACTTAGATGTGGCACAAACATTACAAGCAGCAACAAAGTCCTTCACATCTTTGCGGATATCAGGCCACCAGACCAGGCGCCGTAAGAGTTCAAGAGTCTTAGCTGGGCCAGGGTGTCCGGCTTGCCTGGAGCAATGGGTCTGTTGCAGGATAGGCAGACGCAGCTCAGGAGGAACAAATGCCATCCCAATGGGAGTATCAGAAGGAGCAGAGGACTGACCAGCCAGGATTTGGTCGGCAAACTGTGGATACAGGGAGGCAATAATCTTGACTGGAGGGATGATTGGCTCTTGTCTCTCAGGAGAGCGGTCCACTGAAGTGAAGCTACGAGACAAGGCATCGGCCTTCCGATTCTTGGAGCCTGGGCGATAAATCAAGATAAAATTAAATCGAGAGAAGAAGAGAGCCCACCTTGCCTGTCTGGGGTTTAACCTCTTGAGGGACTGGATGAACTCGAGATTCTTATGATCGGTGAAAATCTGAACAGGAATCAGAGCACCCTCCAAGAGGTGACGCCACTCTTCAAGGGCAAGTTTAACAGCCAAGAGTTCTCGGTTCCCGACATCGTAGTTCAGCTCTGCGGACGAGAATTTCTTGGAGAAATAAGCACAGGGGTGCAACTTCCCATCAGCGGGATGTCTCTGAGACAGGATGGCTCCGGCTCCGACTTCAGAAGCATCGACTTCGATGCAGAAAGGTAGTTCAGGATCGGGGTGTCGGAGGACAGAAGCGGACGTGAAGGCCTCTTTCAAGGACTGAAAAGCTTCAATGGCAGATGGAGGCCACAAGCTGGGTTTACCCCCTTTCCGGATGAGGGCCAGGATAGGTGCAATGCGGGAAGAGAACCCCCGGATGAACTGCCGATAGTAGTTAGCAAATCCGACAAATCTCTGGATTGCCTTGGTACTCAGCGGGAGAGGCCACTCCTGGATGGCAGACACTTTCACGGGGTCCATCTCAAATCCCTCAGGAGAGATAATGTATCCTAGGAAGGGGATCTTGGATACCTCGAAGACGCACTTCTCCAACTTGGCGAAGAGAGAGTTCTTCCTCAGACGAGAGAGTACCTCCTTCACCTGGGAGCGGTGGCTTTCTAGGTCTTTAGAAAAGATCAGGATGTCGTCCAGGTACACGACTACGAACCTTCCTAGGAGATCCCGGAACACATCGTTAACAAACTCCTGGAAGACGGCAGGGGCATTGCAAAGGCCGAAGGGCATAACGAGATATTCATAGTGCCCGTCACGAGTGTTGAAAGCCGTCTTCCATTCGTCACCCTCACGGATGCGAATGAGGTTGTACGCCCCCCGGAGATCTAACTTAGAGAATATCTTCGCCCCCTTCAGCTGGTCGAAGAGTTCTGCAATCAAGGGCAGTGGGTACCTGTTTTTTACAGTGATTTTATTCAGGCCCCGGTAGTCTATACATGGCCGAAGGCCTCCGTCCTTCTTCTCCACGAAGAAGAACCCAGCCCCTGCAGGAGAGGTAGAAGGGCGGATAAACCCCCGCTGGAGATTTTCTTGGATGTATTCCTTCATTGCGGTAGTCTCTGCAGGAGAGAGAGGGTAAGTGCGGCCTCTGGGGGGCATGGCTCCAGGCATGAGTTCGACAGGACAGTCGTAGGAGCGATGTGGGGGAAGGAATTCCGCAGACTTCTTACAGAACACATCGGAGAATTCTTTATAACAGGAGGGAAGAGACTTTAACTCGGTTGAGGAGATAGTTACCTTCTTGAGGGGTTTAGCAGGAAGGCAATGCTGTTGGCAGAATGGGCTCCAACGAGAAACCTGCCCTGTGGACCAGTCTATGGTGGGATTGTGTAGGCGCAGCCAGGGAAGACCTAAAACAACTGGAACAGTGGGACAAGAGATAATAAGAAACGAAAGTCTCTCTTTATGCAGGGTCCCAACCTGCACAGGAAGTTCGCCAGTGGTCATCGTGAGTACAGACTCCAGGGGTTTATCATCTATGGCGATGATCCGCATGGGAGAAGGCAAAGGAAATAAAGGAATTCCCATGTGTTTGGCAAAGAGAGCGTCTATGAAGTTACCCCCTGCTCCGGAGTCGATGAAAGCATTCCCGAAGATGGTCTTATCAGTCAGATGAATCTGGAAGGGAAGGAGAAACCTGTGTGAATTTTCCAGGGTCTTCTCCTGAGACTTTTGAGTAGTGACCCCTACATGAGTTACCATAGACATACCTCGGGGTACAAAACTCTTAGCTTTTGCAGGACAGGCATTGGCGAAGTGGGAATGTCCGCCACAATACAGACACAGGCCTGACATCCGTCTACGGAGTCTCTCTTGTTCAGTGAGGCGAGTTCTTCCCACTTGCATGGGTTCCTCCTGAAGAGAAATGGGTGCTTGGGCAGGCGGGGTGACGGGAGCCTGCAGGAGAGGCCTCTGGAAGCGGGGTGCCAACATGGGCTGAAACTTCCTGACGCGATCTCTCAGGATTTGATGCTCTCTCAGAAGAGTGTCCACCTTGACTGCCAAGGCGATGAGGTCCTCAAGTTGCGTGGGCAACTCACGGGAGACCAGGTCATCTTTGATGCGGAGAGAGAGACCATTATAAAATGCAGTATGGTAAGCGTCGTTGTTCCAACGAGTCTCAGCAGCAAGTGTACGGAATTCGATAGCATACTCCGCTACACTGCGACTCCCTTGGCGGATTTGGAACAGACGGGAAGCAGCGGATGTCACCCGGCCGGGAGCATCGAAGACAATCCGGAATTCTTTGAGAAATGCTTCTGCGTCATCCATCAGTGGGGACTGCTTCTCCCAGTGTGGAGATGCCCACTCGAGAGCTTTCCCTGCCAGACGAGTAATCACGAACCCCACCTTGGCACGTTCAGAGTCAAATTCAGTGGGGTGTAGGGCAAAGCGAATCTGGCACTGATTCACGAATCCTCGACAGGCTTGAGGATCGCCATCGTAGAGAGGCGGAGCAGGAATATGCGGACCAGAAGTGGAGGATTGGATAGCCATGGCAGCAGCCGCTTGCGGAGGAGGTGCCGGCAGGAGGGTCGCTGGTGTCAACAAGGAGAGCTTTTCCAGGATCGCCTCCAGCGTATGTCCCACGTAATTCTGCCGGGCTTCATACGCCTCCATGCGGGAATGCAGGCCTCGAAAGGCCCTGCCGAAATCGGGCTGAGCTTCCTCAGTGGGATCCATGGCCCAAGTATAATGTCAGGGAGCCGGGAGCCCCCTCTGGGGAGAAGTCCGGATCTAGGAGGAAGCCCCTCAGGAAGGATCAGGATCGTGGTATCCAGGGATAAGCAGAAAGGGTAAACGAGTTCAGGCAGTAAGTCACAAGGCAGGCAGAATATAATCAAAGTCCAAAGTCCAGGCAGGGGGTCAGCAATTAGAGATCAACAGGAATAACCACAGGGATAATAGGAACAGGCCACAGGGAACCCAGGAATCAATGCAGGAACAAGATCCTATACTTGGGCGCATTCTAGCATCAGAACTGGCTTTTTATTTGAATTTTGGCGCCTTAGTGACGTCATTGACGTCCTTGCGCCGACGTCGGCGCACTGACGTCATCGCGCCGGCGCCGCTTACCCACGTGGCGGCCATGGGCGCCGCCATCTTGGGAGCGACGCCGGCAAGAGAGGACGCGCCGCCCGGAGCTCCTGGGCCTGCTCCGGGCGGCGATCGTTACAATTATTTTTACTTATGTCAGTTGACAAACTCTGTAAAAGTGACTTTGCATGGAATATCTTCATATAGCTCGACTGCTTTCTTTTCATCACATCAATATAGCTTCATTATATCCTTATAAAATGGGGTATTAACATAGTCTGCTGAAGCTTGAATTGAAAAAGACAAAAGATGGTTTACCTCTTTTTGGAAGTCCATGTAATGGGCACTATTAAAGCCAATTAGCAATTCTGCACCATATAGTGTAGGTTAGACTTAAGGTCTCTTCTATGCAGGACTGTCTTCATGGTCTAAAATTTTGATAAACTCTCCTCCACATTTCCACTTGCGTGCCTTTGTAGAAGGTAGGCATTCCATAATCATTCTTACTAATTCTCTGCAGGGACCATTATCATTATCAAAATAATAGTGATAGGCTTATATAGTAATAAGATAAATGCCTAGACTGTCAGTGCAGTTTTCAGTAAACAAGAGCACTGGCCCCTGGTCTCAGGTAAGCCATTATAATCACTTAGGGGACCTAATATTTTCCCACTCTCCTTTAAGACATATAGGGTTATTGTTTCATTAAAAGTATCTGTACAAAAATTTATGAAAGTGGAAGCATTGTGATAATGATTGTGATGTTGTACCTGAGCAACTTGTGAATTATCTATCATTATATAAACAATTTATTAAAGTGCTAATGGGTATTTCCCCCTACCCAAAAAAAGTGCATTAAGTTCCCATTATACCACCAAAATGCTTATTGATGTTCTTCCTTAGAAGAAGGGGCCCCCGGTTTTGACAAAGGTGTTATCAATATCTATTTTATCTAGCTGACATTGAGATTCCATTGGTTTTACAAGTGCCTGATGAAGGCAAAGAAAATACAATTGAGATGTTTTAGGTCAAAGACTTTAGAAAGTCATGCTATAAAAGTGAGTTTTCATCCTATGTCTTTCTCTCTCTCTCTCTCTCTCTCTCTCTCTCTCTCTCTCTCTCTCTCTCTCTCTCTCTCTCTCTTTCTATCTGTTTCAACCCACTGTCCTTGGTGATAGTTCCCTTAGATCTGGGCCAGGACCTTACAGGGCACAACTAACTATTATGAGCAGATCTCCACAGACAGTTAAACTCAAGCAGACTGACACAAGTATGCAGATTTGTTGAAGTTTATTCCAAACCCAATGAAAAATCATTGGTTCGTTAACGTAGTTAACGCAAGTGATTGCAATGACCTCTGAGCACATTGCTGTTTAGTAAATTTAGTTGCTGCGAATATTCTGGCAGAAAAATATTCGTAGCGACAAGATGCGGAAACTTAAAGTCAAGTTTACCGCACTTTAGTAAACGGACCCCTAACTGCCCCATAGCAGCTTCCTGGACTACTGGGAGAGGTGAAGGACAAATAGAAAAGATGCAGCATACAACAAGAACAATAATATAAAGACAAGTTGTGTGTAACATAACACTATCTATCTATTTATCTATCTGCCTGTCTGTCTGTCGGTCTTTCTGTCTGTAATAAAGATATTACTGTATTTATTCTATTTATTTACTGTGATCTATCTATCTATCTATCTATCTATCTATCTATCTATCTATCTATCTATCTATCTATCTATCTATCTATCTATTTGTCTATCACCTATCTATCATCTATCTATCATATATCTATCTGTCTATCATCTATCTATCTATCTATCTATCTATCTATCATCTATCGTCTATCATCTATCTATGTCTGCCTATTTTCTGTCAGTCTGTCTGTCAATCTGTAATAATGATATTACTGTAATATAAGCCTTTATTCTGTTTATTTTTCTTTGACCTATCATCTATCTATCCATCATCATCTATCTTTTTTATTTGTCTCTTTAGCTGATTATTTTTATCCATATCTATATGTGTGTGTGTCTATCATGTATCTGCAATCAGACCTTACTTGGTATATCTGTTTAATTAAACAAAATACATAAACATATTGTAGTATATATGGCTTCTTGGTCAATAAATAATTGTTTTATTTTGTACTTGAAGGATATATAATTACACAAAGAGAGGCAAAGCTTTTATCATGTGATGTAATGAATAGTATGATACTGTTTTATCAAAAGGGCCTCCCCAATGTGGTGATAAATCAGACAGTTCATTTAAATCATCCTTAATGTCATTTACTTGAGCTATTAGAGATGCAGGCTTCATTAGGCATGTGTGACAGCACACGTAGTTAATAGGTACATCCAGTTGTAACAAACTGCAATGTTAGAGCCAAATCCAGGCTAATCTTGGGAATCATTTTCCTTAAACTAGGCCATTGTACTCCTATGTGACCTCTGACCCAAAACTCACAGCTCTGAACTATGGTGTTGGATTCCCAGGAATGGTTATACTAATGCTGTGTGGGGGACAGGGAGAAAGGAAATGCTTGGGGTTGCCTGGGAAACATGACCTTGTGCCGTCTGCGGGGGAACAAAGGCAGGATTCATGTCCATTCTATCTGGGATCAACCGTCCCCCGCCTCTCTACCATCATCATCATCATCATCCTAACAAGCCTTTGTTTATTAAACAGAGTCTCATCCAGCTATTAGTGAAATGATGCAGTACTAGATTAATACCAAATGGGGTCCCAGGCAGTACAGTGATTTGGGCCGGTCTCCTCTGGCTACACATATGGGTGTTTTATGACTGTTCTCATTTCTTTCAGTAAGAAAGCAAAACACATATAAAATGTATGATTTGCTGCTGTAGTATTAAGCTAAAATCTTAGAGGGTATAGTATGGAAAGAATGATAATCTCTATTGAATAGCTATATATTATTATAATTATTGTTGTTGTTATCCTATATTTATTAATCACCAGCAGGTTACATTGCACTTTACAGAGATTATACATTACTCTCATCTATACCTGCCCCATTGCAATTTATAACCTTATATTCTTGAGGTCTCAGATTAATCCCAAATACAGATGGGACGAGGGAGTAAATTTGGTGCACAGAGTATATCATTGAACAAAGTGGCGTGTGTCAGATATTTCATGCTTTGCCTGATTCAATGACTAAAATAACTAAAGAAATTTAATTGTAATTAAATACCTGCTAATTTGTGTTTTCCAAAAACATGTCCTGCAATTTAATGGTTGGCAACCTGAAAATAAATTGCTGTGCTGTCAAGTAATCTTAAAAATGATTGTTTCCTTTCTGAATCTGATCTCTGCCAAATCCTCTGTAGGAGGTTCATCTTTCATTTCTTTCTACATGCAGAATAACCCAGTGTTTCTTCACAGCCATTCTTTTATTTACACTGTATTGCAGTTCTCATACACTGCTGGAGAGCAATTCCATTAGCGCAATACTCGTTCCACGCTAGTGCCTAGGGTTTCAGGGCACGCGTTTGCTTCTTAAGGATCTCCCTGTACTGACTGATTTCCTCATTAATGATTAAACTTCCCTTCTGAGGAGTGTCCTTTCCATCACACTATCTCACCAGTGAATATTATGTGATAACTGCCATTTTAACATATGTTATTACTCAATTAAGTGAGTCTTGGCAGATTATGACCAAGGTTTAATGACTTGTTAAAGATGTTTAACACTGTTACGGTTTGCCATTTCATTTACAAAGGGTTGCTTTGATCCTGGTAAGTTTCACTCGCATTTGTGGTAATACTGCACACTGCTCAGGTTTGGCACACCGCTTGTCTCTTTACTACCCAGGTGCACGGTAAAAAAAATGTAGCATTCAAAAAGACCAGCAACACCCGGATTTTAGTGAAACACAATATTGTATTCATGAGTGCATATACAGCCAGAGTATTTTTGTACCTTTCGTTAATAGAGCTGAGGGCTCAGGGCAATGAACCTAGGCCACTTGCTCAATGTGGTGAGTAACAGTTACACCTGATTGGGGTCCCCTTTTCAAGTTTATCAGGAAATTCTTACAACCTTCAACTCTATCCAGGTCAATAGCAACCGATATTTTGAAGAAAGAATAGCTTTCTTACAGAAAAAGACTACTAAATATCTATTGGTCTGGTCTGTTTGGGTGCTCGGGGGTCTGGCAGAGTAACATACAAGCTCCATAAGGCTAACCAGGATATGATACAATGCTGTCTTATTTATAAATGATGTTGATGTTAGCTGCTCTGTTTCAATTCCAAGGCTGACTGTATGTGAGTGATGAGTGATATCCATGCAGTGAGCACCAAACATTTGGTGTGTTCCCACCATTAATGTGGATATTATTTAGATAACATGGGTGTGGTTTAAATGGGTGTGGTTTAAAAGGGGCATAGTCACCACTGGCTTTCATTATCAGCCCTCCACCACGTAGGCCAGAACAATTTTCGTCCCTCGGTAGCACAGAAGTTGGACAGCATTGGTCTAAGGTATTCTAGTGTACCCCAGGCATCCAAGCCCAACACTGTATACTATATGAACTACTCCTCTTTCAAAAAGAACAGCATCACATATTCTTAAATTTGCTTTATAAGATACTTTGTAAGATTTCTATTTCTTTTCTATCTGATCTATAATCGCCTGTAACACAGTAAAGAAAGTTCAAACCAAAAACAGACGCTTTGGATAAAAGATAGATGATAGAGAAAAAGATAGATGATATTATTACATCTTTGTATTTTTTATACTGTACCATTCACTTGCAGTGGAAACAAGGGAGGAAATTAAGTTTGATGCGATTGAGACCCCACTATATACTGTAGCTGTGTATGTTTATATACATATATATATCCTTCATTATGATAAATTTTACTTCTAAATTTTAAAACAACTAAACACACTAGCAATTTAACAAATGAACTGGAGCAGTAAATGCAGGAAGGCACTGAATCATTGATACCACATAGCATTTCCAAACCATACCAGCGTCTAGCCATTAATAAGATGGAATTTTAAATAGCAACATCTCAGTGTTTTTCGAATGACCCCAATAGTAGACCCATTAGAAAAAGCCATTGAGTTAATTAGCATATAGATTTTTCCATAGAAAACTAATTTTCAAAATGATTAACACTTGAGTCTTCTGACCGCAAATCCATTGACTTGTTAACTTTTTCCCTTTATTTTCCATTTTCCCAAATTTGTGGCTCTGTTGCTGGGTGCCGTTTGTTACAAGTTTCGAAGTTTGTCAGTTTAACTTCTGATTTCTGCTAGAAGGCAATGCATTTGCATTGCAAACCTAGAGCCTATAATATTCAAAGTGCATTGCTCGACTTGAAATATTGAGCCATGTTTTCCAGTTCTATGCATATTCCTGTAATACTCCATTCAGGGCAACAAGCCTAATTAGTGGAAATATGTCATTTAAATTTACCTGCTTCTTACTTAAAACTAATATTTCTGTATAATCAGGGCTGGGGTCACAGAAGTAAATTCTAAACTGCCGTTCTGTTGGGAAAGTAAATAAAAGTTCTGTTATAAAGCTCAGAAGTAATTTATGGAATCATTGTGAGTCTTTCCTCGAGCTATAAAAAGTCCAGTTCTTGCAGTCATTTTTCTAGAACAGTACAAATAGATGAAATCTGTAAAATGGGCAGTTAAAAAGAGCTCAATCTAAGATATATAGGATTTAATGACATTAAGAAAAAGGTATTATCATTAAAAAAATAACTGCTAGCATACCATTAATTCCAGTTTTTTATTCAAGTGCTTAAAGAGACAAGCTGGGCAAATTTGCAGTAACCTTAGAACAGTAAAACCAAAATTTGATTGGTTTCTACCTGCAGATGGCTGCTGCAACAGGCTTATTTCTGATTGGTTGCTATGGATTAATGCCCAGGTGCAAATCTGCCCATCTTTGATAAATGAGCCCCGCAGTTCTGGTGTAATAAGCATAGCTCCTTAGCAACCTATTCTAATTATGATTATAATTTGTATTATTTATTTATTTTTGCAACATAGTACAGTTTATTTCCATTATGCAGTTCCATTCTGAAAATAAATGAAAATATAAATTCTTAACAATTATTTCAACAATATACATTCACATTTTAAACTATTAGCTCAAATAAGGTATAAATATAAGATCCTATACAGATGTTGTATATGAAGTATACAATGAAACAGGAGTACCTGTTGGAGAGACATTCTGGGGCAAATTCACTAAGCCGCGAAGCGCCGAACGCTAGCGTTAATTCGCTAGCGTTTGGCATTTTCCCTACTGCGCAAATTCACTAACGAACGCTGGCGTAGTTTCGCTAGTGTTACTTCGCAACCTTACACCAGGCGAATTTTCGCTAGCGACAAAACTACGCAAATTCACTAACTTGCGCAGTGTACTGAACGCTACCTTTTACGCTAGACATCCTTCGCCACCTCAGACCTGGCGAAGCGCAATAGAGTAGATAGGGATTGTTTCCAAAAAAGTCAAAAAGTCCCAAAAAACGCTGGCGTGTTTTCTACATGATGGGTGATAGGCTGAAAAAGATCGAAAAATTTTTTTGGGGCTCCCCTCCTTCCCCCCTACATTTCCTGACTCATGGCAACTTACCTAGACAGTGGGCACATGTGTAGGGCAAAATAAAATTTTTATTTGCAGATTTGAAGGTTTTCTAGGCATTTGTAGTGCTGATACATGTTCCTCCATTGAAATTTGAATTTCGCGCCGTATGCAAATTAGCCTTCGCTAGCGTAACTTCGCTTTATATAGTGAATCAACGCTAGCGCAGCTTCGCAACCTTACGCTACCCCTGTGCGCAACTTCGGATTTTAGTGAATTTGCGGAGCGCTGGCGAAACTACGCCTGGCGAAGTGCGGCGAAGTTGCGCCTGGCACAACTTCGCATCTTAGTGAATTTGCCCCACAGGGAGAAGACAAATACAAAGGGAAAATCACAAATAATTGTAGGAATGGATTCCTTTAAAGTGATGGGTGAATGAATTTTCCATAGACAAATACAAGAGGTCCTCTGCGCTCAATCCATTATCAATATATTAAGGACATTGTAACATTTTGTGCCTTAAGCTACTAAAAACGCCTTCCCCTTTAAACAAAACAGGGATTGTTTGTTCATATATTGCAATATATTTAAGCTGACCAACTACGTCAATGTCATCTCCAGTGTGGCCAGTTCCTCAACTTGCATCTGATTCATTAAGAATTCAATAGCTTCATTATACAAATAAATTCACCAGGCATGGACTCACAACGAATTTCCGCATTTCACCGCCATTGAATGTATTTGGACAAAATAGTCGCACTTATAAAAATTGCTCACGTCAAAATTATTTTGACGACCACTGACCAATGCATTTTGCAAATTTTTCAGCTTTATATCATTCTTGGTAAATTATAGGTGGCCATAGACGCACCGATTTTATCGCAAGAAAGATCTTTCATATGATAATCGGTGCATATGTGGTGGGAGACAATGCTCCCGATATTGGTAAAAAGCCTTGATTATTGGTCGTCTCATCGATCATCGAAAATTTTGATGCCCTAATATTGTAAAGTTAAATCTGAATCATCAGATAGAGCCATATAAGTCTTTTTGTTTTTACTTGCGACGATTCAACTCTTAACGTTAGTAGAAAGGATGAAAGATCTTTCGTATGACCAGCGGTTGTGGGGGAGATTGTGATTGTAGCATGTATGGCCACCTTAACAGTAATATTGCCCCATAAAGGTGAGATCAATTGTTAGGGTTTGAGACATTAAGGCCATTAGCAAATGTTGCAGATTCTAATAGAATACAGAGTGGATTACGGTGCTAAAGTAATTACTTGAGCATTTCTGCACTGAAATCCATTCAGGGTGCCTGCACCTGGACTGAAGCAATGGCTCTGGGTGCAGGCGAATCAAAAAGCTTTTAGGAGCATGGGGGGATCCTTGGCCTGTGTTTACATACATGTGCCTTTGGCATAAGTGACGAATCTCAGTGGCTGAGCATGTACTGTAATACCAATACAAAATGTCAGACATTAAAGGAGAACTAAAGCTTAAGTATTAGGCTAGAAATGGTGTACATTATGTTTTGGACTTCTGTACCAGCCCAAGGTAACCGCAGCCTTTCAGCAGTAAAGATCTGTGTCTCCAAAGATGCCCCAGTAGCTCCCCATCTTCTTTTCTGCTGATTCACTGCACATGCTCTGTGTGCTGGATAATATTACATTGACCTTTTTTTTAAATACACTATATGGTCAAAAGTACAGGGGGGCACCCTTCATAATAATTGGAATTTGCTATAAGACATACATTAGTCACCATGGCTGACACAGGTGCCATTCTTGGCAATTCTAGCAAAGTTTATCAGGACAATTACCCAATGCATACAATAATACACATAATACAGAACTTATTTGCAGAGATGGGATTTCAAGAACATGACTGGCCAGCATGGAGCCCTGCCCTCAACCAAGCCACTGTGGGATGCACTGAAAGACTGAATTTTCTTTTTTTATTTATCTAATGTAGACAGTCATACAACTATATTAGAAAAAAACACAAGAGTAGCATTAAAGGGGTTTCTCACTTTTAGCATAATGTAGCAAGTGATATTCTGAGGCAATTTGCAATTGGCTTTATTATTTGAATATTTTTGGTTTTTTTAAACTTTTTATTCAGCATCAATTTGGTTGCTATAAGTCAGAAGAAGGCAAATGATTCAAAAATGATAAAAATAAAAATGAAGACCAATTGGAAAGTTGTGAATGTGAAAAGATGTGAACATGAACCATTTGGAAGGCAAAAAGTCAAAATGGCTGAATTCAGATATTAGTAAATTGCAAAAATACAGTACATAGGAGGGAAAGGGACCTGGTTAGGACCAACAGAGAGGATGGACAGCAGATCTCTAGTAGGCACTTGATGGAGGGAGTCTCATTTTTACTTTTTGCTGGGTGACCCAGGGTCATGCAAATATGCCCCTGCTACAGTATATTAGGAAATGATCCTTGACAAACTATCACACTTCAAAAAGCTATTTAGATACCAGTTTTTAATTCAACTGTCTTGTGGAATTTGCTACATGAGCCATATTTCATA
This sequence comes from Xenopus petersii, assembly GCA_038501925.1. Classification (NCBI taxonomy): domain Eukaryota; kingdom Metazoa; phylum Chordata; class Amphibia; order Anura; family Pipidae; genus Xenopus; species Xenopus petersii. The sequence goes on along the minus strand of CM076675.1, from coordinate 70,582,495 downwards.
AATCTATCAACGTTTATTTATTAGAGGGGAGAATTTGGTTAAAATCCAAACTGCTGCTTTGTTAAAGAGAATAGTATTGTGAAACAATTATAAGGCATGTGTGTGCACGTGTAAGTGTGTATAAGTGTCTATGTATGTCTGAAGGAATTTTCATATGTAGTCCCACCTTCATGTCACCTTCCTGTTAATCAGAAAATGGAGGTTTTTTTTGGCACACATGAGAAGCAGATCACAAAGTTGCAAGTCACTCAACCATTTCTATTCGGCACATTTCCTGTGTACAGGTGTGGGACATGTTATCCAGAATGCTCAAGACCTGGGGTTTGCCAGATAATGGATCTTTCTGTAATTTGGACCTCCATACCATAAGTCTACTAAATAATTATTTAAACATAAATTAAAACCAGGATTGGTTTGCCTCCACTAAGTATTAATAATATTCTAGTTCAAGATTAAGTACCAGGTGCTGTTCTATTATTACAAAGGAAATGATTTAATTTATTTTAATTGTCTGATTAAAATGTAGTCTATGGGGGATGGCCTTTCTGTAATTTGGAGCTTTCTGGATAACAGGTTTCCAGATAATGGACACCATATCTGTACAAAATTCCATATAGGTGTGATTATAACAACATCTTGTGCATGATTTGTCTTGCAGCAATGTCTTTACAGTCCAGTTATATAGAGAATACATTTGTGGCCCAGTTGTCCCATGTCAAATAAGGATCACATTGTAAAGCTGCAGACACACACACATATATTACATTATTTTGTTTAATTCATACATTTTAGAGCCGTGAAACACAACAGCACTAATAAGAACTATTTATCTAAAGTAAATTACTTGCAATAAATGGTAGTAAATGATGTATACTGTACATACATTATACTATACATCAATATAGCCAAGTAAAATGTTATAATTAAAAGATCTTGGGTTACATTGCAGAAGAAGATGAGCTGCCTGGTGTAAAAAAAATTTAGAATAATATAAAATCATGAGCAGTTTATAACAATGCATCACATTGGTTGTTTATTTCATATTCAAAACCCACAAGTGTAGATGGACATGTGAAACAGCTTCTACAGCCTCTGTACCAGCTCAGATCTGTGCAATCAAATCCACTTCCCAACACCTTGAGACGTAAAATTGAAGGTGATACTTTGAAGTCAACGCTGGGTTTAACACATAATCTTTCCCACAAGAAGGGGGAAGTTTGAAACACTCCAGTAAGCAAAGGAAATATTAGTTAATGGCTTGAGATATTGCAGTATATAAATATTCAGTTTGATGGTCTCAAAATGTATTTCAGCTGACTTCTCCAGTTGTGATATAACCACTGATTCCTATAGCCTCTTGGCTTGCCGGAATAAGTGAATAATTGGCCAAGATAGGGGGACGTTTATCAGTTGAAAGTCCTAATCGGAGCAAAGACGTGAGGGTGACGGAAGAGTAATGGTTGGAAAATGTTTGAGATAAGGAGGATGGAGGTTTGTTGTTGCTGGATTTCTAGAACGTAGACAGTTGTGATATGGAAAAGAGGAGGTTTGCGCTCAGTCTTGGAAGTAAGGCGATACAGAGCATCCAAACCTGATGTAGTTTAACCATTTAAGTAGCATAATGCAAGATCAAGACATAACGACAAATAGACAGTTTTCGATTCTTGTAACTCTTCGAAACATTGTTCCTCAAAAGCCATAGTATAAAAGGTTAGGGCAAGCTATTATTTGAAAAAAAAATTGGGTTAAATGAAGTGATAAAACCCCATTACAAGTGGTATAGTTTAAAAAGCTAAAATGGTTTCTTAAAAATAGACTCTACTGAGCTAAAAAGACAATTGAAATATACAATACCCACATTAAAATATTTCCAAAATATGTGGTAGTATGGCAGGGACATGTGTGGAGCAGACTAAAATGAAGATGTTGGAATACAGCAAAATTCCAGATGCCCCTGAAAACATCCTATAAATTATTTATTGATTAGTTGCACAGCACTGGCAACGCCTCGACAACAGGGGGGTGGTAAAGTGGATAACACCTCCTACCTCTAACCATAATACCCTTTTACCTTTGTCCGCCATGTTACAGCATATTAAGATCTTATGCAGTAAGACAGTGACATCAGGCTTGGGATTGAAAAACCACACCTTTAACAAGATATATTAATAAGATGTATATATATATATATATATATATATATATATATATATATATATATATATATACTGTATACTATTATGAATAAAATGCTGTTTAACATTATATCACTGAATATGTATATTACGCAATAACTTTAATACCCATACCATGGAATACTTACTGTAATTCACCACTCCATCCAGCTGCAGACTACCTGTTATGTTGACCATCCAACAGAAGAGGTCAAGTGGGCAAGAGAAAACAGGCAACCAGTTTTCATCTCCTTGAGAGGCCTGTGCCCACCAGAAGCATCTTCTCTACCAGTTGGCTAGCTTGCCGTAAATATAGCCATGTCTAAGCACCCAACTGCCAAGCATTCCCTAACAGCTGTGATAGACCACCGATGCCTGAACTGGAAACAAAAACCTGCCACAACCCCTTACCTACTTAATTGACAGGCAAGAGGGAAGAAAATGGCAGCAGTATACTTCATTTCTCTCAAGAAATTATTTTCTTCCCAATGCAAAGCCAACTCCACTGCCCCCTCTCCTTGCCACATCATAGTTCCCTGTCTACACACTGTGCTGGCTGCTTAGAAGTCCTGGGGAAATTAATTAAAGTTGCAAAGAGAAAAACAAGTAGCGCAAATAAGAATCAACATTTACATTTTGCAATGTAATATTCTTCATTAGACTGTTATTGCATTGCAAATTTTAATTGAGCATTGTTTAATTCTAATAAGTGCTCGATGGTGTTGCTATCGCACTGGTGCAAACTATAAAATTTGCAATCTTTCATCCAGTATCAGAAGTGGTCGCTAAACAGTTTCCGGGTTTATAAAAGCTATATTAAATTTGCACACAGAATAATTTGTTCTCACAAAGGCATACATTTTTGCATCCAAAATAATTTTTCCGTTTATTACATTCCCCCACCATTCACAACAGGGCTCTCCCTGTTTTAACTGCCACTGGTTTCTCTTCTTCTTTCTGCTTAAATAACCATGTACAGCTGACTTATTATACCAAATGGGAAACATGAAGAAACAGTTCAACGATCAGATGACATTTTATGCACACCTAGCTCAATGGGATATGCTATTTCCCCCAACATCACATCCCAGACATTCTCACTGTGGGGGAAATGCAATAAAACTCATAGCATAAATATATAAAATATATAAATAAACAGAAATACCTTTTCAGTGAAAAGTTTTATTACATATATCTATAATTTATATAGATTACATAATCTATATATAATTTGCAAAAAGGAAAAATTGGTCGTGCAGTGGAATAATTTTGCACATTGCACATATTTTTTCTGTTAAGATTTGTATAATACTTGTCCTCTTTGAATATCAAACTGCAGAAAATGCAATAAGATGTGGTGCCAGCCATGAACCACCCCTATAATGGCATAATTTGCCACCCTATCCCCAGGCCAAATTGCCTGCTCACAAAATCACCCATTCCAGCACAGTATTTGGTTTAGCCACACAGTCCACAATAGCAGTCTTTGGCACCAAGAGCTAGATCTCAGCTGTGCCAGTTTAGTCCTTAAGGTGAAATACAGAGCTACTAGTAGAAGATACTTGTCATGGCTACAAAACAGACAATAGAGATAAATGTATTTTCTAAGACACTACGGGACATATTTACTAAAACTTGACTTTTTCTCACTTTATTCTTAAAAAATGTGACCAAAACTCCAAAACTCGAATGCCCTTAATTTACCAATAATCATTCTTGAAAAAATTGGTGCTGGAAAAACTTGCGCCAAAATTGAGCGTCAATTGAAATCGTGTTTGTCGCCAGAAAAAGTCGAATTTATAGGATTATCAAATGAAAACCAGCGTAAACAGCCCAAAACTATCGAGAATCCTGAAGGTAAAAAACAAATTCCAATTGTTAAATGGACCATCTGCCATTGACTTCTACATGATTTCAATGGTTTTAGCTGGAGTATTTTTGGATTTGAATTTTTAGCAGTTTAGGAGCATAATGAATTGTATATAGTTGGGTATTTTGTAGCCACAAAAAGTAGCTGCTACTAGTAGCTTTGTGTGTTTTCACCCTTGCTGAGTCATTCAGTGCACCCATTTTTTTGTTTTTTTTTGTTCTTTAATGGTTTCTAACATAGGGTGAATATCTACTGTGTCTGCAAGGACTCACGCCATTCTTAGTCACAGAGATGGAGTGGAAACCATTGCACAGATGCTGACGCCACTAGCCTAGAACCCAATCACCTTGATGGTTTGTGTTTTTGCAATAACTGTGTTTCTTTCTATTTAATTCAGTGTTCACTTTCACAACACTATCATTTTTTTCTTCACCTAAATAGCAAAGAAAACATTCCCTGAAAGGTACATTACCAGCAATTACCTATTTAAAAAAAAAGTTGTGGTTGAATTCCTCCTGCGTTTAAACATATTTATGGCTGCAAATGTGTTTTAGTGTGTAATTTATGTATTTATTTATAATTAGCTTTGGAGTTACAAGCGTTGAGCACAGGTATTTAACCCTTAGCTCCATATGGATTATCCGTCCACAAGCACTTACTAAAGACGTCTTAACACCTGCCCACCAGCTATTTCTTTAAATTATAGCTCATTAAGGTTGTTAGAAGTTAAATTCTGTTTTGAGATTTTTTCATCCCACTGGAACATCATTATTTTGCAAGATTATTTTACCCCCCACTTACTATTCTCCCACCCCAAAAAAGAAAAGCATAACCACATGTCCATTTCTCCAACCCTATCTTGATTGAAAGCTAATGAAAATGCTGTCCCACGACAGTTTATTCCTTGTGTCCATTAAGAATAATTACGGCTGAACAAATTTTGATGTCTGTAACCTTCGCAAGTGTTGCTAATGGCATTATAAATTGCTCCTTGTCCAATGAGTAACGCGGGATGCTTAATTCCAAGCTTTCTGTCAACGAGGTTGATTTGTACGGCTAATGAGTGCATTTTAAACAAGAACCACAGCTCATGCATCCTGATGCCAATAACAGGATTTTGTTCAATAAAGAGGCTTGTCCGTAATAATTAGCGAAGGCAAAAGATTCAGATTGGTCTGATGGATATATGAACATGTTTGTTTTCTGTGTGTTTAATCTCCCGGATACCAGAATATCTAATATCTAAAGTATTTAAATGTCATGCTTACCTGTGATTGAATGAGTCTGATGCAAAAATTATATCAATAAGTGCAGAATTGTACCATGCCTATTTGTACTTGGTTCCATTGAATTGATGATGCCCAGATACTCCCTATAACTTGGAGTTAAGTGTAAATAATGCTGTTTGGCTTCTACTAATGCAGAGCAGTCTGTGCAATGCAAGGTGCCGTTTTTAGGCACAATATCACAATTTTTTAAATCTAACATTTCAAATCGGGTTCAAGTTGCAACTAAAATTTTCAGAGTGGGGACTGCATCACTTCTGGTGCATGGCGTTAAAATGGCATTTGTGTGTGATTCTATTGATGAAAGTCTGCAGCACTATTGGCACATTCCCTCTATGGGAAACCCTGGAATTACAACATTAAAGGTTGGTGGTATCTCCACCTCTACAGATGTTTGGATACAAATAACTAGATGAGAACTTTTTACTACAGTAAACTGGTTCAATAAGAAAAAATGGCTGTAAAACTAAGAACCATTTTATGTCCAGGGGATTTGGGGTCAGTTTATCTTCCTGGAGAGTAGTACAGTTCATCAGCAAGTTTGAAAAATGAATTTTGCTCTATATGATTGATCGAGAGTAGTGATGGGAGAATAAATTCAGCAGGCGCGAATTCCCAGCGAATTTCTGTGTTTTGCCACCAGCAAATAAATTTGCGAAACTGCGGGGAAAATTTGCCGTCAAAAAAAATTTGGCTGCACGTCAGAATAGTCGTGCACATAAAAATTGTTGCGTGTCAAAATTATTCAAACGCCCATTGACTTTAATGCATTTGGACAAAATAGGCACTGCCATTGACTTCAATGCATTTCAAATGCGATTTTTTTGCCGTAAATTGTGGATTTTGCTATAAATTCATGAAAACAGGACAAATTCGCCCATTACTTATCAAGAGAGTTCAGCATACAGATTTCCCTGTTGTACTGGGCAATACAAGCTTTTTTCTTTACACAGTTTTAATAACAAATGTGGGTTCAATGTTTAACCCATCTGGACCTACTTTATTGAAACGTGTGTGTGTGTGTGTGTGTGTGTGTGTGTGTGTGTGTGTGTCTTTTGTTGGAGTCAGGGTATAATTTCCCTTACAGGAATTGTTCAGTATAAAAATAAAAACTGGGTAGCAGGGTACCTGGCAGTAACCAATCAGTGACTTGAGGGGGGGGCCACATGGGTCGTAACTGTTGCTTTTGAATCTGAGCTGAATGCTGAGGATCAATTGCAAACTCACTGAACAGTTATGTACCACATGGCCCCCCTTCAAGTCACTGACTAACTCAGAGTTAGAGAGCTGAAAAGCAGGACGTTGTGTTGTGTTCTGTTATGTTAGACATCCAGTCACACCAGCCTTTATAGATTAATTCTTTTTAACTATATTAGATACATTTTTTATTTTGCACACCCTGTTTTTATTTTTACACTGAACTGTTCCTTTAAATAAACAATCTTACCTTACTAATTACCATTTTGTAAATATTGGCTGAACTATGAAAATGCAGCCAGGGGAGTTTTAGTTATGTTGGTATAAATTGACACTGTAATTGTCTGTAGGAATTTTAAGTTTTGCCAGTATTGGAGAGGAATGAAGTTGGATTCTAGCTACTCCTGCTTAATACAGATATATGAATATTTTTTGCTGGCAACATAGAACACTGTTTTTAATCCACAAGAAAATCTAGATTTGTCAGGCACTGCAATGGACATAACAGGACCCCAGAAGGCCAGTTTTTTTATACATTAGATGCACCCGTTGACTGGCATTTCAAAGGACTTGATGTCACAGAGGTCATACTTCTGGGTCAAATGTTACAAAGCAATTCTAGAACAGCCAAGTTCGCTCAATGCAAACAACCTATAACATGACTTTATATTGTCTTCAGTGTGTGCACTGTAGGGTTATACTTTATTTGGTTATCTCTGATGACTGGGAGACAGTGAAGAGGTCACTTTTTTATACTGCTGTTGCCATACCGCAACAATCCAGTATCCTGAAATATGCAAAAAGCATATGTGAGATAGATGGGATTATATGAGTAGTATGGCCTGTTGTTAAAGGAGTTGCCTTAAATGATATAAATATTAAAACATTATAGAAAAAAATTATATTTTTAAATTTAAACTGCCCTGAGCCCCAAAATAGAAATACTGTATACAGACCAATAAAGAAATTATGTTTAATATTATTTTTTGTTTATTGTTATATTTTTAAATTTAAACTGCACTGAGCTTGAAAAATGAAATATAAATAGACAAATACAGGCTTATGTTCAATATGATTTTTTGTTGTATAAATATTCAGAATCGAAACTTAAGCCATTTGACAAAATTTAGCAGCTAGACAATCCCATAATAGGCACTTATGTATAAAAATGAACCATCATGCTAATGTACAGGTAACAATCTCCAACCAAAATGTAGCTTTTTATTTTTGAAATACAGAATATAATGGAGTCTTTATGGTACAGGTAAGAGATCCGTTATCCAGAAACCTGTTATCCTAAGCTCCGAATTACTGAATTAACTGCCATAGACTCAATTTTATCCAAATAATCCAAATTTTTAAAAATGATTTTCTTTTTCTTTGTAATAATAAAACAGTACCTTGTACTTGATCCAAACTCAGATATAAATAATCCTTATTAGAAGCAAAACCAGCCTATTGAGTTTATTTAGGGGCAGATTCATTAAGAGTCGAATTTCGAAGTTAAAATTACTTCGAAATTCGACCCTCGAATTGAAATCCTTCGACTTCGAATATCGAAGTCGAAGGATTTAGCGATAATCGTTCGAACGATCGATCGAAGGATTATCCGTTCGATCGAACGATTAAATCGTTCGAATCGAACGATTCGAACGATTTTAATCAAACGATCGAAGGAAAATACTTCGATCAAAAAAATGTTAGCAAGCCTATGGGGACCTTCCCCATAGGCTAACATTGACTTCGGTAGCTTTTATCTGCCGAAGTAGGGGGTCGAAGTTTTTTTTAAAGGGCAAGTACTTCGACTATCGAATGGTCGAATAGTCGAACGATTTTTACTTCGAATCGTTCGATTTTGTTCGACTTCGATCGAATTCGAACGAATTTAAACAATTCGATGGTCAAAGTACCCAAAAAAAACTTCGAAATTCAAAGTTTTTTTCATTCGAATTCCTCACTCGAAGTTAGTGAATCTGCCCCTTAATGTTCAAATTATTTCTCAATAGTCTTAAAGTATGAAGAGACAACTCTGGATAACAGGTGCCATACCTGTAGTAGAAAGTCTTGGCTTGACTGTTTTCATGTAAATACATGCCTCACCAGATATATAGGCAAACCTTGCTAAAGAGGAGGTTCATTTATGAAAAACAACTGAAATTCATTTAATATGATCTCATTGGGTCGATCTAATAAGGTTCAGACATCAGGAAAACTAGCAGTTTGATAAACATTGATCAATACAGATAATTAAATGTGCTACTGTATAGGAAAAATAAATTCTTATTTCTCATAGCCTTCTATGCTATTCAACATCTCAATGACACTGTTATTTCTGCTTATGTTTTGGACAATGATAACTGAGTGCTGAAGATAATTATCAAATCAATTAGCCAGTTATTTCAATTCTTAGAAATCCCAGCACATATTGAAAGCCTGTTAATAATAAAGAATTTCCAGATCAATATTTGATTAATAAACCCCATAGTTTGCTGAACACTGGTCTATTACATAAACAAGCTTCTTTATGTGCCAAACGATAATAATTGTATAAAGATGCATCAACCTCTATCCCCATGTGTTAAAATGAATGAATATGTACACTACTTGAAAACCACGATTTTTTAAAAAAAATTGTGGATTACATTTTAGTATATTGTATCAGTATGATACTGATAGAGTCAATATGAGTCAGCGGAGGTCCTTGTCACAGCAATCCATGGTTAACTTTTTATTATTTAATATAAATTCCACAGAGGCAGAGAATTCAGTTCATTTTGGGGCACAGTAAATGACCACTGGTGCTCTATTAAATCTTTCATTTAGAATTCTGAAACATGCATCAGTTGGCCATGTCTGCAGCCCATCTTAAAATGAGGACTAAAGTCAGTGAAGACGCAATAGCGAAATGATCTAGGAATTGGAGGCCACTGGACAAATGGAAAGCCATCAAACAGGTCTTAAAAGAGTTATTAGTTTCAAGAGACTTAACAGGAAGCTACTATATATGTATGTACTGAGAAGGGGAACATTAAAATACTAGTTAATAAGTCATAACATTCATCCCTCCCTCCCATTTTTACCATGAGCTTCCAAAATGATTAAACTGTATTCCACTAAAACGGCAAATGCCATAAAAGTTATTAAAAGATCTGAATTTAAAAAGTATGAATGGAAAAAAATGCTGAACAATGCACTAAAAAATACAAAAACCTTTAAAAGTTTAAGGTTTCGAATAATTACTAGCGAAAAAAATGGAAAACCTCTAAAAGTATGAATTGATTAAAAATGGTCTAATACAGGCATGTCCAACGTGCGGCCCGGGGGCCAATTGCGGCCCATTTTCAAATTTACACTGGCCCTCAGCCTCCATCATGAAATTAATAATAATGAGGACCCCCAGCACAGTGAGATCAGGAATCCTATAGCAGTAAAATTAAGGCACATTAGTGAAATGATCTGCCACTTGGTCTATACTGCTGCCTGTGTGCTGAAGGTGTTAGCAATAGACACGTACTGGCAAGGAGTGAAGTTTCTCTCGCATACTTCTTTAGGGCTGAAGGTGTCAATAGACGAACTGACATGCCAGTACAGTAAACTAAAGTATGGCGTTACTACGTTCCAGGATTGGCGCAGCTCCCTCTGACTTCTTTGGGACCTTGAGAACTTTTACTTTGTGCAGTTTTGTACTAGAGGTTTTCTGGGTTTTTACTCTTAATACATCTTGAAGTTTAAGAGTTTTAAAGAAATGAAGAAAAAACACAAATTTTTTATGATTTATGAAAAAAAAGAAAATGCTAACTGGAATACTAGTAAACAGACCCCTATCAGTTGGAAGAGCAGTGCTTTCTTCAGTTGTGTTAGATTGTCAGAACTAATTCCTAAGCATTTTGCACTGTTCTTTGCCTGTTGTGCTCAAATGCCGATCAAAAACACTCGGGTTCTTTAAGCTTATTTATTATTGCATTTTCCCGAAAATTTGCTTTGCAAGAAAAAAATCAGATTTTCACGATTTTCCAAATTTTTTTGGAATTTTCACCGAAAACTCAGAAAACGTCGGGATATTGCACGAAACCCTGCGCACATCAAAAAATCATTGGGACTTCTCCCATTGACTTATATGCAGCTTTGACAGGTCTGAGATGCCAGATTTTCAGACTTTTCCATCCTTGGAGTTTAGTAAATTCTGAAAAATTTGTGATTTCTTATTTAGTAAATAACCCCATACATGTCCTGGGCCAAAACTGAATAGGTACAAGGGTGTAGGGTTGCCACCTGTCCGGATTTCACCCAGACAGCCCAATTTTTAGAAGGGCTGCCTGGGTGAAAAGTTCCTGTCCAGATTTCCAAATTAGGAAATCCAGACAGGACATTGAAGTGAATGATAAGGCGATCAGCCAATCGCTGATCGCCATGTCATCAGTCCCGCCATTGATGTCACCCGCCCCGATATCACTGACCTGCCCCCCAATGTCACTGGCCCACCCCCCGTCACCGACCCTCCCCCTGCCTGTTTTCGTCTACAAAAAAAGTGGCAACCCTAAGCATTTTCTTCTTGCCCCCCTGACAAAGCATTGAATCAATCAGTCCACAAGTTTACAATCTTAAATACTAAAACAAACTGTATATAGATGGAAAAGTGTCTGTAAAATAAAAGATGTTCTAATATAAATAAATGCAGCATAAAGCCTCCTGCCAGAAGTATGTTATTCCCCTGTATTTATTTTTCAGATTATGAATAGTGGAAATATTTCCAGTGTACAGGAAGTCTTAAGTGAAAATGTGAAAAAAGCATAGAGGGTAATGGCTTCAAGGAATGGTCCCTCACCAAAGCAGGTTAAAACAAATACAGGAATAAGGCCGCAAGCGATTGGTTTTTATCTTTTATTAAATTAGATTTCTTTGTATTATTAAAACGTGACAACTCGTCCTCTTGTTTTTTCTATTATACTATATATCTGCAGCCTATATTGTTCAGTGAAGCAGAGCAATGCAATATATTACATTGAAACAATCTCTAAATGACTGTTTTAGTGTCTGTTTAACACCAAAATGGTCAATCCGGGAGTTTAATACATATGACCCTATATTTTCTTATTTTTCCAAGACAAACAACCATTGCTGCTTCCCATTGATTTTACACAAGGCTAGACACGTTTTCCAATATTTTCAGACTGAGAGGTCATCTTTAAATGGAGGTTGTTAGAGCTGCTGTTCCACTTCCAAAGTGCAAGTTAACACTGTAGCTTTAAGCATTGTGTAGGGGATTGCAGTGACTCACAATCCCCTAGCAATTTAGCTGAATCTGAACCTCCGTTTGGCAGTGATTTTTCTGCACCACACTTTTAGGGTTAAATCTTGGTTATACACAACTGATAAAATAAAGACAATACATAATATATTTCTCTATTGTTTAAACCAATCATTTTTAATTTTTAGATTGAAAAAATAGGATTTGGATTTAGGTCAGTATTCAGCCTAGGCAGCTACCACTTTTTAATTTTTACCACATTTAATTTCAAACATGGATAAAACCTGCAGGCTTATTAGCAACTGAAGCTGCTGACTGCAATAGGGAGCACTTACTAAGTGCTACAAATGAGCTACAAATCATAAAGGCACAGCTAGTTTAGGTCAATATGTGAACACACACACACACACAGGGCATAGGCAGTTTTCTGCTAATTGGAGCACCAGCCTGGGGTATCAGGTAACTGCAACTTTTTTTATTTTTCTTGAATTTGGATGTGCAAATTATAGTTCAGATAAGTTTGGCTGAATCTTTTCTAAAGAATTAATTTGGTTGAATGTAAACACTATGCATTCAGTGCTTCCCTACAAAGACAGAATACATTTTCAGGGCTTTAAAAAAAATCCTTCTTGCTCTTCTTACAAGGGATGAGCTTTTTTTAAAAAAAAGCTTTTTTGCCTATTATAGTCACAAATCAGCACTAGAATTTTACCATCTAATGAGCTGTCCCGCCATGGTTTTTAAGAAATTGGCAACATGGGAGCCTTAAGCTGGCCATACATACAGTGATTCATTTGTTTGGTGAGGTTGACTTTGAGATGAGCAATATCTGGCTGTTTGTGGGGCCAACGGCTCAATGGACGGACCACAACGACATGCATAGAGGTGGTCGGACCAAGGACATCAACCAATGCGGTCCTGGCTGAATTTTGGCCAGATATCAGTCAGGGGAAGCTCGTTGGAGGTCACATACACTGCCCAATAAGCTTTTGATGTTGTCTGTCGGCATCTTATATCGGACCATGTATGGTGAGATTTAGTGGAAAGGAGCTTCTCCTTTTCAGCTCTATAACTCTGAGTTAGTCAGCGACTTGAAGGGGGGCCACATGGTACATATCTGTTCAGTGAGTTTGTAATTGATCCTCAGCATTCAGCTCAGATTCAAAAGCAACAGATATGACCCATATGCCCCCCCCCCCCTCAAGTTACTGGGTAACCAGTCAGTGTAAATCAAGAGCAGGAAAAGCAGGAAGAAGTGTTCTGGCTATTATATTACACATCCAGTCACTCCAGTCTTTATACATTACATTTTTGCCTAACTAACTATATTAGAAACATTTTTTATTGTGTACAGCCTATCTATTTACCCAGTTTTTATTTTTACACTGAACAATTCCTTTAAATGTTCATAAGCTCTTAATGAAGTGCCATGCTGTGTGTGTTCTTTCATTTAACTGTTTATATATTTCCACTGCTTTGGGTGTGGCTCTGTTGTAGGGAGATTATACAACTAAAAAAAGGGATTTTTTCAACCCATAGCGCATCTTATCATGGTTCATGGGTTAACTAAGAAGTGCAAAACTCTTGCTAATTGCTGAGATACTAGACAAGTAACATACATAAACCATTACTCTCTATATGTAATAAAAGGCACTATGTTTGCCCAGATGTGGTAGCCCATAACTACCAATAAGAGGCTTACCTTTCAACAGATGACCAGTAAGTGCTACCTCCTGATACCACCTGGTAGTAGTTACTACACCTGGGCAAACGTATAGCCTTTTATTACATAACCCCTTAATTATTACATTCTTGATCCATTTGTTGTAGCTGAAGATGTGAACAAAAGTTGTCAAATCATGTGCGCCTAAGAAAGGCCAGGCCTCCTGAACCTCTGGTTTCTACCCAAGTGACCATATACTTTCTATGCTATTCTAGCAAACATTAGGATATAGCCTAATGAGTTTCCTCAAATTCCAGTATGTATATTGCCCCACTTCCTTGCTCTGTTGGAATACTATAGGATTAAGTCATAGGTCTGTATGGCATCTCCTGGCAACCCAAGAATATCCACTGCATCAGATTTATGTTGAAGATATGAAAATTAGTCTATCCATTCATTTCTCTTGTTTTTTTTTCTGTGGTGCCACCAGCTGCTTTATCGAGCTATTAAAAGTCCCCCAAACAACAATAAAAGGAGGAGAATTTGGTTGTTGCAGTAATTATTATTGTTATTATCCTTTATTTAAAATGGTTTGTGCACAGTGTGATATGAATCTGTAAATAATAATCTTAATATGAGCACATGGAGGGATGACCTTATCGTAGGCAGAGAAAGAACTGACAATATGAGACCAGCAGGTCTTTCTTTATTTCATTACAATAGTTCCTTGGGTGTTTTTTTTTTTTTTTGTTGTAAATCATGCCATTATGTTAACCATTGCAATCCAGAAAAGAGGTTAATACTTTTTTCAAAGGTGTCTTGTAGTTCCTCACAAGAGCCTAATTGTGCTGATTAATTGAGCATAGAGAATTGGGCCTACACCCCTCCCTTCACTTAATGCTGCTCCTACCAGGTTACAATGCAGACCAAGGCGGACTCTGGAGCTGTACAAATGAGCAAAATTTCTGGCTAAAGACAAAGAGGTCGCAGGTTAAACGCAGTCGGCTCTTCCGAAGGACACGTGCCTGCATCCATTTGCATATTAATATCTTCAGCTAGAAGCCTGAGTGCTGCATTTTTAGGGACAGCTTGTTTGCAAAAACACCATTAACAGGATATTTATAGGGCCAGCGGCAGGTCGACCCTTAGCCTTGTTTTGTTAAACACAACCCAGGCATTGATCAGAAAGACTTCTGACTACAGCTGCAATTGTCTTCCAATGTCAGTTTCTGAAGCTGCCCTGATATATGAATTTTAACCCTAAATGTATTCTGCTGCAGTAATGTTTGGCTCTGAAAGTCCCTGACAAAAACTGGGTTTATAACCTTGTAGTCAAAACCTGTTCCAATCTTTAACGCAATCTGAATTGTTTATGGTGTTTCTTCAGGATTAAAACAAGGTGCTCCAAGGTATGAGAGCTACTGCAATGGGTTCAGAAACCGTCGCTCAGTGATAAGCATAAGCAACTATTCTTCCATTTCTCAAGATGGTTTCTCCCATAGGGTCATTGTTTTATTGAAGTCTATAGATGTTATATTAACATTGGAGAGAATTTCACATCTTCAAAGCTCTCACTGTAATAAACCCCTTCTGTATATTTAGGTGGAAACTCTTTTAAAGCATTAGAGGGATTATTATATGATCCCCTTATATATTTATACATAGTTATCATATCTCCCCTTAAATGCCTCTTCTCCAGTGTGAACATCCCAAATTTGGCCAGTCTTTCCTCATAGCTAAGATTTTCCATATCTATTACCAGTTACTATTACTTAGTTGCCCTTTTTTGGACCTTCTCTAATACAATAATGTCCTGTTTGAGAGATGGAGACCAAAACTGTACAGCATATTCTAGATGGGGCCTTACCAGTGCTCTATACAAGAAGAATGACACTTCCTGCCGTGAATCTATGCCCCTTTTAATACAGCTCAAGACCTTATTTGCCCTTGATGCTGCTGACTGGCATTGCTTGCTACAGCCAAGTTTATTATCTACAAGGACTCCAAGGTCCTTTTCCATAATGGATTTGCCTAGTACAGTCCCATTAAGTGGCTTGGATATTTTTACATCCCAGGTGCATCACTTTACATTTATCAATGAATCTTATTTGCCACTTAGCTGGCCAGATTGCCAGTTTGTCAAGATCCTGTTGCATGGATGAAATGAAAAGTCTTTAATAAACAAGTTTAATAAAAGTGGACCCAATACCGAGCCCTGAGGGACCCCATTAAGAACCTTACTCCAAGTAGAGAATGTCCCATTAACAACCACCCTCTGTACCCGATCCTGTAGCCAGTTTCCTATCCATGTGCAAATGGCTTCTTTAAGCCCATCAGACCTTAGTTTAGAAAGCAGTCGTTTTTGGGGCACAGTATGAAATGCTTTGGCAAAATCCAAATAGATCACATCTACTGCCCCTCCCCACTGTCCAGCATCTTACTTACCTCATCATAAAAACAATCATGTTGAATTGAATATTTAGTAAAACAAGCTGCTTCTAATTGTTTATTCATGTTTATGTATTTTCACTTTTTTTTTTGTTTTTCTCTGGTTTTGCTGTTTGTATTATTAGTGGTCTATCTATCTTAGGGTCCAGTCCTGGACACTAATTTAGTTGCTTCAAATTAATTTAAAATCCTGGACACTCATTTAGTGTCCTCAAAACACTGTGTTTTTGTTGAAGACTATTTTCTTTTAAATGCTGCAAGAACAATGATTTCTATTTTGTGCTGCAAGATGATAGTTAACTTACCGCAGGCAGAAAAAGAAGTTTGAATCTCATAAAATCATATTTTCTTGCTTAAAAATCGTATTTAAAAATAGATCTTCAATCTTTATATTTCATATTAACATAACATCGCCTAATAGGACTTGATTCCTCTGAAGAGGAGAGGAGAACAATGTGTCTTCAGAACAGTGCTTGCGAAAGACATGATAGTGGGTCTAATTTGCACATCTTGGCCTATTTAAGCCTTAGATTGGCTCATTGTACCTCAGAACGATGCGGCTGATGGAACCCGGAATTAAGGATGTACGGCTGCTGAAATGGCCCCAATTGACTGCATGAGATATCCTGATTGCATGCCTAATACAAAACAGGCCTAATCTTACTGTAGAAACCCAATGCAGACCTCATGGGGAAATATTTATGAATCCTGATTGTGACATCCCATTTAATGTCTTATTCCAGATTTACCTGCATTTGAATACACCAAAAAAAAAATTTACTTTTTTGTAGGAAGAAAAAACAATAGTTCAAACTCTCATCTTAATAAGACATCTTAAGATATCTTAATTGGGCATGTTCTATATTTTATGGAAAGAAATTTAGCTTATTGTGTGTCTGCCAGTCTTTTTACTCTTCACTTAGGTTGGTGACACACACTAATAGTGATGGGCGAATTTGCGCGATTCGCCGCCAGCGAATAAATTAGCGAAACTCCCGCAAAAATTCGCGTCAAAAATTCACCGGCGTCAAAAATTTTTTTTTCGAAAAAATGGACGCCGGCGCCAAAAACGGGCGCCGGCATCAAAAACGGGTGCCGGCGTCGAAAAAACGGTCGCCGGCGTCAAAAACGGGCGCCGGCGTCAAAAACGCCTGCGCCGTTTCGCGAATTTTTCGCTGTTTCGCGAATTTAGCGCGAAATTCGCAAATTTTTCGGCGAAGCGAAACGTCGCAAATTCGCCCATCACTACACACTAAGATTTGAGTAGATTAGTCGCCCAGCGACAAATCACCTCTTCTTTGGGCGACTAATCTCCCCAAAAGCCTTCCCACTGGCTAGAATATAAATCGCTGGTGGGATGGCACTTGGATTGATTCGTAGTTTTTTATTATTACAGAAAAATAAGAAATCATTTTTGAAAATTAGAATTATTTGATTAAAGGGGTGGTTCACCATTAAATTAACTTTTAGTATGATGTAGGGAGTGCTATTCTGACACAATTTGCAATTGGTTTTCATTTTTTTATTATTTGTGGATTTTGAGTTATTTGAGCTCTACAAATCCAAATTATAAAGTTGGGTAATAAAAAGTAGCCCTAACCAGGCCCAGATTTGTGGAAAGGCCACCTAGGGCGGCAGGATTTTAGGGGGGCGGCATGCTGCCCAACCACAGCCACATTGGTTCAAAACACTTACATTTTTTAAATTTCCCGTGCGCCAATCCCCATTGCTCATGTCCCCTTGGAGGTGACAGGGGCGACAAACGGCAGTGGGCCTAGGGGCGCCCACTATGTAAATCCAGCCCTGGCACTAACAATAAATGTGTAGCCTTACAGAGCATTTGTTTTTAGATGGCTGTGCAACCTGTTTTTAGATGGCTGTGCAACCTGAGTCTTCTCATTTGAATGGCTGAATCCATTGCTACACAGCAGCTTATTTATATAAACAATAGTAGTGTTTCTGAAGCAAATATGGCAATTTTATGAGTGCAAGGCAACACTGCTTTATATTTGTATTACTAAACAACTTACTTAATGCTCCTTTAATTTAAAGGTGAACCACCCCATTGGGAGTCTATCAGAGATGGTCTTCCTGTAAATCACAGCTTTCTGGATAATGGGTTTCTAGGTAAAGGATCCCATACCTGTACTGTGCTTCTAAACTCTAGGATGTATAGTGTACTGTATAACATACAGAAAGTGTCTGTGGCCTCATTCGTGACGATTAGGTTTACAGACTTTTATGCAGTGGAATAAAGAACAAGAAAAGATATTTGACTGATACAGAGTATACAGAACATTGCCATCAAAGGAACACCTTCTGCCCACAATCTCTCCAGGCCTTTGACAATACCTTCCATACAGCAAGGGACAGCAGCAGTCAACAAACAGTTAGAAAGATAAGGGACCGCTCACTATGGGGCATATATATCAATGGTCGAGCGATAGGTTTTTTTACCTCGAAAACTACCTCAAAACTAGAATGGTATCTTATTTAAGAAAAAACTCGAATCTAATTCAAATGCAATTTGAATCAAGTTTTTCTTGGAAAAAAAATTGAATGTCAGGAAAGTTCTACGTGAACTCGGCAGGTTTAAGTGGCAACCTATTCAATTCAAGTTACTTCCAGGGTAGCGGAATGATAAATCTTAGATTCAAATTCAAATGACTGAACTGAATGTTTTGAGACTCATGGGGGCAGATTTACTTATTGTTGAATGGTAAATTCTAATTTCCCAGTTGTTTTTTTTGGACAAACCTCACAATTTCAAGTTTAAAACCACCAACTCGAAATTTCGAATTTACCATTCGAACCCTAGTAAATCTGCCCATACGTGTCTCATTTCACTGTTCAGTCATTAATTCATTACTTTACTTATGAGGGCATTTCTGTTAAAAACCAGTTGAGCTTTTCAAAACACCAATTTTCAAATAGTTCACAATGTACACAGGTATACAGTGAAATTCTCCCTTCATTTACTGCTGTGTATAGGAATTGTCAGACAGTCCCTAACTGCTGAGCAGGGAAACAATCATACTTATGAACAGCAGCAAACTATAAAATTTGCTATCACTATACTACTTTCGTGTTACCGCCAAGGTGTTTGCAAAGGCAAAATTGTTCACTTTTTGAATATTTCCAATATTTCATTCCCCTATTTTTGTCTTAAAGGGACCTGGTGTTTGTCTATTATATCATCATAGTAGGAAGAATTAGCTTCCATAGTAACTGCTTCATAATCAGTGAAAGTCATGTTAGGATCACAGTGACAAATTAGTAATAGGCAGGCAGGCACGTCCATCAAAAGTAGAATCCAAGAGCCAAAAATTGAGTTTAAAATATATATAATTCTTTATTTTAGATTACATCTAAAAGGATAAAGCCTGACGCGTTTCATGTCACACAGGGACATGAGCACCCGAACCCAAAGCGGTAAGCTTATCCTAATGATTCGATAGATTTATGCTTTTCATGAATATTTGGTTCATTGTTTAACCCCATTTAATTGCCCTTTCCATGTGCACATTCTTCAGTAGACCCCTTTATTCTTTCCTCAATGAGGTGAGGACATAACTAAACCTTTGCTTCTCAGCACTTTTTATCAATACGCAAGAATGTATAGCCTTGGGCATTCCAACCCTAGATGAAAAATACCTACTGGCCAGAAAATGGCAGTTACTTAGCAACTAAACTAAGCCTGGAACTGACCTTTTAGTCCTGGAAAGGCGCTAAGTGTCATTCTTTTAAACCCATAAATGATTATTGAAGTTACTTTCTTTCCACTAAGACAGATCTTGCCCTTTACACTTGTGTTACCACATGTATGGTGAGAACCCAGACAATCCAATTTTCATAGATTCTATAATGTTTAATTAGTGGGTGCATGGTTAGTAATAAACCTTTTTGTAATTCTCATATAGCACTACAAATTATATGCAGGTCTGCCCTTATCTATAAGTGTCTGATAAACTTGTGTGTACAAATGAAACTACAAATGTAATTATTGGGATATTGGCTTGTTTAAAGCTTCATTAAAGCGTTTCCCAAACAATACTCAAAGGTGCTTCTGGATCCCAGTGGTTAAAAAATAGTAAAAGCCAGTAATGCAACAATCCCCCCCCTAGCTGATTTTCGCAGCAGTTTTTCGTAAACGAGAACCTCCTTTGGACCCCGAAGCTGTGTGGTCTCTGGTGCAGTCACACACTTCGCACCCCCAGTAGTTCCACCACTGGTAAAAGCTTAATTTCAAATTGTCATTTAAACAATGTGGTTCACCATACGGGAACACAGTTATGGCAATTTGTAATAAAGCTTTTTCTATTTTTTTTTAACCACTGGGATTCAAAAGAGCATGTCTTCCTTTGATTTCTAGTTGTTTAAAGCGACACCACCGCTGTGCCCCTTAGACCAGGGGTCCACCCAAAAACCTTTAGACCAGGGGCCCACTCTAAGTATTATTTTCTTCCTCTCCTCACTCAACCTCTATTCTCCAATTCTCTTTTCTTTACATACTATAATCTATTATTTCATCTATTTAGCCTTTTTATTCTCATAGAAATAGACAATGAACATGAAATAGGCCAAATGTTTAGCAGCATGAGGGGCCACTGTCACCTGGGCCCACTGGGAGTTTTCCTGGTAGCCTGGTGGGCAAGTCCAACACTGAATGGAGACCACCCCACTTAAACAGAAACTATTGGTAGATATACAGTATAACATAATCAAAGAACCATTTCTGCAAAGTGTGCATTTCCGTGTGGGTATTAGAAAAATATTAATTTCTTTTTTTTCTTGTTTTTTTTTTTTAATTCTTATGATTTTCTTTTGAAGGAGAAATAACAAATTGTCTGAATATTTATGAGATTTTATTTCATATATTCTTTCCAGGGGTTTTCATGACACAGTCAGAGAGGCAGGAATAACAGTACTTTTATTCTCCCTCTGTGTAAGGTTGCATCCTACAGATGAAGAAATGAGTTATTGTCAAGGTAAATGCATATCAGAGATATTCTAGGCAGATCTATTCATGGTAATGTTTAATATGGTATGCAGAACACTAGCTCTACTGCATGGCAGACTGAAGGCCATAGTATGCTCTATCCACTCATTACTCACCCCCCTGACTATGCCACGATCAACGCTACACTCCAGGAGGCTCAACTGAGAATAAGAAATTGATGTCATTAATAATCAGCACTATTGTGAAATATAATAGAAATACTGTAGACCCTTAAAGGTATACTAATGATAAAGTACAATTATATAACATTTTAAAATGAAAAAAGTCTGCACATTTCTTTGACAAAAAACACCAACATGTTTATCAGCAACTTAATGCAGTGTATGAACTTTGTAACAGATTTGGCACGTGCACCTGTTGTTTTAATCATTTTTAAATATTATTTTCTATTTGAGGGTGTATTTCACATTATTTAAGGGGATAACATACACCTAGAACTGCATGTGATACAGTTGTTTGGTCCTGACCCAAAGGCTAAAAATTGTTGAATTAGTGGCAATTTCTAACCAATATTCCCTTAAACTAGTAGTAGTAAAATTTTCTGTGCATGTATGGTGGTTTGTCCATCCTGATCAATATCCATGTTCTATGGGTATCAGTCATAGTTACAGTACATAATTAAGTTGGGTTGAATAAAGACCAAAGTCCATTAAGTTCAACCCACTAGTGATGGGCGAATTTGCGCCGTTTCGCTTTGCCGAAAAATTCACGAATTTCGCACAAAATTTGCGAAACGCGAAAAATTTGCGAAACGGCGCTGGCGTCTCACTTTTGACGTCGGCGCCTGTTTTTGACGCCAGCGCGCGGTTTCCGATGCCGGCGCACGTTTATTCGCCGGAGTCAAAAATTTATTTTAGAAAAAACGGACGCCAGCGTCAAAAACGGACGCTGGCGTCCGTTTTTTCTAAAATAAATTTTTGACTCCGGCGAATTTTTGACGGCGTTTCGCAAATTTATTAGCTGGCATCGAATCTTGCAAATTCGCTGTGAATTCGCGCCTGGCGAATAAATTCGCCCATCACTACAACCCACCTTTATGAAACCCAGTGTCCATACATTCACTAACATAGATTCTCCATGCACTCACATAAACTGCACATATCAATATCTATACTAATTGCAATCACAATAGCCTTGGATATTAGTTTTTTTTCAAGAAATTATGCAAGCCTTAAAAGAATTAACAGAATTAGCCATCACATCATCACCCAGCAGGGCATTCCACTGTTCTCACTGTGAAGAACCACCTGCGTTGCTTCAAATGAAAGTTATTTTCTTCTAGTCTGAAGGGGTGGCCTCTTTATGGGTAAAAAGGTCCCCTGCCATTTGTATATAATGTCCTCTAATGTAAAGTGTTATCATGTCCCCTTGCAAGTGCCTTTTTTTTCAGAGAAAACAACCCCAACCTTGACAGTCTACCCTCATAATTTCCATTCATCTAACCAGTTTATTTGCACATCTCTGCACTCTCTCCAGCTCATTTATATCCATATTAAGGACTCGAGCCCAAAACTGCACTGCATACTCCAGTGTCAGGGAGCCGGGAGCTCCCTCCAGGGAGGTAGTCTGGATCAAGGAGGAAGCCCTCTTGAGGGAGCAAGGTTGCGGTATCCGAAGGGTTAAGCAGAATCAGTAGTAGTGGTCACAGGTAGGAGTTAACGAGGGCAGGCAGATCAGAATCAAATATCAAGAGTTCAGGCAGGGGGTCATAACCAAGGCAGGAAACAGGCTGGGAGCAGGAATCAGACTGGGAGCTGGAAACAGGCTGGAATCAGGCTGGGAGCAGGAATCAAGAAACACAAACAGGAACCCAGGATCAATGGCAGCAAATCCTATTCTTGGGCGCCGTCACAGTGTTTTGGGTGCCCTTTTATCATGAGATCCCGGCACCAGTGATGACATCATCATGCAGCGACGCTGCAGCCATGTGTTCAGCATGGGCGCCGCCATCTTGGATCTTCACTGTGACCGCCGGGAATGTAAACAGCGCCGTCGGGTACTTCTGGCAGTCCTGACATCCAGGTGAGGTTAGAAAAGTACTTGCAGTCATTCTACAACAAGTAGTGAGTGGCAATATGTCCCTCCATGATGCTCTGATGAATTACATGAAAGTCCTGCTTAAAGGGGATGTTAAGTCATTTTTAAAAGTGCACGTATAGATTCTTAGCACTGAATAAAACAGCTTTGTAATATATGTCTGTTAAAACTTTTGTACATGCATTGAGATACAGACAATCTTTTCTGCAACTTTGACTTTACATACCCTTTAAGCCAAAGGGAACCCTGGAATAATTGTCAGCCAGGACCTGCAGGTTGCCTTAGCAGGGTTGTGTCATTAACAGCAAATGCCATGTGGCAAATGAAGCAGCCATTAATGCCATTATTAACACCAAGTCAGAAGTGATAAAATTTCAACATTAATGCGGTCAAAAAAATGTGCCAAAATGTGTGTATTTGCATGCAGTGGGCGCTTACTCTACCTGTTACAGTTAGAGTGTTGTTTACTAAAATCCGAAAAGTTTTCACTATTTTCATTATATTTATCAATAAATTAACTTGGATTTGACGCCCCAAAAACTCAGATTTTTTGGATTATCTCCAGAAAACCACAAATTATTTGGATTATTGTTTGAAACCCATCGCAGATCATGATATCTTCCGATTGTAAACAGGACATCTGCCATTGACTTCTACATGACCTCAGCATGTTTGAGATGGAGTATTTTTTCATTCAGACTTTTAGCAGCCTCGGGCTTTAGTAAATCACAAAGAGTTCAAGATTTTTTTTTCTCCAAAAAAATTGTGTTTTTCCCCTTTAAAACTCAGACCAGAAAAAACTTTAATATTTACCCCCCCCAAATGTAGAGAAGTCTAAAGAATAATTCCCATGGACATAGTCATGCTCTGAATGTAAAAAGACACAGCGATTAACCAGATTTTTTTTCTAAGCTAGGAAAGAGTAAAGAATATCGTTATTTGGTTTATGCAATGTGACCCTATACAAAATAGTACAGTGTAAGTTTGTATCTGTACTTATTACAGAACACAAAAAAAGGCTTTCTAGTGCTTGCCTACTCGATGGTATACACATTTATATAATGAAAAAAGTGACACTCTTTGCACCTCTTTTGTTATGCCCTTTGTGATATCCACATTTAATTGGATCTTGATGAAGCAACTAAGTGCTCCATAAATGCTTTGCGAAAGCAAAACGAGTTTAGATGCCCCAATAAGGAAGGAGCACTGGGGGATGGGGGGTGTAAGACAATCGTATTTTAAAACCACAAGGAAAGATTTGCAAGCAGAGCCCTGGAGGAGCAAAGAAATCTATTTCCATTAAAAGAACCATTGATTTTTATATTAAAAAAGTCTCATTACTCGAGATAATTACCCTGGGGTTTCTTGGTTACTCCTTTGGTTCCTAAATCTTGCATCTTAATCTTCCTGTGTGCCATAAAAGGAAACACCTAACATAAATAGGGCAGTGAAGATAAGACACCTGAATATTCTACTGTTTGTAACACTGATCCTTTTGCAATAAATATGTATGTATGTATGCAAGTTGTGTATGTGTAGTCACCTACTCACCAGGGGGAATACCTGGATGTCACGATCGCCGCCCGGAGCAGTTCCAGGAGCTCCGGGCGGCGTGTCCTCCCCTGCCGGCGTGGCTCCCAAAATGGCGGTGCCCATGGCCGCCACGTGGGTAGCGGCGCTTGCGCGATGACGTCTGCGCATCAATGTCGGCGCAAGGACACAGATGACGTCACTATGGCGCCAAATTCAAACATAAAAACCCTACCAAGACGCCAGAATGGCGCCCAAGTATAGGATTCATTACTGTGTGTTTCCTGGGTTTCCTGTGTGCTATTTTGTGACTAATCTTGTTCCCGTTTGTTACGTGACCTCTTGCCTGGACTTTGGACTTTTGGCTTATTATTCTGCCTGCCCTTGAACTCTTGCCTGGACTCTGATAATCTTCTGGTTAACCCCTTTTGGACACCACGACCTTGATTCCCTTGTGGGCTTCC
This sequence comes from Xenopus petersii, assembly GCA_038501925.1. Lineage (NCBI taxonomy): Eukaryota > Metazoa > Chordata > Amphibia > Anura > Pipidae > Xenopus > Xenopus petersii. The sequence continues at coordinate 70,557,558 of CM076675.1, read as the reverse complement.
TCCTTGATCCTGACAACCTTGCTGGTGGGAGCATCCCGGCTCCCTGACACTGGATTCCCAAGAGAAATTCACAAGTGCCTTCCCAAGCCCTCCCCTCATGAATACAAAGCTGAGAAACAGAGGCAGTATTTATTGGGGAAGCACTGTTTTTTCATGCCAAAGATCTGTAATTAGTATGTAAATTGTGGGGCATGCATAAAAATGTCAGTTTGCGCCCAGGATGCAAAATGCTGGGTAAAGGGGCAATATTTTGCACTTTCATTTGTAAATTACCTCCATTAAATCTGGCATCAAGGGATGACACTGATATCACAGGGGTCTAAGGGGCAAATTCACTAAAGTGCTAAGCGGCTAACGCTACCGCAAATTGTCAGTGTTTCATTACTTTGCAGATTTACGAAGTGGACCTGCTGGCGTAAATTTGCTAACGAAGTAGACCTGCTCTAGCGCTACTTCACACCCTTACGCCAAGCGAAGTTGCGCTATGGCAAAGGGACGTAACTATGCTAATTCACTAACTTGCACATTTTACTGAAAGTTACCTCTTGCGCCAGACAAAGTCACAAAAAACGCCGGCATCTTTTACTTTTTTAAGGGTGATATGCTCAAAAAGATCGGAATTTTTTGGGGTACCCTCCTTCCCCTCTACATTTCCTAACATATGGGACCTAAATTATACAGTGGGCACATACATGTATAGGGCAAAATAACAACTCTATTATATTTTATAAAGCTTTCCCAGGCTTGTGCAGTGTAATGTATTTGCTGCTACATATAAGTCCATTGTACTTTAACTTGGCGCCATATGCAAATTAGGCATCGCTATCGTAACTTCGCTTTGCTTGACGAATTATTACTAGCGCAACTTTGCTACCTTTCGCCTCCCTGAGTGCAACTTCGGATTTTAGTGAATTAGCGGCGCCCTGGCGAAACTTCACCTGGCAAAGTGTGGCAAAGGCGTCGCTATCGTATTTTCGGCGCTTGAATTTGCCCCTTAGCCTTCCTGTAAAATCATAGAAACTGTGCTTTTAGGCTCATATATGGCCTATGAAAGGAACCAGCTGGCACAAGCAGCTCAAGTTCACTGGAGATCATCTACTTAGAGGAGCTTATTTGGTTCTCTCTGATCACACAGTCATTCATGTGTTTATGCTGCAGATGCTGCTGAGCCGTAAATACTACATGCTGATTGGTTGCTACTAGACCAATCGCAAACGTTAAACCTTTTATTGTATAATCCCCAAAGAACAAATTATTCTTCCCAGGGTTTAGTAAGAAAGAAAACAAATGCTGATTTTTTTTATAATATTCAAGAAAACAAATGCTGATTTTTTTTATAATATTCATTAAAAAACACAAGTTGAAAGAATGTTAGCATGTCTTTATGTTTAAGACTAACAGAGAAAACACCTCTTTTCAAAATTAGTTTGTGTGGGTTGATGGCTATAGAGATTTTTTAGTTTTGTGTCAGCTAAGGTAAGTAATAACATAAGTTAGTCATGGGCGTCCACAGATAGGGGCAAGGGGGGGGGGTCCCTGGACTTGTACTTCATAATAAAGGATATTCTCTTGCCATATGTATACATTGTTTTGTTCTTTTCATTGTATGAATACATCTCTTAAAATTACCATTAAGTACCTGCAATAATTTTTTAAAAGGCTTACATCTTATGGTCAGCACCCCTTCAAATAGTGGAGCATCCCAATGCCTATTCTACTGCTCAGACCAGCAGTCCCATTTAGCTCCCACCCTCCCATTGGTGAGACGCTTCCTGCTCCTCAACTGTGTGAGGAAAGAGAGAATCAGAGTAGAGAATCTCCTCCTGATGAAGCAGATGAGTGTAAATCTGTGTTAAACTTAGAGTGTGAATGCCAGTCAATAAGTATGTCTGTGTATAAAATGAACTGTTAGTGTTAACGTGTGTAAGGGCAATTGTGTTTAAGTAGGTCTGACAACCTCTCATGGTTATGGAGACAATAAATGAACCTGTCTATAGCTTTGTAACTACATTCATTATTGAAGCTTAAAGGTACAGGTTGTCGGCTGTGGGTTTTGCCTACAACCATTCTCCCACAAAGCATTGCCACAAAGCATATCAACCCCTACAGTTCATTGACCTGCTGCTCCATTGAATCCCCCACCTATCCATGGCCTCACTCTATTCACTCTCCTCTTTTACCCTTTCGATTCTCATTCTGCTGAGTTACCCCCACACTCACCTCTCTGTCGCTAATAACCCTCTGCCTTACTCTATATATTTGTATAGATAGAAATATCTATAATATTATAATAAATATATTTGAATCTCACCCCCTTCTCCTGCTCCTGTTATGTATCCACCTCATTGTTTATTTTTTCTCTTATCTTTTAACCCTTCTGCCACTCTGGGAACAATGCAGTTTCCCCCAGATTGAAATCGAATGTATAAACATAGATTCTATACTAGTGACATTTTGTTGTGCACAGCCTCTTCTTGCTGTTGTTACTCTACTTTATCTATAGTAGAACCCCCATTTTACAAAAAAAATGGTGTAAAGCCAGGGAAATGTATTGTGTGTTATGTGGTGGGACCACTAGGGATGTAGCGAACCGCCGCCGATGTGTTCGCGAACGCCGTTCGCGAACACCGGCAAAAAATGCGGACAGTTCGCGAACAGTTCGCGAACTTCGAACATCCGAAAATCGTTCGATTCGAACGATCGAAGGATTTTAATCGTTCGATCGAAGGATTTTCGTTCGAATCGAACGATCGAAGCCATTCGATCGAATGATTTCATTCGATCCAATGGCTTCGATCGTTCGATTTGAACGAAAATCCTTCGATTTTAGCGGTCGAAGGAATCGAATGGTCGAATGGTCTTTGTTCGAATCGAACGCGAACTCGTATTGGCGAACGTCGCGCAACGTTCGCTAACATTCGGCGGACGCGAACAGTCGAAGTTCGCGCGAACTAGTTCGCCGGCGAACTGTTCGCTACATCCCTAGGGACCACAAAAAATGGTATAACATATGGAAAAACTTTAAATGAGGGTATGTAAAATAGAGGCTTCACTGTATGTATCCAGCTGTAACTAGAACTCTAGAGGGAATAACATTCTGCAAACCAATGGCTAGTAATAGTGCAAAGAAAGTAGAAATTGCCAAGTGCTGTCCTGGCAAACAAGTAGTCTGTGGAGAAATCAGGTTGCACTCTGGCCTTCAAGAGTGGTAACACCTGGTGCACAGCAATGGAGAAATCCACGTCCCCTTTAATAGGAGGTCACCCCGAAACGTTGCATGCTGCAATTCACTTAATAAATAAGCAAGGTTTAACCTGCTAGCAGTACCTGTGTGCCAGTGAATTACTTTGGAAACAAGTAGTTTGTGTCACTAATAGAAAGCTAATGCTATACACTGTACATGTGAACCAGTTACTGCTTAATATATTTATAGAAAAGCTGTTGTTAGGTTTGTGTGGAAACCAAAATATGGGTACAAGTAATTTGTTTAATATGTTTTCTTCCTTGCTCCCCCTGGAAAATTTTCTGCAGTCGCCCATGACGTTAGTAGAAGCACCCTCTCCACATATAATAGAAGTAGAAAAGGATTATTGTGCCTATAGTAGTGTGCCTCTGATCTTCTGGTGCAGAATTTCTGCTAGAAACATAGTAGCCTTTTACTCCCACATGTGCCCTTGACCTCCCCTCTATATAATAAAAGCTATGCAATGTGTGCGCACAATAAGCTATTCTGGTACAGCAAGAAAATATTTTTCCACATAGTGAAAATATTTATAATAATAAAACATTTTTCCATCTTTATTACACTCCTTAATTCTCTGTTTATACGTTTACTTCATATAGTCCTTTGCAGATAGGTTTTTTTACTCCTGCCCAGCACCAAACTGGTTAAGAAACCAGGGTAATCAGGATCCTAGCTGGGGTTATTGTATAAGAGTAGGTGGCTTTATTTACCATCAGGGCACTGGAATGCTGATCTGATCCTCCACCCACCCATCCCTTTGGTCGTGTGTATTGTTTAAAACATTTACTACATCTGGTACGTTACTTCTTGTGTGCAAATCATCTAATTAAGTGTCCATTATTTCTAAAGTCTGGAGCTATTTTTCGCTGAATGCCCTCTCCAATAAATAGCAAATGAATATTTGCAGCACTCTACAAATACCTTATATGCAGTTGTAAAGGTTCCCTTAGTTATTACTTCCATTTTTTTATTATACAATGTATGGTTTTCCGAAGCATTAAATGCCACAACACAAAGTGACACGGGATGAGTTAATTTCAGGCAGAAAGGGACAAAGTGGAATTTCTCACATATGCCCTTTTGTCTGGGGAAACATGCTTCTTTTTAAAGCTGGCTCGCCCATTCATTAAGCCATTACAAGTTTAATTAATTTATAATTACAGTTCTGTCAACTTAAGAAATCGCTTGGTACCCAGAGACTTGGCATAAATAGTTTCATTAGAAACAAACAATATCCGATTTTTAACCTCTTGCTGTAGCAAAAAAAAGGGGGCTTCCTGTTACATGGGAAATTAATTAAAGCTGTCATTCATTGATGTTTTCATTGAAAAGTATCCCTAATTTCTGAATAGTAGTAATTAACAGATATGATGATTTTTTAAATAACTGCACAGAATATCCAGTCAAGACTTTCATCCGGAAGGTTGCCTTGCTCTACATTATGTAAATTTCAGGCTTCTTTTGATGAAACCACTGGAAAATGGTGGGAATTAGTGAACATTCTTTTTCACTGTCCCTTTTAATGGCATGGCAGTGATCTGTTGTCCATTCGACCCTTCCTAATCTCAAATTAACTGGTTGTTAGCCTTAACTACCAGGCACTGATGTGGGCCCAATGCGGGGTCCAGCGTAGAGTGTGGAAATCACTATTATAGAAGATATATCCATAAATTATGAGTAAGCAGAAGCCTTTCTGTCTGTAATGACAGCAGGCATGTTTCCTTTATTGCATTCTCTGCAGTACACTCATTCAGGCCATGCTGCAAAGTGTTACTAATCAGGTGTGCCTGAATTTAGCTCTTTATCTGTGGGCAGCATGGTAGCAGCATCCCAACCATACTCATCTTTCATTGGCGCCAGGAGGCAGGGCTTCATATTGAGGCCTAACTTAGGCTTTAACTCAACTACTGGTTGGCCCAGATGGCTGGATTGGAGGGAGGGCCATACTTGTGAATTCTAGAAAGCATTCCCGTGGTGGCGGTGATTATCTGTACAAGGTTAAAGTGTGTTATTTTACAGTTATTGAATTTGTGATGGGCGAATCAAGTCAATGGGTGTTTTTTTTGGGAGGGGGCAGCCGTTCAAGGAAAAAAAAGGCATAGGAGAAAGGAGAAAAGGCACAGGATACACAGCAGATAGTAGATAAGCTCTATAGTATACAATGGGATTCTTCAGAACTTATCTGTTATCTATTAAGGGGAGATATGATAACTATGTATAAATATATAAGGGGATCATAAAATAATCTCTCTAATGCTTTATTTACCAGTAGGTCTTTCCAGCTGACACAAGGTCACCCATTCCGTATAAAAGAAAAGAGGTTCCGCCTAAATATTCAGAAGGGGTTTTTTACAGTGAGAGCTGTGAAGATGTGGAATTCACTCCCTGAAACAGTTGTACAGGCTGATACATTAGATAGCTTTAAGAAGGGCTTGGATGGCTTTTTAGCAAGTGAGGGAATACAGGGTTATGAGAAATAGTTCATAGTCCAAGTTGATCCAGGGACTAGTCCGATTGCCATTTTGGAGTCAGGAAGGAATTGTTTCCCCCTCTGAGGCAAATTGGAGAGGCTTCAGAAGGGGGTTTTTTGCCTTCCTCTGGATCAACTGGCAGGGTAAAAAAAAGTTAAAAAAGGTTGAACTTGATGGATCTGTGTCTTTTTTCAACCTAACTTACTATGTTACTATTATGTATAAAGTGCTTGAATTCCACACGATAATGAAGTGCTCAACCTTTATGTTCTGTCTCGTCAGACCAGGTGCTTAGTAGTCAATTACCCTCTCTGCCAAGGGTTGAAATCATATATTCTATCCATACGACCATAGCACACTGACATTAAGCTTCTGTTGTGTTTCATATATTTATTGGCTCATTTCAGTAGATAAAGGCAACGTTTCGGGCCTCACAGGGCCCTTTATCAAGGCTTGATAAAGGGCCCTGTGAGGCCCGAAACGTTGCCTTTATCTACTGAAATGAGCCAATAAACATATTAAACACAACAGAAGCTTACTGTCAGTGTGCTATGGTCGTATGGATGGAATAAAGTGCTTGAATGGCTGCCCCCATGGCTACACAGGAGCTTGTTTATATAAAATATAGTTGTATTTCTATAGCAAACAAGTCAGTTTTACCACTGGAGGGCAACAATACATCATATGGCCATTCCTTTAAAACACTCAGATTTTTGGTGTTTTACCTGGAAAACCCTAGGTCCTGAGAAAAAGTTCCAAAACCTGTATATTGTTATATGTGTTATGAGCATATGTAGGGTTACATCTGTATGGGGTGCGGTTTGTCCCAAATACATTCTGTATCCAAAAAGTTCCCTAGTACACAAGAGTGAATGTCTCTCAGGGTACATGTAACCAAATACATACTGTAGATAAAAATATACAAAAGACTTATTGCTAGGCTCCAATGTCTCCTCCTAGCTGCAATCTTGCACCAGTTACAGTTAGTTTATCACAGTCTCTTAATAATGTGCTTAATAATTTAACTGCTATATAATAGGTTTACCCAGAGATGTGAGACTGGTCGTGTGCACACATATTCTGTATAGTATGATGTGTAGGTCTTGTGAGCAGTCTCCTAGTTAGCTGTAGTTCAACTACTACATAATTGATGTAGCAATACAATTCAGCCACTCTGAAGTACTGTGTAGAAACAAAATATGTAATTTATGCAGTTGTAATTTTATGAGCAAGCTACTGCTTTATATTAATTTGTTACAAACAGAGGTCTTACGATGCCATCCCACTTACATGCCCCGTGCTTACCCCTTTCGCAGCAAAATGAGAGACATTCATTCTCTGTACTAGGGATATTTTTGTATACAGAATGTATTTTGGACAAATGGCACCCCATACTCTTATGCATCAGAAGATTTCAGAGCTCTCACAACACCATTATTAAAGAAGTCATCAGTATTGTAACTAGGGATGCACCGAATCCAGGATTCGGTTCGGGATTCGGCCAGGATTCGGCCTTTTTCAGCAGGATTCGGATTCGGCCGAATCCTTCTGCCCAGCCGAACCAAATCCGAACCCTAATTTGCATATGCAAATTAGGGGCGGGGAGGGAAATCGCGTGACTTTTTGTTCAGAAAACAAGGAAGTAAAAACTGTTTTCCCCTTCCCACCCCTAATTTACATATGCAAATTAGTGTTCGGGGTTCGGTATTCGGCCGAATCTTTAGCGAAGGATTCGGGGGTTCGGCCGAATCCAAAAAAGTGGATTCGGTGCATCCCTTATTGTAACAATATAATCAATATTATAAGTGTCCTGTCTTAGCACAGGCGCGCTTAAATCGAGCAGCCTTTTAATAAAGAAGCACTCTTAAAGTAGCAGACATAAAGCATCACTTTATCATGATCATTTTCTAATTTGAAGCCTTTTTAAAAGGCAGAAGCTATGATGTGCAGGAGTGGATGTTTGCAGAGAGTCAGTGAAGAGTGTTGTACTGTTTTTATTACTCTTCGAACACCCTAGGGTCATAATCATTGTAGGTACCAGCAATTCATTTCTAAACCGCATAAATTACAAATTCAGGACAATTAATATGTAGAGGAAATGTTTACAAAGGTATGTCATTTTTAAAATATATTGTGTTATAAAGGAGCACCTGGTGTTCCTGTCATATGAACACTGTATAAATCCTGTCATCATCATGCTAGACCTTACTAAATAGCTACATCCCCTGTATAATGGCATACTTTTTTAGGAAAGGAAATATTTTGAGCTAATAATTTTACAATGTTTGTGTATGTGTAATTCCTTATAAAAAGCAATGCCTTCTGGGAGCATTGATCATCTCAGCTTATGTGGCAAGGGTGTATGTTCATTTGCTTTCTCTTACACTGGGATGAAAAAAGACACCTGAACTCTTGTTCTGTGAGTTTTTAAGTGTTCCCAAGTACAGACATGAATTTTCATTATCAATGCCAAATGTATAGGCTTGGCTGAATTCTTAGCTAAATAACACATTTCATGGTATGGGTAATTTGTTTTAAGTTTGTATTAAGTAAATGTGATACCCATCACTGAATACCTAGATCAGTGCTGTCCAAAATTGTTTGTGCTGTGGGCATAGAAACTGTGGTGTTTATACAAATGGCCTGTAGATGTCTCTGTGCTCAGACATAATGTGCATACTTCCTGGACATCTTAAAAGTGAAAGTTACTGTTGTGTAATGGCTGCATGAGTCTCTGCTAATAAAGCACTATTATACTCTCCTCATCCTTTTACAGATGCTCCTATAGATTGTAGATTTGCTATAACCTTGATAGACTATTACAGTAAATGGCCTGAAATTGCATTTGTTTCTCAACAAATCAGCTACAGTTTCTGTCTACAGTCTTCAGCAGAGAAGGTAATCCAAAGGAGTTAATATCAGACAACGGACCACAGTTTGTCTCATATGAGTTTGAATCCTTTCTGAGAGAGAGGAATATTGTGCATAGGAAATCTTCAGTGTATTACCCATAAGCAAATGGAGAAATTGAGCGATTCAACAGAAGTCTGAAAGAAGCACTACAGACATCAAATCTTACTGGGAAATCTTGGAAAGTATTTACAACAGAGTTCCTACATAACTACAGAGCAACGTGCCATGCAACAACCCAATCATCTCCAGCTGATTTATTACATGGCCGACAGATATGCACTAAGTTACATGTTGCAGACATCAGTCTTCTACAAAATACTGTGCCTACAAAATCATCTACTGCTGATGTTGTGCAATGTCAATAAGCCAAATGCAAAGCTTATTCTGACAGAAAACATGGTGCCAGAGAAGAACACTTTCAGCCTGGATCTTTAGTCAGAATTAAGAAACCAGGAATACTGAAACAAGGACAATCTAAATTTACTACACCACTTGAAGTGAGATGCCAGCGAGGACCATACACATATGAACTGTCTGATGGACGCATATGGAATGCAAGTCGTCTTGTTCCTGTTAGATATGACTTTGGAGAAGCTTCATTTGATGAAGGACATTTTCCTACTCCTGATGTCAACTGCAATAGGCATGAAGAAAGTGAACCTATAAGGTGTACTGAGAAAATAAGAAAACTATCTGCATGGACCAAGGACTATGTGATGTGAAGGATGCATAATATTGCTTTAATATGTATACTGTTTTATTATTGCTGTTTATTACATTTGTCCAAATGCTTTCCTACTATAGGGGGAATATGCAGTGTTTATACAAATGGCCTGTTGATGTCACTGTGCTCAGACATAGTGTGCATATTTCCTGGACAGCTTAAAAGTGAAAGTTACTGTTGTGTAATGGCTGCATGAGAGTGGCTAATAAAGCACTGTTATACTCTACTCATCATCGGCTACCAGAACATGACAGAAACCACATATGTGGGGTTTGAGCTTTTTATCCAGTTTCCAATTTCAGCAATATTGTTGCTAGAATCCAAATTACCATCATTAATTTGAATAAAAGAATAGAATAGGAATAGGAGAGGCCCTGAATAGAAAGACGAGTAATAAAAAGTAGCAGTAACAATACATTTGTAGCCTTACAGACCATTTGTTTTTAGGTTGGCATCAGTGAGTCCCATTTGAAAGCTGGTAAGAGTCAAAAGAAGAAGGCAAATAATAAATAAACTATTCAAAAATGAAGGTCAATTAAAAAGTTAGAATTAGAACATATTAAAAGTTAACTAAAAGGTAAATCATCTATTTAAAATATTACCAGAATGTGCAACATTTCATCACCAAACAGCTTCTAGTACAGATACACACATGTGGTGCATGGTGGATTGAACTTACGTTATACCAGGAAAAGCATAAGGGCCCATGCTGGAATGCAGCATCATTAAATGTTCCTTGTGTACAAGAACTAAAAATATCTCTATTTTTATATCTTGTTTTAAACCTTCAAGGAAACAAAAAATCAGGATGCATCTTTAAAGCAAGAATGAGAAGCTTTAGTCGCATCAATCCAAAGTAAGAGAAACGAGTACTGGCCTGAAAATTCTTGGCAGTACTCTATGGGAGAGGGAGCCAATAAGTAATTTGCTTAGAGGTACAAATGCACTAGAGCTGTTAATTATCAACCTAACTCAGAAACCTTCAACAGAAAAGGTGTTCAGCCTTGTCCTCAGAGAGGTTGAGAAGTTATCCCAAGGTGGTTTAGCTCTCAGGTTTATTTCAGACTGAAATGATAAAAAAAAACAAAAACAGATGAAACATTTATTCTACATCTTTACATTTACATGGAAATATATTCTATACACAATTATATTCTAGTCATTGTACTCTATTTATTTGTTTTTACCATATACTTAATTTTTAGAAAGTCTTATTCACTCACACTTACAGTATGTAAAGTTCTATTTTTTTATTGACTGTCCAGCTCCAGCCTTCCTCATTATTTCCAAAAGAAATTCTACATTGTAGTAATCTGCTTTCATTGGCCAGGGGTGTTCTCTGGTTTATTTGAGGCTGCAAAAGCAAAAAAAAAAAAAAGTAACTGATGGAATATACAAACATTATCACCTTTCCACATAGTAGAAACACCCATGCAAAAATATCTGCAGTCTAGAACTAGCCATTCTGTACCATTGGGTTGTAGTACTGTTTGGTTTGGTTGTAACGAATTCTCATTCTATCTGGTGGTCTAGTGGCTTACCCTGGTGCTGGCGGGGACGCCCGCTGCGTGTTTCCTTCATCTTTCAGCACTGGTTCTTCTATGGCGCAAACGGTTTATGCGCTGGCGTGATGACGTCATCACGCAATGGTGCGAACTTCAAAGTATTTAAAGGGGCTTTGAATGAAAACTAATTTCCTGTTGTTAGGTTCTATTAGCTAGTTCCTGGGTGTGTATTTCTACTTGAATCCTGCTTGTTCTTCTGTTATTTGACCCTTGCCTGTTGCGTGAGGATTCTGAACTCTGTATGCTGACCCTAGCCTGCCTGATTATTCTGAACTCTCCAATCTGTCCTTTGCCTGTCTGCTAACTATCCTACGCTCTTCAATCCTGATCCTAGCCTGTCTGACCATTCCTTGTACTCTGCCTGCACTGACTCGGCCTGTCTGATTATTTGTGAACTCTGCTTGAGCTGGCCAAGTCTGCCTGATTACGTCTGTCTGTCTGGCCTGTCTTTCAAGCTGTTTTGTCTTCCATCCTGTATCCTTGGTAGGGATGCACCGAATCCACTTTTTTGGATTCGGCCGAACCCCCGAATCCTTCACAAAGGATTTGGCCGAATACCGAACCGAATCCGAACCCTAATTTGCATATGCAAATTAGGGTGGGAAGGGGAAAACATTTTTTACTTCCTTGTTTTCTGACAAAAAGTCACACAATTTCCCTCCCGCCCCTAATTTGCATATGCAAATTAGGATTCGGATTTGGTTCGGCCGGGCAGAAGGATTCGGCCGAATCCGAATCCTGCAGAAAAAGGCCGAATCCTGGCCGAATCCCGAACCGAATCCTGGATTCGGTGCATCCCTAATCCTTGGTGAAACGATCGTGTCCCTTTGCTCATCCAGAATCTTTAGCTTTGCTCCTCTCTTAGTAAGACATGGCGGCATCCAATTATCTGAGGGCTCCTCCCGAGGTGAAAGGCTAAAGGCAGAAGCAAGAGCCGAGACCAGGGAGCCAAGCATTGGTTCTGGAGCAAGGGTGCCGAACCTGACACTGTTTCTTGGAAGTCCCACACAGTGTGTTTAATGCATATCACTGGAAGGTTGATTGTGTCTTTGTGAGCTTCTTCATTTGCACTGTGCACCAGTATTGTAATATCCACAAATCCAGGCCTGTACATGACAAGGGCAGCGTCAAACCCCACAGGAAGGAAGGATAATCCCACAGGAAGCTACCCCTTCTCCCAACCATATACATGCGGGACCCATGCCTGTCATGAAGATGCATCACTTCCTGTCAGCTAATTAGCCTTAACAACCCATGGCTATAGACCCCCCAAAGACAAGCATTCCACTGCCAGCTGTGATGAAACTGAGACCCAAAGACCCACAGGGACCACGCTAATCCCCGGACAATTCTCTGGATCAGGTAAGAATGGCACCACTCTTCTCTTCCTGCTGCAGAAGTTCCTCTTTGACCTGCCATTACTTCCTGCAACTCTTCCTAGCCCTGTTACTGTCCTGCTCCCGGTCCCAGATCCTGTCCAGAGTTCCTATTCTCTGTAAATTTGTGTCCATGGTAGTTGGCCCTGCAGTTAGTAGTAAGCAGTTGTAAGCATTAAACACAGTTTTCTGAGCAAATCTGTCAGCAATTTAGGGGCAGATTTTTTAAGTTTTGAATAGGAAATTCGAATTCGAAGTTTCAAGTTGGATTTTTGGTCAAAACTCATAAATTTGATTTGGGAATAAACTCGAATTTGAGATTTATCATACCTGGACCTTGGGAACAATTCAAATTCCACTATTCGCCACCTAAAACCTGCCGAGTTCATGTAGAATTCAATGGCAGAGGTCCAGTGATCCAATTAAACATGTTAATAGTCATCCTGATATTCAAATATTTCGGAGAATTCTATTCTAGTTTTCGGGTTGCTAATATTTATTCGAGTTTTAGATATTCAATTTTTTTCTTAAATAATCTACTATTCGAATTTCGAGTTCATCGAATTTTAAAAACTCTAATCTGCCCCTTAATATAAGATAGCCAACAGAGTGCTGTTAATCTGTATTTTCAGTGGCAAATGGTCTAGCATATGTAATTGTTTTTTTTTTAGTTAACAGAAATGTTATTGGTAAATGTTCTTCCATTTGACAGATCACTGTAACACTGGCAGAATTATGCATGAAATTAATCTATATCTTAACAGAACTGCAGAAAGTGCCATCAAATTCATTAGAGGTATTAAAACATGTTGTTCTTCTGTTACAAAAAAACATGTTGCATCTAGATTTTACTTTATTTACAGTGGGCCCTTTATAAACTGTAGGAGAAGAAACGTTAAGTTCTTTGTTGCACATCACCAGTTTACAGTCAGGTTTGAAATGGCTATTTACAAACCTTCAAATGTTTCCAGGAAGGTTGGAGGGATGTTAAAGTTGTAAGAGCTCTAGTATAGGAAATGTAGTCAAGTATTAAACTGTTACATTGCTTTTTTTCTAATCCATTTTAACAACTATGACAAAATTGTGACTGGCTAGTAAAATATTATTGATTCTTCTTCATTTAACCCAAAAGGAATTCTTCCCCCTCCCCCATCCATAGGAAATAATGGAATTTCACCAACTTTCTCAACAAATTTATATATTTTGGAGCAAATTAATGGTCAAAGTTCTTTATAAGAGATGAGTGAATTTTTTCACCAACCATGTTCACAATGAAATTCCGCATTTCGCCATCTGTGAATTTTATCACAAAACTGTTGCAAAAAAAATTTGCAGAGACAAAAAATTCGACATAACAAAAAACACCCTTTTGCATTTGGTGTGATAAAAAATGGCCATTGACTTTAATGCATTTGGATAAAAAGTCGCTGAGATGAAAAAGTCGACTCAAGAAAAACACCCATTAGTTAATGCATCTGGAGTGAAAAAAAGTCATGCGCGTGTAAAAATAAATTGTCGCCAATTGAGTTCAATTCGGTTTGTGAATTTTTTGCAGTTTTGTGAATTTTCTGACGTTGTGAAATGGAATACATTTGCTCATCACTGTTCCTTAAAAATAGGGCGAAGTTCCTAAAAACCACACAAAGTTTCAGAGGAATGAAACATTCTTTATTTCTTCAATGGTTTATAGAAAAACATAGACTACTGTCAGTCTGTGCTGAAGACATTGCCACAGAAGTGTTAAAAGCACATGGCAGTAGTGATGGGTAAATAAATCAGCAGACACGAATTTGCGGCAAATCTCTACGTTTCGCTGCAAGTTAATTAATTCGCAAAACTGAGACGTCAATTTGTTTTGCAAATTTTTCACCATTTCGGGGACACAGATTCGCCCGTCACTACATGGCAGTAACATCATATTTAAGTTTGGTGGGCAATTCCCCTTATTTAAAGGTCTGATTTTAGGTCAGCTCTGCTGGTTCTGAAAACACTTTGTCTGTATTGATATTCTGATAACTGACTTTTGGTCTGTTTTACTGACTATGCCAGCCCTACCCAGGACCAGAACTTGACTACAGTTTTGTAGTCACCTCCTTTGTTACACCATCATACTTTGCCTGTTCTACCTGCTTCCAGAACCTGCTGGGCATTCCTTATTTAGGCCTTGACACAATTTAAAAGGTTCTTCAACAGTGCATACTCACTCTGTAGATCCATTGGGATACACTGCTGAATATGGATCTCTCAGAATTACTCAGAATTACCCTTTGGGGATGCCAACCAATAGGGATGTAGCGAACTGTTCGCCAGCGAACTAGTTCGCGTGAACTTCGACTGTTCGCGTCCGCCGCAAGTTCGCGAACGTCGCGCGACGTTCGCCAATAGGCGTTCGTGTCAAAATCGTTCGATCGTTCGACCATTCGACCGCTAAAATCGAAGGATTTTCGTTCGAATCGAACGATCGAAGCATTCGATCGAATGAAATCATTCGATCGAATGGCTTCGATCGTTCGATTCGAACGAACATCCTTCGATCGAACGATTTCAATCCTTCGATCGTTCGAATCGAACGATTTTCGGATGTTCGAAGTTCGCGAACAGTTCGCGAACTGTTCGCAAATTTTGCCGGTGTTCGCGAACGGCGTTCGCGAACACATCGGCGGCGGTTCGCTACATCCCTACCAACCAAACAAGCAATATGGATCTACTGCTCACACCCATCAAATATCATGGGGCCCTGTACAACAAAATTTTCTGGGCCCCCTGGTCCCCACCCACCCTGACCCCAGCCCCCTAGATCCTGCCCACCCCACATAGAAAAGATCACAAAGACAGCGCTAAAAATGGTAACCCCCAAACAAGATATACCATTAGTGTTTAGGACCCCATTATAAGTTTAACAAAAACATTGGTGGCCAGGGCCCCCCATAAAAACACATTGGTATTCAGTGAAACTTACCTTAGGCTCCTTCCGAAGGAACTTACCTTAGGCTCCTTTCGTGACTTTGGGTTTTTTTCATGGCTTCGGGGCTTTAGCCTCGGCTCCTTTCGCAGCTTCAGGAATTCAACTTATGGTTTTTTTCATGGCTTCTGGTCTTTTTGCGGCTTCGGCTGAGTTCATGACTTAGGGTTTAGGTGCTTTGGGTCTTTTCACGACGTCGGCTCCATTCGGGGCATTGGGTCTTCATCTCTTCGGGACTTCAGTGGTTCAGTGGTGCTGTCAAGGTGGTGCTGTCAAGGGGACCTGGCTAATTCAAAAAGGCAGCACAGCCGGGCCCCCTTTAGGCCCGGGCCCTGTACAAATGTACCCCCTGTGCCCCCTGATGGCGCCTTGCTCACACCACTACTTCTGTTTGCATATAACATGAATCAACTGCTCAAGGACTCTTAATCATGACCCAGGCATTCCCACTGCATATTCACTCTAGCCTGACTACCCAATAAAATGTGTGATACAATTTGAATAACAACATAGAATATTACAAAAAACTATAGCATTACCATAACAGAATATGCCATCACTCAGCCACTTGCTACAGAGCCTGTGCTTTAAATTAGAGCCTTACACTGTACAGAATATTTTACCTGAACTTCATTTACAAAAATGGACACCCACCATAGTGGTTAAAGGCACCAATTCTCTCTAAAAGGCACCAATTCTCTCTAAAAGGCACCAATTCTCCCTGGCACAGTGACAAGAGCCCATCAATCAGCTGTGACAACTACTATTGGTAAAGGAACTTGATAATTTCCTGATCATCCCATCTACTTGCCTAACAACTATTGCCTAACAACTCCAGCCCCCGAGGCCACATGTGTGACAACTACTTAAAATAATAAAAATAACAAAAAGCGACCCAAAACTAGGGAGGGCAGGTGGGAAACCTTACTTTCAGCTACCTGAACAAAATGGTGGCAAATAAAACCAAATCCAGCACTACAATGACCACTCACCTACCCCCCTGATCTTAACTCCCCCCTTAACTCAGATACACCAATAGGCTCCTACATTGGGTGAGCCTGGGTTAAGCCGCCCCTTCTCCATGTTTTGCTGCTAACCGTGGCTCTCAGTATTGCTTGAGCTATCTATCTATTTATCTACTGCTAAAGTGCACCATAAATACATAAATTATATGTACAAGTTTATGTCTCTTTTTCAAGTGGGTGGGAAATGTGATGCATCAAACTGTATACCCAAATAACCCTCCAAGTGCAGTTCCTTCCTATGCAGGTGACTCAAGAACGCTGAAAGGATTCACTCTTCTAAATTAGGCAGTTCAGTGCAATCAATAAAGATCATAATAAATGACATCCAATAAGCGTGTGGTTTTGGCCATGTGATAATATTTGAAATCCTGGCAAAATGGATGTTGTTTGTTTGTACTGTCAGCAAAGGCATACAATTGGGAATGCACCAAGAGTTAAATTCCATAAATGTTGAACACAAACTATTGAACTGATAACTTAAAAAAAATATTTTTTGGAAAGCAGAAGCGTTGCAGCAAGCACTGACACGGAGAGGTTGTTTACAGAGATGTTATCCAGGACAGCAAAGCAAGGGGAAGGGGCTGTTTTTAAAATGGATGAGTCGACAGTTTTAAAGATGGCCAAAGGCATAGTGAGACACCTGGATTGGATAGCCAAAGGGATTATTGGTAGAGTTATGAAAGCAGGAGTATACGCCAAGGAAAATAATATTACTCTGGCAGTTTGTAACTCCTTTTTTTCCAAAGTGCTCCAGCCCTATAACATGCAAAATGGGGACATGAATCATATATTAAAGCAGCAAAAAGCAAATGCAATGGGGACTTTGTTTAACTGTGCGTCTACATGCTGTTTTCTTTTCTCATTCTTCCCCTATGCATGGCAGTTTGGAAATGCTGAGCAGCACAATTATATTCGTCTTGAAATTTGATCCTGGAACACAAACATTGTGCTTAATAAATATTGTATCCGCGTTTGATATGTCTTTAAACTGCATCTGTAAGCTTTTTTTTTTTTTTGGTTATTTCTAAATGAAATGGTTTTGTAAATTCGCGTATTTTATATATATATTTTTAATATTGTATCGGTTAAAGTTTTATAATATTAAAGGATCAAATGGGAGCAAACAGTGCACAAGAAAACAGAATAGTTAACAACATACTGATGCAAGGCTGTGGAACCTGGAGGTTAATTCTTCTGAGGAAATTAGAAGAGCAACAGTATCACAATGACCTGTTACTTACACAACAAACTACTGAACAGCTGTCAATGAAGTTCATCATCATTAGGAGTAACTGCGATTTTGAAGTAATGGTTTATCCTGCTGTGGGAATGTGTTTCATCGTTCTTAAGATATCACACTATAGGGCAATGGCATTGTTACACTGAATGGTTTTTGTGGTTTATCCTTGATAAAACGAATGCAGGGAAAAAGTGCATATTTTGGACACCAATAGCTGTATTTTTTTAGCCACAATGCACTTCCCCCAGGGCTTTCCCTAATTTTCCCTGGCAGTGTTATAGCTGATACATTCTGAGTTGAGTCCACCACAACCTGCACACAATGACCAATACAAAAGCAAATTAGTGTAAACTTGGTAAATCAGACTCTATTTTCCTGGATTTTGTGTTAGATTGTCATACTCCCCTATCCACCTGGGCTGCCTTGGAAAGATGGCCCTGCATACTAAACAGAATGAATGAACTTGCCCAACCCCAATTCTCAATTGATTCCCTTGGTGCCAGTTGTGACTAATGATACAATGTGGTTTGGTTCTCTTGTATCAGTAGAGCAGGCTGAACGGGAGCATATGAATAGCATCAATATGTGCTCAGTTTTGCTTCCATTTGTGTGCTTTGCACAGTACGCGTCCCACTGTCTGTAGACCCACATCCAACCTGTACCTGTTTACCCTTGAAATGCTGCCTGTAACCCAACCCAACTGTAGCAGATCGGGCATCCATGGGCCACCTACACAGTGAGGATATGAAGTATAATCTGCTTGAGTCCTGATTGCTTTGTTGGTATTCCCGGGATACCCACTGGTACCCGACCAGCAGCAGGACTCAACTTGCGACTGGCAGAAAATGCCCTACAAATAAAAAGAACATTTCTTAATTTAATCCCTCCAGTAGTCACATTGGATTTACAGATATCTCTCAATATTTATTTATTATTAGCTTTAAATCTCTTTTCCCTAGCCACCTCAAGCAGCTAAAAGCCTGACTTTCTGGGCCAAATTCACTAAGCTGCGCAACTTCACCGCGCTTCGCCACACTTCGCCAGGCGTATTTTCGGCAGCGCTCCGCAAATTCACTAAAATCCGAAGTTGCGCACAGGGGTAGCGTAAGTTTTCGAAGTTGCGCTAGCGTTAATTCGCCAAGCGAAGCGAAGTTTCGCTAGCGATGGTTCATTTGCATATGGCGCGAAATTCAAATTTCAATGGAGGAACACGTATCACCACTTCAAATGCCTAGAAAACCTTCAAATCAGCAAATAAGAATTTTATTTTGCCCTACACATGTGCCCACTGTCTAGGTAAGTTGCCATGAGTCAGGAAATGTAGGGGGGAAGGAGGGGAGCCCCAAAAATATTTTCAATCTTGTTCAGCCTATCACCCATAATGTAGAAAACACGCCAGCGTTTTTTGGGACTTAGAAAAAATGTTGACTTTTTTTTAAACAATCCCTATCTACTCTATTGCGCTTCGCCAGGTCTGAGGTGGCGAAGGAAGTCTAGCGTAAAAGGTAGCGTTCAGTACACTGTGCAAGTTAGTGAATTTGCGTAGTTACGTTGCTAGCGAAAATTCGTCTGGCGTAAGGGTGCGAAGTAACACTAGCGAATTTACGCCAGCGTTCGTTAGTGAATTTACGAAGTACCGAAAATGCCAAACGCTAGCGAATTGGCGCTAGCGTTCGGCGCTTAGTGAATTTGCGCCTCTGTGCTTCGCCATTTCTAAGCCACCATGCTAAAGACAATACCTTTCAACATTGTGCAGGGCTTTGGAACAATGGCCATAGACCACACTGTGGCAGTAATCATGGCCCTGTACAGCCAAGGCTCTCTATCAAACTCACATTAGAATCTCACACAACATTAGGTGCCAGAGTAACAGATGGTCTAACAGACTTGTCTGCCAAAGGGAAGTCAGGATACCACTGTCTTTTTCTGTGCTGTACGAATAGTTTCCAGGCTTATAATGGCTGCAACAACAATGTGTGGAGGGAAGTTGAATGTTCCAGTGCTTCCTGGGCTGCAGTCTCAGTCCAATATGGACAATATTTAATAGAGAAGCTATTCTATATAATTTTCTGTTTGTCTATAGAACAAAATGATGCAATGAAAGGAGGCACGCAAAGCATTTTGCACATACATAATTAAGGATGGATTATTTTAAGAAAATATGCAGTTTTGGCATGCAAACACAGTTGGTCTCATTTAAGGGGCACATATGCACCTGGGTAAAAACATTTTTGCTTTCATTGTTTTATTTGAGGCTGCCTGAACAGAACTAATTACTGACTGTCACGAGTAAAATGTCCTATATCTGTACAATTAAAGCTTTTACTTTAAAGGGGTTGTTTACCTTCAAACAGCTAGTTGTTTTCAGATAGTTCACCAGAAATGACGACTTTTTCCAATTACTTTTTGTTTTCTATGTGTGACCGTTTTTCTAATATTCAAGTGTAAAGTGTCATGTTTCACCTTCTAAAGCAGCTCTGGGATGGGGGTCGCCAACCCTGTAAATGGGACTAAATTGATACATTTAAGGGCAGATTTATGAAGGGTCGAATTTTTGAACTCCCATAACAAAAATTCAATAAAAGACCAACGAAATCCATTAAAAAAATCTAAGTTCGAATCGAATTCAATTTGAAAAGTATTTTAAAAAAAAAAAACTATGATTTTTCAATGTCCACCAATTGACTCCATAGGCGGTTCCCCATAGGCTAAAACAGCAATTTGGCAGGTTTTCGATTGCGAATGGTCGAAGTCGAAGTTTTAAAGAGACAGTACATGATAAATTTTGATATTCAAATGTTTTAATTTTTTTTAAATTCGAATCGAATTGTTGCCAATACTTCAGAGATGCTGCTGAGAAATGTATCAACTAAATGTTGCAAAATTGAAACAGTTTATAGTCTGCACCTTAACAGTTTAGAGCTGCCAGACTGAAACGCCAGAAACAGGAACATTCATTTTGAAAAAACAATAAAAAATAAAAAGAAATAATATTTCTGGGGAACAATCTGAAAACAATTGAACTGAAAAAAAGTGTTTGGAAGGTGAACAACCTCTTTAATTATGGAAGTCTAATCATTGGAAATCGCCTTATATTTTCTGTTCAAGCAAGAGCTTACAATCACAGGTTTTAAGGAGTGGTTTACTGTTCAGTTAACTATCAGTATGCTATAGAATGCTTAGTTCTAGGCAACTTTTTAATTGGCCTTTATTTGATCATTTTAGAGTTATTTGCCATCTTCTGAGTTTTTGCAGCTTTCAAATGACCCCATCTAAAAACAAATGCTCCGTAAGACTACCAATGTTTATTACTTGTCCTATTCATATTACAGTCTGTTGTTCAAATTAATCCATGGTTGCTAGGGTAATTTGGACCCTAGCAACCAGGTTGCTGCAATTCTAAACTGGACAGCTGCTGAATAAAAAGCTAAAAAATGAAAAAAGCCTAATCAATAAAAAAAAATGAAATCTAAATGAAATCTCAGAATATCACTCTCTACATTATACTAAAAGCTAATTTAAAAGTGAAAAACCCGTTCAATGGGGAACTATTGCTATTGTAAAACATCCACAAAACAGTAGGGTTTGTTTAATTGTCCTTTTCGCAGATGTGTTTTTTTTTTTATAGCTGTTGATTTTAAAGGCAAGGAAAGGCTTTTGATGCTTTTGTGATTAACTAATAGAGTTCCCCTTGGTGTACCTGATTGTTGATGTAATAATTCCAGAAAGCGCCTGTGTCCCATGAAGTGTCCACTCAAAGTTACTGCAAGTTCTTCTTTCAAGTGACGTCAATAAGATCACGCTTGCAAATTAAATGTGCCAATAATATTCCTACCCCTGGACGCTAATGGGTAATTGGGTAATAGCTCATTCTCTGGAAATAGAAGGCACTCTCCCAAATATTTCCCAAAGTATTACTTTACTGAACTGTGCATGACCAATTGGTCTTGGTGAAATTAAGATGAATCATGGGACTTTATCTAAATATAAATAGCGGTTTTCTGAATGATGCAGGAATTGAATGAACACACAGCTTATTGCAGAGGGGAATGACAAGGACAAATGGCATCATTATGGGTAGGCTTTTTAATAGAAACATAAAACATATAGGGGCATATTTATTATACTGGGTAAAAAATAGCAGGATTAATACATCACACATCGCCAGGCCTCGTCATGCGCTATTTTAGACAGCTTTTTACACCATTTTTTTAAAATTTTTTTTGCAAATTTTGTTTTACACAGCATAATAAATATGCCCCTTAATATGCTGCTTCAACCTAAAAAGCTCCCTGACTTCTACCAGGAACCGTGGGAATTCCTCTCCCATTCCAATCACAGTGCACAAAGAAGTTTGTGACTGGGGTAGGGTTCCCTGGAAGTGACAGTGCCCGTGGACCCTGGACACCATACCTCCCAAATGTCCCAATTTCTTTTTGATCTCCTGAACTGACGCCAGAAAAAGAAACAACGTTTCTGAAATTAAGAAAATGAGAGACTTTTTGGCAGAGAACCCATAATACTCAGCACCTAGATTTTGATACAATTGTAACTAATTATATAAACAAGTCTCGTGGGGAGCTTAGGGCAACTAAGACACACAGCCTAAAGGGGGATTTTACCTTCATTAGCAAAACTGAAAAAAACCCATAAAATATAATAAGAATAAAAATAATAAAAATTACTTTCATTATGGGGGCTGTTTGTTTCGTATTTTTTAATTTTCATTCTAAGCTGCACCCTTACCTCCACCCAGGCCCCGATCAACATGATGAAATAAGGTACGTGTGGATTGGGGGATTGAGGCTGGGGTCGGGGCACCAGAGGGGGAGAGGGTTTGAGGCTGGGTCATAGGCCCGGGTGGGGTGTGCAGGCCCCTGAGGTTCCCCAGGCCAACGCCAACCTGTCCAAACAGCTGCTACTCCCTAGGAGAGGTCCAATGTTTCCCATGTATCATGTATGAAATATTTACAATGTAATATGTCTGTGGTATTTCATACACAGGATATGGATATTTAAAATTATGGATGTTGTATTTACTGTATTTGCTCTTCCAGATGCTCCTAGAAGCTGATGTTTAAAGTAATTTTGGGGGAGGGCAAAAAAAATTATTTATTCTAGATATTTTTGAAACCATAAGTTTGAAGAAATGAAATGACAATGTCTTCGTGTTATAAAAAAACAAGAATGGTGGCATGAACAACTGCTTGATCTCAACGAGGGAACTTCATCAAAAAAAAAGTTCACATCCAATGAGTATAGTAGAATGCTTGAGATTTATCATCAGAATGAATGCAATGTGATAAGTATAAAAAAAGCCGATTTCATGTTTTAACGATTTTTGAATATCAAAGCAATTGCTAAGAGCACACACACACTGTTCTCACATCCATGTCTATAAAATGCAGTCCTAGGAGAACATTGCTGAGAAAACTTTAATGCTGTTACAACAGAGTGGATAATAACCTAAAGACAACTTTATAGGAGAACCTGGGACTACATGCAGTATAGTATTATCTCTTTTCTACTGAGCTACTTGCATAATGGAGATAGATCACATGATACCATGGTGTATGTAGTATATGCACACACATACATATAGGTGACTATACTCTATCTAATAACTACAAATATAAAAGGAAACAGAGACCAAGAGGTTCCAAGATATTTTGCAATACTGTGAGCAACCATTGATCTCCCATCTTTTTTGCTCAGCTTCTAGGTTTATTTTTGCAGTCAACAGATTTGAAGTTGTTAACTTGTAAATGTCATAAAAATGCCATATTTTATATACTGAAATTATTGCACCAACCTAAAGTTGCAGCTTCTCAATAGCAGCAATTATCCAGGACTTCAAACTTGTCACAGGGGGTCACCATCTTGGAAAGTGTCTGTGACATTCACATGCTCAGTGGGCTCTTAGCAGCTGTTGAGAAGCTAAGCTTAGGGGTTGTTGCAAATTATCAAACAGAAAATGAAGTTAGCCTATAATACAGGGGTGTCCAAACTGCGGCCCGAGGGCCACATGCGGCCCAGGATGCATATGAATGCGGCCCAGCTTGAAACACTTGGTTCCCGAGGAAATAGGAGGAGGGGGGACTCTGCCCATTGCCCAGTTAGTAATAATAATATTCCAATGTATAGCTCCATCTGGTTATCCAACTGGCATTGTAGTTCTTTTGTGTGTATTTCCTTTACTCTTACAAATCAAACATGTTTTGGCGTATGTCATGTGTGGCCCCAGACAATTTTACCTTTTTCCAATGTGGCCCGGCGAGCCAAAAGTTTGGACACCCCTGCTATAATATAAGATGATGCTACAAGGCTGATTATTGTATTCTGATGCTAATTGTACTGTTTGTTGTGCTGTCATGTAGTAATTATCTGTTTTAATTACTAACCATCCTTATATTGTTACATATATAATATATATATAGTATATATATCCAGTATAATTTGAGTCAGTCCCTAAGCTCAGTACGTGATAGCAGCACAGAGTATGTGCAATGAATCAGCAGAAAAGAAGATGGGGAGCTACTGGGACATATCTGGGGGTATAGATCTTCCCTGCTAAAGGATTGTGGTTACCTTGGGCTGGTACAGAACCGCAAAAAGGGAAGATTGTATCATACTTACCGTGATCTTCCTTTCCTGGACACTCCATGTCATACTTACTTACCGGGATAGCCCCGCCCCAGTGCTCCCATCAGAAGGACCCTCCCCAAAGCTTTAAAAGCCCAACCCCACCCCCCAGTCCGGTGTCTCATAATAAGCTTCTAGAAACTACCGAAAAAGGGATGGGAAACCTGACATGGAGTGTCCAGGAAAGGAAGATCACGGTAAGTATGATACAATCTTCCCTTTTCCTGGACACTCCATGTCATACTTACCGGGACTTAGCAAGCTAATATCCCAATGGGAGGGAATTTGTTCCACATAAGGAAGTGGCCAAGTATAATCTATACCAGATAAAACTTAGAAGAATGAAACCCCCAAAGGTGGACCAAAAATCACCTTGTGGAAATCTGTGAACTCTGTATTTTCAGAGGAAATGGACTGGAAGAAAATAAAAGGAAATAGTACTCCTTAAAGGAACCCACACCAAAGTAATGATACAGAGTGTTAAACCAGCATGACAATTACATTTAAAAAGAGAGAACTATCTTTAATTAAAGAGAAGCAGATAGGAACCCAGAGTAACACTTCTACATAGTCTTACTCCTACTACATACCAGCACGGTTATTTCAACCGCATAACATCCGCAAGAGCACTCTTGGAAATGGCTCAAAAGCATGATACCTGCAAAAGAGGATTTAGTAGGGGGAAGGAAAAATACCATCACTAGTATTCTACATGACCCCGTTCTGTATGACACTACCGGTACATGGCATCACCTAGTGTAGTTCCCCGTCTCTTTAATACTAAGGAACCTGTATTTATTCTAGACCATAACCAATACACCTCTCAATGAGAGGTCCGTAGAATGACTTATGGAGAAGGAGTGCTGCCAATGTGGGAATACCTTACCTGCCCTGTGAGGTATCTTGAAGCATTCTGCAGTCTGTACAGATTGAAATTGTTTTTTATCTTTAGCTCATGATCCAACACCAAACAAGACTGGATAGTATTAAAGATCAGCGTGCCCTGGAGTAGACCAGGTAAAAGAAATGCCTGCAGATATGCATAATCTTGCTATGATACAGCCCTCGAGCCTTCACAGATGTGACCTGTACATAGCTGGAGTTATTGTACCCCATAGATTGGGCCTCTAAACAATCTGTATGGCCTGCTCCCATGAGTTTACCATATAGGAAGAATTTTGAATGACTCAAGGAAGTATTACAACCAACAATACTGCTAGAGATTGGTTATTCTCAAATGCCTGACATGTATAGTTCATGAGACCATCCTTAAGTGTTCAAGATTAAAATTAATCTAGGTATGGAGATATAATTATTTACCTATTATTCTGCAAAGGAACTACCCTACTAACCATACTGAAGATTCCATCTGAGGTAATGTGCTTAGGGGTAAAAGATCACCAGGACCAACCCCGAGTCCCTAGGACGCTTTCCAGCCAGCCCTACTGCTTCCCCAAGGTTAAAAAGAAAACTTGCTTCTAACAGGAGCAAAAAAAAAAAACTGAAGCAGAAGGAAAAAAAGACACCGGACTGGGGGGTGGGGTTGGGCTTTTAAAGCTTTGGGGAGGGTCCTTCTGATGGGAGCACTGGGGCGGGGCTATCCCGGTACGTAAGTATGACATGGAGTGTCCAGGAAATATTATTTACAACATTTCTAGCCTACTTCTTTAGTTAAGCTTTAGTTCTCCTTTAAGGGGAAATACTGAATGCACAGATCTGATTGGTGTTAAGTCCTTAAGGCAAGGTACTGTTTGGGAGAAAGTTGGACAGACTGGAGTTTGACAGGACAAAACCAAGGCAGGACTGAAAGTCAGGAGTGGGATGGAGAGGGCATAGAGCCAGGAACAGGTCTAGAGTGGGAATAGGACCAAGGCAAGCCACAATACTCAAGTGGAAACTACCTTAATGCTCAGACACGGAAGTGATGTGGGAGAAAGGTTTATATATCTCTGTTTGGCTGGCAAATAAGGCTGATGAACTGAGATAGAAAGCCAGATGAATAGTGATGGGCGAATTTGCGCCATTTCGCTTCGCCGAAACGAATTCGCGCCTGGCGAATTTGCCGTGAATTCACGCCTGGTGAATAAATTCGCCCATCACTACCGATGAAAAGTCATTAGGCACTTGCCAGCTGCTGTCCTTGCCTGGTGGTTAGAGAGCAACCGGAAACCTGAAGGTTCCTCGCTTAAATCCCAACAAAACCTAAAATTTGTAGTAATTTACCAACATTATGCTCACAATTGCTGGTGTCTGAAGAAGTATAAAATTGCACCCTGCCAGTGTGCCATCCATCTTCTATACCCACACAGGTAGTGCTACAAACAGAATGAGCTTTACTTTAGGAAAGCAGAGTTGTATGTCAAGTCAAAGTGCAAAAAGGCCCTTTTGTCTCTATTTACCATAGAGTTTTCTCCCCCCCCCCCCGTGATCACGCTGATTTGTTCTGCTCCACACTCCCTTTGTCATGATTTTACAGGACCAGGTAGCAGCTGAAATGTAATTGACATTCATCTGGCTGCAAGACGTCTTCCCTGTTTGTTTATAACTCAGATCCTTTTCTCCGCTTTCTCAAATTCCATGTGGGCAACATTAATGGCAGAGCATAGATGCGTTATATGTGAATAATGTATTATAATGATACAATTTGGGTCTCTTAGCGCTAGCCTAGACCAACATTGCTCTACATAATTTATCATTTCCACACACCTTCCAGAACCTTTTGTATGTAAATATTTAATACAAGAGGCATGTAAATCCTTTCAACATGATGGAACGTCCAGTATATCGGAAAAGATTATTGTAATTAAAGCATGTGCCCATTCACATCAAGGGCAAAAGGGAAAACAAAGTCAGAGCATTTGAATATTTAAGGATTTATAAGAAAGCTTTTGTTCTGTGCTTGTCAGTGCTGTTCTCCAGTCAAGACAAAGGGTGTTACGATGCTCTTGTTTCTTTTCGGCAAAACATGTGTGCTCTTGCGGGAATCTGAACTGAAAGATTTTAACTAAAAGACATCTGTGCTACACCGTGTTCCATAAATGGGCTGGAGACTTTTTAACCCCATGGCTAACAAGGTGGTCGTGCAATTCACTTTATAATACATGGTTTTATAGAGACTTCCAAAAGAATTCAAAATGTTAAAGAATTGTAGTTCACCTAGGTGTATAGTTCTACATTAAAAGAAGTGTAGCCTATACTTAGTACTACTACTAAGGCTCACGTCAAGAGATGCAGTACAAATGTCATCTCTCAAAGATTAATTCTATTCCTCATTTCCTATGGTAGCAGTGCACTCCATTTTGACAAGCATGAGATGTAGACCCAGATTCAAAGGTGATAATACTATGGCCACACACTCTTGGTATTCTTTTACGGTAACTTGTAATATGTCATAGAATGGCCAGTTATAAGCAAGTTTTCAATTGGTCTTCATTATTTAAAGTTTTTAAATATTTCCCTTTTTCTTTCCAGCTTTCAAATGGGAGTCAGTGATCCCATCTAAAAACAAATGCTCTGTACAGTTTTATTGTTATTGCTACTTCTTATTACTCATCTTTCTATGCAGGTCCTCTCCTATTCATACTCCTGTCTCTTATGTTAATGCATGATTTCTAGGGTAATTTGGACCCTAGCAACCAGACTGAAATTGCAAGCTGGAGAACTGCTGTATAAAAAACCTAAATGACTCAAAAACACAAAATAATAAGAAGCAAAAACCAAATGTAAATTGTCCCAGAATATCACTCTCCATGTCATAATAAAAGTTAACTCAAAGGTAAACAACCCCTTTAATTGCAAGCTAGTGTTATAGTTTAACAATATGGATTGCACTAAATACAACACTGTACAAAGCAATCTTTTAAATTAATTTCAGTCTAGTGTTTGCCACAGAGGATGTCTATGACAGCCAATAACTTGCACTTCCCTATCATAAAGCTTCCTTGTCAAATAAATATTGGATATTAATGTATTGATTGTAACAAGGCATACATAAAAACTGTTAGAAGAGCAATGTGAAACATGAAAAAAGGTCTAATTTTTCTCCTGGTAGTTCTTGAGAGGTTACGTGGCTATTAATCAAATGCTATTGGCTACAACACGTATTATCTTATACTCAAGGATTGTTTTTGCCTTACTATTAAGCCTATGTAGCTCCAAATGGGACAAATCTTGGGCAAGGATCATTCTACAGATGAACTGAAACATGTCAGGGTACCTTATAATACTCTAATAAACATCGGACAACGAGCCAACATAAAGTGGAAGTGGATCATAAAGGTGAAGAAAAGTAATCTTCCATATTGCTTGCATAGATGGGTGCAAGCCTGAAAAAAGTGCAATATGGCATTTTCTTTGATTTTCGTCAATGTGGAAAATGTATACTTATTTGTCAAAGGCAGTAGAACTTATTATGGGGGCCTATCCTTATCCAATAATTAACACTGAAAGCCATTGTGCACATGGTTACTGGGCTAAGCTATTCACAGGAGCCTCTTATTTAAATCACAATATTATTGCGGCAACTTATATTGGAATTCTCTTGAAGGATAAAGGTTTTATTTTGCTCTTCTAAACAGGCCTGAATTTGTGGCGAGGCCTGTGCCCAGGGCGGAAAATTTTAGGGGAGTTTTGTGTCTAAGGGGTTGGCGGTAGGACCATGCGGCAACTGGAGGGGGTCCAAACAAAGCAACCGGCACTGGCCTCGGGGTGCAGCTTCCTCAAATCCTGGCCCTGCTTTCTAAAACTTTTTCTCACTGTTTGGCAAAAAAAAAAAAAATCCAGTCCCAGCCCCGAAATCTCCTTTACTTATTAATAGAAGTTCACAAAAAATTTGCTGCAAAAAAAGTTGCATTTTAAAAAGAGTTTATTTGAACAGTTTATCGAGTTGTTGCCCAAAAAAACAGAATTTATCAGATTATTAAATGAAAACCAATGAAAACAGTCTGAAACTCTCGAGAATCCAGAAGGTAAAACACATCTTCCAAAGGTTAAAGGGACCGTCTGCTATAGACTTTTACATGACTTCCATAGAAGTATTTTGAATTCAAACTTTTAGTAGCTTTAGAGCATAATAAATCTCGAAAAATTTGAGAAAATTTTTTCCCCTTTAAAACTCAACCAAGGATCCTTTACTAAATAGACCCCATAATGTTGATAAATGAGCAACGGTTATGAAAATTAGTATTCCATTTCTTCAAAATGCAAGAGTGCAAGCTTTCTACCCTACGCGGTAATAAATGAGAAGCACTTATGGAATAGCCTGCCTCCAAACAGAGAAATGGCACTGCTCTATGATCAATATTTTTGCTGGTATTGATATCAAAAGCAGATTAGTCTGTTTGGGGATGGACTTCTTCCAATCTCCGAAACCAGCTGAGCACTTGCTAAGATTATAATTTGCTTATGTGTCTTTTAAAAGTATTGTTTTGTCAAGGCTAATTAGTACAAAGGTATAAATTATATATAATTTATTTCCTTTGCTAGAAAGTAATTTTACAAAGACTTCTATGTGCCACTGTTATTTGGGGGGCAGTGATAGGAAGGTCAGCATTTTTATTAAGAATAGGTGGCACTCCTAGTTGCTAAACAAATCTGTTATTTTCCAGGGAATACAAATCACCTTTACATAATAAAATCACTGCAGCTTTAAGACTTTTATATCGATAACTCCTGTCCTTGAATTGCATCACGAGACAAAGACATCTAGCAGATGAGGTAAAACCGCACAAAAAAACGGTGGCTGGCATAGGCATTACACAATCTTTAATTGATGCTTTGAATTAAACAACGCCAAATAAATACTGACCACTTAGCCTAAAGAGCATTGATTTTTTTATGAGACCACAAATAAATGATAGACCTTCCCGACTTGGGAAATCTACTCTGAAAGGCTGTCCATCGCGCAAAGAAATGCACTTATTCTTGAACACTTTCTTTTTCCATTAAAATGGAAGGGTCCTGTCAATGTTGTTGACCTGTTTGAGCAAAGTAGACTATAAGACTTTAATGCATTTTCTTGATAGGTGTAGAACCAGCACCATGTATTGCTCTAAAGGGCTTGAGAGAGTTTCTGCTGTTTGTTTGTTTATGGAGAAAATGCTCATAATACTCATAATACACTTGTCCTGGACCAAGAAACTTTGGGGCAGTACAGAAAATGGTACAATGTACTGTACAGCATATTGTAAATTAATCTGGAGCAGGCACTCAAATAAAGGCAATCTTCCATCAAATAGTTGAAATAAAGTAAAAAGATTTATTGTGTCCTCTGCCTTACGCATTTCGTGTTACAAACACTTAATCATGGGCTGAGCCTGAGCCAATGAGCGGCACGCCGGCGCCTTGAGTTTGTGCGCATGTGCCGGCATGCAGCAGCGGGGGCCGGAGTGGGGCATGGCGCATGCACACAAACTCGTCTCGCCGGCATGCCGCGTTTGTGCACGAATGCGAGATATGTTAACAAGCCTTCATATCTCGATATGGGTAGGGATCTGGGACGGCGGAGCCCACAAGAGCCGGGGACCCACCGGGTTTTTTCTCAGTGTCCCGCCGACCCAGTTCGTTCCTGTTAGTGGGTACCAAAAGGTTTTGGTAGAAAGTTAGTTCTGTTTTGAGTTCATTCAAAAATGTCTCAACTGTGCTTTATTTGGAAGGACAGTGCATGTGGCAAAGGGTACAGAGGGGAACCAGATCACGGGTATGCCATTTGTATTCACAAGCCCCCAATTGACAACTTGCTTACTTGATCTATAGTTAAAGTCCTAATCAAGTCAATAAGAACATCTCATGAGAGAAACTGGCCCACCTTGCTTCACCAAAAAAATTTGATTTAATGGGGAGGATGGGCCAATATGTTGCTGACTTTATAGTCTATAGGGGCATAACAATAAAACCTATAGGGTATTTATGGTGATTATATGAGGGTGTCCTAGGTGTATATTTATCAAAGTGTGAAGTTAGAGATCACCACAGTCCACTAGAGTGAAATGCTACCTCTCTACATACATTTCTATGGGATTTTTAAAGGCGTTTTTATCAAATGGTGGTTTACCGTTTGATAAATACGACTTTAAAAATCCCATAGAAATGAATGGAGAGAGACATTATTTCACGTTAGCAGACTGTGGTAATCTCTAACTTCACTCTTTGATAAATATACCCTCTAGACTAGAGTCTATGGGGTATGCACTTAAAGGGTTGAATATGGTTACTTGTATTACATCCCATAGGTCAGTTATATATTACAAAGGCAGCTTGTAGTACATAGGGTTACATACGTAAAAACCACAGTTTAATAGGAAAAGAAAAAAAACATAAATAATACACTTTGCCTTGGTTTTAAAGACACCATTTAACATTGTAATGCTTTAATTAGCCAGTGATAATAACTATTGCCTTTTAACTCCAGTTATTAAAAAGCAGTTGGGCTTTTATTAACATTGCCAATTCATACCCACCATCCTTCCCCACAGATAAAACTGTGTTTTCAACAAGATGAAATTCTAAATTAATGAACAGAGCAATCCAAGTTTGTATTTAAGAGGTTCTTAAAAATACATCATAAACAGCACATTGAATTCAATTAACTGGAAGTAAAAATATTATGCTCCGGGGAAAATATGTTGGATTTCGTTCAAGGATAAATCAGCATGGCTTTAATTAGTATGGGAGTGGGGGGGGGAGTCGGCTTGGTGACTTAAAAATGAAAAAATGGGGGAAAAGGAAATAAAGAGAATGCTGGAGATATTAGGTTAATGACTGTGATTTACAGAAAATTGGAATTTTGAGACATTTGAGAATTCCAGATGAGTTTGCTAGATTACCATATCGAAAAAGGAAAGCAGATTAAAAGAGACATGAACAGATCATCAGAGATGCACTTGCCAGTGAAGAAGTGAATGGTATGCTCTGTGCATGCAATTCTGTACAGATATGAGGAATCTTCCATGCAGTAAAGAGAAGGCAACAGGTACTGTATTTGTGATACAAGGATTATCATGCTAAGCATTCTGTGAGCTGTAGTCCATAAACAGCTAATCGTGCAAGCAATTAGCAGGAACCTATTAACATTTTTTTTGTTGCTCTTGGTTATTAGACCAAGAGCAAGCTTTGCTCCTATTATTACATTACACCATTAAACTAATGAACATATGTTGTTATGCACTACAAATCCCAATACCCAGAACTATGTGGCTATTTATTACACATTCTGCATATGCAGATTTGCCTCATAGCCAGAAGATGGACATACCTGTCTGGCAGCTATAAAGGAATTAAGTTGCCTAAGTGCAATAATCCCTAGCATCCAATATGATTTTCAGAGCTGGGCCATGTAATATTGCTGCCCTAGGCAATACCACTTGGATTGGCACCTGCTCACAACTTGCCTTCTTCACCCACACCAGCCCTCTTGCAAACCTGTCTTCCCCACACCCAAAAATCTTCTGTGAAAAATTTAGCTGCTACAAAAAAGTTACCATGAGAAAACACGCCCATTGACTTTAATGCATTTGGAAAAAAAGTCGCTGAGACAAAAAAGTCACCAAGACAAAAAAGTTGTCACTAGAAAAACACCCATTGACTTTATTGCATTTACCCTCATATGTAATAAAAGGCACTAAATTTGCCCAGGACATGGGACATAATTGTTCAGTGAGTTTGCAATTGATCCTTAGCATTCAGCTCAGATTCAAAAGCAACAGTTATTACCAATGTGACACCAACAAGTCTCTGATTGGTTACTGCCTGGTAACCAATCAGTGGAATACAAGAGAGCTGCAAATCAGGAAGTAGTGTTCAGGCTATTATGTTACACATCCAGTCACTCCAGCCTTTATACATTACATTTTTGGCTTAAATTTTTTAAACTAACTATATTAGAAAATTTTATTTTGTTTTGCACAGCCTATCTATTTACCTAGCTTTTATATTTATACTGAACAATTCCTTTAAGGACTCTAGCCCAAAACTGCACCTCATGCTCAAGGTGTGGCCTTACCAGGGACCTATAAAGAGACACAATTATGATTCCAACCCTCAAGTTAATTTAGTGCTTTAAACGTTGTAGAACCCCTATATGTTTTATGCAACAATTTTTACTACATAGTTTTTCATTATTATTGTTTTTCATTATTGATTAATTACCTGGAGGCAGTGGCATAACGAGAGTGCACAAGGCCCCCTGCAAAAAATCTTCATAGGGCCCAGCGCACTCCAATCCCCATCCTCCCACCCATTTCCTGACCCCACCCACTCTCCACATAGACTTCAAGCACTCCTAACCCGGACTCTGCCCACTCTCTGCCCTGTGTCCCTGCTTCCCCACAGCAGGTAAGAGAGCCACTGAGGAAGGGGGGTTTCTTGTTAGCCATAGATTGAATCAATCACCAATCACCACGTCATAGCCCCTCCCCCTTGCAGTGAATTGCAGTCTCATCAGAGGGCACCAAAAACAGGTCACCATAATATACAGGTATGGGATATGTTATCTGGAAACCCATTATCAAGAACTCTGTATTAACAGAAATCCATCTCCCGTAGACTGCATTTTAATCAAATAATTGAAATTATGATTTCCTTTATCTCTGTTGTAATAAATCAGTACCTTGTTCTTGATCCCAACTAAGATATAATTAATCCTTTTTGGAGGCAAAACAATACTGTTGGGTTTAAATAATGTATAAATAATTTTTTAGTAGACGTAAGGTATGGCGATCCAAATTATGGAAAGACCCTTATCTGGAAAATTCCATGCATTCTTGATAATACTTCCCATACCTGTACATACAATTTATTCAAGTTAAAATAGTAACAAAGTATTGCACAACAAACAAATACTGATAAAGCAGGTTTGTTTTGGATGTGTTATACATGAGTCATTTTCTGAGAGCGTCAGTGATTGCTGCATAGGGGCATTATTATAGGCAATCTTGTATGTTTGTTGGGAGGTGAATTATACACATGTACAGTATATACAGGGTATATGGACCACTTGGCTCTTGTTTGAGTACAGAACCAAGTGTTGACCGATGCCAGGTTTTTCAATTACCATCTGTTAAAAAAACTTGTAGATGGTTTGTTCTTTAATCCATGTGTCGAAAACCAGGAAAGTGCTACAGCAAGACATCTGGCGATCTGCCCAAACTGTTTATAATTGATTTGTAAAGGCAGAGTAAATAGGATGAGTTCTGCATACATAAGTGAATTATACAGAAGCATAGTTCAGTGCAGCCAGGAAGGAACGCCAGCCAGGGTCTACAGATGGATGCCCATGGTCCGCTCCTAATTATCTGAATAATTTAAAGGTTGACCAATTGGAGAAATCAGTTTTGATTTTGAATAAAGGGGAGTGGGTTCAATGAGCATGAAAGATCTGAAGTAAATCTTTCTGATATATATATATTTAATGTACATGTTTTAACCATTGTAATCCTCTCTTCAGCCAATTGGTACACTAAAGCACCTGAATTCTAGTGCACTAATTTTATTTGTCATAAAGATAAGGGGTTAATTTCACAATAGTTCCCCATTCCATATGCCTATTTTTATAGTTTATATTTTATTATGTAAAAAAAAGATAATCAAGCACAAAACAAAATACAGAAACAGCGAAAAAAGCATGTTAAAAATAGAGAATTCTGCTTGTCTGTGAACCATTAATACCTCTATCTCCCCCCCCCCATTCCCTCCTCCTTGAGCTCCCCTAACCTTATAAATTAAGCAGCCTGTGTGGAAAAAATAAAATAAATAAAACCCATAGAACAACCGCTTGCAACTTTTTTATGGATGTTTGGGAAGTTTAATCATTTTGCGAAATGCAATTCCTGGTCGTAAATTCTGCCACCAGCGCAGATTTAGGAAGATGTAAAGGACTGGAGCGGGTTGATAGGTAAGTTTTAATCTGACAAGGCCAAAAAGCCTGCTAGATTTATGCCCAGCTGGTTTCTTCCCAGTAATTACCATAGGACATACACTTACTATATGTAAGCAGGGAAGAGACAGTTTGATATGGAAGAAAGAGGCAAAGTCATCTTTGTAATATTTGCTTCTCAGAACATTGGCAAGATTTTGAAGTGCCTACAATTACAGTTTGCGTAGCGTATCAGTTAATATATATATCCAGAGGGCTATATGTCAAACTAAAAGGAAGGTAAGAATATGAAATTGGAGAAGCTGAATAAAAACCTTGCTTCACAGTTTTCAAAACAGAACTTTGGTTCTGTTTCAAATGGCTTACAGTGTATAGACCTACTACGGTAACTAGGCACAAGAATCCTTTAGCCCTATAAGCACAAATAGGAACCAAGGTCAGGAGGCAGATTCTCTTAATAAAAAATAGTTTTTTGTGTATATACAATAGTTAAATTGAGTAGAAAATGGTCTTTGTTTACTAGTTTTGAGCCACCCTTTTTCTCTTGGTGCAAATGCAGCATGTGTAATGTGTGCATAGCCAAGAAAGTTGGTATGGCTTTGAGCCATATTTAGTAGTTCTAATGGCACATTCCATCAGATTTTACTCTAATGTTGCATATTTTATTTTACATGTATACAATAACATTGACTGTTAGTTGTTTACATGTAGACAAGGACATAGCTTGGAGGGTGTAGTTCACCAACCTCTTTTTTTGGGGTTAGCTGTCCTTGAAATCAATAATCTACTGTCTTACAGTGAATAGACCTACTACGGTAACTAGGCACAAGAATCCCTTTAAGCACAAATAGGAACCAAGGTCAGGGGGCAGATTCTCTTAATAAGAAATAGTTTTTTTGTGTATATACAATAGTTAAATTGAGTAAAGAATGGTCTTTGTTTACTAGTTTTGTGACACCCTTTTTCTCTTGGTGCAAATGTAGCATGTGTAATGTGTGCATAGTCAACAAAGTTTTTATGGCTTTGAGCCATATTTAGCAGTTCTAATGGCACATTCCATCAGATTTTACTCTAATGTTGCATATTTTATTTTACATGTATGCAATAACATTGACTGTTAGTTGTTTACTTGTAGACAAGGACATAGCTTAGAGGGTGTAATTCACCAACCTCTTTTTTTGGGGTTAGGTGTCCTCGAAATCAATAATCTACTGGCTCACTATCCAAAGACGTCGTTACTACCTAGTCGCAGGTATGGTATGTAAGGGATCAGTAATGGAACCACCAAACCAAAATGTCTGCATAGTCAAGCAAAGATCTTGATTCAGGAATTGAAAACCAAACAGTTATAGAGGAGAGTGACTGGTGAGATAGATAGATAGCAATTTCAGTGATCTGTACTTTAATTACCCATAAACCACAGTGTAGGGAACTAAAGGTCAACAGTCCAATCAGTTCATAAGTTTTTTTTGACTTTTAGGGGCAGATTTATAATGGGTCGAATTTCGAAGTACAAAAAACTTCGAAATTCAAACATCGAATTAAAAAACGTTGAATTTGAATATCGAATTCAATGTTTTTTCAACAAATTTGGCAAATCCTGCAGTTGAATAAAAATCGATCGAACGATTCAAACGATTTTAGCGATCGATCGAAGGATTTTTATTCTATGTTGTAGAAGGTTCCCATAGGCTAACATAGCAATTTGGCAGGTTTAATTTGGCGAAGTATTGAAGTCGAAGTTTTTGTAAAGAGACAGTACTTCGATTATGGTCGAATATTCAAACTACTTTTACTTTGAATCGAAGTCGAAGTAAATTCGAAGTCGTAGTATCCTATTCGATGGTCGAAGTATCCAAAAAATTACTTTGAATTTCAAATTTTTTTACTTCGGAAATTCCCTCAAATTCACTTTGACCCTTAGTAAATCTGCCCCTTAATATTTAATGTTTTTCCCATTTCGATTGACTTAGGGTAGTTAAACTGAAGGGTGGCTTCCACAGGGTGGAATTCTTTGCTGCTGTGATGGGTTAATCGCTAGCAGTATACTCAGTGATGTTAATTCATCTTCTTAGATTGTAAAGGGCCATATTAAAAGCCCCCATTTGTACTATTAAAATACACATTTGCCTTTGTCAAGAGCAACCAATCAGCAATCAGTTTTAATCAGTCTTCTTCAAGTAAGCTAAATGAAAGCAAAGGTGCAGTTAGTTACAATGGGTGCAGTTTGGCACATATGTGAGTAAATTAGCTCCATTATGTTTTTTTATTTCTGACAAAGACAAAAAGCAGATTCATGCTGCAATTTGCCCTCAAATATTTTTGAAAAGTTTTCATTCACTTTTATTACTAGAAGAGTCCAACAGGCATTTTGTCATTGACTTGTAGTCCTGATTGTCAATTTAGCCTCTGATAAATAAGTCTTTCCATGTGAATGTTCAAACTGTATAAATTACACCGGCAGGAATTTCACTAGGTTCCTAATAATTTGAAAAACTGTGAAGCGATCTATGTTTTTAATTGGACTAAGACTATTTTTCTTGAGTGACCTCACCATCTGCAGGGGTCAGGAAATCCCGGTAAAGCTATAATCCACCAGGTCTGAGAAGAGATCATAGGTGAAGGGTAAGGGGCAGTTAAATCAATAAGAGGGTACAGTTTTTATTCAGCATGTGTCACGGGATCCCAAGAGTACAATGGATGACAATGGAATTCATAAAAGAGGTAAATCTAGCAAAGCTACAAGAACGAACGAAGAAAATTAAATGGCAAGGCCATTTTATTGATCACAAGGTTCCGTCCTGGAGTGTAGGCCTCTAGGATGCCATAAAAAAAAATCACGATGTGCAAAGGCACCTATACAAGTATTATATCAAAATAATTAATACTGCCAAATAACAGAGACATGCTTAATGTAAAAAAAAGCTGCGTGTTCATTCTGTAGAAAAATAATATTGTGCTTTTTGAAATTGTAACAGTGTGTTATGGAGCCTATGGAGACGATAATGCCACATCTTAAAAAATAAGCTATAGTGATGGGCGAATTTATTCGCCAGGTGCGAATCCACGTTGAATTCCTGCGATTTGCCGCCGCCGAATAAATTCGCGAAGCCAGAGCAAAAATTGGCTGCCGAAAATTCGACAGTGTCTGTTTTTTTTGGACGCTGGCTCATTTTCGCCAGCGAATTTGCGTTGGCGTCTAAAAAATGGACGCCGGCGTCAAAAACGGACGCCGGTTTGCAAATTTTTCACTGTTTCATGAATTTCAATGGAAATTCGCAAATTTTTCGGCAAAGCGAAATGCCCCAAATTTGCCCATCACTAATAAGCTAGTACAGTGATTGCAAGATCTGCCAGGGCTGGGGTGAACTATCACATTGTCAGCGTCATATACTGTACAAAGGATTATAAAATGAATAAGTACTATGGATGTTGTATTTTTGAAACTATATTTTTTACACTAGACTCTGTCTTATCCATTTTATATCTTTTTAAAAAATTTTACTATTTTCTTGCAGAATTATACTTCCTACAGGGAGCTTCATGGCACAGTATATCTTTGTATGGGTCAAAATGGCCCTATTTGACTGGTTTGGTAGGACCTAATGGCTTGTATTTATTAAAGAAATCATGGTTATAAGACCTTCCATTCTGAGTATTCCTGTACCCAGGCCTAAAGATCACACTCTTCAAAAGTAAGTTGAAAATAGTTCTAACAAAAATAAACAGTTTCAAGTCAATTTCTTGAGGTTTTATTGTGTTTGGTTTTTTTAATAGCAAAATGCTTTATGTTATGCTTCTGCCTCTGTTATATTCATTGCCTTGTTAACAGAGATATTGATTTGATCAAATTTTTTTTTTTGGGCCACATCGAATAAACATTTTCCCAGTTAACTATGCTTTGGTATTAGGAATCCTAGCGCAAAGCAGCAAGGCCATTAATGTCCCTCTGAGGTAAACTTTCTCCTTCATATTCAAGACACAGCCATATCCTCCAAGAACCAAATTCCCTATATGGCTTTAAGTGAAATCAGCCAATCTCATTAAATTTCACTGAGTTCAGATTTGCGTCTCGGGGATGTGATTTCAGGGCCACAGAGTCAGAGGTCAGTCCAGAACAGCAAAGCTTCAGTTGAACCAAATCAATTAAAATTGCCATCCTTTTGATTAATTAAGCAAACCAATACGTACTGCATTTGATATAATTTATTCTGGCAGGGAAGCGTACTATATAGAAATGAGTAAACAGGGAAATATCACTGTTATTTGACACTTACATAGACTTCGAAGATTTATAATTCAGTGGTGGATAATCAATTTTGGAGGAGAGAAGAGCAAACTGATTTGAAACTGTTCCTTTGCAACGTTCAGAGATCGATAATAAAATTCATATTTTTGAATGAAATGAGTTTCCCACAATGCATTTTGGACATCTGTGGTGAATTTCAGCGGCCATAGTATAAATTAGAATTGCTCAACTTGGATTCCTTAATAATCTTAGCTTTAATTGCATCCAGTAAAACAAATGTTTTAATATAAATGTTGATAAATCCAAAAAATTACTTCTAATTCCGAATTTTTTTACTTAGAAAATTCCCTCGAATTCACATTGACCCTTGATAAATCTGCCCCCATGTGTATGAAATGGGAACTCGCGGTGTATTTGATCTCAGATTTCAGAATTAAACAATTTGCCAATGTACACTGATTAGTGACACTTTATGGCTTCACAACTGAGATTTTGTGGTCCCATCTTTGTAATTTGTATACTATAGACACTCATGTGATCCTGTATTTGACATGAGCGTGGGCAAACAGAAACCCAGTGCAACTAGCAGAAACTAGCTATAATATCCCTCAGATACACTAAAGGCTGGTAGCTGGGAGACACTACACATAGGGATACATTCATTAAAAATGCCAATTTACCATGTCACAAACCTGCACAAAACCCTTTTGTGTACAACAACAGGCTGGAAAATTCGATAACCATACTGTTATACCATCTACTATGGAATACAATATGAAGAAAAAAAACTTTTTTTGGATGCTATACAAAGAAACACTTAGGCATTTTCTTACCATGGATTCTTTTAATGTTCGCTCTGTGAATTCAGTCTCATTTTCTTGTTGCAACAAAATGGCACCTAAAGATGAGGACAGGCTCCCATATGGGCATTCTGAGGGACTGAGAAATATAAAAAATATATTGAGATTAGTCAAATGGAATGAATGTTTCTAATATTGCCTTAAGCTGGCTCCTATGCATCAGATCTGTATGATATTGTACTTTATCTAGATGGAATATTGTAGATATATATTAACCACCTGTCTCTCTGTCTTTCTACTACAGATTAAACCATGAAAAAAATATCCCCCCGTTCAGCTAATGTATCCACTGACTCTTGATGAAAAGGCCTTGCCCCCCGAAAACATATGAATATTTAAATTGTCCTTAATTATTTATCATTCAGCTTTTTTATTAACAATAGCTGAGTTTATATATATGTATATATATATCAAATAAGAGGGAAAACATAAAAGAATTAACCTCTCTGCTGCAATAGACAACGTAAAAATACAAGAATGGAATTATTTCTATGCGTTTTCAGTTTTGTAAATGCTGTTGCATCGCCTCCTGCTATTTTTTGGGGATTTTGCATTTGTTTTTCTATGCTTTTTAATGTGCTGTATCTATGCCAAAATACTCTTTTATTTTTTTATGTATCAAAACTTAGCGTAAACCCAATGATTATTTTAAGTGGGTATTTTGATAACCAGACAATGCTTTTTTTTTTAATGGGAATGAGAAAGGCCATCTCCCATAGCCTCTATTTTAATCAAATAATGTCAAATGATTTTCTTTTTCAATGTAATAATAAAACAGTATCTTGTACTTGATCCAAACTAATATATAATTAATCCTTATTGGAAGTAAAACAATTCTGTTGGGTTTAATTAATGTTTAAATATTTTTTACTATACTTAGGGGCAGATTTATCAAGGGTCAAATTTGAAATTTGAAATTTGAAATTCAAAAAGACCAACCAAAATTAAATCGAAGGTTTTTTTTGCCCGAATAGGTCAGTTTTCGATCGAATAGGTCCGTTTTCGATCACATTTGAATTCCCAAAATAAACTTAGGGGCCGATTCACCAATGGTCGAATATCGAGGGTTAATTAACCCTCGATATTCAACTAGGAATTGAAATCCTTCGAATTCGAATATCGAATTCGAAGGATTTAGCGCAGGAAATTCATTCGATCGATCGAAGGATTATTCATTCGATCGAGCGATTAAATCCTTCGAATCGAACGATTCGTGAATTTAGTGAATCTAGTGAATTTAGTTAGATTTTTCAAAGTCCACCAATTGACTCCAAATTGGTTCTAGGAGGTCCCACATAGGCTAAAACAGCAATTCGGCAGGTTTTAGATGGCGAATGGTTGCAGTCTAATTTGTAAAGAGACAGTTCATGATAAATTTTGAAATTCTAATTTTCAATTTCGAATCGAATTTGGACTATTCCCTAGTCGAAGTACACAAAAATTAGCTTTAAAGTATGGAGATCCAAATTACGAAAGGATACCTTATCAGGAAAACCACAAGTCCCAAGCATTCTGGATAACAGATCCCACTGCTTCTATAACTAAAGTATGTTTTGGAGGGATCAATATGTTGGCACTCTAAAAATACATTTTAATAATAATATCCAGAAGCATTAGTTGTTCTTATTTTCTGCAATGGGTTAGTAAGATTTTCTATGTGTAGATGAGCGCTTTCCCTTTGGATAGCATGGGACCTTAGGTATAGGATTGTGCGCTAATAGGAAGAGTAGTGATGGGAGAATGTGTCCCGTTTCGATTCGCCACAAATTTCACAAATTTCCTGCAAAATTTGCGAAACTGGTGAAAAATTTCGCAAAATGCCGATTTTGACACCTGTGACAATTCACCAGCATAAAAATGGGCGCTAATGTCAAAACTGTAAAATTTTCACCAGCAAATTTTTGCAGCAAATTTGCAAATTTATAATAAATTCGCCCATCACTAAGGAAAAGGGGTCAGAAAAGTCAAAATCTGGAGCATTCAATTATAACTGGGGGTCCTGCCTGAGAGAAAAAGGTATAAATTCTATGTTCAAGCTGTTGGGGGAAGCCAGGAATAGCCAAGGGTTCAAAAGTCATTGCTTGGTAAGCCAAATAACCATTCAAAATTGTTGTTTAATAAATTAGCTACTGGAATATGCTTTTAATGATTGCTTACAGTTAAGTAATTATAGTTGTATGCACTGATTATAATTATTAACATAAATAAGCCTTCCTCTGAACTGTATTCAATTAATACAGACATTTGTTTTTGATCTAAAACTTTAAAGGGGAACTCTGGCTTCCAAACCAAAATTTGATAAAGAGGCCCACATAACACAGAAATCCCTAAAATACCCATCACAGTTACCTGTTTCTTCAAAAAGTATGAGTAAATGCTGTGTTCTATGCTGCAATCCAGCTGGTTATCAGTTCTTCTCTTCTCCTGGCAGGGAAGCAGGGACTAAACACTGATGTTACAAATGGTAACAACTTTTCCACCACTTA
This sequence comes from Xenopus petersii, assembly GCA_038501925.1. NCBI lineage: Eukaryota > Metazoa > Chordata > Amphibia > Anura > Pipidae > Xenopus > Xenopus petersii. The sequence goes on along the minus strand of CM076675.1, from coordinate 70,514,931 downwards.
CAGACAGCAGGCAGGAACTACATAACCCACAATGCATTGCACTGTGATGTTTTGTTCCCTATTGTTCAGGGAATTGTGGAGTTTGGAGGATACAGGCTAGGGACAGATGGCTGTTGATACAAAGTAACAGTAGTCAGCCAGCTCAGCAAAGTAGTCAGACAGATCAGCAGGAGAGCAGGGGGCTAGGCTTAGGGAACTGTTCCAAAACATTAAAAATCATGAAAAGTCTGCATATTTTTTAATTGATGTATATTGCAAAGTTGCTTGAAATTATGTTTACTTTTCAAAAAGCTTAAGTTATGTTTGTGTGGAGTTTCACTTTAACCATATTTCCACAACTGATCCTTTAATGACAACAGGTAGGTCCAAAAACATGATGTGACTGGTGACACTGAGGGAGTTATTTATTAAAGTCGAATGCAAAAACTCCATCAATTATATTTTTTTTACTATAAAATAGGAATTTTTAGTGGAAAAAAAACTCTTTAATTTTAGAAGATTTATTATACCCCGAGGATGCAAAAAGTCAAAATACAAAAATAGTACATCTTGAACCTGTCGAGGTCCTGTAGAAGTCAACGGCAGAGGTCCTTTATGCAATTTAAAGATATTATGGTCTGCACTCGGTTTTGTACAATATTCAAAACATTTCAGGCTTTTCTGTTGATTTCATGAAAAATTATGATTTTTTAGGCATCAAATTGAAAAATTCAGAGTTTTCACACGACAATTCAAAAAAGGTTGCAGTTTTCGTGCGGCAATCTGAAAAAGTCGCGGTTTTCCCAATCCGAATTTTTTGTGTTTTTTTTAATAAGGGTAAATTGTGGATTCTATTTTGGTTGAACTTTATTTATTTAAAACATGAGAAAAATTCAGATTTTGATAAAATAACCCCCTGAAAGTGGCTTTGGTGACTGTCTAAGTTTGGGACCACAGGGATTGTTTATTTTTCTGCCTAACAAATTGCTCTAAAAGAACTTCTGTTTCCTACCGTATGCTGTTCTAATTAAGCATAATGTCCAGTCTACACAGTATTTGGTCTGACCTCTTTTACAGCAGCTTAGCATCAGGTACAACACAACAGCTGTGGGTTAAATATTGTCCTTTCACAGAAATGAATCCAGTTTAAATTTAACCAGTTTGGGCCTGTACAAGTTTGCAAGTTTCATGTTTTTCTTTGCTCTGCAGTTTTACAGTGCAATACTTCAGGGACTGCTCTGTGCATAGATTCCTCAGTGTTTTCCTTACCATTTTGCCTGCAGCAGTCCCAGTGTTGAAAACTAAAGGCAAACAGGGTTTTAGTTAAACCAGTTTATAACACAACACAACTCAGAGCCGTTTGGCAATTTCAGCTCATTAGACGTGTTTTGGACCTGATGAGTGAGCTGGGATGATAAATAAGTATAAATATTATATTTGCCTGTGGGTCATGTTTAAAAATGTATTTCTTTTTTTTTATTATTATTTCATTTCTATCTATTCAGCATTAGAATTGAGATTTAAATGCACCAAATCAGTGTTTAATATTATCTGAAATAGATAAAAATTGTTAATACACCGAAGGGGGGTATTCTGCCTTAAACGTATTTGCAAAATCATAATTCTCCTTTTTAAAATATATTCTTCTGTTTGTTTATGAATATATATAAGAACAGCATTACAAGATGGAAACATCATATGCTATTGATTTTTCACACATTTGTACAATGGAGAGCAAAGGCAAATACAATATTATTGTAATATTAAAAGTTAATGAAAACATGTTCTTGAAATAGGGTTGTGATCTTTAGTTGTAAGCTAAGGGAGAACCATGTGAATATGGAACTTTGCATAGCGGTCAATATTTACTAAGGTGTTATTGAATCCCATAGGATTTACATTGCACATTGTATATTATATTGAATACCTTAACACAGTGTTTATTGCATAGCTTGAAAGGTGCACACAATGGATAATGGAAGATGCTAATAATAATGCATGCATAACATGTATTTGATATACTTAACCTAAGCAAGCTCTGTCAAATACCAGCATTCCTATATTTTTATCTTTGTTCCCTATTAATAATATTAGCATCAGCCATAATTTTTACCCACCAGGTGGCAACTATAGTTATACTGTAGGTCAGGGCTGCCATCAGAAATCACGGGGCCCCGCACAACAAAATTTGTGGGCCCCCCTTGCTACCCCTCCCTCACCCATCAGTAGAAGAGCCATACGAGACACAAGTGTTAAAACATTAAGTTCAAAAAAGAACTTTGGTGCCCAGAGCCCCCTACAATTTTTGGCGGTCAATGCCCCTTACAAGTTAAAGAAAAAACATTGATTGCCACTGCCTTCATAAGTTATCAAAAAACATTGGTCCCAGGGCCCCTACAAGTTATTTTAAAAAACAATCATTAGTGGCAAGGGGGACTTACACTTCACTGGCACAGGATGCAAGATGCAAGCTCTGGAGCTCCAGCCCGCCCTGCCTTCCAACGTTTACAGCACATTGATGGCAGGGGCCCAGCTATGCAAGTAAGTGCAGCATACCCGGGCCCCCTTAACTCGCCAAATCATCCAGGCCCAGGACAGCCCCTGATGGTGGCGAGTTTATATTGTAATTACAATATGGTCCTTCAGTCGTGACATCATCCCAACATCATTGTGACTTTGAAATGTATTGCAATTAAACCAGAGATCTAAAAGCCCATATAATGTTACACTGAATAGATTATTTCTCTAACAAAGTTGCCTGTCTTTATTACTTCCTATCGCATTTGGCCAAGTGACTATAGGATAAGTTCAATAAAATATAATATAGTGTTCTATACTGTATACATAAAATTCCATCATTTTAAGGAATATTTAGAGGTTGCTGAAAATGTGGTAACCTATGGCTATTTTATAATGGTGGGGCATGGTGCAAAGTGCAAAATAAGGCAATGTTTACATAAAGAATAGGAGGTGGGTAGCAAACGGGCATTCCCTGGGAGTAATGCTGCTACTACAGGTGCAGACTAGTCCTATATACTACAATGGAGTGCCTCCTAGCTTGCATGTCATTTTGCAACCTAGCTAGGGAGCACCAGGATCAACAAGGTCCTGGAGACAAACAGTTAACTACAGTGTTTCCTTCTGCCTTGTTAAAAAAAAATCTTAAACCTGTTGTGAATTGTACCACTAACACATACAAGTGCTCCTTCAATGGACCTTTATGACGAAGCACAATAATTCACCTCTTAGTGCTCAAGACCTTTTACCTGAAGCAGTCTTAGAAATAAGAAACTTTTGTTCATTATATTGCTCAATTTCATTACATGCTCACAAACATATTTTAAAACAAATATATATCTCAAACCTACATTTGTTTATTTATCAGAACAGGCATGGGATCTCTGATAGACTCCATTTTATTTAAATAATCCATATATATAATGATTTGCCCTTTTCTCTGTAATAAAATTCTATATGACACTTTATTTAAGACCTGTTTGAAGGTGGTGGCTTGTATATCTGTCTCTAAAAAGGCATTTTATTAAGAAAAATGCCTATGTGTGTTCAAAAATATTATATTACATATTACATGTGCCTTACATGCCTCACATGTGGCTTACATGCTAATAATTTATTTTAGCCCAAGAAATCAATGTATCAGCATCATAGCTAAAGTACACGGTATGTTTAGGAGTACAGGTATGGGATCCATTATTCAGAAACCCATTATCCAGAAAGCTCCAAATTACGGAAAGGCCGTCTCCCATAGACTAAATTTTATACAAATAATCCACATTTTTAAAAAGTATTTCCTTTTTCTCTGTATTAATAAAACAGTACCTAGTACTTGATCCAAACTAAGATATAATTCATCCTTATTGGAAGCAAAACAAATCAATTGGGTTTATTTAATCTTTACATCATTTTCAAGTAGACAAGGTATGAAGATCCAAATTATGGAAAGATCCGTTATCTGGAAACCCCCAGGTCCCAAGCATTATCAGGCCCGGATTTGCGGCAAGGCCACATAGGCCCGGGCCTAGGGCGACAAAAAAATAGGGGCGGCAAGCCGCCCAGCCGCATTATGGGGACGCGTGCGTCCCTATTCAATTACAGCAGCTGCGCCGGCGTTTTTTCGCCGGCGCGCTGGGAAGGGGAGGTGAGGTGGGCGCTAGGACCACGCAGCCGCCTGATCGGACCGCGCGGCCTAGGGGCGCAACTTATTGAAATCCGGCGCTGAGCATTATGGATAATAGTCCTAAACCTGTACTAGGTCCAGTTGCATATCCAGATAATGTAGCACTTTGCACCTGTTGTGTACAGAGTAGATCATAGGTGTGAAATAACATAATGGGTCTCATTTATAAACACTGGGCAAATTTGCACCTGGGCAGTAACCCATAGCAACCAATCAGTAATTAGCTTCTTTCAGCCATATGCAGGCTGAACACTGAAAGCAAACATCTGATTGGTTGATATGGGTTACTGCCCAGGTGCAAATTTGCCCAGTGTTTATAAATGAGCCCCGTGTCTCATTATTAGGCAAAGGAAAGCCCTGTAAAAGAACTGACTATTAACATATTCTACCCTGGCCCAGATTGTAATAATAGTTTCTGAGGTTTACACCCTTTGATCACCCTGCTTGTTTTTTTTAAGAAAATCAATTCATACATTAAGATCTTGGGGTTCAGAGGAATCAATTCTAAGTCTGAAATAGCTTTGTCTTCAAATTAAAGGTTAAAAATCCTATAATAAAACATATGGTAAAGTTGTGATATAAATTTAGTCACCTGTAAAAAAACAACTTGATTTATCTTATAGTCACTGACCATCTTAATCATCAAGTTACAATTCCCACTGGACTTGGACATAAAATCTTCAGCTTCATGCATCAGCAACAATTTGTCAAATATCAGAAGTCGTTTCCCTCTCGGTTCTCTAGCCCTTCTGAAGATCTTTAAAAATAACCTACAGTATAGGATCTTACTTAAACAACACAAGATATTCAGTACTTCATAAAGCAGACCCCCAAGTCCATAAAACAAGTATTTATGCATGCACCTATAATATACTGTATACGGACTATTCAAAAAAATTTTTAAGTTAATAATTTTATTTAATACTTTCTTTTATTTCCTTTGTGCTGAACACTGTCTTAAGAAACAGGGGCAGATCCAGAGGGATGGAAATTGCCTTCAGCAATAGGATACCAGGAGGCATTTTTTTATTTAATTGTATGCAGTGGCAGCTTTTGTTATATATTTAAACATCCTCTTTAGGGATCATTTTGTATACTTTCTGTTGTGTGCTTATAAAAATAGCATTCAACAAAACAGATATATATTTACGGTAACAGATATATTGTTTATGAACTTCTTAAAATGTACTGTCTGTAATGTAATTGTGTTTCAGTGCATGTAGGGAATGTATAAGTGCTCCTTTATCAGACCCTAAACACAGCACTGGCACAAAAGTGTCTCAGAATTGCATCACCATACATAAAGCATAAATCTATTACAACTATGTGCTTTTATCTATGCTAGTGATATGTGCCATTGCATGATGTACGAGTATGGGACATATTATCCAGAATGTTCAGGACCTGGGGTTTTTAATTTGGATCTTCATTCTTGAAGTCTACTAAAAAACATTTAAACATAAATAAATCTGGTAGGTTGGTTTTATTTCCAGAAAAGGATTAGTTATATCTTAGCTGGGTCAATTATTTATGTATGTATATATATTTTTATTTGTATAGCGCACCTTGAGGGCAAAGTACTGTACAGCACAACAATAAATTCATAGTTACAAATAAGGGTTCACTGCCATAAGTAACAATAAGTACATTATAAGAAATGTAATTTATACAAATATAAAGTGTAATTACAATACAGATTAAGGGTTCAGTGTCAAGGAGACAAAAGTATGGAGGACCCTGCCCCGTAGGGCTTACAATCTAAATGGGAGGGAAACTTACAGAAACAAATCTGGTGGGTATTAAGTGCTGTGGGTTACAGTGGGTGACACAGGAATGGCATTCCAAATATAAAGAGCAGCAAAACAGAAGGGTTTGATGCAGGAAACAGCAGTAATAGCGGGGGTTGCTCTGAGAGGAGCAGAGGTTTCGGCCAGGAGAATATAGAGAGACAAGAGATGAGATGTAGTTATGTGCAGAGGAGTGAAGGGCTGTGAAAGTTATGAGGTGGAGTTTGTATGTTATTCTTTGTTTTATGGGAAGCCATGATAAGTGCTTCAGCAGGGGAGGGCCAGTACCATAGAGAAGGAGAACGCTGGCAGCAGTATTTAATACTGACTGTAGAGGGGAGAAATGGAAATTAGGGAGGCCAGTTACAGTAATCTAGTCGGGATAGGACAGTAATTCGACAGACAGGATGGGTCAAGCATGGCCTTTTTACACAGGCCTGTTTGAAAGGAGAAGTGAAGGTTCCAGAAGCTAGAGATAAATTGAAGATGTGAGTAAGTGCTTGTGTAAGCACCGCAACACAGTGTTAAAGCAGAGAAGAAGGCATAGGGTCAAGAGGGCAAGTTGTGAGTGGGGAGGACAAAAGAAACTTGGAGACTTCAGACATTGTTACCGGAAGGAAGGAAGGAAGGAAGGAAGGAAGGAAGACATGCAGAAGGGGGCTTAGGAAGGAGGATCTAGTTAGCTTTAGCAGAGGTTGGGATCTGATTGCAGATGGACTCTACTTTGTCTTTAAAGAAATCAGCAAAGTCTTGAGGAGAGTGCGTCAGGTTGACCGATACTGTTGATGAGGGATGGAGAAGAGTATTAAATAAAGAAAAATGGTGTGGGGGGTTGGATTTGTGATTGTTTATAAGGGTACTGTAGTACTCTTGCTTGGCCTTCGATAAGGCAGAATTGAGACATGACATTAGAAATTGATAGTGAATATAGTCTGAGAATGCCAACTCCCCACCACATCCAATGGTTCAGGGGGTGTGAGAGAGACCACCATGAGAAAGTGCAGCCCCAATGGTGGTATCATTCTGTGAAAGCCAGATTTTTGTTAGTTAGCTGGAGTATGCGGGAGCAGGGAAGATGATATGGAACTAGAACACTGACAGACAATGGGAGGGGTAGGAAGTAACTACCTTAGGGAGCACTGTGCATGCAAACGGAACAAAGGCGATTAACTTTGCCATTGCTGTTGCTAGTAGGTAGTATTATGTCCTCAGTGGAATATGACTGCAGAAGGTAGGTACCTCACAATCAATGTCTTCAAAGATTTAAATCAGTCCATTTATTGTAGTAACAGAGTCCTCTGTGTTGGCTTTCCTTATACTGTAGCTCTCCTTGTTAAACTCGTCCAAATCCCTTTGAAATGAATCACCCTTACAAATGCGCTCCTCTAATGTCTTAATAAATAGGGAGAGTAGAAGCTGGGAACTGTGGCACACAGGTCTAGGGAATCACAACTGATTCTAATTGATCAAACATCAAACTGATCACCCAGCTGTGACAGAGAGTGAGAGCAGAGCAAGACTGAAGATGAATACTTACAAAGTTTGTTTGGAGAGGCGTTTATAGGGGGGTCATAAAATGTACTGTACAAGTTACAAAACTACAGGGAGAACTGATAATCAATATAATGTGACTGTTTTAGAAGTGGGAAATTAACACAGGTATAGGATCTGTTATCTGCAAATCCATTATCCAGAAGGCTCTGGATTATGGAAAGGCCGTCTCTCATAGACTCCATTTTATCCAAATAATCCAAATTTTTTAAAAACGATTTCCTTTTTCTCTGTAATAATAAACAGTACATTGTACTTGATCCAAACTAAATTATAATTAAGCCTTATTGGAACCAAAACCAGTCTATTGGGTTTATTTAATGTTTAAATGAATTTCTAGTAGACTTGAGGTATGAAGTTACAAATTATGGAAAGATCGGTTATCCGGAAAAACCCAGGTCCCGTACCTGTACATAAATATAGCACATTTAAACAGTGGTGGGTGTGATGTTGATGTGAATGCAATAGCAAATTTACCAATAAAAGTGCAAAAATGCAGACAACAGGGCAAGTGTGATCCAGCTGAAACATATACAATTGAAGGGCATTCTGAAAAACTGGGAAAGAATGTTGCATTATGGGAAAAACACAGTTATTTGCAATCTTTGAGTAAATGAGCCCTAATGTCTGAATAGCCCCAGCAGTATACACTATGCACCTCCTTTAGGGGTTTGAAGATGCTATGATCGCCACTTGATACTCATATTGTACAGCATTTTGAACTTTTATTCCACCCCTGGAAATTTATAGGCAGACAGTTTTGGACAGAGTGGTTTGTTACTGTACCCCAAAGACTTCCGATAAGCATCTGCAGCTTGTGCCCTTGCATTTATCTGGCTGGAAGATAGTTTTCTTGAAACTAAAGCCCTGGGTAGTAATTTGTGCAAGTCTCTCATAGGGTTGATATATTGACTTGTAGGTACATGACCCTATGATCACAGATGTTTTTTTCAACCTCAGTATGGGTTGTACTTTGCAGCAAACATGTAAATAACAATAATTAATGCATAGAGCTAAATACTGTATAATAGAATTCCTGGATATTGCAATACTTATACAAGCAATACATATACAAGCAATTTTAGCTCGTTTTAGAAATTTATACAGTTTCTGATCAGATATTTTGGTTATTGGATACATGTGGGTGTCTGGCAGAACCATAGCTACAACCCACATCATTCTCTGAATAAGCCCTAATGATGTATTAGTGATTGTTTGGGACTAATACCACAGACCAGACCGGTTTGCATAAGAAAGGCTGTTGGCCAGAAGCCCGTCTATATTTAAAGAACAAATAAAGCCTACCTTGAATATAGCTATAAATGCTGCTACAGGACCGATTATTGAATCCTGATGCCGACTACACTGATTTCTGAGCTGCCATGTAATGTAAGCCAAAATAAACCGGGGTTGATTTATACTGCATTGCAAATTTTTACTTTTTATTGTTCAGCCTGCAGCTGGCTGAGAGAAGTCCAAGTCCTGCTTTGGGTTACTGCCCATCTGCAACTTTGCCCAAAGTTTTAAAGGAGCTCCTGTATAGCACTTCTAGACTTGTTTTTAAAGGGATCCTGTCATCAGTTAATAGTGCTACTCCAGCAGAATTCTGCACTGAAATCCATTTCTCAAAAGAGCAAACAGATTTTTTTATATTCAATTTTGAAATCTGACATGGGGCTAGATATTTTGTCAATTTCCCAGCTGCCCCTGGTCATGTGACTTGTGCCTGCACTTTAGGAGAGAAATGCTTTCTGGGAGGCTGCTGTTTTTCCTTCTTATTAATGTAACTGAATGTGTCTCAGTGAGACATGGGTTTTTACTATTGAGTGTTGTTCTTAGATCTACCAGGCAGCTGTTATCTTGTGTTAGGGAGCTGCTATCTGGTTACCTTCCCATTGTTCTGTTGTTTGGCTGGGGGGGGGAGGGAGGGGGACGATATAACTCCAACTTGCAGTACAGCAGTAAAGAGTGATTGAAGTTTATCAGAGCACAAGTCACATGACTTGGGGCAGCTGGGAAATTGACAATATGTCTAGCCCCATGTCAGATTTCAAAATTGAATATAAAAAAATCTGTTTGCTCTTTTAAGAAATGGATTTCAGTGCAGAATTCTGCTGGAGCAGCACTATTAACTGATTCATTTTGGGGAAAAAAATTCCCATGACAGTATCCCTTTAAGCTTTAGTTCTCCTTTAAATCAGAGTAGACTAACAACCATATCCTACTTGGACACCCTATGCAATGCTGTCTTCGCTTGTAGCATAATACTGTTTAATAGCTGTTAGCCACTGCTTTATTGACAACAAGAAAGGGAGTCAGTGTACAGCGCTGCTTACACCGCTGGCATGCCTGCCACCTACCTCTTCTTACATTCTGCATCCTGCTGTATTATCCCTTAAAAACAGAATGCCACATAAAGGAGATTTTAAACTCCATGCACTTTGCAGGAGGTCCATTAGCTGGAGACATCAGATGCCAGAAGAGATGAAAACATTCTCTAAAAGCTTCCTTGAAGTGCCGCACATTATAGTTTCCAGACTGGCTGCACATATAACACACTAAGCCTGTTGCTTTATTGTATTATTAGAGTAGTAATTGCATTGCTGAGCTTCACATTTTGCCATTCCAGCTGTTTGAAAGTTTCAAGCAGTCCCCATCATTTCACTCTTTGGGAGACTTTACTACTTGTTGTGTACGTATTAAAGCAGCAAAGCAGTGCCTTGCAGACCTCTAAGCTGTGCTTCTCACCACGCGAGCTTTTCTGCTCTCTGATGCTCATCCCATAATTGAAATTGAGCACGACTTCTCCAAATTTGACACTCTTAATTATTTCCAGGCGAGAGTTCCTCATGAAATTGCCGAGCGTCGCAGAGGAGGGAGGCAGAGGCATCTTGGGTGAAATAGGTCTCAGCAAGAATTCTGTCACAAGCCAAAAGAGATTTAATTTGGGCTTTTTAAAACAACGGGGTTTGCATTTAAAAAATAAAGTTCTTATGAAATGATTTGCTGAGAAAATGAGCCGAACGCTATGTCACAGTTTACAGTTTATATGTATTGTAGAGGGTATAAAGGGTCAATAGCACCATAAAAATGAGTCATAATTATTAATATGTGAAATATATGGAGAATATATGGTTATTGTTATTATCTGCCGTGATTGGGGCCTGGGATTATCTGGATAAGGGTTATTTCTGTAATTTGGATCATTATATCTTAGGTCTTCTAAATAAAGCATTACATAAACCCAAAAAGATTGTTTTGCCACCAATATGGATTCATGCAGCTTAGTTAGGATCAAGTGCAAGGCACTGTTTTATTATTACAGAGAAAATGGAAATCATTTCAAGCAATTAGTATTATTTGCTTAAAATAATAGGAAAATATGGCTTTTCTGTCATTTGGAGCTTTCTTGATAAAGGCTTTGCAGATAATGGATCCCATAGCTATAGGGGATATTTTTAACGGAAGCCACACATAGACTATTCCAACTAATTTTATTTTACAGTGTAAATGGCATCATTTCATTTGGTAGTACCCAGCATAGGAAATAATATAGGAAATAATAATCAAGCAATGGGTGATAATCTACATTCTGACCTCTGCATTCCAAACCATAGTCAAGAATCATGAAGGGGGGCAAACAACTTTGGTTTGGTTATCTTAAAACCAAAGAGTTTGTCTGCTTTCATTTTGTTTTTTAAGAGGGGAAGCATGTTGTCTATACCTACTATACTTCATGAGTATTCACTAAGTCGCATATGTATTGTGCAGTGTAAAAAACGGCGTCACAATACACCAAGCATCTCCAGGCTTTGCAGTGTAAAAAACTGCGTAAAAAATGGCGTACATTTTTTACGTGTTTTTTCTTGGAGTGACTTCTGCCAGAAGCAGTGTAAAATAACGGTGTCAAATGACATTAAATTACACACACCTTGATAAACTCGCCATTATTTTGCACACCGTTTTTTGGAGAATTTTGTTTTACACAGCACAATAAATATGCCCCTAAGAGTATATATGGCCAAGTGTAATATAAGCAGCAGACAAGGTCAGGGTCGGACTGGAGGGCCCGGGGCCCACCGGAACTACTGGCTCTGGTCCCCCCCTCTGGCCCCCTACTGTGACATTCCGAGCTCGGAACGAATGTATGAATGTGGCGCTCAGTGTGCATGCGTGAACGGCGCCATACACATGCGTGAGCAGCGGCGCTCTGCGCGCATGCACAGACGGCGCAGCGGAGCACGACAACTTTTTTTTCCCAAAATTTACATATCGGGAGAGGGGGTCTGGCCCGACGAGGGCCCACAAGGTTTGGGGCCCGACATTGGACAAGGTGTTGAGATTAGTGAAGACTAGGGATGGGCGAAATTTTTCGCCTTTTTTCGCCGCAGAAATGACGCCCATAGACTTGTACGGCGTCGTGCGACAAAAAAAAGACGCGTGTCAAAATAATTTCACTGCTTGTCAAAATTTTTTTGACCCCCATAGACTATAATGGGCGTCTAATTTTTGGCGAAAGGAAACATGTGAAATTCACCCATCCCTAGTGAAGACTTGCAGTTGACCACATAGTACAGGGTCAGCACATACTTTTGCATGGTAGTATGAAAATGCAATAAAATGTCCTGTCTGGTCACAGAATTATGATTTCCAGCACCCAATGTGCAATGTTCATGCTTTATCCACCATAGTTGGAGAGGAAGCACAGTAGAATTTGTGCCAAATAGCATGATGTACAAAATGCAGCTGGGTTATAAATTTCTTATAATCATCATCATTTATTTATATAGCGCTGTCAAGATACGCAGTGCTTTACTGCAGTTATAGCAAACAGGGAATAAATGGTGGATAACAGACAAGGATTACAGAATACAATAGGGTTTACAAACTAAAAGGTTAGGGTACAACTGAGACATTAGGATTGTATAAACACTTTGTCATTTTTGATACAGCAATGATTAATTAAGGTACATCGAATAGGCCTCTTTAAACAGATGGGTCTTTAAGGAGCGCTTGAAAGTTTGGAAGGAAGGAGAAAGTCTGACAGCTTGTGGCGGAGAGTTACAGAGAAAAGCAGAAGCCCGAGAGAAGTCTTGTAGACGAGAATGGGCAGAAGTGACCAGAGGAGAAGTGAGGCGAAGATCAGAAGCAGAGCGTAGGTTTCGTGAAGGAGTGTATTTGGAGATTAGAGATGAAATATAGGGAGGGGTTTCATTATTAAGGGCCTTGAATGTGAGTAATTTGAATTTGATTCTAGAAGAGATTGGGAGCCAGTGAAGGGACATACATATGGGAGCAGCTGATGTTGAGCGGCGAGCTAGATGAATGAGTCTAGCGGCCGCGTTTAGAATAGATTGGAGTTGTGAAAGGTGACTTGTTGGAATACCTGTGAGGAGTAAGTTGCAGTAATCAAGGCAGGAGATGATGAGAGACTGAATCAGTGTTTTAGTTGATTCTGAACTGAGATAGGGTCGTATTCGAGCAATGTTGCGCAGTTGAATACGGCAAGATTTTGCAAGTGTTTGAATGTGTGGTGAAAAAGACAGATGAGAGTCTAAGATAACTCCTAGGCAGCGTGCCTGTGTGGTGGAATAAAAAGGTGGTGTTGTTTACGGTGAGTGATATCTGAGGGACAGGGGAAGATTTTGGAGGAAATATAATGAGTTCTGTTTTAGAAAGGTTCAGTTTCAGGTGGCGCTGTGACATCCAGGAGGAGACAGCAAAGAGACAGTCTGTGACTTGGGAAAGGACAGAATTAGAAATATCAGGAGTAGACAAGTAGAGTTGGGTGTCATCAGCATAAAGGTGATACTGAAGTCCAAATGACAGAATGAGTTTTCCTAGTGAAATTTTATAGAGCGAGAACAGCAGGGGGCCAAGAACAGAGCCTTGAGGAACTCCAACAGAGAGTGGGAAAGTAGTAGAAGTAGAGTTAGGCTAAGGCCACACTAGGCGATAGCGCCGCGATTTGACTCGCGGCGACTTTTCGCCGCGACTTTTAAGCCGCAATCGCTGGGGAAACTTTTGCGCTGGCGTCTATGGGGAATTGCGAAAAATCGCCAGCGTAAAAACACACGCGGCGATCTTTTTTCTATTGTCGCTCGAAATCGCCTAGCGAGGCGATTTCGAGCGACAATAGAAAAAAGATCGCCGCGTGTGTTTTTACTCTGGCGATTTCCCATAGACGCCAGCGCAAAAGTTTCCCCAGCGATTGCGGCTTAAAAGTCGCGACGAAAAGTCGCCGCGAGTCAAATCGCGGCGCTATCGCCTAGTGTGGCCTTAGCCTTAGAGAAGGAAACTTTAAAGGAACGGTCAGACAGATAAGATGTAAACCATGAAAGAGCAGTGTCCCGAATGCCAGCTGAGTGTAGAATGTCAAGGAGGAGTGTGTGGTCAACTGTGTCAAAGGCTGCAGAGAGATCTAGATGGATTAGAATGGAATAATGACCTTTAGACTTTGCCAATAGAAGATCATTGGTTACTTTGGTGAGTGCAGTTTCAGTCGAATGTGATGGGCGGAAGCCAGATTGCAAGGGGTCGAGGAGGGAGTTGTGAGTGAGATGCTGGATCAGGCGTTTGTAAACAAGCCTTTCTAGTAATTTGGATGCGAATGGAAGAAGGGGGACCGGTCGATAGTTAGTGGGAGAGCTCGGATCAAGGGAAGGTTTTTTGAGGATAGGAGTGATTAGTGCTTGTTTGTATAATGATGGATAGGGATGTAGCGAACTGCCGATTTGATGTTCGCGAACGCCGTTCGCGAACACCGGCAAAAAATGCGAACGTTCGCGGACAGTTCGCGAACTTCGAACACCCGCTAAAATCGTTCGATTCGAACGATCGAAGGATTTTAATCATTCGATCAAAGGATGTTTGTTCGATCAAAGGATTTTCATTCGAATCGAACGATCGAAACCATTCGATCGAATGCTTTTCATTCGATCGAATGCTTACAATCGTTCGAACGAATGGAATGGTCGAACGAATCGAACGCGAACCCAAATTGGCGAACGTCGCGCGACGTTCGCGAACATTCGGCGGACGCGAACGGTCGAAGTTCGCGCGAACAAGTCGCCGGCGAACAGTTCGCTACATCCCTAATGATGGAAAGGTACCAGTAGAGAGTGAAAGATTGAATAGGTGGGTAAGTGCAGGAGAGAGTGTATCAGAGATTGGGTGGAGAAGGCGAGAGGGAATGGGGTCAAGGGAGCAGGTGGTGGGTTTTGAGCTGGCTAGAAGTTTGCTAACTTCATCTAGAGTTGCAGGGGTGAAGGGGTGCAGAGTAGATGTGAGTGGACTGCATGTTGGTCTGAGATTGTTGTCGGACGGTATGCTCAGCCTAATGAGATCGATTTTTTCATTAAAGAAATGAGCAAGGTCTTGGGCGGTAACATTAATAGGTGGAGGAGGTGGAGGGGGGCATAGGAGTAGGGATGTAGCGAACTGTTCTGCTGCGAACTAGTTCGCGGGAACTTCGACCGTTCGCGTCCGCCGAATGTTCGCGAACGTTTGGGAACGTTCGCATTTTGAGTTCGCGTTCGATTCGAATAAAAATCGTTCGACCATTCGATTCCTTCGACCGCTAAAAATCGAACGATTTCCATTCGTTCGAACGATTGTAAGCATTCGATTGAATGATTTTCATTCAATCGAACGCTAAAAATCGTTCTAATCGAACGATTTTAAAACGTTCGATCGAATGATTTTTCATTCGTTCGAATGCTTAAAACGTTCGATTGTTCGATTCGAATGATTTTAGCATTCGATTGAATGAAAATCCTTCGATCGAATGATTAAAATCCTTTGATCGTTCGAATCGAACGATTTTAGCGGGTGTTCGAAGTTCGCGAACTGTCCGCTTTCGCGAACACCAAATCGGCAGTTCGCTACATCCCTACATAGGAGTGAGTTAAATGTGGCAAACAGCTGCTGTGGTTGGAGGACATAGTAGATATTAGATAAGAGAAGTATTGTTCTTTGGCTAATGATAGAGCTCGGTTATAGCAGGAGAGCATGAATTTGAAGTGGATGAAGTCAGGATCAGTTTGTGACCTTCTCCACCGTCGCTCAGCTGATCTACTACATCTTCTGAGGTACCGTGTTACACTAGTGTGCCAGGGTTGGGGTTTAGCTGGCCGGCTGTGACGGGTGGTAGAAGGTGCAAGGGAGTCAAGTGCTGTTGAAAGGGCATCGTTGTAGAGAGAAGCTGCCATATTGGGACAGGAGAGAGTATTAATATGAGATATGGATTGTGCTGATACTGTTGATAATTGTTGTGGTTCAAAGGCATTCTTATAACTTTAATGAACCTTTATCTTAGGGTAGGTATAAACTCTCTAACCAGTTAGATCCTGGGGGGAGAATTTATTGTCAAAGTAGATTGTGCAGGGGTGTATTGGCTATATATCTGTATTATCAGAGGACATCAAACACAACCATAAGTTCTACAGGTTGGTTACAAAATGTTTGTGTTCACTTGTGCATTGTATCCATATATTTGAAATGAGCATTACGTTATACAAGGTTTATAGTACAACAATAATTTTAAAAACCTGGGTTTTACAAGCACCAATGTACACAGACACCCCTGTATTTTTCAGATTTCTAAGGAACTGCAACCAAGTTGTTCCTGCAGTTTCTTGTTTCTGTATATCAGCTGCTATACCTTGTACCAATTTTCATGTAAAGAATTTTTTCCTGTTGGTTATTTTGAATACATTATAGTGCAGATACTGAAACTCTTGAAGAATCTTGCTTCTATTTTGTTAGGTTACAATATGACATAAGTGAGCACAAAGAGCAAATTATGTTTACTGGGGTGTTTGTTTTCAGCTTAAAACCTCATGTAGGATATACGTGTTGAGGGGAATGCTAGTCAATAATCTGTTTTGTAGTTTAAAAAGGCATATAGTTTATACCGGCAATAAGCTGCTGGTGATATATCATGTGTGTCCACAATCACTATAATTAAAAAGACTCCTTCTGTAACCAGCACAGAGACACAACTGACCGGAACCGCTGTGGCATATGTGACATTATGGATGAGTTTGTCAAATACAGTGACCTCACTAAAGTCGGCAAATTTAGCCATCTAACCTTTATAATCCCATTACTAGCAGGGAATTTAATAATTTCTTCTAAACATGAAGAGCTCTGTTCATCAGTCAAGGGATTAACAAATACATTACGTCTTTTTTATTGTGGGCAACTGTGAGTAAAGAAAAAAAAAATCTTAGTACGCACAAATTCCAGAACCTAACCTTTATTAATCTAATACCAGCTTCAGGTATTGTAGTTTACCCCTAATTAATCTGCTAACTACGTTGAGAATCAGTTCTATGAAGTGAAGTCATACAGACTGCCCTAACATATTTTATGCCTCTCCTGATCTTCCCCAGGAAAGAAAGGACACATTTCCATGCTGCGCACAGCAGACAGTAAGCAGATTTTCCAATTATTCCAGAAGTAATATACAGAGAGAAGGGAGAAGTGGGGAGGCCTGTGCAGCTCGTCCACCATTTTATTATTTCCTCAAAGAAATCAATGACCTGAAACATTCCCTACGGACCTATCATAATTTATTTCACTGTTCTGTCAATAAATTTAACAAGGTTTAGGTTTATATCAGTGGCGTCCAAGGATTCAATTGGGGAATTTTATATTTGTTCGGCTCGATTACAGAAAGCAATCAATACAGGGAAACAGAGAAGGATCGTACTCTGCTAGAGGATAGAAATATTGAACCTACCCAACTGATTATGTTGAAAGGACATTACAATGTTTCTTTCCAAGACGTTTTCTCTGGTGTTCTGGAAGAGGAAGCTTTTATAAATACTTTAAAATTATAAAAATATCCGAAACAAAAGACAATACAAACAAATGTTTTATCCATGTTGATGTTCCAGTATATCAGTAAAGAAGATATTCTCGGCTGAACTGTAAATTAGATTTTACAGGCAAACAGCTAACTTTAATACTAAAAAGATGATGTATACAGAAGCTTTTTTCCATAAGAACTTGTCCACACAGCCTACCCTTTACTCACATGTTTTATGCCTCTAATATGCAGGGCAAGCTGAACTAAAACCAGTATGAAAGCTAGTTCTTACTGATTGTATTTACATTTGATGGATTATATACAATAAGAAAAGACAGATATTAATTGCTTTAAATTGGGGGACACTAGGTAACAGATTTTGCTGAAATCTTTTTAGATATTTACAGTAGCCTAGTATAATTATTTATAAAATAATGCTATTTGCAGCATTTTATTGCTATAATATTTAGGGGGTTATTTGCTAAAATCCAAATTTTTCTGATTAATTAATGAAAAAAAAAATCTGACCAAACTAGAATCCATGATTTACCCTTGTTTATCATTAAAAAAAACACCAAAAAAAATCTGATCAACAAAAACTGCGACTTTTTCTGATTTGTCAAGCGAAAACTCTGAATTATTCAGATTTGACGCCAGAAAAGTCAGAATTTTATGTGAAATCAGCAGAAAAGCCCGAAATGTTCGGATTATTGCAAGAAATCCAGCACATACAAGAATACAGTATCTTCAAATTGCAAATAGGAGCTCTGCCATTGAGTTCTACAGGACCTTGACAGGTTGAAGATTTGGACTTTTGAAACCTTGGGGTCTAATAAATCTCGAAAAATTTGAGGTTTTTTTTCATTAAATTCTAAGTTTATAGTTAAAAGAAAAGATTTTTTCGAGTTTTTACCATTCAGACTTTAATAAATAACCCCCTAAAAGTAGATTTCTCATTTGTTGCTGGAATAAAATTGTTTTATACAATTTATGCTGGAATAAAATTGTTTTTATATTTCATTCTAGTCAAGTAAGAAGATAAGAAGAGTTTTATATACTGCACATATTGTACATTTATAGACAAGTGGGTATGGGTATGTATTGGCATGATCAATCATTATTATTATTATTATTATAGACTAAACAGGGGTATATATCATGTGCAATATAAATGCAATAATAGTCACACGTCTATTGCGCCCAATGAACAAATCAGGACCCCAGAATGCATATAAAAGGCCATAGCTTTATTAACTCAGTGATTTTCAAATGAACTGTATGAATCACAAATAGTGATAAGTGAACATTTTCGCCTGGTAAAGTTTTGCAGCAAAAACTGTGGGTGTTTTTTGTATTTTTGTATTTGGAAATATTGGTCTGAGTAACTGGGTAAAAAGGATATCTAGATGGTACAATGTTGATAGAGAATTTGCCACCATATTTGAAAAAACTGGCAACACGGGAGTCTTTTTTCTATAAAGAACAGTTGCAGCATATTGAAGGTAGGGCAATGGATATGATATCGTAGAGATAAAAATGTCTTAACTGCAATGTTATTTTGCATTCCTATTGACTCCAATGCATTTCAGCAAAATTTTGCAATTCAGCAGTTTTGCAAACTGTTACAAATATGGAAATGGTGCAGAAATGCAGGATGTGAAAAAGAGCTGCAGCTCTTCATCTGCCGGTACACCAGGCACTGCCACATGGTGCACTGATAGATAACGTTTTCAAGTGCAACAGATTGTCTGTGGTCTAAGGGCATGGACACACATGCGTTTGTACGAGTGGTTTTTAAGAAAAGACAGACCGCCGCATAAAACACGCAATTCCAGTAGCGTGGTTTCAAGCTTAGGCAATGGCACACTAGGCTATCATATTTATATGGCGGCCGGTATTTTTAAAAACGGTTCGTAAAAACGCATGCGTGTCCATGCCCTAACAGGATTGCAGGATAGAACTGCCAAAACAGTTCCCTGGTTTGGCACACATATGTGTGTATGGTTATTTTTCCTGCCATATGACTGCTTTATGTGTAGCCTGATACCGTCTAATTTTCAATAGAATATCTTATTTCCTGTTTCTGGGTTGTTGGAAGGAGGAAGTGTGACCATGCTGAAGTTTAGAAAAATTGTTGCTGTACACGGATGTACTGATTTTATGAAGATGTTTCAAAGCAGTGGCTATGTGGCACCACATTGCTATTAGTACTGTATGTGAAGGATTTGTAGTTTTTTTTCCATTGGATCAGATAAGCAGGAACCAGTTGGGCATAAGGCAGGTTTTGAGAACTGTGACTGCATAGGGTGGGAAACCTATTGTATTTATGTGCACAACCCCTTTCTAATAAATAAGCAGAACTAGTGATGGGTGAATAAATTCGCCTGGCACAAATTTGCGGTGAATAAATTTGCGAAAATTCACTGGTACAAATCTGCCGGCATAAATTTCCAATTTTTTCGTGAAAACCTTCTGAATGTCCGATTTTTCCGTGAAAAGGTTCGAATTGCTCTATTTTTTTCATGAAAACGTTCGAATTGCTCGAATTGTTTGTGAAAACGTTCGAATTGCTCTTATTTTCAGTGAAAACGTCCGAATTTTTTCGTAAACTTTCCGATTATACCATTTTTCTAGAATTTTTCTCCGTTTTACGAATTTTGCTGGAAATTTATAAATTTTTCGGCAAAGCGAAATGGGAGAGATTCGCCCATCACTATACACAACCAGTAAACCCCCACCCATAGTATTGAATACAGTCTCATCATATTCATTTGCACACTAATAAAGCATCTGTTAACACAACATTTACCAGTAATCAGATAAAATATCACAAAATGTACACAGATGACCATATTGTTACACGGAGAAGGCATCTCAAAACACACAGAAACAAGCTATGTCCAAAGTATTTGTTATTAACATTATGGGTTTAAATAGTCAAACAGGCCATAGTTCATACCTCCCACCTGTCCTGTTTTTCACAGGACAGTCCCGATTGGTACAGCTCAGCCTTCAGTCCCAGATAGTTACCGAAATGTTCCAACTTTCCCTTTGATCTCCTGCACTGATCAGCCAGAAAAAGATACAAAGTTTCTAACTTAATTGACTTTTGGCAGAGAGCCCGGAACGCTCCCCAGGTACACTTGGATACTTTTGTAAAAATTTAAGATAAGCAAAGAAGTAATTGTAACTATTTTAGATAAGCATGGCTCTTGGGGAAACTGTGACTTGCAGCTTAAAGGGCAATTTACCTTCATTAGCAAAACTGTAATAACACATAAAAACCACAGAAATGTGTTCAGACTTTCATAACCTGCCAATTTTTTTTATTTATTAAAGGTCGGTTTTTGAAACCACGACAAACTCTAAAACCAAGATTGTCATTGAATTTATTAAAAGATCCAAATATAAATAGTATGAGCAAAAAAAAAAGAGCTGAATAATGCACTAAAAAAATATGAAAACCGCTAAAAATTTGAGACAATGCCTAGTGAAAAAAATCCGAAATCCTCTAAAAATTAGACTTGATTTAAAGAGGTCCAATAAAATCAGTGCAGCTCCTATTGACTTCTATAGCACCTTGACAACTTTTACTTGTTTGGTTTTTACACTTAATAAATCTCAAATTTTTAGAGCTTTAAAAACCCCACATTTTTCGAGATTCGTGGAACAAAAAAATCGCAATTCGATTGTTAGTAAATGGGACCCTGTGTGTATTACTTAGCAAAACATCCAGCTAATTCTACTTTCTACAGGTATTTGAAGGATCCAGTTGTTCTGTGCAACAAACTATCCCTTCCATTTATCAAAAAACAAAGTTTGCTATAGGCAGCAACATTTCCCATGTCATTGACAGATAAAAGGGGCATTTTTTAATGTGAGCTCATGTGACAAATCATTATATTCTGACATCTCTTCAAGATGTTTTACAATAGGATTGTAGCAAACCACCTCTTTCTATCACAAGGAATTCCCAAAATCCATAATAATTTGAAAAACTGATAAATCATTTACTCATCCCCACTTGTTATTTGTACAGTTCCAGGGGTTCGTGTGATTCTGTCTTGGGATTGATTGTCAATTACATTGCTTTTCTTCCAAAAATAAGAATCAATTAAACGTTTTTACAGCAGTGAACCATTCTCACGGCAGGTAATTTCAGATCCTCGTATGTGAGTTTCAGGCTCCTAATTAAAAACATAATTACATGTAAATGATGCCAGGACTGACAATGAGAGAAAACATTCTCTTATTGCATCTTTGTATTGTAGCAGAAAGCACCAAACAAATATAAAAAGGCCACTCTGCCTAAAGGAGAATTTAATTCAAATAGGATTATTATTGATCATAGAAGTAATGGTTCCAAAACATTATCTACTGATTACACAGACAGCAAGTAGTATAACACTCATGCTTAGTGATGGGCGAACAAATTAGACTGGCACAAATCCGCGGTGAAATCCCGCGTTTTGCCACCAGCTAATAAATTCGTGAATCTCCCGCAAAAATTCGCCAGTGTCAATTTCCGATTTTCACAATTTTTTCATGAAAATATCTGATTTTCAAGATTTTTTTGGAAAACCTTCAAATTTCATGATTTTTAAGTGAAATCCTTCAAATTTGACGATTTTTGAGTGAAATCCTTCAAATGTTACAATATTTTAGTGAAAACCTTCAAATTTTCATGATTTTTGAGTAAAATCTTTCAAATTTCACGATTTTCGACTTAAATCCTGCAAATTTCACGATTTTTGAGTGAAATCCTTCAAATTTCAAGATTTTTTGTGAAAACCTTAAAATTTCAAGTTTTTTGAGTGAAATTTCGCGATTTTTACGTGAAAACGTTTGAATTTCATGATTTTTTTGGGAACCTTCAGATTTCACGAATTTTTGAAAATTTTTCGCCGTTTTGCGAATTTTGAAGGAAATTCGTGAATTTTTCGGCGAAGCGAAACGGGACAAATTCGCCCATCACTACTCATGCTTAATCCACAGATGGTCCTACCTTTGAGACATGCAGGATTTCATCTATATACACAGAAAGAACCGCATCAAATAGGATTGATGCCTTTATACATTAGAGTGAGTTTCACTCATTATGACTTAATGGTTTAGAACGCCTGCTCATGCCAATAATTAGATCTAACAGTCAGATTGTTTTGTTTTATGATCTCATATCTAACAAATGCACAATTTATCCCAAGATTTTTATCTGGAGCAGAAGTTTAACTAAGGGGACCTGGGCCCCCTGCAAAAAAAATGTCCAGGTCCCCTGAGCACATAATCAGTGGTGAGCCACCCCCAACCACATATACCTTCAACTCACCCGCTGGTGTATATTTAAAAAGTGTAAAAGGTGTAATTCTCACTATTTGTCATAATCTACATTCAAGTGTCCATGTAAGCAGTGTTTCTATGCAAAGTTATTATAAGGCGAAAAAAAGTAAATGTCAGATATGTTCACTGAGAGAAAGGTCAGTCCTATGAAGCAGGGAAGACCTGTTATCTTTGTAGTGTGTCAGACTGGTAGTCCCACAGGGGTTTTAGGTCCCCTATGTCTGTGCTTTTCTTAATGTGATGAGTGTGAGCTCCATTAAAGAGCAAAGAAATGTAATGAGTTACCATGAATAGTTAAACATGTTTAATGGCTGGTTAGGAGCTTAAAGACCCCAAACGGCTTAATGAGGAAATTCCTAAAGTAAAATAGCATGGCGTATACAGCACCAACAGCTTTAATTACAGGCCAATTAACAGTTCATACTGAGGAAATAAAGCAGGAGCAGTGGTGAGGTGATTAGGATACAGTTAACAAACACTATTTATTTCATTTGCTGGCGAGGTCACAGATCACATAAGTTGTCTGCAGAGAGGATTATGGGAACAGCATCAAGCAATAATAAAGAATAAGGAATGGCCAAAACATTGGCAGAAGCATGTGGCCTTTTAAGTGACATATAATAAAAGTATATTATGAAGAGGAATCCCCGTGGCACTCATAGAAAAAAAGTAATAGCCACCCATGGGCCTGATTTAGTAAGACAAGTCCTAATTGCTAAAACGAATTGCTGATTGGATGCTGTGGGCAACTGCCCTTGTGCTATTTAGCACATGTGTTCTGAAATGCTTATGTAATTACCTAACTGCTTTTATATTACAGAAGGTTGACTTCAATTTGTTAAGCGTTCTACTTAATATGTTCTTGCAAGCTTGACTGGTCAGAACAACTAGTTTGTAATGACACCAATAATGATAACACTTGTGAAAGTAATCAATGATTTCATGGAATAAGACTTAGAAATCAGGTTTTGTATGTAGAGAGCCTGAGCTTGACGGTTGTGTTAGGTTCATTGCCCTTGTGCAT
This sequence comes from Xenopus petersii, assembly GCA_038501925.1. NCBI lineage: Eukaryota > Metazoa > Chordata > Amphibia > Anura > Pipidae > Xenopus > Xenopus petersii. The sequence goes on along the minus strand of CM076675.1, from coordinate 70,491,241 downwards.
ATCACTCTATTTCCCCGTGCTTCCGGCAGGAATTAATAAATGAAGAGCTCTGTGAGGTTGGGACTCACTAAACCTGAAATTGTCTGGGTGCAGCTAAACCCCAGCATACTGTATATACACTAAAGGCAACAGCAATATTTGTCATTCCTTTATTTAGGGGTTGAGTATAAGAATATTTTACTTTTAGAAATATGAGGGTGTCCTGGCATTCTGACAAAAAGCCCCGCAGCAAACCCTTGACACTGCTACTGTCCTGTGGGCTCCCATTACCTACTTGATTTTGATAACTTCCCTGGGGCATCTGGGACATTCCTAGGAAAAGAGAAGTTAAGAATGTGAATCTATGGACTTATTTTATCATTTAGTGGAATCCTACTATGTTTTTTAACATTTAAATAGAATTGTATTAAAGGATGTGTTCACCCCAATGTAGTATGCCATTAACTGGGCTATTCAATAACTCATAAATTGGTCATTTGTCTTTCTATTTACAGTGCTGTTGGGGTCACTAAAAAGATGCTCTATGAGGCTACATTTTTATTGTTACTGTTACTTTTAATTACTTAGCTTTCTTTTTTCAAGTCCTCTCATATACACCTTCCATTTATAATGTTTGCCTCATTGCTAGGGTAGGTGGATACTAGAAACCAGCAAGCCAATTAAAATCCGAACTAAAAAGCTGTGGTTAAAAGCATAAGAATTAAAAAAAATAAAGGTTGCAAATGATCTTAGAATATTAGCCATTGTATGCACTAAAATGTAATATATAATGTTGAATTTAATTTGTACAATCGCTTTCCTATTACTTACAAAATGTCCAGATTAGATTTGGCATTTGCATTCCATGCATATTCCAAATGGAATCCTGGAGTAGGTGAATCCTTTGTACATAAATCCACTTCTACTGTATCTACTGTATATGTGTTATTTGTATTTAGTAGTTATTATAGTGTGCATGCAAAACAAATTAAAGCTTCATAAAGAAAGGATTTCAATTTGTGAATAAATATGCCCACTTTGCGATTTGTTTTCACTATGTGCAAGCCTGTAAATGAGGATGGATTGTTTGTCCTAAGTAATAAAATTGTTCTGTAATCACTAAACACAAAAACAAACTGCAGAAAATTAGTGCTAATTCATGTAGCCGTTAAGAGCCAAACAATCACTGGGAATCTCATGAATGCATTCCAGAAATAAAGGTGTAGAGAAAGGCAAATATAAATGAATTATCACCGAGACACATTGAAACAACTATAAAAATAACAATTTGTAAAAAATTACAAAGCATGCAGTTCAGCCTGGAATATTTTATGCATCATACATTACACTTTCCTCCATGTCTAGTACTTTGCAGATTTAGAGCAGGGGGTCATGAAATGAAGCCCCCTAGAAATAGATACCAAATTGTAAAGTAAATGCAGCCAATGTTGGAGATATCTTGCATTGACTGCTTGGTACAGGAATCAGTGAATTATTATTCATAACTGGGAATTTTAGATTGTAAGCTCTTTTGGCCAGGGTCCTCTTCATCTTTTGCATCAGTTACTGGTCCCTATGTTTCTAATTCTGTATGTTCCTTGTATAAACCCATTTATTGTACTGTGCTGTCTGCGCTCTAAAAATACATGTTAATTTAACACTGTGTGACATCAGGTTTGTCACCAACTGGGGCTTGTGATGAAAACCATAATGAGTCCCCCCTCCAAAGGTCGAAGTAGCCCATTTGATGGTCGAAGTAGCCAAAAAAACATTCGAAATTCAAAGTTTTTTTTATTCATTCCTTCACTCGAGCTAAGTAAATGGGCCCCCTAGAGTCAGGTTATTTCACAGTGAAAAATATGATTGCGATGAACACAGCCAAGAATTTTCATAAATATGAACATTTGCAAGATTGTTTTTTAAATATTTTTTAAATGTTTTTTAAATATGTCACTGAGGTTTTAAATTCAGGTTAACATAAAGATTACGGTTGAATCCAAGTCTTGTGTTGGGATTCAGCACAAATTGGTTCATCCCTAATATTAATACATAATTAAAGGGGACCCGTCACCCAAAAAAAATTATTCAAAATCCTGTTTTATCACATTAGTCAAGCAAAATGAACTTTAATTACACTGTATAAATTATTTGAATCTTGTTTCCTTCAGTCTGGGAATTCATAACTATAGCAAGCAGGCAGGAGCCATTTTGTGGACACTGTTATTTAGACAAGCCTCGCATCATCTCAGAATCTTGTTTGTGCACCAGAATGGGGGACCTGATGTCCATCCCTATGCCCTGTCTACACAAGACGAGAAGAAGTGGGGAGTGTAGTGACATCTAGGAAGTGCTGAATGGAAAGTGAAAGTAATTGTCTGCCCCGCCTCTATGCTTAAGGCATAGATGAGCTGCAGACAATATTTGATTGACAGCTGAGATTTTTAAATGAGCTTACAACAGCTATTAATCATTTAATAAGAAATAGAAATTGGATTTTATGCTTAATTTAAAAAGGACTTTTATTATACAGATTGTTGTGTCTGGGTGACCGGTCCACTTTAATGATCATATACGGTACAAGTAAATCTAGAGTAAATCAGATTTTGTCATCAGCAAATTATTTAGTGTAGGGTCTGCAAATGTGTGAGTGAAGGCACAGACTCACACAGATACTAAGGAGATTTAGTTATGAAGCCATTAATCAGTAACCCAAACAAACCTATGAAACACAAATAGTACATACTAAGCACATGCAAATAATTAGGCTTATTAAAGGGGTTCTTTTTTTGTTATTTAGCTTTTTGTCCAGCAACTGTCCAGTTTGTCATTTCATCAAATATCTGGTTGCTAGGGTCTTATTTACCATAGCATCTGGGAAGTGGTTTGAACAAGAGTTGGCAATATAAATAGGAGTGGGCCTGTATAAAATGTAAACAATATCACAGATCACATCTGGCTGGTGGGGTCGGTGACTCCCATTTGAAAACTGGGGAAGAGGCAGAAGAGAAAGGCAAAATAATATACAAAAATAATAAAAACAATGAAAACCCATGGCACGTTGCTAGGAATAGCCCATTCTATAACATTCTAAAAGTTTTGAAATTGGGATTTTGTTCTGTGACTCTTCAGAGTGGCATTTAAACTATCATCTGGTTGCTAAGATCCCACTTAACCTAGCAACCTAGCAATATCTTAAGACAGCAATAACATAAACATTAAAAAACATTAAAAATCAGCACTATGGGGTTTTTTTTTATCAAAAGTGGAATTTTGAATTCATGTAAATTTGTTTTTACACTAGAAAATTTGAATGTACCCACAACTTGAATGGTATAAAAAATAAACGAACATTTGAATTCAAATTTACCATTCAACCTTTATAAATCTGCCCCTTTAAGTATTAATCCATATTCTTGTTTCTAGGGGAGACCCTGGCAATCAGTCAGCATTTTAAATGTCATGCTGGAGACATGCATAATATAAAGGTATATAGCCTGAAAACAAAAAACGTTAATTGCAAATTGTCTCAGAATATCACTGAAATGTTGTATAATATATTAAAGGTATAGGCTACCTTATACAGAAACCCTTTATCCAGAAAGCTACAAATTACAGGAAGGCCATCTCCCATTAATACATTTTAAGCAAATAATTAAAATTTTTTTCAGGGAAAAATAATTTTCTCTGTAACAACAACATATACTTGAGCCTGGTGGCAAAACACACTATTGGGATAATTTATAAAAGTATGTCTCAAAACACAAGATGAAACAGCAGTCACGGTAAATATTAATTTGCATGTAACATTTTCTTGTAATAATGTTCCTGATTAAGTACCTAGTGGGAGTAATAGACACCCTGGTACCTAGAACCCACTCCAGATGATTGATGGGTGCAACGGTTGGCACCCTAAAGCTAGAACTGATGCCAAGCACCCTGGTCTCGGCTCATGCTTCTGCCTGTAGCAGCCGCCTTTGGCCTCGGGAGGAGCCCTCAGCTACTCAGATGCAGCCAGGTCTTAAAACGAGAGGTGCAAGGCAAGGGGTTCTAGACAAGCAGAGGGGCACAACTGTAAGGCAAGAGTTTTTGGGCTGGAGGTCACAGTACAAGACATGAGACAAAATCGTAATCGGATCAGGCCAGGTCAGGGCAGGCAGAGAACAAACGTCAGGCAGGCAAGGGTCAAACCAGGAAGTCAATCAGAGGGAATTAGCAGAAGAGTTAGTCGGTATTCAGGCAGGGGTCAGGATCCAGAAGTCAGAAAAGTCAAAAAGCCAGGCAGGGGTCACAACAGGAATCAATCAGAATCAGGAACAAACAGATAGCACAAGGCTCAAAAGCACCACAGGATAAACCTATTGCGGGCAGTTTGCACAAGACTGAATTCCCCTTTTATACCCTAGTTATTTTGTGCCATTGCGTCCCTTTGCGCGTTGGCGTCATCACGCCAGCGTGTCCGCGTCAATTAGAGAAAGAGACGCGAGCACGCGCGCCCTAAGAAACAGCAATGGCGGAGGAAGAGGAAGCACGTAGCGGGTGTCCCCGCCGCACCACTGGACCACCAGGGTGAGTTGTTACAATGGGACCAACACTTCCTACGCTTAAAAAATGGATTTAAAATTATAAACTCCCAGCTGGAACTTTACAAAATCACTTACATTGCCAGAGGGTGCCCACAGAAATTCGAAAAAATATGGACTCCTTGGCTGGACTCATCCGCAACAATGGTCCAATAATCCTTTTTAAGAACAGTCCACCATTCCGTGTCCAACTTTCCATGTCTACCTCTCCTTCTTCCTTCTTACTATACCTTTCTTCTATATTTTGTTTATTAACGAAAACTTAATAAAAAGTTACTATTAAAAAAAATAATGTTCCTGTGAAATGCTTATTTATCCCTCCAGGTTTCCAGCAGTCCTATTGATTTACAAGTTTTGTGCAAAACCACAATTGATCTACTGTACAAGAGAATCGTGAGGTATAAACTTTTACTGGCTTTTACGAAGAAGCACCCCATAGTGATACTGTACACCTGCACCTCATAGTGATACTGTACGGCTGTACCCCATAGCGATATTGTACAACTGCCCCTCATAGTGGTACTGTACAACTGCATCCAAGGTTAGCATTCCTTAAATGAGTGTGAAGAACATGATCTTGGTTATCCATCTCCAGTTGCATGAATTATGAGGAGAGAACCAGAGTACCTAGATCAAATCCATACCGACCAAGTAAATTGACATACTCCTTGCATATAGGACGGATGGAAGGATCAAACCAGTAAACAGAAACAACTATTTTAATCATGACAACCCTTTCAAGCAAGTTCATGCTCTTGGCTTCTTTAAAATGCATATTCAGATGTGCATAATTTATACTGGAATAAAATAAAGTCACATTTTTAGGTTTATGAGTGACATCAAGGATAGGGCTCCGTTAAATCAGACATTTAAAAGTGCTGAGAAGGGGTAAAAAAGATAAGGTTAACTGATATGATAACATACCTGTAACTACATTTCTATAAGTTTCAGATTAAAAGGCTGCCACCTTCCTTAACTGACATTAAGATCTGCTCCTTTGGTAAGGTAACCCTGCTTTGTCTTCTTCGGACACAGATTAAATTAGCCTGTTTAAAGCCGGTTTAGGTATAGAAGAAACCTAGCAATTGTCCAGGTCATGAGGATATTTTATAAATGTTGATCTAAGTGTATCTGACAGATAACAGCCAGTGATATCTGTATGTTTACTGCCTCCCCTGCTCGGGACACACCAACAAAGTAAAAGCAAACGGAGTGCCTGAAGCCTTCACCAGCACTTTCAGTTTTTCACCTTGTCCTAGAACACATTTCGGCTCAGTATTTGTTCTATCAATAATCATGGCTACATGTCTGTTTCCATTCAGAGAAGGAAGAAAAGCCATTTCTTAAGTTTTGATATCATATTTTATTGTTTTTATATCCAAACTGTTTTGCATTCATAGTCAAAATGTTTTTATAGAAATACAGTGATAGCAATAAAAATAATTATAACTATATAATTATTAGGGATTAATTTAGGGATTGTGTGAGTTTAATCCTGTCACTTTTTCCAAAATTCTAACCAAACCTGAACCAGATCTGAACCTGTGTGACCTTAAACAATGGACAACTCAAGGTAAAAGGTTTTTAATATTTGGGGGTTGCTCTTATATGAATATGCAAATTATATCTCAGATTCAGCTTAGTTTTTAGCCAACTAATTGGTGGAGGTAAATTACTAGTTATAATTATACACAATTATATTTATGTGGTATAATTTTTTAATAGTCTGTGCTGTGGCAGAGACTGGGAAGAGTTAACAAGACTAAAGCTCTTAGGCAGTAGTGTTCTTTACCATTTTTTTTCAGTGCCCCACTTCCCGGTATGGTTAGTATGTAAAATTGTGCTCCTTTCTGCTTGTGCAGAGAGCTTGGAATATGCATGTCTGTGCGATGGATGCAGGGTACAGTCTGTATCTTGATTGCACTCAGCAGGGTTCCCTCCTCGGTGATGAGAGAAGAGGGGAGGGTGGGGAGATGAGCAAAAACACAGATACAAGCTGTCTATTCCTCTCATTGTTTCTTGACTTGGCCATATGCAGGCAGTGGGAGGGAGATATGAAGGATCCCAGACTGCTCCCAAATTTGTAAAAGCTCCGTACAGCGCAATACACAGAACAGCAGGAAAGTTACTACTATGAGATCAGAAAGCCTTGATTAAAAAAGTGCGATTTCTCCTTTTTAATGCAGTATGCATCTAAACTTATACTGTTTACATCCAGTAAATATATATTATTACATCTAATTTCTATGTAAATTATCTGCATAAAGTCAGAGGTGGGAGGGGGGCACCACCATAAGGGGAAAAATCTCATTCTCTCAGATCACAGAAGTAAGAAAGGAAAAAGTGGTTTGGCGACATATAGGAAGCACAGCTCGGAGGGTAACAGTTTGCAGCAACTTTATAAAACAGACTATAAAGACTAGATAAATGCATTTTAGTCTGGGAGGACACAATATTTTGGTATAAAGGTGCATTTGTGTATTGCATGTACACAGAATCGTTAAAATGAAGCAGAAAAGTTCGTTGTTTGACTGGACGCATTTCCTTGGTGAGAAATAGAGTAACAGATTGGAAGGATTCCTGGGCACAGCCACTTTCTCTCTATGCATTAGTGTTTTCTTTGTAAAGTTCTTTACACTGATAAAGGAAAAAGGCCCTTCTATATGAACATCAAGTAGACAATGCACAACTAGAGCAGCCATTGAGAAAGTAAAGGAAATAAATGTAAGAGGGAGAGATATAGAGCAAAATGACTGGCTTTAGGACAGAGTTGATAAAGACTCTCCGTGCAGGTTTTCATAGGTACAGGTACATGAAATACTGTTTTTGTGCTTTTTATGATTTTTTCATATGAAGGGATACACCAAGTTCATTGGGGATTCACCTAAATCCACGATTTTATTGGACAATCAGATCTGGCAGAATTCTTTGTATGCACCTGAGCAAAATCAAAAGCCCCACCCCCATTCATATGTGAATGGAAATCTAAAGACAGCACATATTTAGTTATCTGCAATGCAGTTTTGACCAGTGGAACACAAGCTATGAAACTGGTCCCTTAGAATGACAAAAGGAGTGGTGGAAGGGTCCATTCTAAATGGTAGTGTGGGTGAGGATTTGAAGATAATGCCTATTTACTAGGCAGTCCTGGAAGCACAGTTCGAAGGTTGTTGTAGGAGGAACATTTATTTGGCATGTTAAAGGACAAGAAAAGTAAAAAAAAAACACTGGGGGTGTCACTGGCGGGCACCCCCACCAGTGTCTATTAAATTGCTAACTGTTTTCCCCAGGCAAGTGCGCCTGTTCTGATAAAAACTGTGCAAGTATAGCATAATTGGAAAGTTTAACTAAAATGTGCATGCACAAGTCTGAAATTAACAAAAAATGAGCCTTGGAAAATTCTATGATAGGCTCAGAAAACCTGCATATAAAGAATATAGTCCTATACTTAATGTGGACCAGTAGACTAATAAGACTCTAAAGAGAAGGTTTATGTCAGGACCAGCCCGGACTCAAACTCTTGCATGTGAAGTTCTGTACATTTGCACTTACCTTGTGAGCCACTGGAGGCTCTTAGTACTGTCCCTGACCTCTTCATTGATGTTCCAGACTCTGCCTGTTCCCAGTATGTGTCCTCCCTGGTCTCGTCCCATCTCATTACCCTCATGTGTTTCCCATTTTCATTTATGTCCCCTTTGTAAGCCCAGCCCTGACCCTTCCCCGGTGCTTGGTTATTGCGTATTTCCCTGCAAGACTTGCCGACCTTGCTGTTCCCATATTCATCTGATCCTAGTTCCTAGTTTTGAGTTACTGTGACCCATCCTGTTTCAAGTTCCATGTTCCTGACTCACCTTACCTATTACCTCCAGAGTACCTCTCTGCAGTGTCAAAGAATTACAGTATATCTATCCCAGAAAGTTCCATGAGACAAAACAAATGTAGAGAACAGAGGCTGTGTTCACTGAAGCTAGAAAAGTCAGTACAGAGAGAAGGGTGGCAGCGAGTGAGCTGTCCGTCCAATAAGTAGAGGGTAAGAGATGAGCTTGATAGTTTTGAAAAGAATCAACTACAGAATAAGAGACATATAATACACAAAAGCCACGAATATCTTGTAAATGATATCCTTATAAACGGTGAGTTCTGATGTCATCAGTTATAAACGGTGAGTTCTGATGTCATTTCTGTCACACGACTCACTGAAACTTATGTATTATAATAAATAAAGTACCCCCAGTTGCAAAATATGAGGATATTAGAAGTAACCTCGGAGTTCCATGACCTGTATAAAAACACTCGGCCTTCGGCCTCGTGTTTTTATATGGTCATGAAACTCCTCGGTAACTTATAATATCCTTATATTTTACAAGAGGGGGTACTTTATTCACTATATATTTTACTTGTTGGTGTCTCACGAGTAGAGGCTGAGGCCCTTTGAAAGAGCAACTTTTCCAGATACTAAGGGGCAAATTCACTAAGATGGAAGTTGCGCCAGGCGCAACTTTGCCGCACTTCGCCACACTTTGCCAGGCGTATTTTCGCCAGCGATCCACAAATTCACTAAAATCCGAAGTTGCGCATAGGGGTAGCGTAAGTTTTCGAAGTTGCGCTAGCGCTAATTCGCCAAGCGAAGCAAAGTTTCGCTAGCGATGGTTCATTTGCATACGGCGCGAAATTCAAATTTCAATGGAGGAATACGTATCACCACTTCAAATGCCTAGAAAACCTTCAAAACATCAAATAAAAATGTTATTTTGCCCTACACATGTGTCCACTGTCTAGGTAAGTTGCCATGAGTCAGGAAATGTAGGGGGGAAGGAGGGGAGCCCCAAAAATATTTTCGATCTTTTTCAGCCTATCACCCATCATGTAGAAAACACGCCAGCGTTTTTTGGGACTTAGAAAAAATTTTGACTTTTTTTGAAACAATCCCTATCTACTCTATTGCGCTTCGCCAGGTCTGAGGTGGCGAAGGAAGTCTAGCATAAAAGGTAGCGTTCAGTACACTGCGCAAGTTAGTGAATTTGCGTAGTTACGTCGCTAGCGAAAATTCGACTGGTGTAAGGGTGCGAAGTAACACTAGCGAAACTATGCCAGCGTTCATTAGTGAATTTGCGCAGTAACGAAAAATGCCAAACGCTAGTGAATTAACGCTAGCGTTCGTTACTTGGCGCTTAGTGAATTTGCGCCTTAGACTGACAGTGAACCTTGTATCAGAAAAATAAACTTTAAATGTTTTGTGTTTGCATTTTTCTGTATAATATCAAATAGTACCCAGTTCTGTGGGAGGAAAAACCTGCTGTCTCTTCCTGAGAAAAAAGTGCCCCTGCCTACATACTTGCACCCTGCCATAGGTGAGAGTGACAAGATACAGTAACGGCAAAGCGCAGAATGACAGGACTGAAGGGAACCTCTACATAAGATCAAATTGGACCTATAGGACTTCCTTATGCTGTCTTACATAGCTGTGCCCACATGACTAACATTCATTAAATCTTTTGTTGGTATATTGTGATCAAAAGGTGTGATGACTTGCAAAGTTTTTTGCTTTTACACTTTGCGCACTACACGATTTTAGTAAATGAACCCTATGATCCCCGGTAAAGGAGGTAAGATATAACCCTGGTCAATTCTCTACCCTACTGATTGATTTGTTCAACAAATAGACATCACTTTAACCTTATTATTCTAGGGTCTGACAGTTTCTCTGGTGCTGAATGGGTCAAAAAATTGATTGCTGGGCTGTATCACATCCGATTTCCTGATGGATTATTTTTTTCTACCGGTATAATGTATAATATTGTAATTGCTTTTCAGCATTCCCTAGGGTCATTTATCATACGCTCCTTAATCTGAGACCATCGCTGTTTGATCTGTATTATACACCCTGGCTTTTCTGTGGCTTCTAAGTAAAAAAAACCACAAGATCCACTGTATATTGGCCTGAATTTTTTTAAATGCTCAGCGGTTTTTGAAATGCAATCAAGCCGCCGCTGTCCATATTTTATGTATGAAAGCTTGATGCAATGCTTTGTATTGTTTGTTTTAATGGTTCTCAAATAAAACACATTACATCACAAATGGAGGGGCAGTAGTGTTGCAGATAACATTTGTCAGGTTAAAAAGCACTTTACTTGGTAATATGTATATTAAGAAATGTGCAATTAAAAGGATTTTAATTTCATAAATATAAGAAGTTTGAATAACAGTGGCCTCTATGGTACGAGTTGGTATCGATAGGTGGTATAACTGTATATACATTTAGGTTTCTACCCATTCACTCTTTAGTCACCTTCCCTAGGTGCTGGGAACAGGGTTTTTGGGACCACCTATCCCAGATTGTTAGCCTAAAGTTATGAGTTGGCATTTTGCACATTACTGCTGATTGGTGGACTGTGCTTGAAATCCAGTCACAGTTTATAGTCAATGACTGATGTGACTGACATGCAGAGTTACCACTTATTAATGTTCCACCATGTAGCATATGCAGGGATCTGGCACTTCTAGTTTTCCATAAATCCACCCTAGACATCTTCACAGATGACATAAAGGGGCTGATTCACTAAGGGTCGAATATCGAGGGTTAATTAACCTTCGATATTCGACTGGGAATTGAAATCCTTCGACTTCAAATATCGAAGTCGAAGGATTTAGCGCAGATAGTAAGATCGAATGATCGAAGGAATAATCCTTCGATCGAACGATAAAATCCTTTGAATCGAACGATTCGAAGGATTTAAATCCAACGATCAAAGGAATGTCCTTCGATCAAAAAAAGTTAGGCAAGCCTATGGGGACCTTCCCCATAGGCTAACGTTGACTTCGGTAGCTTTTAGATGGCGAACTAGGGGGTCAAAGTTTTTTTTAAAGAGACAGTACTTCGACTATCGAATGGTCGAACGATTTTTACTTTGAATCCTTCGATAGTCGTAGTCGAAGGTCGAAGTAGCCCATTCGATGGTCGAAGTAGCCCAAAAAAAACTTCGAAATTCGAAATTTTTTAACTTCGAATCCTTCACTCGAAGTAAGTGAATCGGCCCCAAAGTGTACTGTACCTACACTTATATAAGAAGAATTATTAAAAATCCTGTCTTTCATATGTACATATAGTTACATAGTTCATTTGGGTTGAAAAAAGACCACACTCCATCAAGTTCAACCCCAGTAAACAAACCCTAGTGCAGATATATACACATAATTCTACCGACCAATCTATATACTCTATATACATATATAATATATATTTACAAATATCTAAACTAATTGTAGATTTTAGTATCAAGATGACCTTTTATATTATAAAATCAGAAATCATCCAGGCTCTTAAAGTCATTTATAGAATCAGCCATCACAACATCACCAGTGCATTCCACAATCTCACTCTCCACACCGTGAAGAACCACCTACGCTGCTTCAAATGAAAGTTCTGTTCCTCTACTTGAAAGGGATGGCCTCTGGTGTGTTTATCAATTTTAAGGGGAAAAAGATCCCCTTCTATCTGTCTATAATGACCTCTAATGTAGTCAGAAAGAGAAATCATGTACCCTCACAAGCAGTGGCGTAACTAGAGTGCGCTGGGCACCCATGCAAAAAAATTTTCAGAGTGGGCCGGCACACTCCGATCCCCATCCTCCCACCCACTTCCCATCCTCCCACCCACTTCCCATCCTGCCTCCGCCCATGCCGCACTTTCACCCGCCCACATGCCGCACTTTCCTTCTGAGTGTCCCATGCATCGGTAGTTATACAGTATTCCACAAGGCCCATTCATTTACAATATTTTAACTTGGGTTTTTCAGCATTAGTTCTGTGCCCAATCCTTGCTACTGAGCCTTTTTGTTTAGCAGGTGAAGCAACAATAGGGAATATGAAAGAAATAAGCTGACAACAGATTTTTCTCTAGGCCCTCCCTTATGTAGGCAAAAATAAACTAAATACAATGTAAATCTTTCCATAGAGGATGCTGCAAATAGTATTAGTAGAGTTTCAGATGAGCAGTCTCAGCAAGATTTGATATACACTTGAGCTGGCCGTACATTACATGTACCAATACCATTATACAAAATACATTTTGGTACAATTAAGGGTATGTCTATGGCAAACCACCATTCCCAAGAAATGTCCACATTATACTGGAACTGGTTGGTTCATAGCTCCTCTTCACTTCATGCTGTTCTGAATGTTCAAATGTTTATCTGAAAGATGGGAACAATAAAAAGGGTGGACCTACAATGTATGCCCGTTGGTCCAGTGGGCCATTCAATTGAAGAGGCTTTTACCATGGAAACCACAAGGCAGATCAGTAATATCCAATCAGATATGGTCCTCCAAGAGATTTTTTGGCCTCCAGTAAGCCCATGATTGCTTGATAATAATAAGCTGCCCCCAAACCTTTGAAAGAGAGAATAAATGGCGATTGGGGACATGTTTACTAACAGTGAAGATAAAGTCTGAAGAGATTCCTGGAGATGTTGCCCATAGCAACCAATCAGATCTTTGCTTTTGTTTAAATCTAATTGCTGATTGGTTGCCATGGACAACATCTCCAGAAATCTCTCCAGATATGTATCTCCATGTTAACCAATCCTCAATTGTCCCTCTCTTTTTTATAAGATTGCCTAAATTAGAAAATCTAATTTAGTAATTTGTGGTGCATATATTTCCATCTACAACACATTTCCAAATTGTTTAATTATGTTTCTTTTTAGAAATCCTTGTTAAGGTTGTACTGTGACTGCTGAATTACTAGAGCTGTGCAAATACCAGTCAGGTCTCTTGGCCAAAGGTCTGGCTATCCATTCAAACACAGGGACTGTCTATGTGAGGCCTGAATTAGTTTCATCTATGTCTGTGTTACTTGCTATTAAAGTAAGTTTAATTTCATCATCTCCAGGTTTCATTTTCTACAGGTCTAGTAACCATTAGCAACCAACCATATGCTTGCTTTTTAGCAACAGACCTTTGCTACCTGCTGATTGGTTACTATGAATTACTAGTCCTAAAGCAAGCTTTGCACCTGTCATTATAGTATCCCAAAGCATTATGCAATGGAAACAACAAACAATATACCAGTCTTTTACAAGAAATGTGTTTGGTGGCTTCATCTCTTTCAAAGCAACATTGTAGGTTTACAGTGCACAGGCCCAGATTTGGAAACTCTGCAAATTCCCTAGGGGCTGCTATAAACCAGTGTTTTTTTGTTGGCACACTGTGCAGTTGTTTGGGTCTTTGTCTGCTTTGAAATACTAGGTCATAGTCTAAATGCCAGGCTAGATGTGGCAGTGCATCTAGTACTACTATGAAGTGGCAAGAAGATAGGTCAAATTTTAGGGAATACTGATTTGGCAAACAGTAAATGAAGCAGATTTAGTACAGTGAGGAGGGATCGAAGCAACTTGAATAGACAAAGGACTTTCTTGAATATAAAAAGGGTCAGAGGTTACTGTAGGCAAGAAAAGAGCAGAGTGGGTGGGCAAGCTTGCTTTATCTGCAGTCAAATGTTAAGCAGAGTTACAACTAAGCTACTGGACAGTGTATAGAAAGGATCTGGCAGTGAAAAGGTATTGGGGGGAGAACACGCTGACAAATGAATTTGTTCTGGGATGACAGTGCTCGTTGATTTGCCACGCTTGGGCTGGCACTGTGGCTGGCAATGCTGTGAAATTTCCCCCCCTCAGACACCAAGAGACGGGAGGACAGATGGCATCCTTCCGAGGATTTGACCCACTCCCACCCTTCACCTGCACCTCTCATGGGAAAATCTTCCAGATCCCAGCTGCCATTTGAGAGCTGGAATGTCTGGAAAACAGGACTGGAAGACTGGGGGGTCAGGAGGAGGATCAGCAGGGGGCAGTGGGGGGATGCGCATGGTAAGAGCGCAAGTCTAGAGCAAGATATTATGAAGGGGGGAAGGGAGGGAATTTATATTAAATTACAACAAATAATGCAAATGTCCACATGCCCATTACAATAGCACATAATATCATAGAGATGTGGCCCCTTTTATTTATACATAATATGCATGTTTATTTGTGTGCTTAAAGACAGATACAGAGGCACACACAAACAGTTACATATATTTACAGTTTGTCATTTATAGATAAAAATAACAATGCACAATCACATTTTATAGAAAATATATAAACTAATTTCTGGACTAATGTAACTTTTGTTTATTTAAGTAGACACATATATAACACTTAGAAGGGGCAGATTTATTAAGGGTCGAATTGAAATTTCTAATTTTCAAAAAAGTTTTATGGTCTGTCAACAGTCAAATTCGACTAGGGAATTATTCAAACTCGACTTGAGTTTTTTTTAAAAATTCAAATTAGATTTTCGAGATTTATCATACTCTGGGCCTTTATGAATTCAACTTCGACTATTCGCCACCTAAAACCTGCCGAATTGCTGTATAAGTCAACGGGAGAGGTCGAGTGAGATGTTTGAGGCCTTCCTCACTAGTGATGGGTGAATCTGTGCCATTTAGTTTCGCCAAAATATTTGCGAATTTACCGAAAAATTTGTGAAACTGCAAAAAATTCACGAGGCGACCATCAGTATTTATTTGCACGACTATTTTGTCCAAGTGCATTAAAGTCAATGGGCGTCTGAATAATTTTGATGCACGATAATATGATGCACGCGACTACAATTTTTTTTTATATGCAGAATTTTCACTGTTGTTTTGCAAATTTATTCACTGGTGGCAAATTCTCTGTGAATTCGTACTGGCAAATTAATTCGTCCATCACTATTCCTGACATTCGAGTTTTTTTCAGAGAAAAAACTCGATCGAGTTTGATCCAATTCTATTCGAATTCGATTTGAGTTTTCAACTCGGTAAAATTAGTCCGAGTTTAATATATTCGATTTTCTTAATAAATATCAGAATATTTGAATTTCGAGTAAAATAAAATTCATGCGAGTTAAAAAACTCACATGAATTCGAAATTCAAATATTGATAAATGTGCCTCCCCATGACACAGTGTAAGTAAATATGAGTGAGCATGCCGGTTTTTAGTGGCGGGAGGGGGCAGGGAAAAGCAGGCCCCTTTAGTTAAATTGGATTATCCAAACTATAGTCCTTCAGCCATTTTTAAACTATAACTTTAAACACTTCCGGGGGAATGTAAAAAAAATCACTAACGGAAAAACTATTCGCAATGCGAAAAGTTATGCCTCTGCGTGAACAAATTTTGCTTTGTGCGAATTTAATATAGCTTTTGCGAGACCGGAAACTGTTTAGCGACCACTTCCGACAGTGAAAGACCGTTTGCGAATTTTATAGTTTGTGCCAATGCACAGTCAATGTAATAAAACTTCTTACTGAAAAAGTCGCTATGTTTGCTCCAAAAGATTATGACACCTTCAAGCACTTCTTATGAGTGCGCAATTAAAATTCGCCATGCGCAATTAAAATTCGCAATGCAATAACAGTTTAAGGAACAATATTACATTGCGAGATGTGGATTTTTAGTCTTATTGGTGCGAATTGTTTTGCTCTTTGCGACTTTTATTACATTCCCCTGTTCATGTTTTCTGGAAGTTCAACAACAACCGAAGGCCCACAAGTTGAGCAACACAAATATAAAGTGATACAGCTACAGTCTTTATGTACTGGTGTCATTTTACTCTTATTTACTCCCACAATGACACCAATACAAACTTGCTCTTCATTTTAGCAATATTTGTGATGAATGCTTCCCAATCCCATGTAGAGAGCAATCCAATGTGCAGATTGTTTTGTTACAAACTAAGACATTCTGTTTTTGCATTTGCACGCCAATACAAGCTAGTCATTGGCACAGAGAATGTTGTATCAATTCTACTCCTAAAGAACAGAAAACATTTTTTATTTGAGCTTAAGATTTGCAATGTCTTTTCAGAAGCAACAAAATGACAAAATTCTGACCACTGAACTGCAAAAGCAAAACTGCTTGGGTACACAATATCTGTATATAATACACATTGCAGAGTAAGAAGATGTGGTTGCTAACAGTCAATACTGGATGTGTTTATTTAGGTTTAATTATTATATGTAAGGGACATCAGCATTTGCTTTATCCAAATGCAGGAGTAATTATGGTGTATCCTTTTAAGATCTAGGCATTTTGCAGTTGTCACTCTAATACATTTGGTGCTTGGAAGTTTCCACATTCAGAAAGAAACATGGCCTGTGCATTAGAGAGTTCTAAAAAGACAACAGCCCATCAGTTGCCCAGAAGTAAAGTGATCCTATGAGCTCTGCAGAATGATAGAATACATTACAAAATGATAAACATACATTATTCTAGCTTCTCCTAAGTTCAACCTTGAACACTATTTGACTTATTCTAAAGATCCAGTTGTTATTTGGCAACTTTACTATCTGTGTGCCCAGGATTTGATATATAAAGAAAGCATTCCAGTTCATGACTGCGCAGAATACTAAAGATAGGTGACCGCTATGGTCTCTAAAATTTTGAATAAGAACTGGTCATTTTATATCATATAGCCAGTGTAGGTCCTCCAGGATATTAAAAGAAATCAATGGGAAATGGTGCGAATAAACAACTCTACTTCCCGTCTCCACAATTTGTTAGGAAAGGTAGATATCTTCTGATGTAAATGGGTCTACTTCATCCAAAAAAACAAGTGATTCAGACTCCCTTTGAAAATGTTTAATTTTACTAGGTATAGAGTGACAAAATAGGTTATCAATAGCTGATAGGCTGACTAAAGGCTAAAATAAATATGTCCTTTGAAACAGAAATTCAAATAGGCAATACATATGAAAGACTTGATAAGCTGATAAATACAGTCTGAGACATGAAGCAAGCCCCACTGCTAGTGTGAAAATGATGAAGGTGTATCATACTATACAGGCTATACACTATAGCAAGAGAAAGGCCAAAGGTCTAAAGGACAAAAGTTCCAAGTTTGTATTACACACATGTCCCTTTAGTGATACTCATTGTGGGGCCATTAACATGCTGCGGTGGTTAATGAGTTTCCATGGTAACTGTGCATTTGCTTCTAACCAAAGTGATCCACAGAGGGTCGTAAACTGGTAAATGAAGCAGAGGGATATGGTTATTATAGGGCTAATGGTGGTATTCTATTATACACTAAGCTTAGGCTCTATGTAACATATTGCACAGCTAATGTTTTGGATCACCCAAAAAGAATAAGGCACAGCTGGGCAATCAGTTAAAGATGGCAGCCTGAACAATGTAATAAGTAATTATATCCTAATAACAAGTTATATGGTTGTAAGCTTGTCTAATGGTGTTTTAGCCTTTTGCAAACATTATATTCATATTAAAAAAGCTTTTTGCTTTCAGCTATAAATTATACATTATACATTATATATTGCATACAATAGATTTCATGACTAATATAATATAATAATATAATATTCAAAATACTTAAAAATATACCTTGTGTCAAATTGTGCTAAAAATGTATAGAAAAATATCTATTGATATAAATTATAGTTTTTGCCTCGCCTGCATAGAGAAATATGTTTTTATGATTCATGTCATTACCTTAACTTTTTCCTGCGAATCATATCATATATCCAATTTCAGACAGGGGCATTTACTTCTTAAAGGGGTAGTTCACTTCTAGTTGGATGTAGACAGTGATATTTGAATCAATTTGCACTTGGTCTTGTGTTCTATTTCTTTTTGGGTTTTTTTTTATGATTTAGCTTTTTGTTTTAGCAGATCCCAGTCTGGAATATCAATAGCTATCTAGTTGCTAGGGTCCAAAAGTGCTTTCAGAACCAGACTGGAAGATATCTAGAAGATAACTCAATAAATAGAAGAGGGCATGAACAGAGACATACTGTAGAAATAAAAAGTAATGGTACAATTGTAGCCTCACGGAAAAAAAGTATTTTGGCTGTTGGGATTAGAGACCCCTATCAACCAGAATGCTGAAAAGTCAAATCATTCAAAAACTTAAAAAACAATTCAACAAGTCCAATTGAAAGAGCGCTAAGAATATCACATTCAATAACATAAAGGGTTACTGTGGGTTACTGAACGGCCTCAAATGTATGCTGATAAAAGTAAATAAACCATATAGGCAACACAAAAATAAAGTATGAGTTAAGTGCAAGCATTAAGGACACAGGGCAGCAAGTGAAACTGACTCCCACAGATGTGTAAAACTGTTGCCACACATTGGCTTGGAACTTGATATGTCTGTAGAAGTTCATTCCGATATGTCTGCATTAAAACTGGATTACATGAAACCACCTTGTCATTTTCTTTTTAACCCAAACCATCACATTTTCCCTATACAGTAAATGTAGTTATTCATTTATATGTCAGTTTGCCTAGGGAGGGGTGCAACCCCTCGGGAAATAAAGGCTTGTAATAAATGCTTTTCAAACTCCATTACTGCTTGTTTCTCCAGCTATCATATTTGTAAGCTTATACTGTGGCCGTGGGCAGTTACGCAATATGTAATGGGAGCCTTTGGTTTGGAAAGAAGGTAAGAGAACATTAAGGAGATATTCATATGAAATCAAACATACAGAGACATCCGTGGAGACATGCAGAGTGGATGGCTCCAAATATTTATACTTATTTAGTGTCGCAGATGAAAGTATATTTCATTTGATTGTGCTATTGAGTAGATTTTAACCTAATCTTGTATATATAATGTATCTAATAAAGGTGGGTTTCAAGTGAAAACGTATATAAGGTATGTGTTTAGACACAGACATTACAGTCAGTTAATTTAGGGTTGGTGGATTATTGAAGACTTTCCTTGTGTTGGAAACATAGAGGTGCAGCGGGAGCAAATGTCACACAGAGGACATAGTGGATCATGGAATACAATCAAGCAACATGTCACCCTTTTCATTTTAGTGGGAAAAGGTCTTTTTTGAATGGTCAACTAGAAAAGAAAAAAGGCCGCTCCAGACCCACCTTCCTCCAAACGTCCCACATCACAGCTCCTTCATATATTGTATGCCACAAACCTCACAGATGCTCAGTCACTGATGTCCCAACCATATCCAAAACTTCTTATCCACCAACAAGGTGGCATTTCATGCCTTGGGCCCTTAATCATAGCTAGTGATGATCAAATTTATTTGCCAGGCATGGATTTGCGGTGAAATTATGCACATGGCCACCTGCAGAATCTTTTGTCGTGAGACTTCATAAAAAATTCATTGTGACAAAATAGTCGCTTAGACAAAAAAGGTGCCATTAAAAAACACCCATTTACTTTAATGCATTTGGACCATCTCAGTTACCGAGACAAAAAAGTCCCAAGACAAAATTATCACCATAAGAAAAAAAGCCCATTGATTTTAATGCATTTGGAGTGAGAAAAACTCAAAAATATTTTGACGACTGTTGTCTTCAATGTGTTTCACAAATTTTTTACCATTTCGCTAATTATTTTTAAGTTTTGCAATTTTTTCGGCGAAGCGAAATTGGACAGATTCACTCGTAGCCTATGATTAAGTGCACCAAGCCGAAATGCGTCATGCCTTGTAGTCCAGCAGCCTGCTGTAATAAGCTGCCGCTTTCATTTAACCAGAGTGCAAGGCTTGTTTCTGAATAAGAAGTTTTATTTGAATGGTAACAAACGTATTATTAGTTGCTCTGGGTTATTAGAAAAGAAAATTGTAATTTACTACTGCTAGGGCAAGTTCGCTAGGTTTAACCACTGCATGTATTGGCACCATTCATTAAGGTGGTGAAATGTTAGCTGCAGCATGTATTTGTAACATCATGCACATGCAAATGCAATTTGACATGTCAAACTTCAAAGTGAAACTTCTTGCACAACCGCACTTACACTGGAATTCTGGGGAAAATCTTGCATTGTCAATAAAATACATGGTGGTTTGTTTCCAAAATGTTTACTCTTGTTATGATGTTATAACGGTTCCACATCTTGCTATGTACCTAAGTAGCCTATCAGTGCTGGATATTGCAGAATATGTGCATTTATTTAAGTGGCTTCATTATGAAAACATGATGCACATGTAACAAATAAACATATTGCATATATACTGACATGTTACATGTTTCATAAGACAAAACAGTAATGATGTAGGTGTTGATTTCAGTCTTTTCTGCTGTTTTACCTTGAAAAGAGACAAACCCTGCTTGATCCTTGGATTGTTATATTATGCTAAGCCTGTGCAGTTATGAATTCCAGTACTGTATTAACTTCCACCTCTTTTGCTTAGAGGCTTATTCAGCATATTTGTGGAACTTTATCTGCAGTGTTCATCAGTTATTTTCTTTTCATGATGAAGATGCCTCTGAGACAAAGCATTATTGACTATAACAACATCTGATGGCATAAATTAACTGTGACTCTCCCATCGAAGTATTAAAGACAATTGAACTCTGTAAAAACCATTCACCAAACAATGCACATGGGTAAATAATCTGCTAATTACATTACGGTATATCTATAGCCTGTCACTACCAGATACAACTGTTTATGGACACATTTTAACTGACTGAATTATCCTTTCTTTTAAAACACATATAATGACAAAATAGTTTTGTGCTTGGATGTCTAAAGTTGCTTTGATAGGATACACAGAGAAGTGTAGCTTGTGGCTGTTATGATGCCTGTCGTTCTTTGTTATAAGTGCTACTGGGATTTTAATTTAAATTGTATGAAAAGCCATCCTCTAACTGAAGAATGTGGTTTTCATTATTTAACCAATGAAGCTTGTGAGTTCTTAACAATAAAAAGTGGTCTGATGGGAAAGATTAGAAACCAAAAGCAACACGAAGATGGGAAAAATGACTTTTTAAATACAGGTATGGAATGAATTATCCAAATTTTTAAAGGAGAAATAAAACCTAAAAATGAATATGCATTGAAAGGCGTTGTTGTCTATTTTGTAGTTCCTGTACAAGCTCAGAGATCCAGTAGCACTATAATAGTAATAATTTAGGCCTTTAACTTTATAGGAGCTCTCCATCTTGGATCTTGCTAGTTATTTTTTGAGGGTCTCAGAGCTGCTTATGCTGGTTGCTGCTGAAAAGCTTCATCTTCAGAAATCACCAGTGAGAGAGAAAATAAAACTCTGTGTATGCAGAATCCCCGATGACACCCCTGACTTGGATGGATTCTGTTCTCAAGCTAGCCTTGGTCACTAAGTGGCCAGCTCTGCTCCACATGGCTAATCTTGCAGGTGGGTGTGGTCTGTCCCATTATTGCTCTCAGCTTAGACAGGAAGAGGAACAGGAGTGAGTCATAAGATAATGGCAAAGCAGCAGGAATGCCCTTCACCAAAATGGCCACAGAAGCAGGTTACTACAATAAGAATAGCTATATCACCTAAAATGATCAAATTTATATTAGTTTTGCATACTTTTCTTTCTCTACAATCATTATAAGTGCAGCATTATATTTCTCAGCCATTTGTAAAAACTTACATTTATGAACCTATAGGGGCCGATTCACTAAATTCGGGTGAAGGGTTAGAATAAAAAAAACTTCGAATTTCGAAGTTTTTTTTGGGTACTTCGACCATCGAATTGGTTAAATTCGATCGAATTCGATCGAAAGTCGAACGAAATCGAACGATTCGAAGTAAAAATCATTCGACTATTCGACCATTCGATAGTCGAAGTACTTACCCTTTAAAAAAAACTTCGACCCCCTACTTCGGCAGATAAAACCTACCGAAGTCAATGTTAGCCTATGGGGAAGGTCCCCATAGGCTTGCTCAGCTTTTTTCGATCGAAGGATTTTCCTTCGATCGTTTGATTAAAATCCTTCGAATCGTTCGATTCGAAGGATTTAATCGTTCGATCGAACGAAAAATCCTTAGATCGTTCGATCGAATGTTTAGCGCGACTTCGATATTCGAAGTCGAAGGATTTCTATTCGAGGGTCGAATTTCGAAGTATTTTTAACTTCGAAATTCGACCCTTAGTGAATCTGCCCCTTAGTGTTTAACAGCAGCTCTTTTAGGGAAGGTTTGTTCATGTTCATTACTATGCAGCACAGGGGACATTAGAGGGCGCCCTCTATAGCAGGCCAGATACTTTGGCTTAGCCATGTGGAGCAGAGCTGGCCACTTCTCATCTTGTTTGCATATGGCAATAAGCTTTGTTCTTATTGGTTCAGGAATGTGACTGACAGTGTTGCTTCACAGAATAGTTATTTTATCTGTTTTGTGGAACAAAACTGTCATTTTGTGGAAAGAATGAATCCTGTACTATAAAATCTTGCTTTCTGTCGCAGATATCTATTTTGTCAATCAAATCTAGCTTGACAAGCACTAGTTAGTTACAGTATTATATATTATGTCCAACTTTGTTTTTACATAATTCATTCTGTAAGTAACTTTGCACATAAGTGCGTCCGTTACATGGAGGTTAAATATTTGTGAGACAGATTGCTTGTTAAACTGTACAGAATGGGGTTTGTGACATAATGACATCCTTTTGTGCACTAACCAGATTTTGTTTTCATTCTTTAATAGAAATAAGTCTTTTGTATATTTTTTTCCTCTGTGTATGGTCACAAATACTTATATAACATGAGAGACATTCATTCTGTGTATTAGGGATAGTTTTGTATACAGAATGTATTTGGGACAAACGGCACCCCATATACTGGTCACTAGCACCCTGCCCTTGAGGGCAAAACCACCTGCTTAGCTGTAGAAGCACTTCTTGGTTTTTCTGTGCAGTGAAGCAATATCTCTGTGCTCCCCCACCGGTTATTCCCTTTAACAAGTATACAAATTCCTTTGTTCACAGTTCTGACTCTTTGTTGGTTCCATGGAGATTGTGTCAAATAAACTTTGTCTTTCACCTCAAATAGTCTCTGGTTCCTGAAATTCAAAACAGTAGGATGGTGCCACAGGTATGATTATTGAATTGTGATGCAGAAGTGGTTGCTATGATTCCATGAAATTTGAATCTAAATAAATTTCTAATCATCCATGTGTAAGTTCAAAGACATCTCTATCCCACAAAACAAGATAGAGCAGCAGTTAGAAAGTGGCCCCTCCTAAAAGATGTAAATGAGAACCATAGTCAGATATTGATATAATCTTCTAGTAGACTAAAATAGGCTGTTTACATTTAAAGGGCATGTGAAGGCAAAATAATAAAATCCCATTTTTACTTTCTTTAATGAAAAAGAAACCTATCTCCAGTATACTTTAATTAAAAAATGTGTACTGTTTTTATAGAAATCTGACTGTATGCAGTGAAATTCTCCCTTCATTTACTGCTGTGGATAGGATTGTCAGACGGTCCCTAACTGCTGAGCAGGGAAACAATCATACTTATGAACAGCCCCACCTTACTTTCCAGCCATGCAGAACTCAGCTTTGCAGCTTTGTTTATGATGATCCCTAAGCAGCCCAGACCACACTGAGCATGTGCACAGTCTTAGTCTTGCAAAGATGTTTAACAAAGTTACAAGATGGTGACCCCCTGTATCCAACTTTGAAAGCATAAATTATTTGTTTGATTATGCTTGTGGGGCAGTAAGTTCATGTTTATATTTAGTATACAAAATACAGCATTTCTAGCATTATTCTATTTTAGACTTTACATGCCCTTTAAAGCCCTTTTGAAAAACGAAGATTAAGACCCAAAGAACATCATCAAGCCTAACAGAACCACCTCTGCCCAAACACCGCTGCCTACTTTCTGCATTATTAAAAAGCGAGTACTTTTGTTTGATATGATCTGTCCATTATATACTACATAATTATTCCTTATACAGGTATGTGACTTGTTATACAAAATGCTTGTGACCTGGGGATAAGCAATCTTTCTGTAATTTGGATCAATATACTTTAAATCTACTAAAAAATATGTTTAAAAATGAAATAAACCCAATAGAATTGTTTTGCCTACAATAAGCATGAATCATAATCACGGATCCTATACTTGTTCTTTCTAGGGCATCATAATGAATGTCATCTCATAATAACCTTTAAATATCTGAAGATGCCAAATTTACCAGCTTATATTTACTAACTTGAGACCACAAACCTTTTTAAAATACAGGAAATATATAAACTTTCCTCCTATTCAATAGTAGCATACTTTATGAGAAGGCATTGCAGAAATTTAGAAACAAACGGGCTCACTAAAATTAAACAAAGCTCTTTAAGTACTTGTGGGCGTATTCCATCAGGCCCCAGAGAGCAATTAAGCAATTAATTCCTTGTTTTCTATTTTTGCATTCTTGATTGCTGCTTTCCTACACTTGTTGTAATATTTATAGGTCCTAAATGATATGTCTGTCCTGTCTGACTTGTAGATTTTAAATGCTTTCTTCTCTGCTCTTAATTTTCTTACATCTGAATTAAGCTGCATATGTTGGTTTTTAATGCATTTACTTTCCTTCATAAATGTCAAACAACAATGGTTTAACATAATTTAAAGGACAACCTATTTTGTACTTTGTTTTTAACTGAGAAATTATCACCCTAGTCTATGCACAGAAGTAATGATCCCAAGGTGGAAAAGCTAATTTTCTGAGTATAGGAAAATAGGGGCAGATTTATCAAAATGTAAGAGTTTGCCACAGGAAAATTCACACACTTTCTATTTATTCATATGGGATTTTTAGAATTGAATTTATCATTGGTGAAAGTTAAGAGTTCACCAATTGAAAATTACAATTCTAGACATTTAGATAAATCTGCCCACAGTGTTTTTACTGGTGCAGCATATTCATGGGTAATGGTAAATGTAACACATTAAATGAGACAGTATTATTGTCATGAGCTGAGTATATAGTTTTAATAAAGGAAAAACTAGTACAAACCTCTGCAGTTGAGTGAAAATGAGATCAGACAGAAAAAAACAAGTCCTTGAAACATGACAAAGGTCAAGGGTAGGCAACAGACAAATGTAATCCAATAACAGGCCAAAGGTCTGGACAGGCAGGAACCAGAGGGACAGGGCAGGAACAGGTCAGGATAAATTAATTTATTTATACATATTAATTACATATTTGTTAAAAATGTGTTAAAATATCAATGTAGCTTTAAGAGAAAGGTTGGCAAGTACAAGAACTGTTTTATTATTACAGAGAAAAAGGAAATCACTTTTTAAATTTATTATCATTTGCTTAAAATGGGCTTTATAACAAATGGCCTTGTCCCAGAGTAAAACAAGGTCAGTAGCTGATTGGGTTGAAGTCAAATAACCAGACAGGCAGGTATGGTCCATCCCAAGGATAGTAAACTGAATAGTTATTATAGAGAAAAGTGAATTGCCTTGGAACAGTGTATAAATGTGTCTGTTCAAAGTGTATGCTGTTTTTTCTTAGCCAGACATCTTCTTTCTGAGCTTGCATTTGATAACCTACCTTTTGCTTAATGCTTCAAAAACAGTTGAGGGCTCAGGGACGCAAGCATTTTTTTTGCACCTGTCTGTTCATAATTTATCATTGGGAGAGTGATGATGATGTCTTAAAATGAAATTACCACCAACAAATAGGGGCAGATTTACAACGGTTTGAATGGTAAATTCGATTTTTTTTTTGGTCAAAATTCACAAAACCACCAACTCGAATTTGAATTCAAATATGAGATTTATCACATCCCGACCCTGAAAACAGTTCTGATTCGGCTATTCTCCACCCAAAACCTGCCGAGTTCATGAAGTCAAGTTCTTGAACTATCTGAAGATGCTAAAAGTAGTGAGGAGCCAAATTTAAGCCCCATAGACTCCAATGGGAGAAAAAAAAACATTGCACATCGAAAAAAGGTCACACATCAAAAATAATTTGATGTGCAAAACTTGAGGTTATCC
Source organism: Xenopus petersii (assembly GCA_038501925.1). Lineage (NCBI taxonomy): Eukaryota > Metazoa > Chordata > Amphibia > Anura > Pipidae > Xenopus > Xenopus petersii. The sequence goes on along the minus strand of CM076675.1, from coordinate 70,464,911 downwards.
TGCGGAGGAAAACTCGATTTGAATTTGATTTGAGTTTTTGGGTAGGGACTATTGAATTTTCTCCGGTCAGGACAATCAAATTTTAGATGTTCAAATTTGTTCATAAATTACATACCATTCAAATTGGGAATAACATCTAATTTATTAGAGCTTCAAAAAATTCACATTACTCTAAAATTCGACCTTTGATAAATAACCCTCATGAAGTTCAGTCACCATACCTTAATCTGACTGCATCTATACTGGAGGTTGAAAAGCCTTGCCACAGTGAAGTTTCTGTTAGAATAATGATGAGACTGGTCTATAATGCAGCAGTGTCTAGCATCACAATTCCAATGACGCCTTAGTAGCTGTACTTTAGAAAGCATACCATCTTTTCTCTTCTATGAGAAAGGTTATGCTTTTTTTCTTTCTTAATTTTGATTATTGAAAATTATTAATACATTCACAATACAATAACCTTTGTATTTTTATGTGTGGAATAAATTACTAATTAAATTTAATCTTTGCAGTGGATCATTTTTTATAGAAAACGGTGAAACAAAAATACAAATTTCTCTAACATATTTTTATAGTTCGGAATAAATAACAATGTAACAAATAACACAATGTTGCTGCACGTACCTTAAGCAGAGGCATTTGTCTAGTGGAAAGTAGCGTTTTAATATCACTTTTCCCAGACACACTTCACAGCACTCAGGGAGTACAGAGAGGGAGCTATGAGCCAAGGTTAAATTGTTTTGGCATGATGCTTCCACAGTAATTCATACATGATTAACAAATGACCTACATGTGGTGATAAGGAGCCGTGCCAACCACACAGTGTTCCTCTGTGTTACAATGCCAAAGAATAATGATACAGTGGGTGTTCTCAATATGTTACAGTGGGCACCACTTTGAAAATGCCTCTAGAAGTCTGGCTTGACAGATCTATCATTTAAATCCATTACAAAGACAAATGTTGATTGTTTTGAAGTGCGGAGAAAGATGGAAAAGTTTAGTGATCAATATTTTCAGAGTTTACTGTACAAGTAAGCATGGCTGACCCCCCAAAAAAGCATAAATGGTTCTCAAATAGGGAACACGTTTTTAAGTAGTTCTATGCTAGAAATGTTATTAATTTAGGGGAGTTATTAATCAAAGGTCAAATTTTAGGGTAATGTAAATTTTTTAAACGCTTATAAATTCGAATGCTATGTTTATGAAAAAATTTGAACGTCTAAAATTCAATCGAATAGTTCTGATCCAAAAACTTGAATCATATTCGAATTGAATTAGAATCAAAAACCTCGACTTTTGACCTTTTTTTCGGCGCGCAACATTTTTTTTATCTCCCATTGGAGTCTATACGGTATCATTTTCAAAGTGAAACGTGGCAAAAATGTGCCTCGTCACTGCTATTAACATCTTCAAATAGGGACCTCTGCCATTGACTGCTACATGAACTCAGCAGGTTTAGGTGGAAAATAGTCAAATTAGAACTGTTTGCCAGAGTAGTATAATGAGGTAGCATTCCCCTATCTGTAGAGTGTGGTGGTGCCTCTCTGGATAAGGGTCCTGGAAGATTAGGTTTTCAGAGAGGCCATACTTGCCCATCCAGGTGCAGCACATTTGGGTGGCCGGCATGTCAGTGGCCCATTCACTTGGTGGAGTAATTGGTTAGGCAAGCAACTACAGTTACATATTGTTCATATTATTGTTGATAATAAAGCTGCAGCCTTTAAACTCCATCCTGGGCTCCAAATGTCGTTATTGTAATCATTATGTTATATACTCTGTGGGGGGTGGTTGAGTAAAGGGGGGTAAGACAGCGACCTTAATTCTGCCCAAGTTAAAAGTAGCAATATGATAGATGTGTAGCCTTATAGAGTATATATGCCTCAGTGACCCTCATTTGACATGACTGTGATAGTGATGTAAGTGAAAGAAATATAGGGACTGGTGTGAAAGAAATATAATGTATGCAAAGTACTGCATTTCAATGGGATATAAATAATACACATATACTAAATTGTATATAGAAGAAAATATAAATGAAAAAAACAGCAAACTAAATACGTTTTCCTGTTCCGTCATTCCTAAAAGTGGAAGAGCAGACATTAACTTGAAACTGCTGAAAAAAATAGTCCTGTCTATAAAATACTGTAGTGTTATGTTTGGCCATATATTTTTTCTTCCCCATTATCATATATTTTGTGATCATTTGTATGCAATCATGAGGTTAACAAGTCAGATCAATCATGGATTCTAAACAGTGTAAATAGCCTCTAGGTTTCAATTTAATTGAAGTAAAAAATTCAGGGCTCATTTTCTACAGTTACAATATTTCTAGGTCATTCTTCATTATCATGCTATCAATGTATTCATTTTTTTATTATTTCAAGATAAAAAATAAACTATTACATTGTAATAATCCAAGGCAAACCCCTCACTCACACCATTCCTTCCCGAGGTTGTTGGCCACTGCGAAACAGAATATCAATGAAGAAGAAGAGTAAACAAGCTCTAGTGTGGTTGGTGTTAATGACCTTGAGCAGGCAATTGTGTTAAAAAAAAAGGCATTCACAGAATTGATTTTGTTCATGATGAGTTGTACACACATTTTAACTCATTTCTCTTCCAGGGTGTGTTTGTCTATTGTCATCTCTCAGCAGGTTCTGGAAGTCCTTAAGCCATCAGATACTTAATAGAGGAACTTGTGCTAACACAGCTTCAAGCCAGACATCCGTTCAGAAGAGCACATGCAACTTCATCTAATGATAATAATATGTCAATTAAAGAAAAGATTCTACTTTTAATTCTTGGAATTGTATGGTATGTGGTTTACTGGATATTTCAATGAATGAATCCAGTTAATGTGCCTTTTATGCAAAGAGAAGGTTCTGAACATTTTTTTTGAAGCAAAAAACAATGTTTTTGAAGATAAATATATGGAAGAATATGCTATAAGTAACAATTCTAATAAATATATGGGACCTGTTATCCAGAATGCAAGGGACCTGGGGCTTTCCAGATAATGGATCTTTCTGTACCTTAAGTATACTAGAAAATCATTTAATAATAACCAATAAGGATTAATTATCTCTTAATATGGATCAAGTACAAAGTACTGCTTTATTATTACAGCAAAAATGTAAATACATTTAAATTGGAATTTTTTAGATTAAATGGAGTCTATGGGAGATGACCTTTCCATACTTTGGATCTTTATGGATAAAGGGTTTTCAGATAACAGATCTCATACCTGTACTTTCAAACTATTTTTCTTGCTTGCAGCTTTCCTAACATCATGTTCCAAGCAGCAACGTTCTCTCTGCTCCTCATTAAAGTAAAAGGGCACAGAGATAGCAGGGCCCATTAAAGAGATCATATGAAAAATGTCCAAGTTTTTTAATATTTTATATGTTTTAAGAACATTTTATATATTGCCAAGCTTTTTTTTTGTAATATTTTTGTATAGAATTTATAGATTTATGGAATTTTTAAACTTGTTAAATGAAGTTGCTTATTATCAAATCAAGATCAAAAAAGGCACTGGGCTTAGCATGTAGTTTTTGTTTTCTCTTGCACAGTGTTGAGTTACTGCTGGAAATTTGTTGACTCTTCTCCTACAATAATAAAATCTGTAGTGTTAGTCCCTGACATATATATATTTTACTTATACATTTACTTTACTATATATATATATATATCTATCTATATATATATATATATATATATATATATATATATGTGTGTATATATAACCCTGCCAAAATTGCTGTTTTAGCCTATGGGGATGTCCTAGAATCAATTTAGAGTTGCTGCTCACACGTGGGGGCAGATTTATCAAGATTTATCAAGGGTCGAATTTCGAGGGTTAAAAAAACCCTCGAATTCGACCCTCAAAGTAAAATCCTTCAAATTCGAATATCGAATTCGAAGGATTTTAGCGCAAAACGTTCAAAGGAACGATCGAATAAAAATCGTTAGATCGAATGATAAAATCCTTCGAATCGAGCGATTCGAACGATTTTAAGTGATCGATTGAAGGATTTTTATTCAACAAAAAAAATAGGCTAACATTGCACCTCGGGAAGTTTAAAGTGGGGAAGTGTGAAGTCAAAGTATTTTTTAAAGAGACAGTACTTCAATTATTGAATGGTCGAATAGTCGAACGATTTTTTCTTCTAATCGTTCGAATCATTTGACTCGATCAAATTTGATTGAATTTGACCAATTCGATGGTCGAAGTACCCAAAAAATACTTTGAAATTCGAATATTTTTCCATTCGCATTATTCACTCGAGCTTAGTAAATCTGCCCCTAAGTTTTTTTTTTGGGTAGAAAAAACTCGAATCAAATTCGATTTATAATTGATTTGAGTTTGCAGGTTGATCCCATTCACCCAAATTGAAAAAAATTTGATTTTTTATATCTCGAAAATCTAGTTTTTCAAGTTAAAAACTTGAAATGCAATCAATAGATATGCCCATAAATAAAGCCAACATTATTGTTTTGCCACCAAATTCGTGAAGCTTATTTGAGATCAAGTACAAGGTACTGTTTAATAATTATAGAGAAAAATAATTCTTAAATAATTCTTAAATACAGTAATTATTAGTGATGGGCGAATTTATTCGCCAGGCGCGAATTCGCAGCGAATTTGAGCGATTCACCGCCAGCGAATAAATTCGCGGCGCCGGCTCGCAAATTTTTTGCAAATTCGCCCATCACTAGTAATTATAAAAATTTGCTTAAAGGGCAAGTCAACCCCAAAATTGAAATGTGTCTAATAAAAGAAAACATAATTCCAAGCAGCTTTGCAATATATAATTCATTACCAATGTATTTCTATTCTATTCTTTTTAAGTTATTTGTATTTGTATTGCTATTGAAAGCGGTGTCTGTCCCTTTCTATTCTCTACCCTGATGGCTCAGACTGTTGAAATAATGTAAGACAAGGCAGCTCATTACCAGACCTGTCTTTGCTGGAGAACTAAGACTTTTGCAACATTGTTTAAAAATTAACAACCAGGACTTAAGCAAATGCTGCTTTTAATAGCAATTGTTTTTGCAAATAACTTTAAAAGCACTGCAAATTTTGTATTAATGTAAATTGGAAAGTTGCTTAGAATAATTTTATTAGCCAATTTTTTTTATTTTGGCTTTATTGACTTGCCATAAGTCTATGGGACATGGGCTTCCCAGTAGCATATTTTTTCTGGCGTACTGCCTAGGGGAGCACCAGACCTCTACACAGCCATCTGCATATGCACAATAATGTAGACGGACATGATGTGTATGGTTGTTTCCATCAGCATGCCCCAAGAGATAGGCATCTGAAGGCTCCCCTTAAAGTTGCCTTCTTGCTGGAGACCCTCGAGCACCCGTATGGTAAATATACAGTACCTCTTGGCCGTAATTCAGAGCTTCGTAGATAAAGGGGCCCATTTACTTAGTTCGAGTGAAGGAATAGAATAAAAAAAACGATTAGAAGGATTTAATCGATTTTTCGTTCGATCAAACTATTTGCGGTAAATTCTTCGGCTTTGAATATCGAAGTCGAAGGATTTCAATTTGGCAGTCGAATATCGAGGGTTAATTAACCCTCGATATTCGACCATAAGTAAATTTGCCCCAAAGTGTTTCCGAATAGGGATCCAATACCTATATACTGTATATCTCTTAAATATTTTGGTATGAATTACATGACACTGTATTTTACACTTTTGATCTGGGTGCATCACCTGATACAGAAAAATGACTTGTTGTATCACTGTACCACATGTTGCACCAATCATAAAAAGTGCATCTAAATATTAGAAATAGATAATAGAAGTAAATAGAAAACCATGATTTTACTGGCCCACAGGAGTCAGATAAATCTGAAACAACAGTACTCTGCAGGACATACTTATAGGTTTCTGTCCAGGCTCTGGTGACAAATACATATGTACATATTCAAATAAATAAGGACATTATTGCACCGTATAGTGTGCAGAGAGATAAGATAAATCAGTCTGAATAAAGGCATATTTCTTTAAAGTAACTGAAGTATACACATGCCTTAATTCTATTAATCGTTGATTGGCGGCACAGTATATTGAATAAGATACAGTATAATAAGAAATTCTGTCTGTTGCTGAGGTTAGGAAGCTTGCAATTAAACTGAAAACCTTTCTATTTGTAAATAGCAGAATAAATGGAATAGTTCTGTGTGAAAATAATATATGGCGGTTGGCGGATGCTAATGCCCATTTTTTGTTCTGAAAAGAAAACCATATTTGTATTAAATGATAAGGCAACATTATGCCTCAATGCCTAGGAAAGCACTATATCAAGTATTTTTGCATTATATAATAAAAGGTACAGTGTTTACCCAAGTGCAGTAAATAACAGCAACAAATAAGATGCTTGCATTAAAGCAGCTGACTAGTAAATGTAACCTACTGATTAGTTGCTTTGCACCTTTTATTCAATTTATTACTGAAATGTCTAAATAAAAGGATTATTGAGGAATGGTTCAGGGTTTAAGAAGAACTAATTCTTAAACCTTTAAAAATGAATAAATACAATTCCCCAAATAATTTATGTTTTTATAGTCCCTCCATATACAGACCATTTGTTGGAGGGAGGCCTAACCATTGTAAAATAAAATATAATATAAGCTGCAAATAAATAAATACATTTTGAATACAGGTCCTGTGTTGGTTAACAGGGGAGTCAAATTTGGGTTTGCATGACAGATGGTAGAGAATGGCTAGGGCAGTTATATTTTATTTTGGAAAAAAATATTATTCATAGATATAGATATAGATTTGATAATAATGCACTCTGGTATTGCTAAACATGATCCCACTATAGGAATTATTTTTAAGACAGCTTCAAAATAGGAAAAAGACAAAAGCTCTGCACATTTGTGCTTGATTTAAGATGTATATTCTATGTTCAGGGAACCTGTTTGAATTCCTTAGTGAAACTCATGGTTATAAATTATCCCAATGTCATTGGGCAGCAGTAGCATAACTTTAGAGGAAGCAGACCCCACAGTCACAGGGGAAAGGGGAAGCCTCGACCAAAGGGTAAGCTTCCTCTATAGCTTGAAAATTCCCCCTCCCCAGCTGATTCATATTTAAACATTATTGCGTGGCCATGCGACCAGGCATCCGCTTATTCTTTAAACTTTCGTCTATGGTAACGCATCTGGGTAACAGGATTTGGTGCAGGTGGGAACAATCTGTGTGCGCTGGGCCCCGCCAAAGATTTTTATTGTGGGGGTCCCAGTGCTCACTTGTTATGCCACTGCTAGGTAGAGTCTGGATTCAGCACACACATTCTGGGCAGGATAGGCACAAGGTAAGGAATGGTCTTGAAATAACTAGAATTCACAAATTTTGGATTCTGGGAGATTCATAGGTCTTAGAACTAAATTTGGGCAAGCATCAGGTCAAATAAGAACTAATGATATAGGGGATAAAGGGTGCTGTGCTCCAATGATAACTTATTTGTGAGAGCTAACTATTGTTATAGAAACAAAAAAATACTATGTAAAATATTCACTGCCCTGTTATCTGTGGCACCAACAATTCACTTCTTGGGTACTAGCTATTCCAGTCCTTTCCTCTACACTCTGCATTGTCATATTAAGGGGGGGTTTCACTTTTTTTGGCAAAAAAGAATCCCAAGCTCTCACATTCTTTGCATTAAAGTGTTAACCTAGAGTTGCATGGTAATTACAATACTGTTATAATTTTGTTACATATAAGTAGAGATCCCCAGCCTTTTTTACCTGTGACCCACATTCGAATGTGAAGTGAGTTGGGGAGCAACACAAGTATGAATAAAAGTTCCTGGGGGACAAATACAGGCTCTTATTGGATATTTGGTAGCTCCAATATGAACTGAAAGTTTAAAGGCGGACCTTATTGGTAGTGCATCCAAAACTTGCCTCCAAGTCAGTGATTCAATAGAGTGCTTGCTTTAAGGGGCAATCCAACATCCAAGGGGTTGGTGATCAACATGTTGCTCAAGGTACTCATGTTGCCAGCCAGGTACCCTAGGCAACCTAGAGGGCCGCTGTGAGGAGCATCCATGGTGAATGGGCACTCTCACAGTTCACAGTAAGGCAGAGAGGGCACCGGACTAAGGAAAGGAGGCAGAGAAGGTAAGTGCCTGGTGCCCCCAGCTTTGCACCCTAGGCACAAACCTACTCTGCCTACCCCTAGTTCCGGCCCTGCCACTGTTTGGGTATCAGAACCGGGCCAAGACGGCCGGGCGCCCTAGGCAACCTGACCAGCTACCTTGCTCCATGCACTAGCTCATTTGTGTGCTGACATCACGTATGCACGTGCTGACGTCATGTAGGGGGCCAGACAGTGCACATACAATAGTCAGTATGGAGAAGAGGGCCCGGATTAGGGGTAAGTGGATGGAAGAGTTATGAGCCTGGTGCCCCTTCAACTTTGCACCCTAAACACATGCCTCTTCTGCCTACCCCTAGTTCCGGCCCTGTTGGGTATCACTGTATGAAAGCAAGCCAAGATATATAATAAAGTATAACAATTTATAAATATTGTTTAGTATCTCTGCAGCCTTCTTTGGCTATTAATCAGCATGTATAGATGCTGTAGTTATATAGCATAACACCAAATGCTATGTTTATATATTATCCTGTATTTATTTCTATTTGATATCAACCTGCAGAGTAGCCCAAGCTTTAACTCAAATAAGTTTAGTTTAAAAGTATAGTTATACATTTTTTACTAATGTTGTGTATTTTATTACAATGCACAAGTACAAGTATGCACTTCCTAATGCAACCTCATACTGTATAAAACAGATAGCATACCACTAGCTGTGCGTTTCTTTAGCCATGCTCCTGAAGACCAGTATAGCCAGTACTCTCTTCATATGCCCATGTCAGTGGTACTTCAGGGAGCATAACACAAATAAGCATTCAGTAGGATCATCAAGTATCTGACCTGTCTTATATCCCAAATTCAAGAGCAAATAGCTGGTTTCACCTTAGGCCCATTACTGCCTATAGCCAATGTACACAAAGCATGCTTTACAAGGTTAAACTGCCCTGCAGCAGTAACATAAAACTTTGAATACCTGAAAGGAGGCCTTCTACATCAAACACAGGTAGAATTTCCTCATACATAAAATTCATAAGCAACAAATATTTGTAGACTTAGTTGCAGGACAAAACAGGGCTGCCAAATCAGACAGCATGGATAAGTATTTGTATTTCTCAATAAAGAATACAGATACATAATAAATCTGTCCCATAATGTTTATATAATTGATAACTAGCACCCTTACGCCAAAGAAAAAAGGAACCCATTTACTGTAACATCTCAAAGTGCACCTTTTACATAACGTTTTATATATTTTTAATTTCTTGGATTAAACAGGGCAAACGGGGAAACTGAAACTGCTTCATGTTTGGTCCTTGTATAGATTACTACTGTATAATTAGCCGTTTTACCCGGTATAGTAGTAACAAAAACCATAGATTTAAATAATAGTATGTTCTGCACTCTCTAGGGGGTATACTGCAACCTTAAGGGCCCCAGTAATAATTAGTTAAATCTTCCACTCACTTTCAAGAAGATAAACCAAAGAAGTGGGAGGAATCCTTTTGGTTGACATTAACCTATTTTAAGTCTAAGATAGGAATGGATTTAAAAAAGAAAACTGAACCTTTTTGGTAAGTTGAATATTTATGCATTGGTATTGTACAGGGATTGCAACCTTAAATATTGTAACATTGATAACATGCAAAATAATTGCATTTTTCCCAAAGAAAAAAAAATAAACTGAACAGTTTTTGCATATTAATAAACCCTATAATAAATACATTTGGTGATAAATTATTATAACAACACTCCTTGATAAAATCTTTGCCAGTGTCAATGGTCTGCTGAATGGAAGATGATTCTCTACCTGTATTGTCAGCGAGCAATATTAGGATAAGATTACTGAAGTATCACTACCACACAGCATCTTCTTGCATTTCCATTCAAAGGGGATGTCCAACCAAAAACAGTTCTTGCATAATGAACCGTGTATATACCAATTAGCTTTCTCATGTATATAAAGTTTTATAGTTCAGTTTCTGAAGTAGCTTGAAAGTTGCAGTTTCTGAAACAGTTTTAAAGTTGCAGTTTCTGAAATAATGTAGCAGAAGCAGTGTCGGACTGGGATGCCAGAGGCCCGTAAGAAGACCTTAGACCTTGGGCCCACCAGAAATCCTAAAACCATGAGCCCACCAGAAAACCTTTAGACGGTGGACCTTTCTAAACTAATATTCCTCCTCTACTCACTCAACTACCTTATTCTCCTAGTCTTTTATATATATTTACAACATTCTCCCATTATTAAGCATTTTTCCACATAAAGAAATAAGGAATGACCATGAAATAGGCCAAATATTTAGAAACAAGAGGCCCGCTGACACCCGGGCCCACCAGGAGTTTTCCTGGTATCCCTGTGGGCCAGTCCGACACTGAGCAGATGCCAGACCTGAAGGAGAAATGACTTCTGCTACAATATTGTGAGGGTCAGAGCCAGCAGTGAACAGGACAGATAAGTAAAAACTGTTTTATATTGAACTTACATAAACAAATAATTACACTATTTTAATTAATGTGCAATAGAAAGTTGTCATTTTCTTTCATTATGCAAAAACGGGTTTAGGGTGGACATCTCCTCTAATTACAGTTGCAAGAAGATCCTTCCTAGCGATAATTCTTCAGTTATCTTGTTCTCATACAGAGATTACTGTACAGTTTTGGCCGATATTACAATGGTAATAAAACATCTAAGGGATGACATACTTCTGTACTTATGTTTGATGGTATAAAAAAATATGTGTTGATGCCTCCAGATCCAATTGCTAGGAAACCTGCAGTTTGCAAAAAAACGGTGTTTGGGAGAAGTCCCTCTTTAAGGCAATACTACAATTTTCTAGAGATGTATAGGACAAGGCATTTTATTTTCTCAAAATCACTGTATTTTTGAAGCAATCGCAGTCTAAAAATGTGGAGCTTATCCTTCATGGAGAACTGGAAGTCAGGTTGTTAAAGGGGGTTTTCACGTCCAAACACTTTTTTCAGTTCAGTTGGTTTCAGATTGTTCACCATAAACAAAGACTTTTTTCAATTGCTTTCTATCTTTTGTTTTTTACCACTTTTCAAAAATTTAAGTTTAAAGTTTAATGTTTCTGTCTCTAGTGTTTCAGTCTGGCAGCTCAGTGATCCAGGAGCATCTGAACTGTTACAATTTAGTTATTATCTGAAACCAACTAAACTGAAAAAAAGTGTTTGAAAGTGAACAAACCCTTTAATGCAGGGGAAACTTCTGGTGTTCTGTAAAGGGTCTGGTCTGTATATTCAGGCTGCTGAAGCTCCAAAATGAACCAAATTCCCTAGTAATATTACTGATTTCGAGATCAATATGTGACGTGTATAAGACTTTAAGTTTTGCGAGTGCATCCTGTTAAAATACAGTGAACATTTTTTAAATCAAAGCGAATGGGTTTAAAAGTCAGAACAGTATAGGATACCCAGAAGATATAGAATACCCAACCCAATTTCCAAAGCCCACCAGCACTCCCTGGTCTCTCAAATTAAAGCTGGTCCAGTGCACAGTTGAAAGGCAAAAAATAAAATCCCATTTTTACTTTCTTTAATGAAAAAGAAACCTATCTCCAATATACTTTAATTAAAAAATGTGTACCGTTTTTATAAGAAACCTGACTGTATGCAGTGAAATTCTCCCTTCATTTACTACTGTGGATAGGAATTGTCAGATGGTCCCTAACTGCTGAGCAGGGAAACAATCATACTTATGAACAGCAGGGGACCCCCGTCTTACTTACCAGCCATGCAGAACTCAAGCAGCTTTGTTTATGACAATCCCTAAGCAGCTCAGACCACACTGAGCATGTGCAGGTCAGGGTCAGGCAAAGATTTTTAACAAAGTTACAAGATGACAGCCCCCTGTGGCCAACTTTGAAAGCATAAATCATTTGTTTGATCAGGCTTGTGGTGCAGTAAGTTCATGCTTATGTTTAGTATACAAAATACAGCATTTCTAGCCTTATTCTATTTTAGACTTTCCTTGTCCTTTAATAGAACACAATAAAAGAAAGAAACCGGCACTCAGGACTCCATGCAAGCTGGCAAAGCCCTGCGTGTTTAATGCAACGTTACGTTTCGGGGGCGTGCCCCTCAGACGAAGGGGCACGCCCATGAAACGTAACGTTGCATTAAACACGCAGGGCTTTGCCCGCTTGCATGGAGTCCTGAGTGACGTTTTTTTTCTATTATAGAATACCCAACGCAACAGTGCCCACTCTACCCCCCACTTACCCCTATGTAGCCCACCTGCAATACCCCCAGGGCCAGAGTTAGAGCAAAGGCATGTGCCCATGACCCTACTGCCCTCCTCCCAGTTGCACCTTAGGCCATATCTATGCTATCTACCCTTGTTCCACCCCTTTAATAGCTTTACCTAATGAACTGTGAGCTGACATGCAAAGTACTCCTTCATGTTTCTGTATTTATAGGGCCCTTGTTTGGCAAAAATATTAGCCCCAACCAAAGGTGCAGGCTAATAGAGCCTGCTGTCCAGTTCCGGGTTACCATTTTTTTTGTAAGTTTCCCATGCCAGTGCTAGGACACTCACGCCAAGGGGGAGATCCAGGTAAGATCGGCGATGTTGAGAGGAGCACGAATGTGCTGAATGTGCCTAATGAGCAATTGCCGCGTCTTGCTCATTTTGCACACGTCAGAAGAACATTTGAGCATGCACTCTGGCTGACATGGCCCCTATGCTCACCAGAAGCTCCCTCCCAGCCCAAGCGTCCTAGTGCTGGTGGAGGGCATTTTTTAAAAAAACTATTGTTAATATTTTTGCCCAACAGGTGCCCTTTAACAATACTTCCATAATCACATCGATAAAACCTCAAGCTGGCACATGGGACGATTCCTAGCTTGCTTCCACACATTTGATTTTCAGCTTGTTGGGTCAGGAAATGATCACTCAAAAATGCAACAGTGAACCAGCAAGGTCCAGATATTACTAGGAAAAGTCTGAGATTAACTGAGATTTGTCCTAAAATCCAGTCCCATAAATTTAAACTTACAGGCAGCCAAGTTAAATTGGCTATGCTGCTTTAGAGCAGTAAATCCAAAATGGCTTCACAGTAAGAAGAGTCCTAAAATTTCCATTTTCATGGAATGATTGTCACTAACTGGGTTTTGAAAGACAGCCAATTACCAGTTCAGTTACAGACTTGTTAAACCCTAATGGGGGCTCATGAGCTGATCACTGAACCCTTCAGTTCATAGATGAGCCTCAATAATTAGCTGAAATTATAGTAAGATTTGATCAGACATCAAAGTGGATAGGAAACTACTGCAATGTACATGTAATTTCTCTACATATGCTGAGCAGCTCACACTGGTGTATTACTGTATTGAGCAGCTGTTTATAGGTCCTGACCCTCATTTATATTTTAAATATTGAGAAATATGTTTCGCCTCTGTCCCTGTTTTTTTTTAACTGATTTTGTTGGGAAATGACATTCGTTTCATTTCCCATTAGACCTTTTTTTTTTGAGATGTAATCAGTGCAAAACTGCAGATAAGTTCCTGACTCAACAGTTGCTTTTACTGTGCCTCAAGATAAGTAGGATTGTATCAGCTCAGGGGATTATATGAATTTGTTGCTTGTTGTCACAGAAGGGGATAACCCTGAACATGTGAAATGTTATTCACTTTATAAAAGTGGATGAGGCTTTGTAGCAGTATCTCATATGCCATAAAGTCACATCCTGTAATTGTGCAATCCAGCACAGGCAAAACATCGCTTTTAACTGTTTACTAAACTGTATATGACAAATGAGTAGGATGGTCACTATTTGCTTTCCCCCATATGCAATGGGGTTTTTGAACATTACAAACTATAGGATTAAGCTTTGCCAGTAGTGATTAATGACTTCCCATTTTACTGCACCAAAAAATTCGGAAACCGCTGAAAAATCCGTGAAATGGCAAAACTTTGCAAAATGCATTGAAGTCAATAGATATATATATAATTTTATAATATATAATAATATATTGAAGTCAATGGGTGTTTTTTTTGGACTGACAATTTTGCTTGTTTAATTTTGTGAAAACATTTAATTGAGCTGCAAATCCATATCCAGTGAAAAATATTGGTTATCACTATTTGCCAGTCCTGTCTGTAGCCATTTCTGACTCAGACCTTGCTATAGATTCATGATGCTAGCTTACAATATGGAAATCCCTGCACAGATTTGCAGCCTAATCTGCTTTGCCTACTATTTGGTTGACTCAAGTCTGCTTGTATGGAAATGGCTTGACATCCCAATATTTTAACACCCCAAACCCACCTGATACATGAACCACATCTTTTATATTATTGGTTTTACGGGTATTGCAAAGGCCATTCATTTTAAAACTGTACAAAAAGTGTGGAAAGTGACAGGAGTGCTCCATTGCTCCAATCCAAAATGGCAGCACCCGTAGCTGCAATGTCATAAAGGCATGCCATTTAGAGATGCATAAGACAGACCTCCAGGCAGATATATCTCAAAAGTGGTGCAGATCCCACCCAGTGAAATGGTCAAGAAGAAGAATCGAAGCCTGACACCCTATCCACTGCAGTCCCTTTACTGTAGGCAAATCTAGGAGCCTAGCTAGATAGCTACTCCCTGCTACACCTCCTTGATGGAGTACAAAGCTGCTATTCCCTCACTATCTTACTCTCCTAGAGAGTACTATTACATATCTAATACTGTCACTAGCTGGCCTCTTTCACAGGGAGCTAGAGGTCCAGGTCCCTATAGGGCAAACGGGCTTTACTGGGCCTAGGTGTACCCAGGCTCAGTGGGAACATCCAGATGGTTAGGACACCAGGAGCCAAAGAGGAAGATCCACTAATTTCCAAACACTATATTAAAGTGTGGCAGGAAGTGGTCATAACACCTCTTGGCCAATAACTGGGATAGGTAAATTATAAACTAGATAAATCTGCCCAGCAACTAGGGGAATGAGGAAGGGTAGGGATTTAAAGCCATAGGGGCACATTAACCCTATAATATTGATGGGCATTTCTTCATCTGAAAATGTTTTTAAATTGTCTTGTGTGTGTACAGCATCTCTCTAACCAAGAAATCAATATGGACTTACTACTTCCCTTGAAGAAATGTGGGTCAGCCAGGGGAAAGCTTAAATCCAGAAGCTTTTATTGGTGACATAATACTCTTTCCAAACTTTTACAGCAAATACTACTATTAATATATTAATGGGCATTTCTTCATCTGAGAATGTGCTTAAATTATCTTGTGTGTGAAACTTTAATTATGATTCTAAATTTTTATGAGCCCACATGCACAAGAAGCTGCACCGAGATGGTTTATACTAAAAAATGAGTAATCTATTTAACAGTTAAAGCCAAAAGGGCTCCAAGGCATTTAATTTTCACTAATTATGTCTAATTAAATTCCTTTCTTTACCATAATTTGCATTTATTTGTGAAATGTTTTATATGAACTAGTACACTCATTGGGAAGAAGTTAGTAATAATACAGCAATTTCACAATGGTGTGGGGAGGACAAGGTACAAAGTATGCACCATACGAGTGCAAATCAACATGTTTTTTCCCCCAGTCACAATGATGCATTTTCCCCATAGTTCCTGGGTATTAGCGGCCTCAAAGTGGTGATAGTGTGTTGCAATTGTGCCCTATGTGCTGAAAGACAAGCAACGATTGGCTTTCATGCAATTTGGTCAGCATTCAGTGTCAATAGTAGGGTCCCCAACAGTGACTAACGAGCAACAAGTTGCTCACCAAGCCCTTTGACATTGCTCTCAATGGCCTTAACAGGTGCTTATTTTTGGATTTCTGACTTGGGGTAAGTTTTGGAGGCATAAAGACCATGTGTACTGCCAAACAGACCCACCTGTAGTCTGCCAGTCCACATAGGAGCTAGCAAATAGCCAATCACAGCCCATATCGGGCACTCTCTATGAATTTTTGTTCATGCTTGTGTTGTTCCCCAATTTTTTTTATATTTAAATGTGGCTGATGAGTATAAAAGGTTGGGGACCCCTGGTCAAGAGGATACCTTCTCTCAATTCTTCCCAAGTATGCCTTCAAAGCGACTGTAGCTCGAGTTTTCCCCAGCCCCCAACAGGAAGAAGGCATCAATAGGGTAGATGTAACGGTCAGCTCCCAACACCAGAACAAATGCCAAGCACCCTGGTCTCGGCTCGTGCTTCACCTGTAGTGTGACCACCTTTGGTTTCAGGAGGAGCCCTCAGCTACTTGGATGCCACCAGGACTTAAACGAGAGGTGCAAGGCAATAAGTTCTGGATTGGCAGAGGGGTACGACTGTTAGTCAAAGTCTTTGGGCAGAAGAACGTAGAACAAGGCGTTTAGGCAAAAGAGTAGTCAGATCAGGCCGGTTGGGGCAGGCAGAGAATAAACGTAGTCAGGCAGGCAAGGGTCAAACCAGGAAGTCAATCAGAGGGTTAATCAGAAGAGGTAGTCGGTAATCAGGAAAGGGTCAGGATCCAGAGGTCAGAATAGTCAAAAGCCAGGCAGGGATCACAACAGGAATCAGACAGGTTCAAAAACAGGATTAGCAAAGCTCAGGAAGCACCAGGAATCACGGGCAAGGTCCCACAGTCCTAATGGGCTTTAAATATTTTTTGAATTTCGCAGATGCCAGCACCTGAGGCCTAATTGTCAGGAGCCCCTGCCGTCCCCCCACTAGACCACCAGGTACGTTCTTTACAGTAGTATAACATAGCAGTGCAAAGTGAAACTATTGTGAAATATTAGGAGCATATTTGGATGCAAGTACCTTTGATGAATGACAAAGAGTGACACAATGGGGCTCATTTATTAACGCAGCGCAGTGCTAAAAAGAGCGCAGTGGCCTGACATTTGCCCAGCGCATGCGAGTATTTAATAATGTAGCGCACGATACCTTAACAGTGCGATTTTGTGCGCTAATGTAGGTGCGACTTGTGAAACTGTGTGAAACTGCGTATCAGCTGTCGCAGTGCTTATAATAAATTGTGCGCACAGGAAGATACCGCAAAGGTAAGGATTAGTTGTGCTCATGTATGAATGCGCTGCTTTAATTAGTTGCGTCACATATTGCGCATATTGCGTTCACTTAGACGCATCTGCATTTGTTTCTGTGCTAATATTTGTTTGGTTGCAAAGGTGTTTAGCCTACCTGATACCCTTAAAGGAACCTTGGTCAATATAAACATGTTGGGTGGAAGGCGTGGTTAATATGCACTTTACAGGGGTTGTTCATCTTTGAGTAAACTTTGAGTTAACAAACATCCCCACCAACAGCAGCACCATTGTATTTGCCAGAACCCAGTTTAGCAGTGTGGCTCTGCTAGAGCAGCTGGGCAGGAATGCGCATTTTGAAGAGCGTTACTATTACGCCACGAAGAGGCAGTCGTAAAAATTGTGGTGCTGTTGACCGGGTGCAGTTTTGCACATATACAGACGCAAATCTGCGACGGCCGCAGTGCAAGCGCATTGTAGCCACGCCCACAGCCACGCCCCTAACAACCACGGCATCGTTTGCGACATAAATGCCCAATCTTTTGCGCAATACGCATAAACAAAACCATCGCAAAAGCTCTGTGTTATGCGCAATATCACGCAAATATATTAGCGATCACACTCGTGATGTCGCAGACAATCTTTTGCGTCCACTTATGCGCTGCGCTGCGTTAATAAATGAGCCCCAATGAATCATATTTAAGTGCATATAAAGAACTTAATTTTTTTGGTTCAATTGTTCCTTTAAAGAAAGATCTTCCTTTACAGTTAGACTCTTAAACAACCTTGCACAACATTAAATGTTAGTATTCTGCTGGAATCTGCTGACTCAGAATACTGACACTGTAGGTTTGCTTCTGGGATGGCTTGTGGGTAATGTTTGGATTGTATCTTTGCATAGGTACAGTACATGTTTGCTTTGCTAACTTTCTTAAACATTTAATAATTACATGTTACCGCTGGATTTGTGTGTAGGCTGTTCTTGCTGGAATGCATTATTTTGCCTTCATTTGCACAAATCCTTAATTTAAAGAAATAAGTTTAAACATTTATGTTTTGGAAGCTCTTGATGTGGGCCCAGATCAGACAGCAGCAGCATTTGAAGTATTTTCCTATTAATGTGTTTTTTTTTGGTTGTGTTGTTCTTTTGTAGGCCTGGAGCACAAAATATTTTCACATTTGTTTTAAAACAATGTACAGAAAACAATGGTAAAATACTGGCGAGTGGCAAAGAGGTGTTTGTTTTCTTCTGGGGCATATATTTAGGAATTTAATAATAGGCTCTACGATAACAAAGGGCAAGGTGCTGTAACCCAGAGCAACCAATAAGATATTTTCAGGTATCCAGTAAAATGTTACCTTTTGATTGGTTGCAATGTACCTAGGCAAACATAGTGTGTTTTATTAGATAACCCCATATATGCCTTTTACAGAAGTTACTTGGCTGTGCTCTTCAGTTCTGGTAGCTGTTGTACATTTGTGGTTGCCTGCAAGGGCACACCAAAATGTGTATATATATATATATGTGTCCAATCCTGGCATGCACCTGCTTTAAAATTAGCCAGTTTTTGTGTTACGGATTTATCTTTTTTTCTGTTTACGTCTTCCTTTTCCGCTCTCTATTTGTGTTCCCTGTCATTGTCTTGTTCCCTTTTGCCCCTCTGCTTCCTTGAATGTGATACATGATGGGGAGAAACATACGGACAACTAAAGTGTTGTTTAAGGCCTCCAGTGCCATTTTAACACTGCCCTTTTGATTACTACTCTCAGCAATGTTGGGGCAACATAGCAGGAAAGGACATTAAATCACTGCTGATTATTGACAACTCAAGGTGGCTGAGAGCCAGAAAAGCACTCACTTTGTTTGTTGTGCATCTGTCCCCCACAATTCATAGTGTGGTATCTATCTTTTTAAAAAGCTTCTAAGTGTCATAGAAGTATTAGCTCAGACCATGTCACACCTACAAGGGGTGTTACAACATGCTTTAATTCCACTCTGCTAAAAACCTCTCTGAGCATGGTGCAAATCAGATATCTACTGTAACAGCAAAACAATAAATGAATTACTCCACACATACCTAAGGGCTCATTTTCGATCTCAGAAGCAAGTAAAGACTCACTAAAATGGAGGCAATCGTTGTTTGTGCTGACACTATTCATTTGCGTACACATTCCTTCACTTCCGTTTGGTTGCATTCAGCACCATGCATCAGTCCATGATGTCAGTTCTGATGACTCTCTTTCCTAGCCTTCCTCTAAAAATCACTGTAAAAAAGAAACTGCATGCATGCATACATTCTTATGGATAGAGTAATCCTACACCCTGTTAAAACAATCTGTGTAGTGCTTTATAAAGTAGCTTATTCAGTGATCAAGTGCCGGAACCCTCTCCTTTGGGTGTATACATCAAAGGGATTCTCTTGTTGACTCCTTCACCTATACCTTGCAAACAGGGAAGCCATATAAAAAGTATCAAGGCAGAAAAAAAACTATAATTAGTGCAACACAGTATATTCAGTATAAACAAGTAAAAACAGCAACCCACAATTGCCTACTCACAGCGATTGTACTATCATGTGCTTCCAAGTTATGAATGGAATTATCCAGACTGCTTGTGATAACATCAGCTCGATTGGTACTAAAGCAATGCTGGAGCACTGCAATTGGAGGTGAAGATGCATCTAGGTATTGGTGCGGCATTGTTACGTTGTATCTTTTTAACTTTATTTGGTTCCTCAAAAAAATCGACTCAAACAAAAGCTATGAATTTTGTATTTTGGCCCAAATCCTTTATGTTTGAAAGACAGTATTTCTGACAGCCTGCAATTTTGAAAGAGTGAGCTTTAATTTCTAGATAAAATAAGCCCCACCCCAAAAGATTAATTAGTGTCAATGAATCTGACTCCGACTAATGCATGCATGCAGACAGAATGCAGACGTTTTTGGTGATTATGTTTAGAATGTTTCTTATTTCAGTATGATAAAACTCATATTACATTTTCATTTCACTATAGTTATTGAACATCACTGTATCAGAACAAAGAGCATCCCATCTCTGTATATGTTACCGTATTAGTATAAGCCTCAATGATCTTTGGCTCAAGAAAGCAGTGCATTTGATTAATAACCACTAAGGGTGATGTCCCTCATGCGTATCTGATGTAAGAAGTAGGGATGTAGCGAACTGTTCGCCGGCGAACTAGTTCGCGCGAACTTCGACTGTTCGCGTCCGCCGAATGTTCGCGAACGTCGCGCGACGTTCGCCAATTGGTGTTCGCGTTCGATTCGAAGTAAAATTTCGTTCGACCATTCGACCATTCGACCGTTCGATCGCTAAAATCGAACGATTTCCATTCGTTCGAACGATTATAAGCATTCGATTGAATTAAAATCATTCGATCGAATAGCTTCGATCGTTCGATTCGAACGAAAATCGTTCGATCGTACGAATAAAATCCTTCGATCGTTCGATCGAACGATTTTATCGAGCGTTCGAAGTTCGCGAACTGTTCGCGAACTGTTCGCTTTTTTGCCGGTGTTCGCGAACGGCGTTCGCGAACATCAAATCGGCAGTTCGCTACATCACTAGTAAGAAGCATGACCGTTCTGCACCTATACAGATGTGGTAAACAAATGTTTTATGCTCATGATTATATACACCCTGTAGGATAGATAAAAAGAAGATGAACACTGTGAATTAAGCTCAAAATATATGTAAAGAGTTTACAAAATAATATAATTATTCTACACAGAGGATAATTGTCACTGGCACTCACATGGTTAATGGCAGAGGGCATAAAATATCTTTGTTTAATGGTCTGACATTTACAACCTGGTAGAAGAGAATACATCAACAGCGCTGTCAATTGCAGCAAAGGGAAAGTGTTCAGCATTCTGTAATTGGGACATGATGTCATTTGGTACTAGTTCTACATTCAGCTGTCTGTCGCCCATAACATGTGTTGCTCCTTGTTACATGTATTGCTAGGACAAGTAGGGTGTAGTTATACAACGTCCTTACACTGGCAAGGTGAACATATATTTACTAGCTTGTTATTCAATGGCCCACTATACAGTGGCTTTCTGTCTCATTCTCAAACACATTCACAGAAGCTATATAATGCATGCATCTGTTATTACTATTGCTACAACAACTACTACAGTGCTGTACAATAGGAGATGGTTATATACTGTGTATCTATACATGAAAACAAATACAAGCTGATACAAGAGAGAAAGAGCACTCTGCTCTTAAAAGCTTACAAGAACTAACACTATATTACTTATATACCATTTTAAAGGCAACAGGAGGTGATATATATATATATATATATATATATTTAGCTCGATCTTGGTTTTGAAGAAAAGGGTAAAAAGTTACACCAGGATTCCATGATTATCTTAATTGCCAGCTGAATATAGAACTTTGGGGGCTATGCCAAGAATTGCTCCTAATTTTTACATAATCAGATCACTGAAGAAAAACATATCCTGTGCTTTAACTAATAAAACAATGTACTAGATTAGGGGGATACCCAGAGGCAAACTACTACAGGTATGGGATCTGTTATGTAGAAGCTCAGAGCCTAACATTTTTGTCAAGGCCGGCACCCAATACCAGAACAGGTGCCAAGTACCCTGGTCTCGGCTCGGCTTCACCAGTAGTGTGACCACCGTTGGGCTTCGGGAGGAGCCCTCAGCTTACTTGGGTGCCAACTGGACTTAACGAGGGGTACAAGGCGAAATGTTCTGGCTAGCAGAGGGGCACGGCAGGTAGAAAGTCTTTTGGGCCGAAGGTCACGGTACAAATGGAGCAGGCAAGAGAATCGTCAGACAGGCTGGGTCGAGGTAGGCAGATATCAAGAATCGTCAGGCAGGCAAGGGTCAAACCGGGTAATCAGACAGATGGGGTCAGGCAGAAAGAGCAGTCGAGATGCAGGCAAAGGTCAGGATTCGGATATCAGAATAGTCAGGAACAGGCAGGGATCAAAACCGGAATAGCAGATACAAATTTCACAGGAACAGACAGCACAAGGCTTCAGGAACCACCAGAATCAAGATTCTATCACGGGCACTAGCTGGGGGTCAGAATGGGCTTTATATACATTCGATATTCAATGCCTGGTTGTCATCTTGCCTTGAACACATGTGTCAGTTCTTTAACATAATAGGTGTCTATTTATTTTTTTAAAGCAGCAGAAGACATACCTGTTGTCTCATATTAACCTTGCCTAAGTCTAAATTATTCTGGTTCAGCATGAAAGGGAAGAATATCCTGCAATCAATACGTGTTCTAGTATAAGGCATTGGACAGTAAAGTCTTTGGTTGGTTCCTTAAAAGAGGCAATTGTACATTATCTAACACTAAATTGTCCCTATTGTACATTTCCTAAAATCTATCTGTACACTATTCTTAAAGGGATACTGTCATGGGAAAAAAAAAAATTAAAAAATGAATCAGTTAATAGTGCTGCTCCAGCAGAATTCTGCACTGAAATCCATTTCTCAAAAGAGCAAACAGATTTTTTTATATTCAATTTTGAAATCTGACATGGGGCTAGATATATTGTCAATTTCCCAGCTGCCCCAAGTCATGTGACTTGTGCTCTGATAAACTTCAATCACTCTTTACAGCTGTACTGCAAGTTAGAGTGATATCACCCCCCTCCCTTTTTCCCCCCAGCAGCCAAAAAAAAGAACAATGGGAAGGTAACCAGATAGCAGCTCCCTAACACAAGATAACAGCTGCCTGGTAGATCTAAGAACAGCACTCCATAGTAAAAACCCATGTCCCACTGAGACACATTCAATTACATTGAGAAGGAAAAACAGCAGCCTGCCAGAAAGAATTTCTCTCCTGGCACACGTCACATGACTTGGGGCAGCTGGGAAATTGACAAAATGTCTAGCCCCATGTCAGATTTTAAAATTAAATATAAAAAAAATCTGTTTGCTCTTTTGAGAAATGGATTTCAGCGCAGAATTCTGCTGGAACAGCACTATTAACTGATTCATTTTGAAATTTTTTTTTTCCCATGACAGTATCCCTTTAAATCCTCAAGAGATGGGAGATTGAGGAGAAAAAGATGTTAAGGCCAAAATCCCACCTCTTTACTTCAGTAAAAGGATTTACATGGCCACCTACTGCCAAGATTTTCAGAAGATGAGAGGTTAAATGTCCTATTCCTATCCCCCATTGGTGGTAAAAGAGAAACTATAGAACAAGGGCACATGCTATCCTACTTTCCACAGCAAAGACTGTCCCTATTTCATTTTGAGAACTATTCAAATTAGGCATAAAGATAGATTGGGTTTAATGACTAGCTATAGGATGTTTTGATATATTCATCTATAAATTATAGAATAATAATGGATACTCACCACATCCCTAACCTGTGACTTTCTGTCCCTCATAGTATTCCAGTTTTACAAAGAGTTAAATTTTAATAAAAGCATACTTATATTTGCAAATTTTCATGACATACTGCTTTTATTGTGTGAGGTCTACTGTTACATCTCCCCTATTATGCCAACAGGGAGTTTCCAAAAGGCCACTCCTGTGCTGGTTACACTACAGGGCTAATTTTTTATTATTAGCAAAAGTAAAATACAAAACAGGCATAAAATGCACAATGGTGTACCCTGAATTGTTTAATTTGCATCTTGGGCATTATTGAATTACCCCTTCTCAGTCCCTGCTGCTTGTTTAGAGGATGGTGCAATATTACAATGTGGTGTTATACTTTACTTCAGTTCCAGGACAATCATCACATCTGACATCAGTGGTCCAAACATTAGTGATTTATAGTGATGGGCGAATTTATTCGGCAGGCGCGAATACCCCGTGAATTTGCGCGATTTGCCGCCAGCGAATAAATTCGCAAAACGCCCTCGAAAATTCGCGTGAAAAATTCGCCGGCGTCAAAATAGTTTTTTTTCAAAAAAACGGATGCCGGCGTCAAAAACGGGCGCCGGCATCAAAAACGGGTGCCGGCGTCAAAAATGAGACGCCGGCGCCATTTTGCGAATTTTTCGCCGTTTTGCGAATTTCGCAAGAAATTCACAAATTTTTCGGCGAAGCGAAATGGCGCAAATTCGCCCATCACTAGTGATTTATAATTAATTAAAATGTGCAATGAATGTTCTGCAGTACTCATACAGTTAGTATGGTGCAACTTTGTCTTCCCTTAAGTAGTATACTCACTCTAACCCTGATCCTATCATTTGGGGCCCCTGCACAATTGGTTCACCCAGTCAGATGTTAATCCCACCAATCTATCTTGGTAGACCTTCAAGCCATTCAGCTACCTAGTTCTTTCTGACATACTCCTCCAGTAGCTCAGTACTGGGATATATAATGTAGTACTTGTAAAACGTCAGTATTCACTCTGGTCTGATCATGTCAGACTCTGCACACAAAAAAACCCAACAATCAGAAGAGATCAGGGGCATTTCCAGATAGTATTTGACTTTATAATGCTGCTACACCAAGCTCTCCAACTATCATCTATCTCATGGAATCATAGATTCTCCACCCCTTTATTCACTTTGAGTTTCTTAAAGGGGACCCGTCACCCAAAAAAATTATTCAAATTCCTATTTTATCACATTAGTCAAGCAAAATGAACTTTAACTACACTGTATAAATTATTTGAATCTTGTTTCCTTCAGTCTGGGAATTCAAAATGATAGCAAGCAGGCAGCAGCCATTTTGGGAATACTGTTATTAAGACAAGCCTTGCATCATCTCAAAATCTTGTTTGTGCACCAGAATGGGGGACCCAATGTCCATTTCTATGCACTAGCTACAGAATTAAATGTTAAAGAGAACGGGGGAATGTGGGGAGAGCAGTGACATCTAGGAAGTGCTGAATGGAAAGTGAAAGTAATGCCTGCCCCGCCTCTATGCCCATGGCATAGAGGAGGGGCAGACAATATTTGATTGACAGCTGAGATTTTTAAATGAGCTTACAACGGCCATGAATGCTTTAATAAAAAATAGAAATTGGATTTCATGTTTAATTTGAAAAGGACTTTTATTATACAGATTTTTGTGTCTGGGTGACAGGTCCACTTTAAGTCACACTGACAGGGAAACTTAGGGGGTTATTTATCAAGGTCCGTATTTATGTCAGTATTTATAATATCCAACTCCAAGGAAATCCGAATTCCTGAATGGACCTTATTTATGAAGAAAAAAGCCAGAAAAAAAAAGGGTCGGACAAAACTCAGAAAACTTCAGAGCTTTCCCCAAAGACTACGAATTGTTCTGAGTTTTTCGCAAAAACTAAGATTTTTTCAGAGTTTTTAGAGTTTTTTGCGCCAAAACCCCTAAATCATTGGATATTGGTATGGACATTAGCACAGACACTGGGACCTTCCCCATTGACTTATACAGGACCTTGAGAGCTTTTAGATGCTGGGGTTTCGGATTCTGAGTTTTTAGACCATCGGACTTTAATAAATCTCGAAAATTCGTAGTTCGTTTTTAGCTCCAAAAACTACGAATTATTCAATGTTCAGCTATTTGGAGCTTGATAAATAACCCCCTAGTGTCTCAAAAGTTACATTTTACTTCTATACCTATTTGAATTGGTGAATCCCATCATTCCTTTCTCCTCAGTACTTTCCTTCTTGCACTTTCAGGTTCAGCATGTGCTCCTAAACTGACCCAATAGAATAAAAACCACTACAGTACTTCTGCTGGGGTAACCAAACAACCAATATCTTTGGGGAACACAGTGCATACTTCCTCATAGGCAATTTCCTTTATGATGTATTCTTTGTAAAATGATCACGTATTTTTACTGTGCATACATATTAAGCCTTGCTTTTAATAGATCTATTATAGTCATTCTTAAAAGAAGAACGGCATACTAATATAATTTTGTAATACAGCATTTAGCTGGATAACTAAAATCCTACAAATAATTTTTCAGTAAGAAAATATGCCAACTTTGCTTCTGCATTGAAAGTTAAATGCTAGATAAACCACTGTTAGAAATAAACATAGTTGCCCACGGATCAGTGATTGCAGGGCATAGACTGGCCTGGACCCATTGCTAATTTTGTTGTACTAGTTTATTTCCTACAATTTGGAAGAGAATAAATGGAATCACTCTTGAATGGAACCCAGTAGTGATACAAATGAAAGCCTTGAACCAGTCATAGTACCACAGTTTTCTATTTCAGGGCCTCTAGACCACTTACTGAATGGGTTAAGGCAAGATAGGAAATGCAGCATATGTGGCGAATGCTTTTCTGTGATCTTTCCTAAACGAAGCAGATGTTTTCCAAATGCAGTCTATGAGATACTGCTAATTGCTCTCTTTGCTTTCCCCTGATGTTCATCATGGGCCCGTCTCCTAGAATCATTATCCTTTGTCATTTGGAAAGGTTATGGGTTATGGGCAGCCACTAGAATGTCATTTACTATTCATGTGTACAATTGAGAGAGAAAGCACATGTACCGAAGAATGAAAGCTAAATATTCTTTGTTTAGATTTTCTGGGATGTTCCTCTTCTGGGAACCCTGTTTTTCTCTGGTTTCTACTTCCTGAAAACCAAACAGATGTGGCCTTGTTCTGCGTTAGTTATCATATGAAGTCCTAAGGTTTGTTCACAAAGGCTGGCTGTCATGATTTGGTCACATTAATAATTTTTAGTAAAATGTGTTACATTTTGTCCTGTTAGACACTGCATACCCCTGCACCTGCATTCACAGGCAGGTGCAACTGACTGCAACTTCATTTTTACAGGAGTCCCACACAGTTTTTTTTTTAACGTATATTTCTTTTAAAATTGACCAATTGCACAGGAATATTCCAATGAATTTACTTGCAGAAAACAGTTCTTTGTGTCTTCTTTCCCTTTATAGCACATAGATATAAAAAAAAATGCTTAATATTCAATTGTATTTAATAGTAATTACTATAACCCTTACAAGTAAAAGCAGAATACAAAGTCTACCTGAAAATTATTTTCAAATGTTGCATAGACCAGGCAGAACAAAAGCTTGTTACAGGGTGGCTTAGATACCGCAATAATCTTTTCACTCTTTATATGCCAAGTTTTCCTTACCTAGCTTCTCTGCAAAACTTAAATGCAGATTCACATTTGCCCCTGCAGCTATGGAAATAAGAACTCATAAAACCCCAGAGTTAGTTGTCCTTGATCTACTTCTATTTAATGTATGATATATATTTTTTCCATTCTTCATGAATACAAAGGATAGTGTCGTTAATCACTGAATCTTGACTTCATTTTCCCAGTGGATGAGTTATTTTACACAAGGCCTGGCTATGGTCCCTAATGTAGTTTGACAGTAATTCCCCAAGTTTTCATCTGTAGCAGAAGAGTACCAGCATCAATGATGTGAGTATCAAATGCAGTCACAGCACTGCTTAATAATATTAAGATGGGACTGATTTAAGCAACTTTTAGCCTGGAGTAAACCAACATGACCTCAAGACCACATGATTTTGGTAGAAATAATTCAATTTACCCGCATTTGACAGCAGTCTTACAGCTCAGTTATTTTCTTCCCTCTATTGATCGATTCATAATGGAGCTCTATTCCAACAAAGTATCTTCATTGTGGTGCTGCTTCTCTCTCTCCAAAATAAAAAGGGTATCGCTTACACTAATTGGCGTGGCTAGATTTTTGTGACCCTAATTAGCAGTTATTTGCATATCAGAAAAGCAGCAAATTAGCATACTGAGAAAGTAAAAAGCCTAAGCCTTTCTTTGGCAGGTTTTATTGTCGAGGGAGTGCCAAGACTGGCATACAGCCATTTAATTGGCAAACACTGCCATCACTTAAACCAGGTGCCTTTGCTTTGATGCCAAAAGATAGCAAACGTTATTAATCAAGGGATTTTCCCTGTTGTTCTAATAAGTAAAAGCAAAATCTTTATGAATGTATGCACATGAGGGGTTTCCAAACTGTCTTCATAGCCGCTATCTCCAGTTTATGATTAACTGGCATCTCAGCAGGAAATTTTCATTGCATTATTGCTAAAGATTTACTTTTTGAAATACACCTAATGTGCCTTTTTTTCTGCACTGTATCTTAACTGGTCACTGATCTCTTTATCTGCAATGACTTATTTCTAGAAAATCAACATCCAGAATCCGGTAGAAGTAGGGGAATTCCTGGACATGCTTAGATGCAGGGACAGAACTACAGAGGAAGCATACCCTGCAGCTGCAGGGGGGCCTAAACGGTATAGAGGACCCCAGGAGGTCCTAATTAATGAGCGAATTCAATATTTGATGGTAAAGCAGGACAACCTCTGGATATGTTGGGGCCCTAAAATTAATTTGCTGTGGGCCCAGTAACATCTAGTTATGCCACTGCTTAGATGAATAGTTAGACTATAGATGGACTGGCTCAAATGGGATCCCTGATACTAACTCTATACTGTATCTTTAACTGATACTAAGGGGTAGATTCACTAAAGGACAAAGTGGCTAACTCTAGCGACAATTCGCCAGTGTTGCCAACCGCAGGGACATCGCCAGTTCACTAACAGGTGCAGACGACAATTCTCTAGTGAAAGACACCATCGCTAGCATTCGTTCGCACTCTATCACGAGACGACTTTTCGCTCTGGCGAAAGGTCAGTACTCCGCAAATTCAGTAAAGTGCAGATTTTACTGAACGTTACCAGAGTTGACTTCACCACCTCAGACCAGGCGAAGTGCTAAAAAGAAGCTAGATCTTCCTCAATCTTCTGTCACTTACATCATATCCTGTGTGTCGAAAATGCATTAAAGTTCCAAAAACTTTGCCGACTTTTCCTTTTTTGAAGCGTGATTGCCTGCAAAAGTCCTAACAAACTTTTTTTGAGGAACTGGTTTTCTCCAGACATTTCCTAACATATGGAACATTAATTTTACAGTGGGCTCATGTGTGGGGCATTATATTAACTCTCTTGTCTTTATTAAGGTTCCCTGGATATTTGTAATAAAAAGTGGTATCTTCAAGCATTTGCACCAACATTTATAATAAAGACCTCTATACAACTTTAAATTACCCACCCTATGCAAATTGACCTAAGCACAAGATCACTAGCAAATTTTTCCTAGGCACAAATGAACGCTAGCGCATTTTCAAGAAATGCTTGCACTGCTGAAGTAACACTAGTGAAAAGTGTTCGACCACCCAGGACGAAACCCTGCATATTAGTGAATTGGCATAGTCGTAGCGCATTTGCGCCTGACCCCCATCTAAATACAAATGCTCTGTAGGGCTACAAATGTATTTTTATTGCTATCTTTTATTACTCACCTTTCTATTTAGGCCCACTCCTATTAATATTCCAGTCTCTTATTCAAATCAATGCATGGTTGCTAGGGTCATTTGGACCCCCGCAACCGCATTGCAGAAATTGCAAACTGGAGAGCTGCGGAATAAAAAGTTAAATAACTCAAAAACCACAAATAGTAAAAAAATTAAAACAAATTTCAAATTATCCCAGAATATCACACTGTACATCAAACCAAAAGTTAATTTAAAGGTGAACAACCCCTTTAAGCAGTAAAGCTGAGGTATTACAAGGCTCACACAAGCAAATTACAGATTCTAGCATTATTGATTTTCAATTCAGTCTGAAAATGTCCTATATCTTTGAGTTGTGTTTCTACTGATGGTTATGCATAAACCTTTTATACTTCACACTCTGCACACTCTGCAGTCCATTTCCCAGTTTAGGCCATAACTGGTTCAGTAAATATTAAGATGCCCTGATTCTTATTGGAACAGAGACTTCAGCAAAACTCACTAGTATTCAATTATTTGACTATTTCTTTTACACAATTTATGTTACAGGGCAACCGTTTTGAAATAAAAAATAACAAAAGTGGTATAAAGGTGATAGCTTTATTGGCTAACTAATACAATCATAGCAAGCTTTCAGAACATTTTAGTTCCTTTTTCAAGCTGATCAGTAAAATTACATTTATATATTTTTTTCTTGACTGCTAAAGGGGTCAAACCCATAAACTGCTTACTCCAGGCTTTTCCGTGCCCAAGTGACTTGGTGGGTATTGTAAAAAAGGGACTTACTGGCTGCCTGCTAAAGGCCAGCCAATGGAGTTAGACCATGCAGAAAAAAATGAAAGGATTGGCCCCAGCAGTCATGGCCCACCCCTATCTACTATGGTATCAGTGTCGGGCAATCTATATGTTATGGTTTGTTTTAAAGGTGAATAAAAAAGAAATACAGTTTTAGAAATACCTGTGATGATCAAGATGTGGTTATACAGCTATTTAAGTGTCCACCTGTACATTATGTTCATAAAAGTGAATGAGAAATATAACAGTCTTTTCTCTGTAATGTTCATATGTAATGTTACTTGGAAGTGCGTGTGGTGGCTAAAGCTTTCGCTGTGGCCACATCCCTACTGCAGCCTGGTTAGCTACAATTAATGAGTATGCATTACAACCCTGGACATTTTGGGAATGAAAACCAGGAGATACACATTACATTTCTTTTTTTAAAGTTGTAATTATACAATTAAGTAATTCTGAAGCAGGCAGTTGAATACATTTGTGCATATAGTAATATATCTAATAAAGCGCTTTTGAATGCAGGTATTTTCTGCATGTTTACTTTCCACTCCTCAGCTCCCCTCGTTCTCATATTAGAATTATGGGTTCTTCCCCCCCCTTTAGGACTGTGCTCTGTTCTGTAAATACTGCACATGGTTTGCGCTTGGCTCCTATTCCATATGATTCACTGGTGTATTTTTAGGCATTTTCATATTAGAGTGAGGTCATGAAAGGTCTCTGTGTTTTTGCTGGTATGTGATTATTTTTGAATTTTGATGCTATAGTTTGTCAGACAGTGTTTGCCCACCTAATGCATATTTATTTGCTAATGGATGAATATGACAATACATTCTAGTTTTATGTTTACTAAACTAATGAGGGCATTTATGCACAGGGAATTAGCTAGAGGTTTGAGGATTTAAAGAAAACGGCAATCTTTTTTACTACAGTGGAAATAAATATACAATTTGCTGATAATAGTGCTGTGCTATGATTTGCTTAATGTAAAAAATAAATTGCAAACCTAACTACTGGTATTAATATGATCCATATACAGTATGGGTCAATATGTCAAACTAGGATAACAATACTTTGCAAACTTTTGTGAGTGCTTGTGTCTTTTTTTTTTTTAGCCTCAGCTATTATGTAATCTTATGTTACTATAAGATTCCATTGCTGGTCCAGTGAATATTAGAG
Organism: Xenopus petersii; assembly: GCA_038501925.1. Lineage (NCBI taxonomy): Eukaryota > Metazoa > Chordata > Amphibia > Anura > Pipidae > Xenopus > Xenopus petersii. The sequence continues at coordinate 70,433,549 of CM076675.1, read as the reverse complement.
TGTAAACTGTCACCCAATACTTATAGCTCTTGGCATTTTGCATAGTTCTATCATGGTTCAGGGGATGGGAGCTGTCTTTGGTGCTGATCTTTTCTTTTCCTCTCTTTCAGGCACCCAGTACATTGTTCCCTATGCTTCTTTCATATTACTTCTTTTGATTACTACATGCCACATTGTTATTCTTGAACCTGATAATAAAATCTATCTTTTTGAAACAAATCAATGGAAGGAAATAAAGGGCAACTATATTTTAAAAGCATACTAAATATGAGATTTTGGTTTACTGTTTTCTGTACAGAGCTGTTTCTAGTTTTTTGCTAAATAGTATACAATCCCACATGATTTATCTTTTTATATCGCCAAGCAATCTAAAGAATTGTACTGATATGTAGTTTGCATAGATGGTAAGTAAATTGGTAAACAAAATGGTTTCCATGCCATCTCCCATGAATTTTCAACTGTAAAACTGCAAATGGATCAGAAAGATTGTCTCAGACAGCTTACTATGTGCCACTATGGCACTTCATTTAATAGATGTTTGTCACACATTTTATTCGGAATTTTGATTTAGAGTATACGCTTTTGCAATTGGGGCCCTGTGTCCTATTTTTGTTTTGTAACCCTTTTGTTTGTTAATTTATTTTAAGATCCCCTGTTCATTATAAATTTATGTCAGGTGCTGCATAACTTGTTGGCACTATATAAATAAATGATAAACAATTATGATGATGAATGACCAGTGTCGGGCCCGTCGGGGGTGCTGCCTGGGGTCCAGCTGCAAGCGCTATGACCCTCCCTCCCCCGGTGCACATCATGTACCATATTGTGTATTTACTCAACTCCTTGCAGCGTTGTCCCACCAACCCAATCTGACCCTTTGGGCCAAAGGGCGAAGTGACTAACGCTGGCGCCAATTTGCCAGCATTACCACTTTCAGGCACTTCACCAATTCACCAATTCACCGGGTGCAGGCGTAACGAAAGAGACAGACACTAGCGCCATTCACACTCTATAGCCAGGTGAATTTTCGCTCTTGCGAATGGACGTTACACCACAAATTCACTGAGGATTTTATTGAACATAACCTCTTTCGCCAGACTTGCCTTCGCTAGCTCAGACCAGGCAAAGTGCATTGGAGTAACAGATTTGCGGACTTGGAGGGATACAAGTAGGAGCCGGCTGGGATTTGTGGACACAATTGAACCTTGGGCCTATTCTCCTTTTAGGATACTTCTCAAAGTGCATTGGAGTGCATAGGGCTTCCTCAATCTTCTGTTACTTACATCATATTTTTAGTGAAAAAAAAAAAGAAGCCAAAAAACACTGGCTTCTTTTCCTTTTTTTCAGAGTGATAGCCTGCAAAAGACTTGTTTTTTTTTTTGTGTGTGTAACCAGGTTCCCCCATACATTTTCTAACATATGGAACATAAACTATACAGTGGGCTCATGTGTAGGGCATTATAACAACTCTATTGTCTTTATTAAGGTTTCCTGGACTTGTGTAATGTAACGTATTTGCTGCAACATATACTACATCCATTCAATTTTATAATTTCCCACCGTATGCAAATTAGCCTCAGCGATAACCTCTAACGAAGTTGCACAAGGCAAAAATTTATGCTGCCACATCTTCGTTTTGATTGCCGAAGTAATGGTAGCAAAAATTAGCCAGCATACGGCGCCCTGGAGGCAACTTCGCATTTTAGTAGATTAGCGTTGTTTAAGCAAATTTTCACTTGGCGAAGTCTAGCGATGGGTGCAAAGCTGTCGCTGACAAATTTTCGCAGGTTAGTAAATTTCCCCCTTTGAATGAATACTCGACCCTGTGAAATGAATCCATCAGCATGCATATGTAATATGTACATTTATTTAAACTGCATTAAAGATAAGCATCTAGACATGTATATTGTTTACTAGATTGCAGCAACAGTTAGAACATGTTGTAACAATATCCCCACCCCCATGCACTGGGTGGAAAGAGCTTATAATGGTGGGCTGACTTGGCTTTGGAAGATTTACTTTTCATCTCTTCACATTCAACTGACTTTGCCCATTTTTGCTGACCCATACAAAACTCTTTTGGAGGAGTAACCGGCAATCCAAAATAGTAAATAATAAGATACAAGAACAATAAAGACACCTTTTCAGTTCATTTTTCCAGATGGGTATGATTGGAGTAAAAACATTTATAGGAGTTGGTTCAAATGTGCATGTACGATGCTTTTAGCATAGGTTGTCGGGGAACAAGTGAGAATTGCACAGAGCAAAAAGGTAAGAAATGAACATATGAACGAGAAACAATGGTTAAAATAATACATTTTAAAAACCATAAAGATGTCTTTTGCTCTTTATTACTATTATTTAAGATATACTGTTTGGCTGCTGTATGTAAGTCTTATTCTGACAGTTCCAGATCTCTCTTATTCTATTAAGTTTTCTAAACTCTGATCATGCAAGTCACTATTTGTACCAAAAGATGTATTTCCCATCCTGCCACTACATGCAGAGTATCTGCTCCAATATATTCATTGTGAAGGTAGAACCATCTCATCACCCCCTCCTTTATGGTCCTCCCTCCTCTGATTTCTCTTTTACAAAGACTAGTTCATTGTCTGCCGCGCATCATTTAATTACAAGTGTGTTCGTTTCTTTTTTTCTGTGTAATTACCGACATGAATGGGGCCCTGGGAGATCAGAGAGAGAAAGCGTCACTTCTCACAGCGCAGCAATGCAATTAGGAAAGAGGACAACGTTCCAGCTGCTGGCTTGTGTTATATAAAGATTTGTGTTCTCTGCCACTTAATCAGGATATTTATGTTTCCGGCTCACCTCTACAAATTGTACACTTAAAAGGAATTTATTTCTGTGTTATCTTTGTTGTTTTTCTTTTTTTTTCATGTGCACTCATAATGCACATAACGTAAATGGCTGATAATTAGAAGCAGGAAATGGTTCAAAGCAGGAGCAGATCAAAATAATGCAGGTTTATCCAACCATGGCTGTTCAGTCACCTGAAAAAGAATCTGATGACCCTTATCTGATATTGATTTACCAATCGTAAAACAGACTTTAACAGATTTTTCATTTTATATAAGAGTAGTTTAATGCAGAGCCGTATTTTGCAAACTTCAGTTATTTCATTTTGCTTATGACACCAATAATGTTGGTAGCCTTCATTTATTTAACATTATTTTCTGAGAAATATAGTTATCCTGAGATATGATGAGTCAATGCAATTGTTTTTAAGTTAAATTGGTCAACAGTTAATTCAATTCTGAACTATCAACGGCTGATCACATCTAATCAGTTGAGTTAATCAGATTCTTTAGATCAGATTCTTTAGCCTGTGACCATTTCATTGCAGTTTGGCTATTCAAGTAGCATATGATTTAGATGTTTGTTTCTTGGGCTAAATGAGTCATTTGCTTGCTGCAGCCTATGAACTGCCAATACTATTGTATTTTGCTTTATCGTTTTTTGATACAGGCCAAAACGGAACTGACATCATTAAATGGTAAGCCCCTGTACCGTATACATCATTTTAGGATATTTTGTCCTACTTCCCCTAAGTAAACTTTGGAGAAGCCGCACACCACACAATCCCAAAGGTTCTTATCCTGGTGCCCAGTGGTAGAGGAATCGGCCACCTCACAACAAGGGTAAGAAGAATTTCACTGGCACACAGGAGTTGCAGTAGCAGGGCAAGCCCTTGCAATTTTATTATGCAGTAGTGCCACTACTGCTACTGCAACTCCTGTGTGCCAGTGAAATTCTTCCTACTTCCCCTCCCAGGCTTTCTCATTTTTAGCCAGTCATGGAATGTTACTCCCCCAATGAGACCAAGTCCCACCTCTAAACATGTCCCAGCATTTTCCATTAGATAGGCCATGTCCATGATACAATGCATTCTGTTAGACCCCTCTGAACAGAGTCAGACAGCATTGACTTTAATGGCAAACACCATATCCATGCTCACACAGGGCGGAATATGGACAGAAAATGCTTATGTATGCAAAATACATCCAATGTGGAAAGCGACAGGTGCATGCAATCACAGTCTGCATGTACTTTTTTAAAATGGTATTGGTGTGTGTGGGGGGTTTACTGCCGGCAAAGAAAACGTGTTAAACACATTTTCACACATAGCAGACTAAGCAGATAGGCTAAGGAAGACTATGACTCACTGTGTGTGGTCATCTTTGTGGCCCTTTTAGAACCACCACAATCAAATCACTCTTGCCTGTCTCATTTGTGTGAATGGAAAATGCACTGCCTATGACACTGGCTAGACATTGTCCTGGATTAGGTACATCTCTAGTCCTAAAATACTGAATAAGTTACTTCCTTAGTGTTATACATATTACAACATATTTTTCAATACAAATAAAAAAAATCTAGCATCACTGTACAGTCTGCACTGCTAAACTGTATCCAATACTTTTCATTCTGTATGTAGATATTTATTTGAGAATATGATGTATTCTCCATACTGCAGTTAAGATGTTTACCAATAACAATTTAATATACTTTATCTTGAGGCCGGTTTGGGCTTTGTCAACAAATAATGTCAGGTTGGGGACAAGCATACAGTATATAAAGATCTGCTATACTCAGAACTTGTTTTTTTATCTGCTAATCAGGGTCAAACAACTAAGACATGCCTCCCTTAATTTATGCCATTGCTGTTTCTATATAACACTTTAAACCTCATCTCAGGTTCAAATATTATTATGTGGAAACTAAATTACAAAGTTCTCATATAATCACTTGTAATGGTTTGAACTGGGAAGAAGTGTCTGGAAAAAAATGGATTGGGGTAGGTGGGAGTAGTTTCCCAAGGCTTCTTGGGACCAAAGTGGATAGGGTTCAGGCTTAGACTCCTTCTCCCTGACCATTACACTGGGTGGGATCTGGACCACTTTGAGGTATATGCCTGATGGAATTGATTATTTGAGGAGCAGAATGGATGGAATGCAGTGCAAATGAGAATCTGGGGACCAGCTAGTTATGGGTTGAAGTAGTGTATCCTGGAGAGGATTAAAGCTTAAGTCAATGTTTTGGCAGTTCAAGTGCATGGAATGGACTGGAAAGAGATCTAGTGTAAGTAAAGAAGGTGAGGGTGGGGGTCATTTACAAATTCACATATAAGTGAGAGTATCATGGGCAAAGTAGAGATGTGCTTCTGCAATTCTACATGATATCCCAATCATTCCATTCTTCCTCTTCTGATGAATGGTGTGCAACTGTGAATATTGACTCAGGGTAACACTGGAGCTAGTGTCAGCTACAGCGTTCCAAAGCAGAGTGTACTGTTAGGCATATGAAACTTGCAGTCAGAGATGGATTTGTTATATTGAAAGTGCTCTTGGGAAGTGACACAAATCACATTCAACAAATGCTAGTCTTACTTGATATGCATCACTACTGTGTAATTACTCTGGGCAGGTGGTGATTCTAGTGCAGCTCTCTGCACTAGAAGAGCCAAATTTCCTGTTAAATGACCAGATATTTGTTACCTGGAATGGCTTTTTGTAAACCCTGGTAACTAGGGAGCTGCTGCCACCTGAGTGAAGTTTCTCAACTAGCCTCATGGCAGCAGTGCCCCATACTCTGGCTAAGAACATTACCTTATGAGTTAAAAACATGAAGACTGAAACTGCACTTTGTACTTGCATTTGTAAACTGCAGATATGTTGATGACAGCAATGTAAAAGGAAGGGTGGGGGCAAGGTTTAGGAGGCTACAGTATATAAGCAGTATTCAGTTAAAGGTGTTGGAGACATCTCGGATGCTATTGGGGTAAGGTATTGGGTATGCAAGGGATGCGATTTGACTTTCCCTGCTGTGCGTGATGTCCCATAGAGGTAACCTATGCCCCATTAAAGGTGAAGTTTTGCCACTTACCATGGTCTCTATTGGGTATCTACTGTTTATAAAAGAAAAGGGACCCCATTGTTATTTCTCTTTGGACTCCACCTTAAACAGAAGGCTGGATCTGCTGGAGGGCCTGGGACACAAAGAAGATCCCTGATACTAGACGTCAGAGACAGGTAGCTCAGAAATGAGGCTTTAGAAAGTGGTAGTCTAGGTACTGATATAGCACACTGATATAATGTGAGTTAGTCAGGTTTGCAAGTTAGTCAGTGGTTGATTTCTTAACCGAGGAGGGACATTAAGGGGTTAGTAATACACAGGAACCAGAATATGAAGGGGACAATAATAGTATACAGGAGCAATGCTGTCAGAGAGAGTGCACTGTGGCTTGAGAAAATGTTCTAACAGGTAGTACTAGAAGTACATTGCTGGTGAGAGAAAACCTTCACAGAAATCCTTATTATACCTCCAATTATGTTTTGGCATGTAGTTAATTAACCTATCTCTCACAAGCTATTTGATGGATTTTAACCGTCAGCGTACAAAGAAAGTGCCATATTTATTTCCATTGGTTCTAATGTTCCTTCTGGCACCCAAATTATTTTTCTATTCTTTGGTGATTTACTGTACAATGCATCTTCCTATCTATCAGTGATTACCAGAGTTGGCTCAGGTGAAAAGACTGTAGGGTTCATAAATGTATGCTCCTGCCACAAATGGTTCCATATTGTGCCCCTTAGTTTTCATGCTTAAACAACTTGTGGCAGGGGCTATTTGCACTATGCAGAGGACTGTGGGTGGTGCAGAATGCTGCCTTGTACTGAATGATGCACAAGATAGGGGACAGATGGGGAGAAACCACCACTTGTGAATATAGTGCAGACCAAAGCAAAAATGGGGAATGTGAAGATTGCTGCTCTCTAATTTGAGTGCAGAGCAAGATGCAAAAAATACATTTGTTGCACCTTTTTCTGCACTCAGTAAATAAGCCCGTCTATCACTTTGGAAGCACATGGCACCCTGGTCCTTGTAATGAATGCAAAGTGAAAACAACAATGCTTCAACTTCTGTAAAAACTTCAGCAGGCAATAAACTTAATTCGAGAGAAATTCTAAAAAAAATAGCTAAAATAACAGCAAGGCTGAAAAAATAAAGCACAAGAGGAAAAGCCTGGGTCAGCGCGCTTTTTATAAGCCATGATTTGTCAAAACTGCTCAAAAGTTTCTAGGAAGGTTGCAGTTGCCAAACGCTTTGGGTTCTTCCTTGCCACTTGAAGCTCTCATCCTCCAAGCAGCATGGAAATGCATAAAATCAGTTCGTTTCTCTGAGCATCTCTGACTTGAAGCCTTTCTGGCAGACGAAACCCTATTCATGTTGGCAAGAGCAGTGAAGATAGGAGCAAGCATTATCTTTCATGTCTCTTCTGCTCCTCAGCAAGCCCTCCCTCCAGACAGCTCTTTTCATTAGACAAATGTTTATTTCCCCTTCATAGCCTTTCGTAATTTCATTCTTTGCATAAAGACAGGAATAATAAGGCATCACGACTCAAGGAGTGCGACAATCCGTTTAATTTGCCGGTTATTAAAATGCACAGAGCTTAAGTTTAGCTGTTCTGTGTTCTCCATGTCCTGGGTCAAGAAGCTCTGCCTGTGGAATAGCTGCCCTGCGGAATAAGCCAATGCACTGCCAATGTAAATATTCAGACCTCAGAAAGAAGAGCATAGCGGTTCTACACAATGCATATATTTATAAGGAGAAAGTGTGAAATCTGTAACAGAATCCTGTACAAGATATAGAGTCAAATAACTCGAAAAAACTGTTTGGAAAGAATCTCTTCTTAAAGGAAACTAATATTTTATATTTTTATATAAATAATTATTACTAAATAATTACTATGACATTAAATGAAAAAAATCTGAGCAATTAAATTAACAAGGCAGGGGTTAATTCCAAGTTTCCATTGCACCCATTAAGATATGTATGCACAGTTTATTAGATTAGGCATAGTAATACTACATGAATAGGTTTGGACTGGGTCAAATCCTCTCCACACAGCCTGCGCTCCTGATCAGCTATTTGGTTGTCAGAGTTTTTCAGTCCAAGGTTCCTAACTTCTGTTAATGCCCCCTCCTCACAGGATTACAGATATAGTAAAACATTGGAGTATCAGTTAATCAGCTTTAGGTACATGGATATCTATGACAGCAAATGTTTGCCCCAATCCCCACCCTAAATAACATTTATGCTGGATTAAAGCTGTATCTAGGAAAGGCAGTATGCATCCCCCATGCAATGTTCCTTATTATTTCTCTTTAGGCATGTGCATGTGTGTGTACCAAATAGAGGGTGACTCTATACAAGTACAAAATTATATGTTTTCAGACAAAATTTATTGTGCATATTTGTTATTTGTGGATTCAAAACAAGCAAAAGGAAAAAACCCTTCAGTCTGATCCCCCTCCCCCCCTGCACATTTCCTAGGCACCACATTTTGGAAACGATTGCTCTATAATTTAAGGTCCCTTGGCAATATTCTTGGACTGATGGGTCTGCTGAATTTATTGATTATTATTAGGTATTGTTATTGCTTGGGTAAATATTACAATGAGTAGAAACCAACATACAGCACAGGTATGGGATCTGTTATCTGGGAACCCAAACTAAGTTTTTAAAAACAATTTCCTTTTGTCTGTAGTAAGAAAAAAGTGCCTTCTACTTGATCTAAACGAAGATATCATTAATCCTTAGCAAAACCATCCTATTGGATTTATTTAATGTTTACAAACATTTCTAGCAGACTTAAGGTATGAAGATCCGAAGATCTGTTATCCAGAAAAGGTCCCAAGCATTCTGGATAACAGGTCCCATATCTGTACATGCATAAATATTATATAATATAACATTTGTGTAGTACAGTGCCAAAAATTATCTTTCAGTGCAACAATTCTTGTGCTTAAAACCACACCATAATTATAATATAAGCGTGTAGCTGCTCAAAGTGCTCAAAGATAAAAGTGCAATACTGTGAGTGTAAAACTTTAAAACTGCCCAAAGCTAACCTATATGTCTGCTTTCATATGCAATTGTGTATAAATACGGAAACTGATAATATTATTGCTAATATATTAACATGCATATTCCACAGAGTTGAATTTACAGATTATTATACTGTAGCAGAAAATGGCACACTCCAGATCCAAAAGATTAAAATGTTAAAGTTTGGTTTATGAATTTTTAAACAAACAATATAATATTTGGATCTGGAGTATACAGTTTAAGGTTGGGGTTGTTTTCTATGAAGAAAAGACGCTTGCGATGGGAATAGGATTACCTTTATAAGTACATTAGAGGGCATTACAGACAGATAGTGGGAGATCTTTTTCCCATAAAATGTATCATCAGACCAGAGGCCACCCCTTTAGACTAGAAGAAAAGAACTTTCATTTGAAGCAACGTAGGGGGTTCTTCACAGTCAGGACAGTGAGGTTGTGGAATGCACTGCCGGGTGATGTTGTGATGGATGATTCAGTTAATGCCTTTAAGAATGGCTTGGATGATTTTTTGGACAGACATAATATCAAAGGCTATTGTGATACTAAGCTCTATAGTTAGTATAGATATTGGTATATTTCGTTTCAGTGGGTGTGTTTAGGTATATGCTGGGTTTCATTTGAAGGGGTTGAACTTGATGGACTTTGGTGTGTTTTTCAGTTTGCAGAAAGAATGCTTCCTGCTCTGCTCCTAGATGTACCAAATTATTCTCAAAAGCAGAAGCGATTTCTGCGCCAATAGTGGTTAGTGGTTATTTTACATTTTGACAGATTATATACAAAAATATAGCCGATAACCCATATTGTTTTATAATTGTATGTTAAAATTATCTATATAATTTCGAATATTATTGTTCACAATATTCAGTTAATGGGTTAACTCTCACACCATGTAACGGCCTCTCCTGCGGGTAACTGTAAGATTTGATTTCATATTTAATAAGTATACACTGAATGACTGTTATTAGCACAGCAGATGCTTGAAAAAACACAGTACTTAATAGCATTAAACCTCTTACTGTACGATTCTCAGCTACACCAGGCAGCCCAAGAAGACTCTTCCCATTTCTACACTCACACATACTCTTTTGCAGTCAATTCAAATGCTTATTTAGCCTAGAAAATTGTATACTTTTGTAGTATTTTGCCTACGTTACCATGAATGCACTCCTAATATTGGGGAAAGTGGTCCAGGGGCATCCAAAAAAAATTAATATCCAAATGAAAAAACTGAGCACCCACGGGCCTTTTTTTTCTAGCAGGTTTCTGATGCAAGCTTTAGTCAACACAGTGACTCCGAGGGTATATTTAAGGGGAACCAGGATTATGGTGCTCCTAGTGGTTTGAATGGTGAACCAGAAGAACCTCATAATGAGAAGACCTGTGCCCATTTGCTCCTGAGGTACACAAACCTGCAATATTTCATTCAGTATTATTTTTATTACAGGTCCTATATTTTCACTAGGTCCTAGAGTATATTGCATTATGCATTAAATATACTCACTCACTGAGAGCTGATACAAACCCTGTAAGCGAAAATACATTTGAGAAAAATTGCTGCAGGATATTTTTTCCAAAAGGCACACACCCCATGTGCTGACACCATAAGGTATAATAATGTAAGCTTTAGTTTAATTATGTTCAGTATTGGTTTTAGAAGAGAAATGGAGGCCAACACCTGGAGAAAGCAGCCATACTAGGCAAGAGATTGGAATGCTTGAAAAATGAGACTAAGCTAATAGAGGCATAAATGTAGCGCAAGGGGTTATTGTATAGGATTTCATGCTGTCTGACAAAGAGATTCTATAATAGCTTGGAGGGAAAGTAATTATATACATGTGCAGGGGTTTACTTTGATTTATCAAGTGCTAGCAAAGCACAGAGTATTTCCCAAGCAATGAACACTACAGTTACTAGAGTGCAATAAGTATATATAGCACCACAGCTAAGAAAATTCCAAAAAAGTACATACATGCTGCAACAAATCTTTTGATTTTGGTCCACCTGCATTAAGAGATGCTAATAAATACACAGTTTCTTTTTCTCAATGCACAATAGACTCAAAAAAAGTGTAATAAACTAAACTAACCCATGTATAAGAAGAATGATTACAGTATTTGTCTTCTTACTGTTTATCTTTGCTCAATATGTCTATTTGGATAATATGTCTATTAGGATATAGTTAATTGAAAAGTATATGGTTCCTATGTATTTTACATGCATGCACACACACACACACACACACACGTTTGTGTGTTTGTGTGTGTGTGTGTCTTAAAGGGGACTATCACAAAAAAAAATAATGATTATATAATGAATTATATTATAATATTATAATATATTATTATAAAGCAATTTATTTTATATTATAATAATTAAAGGCAATGTATGTCTATTGAAATCAGTTACTGTATGTCCTTTACTACTGTATTTGCTGCACTGGTAGCCCTAACTAAAGGTACTGCTTTATACAGTTTAACAGAAGTCACCAATGTATATAGCAGTAGTAGTCAGCTTCAATCCAGCCAGGGCTTTATTTCCATAATGTATAGCATGTTATCTATTTAGAGGTGTGAAGGAGAAACACAACAGGGCATTTGAGCAATCATAATCTTGTTAAGGGCTGTAAATATTTTTTTCAACCGAAAACTAACATAATATAATTATATATATTTTATACCTCCCAACTATCCCGTTTTCTGCAGGATAGACACGATTTTGACAGCTCAGCCCGCAGTCCTGTTTTTTTTTCCTGAAATGTCCCCAGTTTCTCTTTGATCTCCAGCACTGACACCAGGAAAAGATACAAAGTCTCTGAAACTTGATTAAAATAAGAGGCTTTTTGACAGAGAGCCCAGAACACGTAGCAGCTGCACTTCAATACATTGGCAACAATTTAAGATACACAAAGAAACAATGCTAACAATTTAAGATAAGCAGGTCTATTGGGGGAAAGTGACGCACAGGGCAACTTCAGCTTCATTAGCAAAACTATTATACCACTTAAAACATGGCCTTAAAACTCCCAGAATGTGTTCAAACTTTCATAACCTGAGAAATTTGGTAAAATGGACTTGGTAATAAGGGGTGTGACCATAAAATCGGCGTGATCAAAAAATGACACTGTGCTATGCGCAGCTGATGTTTTTGTCCCTCTTTACTTTTTTCAAATATTGGAAGGAATGATTTTACATGGCTGGATAAGATACAGGTGCCACATAGAAGCATTCATAAATATCACTCATAGAAAAATGGCTTCATCTTTGACTTATCTCTCTTTATTCAATTATGGCTCCTCACAGGGAGTGTTTTCTTGTCATTCTTGCTACATATATGGAGAGATATCTGTATATGTGTATGTATTTCTGTTTTACTGTATGTATTTCTGAATTAATTATTGAATTTCACAATGTCTGGCAGCTCAGTGATCCTGGAGCGCCTGAACAGTTGCAATTGCTACATTTAGTTGATACATTTCTCAGCAGTATCTGTGGGATATTAGCAACTATTGCATCAATTCTAACAGCTGCTGGTAATGAAACTCAGAGACAAAGATAACTAATGTATCAACTAAATGTATCAATATAGAACAGTTAAAGAGTTGGTGACCCCTCCCCCTAGAGCTGCTTTCGAAGGGGAAAAATGAAACTTGACACTTCAATATTTGAAAAATGATCACAAATAGAAAATAGAAAGTAATTGGAAAAAGTCTTTATTGTTGAACAATCTGAAACCAACTGAATTGAAAAAAAGTGTTTGAAGGTGAACAACTCCTTTACTTTGCTCCAGTAGTGCAGTGTCTATGCATACTTATAAGGACATCTTTCCTGAACTGTTTGTTCTAAACCTACCCATGTGTGTTGGCAATTTTATGGGCCTATAGTCTAAAACAACTGGGATCTAATTCTGGGTCCTGAACTGATCAACTCATGTATGGAGTCTTCTTAATAATATTATTTTATAACTTCTTAGGGTAGGACTCCATGAGCGCTTTGTCGCGATCCGACGCGCTGCGACAAAATGCATGCGAATTGTTCCATGCGGCAAAAATAAGGTTAGAGATAGAATTGTCACATGGTGTCGCAGCGTTGATCCGTCGCGATACTACTGTCGGATGCAGATGCTGCGTGCAGCGTCTGCATCCGACAGTCGGATTGCGTCGGATCAACACTGCGACACCAACAATTCTATCTCTAACCTTATTTTCTCTAAAATCACTCGTGGAGTCCTACCCTTAAACTCTTTTGACTAAAACTTTAATTGTAACACCTGATCATCAGTCAGCTCATATACAGAAAAGGACTGCACCCATCATGCAGACCAGCTGTTTAGCCCATAATCAGACTGTTTGAGGATTTGTCTGGTTGAGGCGCCACTATCAATTGCTCATGGCACAATACATGCAACAGAACTTTAAATTTAAGAGTCACTGTTTGCTCTAGTAAGTTGAAAAAGGTTAAAAAGCTCTCTGTTGACTCAATATCCAGATTATGCTTCTTGTGTCTGGGTCATAGAAGTCTTCTCTTTATCATCCGAGAATTAAACAGTCATTACCCACAACAATAGATATTGCACATGCAAAATGACAAAAACAAACAAAATTAATATTACACCAGAATTGGTAACTTGCTAGTATGGCGTTCATTTTACTATATTTCCTCTAGCAATGTATTTTTCTTTTGCAACATCTTCTCATTCTTGTGCACAATGCAAATTTACAGTACATCCTTTTAACCTTGCTTATGCTCAAGGTCGTGGAAGGTTTATACTAGCTGCAAAGGCAGAGAGCGCCTTCAGTGTGTTTACAAGGGCAATTATATCATATTGTCTGGATTAGTGCCAATTTAGACTTCTCCTTATAAGGGTAGTATGTTTAACCCTTTATAACAAGAAGAAGTTACAACAACATATATTTTTAAAGGGATACTGTCATCTGAAAATATTTTTTTTTCAAAACGCATCAGTTAATAGTGCTACTCCAGCAGAATTCTGCACTGAAATCCATTTCTCAAAAAAGCAAACAGATTTTTTTTATATTCAATTTTGAATTCTGACATGGGGCTAGACATTTTGTCAATTTCCCAACTGCCCCTGGTCATGTGACTTGTGCCTGCACTTTAGGAGAGAAATGCTTTCTGGCAGGCTGCTGTTTTTCCTTTTCAATGTAACTCAATGGGGCAAATTCACTAAGATGCGAAGTTGCACCAGGCGCAACTTCGCCGCACTTCGCCACACTTCGCCAGGTGTATTTTCGCCAGCGCTCCGCAAATTCACTAAAATCCGAAGTTGCGCACAGGGGTAGCGTAAGTTTTCGAAGTTGCGCTAGTGTTAATTCGCGAAGTGAAGTTTTGCTAGCGATGGTTCATTTGCATACGGCGCCAAATTCAAATTTCAATGGAGGAACACGTATCACCACTTCAAATGCCTAGAAAACCTTCAAATCAGCAAATAAAACTTTAATTTTGCCCTACACATGTGCCCACTGTCTAGGTAAGTTGCCATGAATCAGGAAATGTAGGGGGGAAGGAGGGGAGCCCCAGAAATATTTTAGATCTTTTTCAGCCTATCACCCATCATGTAGAAAACACGCCAGCGTTTTTTGGGACTTAGAAAAAATTTTGACTTTTTTTGAAACAATCCCTATCTACTCTATTGCGCTTCGCCAGGTCTGAGGTGGCGAAGGAAGTCTAGCGTAAAAGGTAGCGTTCAGTACACTGCGCAAGTTAGTGAATTTGCGTAGTTACGTCGCTAGCGAAAATTCGCCTGGCGTAAGGGTGCGAAGTAACACTAGCGAAATTACGCCAGCGTTCGTTAGTGAATTTGCGCAGTAACGAAAAAATGCCAAACGCTAGCGAATTAACGCTAGCGTTCGGCGCTTCGGTGCTTAGTGAATTTGCGCCAATGTGTCTCAGTGAGACATGGGTTTTTACTATTGAGTGTTGTTTTTAGATCTACCAGAGAGTTGTTATCTTGTGTTAGGAAGCTGTTATCTGGTCATATTCCTCATTGTTCTTTTGTTTGGCTTCTGGGGGGGAAAAGGGAGGGGGTGATATCACTCCAACTTGCAGTACAGCAGTAAAGAGTGATTGCAGTTTATCAGAGCACAAGTCACATGACTTGGGGCAGCTGGGAAACTGACAATATGTCTAGCCCCATGTCAGATTTCAAAATTGAATATAAAAAAACTGTTTGCTCTTTTGAGAAATGGATTTCAGTGCAGAATTCTGCTGGAGCAGCACTATTAACTGATTCATTTTGAAAAAATGTTTTTTCCTATGACAGTATCCCTTTAAGCTTTGAAAAATAGTGGCAACTCACTATCTATTATCAAATGAACAACACTAAACTAACATGTAAGAGTGTGATGACTTGAAGTGTAATTATAATCATTTTTTTTTATTTAAAAAGCAAATCTTTTATAAAAGTGTATTGCAGAAAGTATTTTCTATAAAGTATATTTAAGTAACATCCATATAATCTGCAGCAACAAAAATTGGCAACAGAATGGGCTATATGGAAGTTTGTCAAATTTCTACCCAATTTTGGCTGAATATCACCAGCCTATGAAGCCTAAAGTTGGTGAAAGTATAGTAAAGTGAAGCTAGGATCAACAATAATTAAAGGAACAACAACACCAAAAAAGGAAAGCATTTTAAAGTAATGTATTGTTGCCCAGCAATGGTACAACTGATGTATTTGCTTCAGAACCTCTACTATAGTACTATACTATATAAACAAGTTGCTGTGTAGCCATGGGGGCAGCCATTCAAAGCTGAAAAAGTAAATAGATAAGCTCTTTAGAATACAAAGGGAATCATCAGAGCTTATTTGTTATCTACTGTGTATCCTGTGTTGAATGGCCCCCATGGCTACACAGAAGCTTGTTCATATAAATCATAGTAGTGTTTCTGAAGCAAAAAAATAAACTTTTACCAGTGCAAGACAACAGTACATTATATTGTCAAGCCTTTAAAGCACTTTCATTGTTTTGTGTTTCTGTTCCTTTAAGTGGAAAAGTAGCCACCCAATTTACTGGTGTGGATCATCCAGTGCTGAGTGTTGTATGCAAAAAAAATTCAAATAAAACGCACCCTCACTCCGGAATAGCAACACCCAAGTCGAACATCACTATGTGCAATGCTAAGGGTAAGCTTGGGTAGTGGTAAAAGTTTCTGCTATTGGACTTTGGTGCAATGAAAAATTAACACCATTTGGTAGTCTACAGATGCCAGCAGAAAAGTACCTTCCTGAAAAGTTTGGTACGGGGGGTTTACATTTGGACTGTTGTGGTTGTTCACCTTCCTAAAAATTTCTTCATTGCAGTTTTTTTAGATTGTTCTCCAGAAATCCAAAATCTAAGTTTAAAGCTGAATGTTCCTGCCGCTGGTGTTTGAGTCTGGCAGCTCAGTAATTCAGGCGCCAACTCTAAACTGTTCAATTTTGCAACATTGAGTTGATACATTTCTCTGCAGCATGTCTGGAGTATTAGCAACTATTGTATCAATTCTAACATCTGCCTGTAATGAAACCCAGAGATTCTGCTCAGCAGGGACAAAGATAAGAAATGTATCAACTAAATAGTATAAATTCAGAACAGTTTACAGGGACGGTGACCCCCCCCCGAGCTGCTTTAGAAGGTGAAATATTACACTTTACAATTCAATAGTAGAAAAACAGTACACATAGAAAATAGAAAGTAAAAAGTTGTTATTTCTGGTGATCTATCTAGTTGTTTGAAGGTGAATAACCCCTTTAAGCTAAAACTATTTTTTTTGTGAAAACAAAGCTTAATGTTACAGTGGAAGCAAATCCTACCAACAATGTTCCAACATCTAGTGGCAAGGCTTCCCAGAAGAGTAAGTTCATAGCAGCAAAGGGAGGGCCAACGCCATATTAATACATTATATACAGACTCTTAAAACATCCTCTTAGGCTAGGGCCACACTAGGCGATAGCGCCGCGATTTGACTCGCGGCGACTTTTCGCCGCGACTTTTAATCCGCAATCGCTGGGGAAACTTTTGCGCTGGCGTCTATGGGGAATCGCGAAAAATCGCCAGCGTAAAAACACACGCGGCAATCTTTTTTCTACTGTCGCTCGAAATTGCCTCGCTAGGCGATTTTGAGCGACAATAGAAAAAAGATCGCCGCGTGTGTTTTTACGCCGCGATTCCCCATAGACGCCAGCGCAAAAGTTTCCCCAGCGATTGCGGATTAAAAGTCGCGGCGAAAAGTCGCCGCGAGTCAAATCGCGGCGCTATCGCCTAGTGTGGCCCTAGCCTTAGCCTAAATGTTGTAGTACAGTAACATTTGGGTGAAGCAACACTGCTATAGAAGGTTTGTATCTACTCTTATTTATGAAGTTTAGGTAAAAGTTGTAAATTAAACTGCAGTACTTTATAAACTTATAAATGGTATTATGCATGAAAGTAAAGTGCTACAGTATATAGAAGACAGATCATCTGAATTACTGTCCTTGTAAAGGGGAAAAATTCTTAATGCTTTATGTAATGAAAATGCTTCGTTTTTTCTATAGCAGTTTACCTTCTTGTATTCATTAAAACATGAAAGATGTCAGATCCTTTCCTTCCTATTCTCTTGTTAACTAATCACAATTCTCAACACTTTGTTGATATACTGGGCAAGGAATGGTGACATATGTGAGATGTGCTTTGAGCCACCAGCTACAGCGAACAGTAATTTCCAGCCTTGTCTATAAACCAATGGAGCCACGAGCTGTGAACATTGCCTCACTGGCATCCACTGTTCTGGCAAGAGGCATCACAAGACAACAGGGGGTGTGAACACCAAAGGATGTTATCTAAATTGAGTAATAAATCACTTAGCACTCTGTTTATCAAATTCACTCATGTAAGCATGAAAGGATCTGCCAGTGGTAATTATAATCTATCTTACATCCTTTTTTTTTCTTATTTTACTAAATTCAACACTTTGATACACATTCTCAGCCACAAAATATGCCTATATGCCTATGAAACTTATATATATATATATAAATATATATATATATACACACATATATATATATATATATATATATATATATATATATAATGAGTTTTAAATATATCATGATTTGATCATCTCCTTCCAAATAGATAGTAGTGTTAAATGTAACCAATAAGCTTCTGGCTCCACCATATATAGGCACATCTGTACACTAAACTCAGTACCACCTCTGTATTCCATGGGACACTATGAATGTGTTACAGGCCATGCTAGATATAAAAAGAGAGAGATTATGAAAGGAAGGTAGAAAGATACGCAGGCAGGCTGATGTTTTAAAGTGAAGTTGTTCAGTAAATACACAATTAGGAGTCTCCCTTTCATTTATAAATTACCATCTGTGATATGAGAATGAATGTTTACAAGCTAATAAAGAATGGGAATTTTACATCACATAAGCAACCCTCAGTATATATACAGTACCAATACAGCTAGCTTAGCTCACACAAGGCAAATCCTAGGCCTATGAATATTTTGTTTAAGCCAAATAGAAAAGACTGTAAAAGACCAGGGCTCTACTGGTCTAAAACAGAGAGCAAAGCATGGAAGGAATCCTTCCTTCCCAAATAGCCCCCTAGACATTAATCCCATACACCAAAAGACAAGCAGAACACACATTACAGATGTCAGAGCTTTGCTTCAAACCAATTTCTCCTAACAAAACCGCTCCTCTGAAACATAAATTAGCTGCGGCGTTAGACAGCATCCTACCAGTGCCATAAATAAGGGGAAACCATAACGCCACCATAAAGAGAGTGGAAAAGCCACGAAATGAAAGGACGCAAGCAAAACAACATCACAAAACCAGTATATATCAGCTGCACTCACATATAAGCATAATGCCCATTCTCCCCCTGGGTGACATATATCTCAGCAGTTTTTATTAGACTAGAAAACAGAAGTGTACAGTATTACAGTGCAGGCTGCCATAAAAGCAGTTTATTCCTTGCCTTGATATACTGTATATCACATCCAAGGAACAAAAACAGCTAGTAGTAATAGAAGAATGAAGCAAACGGTTGGGATAGCAGTGACAGACAACTTCCTTCAAGGTCCGGGAAAGATGAATCTGTAAATATATCTGGTGGCACTTGTACAAAAATCTGTTCTTTATTGACCAATATGTTTTTTTTTTAACCATATTAAATTCCTATTATTGGTTTCATAACAGTAAAATCAGAAATGCACCATCCATATCTGCAAAAATGTAATATGAAATTACAGGTGGCTTCAATGAAAAGTGGCTGGGGTGAGTTGAGTTTTCTCGAACCTGCCCAGACATATTCGTCCATCCATGGGAATCCTCAGCAACCTGCATTGTTTCCTTTTCATCTGTTCTGACTGTGTAGTATGCAAGAAGCATCCTGCTGACTAGGCGGAAATGCACTGGGACTGACATCAAGTGAACAGAGCACTTTAAAGCACAGTATACAAAGAAAGCAGCAGGAATACATAAAGGACTGAGTTGCATGTGTCTTTTAGTCACCAGGCAGATATGCAGACACAACAGTATAATATATATATATATATATATATATATATATATATATATATATATATATATATATATATATATATATATATAATTTTGCATGGAATCTTATGCTTATAATGGGCAGGTGTACTCTCGGAATCCTCTACCAGCTATCAGAACTGGCTCAGGAATGTGAGAATGCTTCCAGAATGTTAAAGCTTGTTTGGGGATCATAATGAACAGGGTTACTTCCCCTTTAAAATAATGTGTGCTTGCAGCACATCACAGGGTAGCTTTCAGATTCAGTTACTTACTTAGCAAATTGCATGCAGAAAACAAGATGATAATCCTTACATGGAACTGTAGATATATGTGCATGTAAATATATACAGTAGACCATTGCATGTACCACTCTCATACATGCAATTGACGCACAATGATAAATACCCTGGCTTTGTAATATCATCAAAGGCATCTAGGAGAATTGCTGAATTATTTAATTTTGGAATGGTTTGCAGGCTCCTCAGCAGCAAAGAGTGACTGTTGAATTACTTATTCAAGAATTTGCTCCTCCCATTTTCTCAGTGCCTGCGTGTGTATGTGTGTGTTTGTGTGTGTGTGCGTGCGTGCGCGAGAGTATGTGCATTATTAGTCTCTGAAATGAAGTGATAAAGTACACCCAGAGTATTACAGTTGATCTCACCTCATGCCCTAGGCTTTGCAAATCTTGGGAAAGATTATAGATGCATGGCGCCGCTTCTGATATTTGAAGCAAGAATACTTTATAACTGAAATCTGTCTTCTCCGGGGGATGAAAGCCAAACAAATTTAAGGATTAAATCACACAGAGGTATAATCCCACAGGAAAACCTGCTTCAGTTATTATGATTATATGGGGATGTGATGAAGGCAGAGCAGTTGTGAATACCATTGCAGAAGGAAATACATTTTTTTCTTTGCTTTCGTATAGTGGATTATCAGGCATTTTTACTATGAATAATAAATTCCATAGATATATCCTTGCTTTGGATATATTTATTTTTAGGATTGATTGTAATAGATAGATGGATGGATGGATGGATGGATGGATGGATGGATGGATAGATAGATAGATAGATAGATAGATAGATAGATAGATAGATAGATAGATGACAGACAGATAGATAGATGACAGATATATAGATGACAGATAGATAGATGACAGATAGATAGATGACAGATAGATAGATAGAGAGATAGATAGATGACAGATAGATAGATAGAGAGATAGATAGATAGCGTATACACATATACAGATATAGGATCCGTTATCCGGAAACGTGTTATCCAGAAAGCTCCGAATTAGGGTAAGTTTATTTTCTATAGAAAAAAAAACCAGAGGGCACATATGTTTAGAATCGGTAGACTTACCAACAACTATGTAAAATAGGTCAGTTTGAATAACTTTCAACCCAAATGCATCTCTATTTCATTACATTTCCTTCAAAATGGATGCAGAGGTATTAATGATGATGTTACTTCAATTTAAGTTTGTCCCGGCATTTTATCCACTTGCCCCCATCAGCAAGACACTGTGGTGTGCATCCCAGACTCTGGTACAATGTTGTTTGCAACCTTGGGGAAGTCCTTTTATAACTATGATGCTTTGGCATCACAATTTCAATGGTAACATTTACCCACATGAACTGGTTCATGTACTGATAAGAAAAGCAAATTTGCACCAGTGCAATAACCTATAGCAACCTACTACTGGTCACTCCTGACTAGTCTACTACAGGAAGCTTACATTAGTAAATGACCTCAGTGTTTCTCCAAATGTTGAATATATAAACCATATGCATAAACAACATTAAAGAAGCCAAATAGAAGAATAGAGGATTTAACACTTGCAGGAGTCATTATGTAAATATCCGCTTTGTTTCTCTGGCCTAATATCTTTGTGCAAAGCAAATTGCAGTTAAAGATTTTACAACTTCATTAATGTACTCCTGTACCTGTGCTGTTTATCAGCTATTCACCTTAATGCTGTCTGTTCTGTGGCAATATTCACATACTGCAACAGGCAATTCATGTTCTGGTCTCTTCCTCTATTTATACCACCCAGAAACTTCCTTAGGTATTGCATGCAAGGTCTTTGTATGTAGATGAGTTTTAGGTCTTGTTACATTTTGCATGAATCTCCTTCACCTTGACTAAAAGGTCTGTTTTTGTATTCAACCCTTTAGTGAAAGAGAACTCTCTACAGTTTTTCAGAACTGCAGTCTAATAGGTATATCTGCAGTAGAAAGCATGTATGCATATACTGTACTTTCCAGAGCAGCTTGTGGGTGGATCATTGTGGCCATACAATGTATGAGAGTCTCTGGACATTAGGCTTCTATGCTAATCGAAGTGAGGAATTGATTAGCGTGCTGTAAAACATACATCTGTGTATAGGATTCTGTGTTACGGCTTCAAGGTCTGTTAGCTCAGTCAAGTTGTCATTGGCAATTAAATGGCCTAGGGGAGAATGGATATTGTCTCCAATTATGCCAGCAATCAGCTTTCACACTTCATTAATAATAAAAGATACCTTATCCATATAGGCAAAGATCTGCAAATGTGCAAATGATCTGTTTGCTCCTTAGTGGGTCAAGCTGCATCTTCTTAATTTTTTTGCACTTCAACTTAATTTGCTGAAATTTATACCCATATGGATTAAGAAGTATAACTTTCATGTAACCTTTCTGTGAAGAGAGAGAGAGAAAGAGAAAGGTGGTGGTGGTGGGGTGGTGGTGGGGGTGGGGTTACCTGTTCCTTCAACTCATTAGCCTTCCCCCAAAAGCAAGGAAATGTTGGGCTACAGGGGGGTTCTAGTTCAAAAACAGACTAAAGTAGATAAGTTAAGGATTTCTGACCTAAAGGCCTGAAACAGATTAAATAGGAAAGAAGTCAAAAATTGTCTTTATTTTTGTTGAAAATGACTGAATTGAAAAAAGTATTGGAAAGTGAACAACCCCTTTAAGTGTGTTTCCCAGGGCAAATTCTTTCTCCTAAACAACCTACTAATTTGGTGACAAGTGAATTCTGAAATAATAGCACCAACTGTAGAATCTTCTACTTTGCGCAAAACTAGTCACCAAGGTGACACTGAAACAATTATTATTAGGAAGTTACATTAAATGAAGTTCAGCTTCTCTGTATGAAATGTTAGGATAAACTGGTTTGCACCTGAGAGTTTGAAACCATTCAGTACATAGGCTTGCTTTTTTTCAGCTAATCAAGGGCATTTAAGTGGCATCCATTTATTAGAACTTAAGTCATTAGAGACCATTCATTGTAAAGCTTTGAGAGATCTGGGGCTAACTCAGCCATGTGAATACCCTCCAAATGGATGACTGTGTCCGTCTTTGGAGACCTCATCTGATGTAGAATATTAATAACTGGAGACTATTCAAAGAAAGGTTAGAGGAATATTTAATGAGAGGATGGTTATTTGCTTTAGGAGTTTTCAGTTTCATGATAGAAAGAATTAGAGAGAAAATATTGCACTAATTGAACCAGGTTGCTTTCCCAAATGAGCCATGGTCTATGGAGTGATCACGTGCTATTCCACTTAAAGTACAGTCCGCTGGACCAGACACAAAGCCTTAAAAGTCCTGTTAACTGCAAGCTGACCAGTTCAGATACTTTTAATAATAATTGCTGGCTAAAACATAACTTTTAATAAATATATTAAAACCATGACACACACCACCACAAAACAAAGTGATAACAACAAGACTCCATGATCACAGTTATGAAGTCCGGGAAAAGTATCCCTAAAAACATTTAAAACTCAAGCTATAGGTAGGACAGTGTGTAGCACAAATTCAAACTGTCTCAATTAACAGCGTGCTAATTACAAGCAGTGAGAGTAATGGATGCCAGTCTCAATCCCAGAGCCCTCCCTTCCAAAAGTTCCCCAGGCCAAAATTCCTACCTAGCTACGTGGGGAGCAAGTGGGAGCTAGTCGCCCACCGTCCACCTATGCCACAAGCCCGACGCGTTTCGCCGTTTGCGCGGCTTCCTCAGGGGCATAAGTGATCACGTGCTCCAGGGTCCACACACTATATCCCTTGCATCTTAGTCTTGTTGTTCTTCAAGAGAAGCACAGTGATCATAACTGCATTTTTGCAATGTTGCTTCCCTGCTGGCAAAGTAATGCCACTGAGTCCAATGTTAGAAAAGCCATTGTAAGAATGCATTATATACAGGAAATAACTTTCTACACATAAATAAATATACCGATGTACAAGATGGTCTTTCTTGGCTGATGAATACAGTTTGCTTGTTAAAACTAATAAGAATGCATTATGGGTCCGTTTTATTTATCACACCTCTACATTGGACAAGAAGAGGTTAATGATGCCAAATCCCTCAAGTGTAACCTTTGCTACATCATATTTCTGTTCATCCTGAAGAAAAAATGTGAAAAAGCTGTTTCCGTTGTAACAAATAAAAAAGGAACATAAATTCCGACGACTGGATTATTCTCCATGTACCACAAGCATTCCAGTACTTGTATGCGGTTGTGTAAATGTGTATGCTTTTAATTGCTGAAAGCTTAACTGGTTTTCTAGAATACATTTGCTTGCCATTTAGCTAATCACAGAAATAAGTGGTATATTATTACCTTATTTTTTTCTTAATAACCTTCCTTTTCCTCAGGGTGAAATCTCTCTTTATTATGACCTTGTTATGTGTACAGCCAAGAACAGTTATAAGTTTTGTATTATTTCTGCTGTTTAGGTGTATTCTGACTTTTACATTTACATCAAAAAGCTCCCAACATGTACCAATGGTGCCTGACAGTGACCATGTTCTGCCAGGTAATTTCAGCTTAGCATAGCCCAATGGGCTGGAAGCAGTTAAGGGTGAGGGAGACTGCATTGTTAATGCAATAGAGAAATACAGTATACAATGGAGGTGTAGAAAAGGTTACAAAGGGAAATTGCTGTACAATTAATTTTGCTGGGTAATGTTAGACAAGTTAGCTGTGTAAAAGGAACGTAGAAAAGAGACTTGAAAGGACCAGCATATCTCAATGGAACAAAAAGGTTGGTGGGAGAAGATATGCAGTTGGTAACTAAGCTTAAAAAAGCAGAATTGGGTGCAGCATTTTAGCATCTCCAACAATTACACTGAATGTGGAACTGAAAGCTAAAAACAGCACAGCCTTGGAAATAAGGCAACACTTGGCTCAAAACACAGGTTACATTTTTTAAAAAGAACCCCAAGCTTCTCGCAGGTACAGTTCTCTTTGCAGAACACTTCCCAAGTTTCTAATGAATACAATAGTAACTTTATAAAGCGAATAACTCAACGTAGTCATGTCGATGCTGTAAAGTCTTTCTAACAAGCCGTTCTGGCTCTGTTTATGACATCAGGAACAAGCAGCTAAGTAAAATAAGAACACTCTTCTTGTGCTGATCTCAAGGGATCATTTAGATCCAAGCAGAGTGTTCCTTTCACTGCCTCCAATATTTCTTTATTCAGAAAGCAGTAGATTTCAACCTTTTCCCCTATAACTTCCAGAAAAAGAAATTCCATGCTGCCCCCTGCTTTGCTTCCTGTGGTCCACAGTCCTGTGCAATATAGAGCTTTTCCCTTAGCTAAAGGCCAAATACTAAGTACTCACATAGCACTGTTACCTGGCAGACAAGCAAGGGAGTCACTCAGGAACTGGACAAACAGTTATTAGATTCAACCAATCACTTTGTGACTCCCTTGCTTGTCTACTGAATAACAGTGCGGTGCAAGCAGTATGCTTGGTATTAGCAGTTCAGTAGAGGACAACCTGAATGCAGAGGATAATCCTTAAAAATGGAGAGCAAGAAAAAAAACAGAACACAAGATAAACATGGACAAAGAAAGCAAACGGAAAATTAAGGAGGAAAGGAGGAAATTAAAACGGGGAAAGGGAGAAAGGGAGAAATGCAGACAGCAGAAAAGAAGAGGATCATAAGGTCAAAATTACAGTAAAGGAGGAAGGAGGTTGAATGCTTAAAGTGGAGGAAATGGAATGATGGAAAGGAGAAAATGAGAGCTTGAAAATATTGTAGAGAAGCAGATCTACACAGAAAAGGATAGAAGTAGGACAACAAGAAGGGGACAAATACTAAATAAAAAGCGTGTAGCAAAAGAAATATAGTACAAGAGATCAAGCCTACATAAAGTCTGAATTTATGGTGCTACTAGACAAGAGAATGGCAAGAAGCTTACACATCTGTAGTGAGCCTAGCGAAAAAAAAGTGCTGGTGTAAGGTTTACTTGCCCTTCAAACCCCATTCTTTGAATACATTTTGCTACAGGGTCCTTGAAAATTGGTATTTACAAGCCTTGTCTGCGTGTAAGGAAAGCCGTAATTTCTAATGCAGGCTTCCATGAGTGAAGTTCTAAGATTATTTGGCCATTTTTTTCCAATCCAAATTAACCATCATAATCTATTCTTTAGCCGAACAAAAAAAAAAATCAATAAATGCATACATATTATAAATATGTATACAGCATCTCTGGTTTTAACTTTACTAGCTATTCCATCCCAAAGAGTATTCACATGTCTCCATAACCCTCTCTATGTCTCCTCCTAACATAACAAAGACACCAGTGCATCGTGTCATTGTGAGCCAGCCACCAGCTCACGCCTCACACATTTTATTTCCTTTCATAGCTCTGTTTGCAGATACCGTCGGGTCTCTACAGAGTAATTTACTGGCAGAATCCCTCCCCGAATCCAAGCTGTAAAAACAGCTGAGAGCGTAAATAATTCATGCAGACAATATGACTTTTTTATGTAAATTTGGTGCATTAACCCTCTATTATAATGATGGACTGCAGATATGGGGTGATGCCGGCTTGGTAAGAGCTAATGGATGGCCGCCATAAATTCACTGCACATTTTATTGTGTTGCTGGAAATTGTGCCTTCAGGCTATGCTGTTTACTTTTATGTAAAACTCCGGCTTTCCTAAATATTACAAATATTTTACATCCAACTCCTCAGTTTTTGGGCTAAGCTTCAGAAAAAAAGAGAGGTCTCTTGCTGCTCACTCACAGTAATATTCACAGTAAATTCTTATCCAAGGGTAATAATATTGATTACAAAAGATATTTTTTTCTGGTTGAAAGCATGTCTGGACTTTGGGGGTCGGCTGTCTGTAGCTAGGAATATACTTCAGACTTGTCTAACTCCATGCATCACCAACCATCATCCAGTTATGATGGAAATATATTGAGGATTATGGGTGATGTATTTTGGCAACAGCCATGGCTTGATAATTCCTGCTTTCCTGGCCACTTCATGTCAGCAATACTATGGGTATTCACCCCGCCCCCATACCCCAGTTAGCATTGTCCCTCCCCCAAAGAAAACGATAAAGGACCCAGCTCCTCCTCACTTACTTGTCTTTTTTGCTTAGTCTTCATTCTAGTTAGCATGGGACATCTTGTTTTTGATCAGATCCAACTCTTCAGAAAGGTTGGCAATTTCTGAGGGCTATTCATTCAGTGAAACTGTCGCATGAAGCCCCCTCAGCAGGAATCCAATTCCTTATTACAGGCTGCTCCAGGTTAGTGATTTGAAAAGTCGCTACTGGTGTGTGGGATCCCAGGTGGTTTTTTACCAAACATACTTCCTAGAGTGCATGTTTTCGAGTGCACGTTTTTTTCGCGCGCGTGCGTATGGTCGCCCATCTTCTTCAAAGTCAAAACAATTTTTTCCTCTTTTTCCGGAAGTGGCAGAATTAATCTCGGCAGAATGGGGAAAAGCAGCTAAAAAGGTCTCTTTTGCTTCTATGACTACGAGATTTGCAAAATTATATCCATTTAAAGAACAGGATACCAAGAACTGGGATACAGCCCCAGCAGTGGATTCACCTGTGATTCATTTGGCAAAGAAGACAATTTTGCCAATTGATGATTCGTCAGTACTAAGAGATCCCATGGATAAAAGAGTGGAGACGGAGCTTGGTAAGGCATATCAAGTGGCAGGAGCCTCATGTAAGCCGGCAGTAGCTCTGGTTTCAGTGGCAAAGGCAGTCTCCTTGTGGATCGACAGTTTGGATAAAGCGATTGCTGAAGGTACGGATACAGCTGACATTAGTGCTGGATTATCAGAATTAAAGATGGCAGTGGCATTTATGTCGGAAGCAGCAGTGGATTTGACGCGGTTGGCTTCCAGGTCAATGGCAGTATCAGTGTCGGCAAGAAGAGCATTATGGCTCAGATCTTGGGGTGCAGATGCGGCTTCTAAGCTAAGTCTCTGTAACCTACCTTATGTTGGGGAAAATCTTTTTGGTCCTAAATTACAAGAGGTCATAGAAAAAGCGACAGGTGGGAAGAGTACTTTCCTGCCGCAAGAAAGGAAAAAATCGAAGGCTCAACCCTTTAAAGGTTTTTTTTTTCGAGGCTCAGGAAGAGCTAGAGGTTATGCCAGTAACTATAGATACTTTGGCAGAGGCAGTTCAAGACAGTCGTCTTGGAGAGGGGGTCACTCCGCAGTTATCAGGGGGAACAGGATCAAACTGTCCCCAACTTCTAAAAAATCCTCCTGACGATCATGGAGTAATGGATGCTCGAGTAGAGGCAAGACTTTCAAGGTTTTACGAGGTCTGGAAGCAGTCAATTTCAGACCAGTGGGTACTGGACTTATTGAAAAGAGGTTACCGCATAGAATTTTTGTCGGTTCCAACTCTGAATTTTTTTTTTGGTTTCCCCTATGCCTCGAGGTCAAGAAAAGAAAAAAGCCCTCGAAGAGTATGTCCAAATCATGTTGGACCAGGAGGTAGTGGTGCCAGTGCCTCAGGAGGAAAGGGAAAAATGCATTTATTCCCTACTTTTTCTAGTGAAGAAGGCTTCGGGAGGGTGGAGGCCAGTGCTGGATTTGAAGAAACTGAATTCCTTGGTGCATCTTCAAAAATTCAAAATGGAGTCGATAAACACCATTATTGCGGCAGTCCAGGCAGGAGACTGGCTCTTGTCGATCGATTTGAAAGATGCATACCTTCATCTTCCGATAGCAGATCAGCATCAGCGTTTTCTACGCTTTGCAGTTGGACACAGGCATTTTCAGTTTCGGGCCCTTCCCTTTGGTCTCTCAACATCTCCAAGAACGTTTACCAAGGTACTCATCACCCTGGTCGCAGAGCTAAGGAAACAGGGCCTGACGGTCTGGCATTACTTGGATGATATCCTCCTATCCGCAGGGTCTCCAGAAGTCCTTTTGTTACACACAGAGATTGCAATTTCTTTTCTTCAATCTCACGGGTGGCTAATCAACTGGGAAAAAAGTCAGTTGCAGCCATCTCAATCCCTAATTTACCTGGGGGCTCTATTCAACACAGCAGACAATGTGGTTCAGTTGCCACAACAGAAGATAGAGTGCATGGTGAAAGAAATGGAAGATTTCTGTCTCCAAGGGGAGGTTTCAGCAAGACGATTTATGTCTCTCCTAGGCTTGATGGCAGCCTCCATTCCAATGACCAAATGGGCCAGATTCCATATGAGGGAGGCACAACGTTATTTCCTGACCCATTGGAATCGATGGGAAATCAATTGGAATCAGTTAATTCCTCTTTCTCCCGAACTCAAGGTCAGCCTTCAATGGTGGATGAACCCTTCAAATTTGTCCAGGGGTTTTCCCCTTGCTCCAATAAATTGGAGGATAATAACAACAGATGCCTCCTCCCAAGGTTGGGGAGCTCTCCTGGAGAGCAGTGTGGCTCAAGGAATCTGGAAGTCTCCATTGAAAGTGCACGCCAATGTGTTAGAGCTAAGAGCAGTGTTTCAAGCACTGCAGGCCTTTGCTCCAGATATAAAAGGAATGGCGGTAAAGGTCAAGGGAGACAATTCCTCAGCAGTGTCCTATATAAGGAAACAAGGAGGAACAAGAAGTTTGCTACTATGGAAAGCAGTATGTCCAATCCTGAGCTGGGCGGAGCAGAATCTGGAGAATCTGACAGCAGTTCATGTTCCAGGGATTCTCAATCAGAAAGCGGACTTTCTCAGTCATATGACTCTGTCAAAACACGAGTGGAAGCTGCATCCAGACATTTTCCACCGGCTAGTAGAGAAGTGGGGTCTTCCGGAAGTGGACCTCATGGCCTCTCCGGACAATGCTCAACTGCCGATATTCTATGCAAGATATTTCAGCCCTCTAGCTCAGGGGACAGATGCACTCCTTCAGCCCTGGTCGTTCCGTCTAGCCTATGTGTTCCCACCAATCCCTCTCCTCCTTCAAGTCCTACTGAAGGTTATTCAGGAGGAAGCGGAGCTCATCCTCGTGGCCCCTTATTGGCCTTGTCGCCCTTGGTTTCCTCTGCTCAGAAGACTGGCAGTAGCAGACCCGTGGCCGATTCCTGTGAGGGAGAATCTACTGACCCAGGGACCAGTGTCACATCCAGACCCGCACTCGCTCTCATTGATGGCATGGAGATTGAGTGCAAAAGGCTTGTAGCCTTGGGGCTCTCTGAAGCAGTGGTGGTTACATTGCTTAGGGCAAGAAAAAGTAATACGTCTACCACATATTATAAGATTTGGGAAAGATTTCTCCTATGGCAATTGGAGAAGGCAAATTCCTGTTTTCCACCACCTTTACCTCAGGTTTTGGAATTCCTGCAGGAAGGATTGAGCAAAGGTTTGCAATACAGAACTCTAAAAGTTCATGTAGCAGCACTTTCAGCTATGACTGGGATAAGATGGGCAGAAGATCCGTTAGTAAAGTGTTTCTTCTCAGCCACGTTAAAGATTTGTCCTCCAAAAAGGACTTTATCTCCTGCTTGGGATCTACCAATGGTGCTGAAAGCCCTTTGTGAACCTCCATTCGAGCCTTTGCAAGAGGCGTCCTTATGGTTGGTGACCCTAAAGACTTTATTCTTGGTGGCAATAGTTTCAGCAGCGAGAGTCAGTCTCCTACATGCTCTGTCTGTAGAAGAGCAAAACATTTCCTTTTGGCCGGATAAGGTAATTTTAAAGCCTCCAGATTCATTTCTACCCAAGGTGGTTTCCACATTTCACCTTGCACAGGACATAATAATCCCTATCATACCGGACGAGCCCAACCTTTCCTCGAAGCTCCAGAATCTAGATCCGGTGAGGATGCTGAAACATTATTTGGCTATGACTCAGTCTTTGAGAAAGTCTGGAAGTTTGTTTGTGGTACCGGCAGGTCCTCGAAAAGGGGAACAGCCAGCGAAGTCTACAATTGCTAGATTGATTGTAATCTTGATACAAAAATCTTACAATCTTCAAGGCAAGCAGGCACCAGCAGGGCTAAAAGCTCATTCAACAAGGGCTGTGGCTACCTCCTGGGCAGCAGAGGCGGAAGTTTCAGAATCGGCAATTTGTGAGACAGCAGTTTGGTCATCTGCTCGAACCTTCTTTAAATTCTATCGTTTGAATGTTAAGAAACCTTCTCAACATAATTTTGCTTCTGCAGTTCTGCGGTCTTTTTCTGTTGATTAAAAGCTGTTTATGCCCTCCCTCTTGTTTGGTTGTCATTGCTTGGGTATTGCTGACATGAAGTGGCCAGGAAAAATGAAAATTTCCTATCATACTTACCGTAAATTTCTTTTCCTGGCCACTTATCATGTCAGCAAACCCACCCTCTGTTGACTAAATTATGAGACAAGTAAGTGAGGAGGAGCTGGGTCCTTTATCGTTTTCTTTGGGGGAGGGACAATGCTAACTGAGGTATGGGGGCGGGGCGAATACCCATAGTATTGCTGACATGATAAGTGGCCAGGAAAAGAAATTTACGGTAAGTATGATAGGAAATTTTCATTTTTAATCCGTGATTTCTGCATCATCAAAGATGGAAAGGGTATATACTACACAGGCTCCAATAAACATTTTGCACAAGATAATGTTGGCATACAATTTTGTACCTGTTTGTAGGGGCCAGAATTATGGATTATGTGGAGAAATATTATTGTGAGTGACAAACACTGTAGATGTTTGCTTTAGAAACTTGCACACCATAGGCCTGATTTACATGCACTGTTGCTAACATGCACAAGGGCATGTTACCCATAGCAAACAATCAGCATCGACCATCGAGTTTTGTTTACTATAAGTTGGAAAACG
Organism: Xenopus petersii; assembly: GCA_038501925.1. Lineage (NCBI taxonomy): Eukaryota > Metazoa > Chordata > Amphibia > Anura > Pipidae > Xenopus > Xenopus petersii. The sequence continues at coordinate 70,402,024 of CM076675.1, read as the reverse complement.
TAAGCAAAGACATGATTAGTTGTACTAATGCAATTTAGCTCCAAAGTTCACCAATCAAACCTGTGGTCGGTGCATTTCAGGTACACAAAGGATCTTCTTACTCTATAAAGCAGCTTCTCTTTGGATTATGCTTCCTTTTGTTGAAAAGTTGCATGGTTCTAGAAGTGCAGGTCAGTATTTATAGACAGCATTGTATAATTCAGAGAATTACAAAATGATAGTTCCCATTATTTAGCAAATTGAAAGCAGTATATTACTCCACAAAAGAGAACTCTTTGTTTATATTTCATGTTGCTGATTGCATACTATGTGGGCGTTATTTGCAAACATCTTATTATGGAATGGATTAGTTTTACTCCCTGTTATTGTGGAAATATGATTAAGTAGAAGACTAGATCAGTGTATATAAGTACTAGAGCAATGCTTCAGAAAGCATGACAGAGGTAGCACCATGTTACCCTGTGGTGGAGGTGGGGCGTAGTTCACAATTTATTGTGATCTAACTTACATTGGTCCTCATGAGGCTAATCACCTAACATGTAGGCACATGCGGTTTTTAACTTTTACCTACTATGTATTTTACTATGTCTAATACTAATTTAAAAAGTGCCAACAGGTTCAACATTGCTGGTTAACTTTTGGATGACTTTGCAGTCTAGATTGGTCAACATTTATAGAATGCAGTTGTAATAGGTGATAGGTCCCATTAGCCCCCTGCCACAAAAGCTATCACTAATCTATTTAAATAAACAGAACGATGATCCCAGGAATCTGTAATAAGACAGACTGTTAGCATACAGAAAGAGAGGTTTTTAAACCAGACATGGCATTAGTGCCAAATCGCATGAACATTAAATAAATTAACATTAAATACCATCGATGGGATGACGCCTGCAAGATAAGGTAATACTTAGTAGAATGTGGCTTAGTTACAGTATTTAGGGAACAGATAATAGTATATGACAAATAACACCTAGGGTAAAAGGGATCCTCAACTCAAACTGTAACTTTGGGAAGAACATTTTGCCTAAAAAATTGCATACTTTAATTAATGAAAATGTGGAAATATATATATATATATATATATATATATATATATATATCTTTATTAGGCACACACACATCTATACAGGTACATTTACTTATGGGAAGGCAGAGTGCTGCCTTATTTTTGCAGTTTGTACTCTGCACCCCCTGATGCTGCTCTTTGCACCTCACAACATTTTTGGTGCTGCAAGGTGCAAAGTGAATTCATTCTCCCCGGCAGAAATGCTCCTTGCATGAGCACCAAGGTTTATGCTTTTGCTCTCCTTGTTGCTCTTCGCATCTCTTCGAGAGGATAGTAAATGTCCCTCTATAGATCTACTTTTGGCAACTTCATTATAGTCAGTTGAAAACAGCTTGTGAAAGAGTTGAGCATTCTGTGGCAATACAAACAATCCATGTGTCATGCTACAAATCTGTGCTGTTAACTTTTATATATATATATATATATATATATATATATATATATATATATATATATATATATATATATTCTCTTTTATTGAACATAAAATAGTTAGATTACATCATTCTTACTTTGTATATTATTACAATATCAAAATGTATACATTACAACATAAATAACATACACTATCTTGATGTTCACATTTTGGATTATACATCAATATTAACTGCTAAATTATAACATATAACAAGTCAATTATCCCAGTCCTTGTTTTTTTTTATTTCTTGCATTGTTTTCTTGTTTACTCACTTTTAGGTTCCTCGCTAAGAACTGTTGACCTTTTTATATGAAGTGTGACTATTTCTGGTATTTTATGCTACGGCCAGAATGTGTCAAAATAATATTATCATGCAAAGATGTCTATGGAGCCTTTGAGTAGACATGGAAGCCATAAAATATCAATAAAAGGTCATGTTGCTTGGCAAAGATTGTATCCCAAAGCATCAGAATTTCTGCTGCCCCTCTGTGTGATCCTCACCATCACTAGCTCTGGAGCCAAGTAGGTGTGTCAAAGGGCGGGGGGTGTTCCATAGATCATAGAACCCAGGGGTATTTATCTTGCACTGAAAAAGTTGAACTTCAGGTAGTTCAACCTGGAATGGACCTATAGTATGAAGATAATAAAATTCTTTAACAATTTGCATTTGGTGGTCATTCTCTATTTTTTAATTATTTAGCTTTTTGTTCCGCAACTAAGTAGTTTGGCAGCAGCAGCTATCTGCTTGTTAGGGTCCAAATTAGCAACCAGGAAGTGGTTTGAAAGCGAGACTAGAAAATTAATGGGAGAGGCCTTAAAAGAAAGATAAGTACAGGTATAGAACCTGTTATCCAGTATGCTCAGAACCTGAGGTTTTTTTGATAAGAGATCTCTGCATAACTCCCTACTTTAAGTCTACTAAAAAGTCATTTAAACTTAAATGAAACCCAGTAGGATTGTTTTGCCTCCAGTAAGAATTAATTTTATCTTAGTTGGGATCAAGTATTCTGTGTACTGTTTTATTCTTACAGAGATAAAAGGAAATATGTTCTAAAAATATAAATTAATTCATTAAAATGGAGTTTATGGGAGATGACCTTCCCATAATTCAGAGCTTTCTGAATAGGGGTTTTCTGGATAATGGATCCTATACCTGTAATACAAAGTAGCAATTATATTGTGGCCTCAAAGAGTAGAGTGCAATAATTTTTTATCTGTGAGGAAAGTGATCACAATTTGAAAGTTGGAATGAGCCAATAGAAGGCAAAACAAAATTCAAGACAGAGAGAGAGATAGGTATAAATAATAGATTGCAGTCCTCATCAGCATTGGCAATGTTATACTGTATATAGTAACAGGTTTTAGACCCTTCACTTAAGCCAAGGGATATGTAAGCAAAACTAATACTTGGATACTAGGGATGTGGTAGAATTAGTAGCTGGGTTGTAAAGTTAAACTGCAATTGCCTACCCCATTGATTTACTTTCCTTGCCATGGGCAGAATATAAGGCTTCTCGTTGTAGGTGCAAGGAGAGAAAAGACCGTTGTTGGAGGACATGGGTTCTTCTCCTCTGGTTCTGCCACACATTTTCTCCCATAGACAGTTCATACATCTGTTGGACTGCAGCCCTGACAAAAACCTTCATGAAGTTCATTGGAAGGTACAGACGCAGACACGTTTTTATTCCCAAGGATCTTATAAGGCGGCATAATGCAATACCCTAAAAACTGCTAACGTAGCAGCCCCCAAAAGCCTATTGCCAGTCCTATATTATTATTTTGAATGTATAAAAATTGTAAATCCATTCAGTACCTTCTAAAAGAGAAATACAGATATATTGATTCAGTGAATATTCCTGACAGATCTGTGTTTTATTATTTTTGTTTGTCGGAAACCATTTGAATTCTCTCCATGAAAATGGGTTGCTCTGGTTTTGGGTGCACATTCAGCATTGTTGCAAAGCAAGATGCAGTTTGGCTCAAATCAGAGCTGAAAATTCCAAGTCAAACCACTCCAGAAGGGAGGGCAGCTGCAGTCAAAAGGGTGAGAAAGAAGGTAGACATACCTTTAGTAAGGGGACAAATTGATGTGCCACTGACAAGTAACATATAGGGGCCGATTCACTCAGCTCGAGTGAAGGGTTCGAATGAAAAAAACTTCGAATTTCGAAGTTTTTTTTGGGTACTTCGACCATCGAATTGGTTAAATTCGTTCGAATTCGATCGAAGTCGAACGAAATCGAACGATTCGAAGTAAAAATCATTCGACTATTCGACCATTCGATAGTCGAAGTACTTGCCCTTTAAAAAAAACTTCGACCCCCTACTTCGGCAGATAAAACCTACCGAAGTCAATGTTAGCCTATGGGGAAGGTCCCCATAGGCTTGCTAACCTTTTTTTGATCGAAGGATTTTCCTTCGATCGTTTGATTATAATCCTTCGAATTGTTCGATTCGAAGGATTTAATCGTTCGATCGAACGAAAAATCCTTCGATCGTTCGATCGAACGATTAGCGCTAAATCCTTCGACTTCGATATTCGAAGTCGAAGGATTTCAATTCGAGGGTCGAATTTCGAAGTAATTTTAACTTCGAAATTCGACCCTTCGTGAATCGGCCCCATAGTGTGTGTGTGTGTATATATATATATATATATATATATATATATATATATATATATATATAAATATATATATATATATATATATATATATATATATATAGGTTTTAATGAAAAGAAAGGTTTAATGAAAGAAATTTATCATAGCAATCTAAATGAGTTTGATACAAATTTTGGTCAGACAACGTACTATTAGAAAAGTGTTACACAGAGGAACTTGCTGTGTTGATTGGGGTGGGGACAAAAAAGCAATAGATTGGGAGCGGACACTGGTGTCTGTGCCCTGCCCAAAGAACAAAATTACTAATATTGCACCATAGGAAGGTGGCACAAGTAGGTAACGGGGTATGAATGAAGGCAAGGATATTGGCAAAGGGAAGTTACAGATATTGGGCATTCAAGCCATTTTAGATTTTTTACAAGATATAATCTTTGAATAGAACATGGTGGTGATACTGTTAGCAGAAAGATGAGAGTAAGCATGACTTATATAGTGCTGGTAGGCAGCATTCTCATTTGACAATGCTCTACTTCAGAAACTGGGGCTGGGATAGCACAGATTATGAAGGGTTTAGATCCTCTTTAATATGTAGTTCAGCCATTCCATATTTTAACATTCTGCTGCATTACAAAATTAAATACTTTCAAGTTTGTTATTTGCACCATGAATCTACTCAGTAAATTGAACTCATATATTCTAAGTAGCAGACAGTGAAAGGATGTGTGTAAGGTCGTACTATGATTTGTACAAGTGAATGATGTTCCTGTGCCCTATTTCTCCTTACCTTCCTCACATCCTGTGGCCAATTAATTGTGAAGATGCAGATTTTCCCAGGAAATTCCAAATTGTTCTGGATTTTCTGTAGAATGGCATCTGTACGTCAGATTTGATTGACCACATTCTGATCTGAGCATTGCACTGATCCATTGCTTTGGATCTGAAGCCAAGGACCACTATCCATTTGAAGGGATAATCGTTTCCAAGGAACTGCCAGCAATTTGTGCCACACATCATAATCATGATCATCACTTACTTTCCTCTTCCTGCAAAGCAAAATTGGGCTCACTGTCAGGTTTTAGTGTATTGTAAGCAGGGTTATAGTCAGCAATCATATTAATACTATTATATATTAGTAAGAGAAAAGGTCCCCATTGACCTCATCAGACCACAAAAACTACCTTACATGCTTCTAGTGCCACACAACTGGCTACTATTGTATGGCAGTGGGCCATTTGCTTTTGTTTTATTTGGTTGCACAAACAGTTTAGTAACTCTGCCCAATGTACTGTTGACCCTGAAAGAAGAGGTTTGTATGTGCTTCCCATGCTATACACTATGCTCTTGTGCTCTGGTACCTAATGTACAAGGTCGAATGTTAATGACAATAAAGCTGTGGCGCTCTCCGATTGCTAAATGTCTATTCACTTTTTGATAAATATGTCCCCATCTGTGGCTAACATTGGGAAGCATTCAGCAGCAACTAAGTGGCATGTTGGCAGGCAGGGGACTCAGCAGGCAGCCAATCATGTTCCTGACATCACAGGAAGGCTTATTCCAATAAGCTGTAAGCAATGGCCTCATCTATAGCTTACTGTCAGTTTCTCCACTATGTTGGCATATGCCCAATACTGCAGACTGGGGAAACACAAGCTTGCTGCTGGAGAAATTTTCATAGTGGTGTTTACAAGCCAGTCCCTTTGCTAATAGTATTATCCATAGGGCACAGGGCCAACTTTCTCTTAGAGATGAAATCCTCCAGTTATTCATGTGGCTTAGAGCTTTCTTCTCCAGAAATGAAATTGTACACAAAGCAAGCTTGTAGGCCGCTTTATAGATTGCACAAAATTCACAATCAATATTACCAAATGGCAGTTCACAGCTAGAGAGCCAAATTGATGCTTGGTTTCTAATACAGTGCAATGGCCACAATGATAAAACCTGCAGGATAGAAAAGATACCCTAATTTAATCCAGCTAAGTACTGCACTCAGCATATGAAAACAAGGTACACTTTGAAAAATGACTGAGAAGGACCTATGTTTTATGCAATGTGTTGACAATTGTGAAAGTAAAGTTTTTTTTATTTAACATTTTCCCCTCCCCCCATCTGGCTCCCAAGTTGCAGCTCTGCTAATGAACAGAATTAATTAAAAAAAGCATTTTAAGATGAAGTCGAGTTATTCCCCTCTATACTGTGTTCTATACATTAGACAAGCATTATGGAAATTACAGTGAAGTATATTGTGATGGTCCTTTTTATAAATGCTCCTCAGATCCCCACATAACAGTAATTTGAATATAGTGTGGTTTTGAAATGCATTCATCCTAACTGGTACCAATAAAAGCCATAAAGTCACTAGTTTCTTCTTTATTAAGGAGTAGAAGATGTTTTTCACTTATATCCAGACATCTCTCTTTCCTTCACATTGTTTAAAGGTTGAAACTATTTATAAAAATATATATTTCCAACATTTATCCAATATCTATAAACCTGCCCATGGAATAAAATAAATAATTTTAAAAAGATAAGGCAAGAAGTTGTGTCACGATCAGCACCCAAAATCCAGAACCAATGCTAGGCTCCCTGGTCTCAGCTCTTGCTTCTGCCTTTAACAGCTGCCTTTCACCTCGGGAAGAGCCCTCGGCTTATTGGATGCCACCAGGTCTTATAAAGAGAGGGACCAAGCTAAGGGTTCTGGACGAGCAGAGGGGCAAAATCGTTAGCAAAGTCTTTGGGCCGAAAGTCACAGTTCAAGGAGCATGCAGAAAGTGTAGTCAAAACCAGGCCGGGTCAGTGCAAGCAGAATACAATCAGAGTCAGACAGGCAAGGGTCAAAACCAGGGTCTCAATCAAGAAGAGTAAGACAGGCACGGGTCAGAATAGAGACTTCAGAATAGTTGATTACCAGGCAGGTATCAGAATCACAGAAGACAGATTAATCAGGCAGGCAGGGGTCACAACAGGAATCAGATACAAGCAAAATCCAAAATATCACGCAGGAACTCACAGGAGATTAACCTTTAACGGGCAATGAATAGGACGCCAAGTCCCCTTTAATTTGTTTTGAATTTGGCGCCACTGCATTCTGACGTCATTACGCGAGGACCAATGCGCATATAAATACAGTAGTTTAAATTGCTGTCTAGGAGGACACTACATTCTACCATAAATCCCCATGTTTACTCATAAAGAAAAGTCTGTATAACATAAAACATTGAAAACAGTAAAATGTTTAGAAAAGTAGCCTCCACATCTGTTGCACGTGCTATAAACTGACAAGGATGGGATTATATTAAAATGATGAACTTTGCACAATGCTTTGTAATGTCGCAGGAGTTACTTAACTTTGATTTTACTTTTCAGCACCTACGAATATCACCCTGAGAAGATATGCAATGCAAATGTATTGTATATGCTGTAGAGAAGCTATAGAAGCTGATCCGAAATGATAAAATGCCACCTGTGTGCACATGGTTGGTTCTGTTGCACTCTACTTCTTGCACCAGACAGAACAGGATTCATGGCTGAAAAATAAACTATTTAACTTTAAGAGGTTAAATGTACAGTACCTATGCACTACTCAGCAATCCTGCTTTGCTCACTGTAAACCAATGAGCTGGTTGCAGCTCAAAAGAAGTTAGGTATAATTTACATGAGCTCAGAGGAGGGTGTAGGGTGGGTGTCAGCAGCTGCTGTAGGGGTGTGTAGGGGCACCTTGGAGAGTGCAGGGTGCCCTCGAGCGGCAGCCCCAGTGGGTCCTGCACCCACCAGTTTGACCCAGTTTGCTACATTTAGTTGATACATTAAGTTGAAACAATTACGGTAGTTGATACATTTCTCAGCAGTATCTGTGGAATGTTAGTAACTATTGTATCAATTCTAACAACTGCCTTTAATGAAACTCAGAGACAAAAATAACAAAAGTATCAATACATGTATCAGGTTAGAACAGTTAAAGAGTCAACGAACCCCCCCCCCACAGCTGCTTTAGAAGGTGAAACATGAAACTTTACACTTCAACTTTAGAAAAATGGTCACAAATAGAAAATATAAAGTCATTGAAAAAAGTCTTTAGTTCTGAAACAACTGAACTGAAAAAAGTGTTTGAAGGTGAACAACCCCTATACCCACAAAACTACATCAATATCAGTATAAAAATGCTTATAAGTAAATACAATTTCAACAGTAGTGCACTACTCCCAGATTTACCACTTGGATGCCTTTTATGGTGGTACTTGGGTACAATCCCTAGCTACACTTAGGTGGTCATTTACTAAAGTTCGATTTTTACAGCGAAAAACAACATTTTTTGTAAAAAAAAAAAAAGTATGAATAAAGTCTGAATAAAAAAAATACTCGTTCTTAAACCTGCCAAGGTGAGGAATTGGACATATCATGATCTGTGCTGGGTTTCGTACAATAATTTGATTTATTTGTGTTTTTTGGCCAATAATCTGAAGTCTGACTATTTGGGCATCAAATCCGATTTTATCCAGTCTTTTTGGTAGTTTGGTTGAAATTGTTATAATAAAATAATGAAAAATATTTGGATTTTAGTAAATAACCCCCTAAATGTTGATGCTTTGGGTTTTCCACCGTACTAGCTGTTATTCCTTGCTAGTAAAGCATCTCCTACAAATATCTAGTCAGGGCTGCAACCAGTGGGTACTGGGGGAACTGCACTCAGGAGCCATGGCCCTATGTAGATGGTGGTCTCTAGACGGAAAGTAGTTGTTGTGTATAGGGGCATTTCTTTTTTTAATAAGGCCCCAATTTCCTTGGCAGGGCCCACCACTCGGTTGGTAGCCAAAGGTGACTGGTGAGCTAACAATTGGGACCCGCTTCAGGGAGTGCCCTGTTAATTTATTAGTATGGGTCCCATAATTACTGATGGTGGCCCTGTGTTTAGCCCCAACACTATCTAGTATTTAACTCTCTTGACCCTACCTTTAATTCTTCAGGGGCCCACATCATCTGAAGTTCTGAAACACATCAACTCCATGAGACTAAATATAGTTGCACTGCATGGTTTTACAGTTCTGGGTGAAATAACCTTTGTCTGTTCTGCTGTTAGGAGGCCACCCCTGGTGTAGCTTCCCTAAGATCTCCCATCATCAGGGGTGATCCGGCACCTAGTGCCTCCTTCAGTGTAGAGACAATGAAACCAGAATTTAACAGGAGTGGGGTTTTTTTTGCTACCTGAGGCAAGTTTCCCAACTAGAAACCTGGCAGCAGTGCCCCTGCCAATCAGAAATCCGTAACTAGGAAGCATTAGCTGTTTGGGCTGGATCCTAGCCATCTCCTCACAAGGAGGAAACGTCATAGGGATGTCACTTTTATGACAGCAATGTAAATATTTAAATATATATTTCCCTGCATCAACAGTACAAACTCCTCAATTAACAAAACCATAATAAACCAGGGATTGAACACTATGGGGCAAATTCACTAAGATTCGTAGTTGCGCCAGGCGTAGTTTCGCCAGCGCTCCGCAAATTCACTAAAATCCGAAGTTGCACTCAGGGGTAGCGTAAGGTTGCGAAGTTGCACTAGTGTTGATTCGTTAAGAGAAGCAAAGTTACGCTAGCGATGGTTAATTTGCATACGGTGCCAAATTCAAATTTCAATGAAGGAATACGTACAATCACTACAAATGCCTGGGAAACCTTCAAAACATCAAATATTTTTTTTTTTTGCCCTACACATGTGCCCATTGTATAGTTAAGTTGCCATGAGTTAGGAAATGTAGGGGGGAAGGAGGGGAGCCCCAAAAAAAATTTCGATCTTTTTCAGCATATCACCCATAATATAGAAAAAACGCCAGCGTTTTTTGGGACTTAGAAAAAATTTGAACTTTTTTTGATGCAATCCCTATCTACTCAATTGCGCTTTGCCTGGTCTGAGGTGGCGAAGGAAGTCTAGCGTAAAAGGTAGCGTTCAGTACTATGCACACATTAGTGAATTTGCGTAGTTACGTCCGTTGCGAAAATTTGGCAGGCGTAAGGGTGCGAAGTAACACTAGCGAATTGACGCCAGCGTTCGTTAGTGAATTTGCGAAGTAACGAAATTGACCAACGCTAGCGAATTGACGCTAGCGTTAGGCGCTTCGGCGCTTAGTGAATTTGCCCCTATATCTGCTTTAAAGGAATTGTTCAGTGTAAAAATAAAAATTGTGTAAATAGATAGGCTGTGCAATATAAAAAATGTTTCTAATATAGTTAGTTAGCCAAAAATGTAATGTATACAGGCTGGAGTGATTTCATGTATAACAAGTCTGTCAGAGCACTACTTCCTGCTTTTCAGCTCTCTTGGTTTACACTGACTGGTTGCCCTGGCTACCAGACAGTAACCAATCAGAGACTTGAGGGGGGCCCACATGGGTCATTTCTGTTGCTTTTGAATCTGAGCTGAATGCTGAGGATCAATTACAAACTCACTGAACAGAAATGTACCATGTGGCCCCCCTTCAAGTCGCTGACTAACTCAGAGTTATAGAGCTGAAAAGCAGGAAGTTGGATTCTGGCTGTTTTATTAGACATCTGTTCACTCCAGCCTTTATACATAACATTTTAACTATACTATACTAACTAACTATATTAGAAACATTTTTTATTTTGCATAGCTTATCTATTTACCCAGTTTTTATTTTCACACTGAACTATTCCTTTAACCATCTGCAAGTCTGCATCAAAAGCACCAAAGGATTCATATCTGTGGTTTGGGCACATACTGAGAAATGGACCTACAGTAGTAATTTGCTACTTCATCCTACACCTGCCTTGGAGCAAAAAAAAAAACCTTTTTTTAATACACCAAATAAGTGCTGGAATGCTGTCTATATTAATATAACTTCTACCTGAACATAACAAACAGGAAATAATAGAAATATCTATTCCTAAATGCATTTATCTTTCTCACACACAGTGAGATGAAAATCATAATCTGTACAAGGATGATCCAATCAAAAAGACCTGATAAACCTCCGAAAGATGTACAATACATGAAGATGATCTCTTAAAGGATTAGCTTCTGTCCATAACCATTTCTCCCACAGACTTGACTAGGATTTCCCATATCATGTAGCAGTATAAGGCTAGTGTCAGACATTACATTTTCTTTGCCAATGCAAACCCTGGTGGCTTTCTTTAGAATTGATTTTGCCAATAATACACAAAAGTAGTATTTTTGCTCCAAATTCCCCCCAAAACACACACTGGCAGGTGGGTACTGTGCCTTTCAGTGCACATGCAGAGCATATTTCTGAGAAAAAATGAAGAAATCCACTGCATGGCTGAATACTAGTGAAGAGACATCTCTATCTGTATAAATGCAACAGCAACTTTACATTTCATGTTTCCAGTATGCAGCACCAACTTTATGTTTCATAGTTCCGGTATATTGAGAACTAAGAATGTAGCACAAACCTCATGTTGTATATATCCAGTACACACAGCTAGTGATGGGCGAGTAAATTCACCATACACAAATTCACGGCAAATTAATTTGCAAAAATGCACCAACGAAAAATCCATTGCATCAAAAAAAAATTAACATTTGCATAAAAATTGAAAAGCGTCAAAAATTATTTTGATGCCCATTGACTTCATTGCATTTCGATATTTTTCACAGTTTCGTGAATGTCGCTGTCAATTTGTGAAATTTTCGGCGAAGCAAAACTGCACAGATTAGCCCATCACTACCAATATAAATGCAGCACTATTTGGAACATTTCATTCCATTTCTACTGGGCACTGATATAAGGTGATTGGGCCTTGTTGGCATTGGCATTCTAATCTCTCCCAGAGGTCAGGGCTCTGCACAGGCCACTCAGAATATCCAAATCAGTTCTGTATTGACCTTATTTTGTACTCAGGATTATTATTATGTTGATGAAACAGAAAAATGGCTTCAAAATTCTACTGCCTCAAAATATGAAGTCAATAATTAGAAGATGTGTCAGGTACTTTTGGTATATAGTATGTGTTTGTGTGCATTTTCTTAAGTATGCATATAAATACTGTATATTTATATATATATAAAAGCGCAAAGAAGGCAACACTCATGACATGCAAAAAAGGTGTATTAAGTGAAAAATTCACATTAAAACAAGCTACGTTTCGGGCATGCAACGTGCCCTTTATCAAGCCAAACATAGTATTACATACAAATACACAAGGTCATACGGTTTTTAAGGGGATTCACAGGAAGTGACATAAGATTATAAGATTTTCATTTAATGGTTATAATCTATACATATAAATATCTACATTATAGTCGCATATATATATGTATATATATATATATATATATGTCCACACACTCTATGCCAGATGCTTACTTCAAGTGCTGTCCCAATGTTTAGCTTTGGTCTAAAACCTTTGTTTATATGCCCATGCTGGAATTAAAAGTGGGCTGGTAAAATGGAGTGTGCACATTCTTTTTAAGAAAAAATAAATAAATATAAATATATATATATATATATATATATATATATATATATATATATATAGTATGTACATATTATAAGGAGATTGTTTATGTTTGTGTATATATAGGATGATGCCCAAAGGTTTTTCTATATTTTAAGCCAATTAAACTATGTTACTGAGCCCTTCAGCTGTTCTTGAGGGCACTTCTGGTCTGAAATCCCCCCCCCAGACAAGGCATGTGCATTACAAAATTCTGTTAATGATATTTTCAAATCACATATTTACTTATAAAGAAAAAGAGGAACGTCACTTTCCCCGTGCATGTGTTAGTAGGATATTATGTTATTAACTGAGATTTTTCACCCCTATCTAAAATCTGCTGAATCCCTAGAGAAGCTATAGCCTGCAATACCTTCAGGGGTTAGGACAGAGACTCATATTTGAATGATAGTTTACTCCCCCTCAGGCCTGAGAACTGTGCAGTTATCTTTCTCCCAAAGCTCTTTGCTGAGGCCTGAAGCCTTGAGTTTCTACACGTGGCAGCTGCACTAACCTCTTCTTAGCTGAGCTACAATAGTCTTGGACAGAATTATGTAAATTGCCCGCTCAGTGAACAGCAAATCTGGTTAACCCACAAACCTATTATACCTCTCCTTGATCCACTGAGCTGTGCTGTACTTCTAAAATTCTACTTCCAAATCAGCTTGTGAATTTTTGAGCCTGTAATTCTGCATTCAAACTCACAATCTTCTAGTCCCACAAGCTGTGCTACATTCGGCAAATCTGTGTGATATGTTTATTTTTATGAGATCATTGGGCAGTCAAAGGGGCAATGCAGCTGCTGCAGAACTACAACTCCCAGTATCTGCCACAGTTTGGAGAGGGATGACATAAGTATGTGTTGGATTAATTCAGCTCAGAGAAGTAGATAGTAAAAGCATTTGCATTTAACTCCCACATTAATCAAGAATCAGCTTTAAAATATTATGAAACAGTAACCAACCCATATTATAGAAAATGATTCTTAAATTGACATACCAGCCCTATTCTTAAAAACAATTAGCTCTTATGCATACATGAAATGAAACTATGCTGGTTGAGCATGAAATAGAGAGGGATAATGAGATGGTTAGTCTAAAACCAAGGAGTTTATGTACACTATCAACCAGGGTTCAGTCCAGTATAAATTATAGGGGTAATGGTGAATCGCCATGAAGAATTCCATAGACGTTCAAGAGTAAGGACATTATAGCTGCACGTGTTGTTGTATTGATTAGCTGTCAGTTAGTTATGTTAAGTAAAAGGAATTGTTAATAAAGAACTAATGGCACCCAGCAATTTATCAGTGTATAAATGGTATACACACACACATCCTCTATATAAACTGTGAGGGATCTGGACTGTAAGGGGGTCCTAAGAAACTGTGTGCTACTGTGGTGTGTCCACTTAATTGTATAGTGGGCACAAGAAATACTTATAATGTCATATTAGTGGGAGCCAGCTTAGCCCAGTAAGGACCATTGAAAATAGTTTTCAGCAATCCTTTCTGTTGCTAGCTCAAGTAAAAACACCCTCTGAAAAAAAGATAACCTTGCCATTGCAATTCACCTGGCTTCTTAGGTAAAAAGGCACTGACAAGTTTCTGCACTCATTAATACTAAGGAACACAAACATCTCACTGGTAGCCAGGTGCCTCTCAGATTCTACATCTCAGTACAAATGGCAGTTTTGTTGACTTGTTCCCTTCTCTCAGGGGTATTAATTAAACTGACCCTCATTCTGACTGAGGTAAAAAAGGGTTTCTCCCAGCATTGCCTAAATACTCTTAAGATGCTTACAAGGTCCAAATGATATGAATTGAAGGTATTGAGGGCTAAAATGCACACAGCCCTTTTACAAATCGAAAGAAACATTGGACTTAAGGGTTTGTTTATGTACAGGCATTTGGTTTCATATGTGTCTAGATTATAAATTTATATACTGTTTTACAGTAAGCAGAGGCAAGCAATTTCCCTTCATACTCCTCATTTCCTGAATAGAATCAAGATACTACATGGCATAATGAGCAAAATGTATCTGCTATAACAAACCTGCACAAAAGCAATACAGGTATGGGATATATTATTTAGAATACTCCAAAATCCAGGAAGGTCTTTTAACTTGCAGGTGCCAAAAGGCCTGAAACCCTGGGCCATTGCACGTATTAGGAGGAAACTGCACCGATCCGGGGATTCTTCCACTGAGCACCACAGAGCGATTGTCTTCTAACTTCTTCTATCTTAAAAATTCCTAGGGCAGATGCATGCAAAGTAGAACGAAATAGCCGACTTTTCCGTTAAAGCTTGGCTTTTCATGCTACTGCGCATGTGCAGCCACGAGAAAAAAGAAGAAGCCAAGTGATCGCGTGTACTTACGTAAAACCCTGGGCCTGCACCTATTAGGCAAAAATCTGCACTGGCCCCGTTGGAAGACGATTGCTCCGTGGTGCTCTTTCTAAGAATCTTCGGACCGGTGCAGTTCTCTCCTAATAGGTGCACCTAACTTTTGGCACCCCCAAGTTAAAATACCTTTCCTTCTCCTTTAATCAAATAATTTTCTTTCTCTCTGTAATACTAAAAATAAGTACAGGTATGGGATCTGTTATCTGGAAACCTTTTATTCAGAAAGCTCAGATTACAGCAAGGCAATCGCTCGTAGAGGCCATTATAATCATATAATTACGATTTTTAAAAATGATTTTGTAATAAGAGAATAAATAAAACAGTACCTTGTACTTGATCCTAACTAAGATATAATAATCCTTATTAGAGGCAAAACAATTCTATTGGGCTTAATTAATGTGTAAATTATTTTTTAGTAGACTTAAGGTATGAAGATCCAAATAAGGGAAAGATCCACTATCCTGCATTTCCCATGTCCTGAACATTCGGGAAAACAGCTCCTATACCGTTACCTTGTACTTGATCCTAACTAAGCTGCATGAATCCATATTGGTGGCAAAATCATCCTACTGTTTCTATTTTATTTTTATTAATAGATTAAAAGTATGGTTTACAGAAAGACTCTTATCCCATCATTCCTAATAATAGATCCCTGTATTTCCTCCCTGGATGTAGAATCATTGGGGACCACAAAAAGCCATATTAATTCTCTTTGGGTTTTACTGAAGATAAAGCAATTACTTTGGGTACTATTTATCTCTTCAGAGTATATGTTTAAATGATGTGTGGGTAGTTGGTTATTTTGTAGTAGTAGCTCTATCCTACATAGTAAACACAGGTGGCCATGATATTGGTTACATAGTTCTAGAACAGGGTGTTTTTAATTATTGTTTGATTTTATTTAAAATGCATATTAGGGACCTAAATAGCTTCTTATATTGTTCTCCATTATATGGTTGGCAATTTGCCATCCATGATTATGGTTTGCCAGCTTTTGCTGGCAAATCTCTTTGTAGGCTTTTTTTAACTGCTTTCAAAAATCATAATTCATGTTCAAATTGATCATGTAAGGCATTGTGTAGGGCATTATAGAGAGCTAATATACAGTATGTACAGTGCTTTACCATAATAACTTGTTATACCTAATACAGAAAGAGAGAACATATTTTGACCACCAAGTCTAGGCTATAGGTCAATCTGCTTCAAATGGTGTTTAGGCTTGTTTTTTTGTTTTTTTAAACGGTGGCAACCAGAAACAGTGAAAAATCCATAATCCCATTTTGTAAACACAGTAAGAACTGACATGTTGTATATGTTTTAGCTCATTAATAAATAAGCATATTTTGTCTCTTAAGTCAGATGTGTCTCGCAACGCAACAGTGGTAATTAAATTAAATATTGATGAGCGATAGCATGTATGTGTAGAGGATGCCTGGATAAAAAGCATTGCCAGATC
Organism: Xenopus petersii; assembly: GCA_038501925.1. Lineage (NCBI taxonomy): Eukaryota > Metazoa > Chordata > Amphibia > Anura > Pipidae > Xenopus > Xenopus petersii. The sequence continues at coordinate 70,385,590 of CM076675.1, read as the reverse complement.
TAATTAAAATCGTACAGAAGTGGCCCCATTGGGGCTGTTCATTAAACCTCCAAATGTTGATACCAGCAGAAGTGTAACTAGCACTTAACAACTCTAATTAATAGTAATCTAATTATATTTATGGAAACATCTTCATTCTGGGCCCAGGTCCTGACTGTTTTGGAGGAGGGTTGTTATTTGGAGTGGGGACAAGATGAGCATTCTTTGATGGGTGGCAGTGAAAGCAGAGCGGAGTTCTTGGCTTTCATGGGTGTTAAACGTCTGGAGCAGCTGCATAAAGAGCAGACTCCCGTGGTACCAAGTTGAATGATCTAGAGGTCTAGACAGAGAACAACTATTAACCCAACAACATCCAATTAGGGGGAATGTGCTGAGGATATTGCATACTATAAAAGGAGTTAGCAATATTTAAGTAAGCACAGTGCACATGCTGCAATATTTGCAACAATGCATTATTTTCCAGAATTTCAGCATAATTGCTTTCACCAGCAAAGCAGCATGTATCCCAAACTGCACACAAGTTTGTGTAAAAGCAAGTTATAATTGTGTAGATTGTGGCGTGTTGATGTGTGCTGCACTGGAAGAGCATTATTGTTCAATACATTATGTGCAAGTGTGTTTTGGGTGCAAAACTCAAAGGTAACTGGAAGAACCATCACTTAAGGATCATAAAGAACAAAGGCAATCCAACATGCAAGGCACCCCCTGTAGACAGTGATCAGTAACCTGTCCTGTTCATGTTTTCTTTGCTTTTTTGTAAACTTTGCTGGTCCTGAAAATTTTCTGCCAGCGAGGTACCTACTTTCCTAATCCCATTGGTTTATTGTGGTGGCTCAAACTGTGTGCCTGCACATTCCACTACAAGTTTATCACATTTACAGATATGTGCCCTGTTCTATCCATTTTTGGTAGCAGCAGATTTTACATTTTTTATGTGTTATCATTTGATTGAACATGGTTGTATAACTTCATCTTGTATGTTTGTTTTGTATATTTGATCATACAGAAAAGGAAAGAAAGGACACAAAAGTGAAATTCCTTTTGGCACTGGTAGCTGCTAAACAGTAAACTTCAAGAAAAACTATACCCCCAAAGAATATAGGTGTCAATAAAAATATATTGCATAAAACAGCTCCTATGTAAAACGCTGCTTCATGTAAAGAAACCATTTTCATAATAATATAGTTTTTTGTGCCAATGGGTAAACCTAAACATAAAATTGCCATTTTAAGAAATAAGGTTGCCTCTTGGGATCCTCCGATTCACGGTGCACATAAATAAACCAAACAAAGTGTAAATGTTTGGTCACATGAGCCAATTGATGAATAAAGTTCTGTCTTTTGCTCGCAACTTCCTGTTCCAGTTAAGAACTGCAGTATATCTCGTCAGGTGATCTCCGAGGCAGCACAGAGAATACCATTAAATGTTGGCTCGAGGGAAAAGATGTAAACGGGCAATATTTACTTAAATATATATTTCAGTTTGGTACCATTCTTTAATATGCCAAATAATATGAAGTAAACTATCTTTTGTCTAAGTATTCATTAATGGGGGTATAGTTTTCCTTTTATATTGTGTCTTCTTTTCATAGTTGCAGCACTCTGAGCAGGAGTGTAAAGTCAAATTCTTTTATAGCATTTTATTCAAAAATCAGAGCAATCTGTACTTTGCCAATTCTCTCTACCAAGTTTTTTGTGCACTAAACCTTTTTTCTCTGCTTTATGCAGATATAAATTTGAATGGGATCGGCTATATAGCGTTACGTCCACTTTCTATTGACAAGTCTATGGGGCCCATTTACTACCAATCAAACTGCAATTTTTTCCACAAATCTCCAAATATTTGCGGTTTTCTAATAATTCCTAAAAGCTTTAAAAATTTGAGATTTATTAGGGGGGTTATTTATTAAAACTCAAATTTTTTTCCTCTAAAAATTCACATTTTTCACAAAAAAAGCTTGAATTTTTAGAGAAAAAAACTTGAATTTTCAACATTTATAATTTTTATTATGCCCCTAAAGCTGCTAAAAGTCCAAATCCGAAAACACTCCACCTAAAACCTTTCGAATTTGTTTAAAAGTCAATGGCACTTCTCCCAGCCTTAATGAATTTTGTGAGTTTTGGGGTGTTTGACGCTGGTTTTAGCTTGAAAACTCGATAAATTTGAGGTATTTGAAGGTTTAAGCCTATAAACTCGAAACATTCTAGGTATGTAAGCATATTAACTAAAAAAAATTGAGGTGTTCAAAAAACCTTAATTTTTTTGATCACATTTAATTGAGTTTAATTATTAGTAAATTAGCTAAATTCATGGATTGGAGTTGGGTTGAGTTGTTCCTTGTAAAATATGAGAAAAATTGTAGTAAATAACCCCTTAAGTGTAAAAACCACAAATACCTCTAATGCAAAACTTTGTCAAAGTCCTATAATGTAGAAGTCAATGGGAGCTGCAATGATCTTATTGAACCGATTTAAATTAATTCAGACTTTTTAGAGGTTTTCGGATGTTTTATTTTACTAGGAATTTTCTGAAAAACTAAAATTTTTCGAGGTTTTCAAGGTATTCCTATTTATTATGTATCTTTCATAATTTTTTTTGTTCGTTCACATTTTTTTAAAATCGGATCTTTTAATAAATGCAATGACATTGCAAGTTTATTTAAACCTCTAAAGTCCCTAAAATTCGACCTCTAATAAAGAAGCTCGCATATATGCTTATGTTAGCATTGTGTAGTTTAGAAACAAGTCTAGTCTAATCAATCAAATATATTATAGTACAAGTAGATTAGGACACAAGATTGTTAGCCCACAGAAACCGTTTAATGACAAACCTTCTGAGTCACTTTCATCAGCAATTGGTTTTAAACAGACCAAGTATATGTATGTTATAATATCTACATGATAATACACTATCATGTATGATATTAACTGTATGATAATACACCATAGATCAGTTGAGTAGTCGAGTTCAGTCTTTACCTACATCTTGCAGGCTGTGCATTTTGCATAAGAGTCTTGTTTGGGATTCCATAAAAATGAACTGGACATAGTGCATATGCCAAAAATGGTAACCCAGATGTCTGCTTTCAAACAGGTAACCAATAAATACTAATTGCTATTGTTTGTTAGGGGCTACTACAACTGTTCTTAAATTTGTATTTCTTCTTAGGTGGGGGGGTGACTGATGATAAAGTAACTCCAGCCCTAAATGTCAAGAATGAAAAGAAAGCTACCACAGTTCCTAGGGAACAATACACTGATATCTTCTTGTTCCAAAGTCAGGGAATCATAAACAAAGGACACAAATTATTTATTAAAATGTCCCATACAGCAGATGCAGACCATTAGATATGCAGTCATCATGTCTATTTATGGATCTGCAGCCGGTGAAAGGAAAGACCCCTCGCCAAGGAAGGGGGTAGTTCATTAAAGCTGGTACAGTTTTTTGTTGTTTTAGTTCATTCTAGATCTAATTAATAAAGTGCATTAGGTTTTCATTTTTTTTTGGATGTGAGGATTTAAGTATAGGTATGCAAGGGCAATGCAAGAAAACAATAAAGTAACTAAACGGAGAAATCTCAGGCTATAATTATTATTACGTCATCATGCATACGCCTGATAATGAGGCTCAGGTGTCTATGTGTGCGTGAGTGTGTATTTAGCTGACAGTTTGACAGCTTTTCATGGGCCTTACTAGAGAAGTGGGTGGATGAAGACTAGTTTCTGTAGTTCCTGGATGTTGGTATCCGAATGCATGAAGATAAACAACACACACATTTCCATTATGTTCTTAGCTCTGTTAATATATTTTCCTCTCACTCCCAGGTTTCTCTACCATCTTCTTTACTTTAAATGGTAATATAATAATATAATATATGGCAAGCCAAATAAATATTTGGTGGGGACAAATTACTCTGCAGTGATTTGACTCATTTTAAGCCAGTGCCTCCCAGCATTGAACTGTGGGAGGCACAGCATTGAACCTGTTTTTTGACTCAGCTGCACTTCTGTTTCACTTATGTATTTTATTTAGCCTTGGAGTGCTCCCACAACCCCTCTTTTTAAGGAAAAGCATTTACAGGATTTTCTACTGCCTGCATAAGCCACCCCTGCCTTGTCTCTTTTGGCAAATCCCATGAAAATGCCTATGAAATATACCCAATAACAAGACCCAAGACAGACACATTCAAATAAACTGAAGAGTGGCAGAATACACAGACAATAAAAATATCTAAGTGAACTGCAAATGATGACAGGATCAGGTCATCTTTTAATCTTTTGAGTACAGGTATGGGATCTGTTATTCAGAATGCTCGAGACCTGGGGTTTTCCGGATAAGGGGTCTTTCCATAATTCTTCATACATTAAGTCTACTAGAAAATCATTTAAACAAGGTACTGTTTTATTATTAAAGAGAAAAAGGAAAAATATTATATATTACATTTTTTTATACTGTATTTATACTGAATATTATCTTCCTAAGCACAGGTAACGGATAACCGAGATCATGTACTATCAATCAGCACAAAAAAACTAAAGGAATACTGGGGGAACAGAAGCTCCAAACATAGGGAGTAACATTCTTAGCCTAGCTCTTTACTAAGGTTTAGCTTACCTTTAAAAGTTTACCTTGAACAGAGGAAACTTTAACAAAAAACACGCTTAAGTATATTTAGAGTACCTATGTAATAGAAACCTAGTCAACTGGACTTGTGTTCAAAACAGGTTCAAGTTAATTGTAGGGCATAATCAGTAGGTTTATCATGCATTATCTATGTGCATTGTTTTCAGTCTGGTTTCCCTTGTCTCTTCAAAAGAAAAGTATTGCACTAGACTAGCAGAACAGTGATTCATGACTGGTCACATAACTGTTATTTTGATCAATATGTTTTTTTACTTTAGGAAAGTTTGTGTGAAAGGGCCACCAAACTATTGACAGACTGATATTTGGTAAATATAGTGCAAGGTATTTGTAAAGGCCTTGAAAGACTATTGAAATGTGACCCTAAGGGAGCTAGCACACATCAGAATCGGGCAGATTTAGTTGCCTGGCGACTAATCGCCTCTTCTGCGGGGCGACAATCTCCCCGAACTGTCTTCCCCCTGCCTTCCGCTTGCTATAATGAGAAAACACCAGCCCCAAGGCACTCGCGGCACTTAGATTTCCGAAGTCGCCCCAAGTTGCCTTAACTGACTGCCGAATATAAATCCTTCGACTTCGAATATCGAAATCGAAGGATTTACTGCAATTCCTACGATCGAACGATCAAAGGAAAAATCGTTCGATCGAAGGACTTTAATCTATTGATCGAAGGATTTTCCTTCGATCAGAAAATTGTTAGGAAGCCTATGGGGAAGGTCCCCATAGCCTAACATTGGCCTCGGTAGGTTTTAGGTGGCGAAGTAGGGGGTCGAAGTATTTTTTAAAGAGACAGTACTTCGACTATCAAATGGTCGAACAGTCGAATGATTTTTAGTTCGAATCGTTCGATTCAAAGTCGTAGTCGAAGGTCGAAGTTGCCATATTCGACCATTCGAAATTGGAAGTATTTTGTCTTCTATTCCTTCACTCGAGCTAAGTAAATGGGCCCCTAACCTCACCCCGTACATGTCATAAGGTCATAGCACAGTAGTGTAACTGTCAAGTTACTATTCTCTAATTGATAGCACTGCTCCTTCCTTTCTGGACCACATTACTATAAACTGAATACTCCTGATACTCCATACATAGTACAGGTATTGGACCTATTATCCAGAATGCTTGGGACCTGGGGTTTCCCGAATAATGGATCTTTCCATAATTTGGATCTTCACACCTTCAGTCTACTAGAAAATCATGTAAACACTACATAAACCCAATAGGCTGGTTTTGCTTCCAATAAAGATTAATTATTTCTCAGTTGGGATCAAGTACAAGCTACTGTTTTATTATTACAGAGAAAAAGGAAATCATTTTAAAAAATGTGGATTACTTGGAAAAAATGGAGTCTATGGGAGACAGCCTTTCCGGATAACGGATCCCATATCTGTACAATGCTTTTTTTTTTTTATTTATTTATTTTTTTAAATATAAGATGGCCCTTATATTTTATAATTATATTCGGAACCTTTGATTGAATCCCCTACAAGCTTCTTCATGGTCCAAAGTCAAGGTTCAATAGATGAATGCTTATCTTGCTTATAGACCTCGCAGGAACATGGTGTTATGATTGTTATAAAGATGATAAATTGATCTGAGTCACAGGGGACACCAGGGTTTCTTTTCTCTCTCCTGTGACAAAGCTTTGTTGGATCACATCAAGCAATCACCAGCTGATAGCCTCATTTTCTTAACCCAGTCAAGACTGGACTGTTGGAGAGACTGGAATGAGAAAATGACAAATCTGCACAATTGTGCTGTGTTCAAATATGTGTGGCAGTTGGATGAATGGCCAGGTCTATGCAATTGTTTTGTCAATTTAGTGGACCCCAAATAAAATTAAAGATCTGCAATTTTACTATCAGGATTACTATGTTAAATGTACATGTGGGGGGGGTAATGTTTGCTCACAGTTCCCAGAAGAGAGTGAAACATCAACACTGTTTTACTTACAGCCATCAATCACCACCCGAACAGAACTTGTTTTGCCTCATACTGTATATACAACCTTAATAAACTATCCCTCACCAAAATGATTGAAAGTAAATCACACTAACCCTTTGCCTCCATACTCACTGCCCTATTCTGAATGGATTCTGAACACACAATTCACCTTGTTTAATTTCTCAGCCAACTAACAAAGTTCTGTCTCTGGCCTTTGAACAAGCTATGTTGGGACTAGGGGTAAATTTACTAAGCGGCAAAAAATTCGCCAGCGACGGCTTCACTCAATTTTCTAAGATGCAAAGTTGCATCCAGGGCGCTGAATGCTGTCGAATTTCGCAAGCCTTACTTCAGCAATCAAAGTGAAGATGCGCTAGCGTTGGCTAATTTGCATACGGCAGGAAATTATACAGTTGAATGGACGTATATGTTGCAGCAAATACATTACATTACACAAGTTCAGGGAACCTTAATAAAAAAAAATAAAGTTGTTATAATGCCCTACACATGAGCCCACTGTATAGTTTATGTTCCAAATGTTATAAAATGCAGGGGGGAACCTGGGTACCCAAAAAAAAATTTATGGACTTTTGCAGCCTATCATCCAGGAAAAATTGAAAAGACAAAGGCGTTTTTTGGGACTTTTTTGGGAAATTTGTTCAACAAAAAAATTGAGGAAGTCCTATACACTTATTGCACTTCGCCTGGTCTGTGCTGGTGAAGGCAGGCCTGGCGGAACAGCTAACGTTCGGTAAAATCCGCATCTTAGTGAATTTGCGCAGTTACGTCCGTTCGCCAGAGCGAAAATTCGCCTTGCGCTAGAGTGGGAAGCTGCGCTACTGTCTATCTCCTTCGCTAGTGAAGTTATGCCTGCGCCCATTAGTAAATCGGGAAGTACCAAAATGACATCATGCTGGCGAATTTTCGCCAGCATTAGTCACTTCGCCCTTTAGTAAATTTGCCCCTAGGTCTTTTGCCATCTACTTCTCATTTGCAGGGTCTTTTCCCCCTGACTTCTGCTTCTTTCCCTCTCTTTACTAACGGATCTGCCTTAGGCCCATGCAGTGGCATAACTAGATATTACTGGGCCCCACAACAAATTCTTTTTCAGGCCCACAAAATGTCCAGAGGTTGACCTATTTTACCAATATTGATCAAAATTATATTAGAATTAGTGCTCCCCTGCAGCCACAGGGTCTGCTTCCTCTGTAGTTACACCCCTGGGCCCATGGCACAACATCCCGCCTCCAGGTGTTAAAGGGGTTGTTCACCTTCAAATTAACTTTTAGTATGATTTAGACAGTGATATCTGGGACAATATGCAATAGGTTTCCATTTTTTTATTATTTGCGTGTTATGAGTTATTTGACTTTTTTATTCAGCAGCTGTTCAGTTTGCAATTTCAGCTTCAGATTGCTAGGGTCTCCGAATTACCCTAATAACCATACACTGATGTAAATAAGAGACTGTCATATGAATAGGGGAGGACCTGAATAGAAATGTAAGTAATAAACACTAGCAATAATAATAGATGTGTAGCCTTACAATGCATTTGTTTTTTAGACCCTCATTTTAAAGCCGGAAAGAATCAGAAAAAGAAGGAAAATAATTCAAAGACAATAACAAATAAATAATTAAGACCAAATGTTGCTTAGAATTAGCCATTCTATAACGTAAGAAAAGTTAACTTAAAGGTGAGCCACTCCTTTAAGGGAAGCCCTAGTCACTGCAGCCAACAGTAACCTCCTTTCACCAAAAACAACAGATATGGGACCTGCTCAGGACCTGGGGTTTTCCAGATAAGGGATATTTCTGTAATGTGGATCAATAAACATTATTTAAACCCAATTGGCTTGTTTCAGTTAGGGTCAGGTACAAGGTATTGTTTTAATAGTACAGAGAAAAAGGAAATCTTTTTTACAAATCTATGGTAAGGGAGATGGACTTCCCATAGTTTGGAGCTTTCTGGATAACAGATTTCCAGATAAGGGATCCCATACCCTTGCTGACCCTGCTCTAAATATCTAGGGCTTGTTATTTAACAAATTATCTCCAAAGGAGAGAAGCCCATATGTCAAAGGTGAAACTTGAGTGCTAGTGTGTGCCAGTTACAATAACTGGCATAAATATTCTTTCTCCCAAATTTTCAGGCAGAAAATGTTGTATTTATTTATTGTGCTCTCAGTAAAGTTTTTTCCACCTTTGCACAGGACAATAAAGAATGCCCAAGGGCACAAACACATGTGTTAGTAACTGATTCTAGATATCACATCATTCCCATTTAGCCATTAACTATTTTCTCATGTATTATTATTTTATAGGGACATTTATTAATACTGCAGCTGGCCTAATGGTATAGAGCCTTTAAAATGGTGATTAGCTGGCATTGTTTATCAGTGAAACCAAGGATGCTTGAGATTAGAGCATTATGTAGATAAGGTTGATATGACTTCCCAATTATCCCTAATTATTAGCATGTTAAAGGAAATATAGAATATATGCTGGCTTCATGCAATAGTCTTTGTCAACAAGTTACAACCCTTAAACGTTAATAATGGAATAATATCTGCAGCCCCTGTGTTTTCCCATATTATCAAATTTTATACAAACTTTCTTTTCCTACAACCAGTTATCCTTTCCTGCATCTTGCTCCTAATAAGAACTAATCATTCCACCATCAAAAAGGAATATAGTATTTCTGACAACTGTCTGATGTTCCCCACATGGCCCTGTTCCATCTGCCTCTCCACCTCATGGGAAATCAACAACAGGTTAAAAAGACAAAATCCAGTCAAAGCACACCAAGTTTTCTGCACAGGTTTCCCACTATCCATAAGACACCTGGAATAACGCCATAGGCTAATTTATTTCCATGGTTCAAATTCTAGCCCTGCTAGAGTAGAACACCATGCTCTATTCAGGGAAAGAATACTCTGCTGAGTTCCTTCTGGCAGTTTGATGCCTAATGATGGCAATTTGACTAATAAAACAAATTAGGCACAGTTCGACTCTTTATTCTACCCAGGGTGCACTGGGAGCATGTATGTTTTGTACATTTTTCTATAGTTCCCAACTGTGGAAAATAAGGGCACCAATAGTTGTTGTTAAAACATGGAAATGAATGGAAGAACAGTCCACTGTTTCCTTACACGTCCATCCAGCATTTCTAAAACCGAAAAAAACCTTGCATATTTAAATAACATAAATTGTTTGTATTCTTAAATGATTTAACCCTGTGAGATGGCTTTATTAGTTTATCATCTTTATATTATTAATACTTCGCTTATTACTTTTAACTCTGTATATATAAAAGTAAACAGGGTTATAATTAAGTTTTTCTAATGTATAGTATAAATATACATATAATGGGTTGAGTGCAGAGGACCTCTTGTATTTAAAAGTTCTGAGGAAATGCCATAAGGGCACGAAATGCGCTAGTTTCTGCACACACCCACTGTGTTTCAAATAAAAGGCGCATTCTTAATAGTGACTCTCTCTGATGTTTGGATCAGTGCCGGATAGCGGGTTCAACTTTTGTATACACATACCGGACGGAAGTGGCCGGGTCCTGCAAGAGCTGCGATCTACAGGGAGACGCTGCATGGCCAAGGATGAGCTCCGCTTCTGTCACAAATCCTAAATCATTGTTTGACCTCTTGTATTTGTCTATATGTATTTTGTGGTCACAGCCTCATTGCACCCCCGCCTAATGGTTTTAAAAAAATTAGTGGTGAGCACAACTTTCCCTTGTTTGTTATAGTTATACAGGAGCAGTGACCAGCTCCATGTTGTAGCTCCCACCCTTCCCAGCTATAGTCAGGTGATCCCACTGGTGTCTAATAAAAGGGCAGCCAAGTTTGGGAGTTTTACTTTGAAAGTAGCAAGTAAGTTGCAGGTAAAACTTAGTCCCTTTGTAAAATGTATAATGAAGCAATAGAATTCTTAATGAATCAGATGAAAATTAAGAGTAGGACTGGCCAGATATGGGATGACTTTGACGTAGTTGGCCATCTTAAATATATTGCAATATATGGACAAACAATCCCTGTGTTGTTTAAAGGGTAAGGCATTTTTCAGTAGCAGTATGCACAAAATGTCTCTGTCTTAAATATATTGATAATGGGTTGAGTGCAGAGGAATCTTGTATTTGACTATTTGTATTTTGTGGTCACAGCCTCATTGCACCCCCCCCTAATGGTTTTAAAAATTAGTGGTGAGCACAACTTGTCCTTGTTTGTTATAGTATAAATATACATATATAAACACATTATACTGTATATTGCATATGTTGTAGCAGCAAATCCTAAGTATGGAAAAGTTTGCAGTACTTTTACAGAATTTGCTGCTATTTTAAAAACCCAAACCAACAAAAATAGAAATTATATTGACTTGACATACCAATTTTTTCTGTACTGGTCATGAACAAAAAGTTTATTTTAAGCAAGTCAGTGACAAATGACAACAAGCTAATTTTTTTCACCAGACATAGATTTGCAGCGAAATCACAAATTTGTTAAATTTTTCTGAAAACTGTTAAAAAATTTGCCATGAAAAGAATTTGTTTGTGCAAGAAAAAAACATCCATTGGCTTTAAATGCATTTGGAGTGAGACAAACACTCATTGACTTTAATGCATTTGAAGTGAGAAGAAAAAGTGAGCATAAGAAAACATTACATGTAAAAAAAAAATTCTGCAGTTTTGCAAATTTTCTATGAAGCAAAACAGGACAGCTTTTCTCATCACTAGTGTCAGACATTTACTGGTCCCTACAAAATTGGAATAAGGTTCTACATACCTATATGGAAACTGCTTATAGCTCAGTGTTCCACTTGATACTGGATACTTCCTGAGCCTCTAAACATTTACAGTGTTTGTTTCCTCTATAAATATTTACCTGGCAAAAGTACTGGTTTCGTTCAATAATCTGACGATTTTGTGGTTTTCAGGCAATAATCCGAAAAAGGCGCTGGTTTCGGGCATCAAATCCGAAAAAGGTTGTGGTTTTTGGTGACAAAAATCCAAAAAATTCCTAAGATTTGCATTTTTTCACGATTTTATCTAGTCTTTTTCCACACAAGGAAATGTATTGATAAAGAAAAGGAAAGTCCATGTGGATTCAGTCGGAGTGGTTTTTAGAAAATTTGTAATTGTAATAAGTAACCCCCTAAGGTGATTAAAGTAAAATGAAGACATGATCATGGCGCTGTGTTGGATAAGATAGAGGGTCGTGTTTGACACACTGGCACATAAGCCAGTCAGTTCCTCCAAAAAGTGCCAACGGATTGTATACATCTGTCACACATGTTTGACAATTGCCTGTAACCTATAAACCAATTACCAATTTAAACAGCAGTTCATTATGTTTTATTTTCCCACCCTATCAATAACATTGATATAAAACATGATTTTTACTGACCAGGCTGAAAAAACACCTGCCAGGTGGCAAACCTACAGTAATGTTATGTCACTGATAGAGGAAGAAACTATTAACTGCATAAGTCTGTTATACAGATAAAAATACGTGTAGTATATCAGCCCCATGTACTGACACATATTAAAGGACAAACGGTTTTAAAAGGCTTCATTTGCCCTTTCGTGGTGCCTCCCTTACATGATTAGGATTTAAAGATGCAGTTAAATTGCACCTCTATTATTGAAAAGCTTATATAAGAATTAATAAAATTGATACATCTGCAAATCGGTTTCATTTAATAAACTGTCAAAAATGAAGGACTGAATTGATGGATGTTTCACGTTAACTCTCTGAGCTTTGAGCACCAAAATGCAAGAAGCTTTAAAAGGACAACTGTATCACAGGTATGGGGTACATTTTTTAGAAACCCATTATGCAGAAAACTCCAAATTACAGGAAGGCCTAATGAACAGTTGTAAAAATTGTGCTTGTGAAGTTTCCTATTCATCCAGGTCATGGTATATCTATAGAAATAAGTCAAACCAACTGGTCTTGCTGTGTTTTTTCCTTGAAGACATTTCGCCAGCCATCCAACTGGCTTTCTCAATTCCGAATAACGTCTTTAAGGAAAAAAACACAGCAATCCAGTTGATTTGATTTATTTCTACAAATATAGTTGTAAAAATGATTTCCTTTTTTCTGCTTAACAAAAAACAGTATTGATCCAAACTAAACAATTCTATATTGGACACAGAACAATCCTATTTGGGTTTAATTAATGTTTAAGTGATTCCTTAACAGAGTATGGCGATAATTCTTGCAATATGAAATTTAATTTTGAACAATTTCCACTGGCTGCATAATGATTAACAATAAGAACTTGGCAGAAAGCTAAGAACTGTCTGAAGCAAATGTTTCCCATACTGTGTATTCAACACTAGCATTGTTGATGTCAGTTCTGCAGAACCCCGGAAACTTGTGAGAGTGAAGAAAATTCTGTATAACAAGGAGCAAGCCATTAAACAGTACCATCTAACAAACAGCTATAATTATCCCTTCATCTGGAAGGTCACAAATAATGACACTACCTGACTTATCAAGGGCACCTAACTTACACAGCAGATCATCATCTCTACATTGCAAGTTCTAATCAATAATTAAAAGGCTTATTAAAGTATTTCTAGAGTGTACTTGAGAAGAGGAGTTATACTGCATTTCATGGTTAATTCAATGTCAATTAAATGATTGCTAATGTCCCTCCAGCTATATCTTGTATGGAGTGAGAGGACAGAAATCAAAAGCGTTTTCCAGCTAAAACAGGCCCAGAGTTTCAATCTCACAGCACGTCAGGCCTTAGGCTAGAAATCAATGACTACAGACATTTGATTGCAATTTTAGCAGCTATTTTTTAATGCCACTTCTTTTCCTCTGCCTAATTGTACCTGAATGATTTCAACAGGTATAGCGGGAGTCAGTGGCTTGGGGGGGATCTGAGGTGAGGAAGAGAGTGTAGATATTAAGAAGAGCATAGGTGCATTTCTGAGTGTATGTGGATAGCGGATCAGTGAAGCAGGAGATAGGGGCAATTGCAAAGATGCCAAGCATTAATGTGAAAAAATATCAGAAAAACACTGCTGTGAACAGCAAAGGGTACGTTAAAACAAGGAGGTCAGCTAATATGAAGAAAAGGTTTGATCAAAGTAGAATTAGGGACGTTGGCTTAATAGAACCTAATAAACCTTCATAGCTATTAGTAGGAAACATGTAGGGTCAAGTGGGTTTTAATAAAGTCATATGATGCATAAAAAGCCAATGCGTGGCTCCCCTTATTAGTTTGATCTATTCATTTCCCCCTTTTTTTGAGAAGTAGTATATACATCACATGGGGGCATCATTTATGCTCTGCTCTTGAAGGGCTGAATTTCTGCATATGTCTCTATGTATTTATATAGATATACAGCATACTGTATAATCATACTCACACAACACAGCAAGGACATTTTAAAATATAAAAAAGATCGCTATGAATTATTCAACAATTCAGCTCTGTAAACAAAGCCATCACCTAGAATACCCACCACAAAGTATAGTGCGGATAGTACAATGTTGGATACAAATCACAATGTTTTTTACCCATAACACAGCATTTTTTCCTTATAATTTCAGTTTAAAGGAACAGTAACAGCAAAAAATGAAATTGTTTTAAAGTAATAACAGTATAATGTTCTATTGCCCTGCACTGGACAAACTGGTCTGTTTGCTTTAGAAACACAACTGTAGTTTATATGAACAGCTGCTGTGTAGCCATGGGGGCAACCATGTAAGCACAGGATACACAGTAGATAACAGATATGTTCCAAAGAATCCCATTGTATAATACAGAGCTTATTTGTTATATGCTGTGTATTCCGTGCTTTTTCGCATATTTTCCTGCTTGAATGTCTGCCCCATGGCTACACAGCAGCTTGTTTATGTAAACTATAGTAGTGTTTCAGATAATAATTGTACTAATGAAGAGCAACAGTACAATATATTTTCATTGCTTTAATTTGTTGGTGTTTTTTTTAACTGTGGCTGTACAGGGAGTTGAACCTGCCACAATTGAGCTTAATGCTTCAATAAGAACAGAACTGTACATGCATAAGTTGTTGGTGCAAATCTGCTTTGCCTATTGAAATAACCCACTGTTGATCACCAGGGAGGCAATGGCTACATGATTCCAGACCGCCAATAGGTGTAGTTGTGCATGATTCAGCAGAAGGTGCAGGGCAGATGCCAATATAGCAAATGTACATGCAAGGAGCATGTCTGGATACAATACCTTTACTGAAAATCTGATATTCACTTTTCTTCCTAAATTTGGAAGTATTTAATATTGGAGAAATCAAATGATGAATTTAATTCACAATGGCCCAAATTCAGTTTGATGAGAAAAATTATCTCACGATTTAATCATGTGAAAACTCATGGATGTGACTCAATTTGAGGAGATAAAACTTTTCCCACAGACTTTGAGTGAGTTTTCACAAGCTAAACGGTGAGGTACCTAATTCTGAACTGAATTCATCTTAAATTGAATCTCATCCATGAGTTTTCACATGATGAAATCGTAAGATTATTTTTTCTCACTGAATTGAATCTGGCCCAATGTTGGTTGCCAACTGTTAAGCATAGATATGGCATTATCATGTAATGAGCAGCAATCTCATGGGTGTAATGACTAATCATCTCATGGGTGTAATTATTATTATTATTATTAACATGTATTTATATAGCGCCAACATATTGCGCAGCACTGTGTAATGACTACTAATCTCATGGGTGTAATGACTGCTCTTCAAGATCATGGATGTCATGGATGCTCACAGCTGATCTGTGGAAGTCAAAAAGTTTGATAACTGGTGTTCATGGTATAAAATGACCAAGGAATATGGGGAAATTCTGAACACTGGGTGCCATAAATGTTCCCTTGCTTTTCCAATATTCTGAGATGATGATAAACTTTCTTATAAAGCCAAGAAATGCCTTCTATTCCTAACCTCCTCTTTTATGTAAACACCATTTTTTGCACATACAACTTTCCTCCAAACATTTAGGAAATAGAAAGAGGGACAAAAAAAATTGCCGTGTGGACTGCAGCAAAATTTTTATTAAGGTTCCCTGGCCTTGTGTAATGTAATGTAATGTATTTGCTGCAACATATACGGCCATTCAACCTTCACTTCCCGCCGTATGCAAATTAGCCAATGCTGGCGCAACTTCGCTTTGTTTGCCGAAGTAACGCTAGCGCAACTTTGCCAGCATTCGTCGCCCTGGACACAACTTCACATTTAAGGGAATTAGGGGCAGATTCACTAAGGGTCGAATTTCGAAGTTAAAAATACTTCGAAATTCGACCCTCGAATTGAAATCCTTCGACTTCGAATATCGAAATCGAAGGATTTAGCGCTAAACGTTCGATCGAATGATCGAATGATTTTTCGTTCAATCGCATGATCGAACGATTTTTCGTTCGATCGAACGATTAAATCCTTCGAATCGAACGATTCGAAGGATTTTAATCCAACGATCGAATGAAAAACCTTCCCCATAGGCTAACATTGACTTCGGTAGCTTTTAGCTGCCGAAGTAGGGGGTCGAAGTTTTTTTTAAAGGGAAAGTACTTCGACTATCGAATGGTCGAATAGTCGAACGATTTTTACTTCGAATCGTTCGATTTCGTTCGATTTCGATCGAATTCTAACGAATTTAAACAATTCGATGGTCGAAGTACCCAAAAAAAACTTCGAAATTCGAAGTTTTTTTCAATCGAATCCTTCACTCGAATTTAGTGAATCGGCCCCTTAGTGTTGTCCTAGTGAATTTACGCCTGGCGAAGTGTTGCGATGTGGGCGATGGGGTCGCTAGCGAATTTGCGCCGCTTAGGGAATTTGCCCCTTAGTGTGGCCAGTGTACATTCATATGTGATTCTGCTTTTTTGTGAAGTTGTGACCAATTGAATATAACACATAAGCAGCATACTATGTTGATTTAAGTACTCCTAAAGGCATCCGCCTAAAAAACCTTAAATTAAATAATTAGCATATTATATACTTTGACCAAAGCTTCTTAGATAGTATTGAGGATGATGACGCCAAAGATACCAAAGAATGAGGCATATCATAACTGCGGACTTATCCTCCCTATTCAGCTGTGTCTCTTCAATCCTCAGGTGGAAAGGTTGCTTATTAGAAGCTGTTTTCTCTTTAATCCTCCCATTGTTCTGCATCTAATTCCTTTTGTGCTCCTCGATTTCACTTCATTAGTTTTACTGTCAAAATGCAACAAAAGTAATTGCCTTAATTCCAGGGTAACTGGCTGGGATGCTTCCGTCCTGACAAACAAAATCTTTCAGCAGTTTAAGAAGCATTGTGTCAGTGTATTTATAACCCGTTGTCTGAAAAGGAACAGAATAGAATATGATTAGCTTTGTAATTTACTCATAATTATAAAGTAATGGGAATAATTAAATGGCTTGGCGCGTGTACTACACTCTACTCATATATTTCCACGTACTGTATGTGTTATATATATGTATTTTCGTTTCAGTGTGCAAAAGACAAAGAGCGAATAGAGATTTTAAAAATATCAATTTTCCCCTCATCAGATTGAGGTTACACAGTAGGGTCTCTAATCATGGATTACATGAGACTTTATATGCACTTTGCTGACCCAAATTTAAGGACCAAGTTTGTCAGATTCACATACCAAATGCATTACCTACCTATTTATTTCTATGATAGTCAGAAGGCTCTGTTCCCACCAGCCTCTGCTGCCACAACAAATATGTTGTGGTATTACAGAATGCTGCAATAGTTGCTTAACGCACACACAGAGAGTGACACTGACATCTCTATTCACCTAAATGGTGTAACATTGGAACTGAGATTTTACATAAATATGATGACATAATCAGATTGAGTCAAAACGTTTTTAAGAGCTTACAGGCCAACAGGTACAAACATGTCTCCAAAATACACTGTAGATATGAAGGCTAAATCAACACCAAGCTACACTCATAAGGTTTAGTTATGTTTGCCTACATTTCCAGACCATTATTCCACACGTACTACCCTGTTTTAAGCGCTCAGGCTCTGAAGGAATTGCATCAGGGTTGACCACTTTTAATGGAAATTATGATTAGAACATGTAGAGGGTTTTTGGCGAACAGAGCCATATCCAAATCATCAAATGGACGGAAAGAATAATAAGTGCTATTTGGTCACCTTTAATTCTATACAAATTATATGTGATACGGTTTGGATAGCATTCCATTTGAAATTATGTTTTAAGCAAACCTATTTTGTTAAGCAATATTAAAGGTCTCTATGGGCAAAAATTTCTGAAATCAAGATGCAATGTGATTATGTTTGGTCATAAAAAGACTTTGAGGTTCATAAGGTCTAAAGCCCATCGTTGGGGCAGGCTGGCCAGACACCCTTGTCAACTTGGCCAGTTGCACCACCTCTCATGAGCTGATGCACTCGCATACGTGCGGATAAGTACAAACACAGATAGACTCGTAGCCAGGAACAGCTGGCATGAGATTGGAGAGAGGGGACCGGACTAGGGGTAGGAGGCAGAGAAGGTAAAATGGTTTAAAGCTCACTATTCTATTGGCTTACAACATGGTAGATACCGAATGGTCTGTAATCTCACAGAGAAACAGACCTAAGTATATATTAAGGCTTATTTATTGTAGCTTTTGGATCTGCACAATTTTGCTGGTAGAGACATTGAGCAGAACCAACACACATAAAATTAATCGCCCTATCTGTGTATCTGTTTAAATACCCCCATTGTTTAGTTGCAACTCCTTTTAAGAATACTAGAGTTCTTCATGGTCCAATTTAATGGATGCGCCAGAATGGATTGTGCTCCATTTATTTCTACCTGGAGGTTTACACAATCGCTGGAGAAATGTTAACTGGATTCTTATAGCAGCTGATATAGCTGGTAATTTGTCCCATTTCATTTCAATAGTTTGGGGCTAGTTAATTTGTATAAAGTTTGCTGGATCTGGCATTTTATGTGGGATTTAAATAATTTTAGCTGCTCAGTACCCTGCAGTGATGATATGGAATGTAAAGATATACAGCAGGTATCCGCATGTAGTTTGTGCTTAAATAGTCATTGTCATAAATATGGCACTGGACTGAACTGATTTTCAGAGAGGGAGGAGGAAAGATAGGACTGCCCACTAGCCATGTCTAAGCTTAGTGTAGTCCCAACCAAGTGTAAAAAATGAAGGGGGTTGATTATATTTGTCATGAGTGCCTTTTAAGAAGAAGGGAAAATGTGGGTCTAGATCCTGGAGAATAAGGTATCAATGGAACTTGAGTAAAAAAAGCAGTAGACCCCAGAAATGGGGATAATCCAGTGTTTGAACTAGATGTTCTCAAGGATATTGTCAGACCACCAAGCTGTGTGAGTATGTCCATGGTGGTTCATCCTATGGATCCAGGTATAGACTGAAAATAGATTTAATTAGCAAAATAAAGAAGTGCTAAGTGTACATATTGTGGCCCATATTGCTGTAAGTAACCTTTTGATGCTGAATAGCATTACTGAATTTCTTTGTTGCAATCTATTTGCCTAATACTATTTTATTAATTGGCATCATTGAAACTGACTAGTTTCAATCATAGCCATCAAAATGAGTGTTTTTTTTTGGAGATCTGGCATCTGAGGGCCAAAACAGTAACTAATGTAAAAATCGGGTTTCAGATAAGCTCTTAGACCACTCTACCCTAAGGATAGCCAAAATGGGAGACACAATTGCTGTTATGTCAGAGAATGGAGAAAACATAGCCATTGTATTGCACATCACAATGCTAGGAGAAAAGTGTATGTACATTTCTCAGAAAATCTGTAAATTAATTTACCAAACTCAATGTACCATATTATTTTACATTGTTTTTAAGCAAATGAATACATATATTTTGTTTATATTAATGTTTCTTTAAGATATACTGTAGGCCTGTACAGTCCTTTCCTAAACTGTCCTCACAATTTGGCATTCATTCCTATGCACATCCCAGATAATCACACTGCCGGGGGCACTGTAGGATATTGCTGAATATCAATTTCCTAGGATGGCACATGGTGCTGGAGTCTCAGTTATAAGAGCTATACAAATCCATTAAAATAAACACATACTGTAAATGCACTGCCTCTTAAATTTCTTGCCAAACACAGTATTCATATTAGAATTAACTTTACAAGGGAATTTTGCAGACAAACACCCAAATCGCCCAGCTGTTACACAATGCCGGTAGGATATGATTGTATGATTTTCTAATCTGTAATTTGCTGGTTAAAGACAAGAGTGATTACCATAGGTGGTTCTCATAAAACAGATACTTCAGAACCTAATTGCTGGCAGGTTACATCTGCAGACATTCACGGGCTAAGCCATGAAATGTAATTACTGGGAATTACTGTGAATTGTTACTGCAGAAGATGGCATGCAAATATTTGTATGAGATATGAAAGGGTACCAGCATGTTGGGTTAATGTATGATAAAGTCAGAACCACTGGAAGCTGCTATTTAAAGTGACAGAGGCCACAAAAGCTACAAAAAATGATTATAGTGTAATTCACTGTTCTAAACACATAGCCAAACACAATGAAAAAATAGCAGGTACCGTAGAACACTTAGGGGGTTATTTATTATCTGAATGACAAAATCTTGACAAATTCCAGTTTTTAACTATAGAATCCAAATTTTTTTGTGGAAAAAAAAAAACTAGAATTTTACAAGATTTATTATACCCCGAGGATGGATACAGTTGGAATTCGAAAATCCGTCATCTCAGACCTACCGAGATTGTATATAAGTCAAAGGGAGGCTTCCTTTCCTATCTGGAAGTTTCTGTTGCTTGCGCTGCAATTAGCCCAAAAATCCGACTATTTCGGACTTTTCAGGCAAAAATCTGAAACCTTTGGGCTTTTCGGGAAAAACTCTGATAAAATGGAACAATTTGGGAAAAAATCTGAAAAAAATCTTATGAGTCGGATTTTCGCTTAATTTTTTCACGTTTGTACCCCATCTGATAAATCATGATTTTGTAACAATAAATAAGGTCCAACTGTGGATTCTACTTTGGTAGACCTTTTTTCATAAAAATAATCAGAAAAATTCAGACTTTGATAAATAAGGCCCTTAGAGTTAAAACATGGGGGGGTTGGGGGGGCGTGCCCGGATGCCGTGCTGAACAGACGTGCGACACAGCAGCTCCCGTCTCTAAGCTTTATTACTCTAGCTTTCTATTGCATAAAGACCTGAGATCCGACGGCGATGGGCAAGGATAATAAAAAGACGCAATACCCGTCCACAGTAGCGACTCCGGCGAGGCTGAAAACGCCGTCAGTGTCCTCTTTCTTTGAAAAGGACTCGGGGCCAGAAGAGAGACCGCTCAAGATGGCAGCCGCGCCACGCCGCAGCCCCAGCCCTGCTGATTCGGTGAGTAGCGATGCTCCTCGCTCACACAGACAAGAGCTGCACAAAATTTTAGCGGCTATGCCGACCAAAACAGACCTTTTGGAGTTGGCTAAAACTATTAAAGCAGCCCAGAAAGCGGAACTCTCTGGCATAAAAGTTGCATTGAAAGACATTGGGTCCCGGCTTGAGGAGATAGATTTGCACCTCCACGATAATTCGCAGGCGCTTAAAAAAACCATGGGCCGAGTAAACGCACACCACAAATATATCTATCTACTGCGACGCCATATGGAAGATCTTGACAATAGAGGCCGTCGTAACAATTTGCGCATTCGAGGTGTGCCTGAATCCGTTAAGCAGGCAGATATTGAGCAAACTCTATGTGGGATCTTTAACCCTCTGCTAGACAAGCCACCTCAGACGGTCATCGACTTCGACCGAGCACACAGGGCTCTTAACGCCTCGCTAAGAGGAGACCAACCTAGGGACATCATTTGCTGCTTCCACAGCCACAAATTGAAGGAGGACATACTGAAAAAAGTAAGGATGGCTGGGCGGCTTACTTATGAAGGCCATGATCTGGAAATTTACCAAGATCTAGCGTGGCTTACTCTACAACAGAGGCGCACACTACGTCCCCTGACATCTTTACTTACGGGAAAGAATGTGAACTATAGATGGGGATTTCCATTTGCACTTATTGTCAATCTAAACGGCAGATTCATCAGCCTTAAAGAACCAGATGACCTCCCACAATTCTGCAATCAACTGGAGATTGCTCCGCCAGATCTGGCTGAATGGAGATTGCTCGTTTACAATGGAGACGACCTACCGGAGTTGGATTCCAGAGATTGGTCGACACCTACCAAGCGCCGCAGCGGCACAGATAAGCAACCTACCGACTGAAGAGGGCTGTATGCCCGGGATTTGGTGATCCTCGTCTTCGTTGCCTTGGGAGGGTAACTATAACCTCACTTCTGCAGGCCTGTCAGCCTGGGAGCCTTGTGAACTATGTTTTTCCCCTGTCTATTTTTGCTTTTCTTCCCCTTTTTTTTTTTTTTTTTTTTTTTTTTGCCTTTTGAAGTAGCTCTGTGGACACTGCTATTTTTGTGTTGTTACTCGTGCTATTACCTACACCTATTTTAACTTTGTTAACTATTCAGTTGGACTTTTATGGCTAGCTATATGACTTTTCGATTACTGTAGGATACGACCTGCCCTTCCCATGCTGATCACACCCGGATCCCTATATTTGTCTTTTTTCGCAGGACCTTCCATCCCCCTTTTTTTTTTTTTTTTTTCCCTATAGCCTTTTTACAATTTTTTGTGATTATATGGGATGTATGGACTAAGCAATTTCTCCTAATCAGTTTGTTACTCATATTACAGGTTTTACTTCATATTGGTACACACCTACATCCTGCTATTATGATGATTGTTGCTTGAGGGATGCAGGGTGGTTATCTCCCTTTCTATGCTAAGCTATCTTTAGCTTTCCCTCCCTACCTCCCTCCCCATCCCTTCCTTCCCCCCCCCCACTGTCTCCCCCTTTTTTTTTTTTTTTTTTTTTTTTCTCCTTTTCTTCTCTCTTTCTCTCTCTTCCCTTAAATTTCCCTTAGATTTGGTATGCTCCTTTTGATTACGATGGTTGTGTATACTATGCAATTTTTCCTATCTTGACTGTTACTCTGGTCACACGCTTTACTTCAATTTGAAATGTACCCGGTTTGAATTTTAATGCTATGAATAATGCCGAGTGACTGCTATAGGAGGACTGTCTCCTTCTTTATGACCTCTGTCCTTGCCTCGTTTTTTTTTTTTTTTTTTTTTCCTTTTTCGTTCATGACAGCCCTGACCGCTACACCCCTATTTCATGTTGTACTCAGTATGGTCTTTCACGTATTCTAGTCATAATGCCTTATATTTTTATGTCTACGGGAGACTGGGAGCTGTAAATACCACGTACCTTTAATCGGTTTCGGACTCTCCCCCACTACCTTTTTCTCCGTTGTGATATCACTCCCCCCACTTTTTGGCGAGGGAACCCACGGAGTACATATACCGTATCCCCCCTATCTGTTTGACCACCTGCACATTGTTATTGGAGTCTTCTCAGGGAGGACCTGATATGTATACAAAATCTTGTTTATGTTACCAGTTACAGCTTTATTTTCTATGTTGGGCGAATCTCTTTCCTCTGTTACCCGGCGATGGATGGGCGGTGGAGAGGCATTATGATTGCATTGGCTTTAGCTTCTCAAACGATACTAATGAGTGATAACCTATGCATAATATCATTGAATGTCAGGGGTCTCAATACGATACAAAAACGAAATAGCCTTAAATTGGAGCTGAAATGTAGTAAGATACACGTTGCCATGCTGCAAGAGACACATTTTAAGCAACAGGCGACGTCCAGGATATGTATTAAAGGCTTTTCAAATGTCTACACTAGCAAACCACAACTGACTAAAATTAGAGGCACAGCTATTATTCTCGCAGATCACCTACAATGGACACATCTAGATCAGATTATGGATAAAATGGGGCATATGAATGCTATTAAAGGACTTATTGATAATACGACGTACACCTTTGTATCGCTGTACCTTCCCAATGTGGGACAACTAAGCCGTCTTACGCTGTTACTTCAACAACTTGATCAGTTTACAGAGGGCACTGTGATTATAGGTGGCGATCTTAACTTCCCTATGGAGCCAACTCTAGATTGCTCTGCTACGCATTCTAGCTTATCGACATATCAACTGGCTCAAATGAGGCATTTGCTGCAGGAATATAATTTAATCGACACTTGGAGGATCTTAAATCCTGAAGTTAAAGATTATTCTTTCTACTCCAATCCACATCAACAATACTCCAGAATAGATTATTTGCTCACATCACATAATACTCTTCCTCTGTGCTCTAGGGCCACCATCAGACCGATTACCTGGTCAGACCACGCACCTGTTTTACTGTTCGTCCTGAGGCGAAGACCCCCCCAAAAATCATGGCAATGGAAGCTCAATGAAACTTTACTTGATGACGTTTCTACGATCGACCGTCTTACGGAGGTCATTGACCACTATTTTAAGGAGAATGCTACCCCTGATTCGAATCCGCAGATGGTATGGGAAGCACATAAATGTGTGATAAGAGGGGAACTGATCAAACTCGGCACGCAAAAGAAGAAGGAGAAACAGCAAAAATATAATCAGCTGCTCCAGACTCTAGTGGCACTGGAACGAAAACATAAATCCCAACACTCAGACGACATCCTTAATTAGATTACGGCAATCAGAAAAGAAATAAAAACCCTGTTAAATAACTATACTACTAAAGCTATTCTCTATCAGAAGCAACTTTATTTCGAGCATGGGAACAAATGCGGCCGTCTACTAGCTTCTGCCTTGAAAATCAAACAACGGAAAAATCACATTACGAGCATCAAGGACAGTTCTGATACACTTACACACGACACCGGTCAAATCTGCCATGTTTTCCGGGATTTCTATAAATCTTTATATAATATTGACCAGGAACTGGTTCAACCCGCAGAGTCCGACCAAAGTGACAAGATTGACGCATATTTGCGAACTGTCCCTAAGCCTCATCTTTCGGTAGACGATCTCGATCACTTGGAATCCCCTATCTTCCTAGAGGAACTTCAATTTGCTCTCAAACACACACCAACCCACAAAGCTCCGGGCCCCGACGGATTTACTAGTCTGTATTATAAAAGATTTTCCAAGGTTCTCATGCCATTTTTCCAGAAACACGTCCATGAGATTATAGTGGGGGGTCAGCTGCTCCTGGACGCAACACAAGCGAATATTGTACTAATTCATAAAAAAGGGAAAGACCCTTTAGACGTCAAGAGCTATAGGCTGATATCACTTCTCAACGTGGATACTAAACTATATGCGAAAGTTCTGGCAGAAAGGCTAAAACCTCTTTTGACACGGATCGTACACCCCGAACAAGTGGGTTTCATCCCTACGAGGGAAGCTAGGGACAACACTCTCCGGGTGTATAACATCATACATTATTGCAAGACGAAGGACATTCCGCTGGCGTTATTATCTACCGACGCAGAAAAAGCGTTCGACAGGGTGAAGTGGGATATTATATTCAAATGCCTTCAGTGGATTGGAATTGGCCCTGTTTTTCAACGTTATATCCACAGCCTATATGCTCGACCACAGGCACGTCTCCGAATTAATGGGATGCTATCTGAACCGTTTGATGTTAAAAATGGCACACGTCAGGGATGTCCACTCTCTCCCCTCCTCTTTGTCATTACACTTGAACCGTTCCTGCAGCGCATTAGACAGAATGCGAATATTCCGGGAGTGCATGTACACGATCATTCACATAAAACGGCGGCTTACGCAGACGATTTGTTATTTTTCATCACACGGCCAAGAACCACGTTGCCGGAGATCCTGCTCGAACTAGATGCTTATGGCTCTCTAAGCAATCTAAAAATAAATCAACAGAAATCCAGCCTCCTTAACATATCTCTGTCTTCCCGGGACTTACATCATATTAGATATAATTGTCCATTTATGATCGAACCTAAATGTTTCACCTATCTGGGTCTTAGGATTTCGGCGAAACTTACGGATGGGGTCCCCCTGAATGCTTACCCACTTCTCAAAACAGTGAAAGCCGACTTGCAGAAATGGGACAGACCGGGCTTCTCCTGGTTTGGACGTATCAGCATTGTCAAAATGAATATACTTCCTCATTTTCTATATCTGTTCCAGACGATCCCATTCCAGATACCTAGACCGTTTTTCAAGGAGTTACATTCTCTCGTTTCTCGGTTCATTTGGAAGCACCAGAGAGCCAGACAGAAATTTGCTTCCCTTACTCAACCGAAAGAGGCAGGGGGTGTAGGCTTGCCGGACTTCTGGGCGTATTACAAAGCCGCGGTCTTGCAGCGGATGATAGACTTAAAGCAGCCTACGACCCTTAAATTATGGCCACTTGTGGCGCAAGTTGGCTATGACTATCCACTGGCCATACACATGTGGTTGCCCAAACCTAGTCGTTGCAAACCTACAATTCCGAATCCAGTTATCAAGGAAATTGCCAACACTTGGGAAGCATTGAAATTTAAAAAGTGTCTTCTCAATCCACACTCCAGGTTAACCCCGATTTTGTACAATAAAGACTTTCCTCCAGGATTACTGCCCCTACATTTCAAGCACTGGACGCAAACAGACACTTTATGGGCTTTTCAACTGCTCAATGGCAGATCCATCAAACCGATAGCGGATATCTTGCCCCCAGAAAAGATTACACCACTTGAGAGATTGCGACTGCATCAAATTCGGCATTTCCTAGATACTGGAATGATAACTGACGCCACGGGATCTGAAGATACCTTGTTTGAACAATTGTTCATCAGAACTGAACACACCCCTCATGCAATTGCACTAATTTATAAATTGTTGCTAAGTCATCCCTCTACACCGGCGAATGCTTTCAAGCGTAAGTGGGAAAAAGAATTGCAATGCACCTTTACTGACTCGGAATGGCAGACCGTTGTCACAAACTCCTATAGGTCTACTATATGTGCCAGACTCCAGGAAAACAACTATAAATTGCTTTCGCAATGGTATAGGGTACCCAGCATACTATCTAAAATATTTCCGACTATTCCGGACACCTGCTGGAGATGCGATCAATCCACTGGAACTCTCAGCCATGTTATGTGGCATTGTCCCAACTTGCAACCGTACTGGACTCAAATAAAACAGTTGCTGCCCAAATTTACTGATATGGCAATACCGGATTCGGCATCATTTTTCTTGCTGCATTGCAACGAAATGTCTCCCGCATGTTATCGCAAATCGCTCATCTCAACTTTGATTACAGTAGCTAAATCCTTGATACCTTTATTTTGGAAATCTAAAACTATCCCTACGCTTAAGGACTGGGTGCTTAAAGTACACGAAATTTATCAATTTGAACACTACAAGACAGAGACGAGTAATCCGCGACACCTGGAAAACTTGACACAGAAATGGTTCTACTGGCTTCAGTTCACCGAATCGCAGGAATATCGGACCCTAACTTCCTGAAACGGCCACTATTGGTCCACTGCTTGCAGGAGACCCCTGATATTCAATTGATATTCAATTGATATTCATTTGATATTCAACTGATCTTCAATTGCTACCTCATTGATATACGATCACGACACTCAGTTAATACATGATGCTTATCACCGTACTCCTTCTGTGCCTCCTCCTCCGCCCACCGTCTTGTTACTGTTTACAGGACTGTAGATTTGCCCAACACGGTTTGTTTTTTTTTTTTGTTTTTGTTTTTCTTGTTCAATGGTCTCTTACTCACAAAATGCGATTACGAGATATGTAACCTGCTGGTGTCTTGATACACTCTTTATTTTGCAATATTGTATGCTCAAACACTATCTAATACTTGCATTCTTTATTGCAGGAATCTCATGCCATTGTACTTTTTGTATTTTGCAAAAACGTAAATAAAGAATTTATAAAAAAAAAAAACATGGGGGGGTTGGAATGGGACTCATTTTCTAACATTTGGCAAATTGACCTTGGTGCAATAATCTATTTCAGCTATTCAGTGCTCATCTGTTGCAGGTAAAATATAAAATGGTTCCTATTGGTTAATGCACTGGTTCAAATTTTCGCATTATTGGTAAATAACGCTGAGTTTCTTTCTATTAAAGGTAACTAAAATAAAATGTATGGCAGAAGACAATTACTTTAGTGCAGATTGCACAAACACAGTACAGTATATAAGCAAAACTACAACAAATGGAGCAATGGTGGTCATTATTGCCTTAAAGGTGTATATGTAACTGTTAGTTTTGGTGGGTGCAGCAGCTATTAGCCTCACCCAAATTCTTTGGTGCCTCACCCCTAATTTTCAGGAAAGTCCAAATCATGTGGCCAAAATGGGAATTTGAGGTAGATTGGACTTTAGGCATAAGTTTTAATAACTTGGTTAAGCCAGACCTAACATGCCGAATTCATCTTCCCCACTATGCCATTAGATTTAGCATTGATACAATGTGCATTGATTGTCTCACAATTTAGGACTTGCTGATGATGTAGCCCCTGTATTGTATGCATACATAGTAAGTGAGGATGAAATACGCATGGATCAGCTTCACCCTGTTTCCTAAATTAGTGCTTCTGTGGTACTGAGGGTCGGAATTTTTCTGGCATACATTGTGGAGGGTCGATAATGGAAGCCAGTATTGACCACTCCCCCTTTCAAACCATACCCATTTAAACCACACCCACATTATCACAAGAAATTTTAAGACCATGTCCACATTTATGGTGGTAACACACCAAAACAAAACACCAAAAGAAATGGTTGGTGCTCACTGCAGGGATATCACTCATCACTCATATGTGAAAAATGTTTTGCACAAACTGGGAGCTTAGGGAAGGCATAGTATGGTACACACACAGAGCATAGGGCAGGCAGAGTATGGCACACACAGGGAGCATAGGGCAGGCAGAGTATGGCACACACAGAAAGCATAGGGCAGGCAGAGTATGGCACACACAGAGAGCATAGGGCAGGCAGAGTATGGCACACCCAGGGAGCTTAGGGCAATAAGAGTATGGCACACACAGGGAGCATAGGGAAGGCAGAGTATGGCCCACGCAGGAAGCAGGAGACTGGGAAAACTATCAGGACTCTTAAGATGGGCAGTTCATATTGTGTTATATACAGTGGCACAAAACTGGTGCCCCATACAGCAGTTTGCCTGAGCAGATAACAATGTGGGCACTTTTTGTCTGGGTCTAAGGTGTAAAAAGTACAGGGTTTTAGGGGTGTGAACAGTGCAGGGCTTTAGGGGTATGAACAATAGAGGTGTTACAAGTGTAAACAAAGCAGGAATTTACAGTCTGTATTTGAGATGTAAACAATGCAGGGGCCAGTTAATCTCAGTACTGATACTTTTTAAATTTTACACAAGGTAAATAATCACAGCAGGCAGACTTTCATATGGGGGCTACACGAGGGGGGGTTGCATGCTGTCAGTTGGATAGCAATATCCTAAGTGAAACCTGCATTACTGCTAGCGTATCCAAAGAAAGGCAAAAAAAAGCCATCACCAATTTCTCATTTGCTTCCTGACCCAAGAGGAGTCCAATATACGTAAGGCCCCATTGATATTTATACATTTATCATATCTTCCCCTAAATCCAATGTAAGCTATCCCAACTTTCCCAATCTATCCTTGTAACAACCTATCCCTGTGGACTTTTCTCTGTTCCAATAATATCAATTTTGAGCATGGGAAACCAAAACTGCATTGCATATTCTAGAAGGGGCATTATAAAGGAATGTGATTTATGTTTTATGTGCTTTATGTGATGAGCAAAACCAGTTTGTTTTACTTTGCTGCAAAATTAGTAAAATGTCAGCAAAATACATTGCTGTTAATGGGAAGGTAAAATTACATTTTTGTCAGCATTGGTCTAGCTTGTGCGTTTGGCTTTGTTCAGGCTTCCTTCTCCTTCTGACACTTGTCAGATGTCAATGTAATACCTTCACAGCCCTCTACTTATTCCCCCAACTTTCCAGATGGGTCCCCCATGGTCCCCTACCATCTGAATGCATGCAACCATGCACACTTTCACCTTTCATCCCCCATCTGTCTTCATCTTCACAACACTGTGTTTCTGACAGACCTATGGGAGGCCTTCATCCGATTAGTTACACCACTGTTGAGGGTGTATGGGGGGGTGCAGCCAGTCTTTTAGTAATTTAAATCCTTATAAATATGTCTTTCTTCCAACAGTAAAACAACAATAGTGCTGCTCCAGCAGACTTCTGTAATATTAGTTTTTCAAAAGAGCAAACTGTTTTTTTGTATTTCATTTTGAAATCTGACATGGGGTTAGACATATTGTCAGTTTCCCAGGTGCCCCCCGTCACTCTTTACTGCTGCACTGCAAGTTGGAGTCATTATATCACTGTCCCTCCCCCCCAGCAGCCCATCAGCAGAACAATGAGCAGGTAACCAGATAACAGCTCCCTGGTAGCAATGGCTTGATTGAAAGCAGTTCCATTCTAAAGTGCTGGCTCTTTCTGAAAGCACATGACCAGGCAAAATGACCTAAGATGGCTGCCTAAACGCCAATATTACAACTAAAAAAAATACACGTGTTGGGATAGGACTGAAATTTACATGGTAGAGTGAATTATTTGTAGTGTAAACAGTGTAATTTAAAAAAAAATGACATAATCCCTTTAAACTGTGTATTATCCTAAAAGTTTACCTTAGAATTTATTTTAGGTATGATATATAGAGATGGCGCGAACTGTTCGCCGGCGAACTTGTTCGCGCGAACATCGGGTGTTCGCGCTCGCCGGAAGTTCGCGAACGTCGCGCGACGTTCGCCATTTTGGGTTCGCCATTGTTGGCGCTTTTTTTTGCCCTCTCACCCCAGACCAGCAGGTACATGGCAGCCAATCAGGAAGCTCTCCCCTGGACCACTCCCCTTCCCTATAAAAACCGAAGCCCTGCAGCTTTTTTTCACTCTGCCTGTGTGTGCTGAAGAGATAGTGTAGGGAGAGAGCTGCTGCCTGTTAGTGATTTCAGGGACAGTTGAAAGTTTGCTGGCTAGTAATCGTTTTGATACTGCTCTGTTATTGGAGGGACAGAAGTCTGCAGGGGTTTGAGGGACATTTAAGCTTAGGTAGCTTTGCTGGCTAGTAATCTACCTTCTACTGCAGTGCTCTGTATGTAGCTGCAGTGGGCAGCTGTCCTGCTTCTGATCTCATCTGCTGACTGCTGCAATAACAGTAGTCCTTGTAAGGACTGCTTTTATTTATTTTTTTGTTCCAATACAGAGCAGTATCAAGCAGATTACTAGCCAGCAAACTTACTATCATCTGTCCCTGAAATCACTAACAGCTCTCCCCTACACTATCTCTTCCAAGCACACACAGGCAGATTTTTCAGATACATTTTTGCCCTTGATCCCCCTCTGGCATGCCACTGTCCAGGTCGTTGCACCCTTTAAACAACTTTAAAATCATTTTTCTGGCCAGAAATGTCTTTTTTAGATGTTAAAGTTCGCCTTCCCATTGAAGTCTATGGGGTTCGCGAACCGTTCGCGAACCGCTCGCATTTTTGCGCAAGTTCGCGAATATGTTCGCGAACTTTTTTTCCGACGTTCGCTACATCCCTAATGATATAGTAAATAGTGATGAACCGAATCCATGGTATTGGGATTAGGTAGAATTCCGAATCTTTCGTAAAGGAGGCTTTTTAAGCAGGATTCAGCTGAATCCCAAACCAAATTCAAGGTTTGTTATATCCCAAGTACCCAATTAGTCTTACTTTTTTATTTTTTGTGTTTTTTATTTATGTCTGCAACTTTCAGGCTTGAAAATGTAGCAACTATCTGCTTATTATGGCTTATTTACCCCAACAACAGGGCAACGTATTGAAAGTCAGAATAAATAACAAGAAAATATAGTCAATCAACTCTTTAGAGAAGCATATTTAGTGTATCTTGATTGATCAGAAATTATTATTAACATGTACTATATTTTTAAAGCACCAACATATTCCACAGCACTAAAAAATAAATAGGTTTATGCAAAAAAAAAAACATACAGAATTACATACACAGCAACCAAGAACCCATGCAAAAGGTGAAGAGGGCACAGCTAAAAATAAAACTATCATAAAGAATCACCACTTGTTTTCACTATCTTTATTTTCAGATTATTGTAAAACCCCTATTTATTATAAATTATTGCAAAGGGCTCCACGTCATTTTTAATTTTCGGGGTTAGTGACACTGACAACCAGATGGCTTTTTTTATTTGCAGTCTTATGGTAGGCACTATAAAAATGTGTAAAATGTAAAAATACATAAAAATCATGCACACCAACAGAAAAGCTGTTTAAAATACACTCATCTGTAACAAGTGAAAGGTTAATCTGAAAGCTAAACTTCCACTTTATTTTTATTTCTCAGACAAGTTTGTTAGATAATGTTTCTGTCTTTGATTTGTTTTATAGAATCGGTCAGTCTGTAAAGGGGGCTCTTTAGTTTACTTTGCTACATGCAGCTTGTAGCATTGGGAAAAAAAACAATTCCCATTCACCCATTTATAAATCGTAGCCTTTAAATTTTAATATCTGTTGCCCTATGGGCAGCAATGTAGTCAAAATAAAGGCACTTCCTAATACAATCCTCCCCCGACAACTTATCTCAAGGTGAGGGTATCAGGCTGCCCCCCTCCTGTTACATCTTTCAAATCCTGCAATCCTTTCAATGAATGGTCCAGCGGGTGGCAGAACAGATCTCATGACTCACTGACACTGCATTGTCCTTTTTTTCTTTTGCAATCAGAGCATTGACAGAGGAACAGAACAACGGGATACAAATGCAGACGGGGTCAGGCTGGCAGATGTCTGTATATTCACACTGCAATACAAGGGTAGGGCTTTGGGTTCAATGGTTTACAAGAACCCACTGCCTAGGGTACACATTACAGAACACAAACAAGGTCTTCATTTAATACAGTATGATGCTTATGGCATGCAAGCCTGTGTTTGTCTTGTGTTAAGGCTGTTACTGTGTATATATTCCTTGTGAATGCAAATCTGTATGTCTGCCACTTCCTTTAACCACCCAGACATGCCAATATATAAACGACAAATAACCAGCATATTAACCCCAAACATGCCAGCATAATCATTACAGAAAAGATTATTAATCCTAGACATCCAGTAAGATCACTGCAGAAATGACCACTTTGAATTTCATTTACCCTAGACATGTCATTAAGATCACGGCAGAAATGGCCAATGAGTATGCCATTAACCCCATACATGCCAGTATGATCACTGTAAAAATTAGCACAATAACCCAAGATGTGCAAGAACAGAAATGGATAGATTGAAACAGTGCACCCACACATACACAAGCAGAACACCACAAACTTGTCTTTCCCGGTGCTCCCATGTTTGTGTCTTGCTGACTCCCTTTGAAATTCCTTGACTTTAAGCAAAGACTTTTCAGTTGCTGATCAGAAAGGTGTGAGTGGAGGCAGATAGCAAGTGGGGATCCCAGGATTGGGACCCAATGGGATTTTATTTGATATCAGCCTGACCCTGAGTTTATACATATGAAAAAAAATATATAATTGCCTTATTTTTAATCCTACCTAAGACAGCAAATAAGCATTCACTCCAAAATCCACCTCAATTGGCTCTGAATCAGGATTCTCAAATGTTATTGGATGGCACATGCATTTCCCCAAATCTCAGCTCTAGATATCTTCTGAAGTTAGGGGAAGCCAATGCATATATTTGATGTGTCCATTATGATATGTTAGTCCTTCCTTGCAAAGTTTGTGACCAAATTGCTTTTGCAAACATTCGCAGTGTATGTGATAACATTTCATATCGCAATGCATATTTTGCAGCAAAATATTTAACAAAACTCCAGAGCAGGTGTTAACGCTAACCTTTGCTTAGCGATGTAATATTTGCCAGTGAATTATTTATCATTGCGAGCAGAGCTAAACATTTGTAAAACACCATTTTAAATAACATTGTAATTTTTAACTACAGTCTCCCTTTAAATTGTTAAAATTATTTAAAATATCACAATAGAAAATTGCCTAGAGAGATTATTTTGAATTTTGATTAGCTTTTATGACATGGGCTTTCTGCATTGCCTAAATTCTGAGTTTCTGCAGAAGTCTAATTTTCTGTCTAGTGAGCAATAAGGCCTGTCAGGCAACCTGTGAGGTGAGTAAAAATTTGGCTGCAGTCTGCAGGAAGGAACGAATCATGGAAGAAATGTATTAACTAAACCCTGGGAACTTGGTATGAAGAGCCACAAACTACTACCTGTGTGCAATATCAAATGTTTGCAAGATGCAAGGCCAAGATGAACAATGAGCTACAGGTATGGGACCTGTTATACAGAATGCTCGGAAGCTGGGATTTCCCTGATAACGGATCTTTCCATATTTTAGATCCTCATACCTTCAGTCTACTAGAAAATCATGTAAACATTAAATAAACCCATACCTGTATAACTTTCCTCTGAATTACTTTAATGAATCCATTTATCCTTGAAAGTATTGAGCCAAATCCCAAGGCAACCCACCGACTATGCCCCCCGAACATATGCGAACAAGCACACTTTCACAGCACCGAGAAGGCACACATTTACAGAGCGCACATGCCAATTACAAAGAAATTGCTGCCGCAGGTGGGGGACACAAGGGTTCAAACTAGGGGAAAGCAGCAAAAGAGGTTCATGCCTGGCACCCCTAAAACTTTGCTCCCTATGCACGTGACTCTTCTGCCTACCCTTAGTTCCGTCCATGATCCTGAGCTGCTCTGCTTTGATTGTTTCAGACAAAAATAACTTCTTTATTTGAGTCCTAGTGACTTGTTGTGATCCTTTTCTCCCAGTAGATCTATTTACTTCTTGGCATATGTGGGGCATGACTATTATGGAAATCTATATACAGTACATGTGTGTTTATTAACCAATGTGATGGCTGCTCAAATCTCTTAATAGAGTTACTATTTTAATGCCTGTGTTCAGTTGTTACACAGGACCAATTTGGTCTGTGTTTGATTGTTAGAGTTAATATATCTAGCAGCATATCATTTGTATGGCAGTTGGAACAACTACTATGTATTCAGACTGGCAAGGAGAGCTCATTTACATGTCCACTGGTAAAATGGTCCCCATTCTGTTCTGAATGGCTTGGTAATAGTATTCATGGAGTCTTTAACCTTTAGCAATAATATAATAAAACTAGTGGTGTTCCAATAAAAGGGAACTTACCTTCCCAGAAGAACCAAAAAATCTGCTGTATCCTGGCACATGGGTTTGGTAGTTTGCATGAACCACGCTGACCTTGATAACAAATAATGAACAATATATTAGGTGGTGCAAGGCTGCAGCTTGCTTTATTTATTCATACACTGTAACAACATCAAATTAGCAGTCAGTATGCAGAGCCGTTGGGCAAATGGGCAAAAGGTGCACATTCCAGGCCCAGACTGGCAATCTGTGGGTTCTGGCCAGAATGGTTGCTGTAAGATGCCATAGTTTAGTGGGCTAGTGGGGGTTATTTGGCCTCTGTGTACTTGAAATCCCAGAGTCTATATTAATTCCCAGTCCAAACCGGACAAATACCCATGGCCAGTCAGCAGACTTTTCCTCTTGTATAATTTTTGGCCCCTACAGAGATGGTGGGCCACTGGGCCTCTTTCTTGTAGCATCCCTCTATGTAATTTATCTGATTTATCTAGATGTTGGTATATGATGGCACACCTGGGCATTATGTCTATTTCAAGAAGCACAGACAATTTCTTCCTTTCTTCGTCCCAACCTTACATTATATTGAAGTTCATGTGCTTGAGGGATGTTCTATCACAAATGTCTTTTGGAAGTGGAGGCCTACCAATTAAGTATTTGCCCTAGGCATGTTGGTACATTAAAGCAGCCCTGTTGCTATGTAAAAACTTTAATTCCTTCTATAGAACTGGCCAGCCTCTGCCTTAAATGTATCGAACACAAACTCTGCCATTAACCAAGGCAGAAATCTTCTTTTTTTCCAGAAAACGACAAACTGTAAAGCTTTTTTTTAAAGAAATATATGAATAGGTGGGAGGGGCAAGGACTTCTGATCCTATGCACTGTTCCTGTTTTTAACTCCCTTGAATGACGTACTTCACCTGCTCCACCATTGAACTTCTTTCCCCATGCTCCTGGACCAACCAGCCTAGCATAATTAACACTTACAATGGCCTTAACCCTTACACGCAAGCTCACACCAACCTCACATGTATTCATCCCTGCTGCCTGATATTTCCTCTGCAAATCACCCCACTCTTACAGCTAAATTTGTGTGCAAATTTTTATATGCAGAAATCAATTTGTGCTGCTGTTCCAAACCATAGCTGATTAAAGATTTTGCATTTCATTTAAAATAATAGAAAGAGAGGTACATCCAATTACAAGAAACAATGCCATCATTATGTGAATACCAGTATGGAAGATGAATATGGTACTAGAAATCAGAAATGTTATTTTTAGGCACCAATCAGCGGCACACAATCTCCAATCAGTGATTGCACAAGAACTACAGAAGAGTGTTTTTACAGTACCAAAGTACAACAGTTTTGCGTTTCATGCTCTACCCTTGAAATCCTTTTTTTTTTTTGTTTTTGCTGTTTTCAGACAACAAACAATTCTGTAGAACTTTCTTTTTTCATTATGGTCAACATCATAAGTAGCATAAAATAACTGCTACAGCTTAAACCCATTTCAAGGTTTTATGCAATTCTGTTGAGGTATGTAGACCTGTGATGCCCAGTTATTTGCTCAGATGCATATCTACCAAATTCTTACTCTAGGGGTGACCTGTAGTATGCACCTTCAAAAGTTGGGAAAGTTGTTATTTTTCTCAATTTTTAACATATTTATTTTTACTTCAACCAACCACTTTTTCCCGCTAAGCATCAACCTATATTGTGAGCCACAGAATGATTTCCCTTATCTTACAAGCTGATTTAAGGATGATTCCATGATTATTGATATTGCTTGAAGCATGAAAAAATTAACTTAAAGTAGCTAAAGTCTTTTATATTTATTGGGTTTTCTTTTGCCTATAGTTTTGACAGTTCTCCTTCAAGTACAGTATGTTGTGTGTTCCAGTATTGATTGTGTTTTTTCATGTAGAAAAAACTGCAGCCCCCTGGTGGTGGGCTGAGGTGAAGAGAGCACTGGGTCTTCTCTAGAAGACAAGCAAGGCTTAATCTACATAGTTATTTTTTTTATGTTTTTGGACTTGGAAAAAAAACAGATGTTAATATCACGAAGTATCCCTTTTATTATTGTTAAAAATGCATATTTCTATTTTTTTCTATTTTTACTTAGTTGTTGGAGTTGGCAGTCATTACTTCCGTTGAGTGGGCATGGTGTTTATTCTAATCAGCTCTATGGCAGAGGCACTCTGCTGTTTTCAATTCAAGGCATCATATTTTATATTGATGAAAAAAGAACATCATTGTTACTGTCTCAGTTTATCAGTCATTATGAAAATGTGTCTTTATACTCAGTCAAGGACATACACTTGTTAATCATCAGAAGAGGCTAAGATTTATTTGCTACAGTGGGTTACACAAAGGGAAGATACCTCAGCCTTGAAGTAACAGAACCAAATGGTATGGAAATATGACTTTCTATAAGACAGCTAATTGCCTAATAGGTTGTAGTTTTTCTACTCCTGAATGTCTGCCTGAAGGTTAAATATTTCTAATTATAAATATGAGCATACAAAGCTAAGTGATGTCCAACCTGCAGCCTTACAACTACTAGCACACTTAAACCTAGGGCCAGAACTAGGGGCAGGCAGAGTAGGCACGTGCCTAGGGCGCAAAGCTGGGGGGCGCCAGGCCGTACCTGCGACGCCGCCTACCCCATGTTCGGTCTCTCCCTGACTGCGGCTGGTACTTTTGCGCAAATGCGCATCTGCACTTGCGTGCACACTGTTTCGCGCATGCATGCTCAAGCGCAGTTTTCCACATGTGTGGTTTAGAGCCATTTCACGCATGTGCAACAGAGAGCACACTCAGCCGGCGACCTGGCTGGCCAGGTTGCCTAGGGCGCCTGGCCGGGTTGGCCCAGCTCTGCTTAAACCTTTATCACTTCTTCTTAGTTCCATCCCAACAAGCCTGCATTAAAAGAACAAGAACAAATGCTGCTCTGCCTAATAATATTTAATGAATATGACCATATAAAACATCAGGCCTGGGTGTATGAACCCCATACCTTTAATCAAGTCAAACTGCATTCATTGGTGAATAATTCAGAATTCAGGTTCAGTAGTAGGAAACCGCTCACAGGCTCTCCTAACCCATAGCTTGACATGAGACAAATGAACAAACACACATACTGTACACATAAAAACAAACACATAAATGAACAACAAATGACACTCCATCAAATGAGCCCATTAAAAATTGTACACTTTTATCCTAAGGTCCTAAAAACCTAAGCTTACATATATAAAATAAATGGTAAAAATGGATGCAATTTATATCTTGGAAACCTAAAATTGTTACTTTGGACAAATCTAAATCGAACCTATTTGAATACATTCAATTGCATCTAAAAAAAAAATCTCATTCATATTATTGTACATGCACAGTCAGATCATTACCACACAATCTACACATTATAAAGCAAGTTTGCGTTTTAAATATAGAATATTTTTTGAATGCAATGGGGAAAAAAAACGGATACACTCTAAAGATAAGGCCAAAGAAAGCATGTTACATCAGAAATCGTATTTAGACCTTTGGGGGTGTTGTCTCTCTAAATTAAAAATCCAAAACCACTTAGTGACCAAATCTCCACCCTTATGAAAAAAATCTTTCTATGTCTTCAATTTAATAAATATTCTTTATTACTCCCATTGCATTCTCTAAAATCTTTTGACCCGATATACTATGTGGCTAATATGCATAAGGTACAACCAAACTATTGTATATTACAATTTAGACATATGAAAAAACTACAAAACTTGTGTTGCAGTTTCGATAATTCATTTCCCGATATAACTCTTGCAAAATCTGTTTAAATTTAAAATGACAATGAAGAATTTGCAGATATTTGCTCATGATACCTTTTTTCTGCTCAAACTCTCTACTGAAAGACACAATAAGCATCGGAGTAAACAAGTCTGCAGTACACATTTCTTTACCTATATGTATTTATTAATTTGAATGAAAAGTTGCCAGTTTGCTTGTTTGGCTAAAGTAAGATCAAGTATGGCCTGGCATTCGAATAGGCATTCTCTAAGCATTGAGAAACAACATTGGATTTACATTGGCATACCTAAGGAAGAGTTTCCAACACAAATATATTTATACATAAAGATATTCAGTAGGAGGAATACACTCCAGTAACAGCTGCACACAGTCTGGTGCAGGTTAGAAAAAATCATTATTCACACACTGACAAGGACTCTATACAGAATTATTTAATTGTCACTGTACCAACAAGGTTGTCCACAAGGTAGGGGAATGAAACACTAAGCAAATATTTCAGTATTGTTATGTTCTGTAAGTGGGGTTTTCCTACGAAGTCTGTATGTAGACATTAGTCAAAAAAGCAAGCTGGAATCCTCCCCTGGGAGGAGGTAACTAATAACCAGTTCCATATCAGCACAGCCAGGAGATCTACACTGTCTATATCAGGGGTGCCCAAAAGGTAGATCGGCATCTAGCAGGTGATCTGTAGATCTCAAGACATTGTCAGCAAACAGCTGTTTCATGCTTTTCATTCAGATATGTATTACGTAAAGGTTACATAACAAACATATGTTAAAGATAGCAATATACATTTTCACATAAATCAGTATTAAAGTAATATTTTCCATTGAACAGAATGCTTACAATGCTTTTTTGCATGTAGATTATAATGGGGCAACATCACTAAGGGGGTTATTTACTAAACTCCGAATGCAAAAATCACAAAAAAAATTTTGATTTTTTTTTTAATAAGTTTGGACTTTTAAAAAACTCACAAATTTTTCGGAATTTATTAAACCATGAGGATTGAAAAGTCCGAATCGGAAAATCCCAGAAGTCCAAAGTTTTTGGGTGAAAATTCTGAAAATAATTGTGAAAATCGGAAATCCAAAAAAAATCTTAAAAATCAGATTTTTTTCCTGCAAAGCTAATTTTCGGGAAAATATAATAATAAATAAGCATAAAAAACC
Organism: Xenopus petersii; assembly: GCA_038501925.1. Taxonomy (NCBI): domain Eukaryota; kingdom Metazoa; phylum Chordata; class Amphibia; order Anura; family Pipidae; genus Xenopus; species Xenopus petersii. The sequence goes on along the minus strand of CM076675.1, from coordinate 70,345,806 downwards.
CGAGCGGATTTGATTGGAGTTTGTAGTAGAATATACTGAGATAAATTTGGACTTTGATAAATAACCCCCTTAAAGTACATCTAACATTAGTAAATATGGGGACTCCTGTTCTATAATAAACTTGTTTTCTTATGCCCCTTTTAATGAGATTTAAACAGATTTGTCAGCTATCTATATAGAATGATATTTATTTTAAATGTGAAGCTCTCCGAAAAGTCTCTCCAATGTATGAAGCCTGTTGTAGAGTCAGATGGGGTGACTGTAGAGTTAGACACATGCATTTTGCTGAAAACAATGTTTGTCAAGTGATAACTTGTTCATTGTAATCTGGTTCTTCCAGTGACTCTGGTTAGGGCTGCATATTTGATACCTGACCTTATTAGAAAGTTAAAAGTTGATTTGAAATGCTTCCTGGAACTTATTCCGTCGGTATCATCAGAAGCCATCAGTGCACGTAACCAACTTGCTAAAATTGAGAACTTTAAGGCTTATGAAACTTAAGTTGTTACTGCAGTATCAGCATTAAAAAGCACTACACAAAAATACTAATAGGGTGATACAGTCACAACATAAAAAAAAGCACAAAAAAAAGACACAAGAAGTAACGTAAGAAAAATAAAGACATCAGGGTTGCAATATTTAAAGGGGTTGTTCACCTTCCAAACACTTTTGTCAGTTCAGCTGGTTTCAGATTGGTCACCATAAACAAATACTTTTTTTAAATTGCTTTCCATCTTTTATTTTTTACTGTTTTCCCAAAATTTAGGTTTAAGGTTTAATGTTCCTGTCTTTAGTGTCTGGGATCCAGGAACATCCAAACCTGTTACAATTTGCTACATTTAGTTGATACATTTCTCAGCAGTATCTGAGGAATATTAGCAACTATTGTATCCATTCTAACAGCTGCCTTTAATGAAACTCAGGGATTCTGCTCAGCTGGAACAAAGATAACAAATGTATTAACGAAATATATCAATTTAGAACAGTTAAAAAATCGGTGACCCCCCCTCCCCTCCCCCAGTGCTGCTTTAGAAGGTCAAAAATTAAACTTTACACTTCAATATTAGAAAAACCGCTTCAAATAGAAAATAGAAAGTGATTGGAAAAAGTCTTTATTTCTGGTAAACAATCTGAAACAAACTGAACTGAAAAAAAGTGTTTGAAGATGAACAATGCCTTTAAAAGAGAACTAAAGCTTAACAAAGAAACAGACTAGAAATACTATGCATTATAGTACAGTATTCAGTATATAAAATACAGCATTTGTAGCCTTCATTTTTAGGCTTTCATTTCCTTTAAAGAGGAAAGTGCTGTTACATACACTGGTAGAATAAGGCAGCCATATCCATGCTGTTTATGTCTGTAACCCACATCTACAACTTTCTTCCAAAATGACTGTGGCTTGTCTAAATGAGCTTATGCATACAAAAAGCAAACTTGTTTGTGGAGTGCAGAAAGGGCTTCTTTCTCATCACCCTGTCATACAGATGTTCTTGTGCAAATTTCGCTGAATTGTAGAACGATGTACAGATACACCATCTGCAGCAAGATGTTCAGGCAGGTCTTTGGAGGTGATCTTTGGGTTGTCTGTAACCATTCTCACAATCTTCCGCATATGCCGCTCCTGTATTTTTCTTGGCCTGCCAGACCTGGGTTTTACAGCAACTGTGCCTGTGGCCTTCCATGCCCTGATTACATTCCTTACCGTTGAAACTGACAGTCTAAATCTCTGAGATAGCTTTTTGTAGCCTTCCCCTAAACCATGATACTGAACAATCTTTGTTTTCAGATCTTTTGAGAGTTGATTTGAGGATCCCATGCTGTCACTCTTCAGAGGAGAGTCAAACAGAAGCACAACTTGCAATTGGCCATCTTAAATACCTTTTCTCATGATTGGACATACCTGCTTATAAAGTTCAAGGCTTATTTAGCCAAATCAACCAATTTGGTATTGCCAGTAATCAGTATTAAGCAATTACATGCATTCACATTAGCAAAATTACAAGGATACCCAAATAGTTTTTCACATTTGATTTAATTTCATCTTAATACTGCTTCACTAAAAATCTTTGTTCAGAAAATACCCCAATACTCAGATGTTCCTGGGAAATGTAAGACATACCACTGTTATTTTTTTTTGTTGAAAGTGGAGTAAATTATTATGCAGGCTGAGAGGGGTTCCCAAACTTTTTCATATGACTACAAGGTATGAAGGTATTTACATCTCATTACCCAGTGATTTCCAAGAAAGGACCACGCTCTGCAAAGAGCTGTTTATCAGCTCCACTTCTGTGTTAATGCGTGTCTTGGCCTTTTATACTAGCACCTCCTCTAACATTGGGAGAGCAACAGTCTCAGCAAGAGACTATAATATTTTCAATATGAAAGAGAAGTGGCTGAAAAACAAAACTAGGGCTGGGGATTTTAAACTAGCAATAAAACATAATAATGTAAGGCACTGATGAAATTCTAGAGATTTGATAAGAGATATTCAGCAGATATTTCTTCCTAAAGACTTTATTCACAAAGGTAATAAAATATATTTCCAATGATCTCTTGAGAAACTGTTACTGGGGCTAAAAAACTAAAAAACAAACAGTGTGATTCCATGTAAGTGATAACCATGATTTTTTCAGCTTTCTTCCATTTCTTGAATAATAATACTCTCAGCTTGCCACACTAGCTTTCCTGCTATCACTAGTCATTGTTGCCACCTATGCAGTGTGCAAAGCCCCTTTTTTGGCACTTTGCACACTGCATTCAGGCCTCTGTTTTGGAGCACAGAGACCTGTAGCTACTGCCTAGAACAAAACAATGTCTGAGTTTGGCAGCACTCTATTCAAGTGCGGCCGGAGGGGAGAGGCACACAGGTGTCCTTTCTCCACCATCTTGCACATCATTCATTCACATAACTTATGGAGTGGAAGAGGACACAAATGCAGTGGGCAAGATGGTAAGGACAGGAACTAGTGATGGGTGAATTTGTCCCGTTTTGCTTCACCGACAAATTTGCGAAACTGTGAAAAATTCGCAAACGTCCATTTTTTTTTAAGCCGGCGAATTTTTGCCCATCACTAGACAGGACTCAATAGTATAGTTACTATTACAGCTTGGCAGACTTTTGCTTTGCTTACACACCATGTACTGTAACTTTGAGCACCTTAGCACTTGAGCCTTTAACCCATTTAACTAGATCTACCAGTGCAATGCCTCGTTCACTTACCTGAGGATACTCACTGGCTCTGTAGGGAAGGCTAATGTGATTATTGATTTCCTTACATTTTTAATAAACCTAAACTGTCAAATGTGTGTGACCTCACAGAAAAGGGAGCAAATGAAGTCCATTAGAAATTCCTGAATAAAAAGGTTCCTTACTCTATAGGGCCGATTTACTAATGTTGGTAATTTTCTCTTTTTGTCGAAATTGTATTTAGTAGCAATAAAAATTGTGGACTATGCTGACAACTCTAAATCCTGAAAAAATTGTAATTTATTAAACAAAAAAACACGAAACACTAATACAAAACTTCGCCTACTAAAAGCTGGTCATGTAGAGGTCATTGGCATTTGTCGTTTTCCAATTGTAAAAGCTTTCTTTATTCTAAGCTTTTAGCGTCTATCAGGGTTTTTTGTTTCTTTGTATTTGAAGGAAAAATTTGAACAAAAATTTGTATTTAGATTATTTCGGAGTTTTTAGTCGTTCATGCTTTTTATATTAGGCTGTTTTAATAAATTAATAAAATATCATCACATATAGGGACAGTTGGTTAAGTAACATTAGTTTTTTTCTCTTTTTCCTGACCCCTTTTTCTGGTCTAATTTTTTACCCTTTAGCAATGATACTTTGTTCATCTTAAAAACATTCCAATATGAATTTAAAATATATCTGCTACTGATGATCATATTAAACATTGATCTGTCTGCCGTGGCTTACTTTTGTGTACTTGTAATACACTCAACATCGGAAGAATAAACTTTGACATTTGTTGAGAAAATAATATTAACCACAGAAAACTGATTGTTGTTCACAGCAAATGCTTATTTCTTTTTGTAGAAAAAGAATATAAAGATTATATTTTTGCTAATTTTTGAGTTTTTCTATGAATAGAATGCAGCAAGAATTGCACTGCTATTTCTGCTGAATAGAATGGTTCATTCCGCATTAATTCAGGCAAACCCGATTCAGGCATAAAACACAACAGGGAAAAATTGCACACTCTGGAAAGTGTTTAAAGCATTTACTGATTTGATCAATGTTAACACATCAATTCATCAGAATTCATCAGAATGTGTTCAACCGCTTTGAGCTTTTTTATGGGGTGTTAACACTCAGCAGCAGTACCATACTACCCTACTCCAAGGAAGGGTTAAAGGAGCAGTTCAGTGTTAAAATAAAAACTGGGTAAATAGATAGGCTGTGCAAAATAAAACATGTTTCTAATATAGTTGGTTAGCCAAAAATGTAATGTATAAAGGCTGGAGTGACTGGATGTCTAACAAAATAGCAAAAACACTAATTCCTGCTTTTCAGCTCTCTAACACTGAGTTAGTCAGCAACCTGAAGGGGGGCCACATGGGACATAACTGTTCAGCGAGTTTGTAATTGATTCTCAGTATTCAGATCAGATTCAAAAGCAACAGATATGACCCATGTGCCCCCCCCCCAAGTCTCTGATTGGCTACTGCCTGGTGACCAGTGTAAACAATCAGTGTAAACCAAGAGAGCTGAAAAGCAGGAAGTAGTGTTCTGACTGATATATAAGACATCCAGTCACTCCAGCCTTTATACATTACATTTTTGCCTAAATAACTACATTAGAAACATTTTTTATTTTGCACAGCCTGTCTATTTACCCCGTTTTTATTTTTAAACTGAACAATTCCTTCAAGCCTGGAAAAGTTTTGTGAAAAACTCTCTTAAATTTGTTGTGTTATAGCACAGAAATATGTTTGTTATCCTAAATTAATGGTATAACTTATTGAGTGACACTGCCCAAATAAATCATATCTTGATATCTAACTGCTTATGAAACATACACTTTCCTTAAAACAAGGTATAGTTCCCTTTAACAGACACCAATGTTTGTTAATTGGTATCAATTCCATTTTGATTCTTTCAGGCAAGATGGGTGGTTTACAAGTGCAAACATTAATGTTATATTGTTTTTTAACTGAAGTTGTCAAACAAAGGAGGGACAAAGTTAATCAGCCTTGAGCAGCCATCCTGAAGGGGTGGGAGTCTGTCTGTAAGAATTATTGACACCGAAAACATTGTACTTACTTTGTCCAAATAACTGGAGGGTTCCTCTTTACTGGTGAGAAGATGGAAGACTTTCAGAGTCTTAACCTTTCTGAGTGCAGAGATTAATTATGTGGCAATGGTGTGAAATTAGGGCCAGACAAATTACACAAGCAAAAGTTGGAGATTGATGAGGTTTTATCAGCATTAAAGGTTACTTTATAGCAGATGCATAAATTTACTTTATAAAGTCATTTCTTGCAGGTACTTGATCTGCTAGTCTGAATATACCTGGTTTATTGATAAAGCCTCTGTATTTTCAATCCATAGGAAATGAAAATACAAAAATAATGACCTACAAATTGAAGCTGCTTTTGACCAGCTAAAAACCTTTCCCCCACTGTAGGTAGAATTAAAGTTGAATGCCAAATTGCCTACTCTTTTCGTATTGGTTAATTATTTCCTGTATTTAAATCATGTGTTATAACAGTACCTTTCTAACTATATGACTAATATGACAAGAGGATATGCCTTTCAGATCAAAAACACAATTAAGCTGAAGCCAAATTATGGTTGCCACATTTTCTTTAAAAAGCTTTCATCCCTATTTATTACATTAGCATCATGCACGAAATATACGTGACAGGCTTTTAAAATACAGGCTGTGGGGGCAACCCAAAGCCAGATTCATATTGCAAGTAACTCCTTACAGTAAAGGCTAATACAGCTCAGTTTAAGCAAATACTAATAACAACCAATCAGAAGTTTGCTTTCAGACAACAGACCAGTCAATCCTTTGTGCTCATTTATTGCCATTTAATCCAACCTTTCTCCTAGTGTTGCATTACCATATAATTAAGTAAATAATACTATTCATTAGTAGTAGTAGTACAGTTATGGGACCTGTCATCCAGAATGCTCGGGACCTGGGGTTTTCTGGATAATGGATCTGTCTATAATTTAGAACCTCATACCTCTAATAGAAAATCATGTAAACATTATATAAATCCAATAGGCTGGCTTTGTTTCTAGTAAGGATTAATTGTATATTCGTTTGGATTAAGTACAAGTTACTGTTTTATTGTTATAGAGAAAGAGGACATCATTTTGGATTATTTCATTATAATGGATTCTATTGCAGACAACCTTCCCATAAGTCGGACCTGGATAACGGGTTTCTGGATAACGGATGTAATAGTATTAACAAAGGGCACCATATTTCACAGTACTATACAACCGAAAGGATGTTTATGTCAAATACACAGCTTACATACAAATATTGGCAGATATAGGAGGTAAACTGTGACCTGCCCTTACAGCTTGCAATCTAAAGGTGAAAATGTGTGTGGATGAACAATGTAACAGCAGTGACTCTGGATAACTTTTGTCAGCGCCGGACTGCGGGTAATTCTGAGAACAATGTAAAGAGTCAGGAAAGTGAGAGATGTGGCATTAAGTATTGCACTAAGCAATTGGAATGTGTTTTAAAGGAGAATTCAACCCTAAAGTTAAAAAAAAAACCTACCCCCCCTACCCTAAATAGATCCCCCTCCCTCCTCCTCCCAGCCTAAGTGTTACCCCAGGCAAATGTCCCTAATGTTTTACTTACCCATCGGTGCAGATTCAGGCATCAGAGTTCATGGACGCCATCTTCTTCTCTTTGGAAATCTTTGGAATGAGACCGGCAGGGTGGCACATGCGCAGTTGAAGCAATTTTCTGTTTCGCGACAACTGTGCATGCGGCGAAACTTGTGACAATTGCCAAAGCGCCAATCTCATTATGAAGATTACTGAAGAGGCTGAAGATGAACTCCAATGTCTAAATCTGCACCGAGAGGTAAAAACGTTAGGGTCATTTGCCCGGGGTAACACTAGTCTGGGTTGAGGAGGGAGGGGGGTCTCTGTAGGGTAGGGGTGTAGGGTTTTTTTAACTTAAGGGTTGAATTCTCCTTTAAGAGATAATTTAAAGGTATAAAGTTTGGGATAAAGTCTGATGGGACGTGGGAGGGAATTCCAAAGAAGAGTTGAAGCTCTGGGAAAATATTGAATGCATGCACAGCATGTGATAAATTCATGAGGAGCAGATTGTAACAAGATTGTAATGATCTGTTCCCCAAGTACTTGGCAAGTACACAACAGAGTTGTGTGTTTCTGTGAATGACAGATTTAGTATTTTGTTTTTTTATTCTGAAATGTAGCTGAAACCAGTGTACAGAGCCACAGAGAGGTTGGTAAAGTGTAGGAGCCTGGCACATTTTTTTTTTAGAGAAGCCTACCCTCTTCTAGTTTACTGTAGCTCTTATATGACTCTACATGAAGCCTGGTATCAGCATTTATATATTTTGGTGACAAAGTTTGCATCTACCCGCATTTAAGACAAATTTACTCACTATGGTGCATAAGAAACTATTTTAAAAATTTTGGCCAAATTTGTAGGCATGTTTCTTCATTAATATATGGCTAATATGGAAAATGAATCCTGTTTCATCTGTAGCTATTATTTCAAAACTCTGGCTCTTAACTTTATTAAGGTTTCTGCTTACATTTATGCAACATACAATTTGCATCGTCTCCGCATAAATATAAAACCTAAACAAGAATGCAAATTTATTTTATCATTTATTTTTTGATCCCTGAATTCTAGAAATTCTAGAAAAAGAGGGATGTACTCAGGCCCGGATTTGCGTCAAGGCCGCATAGGCCCGGGCCTAGGGCGGCAAAAAAATAGGGGTGGCATGCCGCCCAGCCGCATTATGGGGATGTGTGCATCCCGATTCAATTACAACAGCTGTGCCGGTGTTTTTTCGCCGGCACGCTGGGAAGGGGAGGTGAGGTGGGCGCTAGGACCGCGCAGCCGCCTGGTCGGACCGCGCGGCCTAGGTGCTGGATGTACTAGAAGAGGCTGACACCTTAAATGGCTTAACACACTAGTACATAGGATAGAATAGGAAATGATAAAATATATCGGGGCAAACTCACTAAAGGGCGAATTTCCGCCTGAGAAGGCTTTGCCACACTTAGCTAGGCACAAATTTGCTCCCACTACGCTAATTCACTAACAGTAATTGATAAGTTGAGACTCTGCAGCCGAATCCAAATGGATGTAGATATCATGACAAGGTTTGAAAGATAAGACATAAGAAAAATATGTAAACATTAGACTTTAAAATACTTTATTGCTGTTGGAAAACATTTTCTAAAAAAAAAAAATGAACAAACATATTTAAAGCAAAGTGTATATTTATTGCATGTTCTCTTTAGAACTGGGAACTTACACTTCTGGGGTCAGGTGATGATCCTGTGAGCTGCCTCTTAGGTATAAACTAACAACCTTGAGTATATAAGCAGAACAAACTTGTGACATCCTGTAGAGGGCAGCTAACCAGTTGCAGCCTAGGGGGTTTGAATAAGGGAGGGAACGATTATAGTTGATTTGCAAAGAAGGCTCAGGGTAGGTAAACATACACGCACAAACATACCTTGGAATATTTGCTAACAAAGATACATATACATAGCCAAAATAAGAATGGCAGGTTGTATTTCCCTTACAGTTGGGCCACCATAGGTTGTCCTGAGATACATTTAGATTAAACTGTAGTGCAGAATGGTTTGATGCTGTAAAGACAATTGCCGAAAACAGGGATCCATAAGTGTGTGAAACGTGTGTATTAATTAAATTAATACTCAGGTAGGTGTGAGCGCTGTGCTTGGTCCAATTACAAAAAGTCTTTTAGCTGCACCAAAGGTTTATGCAAGTCCACACACGGTCCGCAAGATTACACAGAAGAAGGGTTCAGGGTTTGGTGCGCTAAGCTGATATTATGTCCCCAATATCTAAGCAGAGAATGAAAATATATAGTGTATTACAGTTTGTTAATTAGTGTGGATTGCTGATCGGATCTACTCACAGAGTTAAATTTCTTGATGAGTGTGTTAGTCACAGAGTCAGTATCAGAGTCAGGAGTAGAGTCGGCCACCAAAGCGCACACGCCCCACAACGCTGTTAACAACAAGCTTCTTGGCGCCACACGTTGTGGGACGTGTGCACTTTGGTGAACAAATCTACTCCTGACTCGGTGTGGATACTGACTCTGCGACTAACACACTCATCAAGAAATTTAACTCTGTGATTAGATCCACTATGGAGCACATTTACTAAGCTCGAGTGAAGGATTCGAGGTAAAAAAAAGTTGAAATTCTAAGTTTTTTTTGGGTACTTCAACCATCGAATAGGCTACTTCGACCTTCGAATATGACTTCAACTTCGAATCGAACGTCTCGAACTAAAAATCGTTCGACTATTCGACCATTCGATAGTCGAAGTACTGTCTGTTTAAAAAAAACTTTGACTACCTACTTCGCCACTTAAAACCTACCGAGCACCAATGTTAGCCTACGGGGACCTTCCCCATAAGCTTTCTAAGCAATTTCTGATTGAAGGAAAATTGTTCGATACAAAGGATTTAATCGCTCGATCGAACGATTTTTCCTTCAATCGTTCGATTTGCGGTAAATCCTTCGACTTTGATATTCGAAGTCGAAGGATTTTACTTCGATGGTCGAATATCGAGGGTTAATTAACCCTCGATATTTGACCCTTAGTAAATGTGCCCCCTATGTATTTTCATTCTCTGCTTAGATATTGGGGACGTAATATCAGCTTAGTGCACCAAACCCTGAACCCTCCTTCATATTTGTATATTAAAATTGGCTTGGAAAAGTAGTGGTTGTCAGTTTTCTATTGGAAGAAGCAGGATTGGCTAATTTGGATAAGAGGGGAGCTTTATAGATAGAAGTATCAGGTTTATGGCCAAAGTGGCTGTAAAACCAGATGTTGCATGGGGTATAATTAATTGTTGCTTGGCAATATGGCATTTAAAGAAGCAATAGCTTGTAAAAAAAAACAAAACAAAGAAATTAGAAATGATCACAAAACAGTATGATATTTATATATATATATACATATATATATATATATATATATATATATATATATAAATATATATATTTCTGATGGTTGTCTAACTAGAACGCTATTGCAAGTAGTCTTAGTGACCCCTTCAGTTAGCAACAGAACAACTTCAGCCACAATGAGATGTATCAGAGGGGCCACCTATATTTGGGGACCTAAGATGAGTGAATCTGTCCCATTTCGCCCATAAATTTGCAAGACTCCATAAAAATTTAAGAAGCAGTGAAAAACTAAGTCAATGGGTGTCAAAAAATGTTATACAAGTGCCAATTTTTTTACTTATAGCAAAAGAATCACCAAACACACGATAGCAGGTGTAGCGGGGCGAACCCCTGTGTGGTTAATTTTAATCTTATGATGTAACGTTACATCAAAAGATTTGAATTAAACACGCAGGGGTTCGCCCCGCTACACCTGCTATTGTGTGTTTGGTGATTCTTTGGCTTCATGAATATTGGAGAGGTGCCGACCTCTCTTCCAAAACCGGGCGGAGAAATTGAAGAGGCTGGGGAAAGAGGAATTTTTGCCGCAAGCTACAATTTTTTACGTGTGCAACAATTTTTCCTCACTCCAAATGCATTAAATCAATGGGAGTTTTTTCTTATGGCGACTTTTTTGTCTCTGCGACATTTTTGTCTTGGTGCCGTTTTTGTCCAAATGCATTAAAGTCAATGGGTGTTTTTTCTTATGGTGACTTTTTTGTCTCCGTTTTGTGGAATTTCGAGGCAAATCCATGTCTGGCGAATAAATTCGCTCATCACTATTGGCATCCAATGTCTTTGTTTGCATGTGCCAAGCAGATATATGTGGTTATGTTGTGGAAATAAATACAGGCTCATGTTACTCTGCTTCACAAGGTCTTGGTGCAGCTCCAGTTGCTGCTCTTTCAGACCCTTCACCTCACTTTAGCTTGCCTGGCACTCCTACCACTCACCCACACAGCAAACTCCTGTTCTCCAACTACCTGCTTAGTGTGGGCTGTAGGAAATAACTGGTTCAGTCAAGCCAGAGTCTCTGCATTCCTGATATTGCAGCAATAAGAGAGAAACAGAGATATTATCCCAATCTGACCTCTGAAATGTAAACATTTTTCATTGAAGAGGCCACACTAGAGAAATCATGTGAAGGCACATCGAAGGTTCTTCTGTCAGGAATTTCTATTCTAAACATTTCTATCAAATAAACATTATACAGAGTTTGGAAACTTTATAGAAAGCAATACAAAACCAGATAAAGTTCCTCTTCCAACATTCTTTCTGTTAAATTATTTGAAACATCCAAGAGTAGTCCAGCTTGGTAGAACGTTTTCTCGATTAGGGCAAGATGGGATCTTCTCTTCAGTTTGTTGAGTGACAACATTGACCTTTAAAGTAAAAATAACAGGTTGAGGTTACTGAGAATAGCTGAGTTTCAATCAAACTGAATGACTATTACCTAGGTGCCTGTTTGAGTAGGCGGCTGTGTGTGAGCAATTTCTGACTGAGCATGATTGACTGAGCCAATGTTTTAACTGAAAATGGCCATTGAGTGAGTGCAGGTCTTAATATGATTACAGAAATGTGTGAATCAGTATGACTTATGGTACATTATGGGAACTCTAAGGCAAGTCACTTACCCTGGATTAAAAGTGAAGCACATCTTTTGCTATACCAAAAACAATACAAGCAAAGAAGGTTATAGTAAAGACATTAGAGAGAAAAATATATAACACTTTATATTCCAAATAATAATACCATATATTAAATGATGTACCTCATCGAAGAAAATTACACTGTTACCTTTCCAGGGTGAATAGACTGAATGGCTGTGGGCAGCAGTGCTAGGTCAAATCACAGGCATGTATTAAAAAATACTGAACACCACAAATCAACATGCACTATACAATAAAAAAAAGGCTTATCCAGAAACCCATTATCCAGAAAGCTTCAAATCACAGGAAGGACCCATTCCATGTACTCCATTCAAATCAAATAATTCACATTATTGTATATGATTCCCTTTTTCTCTATAATAATAAAACAGTACCTTGCACTTGCAACTAAAATTAATCCTTGTTGGAGGCAAAACAATACTATTGGGCTTAATTCATGTTTAAATGCTTTTTTGGTAGACATTATGAACAAGGGATCACGGAAAGATCCCTTATCTAGAAAAACCCAGAGTCCAAGCATTCTGGATACCAGTAACAAACAAGGGAAAGTTGTGCTCACCACTCATTTTTAAAACCGTTAAGTCCTCTGCACTCAACCCATTATCAATATATTTAAGACAGAGACATTTTGTGCATACTGCTACTGAAAAATGCCTTACCCTTTAAACAAAACAGGGATTGTTTGTCCATATATTGCAATATATTTAAGCTGGCCAACTACATCAAAGTCATCCCATATCTGGCCAGTCCTACGCTCAATTTTCATCTGATTCATTAAGAATTCTATTGCTTCATTATATATTTTACAAAGGGACTAAGTTTTACCTGCAACTTACTCGCTGCTTTCAAAGTAAAACTCCCAAACTTGGCTGCCCTTTTATTAGACACCAGTGGGATCACCTGACTATAGCTGGGAAGGGTGGGAGCTACAACATGGAGCTGGTCACTGCTCCTGTATAACTATAACAAACAAGGGAAAGTTGTGCTCACCACTAATTTTTAAAATCATTAGGCGGGGGTGCAATGAGGCTGTGACCACAAAATACAGATAGACAAATACAAGAGTCCTCTGCACTCAACCCATTATCAATATATTTAAGACAGCGACATTTTGTGCATACTGCTACTGAAAAATGCCTTACCCTTTAAACAAAACAGGGATTGTTTGTCCATATATTGCAAAATATATTTAATAATGGGTTGAGGGCAGAGGACCTCTTGTATTTGTCAATTATGGATAATATAGTTCCCATACTTGTAATAAAATGTATTCGAAAAATGTCCCCATCTGACAAATTTCATTGTCTTCAATTTACACGCAAATTTTAAAATAGCAATCAGAAAGCATGATTCTGATATACTTTAGTAGCAAATTAAATAGAAATATTAGAATGCAGACGTTCAGGACTGTGGTCCTTCAGGCTGACATTTTAGAAAATGAGGCTAAGGGTACTGGGGATATATATTAATATATAAGCATAAATTCTAAACCAACGTAGGTTCAAAGAAGGTGCTCTGGGCTGTCATGCAGACAAGGGATGTGAAGGGTTTATGGCTGTTTTAACTTAAATTTTAATTTTACTCAGCATGATGCTGACTAAAAGAACTCTTTTTTTTTAAATGAGAATTATAAAAGGACATCAATTCAAATTTACTTATAGTTCTATTTCTAAGGATCAGATACATCAAGGGTCGAAGTGAAAATCTGAAGTAAAACAATTTGAATTTCAAGCTATTTTTGTGTACTTCGACTATTGAAATTCGGTTTGAATTTGAAAAAAATTTGACTATTTGAATATCGAAATTTATCATGTACTGTGATGATGCAACTTCGCCACACTTCGCCGCACTTCGCCACACTTCGCCAGGCGTATTTTTGCCAGCGCTCCGCAAATTCACTAAAATCCGAAGTTGTGCACAGTGGTAGCGTAAGGTTGCGAAGTTGCGCTAGCGTTGATTCGCTATATAAAGCGAAGTTACGCTAGCGAAGGCTAATTTGCATACGGCGTGAAATTCAAATTTCAATGGAGGAATACGTATCAGCACTACAAATGCCTAGAAAACCTTCAAATCAGCAAATAAAAATTTTATTTTGCCCTACACATGTGCCCACTGTCTAGGTAAGTTGCCATGAGTCAGGAAATGTAGGGGGGAAGGAGGGGAGCCCCAAAAATTTAGATCTTTTTCAGCCTATCACCCATCATGTAGAAAACACGCCAGCGTTTTTTGGGACTTAGAAAAAAATTTGACTTTTTTGGAAACAATCCCTATCTACTCTATTGCGCTTCGCCTGGTCTGAGGTGGCGAAGGAAGTCTAGCGTAAAAGGTAGCGTTCAGTACACTGCGCAAGTTAGTGAATTTGCGTAGTTACATCGCTAGCGAAAATTCGCCTGGCGTAAGGATGCGAAGTAACACTAGCGAAAATACGCCAGTGTTCGTTAGTGAATTTGCGCAGTAGCGAAAATGCCAAACGCTAGCGAATTAACGCTAGCGTTCGGCACTTCGGCGCTTAGTGAATTTGCGCCTTCGATTTTTTAAATAAATTTTGATTGGTCTTTTTTATTCGAATTTCGAAGTTATGTGAGTTCAAAAAAACTCCCATTACTTCGAAATCCAACCCTTAATAAATCTGGCCCATAGTGTCAACATTTTGCTTATATTTGAATTTTTAGATCACTCTTTCTCTCTGTCATTTAAAATTACACTGTTTTGCTTAAGTAACCACAATCGATTGTTGTTTATTTTGTAAGTTGTAGAGCGGTATGGTTGCTTCCGTTCTATTTCTCCTAGACAGATCCCACCTATGTGATTAGGTATCCATATTAGATGAGACTCAGTAATGGTATCTGGAACTGTGTAATGTAGTTGTCTATTGGGAAAGAGTTTATTATCTGTCCATAAGATAAAGGAGCATGCCCCACATCTCTAGAGAATTCAAGCAAATATTTTAGTTGTTGCAGCTTGAGATAAGTGAACAACTTTAGGGGATGTCTGTAGGGCAGGAGCGGTTATTTGTTTAGGTGACTCTTTGTATGTTGCATCTTTCCAGTCTTCTACTATTCTTCTTAGATGGTTGTGAATCACAAGATGAATTCAATAGTTTTAGTGGTTCTGCCTTTAAAGATGATTTACTTTGGTATCTTTGCAACTGTAAGGGCAATTACATATGTGTTGCCAAAACAAAATTAAAGGGGACCTGTCACCCAAAAAAAATATTCAAAATCCTATTTTATCACATTAGTCAAGAGAAATGAACTTTACTTACACTATATAAATTATTTGAATCTTGTTTCCTTCAGTCTGGGAATTCATTATTATACCAAGCAGACAGGAGCCATTTTGTGGACACTGTTATTGAGACAAGCCTTGAATCATCTCAGAATCTTGTTTGTGCACCAGAATGGGGGACCTAATGTCCATCCCCATGCCCTGTATACACAATTAAATGGTGAAGAGAACAGGGGAATGTGGGGAGAGCAATGACATCTAGGAAGTGCTGAATGGAAAGTGAAAGTAATTGTCTGCCCACCTCTATGCCTAAGGCATAGTGGAGGGGCAGAACATATTTGATTGACAGCTGAGATTTTTAAATGAGCTTACAACAGCTATGAATGCTTTAATAAAAAATAGAAATTGGATTTCATGTTTAATTTTAAAAGTACTTTTATTATACAGATTTTTGTGTCTGGGTGTCAGGTCCACTTTAATGTCAGCAACAAAACCTTGTGAAAATTGGGGGAAATTACAAGTAACACTACTGTATGTGACAGGGTTTTCATTCACTGCACCTTCCGAACATAATTCTTCTGTGTGCAGGATAACTGGTTTAATCCAATATTCTGGTACTGGGATATTTAGTGTTATATTTTTTAACTTAATCTATATGGTTGCAATGTTTTAATGCCATACTTTATTGTTCATTGGCAGTGCATGGGAATGATTTGATAAATGTATATGCGCATGATTTAAATATTTCAAAAAGTCAGTTTTGATGAAAGGGATTTTTGGCTTTTTCCTAGAACCCATCAATCAGCCATGATTTAGGCTCGGCACTCTGGGTTTGTCATCTGACAGATTCCAAACCTTGAGTCCTCCTTAATTGTATTATCAAGAATCCCAGGAAGAACCTGTTTTGCTTGGGAAAATGCCAGTGATTGAGCAAACCCCAAAACAACTGCACCTGAAGTGGCATCAGAAGCACAAATCTTTTAATAGCCTCCATTGACCCACAAAGCATTGAAATCAAAGGATATAATATCCTTTTCTTACATGCATTCATGAAAAACACTTGCCAACTGTGACTCCGACTGAAGTCTGAATATCCACTTCTCTTGGAGGAGGTGCCAGTTAGGACCCCATTCATTCCCAATATTCGCCGCTGCCATTTTTAAGAAGAGTCCTTTTTCTAACATAAGGAATGGGTAGCTTTACAGTGTTATAGATTGAATTCACTGGGTTGCACAATAAAAAAAGAATCAATCCCACCAAGACTTGGGTACAAGGCTTGATTTACACACATACTTTGTAAGGGGTTATCAATCAGGAAGCTACACGGTCCTTTATACTCATGGACTCATCAGCAGTGACTGGATGATCTGCTATTTTATGTTATATAATTACATGCCTGTATTCTGATAATATGCTGCACACTTGGAAAGCAGGGCAGAAGCAATCTCATTTTAATACATCCTGATCTACATTATCCAACAACCATCACCCCTTAATAATTGTATATGATTATGATTATAAGGCATTGTTTTGTTTATTGTAATGTATATATGTATACTGTATACTGTATATCTATGTGTATAATTTTCCTTATAGGAGTATGGAAAACAATTGCAATTTGTCAAAAATACTATTTAAAGGGTACCTAACACACATGAGATGCTTCTCCAGTATTTGGGTCCCCAATGGAATGTGCACAGGTCCCAAGTTTGCTCCAAAATCTGGCTGTGTACAACTGGGCATCTAGGCGGACAGCACCACCAGACAAAAGCCTACCTGGTTCAATTTGTGTCAGGATCTGTATTTTATTATTTATGGGTTATTTTTAATTACAGGTATGGGATCCATTATCCGGAGACCCGTTATCCATAAAGCTCTGAATTACGGGATGCCCGTCTCCCATAGACTACATTTTATCCAAATAATCCAATTTTTAAAAAATAATTTCCTTTTTTTCACTGTAATAATAAAACAGTACATTGTAATTTATCCTTATTGGAAGCAAGCCCAGCCTACTGGGTTTATTTAATGTTTACATGGTTTTCTAGTGAAGGTCTGAAAATCCAAAATACGGAAAGATCCATTATCTGGAAAGCCACAGGTCCCTAAGCATTCTGGATGACAGGTCACATACCTGTATTATAATTCCTATTCCTGCAGCTGAAAATGCATTCTGGTTGTTGGGGCCACTGACTCCAGAAACTGAACAGTTAGGCTTCAAATTTACTGTATAGATATTCTAATTTATTTATTCCTTGTCTTAGTGATCAGGTCCTCTCCTTTTAATTTTCGATTCTTACGTTCAAACTGCTAAATGGCTGCAATAGCAACAATATAGTTTAACAGCAGATATTTATGTAAATTATTCAATAACTACAACAAAAAAAATTAAAAAAGAAAAACTGAAAATTATTGACTAAACCATATCAAAAGTTAATTCCAAGGTGGACAACATCTACGTCAATTTGTAGTTAGGTTACCAAAATAGTACTGACGCTTTATTTTGGGCTTATCTATAATGTAGGCAGAATTCTGTCAACATTATTTGAAGCAAATTAAGTTAATCTGTTATAATGTCATAGGGCCACCACTTTGTGTTTATTTTCTCTGAACCTTATCCCACGTTTTACTATCTTTTCCAAGTCCTTGTATGGTAAACAAGCTTCATAAATGTTGGTCTTATCTCAAATATGGACGCCTACATTTCTGTACCATTTACAAAGTCAATGGTCTGTCAATTGGTCTGTCACTAATCCATATGATACTTGCTAATGTGGTCTGGTTGATATATATTCCATAATAACTGTGCCTGTTTTTTTACAGCACTGTTGTTGCTATGTTGCTATGTTTGCTGGGGCCAATGTTTCAGGTACAGAGAACCAAAATGTAGATTGTAAGCAAATGTTACTATAGCAAAGAAAACAGTTGTTGTTGTTGACACATAGAATTAAATATAAACAGAAGGGTGAGTTAAAAAGCAACGGGTTGCTTGTCCAGGAAAATATTAAGGTCTGGGTAGGACAAAAAAATCATACAGGCACAATGGTAAAGAAGTGGGGACACAAGCAGAATCAGTAGCCAACATAAGAGAGGAATAAGAGAGGAATAAGTATAATTAACACAAATTATTGCTCGTTGAGTAGTCCAGACGGTAACAATATTGAAAAGCAGAATGTCTCTCACTCTCTCTGCATCTACTCTTGCTCTGCAACTGTTTGGAACTGAATAAAAACAGACAACATGAAATTACCTTGTTGCAGAAATCTCCCTCCAGGATCTGGCTGCCATCCAGAACACAGATGACAGCAGCTGGGTGTTTGCCAGAGGTTATTCTCCCTAAGGTAGGACCCCCCCCCCCAGTGTTAAAGGCTTTGCTTGCCTACTGAATTAATTGGCACTGAATTTGCATTACCAGTATCTCCGATTATCGGCATGCTTAATATTTATGCCTTGAATTGAGAGCAGTAAACACAGGTAAAGAAGTGGGGACACAAGCAGAATTAGTATCCAACATAAGAGAGGAATAAGGATGAGAGAGGAAGAGCTTACTGACAAATATGAACAAGCTTGCCAGAGGTTATTCTCCCTAAGGCAGGACCATTATATATATTTATACCTTAAATTGAGAGCAGTAAACACAGGCTATGGTGTGAGGTACAGTGAGATGTTGTAAATAGAATCTCACTGACGAGTTCCCTTAAACCTGGACAGTTTATTTGACAGTCAAGAAAGTTTCCAAGTACCAGTGCCTTAGATGGGAAGGAACCATTATTTAAAGCAAATATAAGCTGAGCTCAGTTGCGGCCACAGATGAAATCCCACTCAGCTGTGTGTCACAACACTGTCTTTGGCCACCTAAAATTATCAAGATTATAATCAGGAGCAAATGACAAGACATATTTTCTGCAGATTATTTGACTCCCAAATAATAGGAGGAACTATACTGAGCTGTACTGGAAAGCTTAGTTGTAATTTACTGTAGTTGTACAGTAGATACTGCAAATCATCTCTGCTAAGGCACTGTTGCGTCAATACACTGTAGAATGTATAAATGTCTTTTTAGTAGTCATATACTTTTTATTGTGCTCATCAGGCTTGGACTAGCAATCTGGGGAGGGGTTTGCTGTAAGACGCCATTGACAGTAAGATGCCATTGACTCACTATTTAGTCAGCAAGTAAAGGGGCTGTTTGGGCCTCTGTGTAGTTGAAATTCCAAGACCTATTTGAATCACAGTCCAGATCTGGTTCCCATGCATCCAGACATGCAAGTTTTGCATTTGTCCTCAGAATTCCCCGGAATACAAAAATAAGTAAACAGGAATAGTTGGCCACTGCTACCAACTGTAGGGTCTCATTGGTCTGCTAACATACTTCATCTCTGTCCCAAATCTCCATAAGGAGCTGCAATTATTTTGACACTGCAGCTACCTACATTCCTTGGGTTCTTGTTAGTTCACTTACAGCTGTTCTATTCTAATCAACACAGGTGGAGCACCATGTACCTTAGGAAAGAGTAGGGTGCTGCTGTGTCAATAGCATAAAGTGCCAGTGTACCCCTTGTTCAATATGAGTTCAGTGAATAGGCTTGTGCTGGACACATTTTTGCCTAATGTTCTAAGCTCAGAAAATCTGTTTTTTATCATATCTTGAACTAAACGGGCCAACAGGGAAATCAAAGCTACTTCATGTTTGGTCATGGTGCAGTAGAAAATTAGATTACCAGTATACAACCCCATCCTTCCTCCTTTGTTGTGACTGTTTTGTAAGCAGGAGTCCACCATGTACACAGCTTATCTGTTTAGTTCAACAAATAACCATAGACTTTTCAGGATTAAAGCAATAGGCAAAAAGTATGTTTAGCATAAGTCCTATTCACTAAACAAGTGCATGTACTGCCAGGCAGGGCAAAAAAGTTAGCATCCCTCAGTGACTCCTCTGTTAAATGAACAAATGTTTTTTGTTGTATTTTACAAGAAAAGAGCTGTGAGGAAATACAAGGGATAAAATAAAATATGGTGATGAAAAGGAGTGGCAGAGAGAGAGTAACAAACAGGGCTGGATTTACATAGCAGGCACCCCTAGGCCCGTTGCTGTTCATCACCCCTGTCCCACCCCTGTTTCATCATTAGGTCAGGAGCAGAGCTGGAACTAGGGGTAGGCTGCAGAAGGTGCAACAATTGGGGGTAGCTGGGCAGTTACCTCTTCTGCCTACCCCTAGACAAGACTCACCTGCTCACCGTCGTCACTGCGCATGAGTCGGGAAGTGGGGGTGAGCTGGCCGGCTGGGTTTGCTTAGAGCGCCCAGCTGGCCTAGCCTGCCTCTGGTCGGAGCACTGGTGATTGGCGCATTGGAAACGATTGTATCTTACGATCAGCCCCAGAGCTGGTGTGGTTGGGCTTCATGTCGCCCCCATAAAATCCTACTGCCCTAGGCACGGGCCTTGGTGGCTTATCCACAAATCCTGGCCTAGTAACAAAACAAGAAAGACTATTGCCCTCCAATTACTAAGCTACAATTTATAGAATCTTACATGTTGCTGGAAGCTGTGTCTAACTGAAAACACTAGATAGATAGATTAGCTAATAATAAAGAGGGTACACACCAAACCTTGCAGCTGCCTGGGTTGCAAGGTTGTAGCTTAACATAACCATTAAATGGAGCATAGCACTAGTGATGGGCGAATCTGACCTGTTTTGCTGAGCTGAAAATTCGCAAAACGGCATAAATTCAGCAGAATGAATTGAAATCTATGGGCGACAACATTTTGACGTCCGACAGACACATTTTTTCCCCACTTAAATCTATGTGGGTCATTGCAAAACATGGTTAAAATTTTCGCTCATTACAACACAGCACTCTCAGGACTTCAATTAAGAAAAATGTAATTCTGAAGTCTCCAAATTCACCAAAATCGGTATGCATACCAAGATTCATATTGGCACAGTTCAAACATTGCAATAACAAAAGTGTTTTCTTAAATAGCTCACAATATAAAATCAAACTCTTGATCAAAATCAAAATAATAAAAAAAAAAAGATGTCAACCTTTCAAGACACATACATTGGAAGTAGAAACACAGAGGCCTGCTTCTCTATTTAAAACAGTTTTTTTTTCTTCCCAAGGTTATGTAAAGAGCAGACCTATCTTGTCCAATTTATACACAGTTCTGTTGGGAACTAAAGCCTCAGAAGTAAAAGTGTCTATGAATGCCTGAAGCCCTCTGGCTAGGTAACTCCACACAATGCTTTATTAATCTGCCATTGATCGCACAAGTGGCAACTTTGGCTTCAACAGATTTCTAGGGATAGAATAAAATCACATTGCCCAGTTTTACATTCTACTTAACCACTACACATAACACTTTTCTTTGCTATTCATTTCACTCCAATGAAATGCCAACCACTGTTGCAGAGTAGTACTTTGTAAGGTTTCCTTTGAGTCTGACAGCCGCTCAGGTGCAGAAATTGACCTCTTCTATAAATAAAAAAATTCCCTGCTGATCATGGGGTTAATCTTTAAAAAAAAATATTTGCATTTAAAGCTAACACTTATTGTAAAGAACACATTGGACAATTCATGTTCAGCCTAGTTTCATGTAACCTATCATACTGTTTAACACTGCAGGGGAAGAAGGAGTTTTCTGCCAGCTAGTGATTAATTAAACAAATGGAAGCACTGAGAGAGGAAAAGCAGCCTTTAACATCTGTTTTACTGACAGTGGGCAAGCTTCTGGCTTTCATTATTTTTTGTGGGAAGATTCTCTTTTCTACAAATGATATGCTCTGTGCCACTCTGTACCAGATAGGCAATCATATTGATATAATCGATTACACAAAAGTATTTTACTCCTTTAACTATAGACATTAACCCCTTAACTGAAATTCTATTAGTAAACTGAGCAACAATCCAATAATATATGTGCCGGAAATTGCCAAAAGAGTATCTCCACAACCACAAGGGTATATCAAACCAAAAGTTATATACAAGAAAAGGGATTTATACTCTTAGAACCGGCTGAGTACTACTTAAATATTTATGTCAACATGTGTATGAATGAAAAGGCAATGTTTATTAGACAACCGTGCCAGGGAATCACAATAAAAATAAAAACACTTAAAGCCAATTAGAGCTGTTAAGTAAAAGAAGTGGGAACTACTACACGAATATTCTATGAAACTTTTTTTATCAACAGAGAAACAGGTGGATTATTTAGAAAAATGCTTAAACTATTACATATATTTTGTAAAACAATTTGGATCACTGAATGATGTTTGTAACATGTGGCACATGCTAAAGACAGTGAATAAAAA
Source organism: Xenopus petersii (assembly GCA_038501925.1). Classification (NCBI taxonomy): domain Eukaryota; kingdom Metazoa; phylum Chordata; class Amphibia; order Anura; family Pipidae; genus Xenopus; species Xenopus petersii. Next base: position 70,323,404 of record CM076675.1, on the reverse strand, counting down.
ATGTGATTTGTTGTACTTTTTGTAAAAAACAGATAATTAACATCAGGCTGTAAGGGCCCGAAGGCACAGTTGGAGTGCGGACCAAGGAGGAGGCAGGTAGTTAACCAAAGTTCGTGGTAACAGAAGGATGAGGCAAGAGAGTAGTCAAAGTCCAGGCAATAGTTCAATCCAGGCAGCAAAGGGTCAATCCGAAATAACAGGCAAGGTTGGTACACAGGAATCAATCAGTAATAACACACCCAGGAATACACGAAGTTAAACCTATACTTGGGCAATGTCTGCAGTGTCCAGAAGGCTTTATATAGGCCAGGATTGGCGCCAAAGTTTTGGCGTAATGGCGTCATGACGCTGATGCTGGCGTCCAGACACCGGCGCACGTTCTGATGCTGGCGTTTATGCGCCGGCGCACGTTCTGACGCTGACGACCATTCCGTCGCCGGCGACCAATCGGCAGGCGGGAAGACGCTGGCGTCTTAGCGCTGCGACCAGCAGGATCCACATGGAGAGGCAAGGGGTCGCCATTTTGGACGCCGTCGCCATCTTGGATGTGAGTGACTTCCCTTTCCATTACACAGGCCCAGAATTAGGTTTAGGTAGAAGAGGCACGAGTCTTGGGCCTAATGGGGGGGGCTACAACACCATGGGGTGAGTGGGGAGCAGGAGGGTGGTGCAGATAAAGCCAGCGACTTGCTGGCTCCTTGCTGTGTTGGCTCAATACATCAGTAGTGATAAGCAGGCAATTCACCAAATGTATTGGAGTCCTTTCTGTGTTTTTTTTTTTAAACAACATTTATTTTAAATAAATGGAACAATGCAATTTGCACTGTGATCAAAATCACTCAAAGAACTTGATTAGGTTTAATAATAGGTGATTTGTCTATGACGTTTTTCATTCATACAGGTCATGGTATATCTAGTAGAAGTAAATCTAGAGCAACTGGACTTGCTGTTTAATCATTGAAGACGTTTCACTACTCATCCGAATTCAAGAATCTGCTCGGATGATTTCTGCTAGATAATAGGTGATTTATTTTGAATTCCAGGTTTTAAAAAAAAACTTGAATTTGAAAATGAATAAATTGGCCTTAATGTTCTAGATCAGTGATCCCCAACCAGTAGCTCGTGAGCAACATGTTGCTCTCCAACCCATTGGATGGTGCTTTTAGTGTCATCAAAGCAGGGGCTTATTTCTGAATTCATGGAGGCGATGTTTTAATTGCATAAAAACTAAGTATAGTGCCAAGAAGAGCCTCCTGTAGGCTGCCAGTCCACATAGGGGCTACCAAATAGCCAATTGCAGCCCTTATTTGGCACCCCAAGGGACTTTTTTATGCTTGTTTTGCTCCCCGAATCTTTTTACATGTGAATGTGGCTCACAGGTAAAAAAGGTTGGGGACCCCTATTCCAGATTACCACCACTCAACCACGAGGGTTCAAAAATGCAGTACAAATAAACCAACAGTTCTAGACAATGTCAAGCAACAGTCACATTTCTATCACATATACATCTTATTCCCTATTTGCAGAGTGTATGGGGATGCCAAGGATTAAAATCCACCATAAACTTGACTATATTATCCTAACCAGTTTTTAGCATTCCTTTTACTCACTATAGCAAGATTATAAAAACTCCAGTCCAGTAGCACACCGAGTTGGTGAAAAAAACAGTGTTTTATTGTGCCACAAAAATACATGAAACATTGCCTATTTGTGGCACACTAAAACACTGTTTTTTCATTAACTCATGGTGCTGCTGGACTGGAATGTTTATATTGGATGTTATCCCTGGTAGTGGGAAATCTGTGCACACCTGACACTGCAATGAGTGATAAAGCTCTGCTGTGCAGAATTTTCTGTGCTTATATGAACATTATTTACTCACTATAGAAATCAATCGCACTAATCTTAGTCGATTTTACATATTGTATTATTTTGTGTCTAACCATATAATCACCTTGCCACTTTTAATTTTACAAATATTTGGCGGCAATGACCGTAGCTTGAGACTGCTGTCCAAAATATACTAGTGAAAGGCTTGGCTATGAGTAGGGCTGCCACCTTTTCTGGAAAAAAATACCGTCTTCCTATAGTCTTGCTGTTAATAACATTGGCATCAAGCATAATTTTTAACATAGGTGCCATCCCTAGCTATGAGAAAAGGTCACAATTGTTACCTTCCTTCGGAAAAAGTGGGACTTGACACCTTTAGCTCCACCTACTGACACCATCAAAAGTTGAAACCTAAATAGGTGTCCCATAAACATGCAACATGATTGGATTAGTACTACTGAAAAGGGTCACCAGCTCAGAGAAATACATTTCTGCCCTGGTACTTTCTCCCAGTCATCCATAATCCCTAATGGAAGTAGATAGATGACAGCCAGAGGATTGTAGGGATCCTCTTCAACAGATAAGGGGATAATAGTTTATGCGCTGCAAATACTTTGAGAGAGGGGAAAAACTGACTATAGAAAAAACTGCAATAACAATAATTAACAATCAGGAAAGCTCTCCCTTTTAAAACCAATCATTTGTCAGCATTTGTGCATCTCACGGCTGCAGGCTGATTTTTTTAGGGGTTCTTGGCTTGCTTGTTGATAACACATTAAAACAAAGATTTCCAAATGCTGTTTAGGAATATGTTATGCCAGTCAAGTGGGGAGAGGGAAACAGAGCAAATGAGAGAAAAAGGAAGGGGGGCGGGAAAACAACCAGCTTTAATGGTCATTAGTGGGAAAAAGACTGTATTTTATATTGTCAATTGACCAGTTTGGTTTTAGAAATAGGGTTAAATAGTACTGCACTTTCTTTTATGTAATAATTGTTATAATGTGCATAAATGTTAATTTTGCATGCTCACTTTTTGAATATTAACATTTGCAAGCCCTTTATTTATTTTTTTAACCTTTAAATCGTATTTTTTTCACAGGAGCACATCTTTCCCCGCTACAAATGCTACCTAATTCAATTTGCAGTTGTCAGAGTTCTGCAGACAATACAATTTCAGGTAATTAAGCCTTTATTTTTCCCTGTGCAATTTCTTATACATCAAGATTGGCAACTCTCATAAAGCATGACTGGGCTGTTCCTTGGCAAGGAATAAGTAGATAAAGCCATATTACTTTCAGGGATTATACTTCTCTTAATAATATATGCTATACAAGCAATAATTACTGTAAAAAATGGAAATCCCATTTTACAGCACCACACACCCACTTACAGGTGGATTGGGAGTCATGAAACAAATATAAGATAAGGTATAAAGTAAGATATAAGGTAAGGCTCTCTCCATCATCAGTGTTCAATCGTCAGTCCCTTGGGCAACAGTGATGTGCTGTTCTGTCTAGCCAACTCTACATGGATCTACAGAACTGAACCAGATTCTCTTAAGAAAAAAAAAGACAGAATGGAGAGAACTCTTTATTTTTCTTAATTAATTAATTGTAATTAAATTGTATTAAAAAACTATTACTGTATTTTAAAGTGGATGAGAGAAATTTATCAATGGTGATTCTGCTAATATTATACTGGCTACAAGCATATTCAATTGTCACTAGTGATGGACAAATTTGTCCCGCTGGTGAAAAATTAAAATTTTCAAAACTCAAATTTTGACGCCCACATCAATTCGGACACTCGCGTTAATTTTGACGCTGGTGTTAAAGTCAATGGGCGTCCAAATAATTTCGCCGGTGAAGGAGGGAAACAAAATGATTTCAGGCATAGGTTCTATATCAAATGTAAGATTGAGGGTTCTATATTCTCTGGCTTTCTGCTATTGCATATTAATTAAGTGGGATTATGCAAATGCTGCATCTTTTTCTGTTAAAATGTATTTTATGGTTCTGGTTGACATAAAGGACTTCACCAGTTGAACTTTTACATAGAACAAAAAGCAACATATTGAAAGCACTGATAGATGATAGATGATCGATAGATAGATAGATAGATAGATAGATAGATAGATAGATAGATAGATAGATGATAGATAGATAGATAGATAGATAGATGATAGGTAGATAGATAGATAGATAGATAGATAGATAGATAGATAGATAGATAGATAGATAGATAGATAGATAGATAGATAGATAGATTGTTTGTACAGGTATAGGATCATCCCTTATCCAGAAACACAATATCCAGAAAGCTCTGAATTACGGAATGTCTCCCATAGACTCCATTTTATCCAAATAATCCAAATTTTTAAAAATAATAATAATCAGTAGCTTGTACTTGATCCCAACTAAAATATAATTAATCCTTATTGGAAGCAAAACCAGCCTATTGGCTTCATTTAATGTTTAAATTAATTTCTAGTAGACTAAAGGCATGATGACTCAAATCACGGAAAGATCTGTTATCCGGAAAACCCCAGGTCCCGAGCATTCTGGATAACAGGTCACATACCTGTATTATATTAAACACAAGTTTGCTTCATAATTAATTGTCCTCTACCTGCTCTATATAGAAAAATATATCAGTATTCCTGCGCTGGTACCTTCTCCTGTTGTGTTTTGCCACTACCAAAAAATAAAATTTCACTTACTTACTTGTGTAAAGAGATAGCAACCTATAGGTGTCAAATGAGGCAACAATGTTATCAAGTCTGACCCATAAATTTTTTGCAGCAATGTAATTTCTCTTTAATTATTTCCAATTAAGTTGACTCTTAATTATGTTTATGAGTTAAATTGGGTTGTGTACAGTAGAGGCAGCTATCCTTGCTACATATAATCACTCCCAAAGAAGAAGACAAAACAAGTTCAGATGAACAATACAATTATCCTGTTTATAGCTGTCATGGGTTATTTATTAATCTAATAATTATAGTGCATCATATTTCAGCACTGAAAGGGTTGAATGCTGGATCTGGTTTGCACATTCAGTCAATAAATAAGGATACATTTTCGTGTATAAACAGGTTTTTCAGAATAATTTCTTTGAATGTAGGGGTGTAGTATAATAAGATTCCCAACATAGTTTGTACTCCGGTATTAGTTCCACACAGACATCATGTAATGTAGAACCTACCTTCAGATCACTCCTACCTGGGGGGCTGAAAACCTTGAGAACTCAAATAACCCCATTAGTGATGTGCCTGTCAGGTGACCCTTTTAATGTATATAAGAAAGGAATAAGTCATATCAGTCTCAAGCATCCCCCTCAGGCCTGACTGTAATTAAGGCTGATGCTTAGGCTAAGCAGTTTGATTCAAACAAGTAGAGAGCAGAGAGAGCCTGGTGGGTTCCTTACGTAGCAACAATTTAGGGTTATAAATGGTTCTTAGATCTGTGTACCACCTGTTTTAAAATATTACTATAATAGAAGTTACATTGGAGTTCTTTGACCTATAAAAAAGGACTACAACCAGAATATTTGTGCCTTTTCATACCTTAATACGGTAACTTTTAATCCCATTTTACACAATAATCACACAAAATAAGTAAAATATATGTATAGAAACGGTTAGCAATATCATGTCACGTGACTAGTAGATTGTATATTATATAATGACATAATGAACATTATATTTTAAAATATTATGGGGGAAATGTAATAACATTTTCAAAGAGCAAAACTTTGCGGAAAAAATTCACCTGTCGCAATGTAATATTCATCGTTAGGCTTTTATTACAATGCAAATCTAAATGCGCATTGCAAACCTGCTCTAGAGCTTTATTAATTATTTTGTCACAAAAAATGGCTTGCGATTTTGAAATTTGAATACATACTGTGAACGTTCGCAGCAGCAATTTGGTTGCAAACTTTATGAGGAAGTCTTTGAGGTCTTTAATCAGTCAAAAATGGCATAAACATGGTCGCTGACGCTGTTTAGGAAACATATTACATTACCCCATGGGGCAAATTTACTAAAGGGCGAAGTGATGTTATTTTGGAACTTCGACGATTTACTAATGGTCGCTGGCGTAACTTCACTAGCGAAGGAGATAGAATCTAGCGGTACTTCGCTCCCTAACGCCAGTGTTGCGCTGTGAGAGAAGCCGTGGCTGGCCGAGGTTAGTGAACTTGCCCCATGTATTGTAATGACAATAAGGAATGTATTGTCCCCCATATATGTATTTAATAAACTTTTATTTTTGATTTTTGCTTTAACCATTTGCCTTGTTGGAATACTCCCTGGAGTGCTGTCAATTGTTAGTGGAATATTTGCTTTTGATACGGACCGGCACCCGGGCTTTCATTATTATTTATGGTTGTGTGTTCCACCTATCATTGCTATATATATATTGTTACTGCCATTAACATACAACAACCATAATACAATCCCCTTAATTGTGGATCTGCCATTTGTACCCGGTGTGTGGGCTGTGTGTCTAGGTGCATGGGGTATTATAACATGTGTTTGCTTTTGGGAAGGGGTTAACACACCATTCAGTTAACAAAATGATACAGTATCCAGAGCATAGCGCTCCTATCCTCTGCAACTTATGAACAGCCTCCTCTGGGGAGCCACAGTTCTTAATTAATTTAATTAACAATTCATTAAACCCCCCGCTTCCACATCCCCTGCTTTCCTATAATTGCAGGTATATTAACATCATAAAATTGAGCAACGCTGAATCAATTAACAAACGCCAAATGACGATGTATACAATATTGTTGGGGGAAAGCAATCCCTTAGTAGGTAATAATTAAATGTGAGTGATCAGGAGGTAACTGTTTATATGCCCATATAAAATATTTACTAGTTTTTGGATAATAATATACCTATAAGGTACAGCAGTATTCATGCAGATCATAAAGTGTGAAATGCAGGCCATGCTTCAACAGTTACCCTGCTGAGTACAGGTGTAGAATTCAGAGCCATGGAGTGAAGCAATTGTATTGAAACAACGATAAAGTGACAACTAAGTTGAATGCTATTTATTAAGAGAAACCTCTCTCGGAACATTTAGCTGCACCCCATGGTCAACCGAAACCACTTAATTGGCCATCCCTAGGCATGGGGTCAATATATTTAAATATGTGTTTATTTCTCAGCTTTTTTTTACCTTGACAGCTAGAGGTATGGGACCTGTTATCCAGAATGCTCGGGACATGGTTTTTTTTTTCGGATAATGGACTAGAAAATCATTTAAACATTAAATACACCCAATAGGCTGGTTTTGCTTTCAATAAGGATTAATTATATCTTAGTTGGGATGAAGTACAAGGCACTGATTTATTATTACACAGAAAAAGGACATCATTTTTAAAAATTTGGATTATTTGGATAAAATGGAGTCTATGGGAGCCATTCCGTAATTCAGAGCTATAATTTTTAAACATTTTGATGAAACAGAGTCTATGGGAGACAGTCTTTCTGTAATTCTGAGCTTTCTGGATAACAGGTTTCTGGATAACGGAACCCATACCTGTACAACCACCAGCCAGTTATAGTTGTCAATGTAAAAAATAAATTTTATCATTTTAAAAATCCACATTGGCAAAGGTTTACCCAATGGAAGAGCAAAAACCTTTTTTCCCAATAAGTGTTGGAATGTGAATCATGAATGACTCATTAAATTATAATAGTCCCTTTTCCGAAAGTTCAATGTTATTCAACACCATTTAGAAACCCTTAATTAATTAAATGGAGCTTCAATCTGCAGGTAGGCAGCTGGGAGTCTGGTTTTATGGTTTGGCAGACAGCTCCAATGGGAAACCTGTCAACTGGGGAGGAATGTAATTGTGGAAGTCAAGTGGTAGGGAGGTCCAGGACAGTGGAATAAGGGAGATGTGGCTGGGCCAAACTCAGTGGGTACAGATGGTACTGTTGTCAGGGGTCCTGTTGCAGAAGATTTAAAAAAAAATATTTGCAGGCCCAAAAAGTGCAGGGCCTGTGCAGTAGTGGGTAGGGCTTGAGTGGATTGTGGCCAAAGTTTTGGCATGATTGGTTGGTAGATCAGGAGCATGGCCATGCATACATTATTTTTTTTCCATTGAGGCCACCTAGGTGCCCATTGTACTAACAACTGGAGCCCCTGCGTGGGGAGGGCCCTGTTACGTTAGTAGTATGGTGCCCAATGATTTCTGGTGGCAAGCATTTCTGCATTATTCTTTAAGTGATATTGACACAACTTGAAGGTAGGAATGCTTGCTAGGGGTTGGGGATATTTTCCCTAAGCCAAAAGCACAATGGTCTCCTCAAAAAAAGGGTCCCACAAGATCTGTGTTCGATTCTGTTAATGTGTGTTTACGTTATTGCTGATGCTTGTTTGCTGTAATGGTTAACAAGTGCTATGTGGCCTACAGTTTAGATATTATATTTTAATATAATCTATGTACTGTTTTTCATTATAAAGCTGTAGCCTCATTCAACATCTTGCTCTTATCTCAGAGATGGTGTCACAAGGTATGGAAAATAATGGTTTGGGAACTGGAGGGAGAAGAGGGTGGTGATAATTCACTGGGCACAGAAAAGGCCTGCTTCTTGATGCTACCCTAGTTAAGGGAGAAAGCAATAGTTGCTCCATTTTTATATATTTTTCCAAGATCATCCTTTAGAACACCTTATACAAGCAATAGGAAAAAGGTCTAGCAGGAGTTTATGAAAAGCACATTCCGGAATTCCAATAAAAGTTTAAAATCAGTAAATAAAAATCCGAAAAATGGGATTTATTGGATAGTTATTAAAAATGGTAATACTGCAGGTTATGAATGCTCTAACTGGTCGTGTAGCCCTGCCCTTATTCCTAAAACTTAATGGGGCTCATTTAAAACCACTGGGCAAATTTGCTCCTGGGTAGTAACCAATGGCAGCCAATCAGATATTTGTTTTTGGTGTTCAATCTGCAGGGCTGACTAAAAAAAGCTAATCACTTACTGGTTGCTATGGGTTACTGCCCAGGTGCAAATTTGCCCTGGGCTTATAAATGAGCCTCAGTATCTTTAATAAAAAGTGCTTCACTTTGTATTATTTTTGATGCAAAACATGAATAACTCTCAACAGCTCAGCTAAAAATATAATTACTCTGTAAATCAATAGGTATGGAGTAGCATTTAAAAAAAGATATCATTATTTAAAATTTCAACTTCAAATACTATATTTTTGTGCTGGAAAGGTGAAAGTACCCCAAGTATTTTAATGAATATAAAAGTATGTGTCGGGTTACTGGTACTTTAAAAAACATTTTTATTTTTTTATTTTTTTAATTTCATAGATCTGATTTGTAATTTAATTGTTCTAATGTGCCGTTACAGTTTGCCTGAATAAAATAAGCATTACATTTAATTTCCAGAGATTAATACACGGTATGATTTTTACAAGCAAGTTACTGATAATGTTAATTTGCATCTTTGACAAGTGCTTTGTTCTAAGCCTTTTAAACAGGGAACCCCGAAAAAAGCTTTTGGAAATATGCAATGTATATTAGCATACAAAGCCACTGTATCCTGAAGACAGAACAGCAGCAAGTCACCAGGTTAGGAAAAATTAGCGTTTGAAGAAAATGCTTATTCAGATATAATATGTCTCACATTATTGCTGCCATCCTTTACTATAACAAAGGTTTGCATTCATCAGTGTATTGCAAAATATTTATAAATGAATGCTGTGCTCTTTTCATTAGGGGAAAGATTAATACAATTGTATTGCCAGGATATCACTTCACTGCTAGAAAGAACTCCAAATAGTTCAAAATTAAAGGACTACAGGTATATGACCACAAACAAATGCATGGTCACTTTGCAGTTATGCTGTTGCTGAATACACACATTTCATAAGAATCAGTGGAGGAATGTGGGACCCTCTCGTTTCTATAATATCCCACTATTGTAGGAAATCATCACCAACAATTGCCCAGTCCTTGAGTACTGACAATTCTTTTTTTTTTTACTTTTTGTTTCTAAATTCAATTTAGTGTGCAAGTAATTACTCAATATAGTGGTTTATTGTTCATTTCCATTTTAAAGGACCACTGTCATGGGAAAACTTATTTTTCAAAATGCCTCAGTTAATAGTGCTGCTCTTGAAATCCCAAACAGATGTTTTTACATTTAATTTTCAAATCTGACATGGGGCTAGACATATTGTCAGTTTCCCAGCTGCCCCCAGTGATGTGACTTGTGCTCTGATAAACTTCAGTCACTCTTTACTGCTGCACTGCAAGTTGGAAGCGATATCACCCCCCTCCCTTCTCCCCCCAGCAGCCCATCAGCAGAACAATTGGAGGGTAACCAGATAACAGCTCTCTGGTATAAATAAATGATAGCACTCAATAGTAAAAATCAATGTCCCACTGTGACTCCTTCAGTTACATTGAGTTGGAGAGACAATAGCCTGCCTGAAAGCAGTTCCATCCTGAAGCACTGGCTCTTTCTAAAAGCACATGACCAGGCAAAACTACCTGACATGGCTGCCTACACATTAATATTACAACTAAAAAATACTCTTGTTGGGTTAGGAATGAAATGTTACATGGTAGAGTGAATTATTTGCAGTGTAAACAGTGTAATTTAAAACAACACCATAAAAAACATTACAGAATCCCTTTAGATTCAAGAATACATCTACGATATCATTAACCTTGCTCTTAAATCTTGATTGTTGATGAGATGTAACAGAGAATTCTATTGCAGCTTGGCACTGATCATTACTGACTCAATGGCTAATTTAGCAAAGCTAGTAACCTGTCTGAGTTCTGCAAAATCTAAACCTTACAGCTATTCAGTGTTTTAACGTTACAGACCAGTTCATCCAGAACAAGATGCAAAAGCCAGACCATTCCATGATGAATTGGCTCATCTCTAAGACATACATTGCAAAGGCTACGGTTTCTTTTTCTAGCACATATATCCCACCAAACTTATAGTCCACTATTTCATTTTGTTCATAAAACATGACATTTTCAAGCCCTGCTACCTCAGGCCTATACATTAATGAAACCCCCTTTCAATTGCTGCCATCTTTAATTCTATTTACTGAGATCTGTAAGTATCTACTGTGAGATTTGTAAGTATCACGGCCTCTTCCTGTCCTTTTACCTCTGCTCTGTCTTCTTACTTAAATATATCACAGCCTATTGTCCTCCTCTCATAGCCATGTTATGCTCTTTAATTCACTGTAGAGACAGCTATTATGACAGATGCAACCTCATTTTCTGCTAATATTTAGATGGTTTCCAATGACCCCTAAGCATAAATCACCGTAATTCAGAGACACATTGCTTAGCAGCTCGGAAATCACTAAATTCTGTGTAAGAATTTCATAATCAGACCTGTAGCATCAGCTTTAATGACAGATGAATTCCATTTTTTGCTTGATGCTTTCCAACAATCCTTAAGCTTAGCCGTGACACTCAAAGTTGGCCTAACACAATTCAAGATGTGGAGCTGCTGCGGACAACTTTAAAGGCATGGATTATTAATATTATTGGGGTGCTGAATATCTGGGCTAGTACAGTAAGTATGGTATATTAAATACAGTATTTTTAGCACTATGCATCTTAAGGCCTTATTTTTCCTTTAAATTCCAAACTTGAGGGCTACATATATAAAACAAACACACAAAAATCTGGCTACATTAGTCCTAATATACTACACCTTAATAAAAGTTAATCTCAATGTGAACTACCGCTTAAATTCCAAAGTAATGAAGCCTTCATAATGAGTGGCATCTCACTTTTAGATCGCCTTTAAAGGGGTAGTTGACCTTTAACTTTTAATATGATGTACACAATTTCCATTTGTTCTTCAGTTTATATTTCTTTATATTGGTTTATGAATTATTTAGCTTTTTGTTCAGCAGCTCTCCAGTTTGGAATTGCAACAGCTATCTGGTTGCTTGGAACCCATATACACCAGCAACCAGCCAGTGATTTGAATGAGAGACTGGAATATGAATGGGTTTATGAATATAGATAGGTTTGAAAATCCTATTGGGGAAAGGGCTACATAGGCTTGTTGACGCAATTCTTGCCCTGACAGCCTGTATCCCTGTGATAGTGATCTGATTGGCCCCAAGGCCAAAAGTTCTAATCCACCTGATATTGTCCACCTCAAGGCAGATATGTTGGGAAAGATGCACTCATATGGTGTCCTTACCAAACAAATGGATCTTTCAGTGTATCTGGGACTATGGTAAACAAAATTGGTGATTTGTGTCGGATATTGCACTGTACACACTGCACTAGCATTCATAAATGACCCCTTAATAGTTAACATAAACTATCCCTTTAAAAATATGCAGTGGTGTGAAATTTGAAGAGCTAGCAACAAACATATTGAGGATATGTTGTGATTTATGGAAAGCCTTATGGATTAGTGAACAATATGATCATACTTAGTGCAGCTTAATTCATTGAAAGCAATAACCATGCCCTGTTCTACCCTTGGCTACACAAGGAATCATGCTCTGATCTCTTTCTTTTTCTAAAGCATATTGGCATATATTGGGTAAATTCAATGTTTTTCAATGGAAGGAGCCAAGCACAGGCAAGAGTGCCCAGGCTGTTACTGAGGGTGACCGGGTAAGCCAAAAGAATCCTTATGAGTTGCCATGTCTGGAAACCTATCAAATACAGCAAAAGAACAAAAGTAGTTATTAATATAACTATAACCCTAATTTGGCTAGATTAGCCTTGTCCAGCTAGGGAAGGCTATTGGTTACAGTGAACTCTAACACACAAGAATGGAGCTTCCCTAAGTGGAAGGTATGAAGGGAAAAGGTAGTTGAACTACAGCTTACTTAGGCTATTGTAACATTAATAAAATTAAGGACTCCAAACAAATTTGCTGTCCAAAACAATTCCACAGGATTATTATACTTATTCAATGAGGCAATGAGCAATACTTGTTCGAAGATCAATGTCAGTGCAGTCAAGAATGAGCTAGCACAATATGACACCATATGGGAAGTTTAAGACTCACCTTCTAGGTTTTTAATGCCTCATGTAGCATCCCAAACAGCCCAATTCCCTACTAAGTATTTAGGTCCTTTCACTTAGGCAAGCAGAGCCTAGGGGAGAGTTACTCCCTGTTATTAAACCATGTTGGTGCACATGCTGCTTTTTATAGCTGGGTCTATCTATCTCACTTTCCTAGAAAGTGCTGTTGCAATATATAGCCTGTAAAAGACTAAAGCTTCTTTGATAGGGTCCCTCCTCCCCAAATTTGCTAGAGGAGTTGTCCCTCTAGGGCAGTGATCCCCAACCAGTAGCTCGTGAGCATCATGTGGCCTCAAAGCAGGTGCTTATTTTTGAATTCCAGGCTTGGAAGCATGTTTTGGTTGCATAAAAAACAGGTGTACTGTTAAACAGAGCCTCAGTGTAGGTTGACAATCCACATAGAGGCTACTAAATGGCTAATCACAGCCCTTATTTGGCACCCCAAGAACATTTTTCATGCTTGTGTTGCTCTCCAACGCCTTTTACTTCTGAATGTTGCTCACGGGTTCAAAAGGTTGGGGATTCCTGCTCTAGGGCAACACACTTTACTGGGCCTTGCTGATACCAGGCTCCCTGGAACACCTTCAACTGGGTCAGCAACTGAAGGTCAAAGAGGAGGGATCACTATATAAAAGAGTGGCAGGAAGTGGTAACAGGGTGACACCTGGATTTGTGGCAAGGCCACAAAGGCCTGGGGCTATGGTGGCACAAATTAAGGGGCAGCATGCCACCTGCCGCATCTGGAGCATTAGTGACTATGCGCAGATGTGATGTGGTGCGGTGGGGACACCTGAAGCAGCCGTTACTTCCTTCTTGACAGGCTCTTCAAAATGTGAATTTCATTGCTGATGCCTGACATCAAATGTTTAAAGAGCCCTTTACCTACAACTCATTGCCCAATGTAAGGTTTATTTTCTTAGTTCCTCGGTGCGAATACTAGTGTTTTGATCTGTTCCTGACCTTGCCTGTTCCTGACCTTGTCTATTCTGCTGCCTGTCCTGACCTTTGCCCCTGTTTTGACTACTCTCTTGGATCCTTGCTTTGTACTGTTATATTGGTGCATTTAACCTGGCCTGTGACCTCGACTACTCTCTCATGACTTGAATCTGTGCTGCTTCTCCTGATTGGTATCGACCCGGCCTGTCCCTTGACTGTGCTCCTTGTTCTATGTGCCAGTTACAATGTTTGGTTCCCTTTCCTGCCCAGAACTCTCTGCTTGGTCCTCTCACATTAAGCCTTTGGTGGCACGATTAGAGGAGGGCTCTGAAGAGAAAGGTGGTTGTTATAGGCGGAAGAGTGAACCGCAACTGGACCTTGGTGCTTGGTGCTAGTTCTGGGTATGGGACAACGTCCGTAACAGATGCCCATGCACGTTATTCTTGAGGGGGGGGACAGAGGACACCAGCCTTTGGGTGCCCTCAGAGGAAATGCAGAACTAGATAAGGCCAATGAAATAGATATGCTAATAACCTAAACTAGTCTCAACCCCATAAGATTCCCCATGTTAAACATGACATCCAATTTCAGATGTTACTTGCCCGTATTTCATATAAACAGCACTTTTCAAGAAGCTAAACTATGGATGTGATGAGTGAAAACACATGTTTACACAAGGCATTAAGGGAAGTGATTAATTAAAAGCTTATACATAGTGAGTTTATGCGCAAGTTTTGTCTTTTCTCCCAGTGCAAAAAAAAAAAAAACTTGATGTTTCGCCACAAATCTGTATGAGGCAAAAAAAAAGTAGCTTATTCCTTTTCAGGATGCTTTTTTTTTAATATACATTTTGTTTTGAACATACTACACTTTATTTTGTTTTGTAAAGCTGATTTATATTTGAAAAGCTCTCTAGTAATTGGGTAAATCCAGACACCCACTGACTGTTCATTTGTCTGCCTTGCTGTTATATAACCTAGATTGCCACCAGGGGCTGAAGGACACAAGCCACAGCTCAGACAGCACTTTGTCATGCAGGTCAGCCAGCTGTGGGTTCCAGTCTCCTGACCTTGGGTTCTGCTCTATAGAGCAGATGGTAAAGCCATGACCCCCTTCCAGTTCAGGCTGAATAGCAGCCTTGAATATCACTATGCAAAGGAACGTGTTAACTCAGGTCAAGGCCATAGCCTTGCTTACAGCGAATATTCTGTAGAGAACATGGAAGGATTCCATGCAGCAGGACAGCATTTCCATGTGGTCAGTGCGCTATTATGGGTGGGGAGTAGAAGACAGTATTTCTGGGGCAGTTAACGCTTTCATGTAAACTGAGTTTAAAGTTTCAATATATTAATTTAAGGGCAGCCATCTTGAGAATAAAACTCAAGATATTGAACAAATGGCTTACCAAAGCAGCACTGTATTTGTCTAGTACATCACTATTACTGAGAGTTGTAATATAAAGAGCTAGTTGCAAATCCCTGGATTACATTACTAATTGCCATAGATTGGTGTCCCAAAATTACTAAATCGCCTTTTCACCCACATGTTTGACTGTGAAATGTATTTTATATCTTTTTTGGCAAAAACAGCTTGATTATGAGCAGATATTTTTTAATACCAATTGTTCCCCCGTGCAAATCAAACATATGTTCATTGTAATTATTTATGTTGTATCATTTTATGGCACAAGCGGAGATTTTGGGCTCTTTTAGCTACACATTTTTGAACTAATGATAAACATGGTTCTGTCCTGTGCACCAAAGAACCTGAACCTGAAACCAACCCCAATAGATGTGAAAGTAGAACACTTGTTTGCCAATATTTTCCTAGAAACAAGACAGTTTTCCAAAGCACCAAAAAATTACCCCTGCACCCACCCTATGGTTCCACTGGCCTTAAAGGGGTAGTTCATCTTAAACTGTTGTGATTTTTGGTGTTTTTATTGAATATTAACTTTTTAATTGTTTTTTTTGCTTTGCAGTCCTTGGGCTTGACATTTCACATGATATCTGGTTGCTGATGACCTGACAAATCAATCAGAAGTTTGAAAATTAGAATCAACAGGAGATGAGGATATTAGCTGTTACCTTGGTGTTCCATGGCCATAAAAGTATACAGTACACTGACCAAGTGCTTTATACGGGTTACAGAATACTGATATGATGTCCAACATCTTCATATATTTATACTGGATATGTAGTAGTGAGCCATTTAGAAAAAGTGACATAATTACATTTTTATTAAAGCACTTAGCACTGTTATAATGAAATATTATATACATTATCATGTTGTTTGTGTATTTTAAGAGCATATGTATATGACTGTGCTGCTTGTGTGCTTCTACAGTATAATACAGTTCTGCTTGTAAGAATGCAGTGGGTTAAAAAGGCTGCCTTTCCCAGATGATTTTTTGCGCTGAGCATTTTTAACCCACAGAACCAGCAGCCTTAGTCTCATGAGCAGAACTTATATTACAATATTATAAAAGCACGTACACAGCAAAGTGACTCCTACACACTGTTTTCATAGCTTGACTGAACTGCTGGGGAGGGAACAGGGTCAGCTGCTTTTCGAGTTCTCTTTTGGAGCTTCTTTACTGCACCAGGTAGACTCAATCAACTATAAATATTATAGAACACATTTATTAAGGAAGTGCAAAATATTACCACATATTTGCCATGTTATTAGAGTTCAAACATCAAGGTCACTGTGACCTAAACGCCACCAAAAGTGAAAGTCTCACATTATGTACAGGAAGGCAGCAGTTTGTAAAAACTAACTAGGAATAACTAAAAAGACACAAATAGGACATAAATAAAAGCCTTCATGAATGATAGGGTTCTTCTTGTTAGTTTATACTGATATGCCTCTTCATACTCTAATCATAACTTCCTTGATTTTTTTTTTACTCTATATTTGCACAGTTTGAACACAGCAACCTGATGAAGCAGTTTTCTGAAAGAAGTTATTCCCCAATTTTATACGACATTAAAGTTATGTTGCGATGGACTCCAGTAACTTCTATTTATGCCACTGCCTTTTCCTCTGCACTTCACACCATGACTTAATTTTAGTGAGAAAGCAGTTTAAAGAAAAACCTATACCCCTCAAACAATGTAGGTCTCTATAAAATGATATTGCCATGCGCAAAAGAGGACATGCACGGCTGCTGCTTTTCACATCTTATACCTCTTTTAATATCTTTAAACCCCTAAAATAGATCACTCCCTGTCTATTTTATACATTATGAGTATTAAATTGTCTGCCTTATTCATTAATGTAGACTTGGAATGAGCTAGCTTCTACTTGGAAGCTACCTCCTCTGTCAGCATTAGCTGCACCTCCATTGAGATTGCATCATATGAACATGCTAGGCTTCTCTGTAAAACATCTGTTTGCAACAAAACTTGTAACCGCAGATGGGAAGTCAGCATGCATTAGGATACAGCCAACGCAGGCCTACTGTGAAGTGTTAGACATCATATTGATACCCATAATCTTCTTTTCATTTTAGCAAAATGTTCAATGGCAGTGACTGCTGTGTATAAACTGTCCGTTTCAAACATTCCGATTTTTATTTGTCGCTTTTCACATCTTATACCTCTTTTAATATCCATAAACCCTAAAATAGATCATATTAAACAGTGATAGTAAAATGCAAATTTTGAGACTACTTCACTGCCAGAAAATGGGACACATAAGATATTATCATGATATCATGAACAACTGTTTCGGTGAATAGCGTTTTTTTACACAGTGCAAGATGGGGGGAACAGTGGGACATATTTATTGAAGAATGATGTAAACCTTGCTGCTCTCTGTACCCCATAAATGTATCTCTTTTCACAAAGAAGCAGGAGATGTATAATAGTACATGCTATATGGCAGAATGGCTTATCTAACACTTCAAATCAGGACAGTACAAACTATAGCCTAATGCACCACCAAAACAAACTTTGTGCAGGGATGCTGGGAGCTTTATTTTGAAAAAAGCTAGACCTTCAGAAATGCCTTTATTAGCGGTTAGGGATGGACGAATTTGACTCGTTTCAGTTCGCCAAAAATTTGCCACCGGCGAAATGTCGCCGACGCCCATTAAAGTCTATGTGCGTCAAAAAAATTGTCGTGTGGCAAATTTTTTTTTGACGCGCAGCTTTTTTGTGACGCACAACGCCATGCAGGTCTATGGGCGTAATGTTTGCGGCAAATCAAGGCGAAAAAATTCCCCCATCTCTATTTGCAGTGGGTTCATGCAGGGGCGGAACTACCGGGGGAGCAGGGGGTGCGAGCGGGCCAGGGCTCACACCCCCTCAGGGCCCCCCGGCAGTCCGCCCGCCGCATGTTCCCCGGCCAGTTCCGGGTGTACGGAGGGGGGCGGGGGCCCGGCTGTGCGTCCTGCGCCAGGGCCCGCCCCCCTCTAGTTCCGTTTCTGGGTTCATGCTGTAGCATGGTAATCTGTATCTTAGAATAATGTTGTGTGCTGGGTTAATGTTGTGTGATAGGTTTAATTCTGCTTATTGTGTTTTATTAGGTGAAATTGAATGTTGAGTCATCTTAATGTTATTTTAATGTCGAGTGTGTAGGGGTTAATGTTGTGTGAGAAGTTTATATATATTTATGAATGCGAGGACTAATGCTGTGTGGGGGAGTTTAATGTTTTTTGATTATAGGGGGCATTATTTTGAGAGCTTCCAGATTTAAATGTTGTGCATTAAAGGTTAAAGTGACAGCGTGTGGTTTATATTATGTAATATGGCACCACTGAATGTGTAGTGTCAAAGAAACTCCTGTCTGACACCTAAATATGACAGATATCTCACTCTCTATATCTGTATCGTTTTATTATCTATCTCTTTAATTTCTCCTTTAATCAGGCAAAATCTGCAAAAAAATATTTGGTATCTGGGATAAGTGATCTTAACTATGCACCATGTACAGTATATAGGTTGTTACAAAAAAAACATTATCATGGATTTATGTCAGTTTAGTTATTGTAAAGTACAATGTATTATATTATTATTACAGGGAAAAACAAATCCATTAAAAATGAACAATGGCTTGTTGACATAGGACCCTATGGGATATGCCAATGTAATATTTCAGAGCTTTCTAGATTCAAGTCTCTGATTAATAAATCCCCTACATGTACATAGAAAGGTTTGCTTGTTGATTGTGACCGAAACATTGGACTGAAGAAAATGATTTAATTGTATTAATAAATTATTCCTGTTGGTATTTCCCACAGTCATAATTCTTCCACTTTCTTTATTGACATGCACCTGGGCAATGTGGTTTTATATAACAGCAGTGCTCTTTGAACTCTGTACATATAAAATGAAAAATGAAATATCCGAATAAAGGAAAACCAAGCAGCAAATTCCTTTATATCAATCATTTCCATGGGAATTTTATAACTGTGTTCTGCAGTAGGATATAAAACAAAAGCAGTGTCATGGTGTTTCAGTGTGAAACGAATGCTTCCTTTTGCCTGATCTCTTATCAAACACACGGGATTGTGTAAAACACAGCTCTCTCTCCCCACAAGACAGGCAGCGATCTGAAGCAGGCACTAACCCTTAGATGTTCATTCACATATAACTAAAGGCTGACAGAAAGTTTTCCAGCAGCCCTCCAGCGAACAGATTGCAAATAGAAGTGCCTCTCTCACTGACTGCCACAGTCCTGCACCCACTGGGACACAGGAAATATGGAAAGGCTTTATTACTTCTATTCATGTGTTATACTGTTAACTGAGGCAGACAGAGGCATTATATAACACCTGTAAATATTGCTATATACGGTATGCTTGTACTTGGTAAGCACATGTATTTCTTGTTGGATATATACAATATATTACACAACAATACTTGTGATTTTAAGCAACACGTGCGATTTTAATAACATTCCCTTAAATGAGTAGAATTTCTAGGTTAAAAAAATATGAATTCTACTTTTTTGGTACCAGAGAGATTCTTGCCTAAGGCTAGGGCCACACTAGGCGATAGCGCCGCGATTTGACTCGCGGCGACTTTTCGCCGCAACTTTTAATCCGCAATCACTGGGGAAACTTTGGCGCTGGCGTCTATGGGGAATCGCGAAAAATCGCCAGCGTAAAAACACACGCGGCGATCTTTTTTCTACTGTCGCTCGAAATTGCCTCGCTAGGCGATTTCGAGCGACAATAAAAAAAAGATCGCCGCGTGTGTTTTTACGCCGCGATTCCCCATAGACGCCAGCGCAAAAGTTTCCCCAGCGATTGCGGATTAAAAGTCGCCGCGAAAAGTCGCCGCGAGTCAAATCGCGGCGCTATCGCCTAGTGTGGCCTTAGCCTAACTGTATAAGCATCCCTGGTTTTCTGTGCATACATCCCCCTTCTCTTTATATTTGCCTTTGTACATATACTTAAGTGGGTGATAGGTTTGAGGCATTAAGTGCTGGATCCCAGTAGCTGAGCCTGTAATACCAGTCCAGAGTTTGGGACCTAGAGGCTCAAGGGGCTTATTAGAACTATAATCCCACAAAAATATATTAACCAGCCAGCTTGTGAGTATAACTGGATGCAGAACTAGAAGTCCCATGAATTGTATCAGTGAGTTCCAGCTCCTCACTTGTTGTGTGAGTTATTGTTCAGCTGAATGCTGAACTATAACTCACAACAGTGCCAGAAGGGCAGAAAGTGAGCAGCGTCACTGAGAGCAAAGGAATGGTCAGACAGGCCAATTCATACAAAAGGAAGGAAGCGAGGTTCTAAGGGGTGAGGCAGTCATGTAGTCATTAGCCTAGCCAGATCATATACAAGGGGAACCTAAACTAGAACTGGGCTGGGTCGTAATTTATAAACTAGGCAACATGGTACCAGAGGATCAACACTAAATTGAAGTCAGACAGGCAAAGGTCAAATACTGACTGATAACTAGAGCGTGCTGACTATCCAAATAAGCTTTCCACAACACCCCACTTCAACACACAAAACCTGTTTCCTCAGGCAAGAAGACAACAGAGGCAAATGGGCAGATTCACTCAGCACCTGAATTTGCACTAGCGTCTGCTTCGCTTACTTCGCAACATTTCGACAGGCGTAAATTTGCCAGGACAACGCTAATTCACTAAAATCTGAAGTTTTGTCCAGGGCGCCGCTGAAGTAGCGCTAGCGTTAATGCGGCAAGCGAAGTTGCGCTAGCATTGCCTAATCTGCATACGGCGGGAAGTTAAAGTTGAATGGACGTATATGTTGCAGCCAATACATTACACTACACAAGCCTGGGAAACCTTAATAAAATAAAATAGAGTTGTTATATTGCCCTACACATGATCCCAGTGTATAGTTTATATGCCATATGTTAGGAAATGTAGGGGGGAAGCCGGGTACCCCAGAAAAAATTTACGATTTTTTGCAGCCTTTCACCTTGAAAAATGAAAAGTCGCCAGCGTTTTTTGGGACTTTTTTGTTTAATTATTTTTTAAAGAAGTCCTATATACTCTATTGCATTTCGCCTGGTCTGAGGTAGTGAAGGCAAGTCTGGCGCAAGAGGTAACGTTCAGTAAAATCCGCATCTTAGTGAATTTGCGTAGTTACATCCATGCACCAGAGCACAACTGTGCCAGGCGTAAGGGAGCGAATTACCGCTAGACTCTATCTCCTTCGCTAGCAAAGTTACGCCGGCGAAGTAACGATATGACGTCACACTGGCGAATTTTCGCTAACATTAGTCACTTCGCCCTTTAGTAAATCTGCCCCAGGGTCTCTAAAAAGCTTCAGTCTAGCAATTGATTGAGTTTTTCGAGTTTTTATTTTGCTTAGAATCCAAAAGTTTCAGACTTGTTTAAAAAGCAACATTTTATGAGAACCAAGTGTCGCCAAGGTATAAATGTCCCACCCACAAAAGCTGAGCGTGCCTCTTGGTACATCCAGAACGGAGAGCATCTGTGCATACAAACTGCACTGACAGTGCCTGCCAGCATTGCTCACTGGAAGGATAATAAATGGGTGGTGTATGGTAAACCCACCAGAACCCGCGAATCCTTTGTGAAAGATTCGGCCGAATACCGAACCTAACATAACCCTAATTTGCATATGCAAATCAGTGAGTTCGTGTGCGGCTAAAAAATCTTTTACTTCCTTGTTTTGTGATGAAAAGTCACATGATTTTAAGGATGATCAATCATGTTTACAGTCTAAATTGAAGCCATGTCCTCCTTTATTCCACGAAACTAATTTACTACCTATCAAATTATGACACAATTATTCCTCTCCCTTTTCTATTGTGAAATACCCCCAACTCCCAAAGTGACAGCCCCACTCCACCTCCAATGAATGTGGATACACCCTAATTCTCTCAGTGCAGAGCCTGCCAAGTTTAACTCTGACTTTTCCAAACATTTGGAGATGAACTTTTGTGGAACACAATACACAGTTCACACAAAGCAGGGTTCACAATTATACTATAGCATTTCCAACGCACTCACATAACCCATGTTATGGCCATAGAGTCTGTGTTGGGGAAGCGCTTAAAGTATCTTTTGACCTATGCCACTCCACATATTTACTGCCAATACTGTATATTATATAAAAATTCAAAAAGCTCCCTTTTTGGAGGCAATAGCATTTTGCATAAGGAAACATATGTAAATATACCCCACAATGCAGTGCAAAATTATGCTTCACAAATATTATGCTTATTCTGATAATTTCTACACACATTTAAAATACAACTGCAAACATCAAACTCATAATGATAAAACACAGCTGCAATACTCTTTAGCAGCATTGCATTTCTTTCTGCTTGACCATCTATAACACCCTCATTAAGTAAAAAGTACTATTGCCTTTATTCAATATAAATGTATACTATGAAATTAATATTCAGTTACAAGTTACATTAAATATCATGTATACCCAAGCATGTAAGGCTAATAGCAACAAATGATACCCTACATTTTGTCTATTGCAAATATCAGAGTACATTCAGCTTAATGAGAGAAACATTTCTTGTGTTTTATAACTTCATAGAGAAATCTATGAGAAAATCTGGAATTGAATTAGAAGTTATCAGCACAAAAGGATTTCCACTGTAGTCAATGTGTGTATTTTAGTTTGTGCCCACACTTTCTTGCATCTAATGGTAACTGTTAATTGTTTGAAAAGTCCATGCAAATGTTGCACCTATACACTTGAATAATAAATAAGATATTTCATTTTCCATTAATTATAAATGAAAAAAGGCACTAGAGGCTATACAAACCTAAATGAGTACACAGAGCACAATGTGCAAATGTCGTTTAAGTGGGAGTTTCCATCCATACACCTCAATATATAATTTTGATCTACTACATTGTCTAATAACTACTCACCCTGGTGGTCTGGCGGTTTGAGGGGGGCGGCGGGGACGCCCGCCATGCTGCTTCTCTGCTTCTTAGCGCCAGTTCCTTAGAGTGCGCGGCGAGCACTTCCTCTTTTTATAGGCACATTGGTGCTGGTTCAAATGGTATTTAAAGGGACCTTTTATATTTTATCATTGCCCGTTGTTTGGTTCGTCTTTGTGAGTTCCTGGGGGCGTTCTTGCTATTATCTTGTATCTGATTCCTGTTTTTGACCCCTGCCTGCCTGACTAATCTGACTTTTGTGATCCTGACCCCTGCCTGTTAACCGACTATTCTGAAATCCGTATTCGGACCCATGCCTGTCTGACTCTTCTGATTGATATCCTGATTTTGAACCTTTGCCTGTCTGACTTCGCCCGAATTCTGCCTGCACCGACCCGGCCTGGTTTGACTACGCTTTCTGTCTGCTCCTTGAACTGTGACTTTCTGCCCAAAAAGACTTTTGCTAACGATCGTGCCCCTCTGCTCGTCCAGAACTCTTAGCTTGGCTGCTCTCTTAATAAGACCTGGCGGCATCCAATTAGCCGAGGGCTCCTCCCGAGGTGAAAGGCGGCTGTTAAAGGTGGAAGCAAGAGCTGAGACCAGGGAGCCTAGCATTGGTTCTGGATTCTAGGTGTCGATCGTGACACATTGCTAGCTTTATGTGTCTTTATGTCTAGGAACACATAAATAAGTGGTACACTTATACTGTCTACTTAAGGTAAAAAACATAAAAAGTACATGGAAAAGCAATTCCCGTACACAGCATAGATCAGGCAACACTAAAACTTCCAAACAGTACCATCTCTATATCTATAGGTATATGGCCAGTATAACAATGATTGCCTCCATAACTACCTGTTAGGCTCACCCATCATCCCAGTTTTACACTATTTAATAACAACCTGGTTTAATTATTTAAAATGATTTATTAGCCCTCCCTCCACCAAAAAAATCATGGCCTGGTAGAAGCCCCTGGACACTCTGCCCAGTCCCCAAAACTGTGTGTAGTGACAGCAGAGAGAAAATATGACAGAAAGGGGAAATACAGGTTAAGAAAACTGGAGAAAGGGCTGAGAATGGAGAGAAAGGCAAGAGAAAGAGAGTACATAACAGGAAACGGTATAGTAAAAGATAAAGAAAGAAGCAGGAGTGATAAAATTGAGGAAGGAGAGAACAAGGAAAGAGGAGGAGAAAAAGCTACAAAGAAGAAAAACGAGGTATATTAAAATGAAAAAGAGAACAAAAAAGAGAGGAAGGGCAGGAATCAAGGTAGTAGGTCAGTGACAGAAATAGAACTGAAAAAACAAGTTGGGTAGGAAGGAGTAGAAAATATATTGATGATTGGACGTGAGGCTCCACAGGTGGACACCAGCACTCCTCTCCCAAACTTCATATGTATCCTTTCAGTAATTTCCAGTGCACAGTTCTTTATAAAGTTCTGGAATAATACCAATCATCTTCATCCATAGCAGCTAGATTAAAGGTGCATGTATTTTGGAAGATGCAGGGAGCGTTATTCAGAGATTCACAAGATGCTTTTTTTAAAAAAAAAAATCTGCATTATTGAACAGAAAAAGAGTCAAAACAGGCAACAGGCGCTCTAGCTGTACACTGTAATATTGTTTCTGAATATTTATTAATAAGAATCCATTGGCATCACAAATAAATACCTTTATAAAAAAATTTTGTTTGGGGGCACACTTAAAGTTTTGAATACATGTGAACAGTGAGGTAAAAGGAAATAAAAAGCCATCAGCTGGCCAGGCATCTGTAGCTCAGAACTCATTCTCATCTTGTAAGGTATCTTCTTCTGTCTGAGTTTATTCTACATATGTTTTTTGTACAGTAAAACACTGATAAAGTCCTTTTTTGGATGGTACAATGTTTGTTAGCATTTACATCATTAGACTGTTATTTTTTCCCTAAGAGTAAAACATTATTTTCAAATAGACAAAAGCTACTGTTTCCAAAAAACATTTAACAAGGTCCACACTAAGTGGGTTATTTACTAAAGTCTGAATGCAAAAATCCAGCAAATTTTTTATTTATTTTTTTTTTAATAAAATGAAGAATTTTTCAGAATTTATTAAACCCTGAGGATGGAGAAGTCCGAATTTAAAAATCCGGCATTTTAGACCTGTGGAGGTTGCATATAAGTCAATGGGAGAATTCCCAATTTTTTTTTTATTTGTGCTGGGTTTTGTGCAATACCTCAAAGTTTTCAGGCAAAAAAGCATAAGAAATCGGAGTTTACGGTTGAAAAATCAGGAAAATACGTGAAAATCTGATTTTTTTTTCCCGCAAAGGAAATTTTCGGGAAAATGTAATAAAAACCCAACCGGATTTGATCGTAGTTTGTAGCAGAAAATGTTAAGATAAAATTGTACTTTGATAAATAACCTCCTAGGGGTCTCACTGATGCATTTCAAGAAGCTTAACCTCCCACTCCATTACACTGGAGTGCTTTCCATATCATACCATTAGGACTGGTAATAGGTGGACAGAGGCATTATACCTACCACTGTTTTCTGCCAAACGGTGGCAGTGGACAACTGTCTGTGTTGTTACATGGCAGCAGATGTGGGAGGAGACTGTAAACTGTAAAAATGGTGGTGTTTTAGCTACTAATAATCACACTTCTATCTTGTATGCATATATATAGAAATGTATATATTGTACTGTTACGCTGCCCTGGTAAAAATTGTATGTTCGATAGTTCTAATATTGTTTTAATAATTAAGTTATTAAGCAGGCATAGGGATAGCCATTTAAGTTTCAGTAGGGCTGTAGGGTCTACATTTGCATATCAGACAACAGATATAAGAGGTATAAAAGATATAAAAGATAAAATGCATGTTACAAGGCTCCATTGGCACCAGGCAGCAAGTAACCCATAACAATTCTAAATGATTGCCTTAGTCAGCTGGAATAAAGGTAACGTTCATTTAGTTGATATGGGTGAAAACATTACACCTATGTTCGTAAACGAGGACCTCAAAATTCATAAAAAATTAAAACGATGCATTTTACATCTTAAATCATAGAGAAACAAAAAATTATCTAAACCTGTTTTTCTCAAAGTAGAATCAACTGCTATTTTTTAATACTATTTGAAACCATGCCACTGAAGTTAGGTACTATCAATATAGTCCAAAAAAGAGTCCAATGTATTATTATGCAATAATGTTCTTTTACAGGATGCGATAAATAGCTTGCAAAGCATTACAGGGGAAAAACAAGGGCCAGCTTCCATAAAGGTTGACGGTTAGCCTTTTATAAGGGAAGATTTAAAAATATTGTTTTGTAAAATGTTACTTATAGATCATGTAGATTGTTTTTGCTGATAAATCTGCTTTTGTAAGCAATCATTACTTGAAGTTGCTATTGTAAGAACTGTTGCTGCACAAATATGGCAGACCCCTAATAGAGGTACACGGAGCACTGGGAAAATACGTTTATGGCAAAAATATTAATAGCATGCAAAGATATGTTGTGATAGATTTAAATATTAGTGTATATCAATCAATTCACACAAAAAATACACAGTTATTGGTCAGTATTCTGTATTAGCTGTAAGATTTTAAAAGATAGATAGACAGATATAAGATACTGTAAATCGAGAGATACTGTACATATATGCATAGATGGATAGATAATAGATAGATTTATACATAGACAGATAGATGATAGATAATGAAGATATGTAATGACAGATAGATAATACATTAGTATATTAGCCCATAAGATACAATGATATTGAGATTCTTGTGTGTGTATTAGCTCAATGGATACAATGTCACTGAATTTGGTGATTGTTTCTTGCAACAGAACTGTACTACCATGTGATGTGTCAAATGTTTAGGAGCTTGGTGAATTTGTTAGCCAGTATTGGCTTGATGTAGGCGGTGGATGCCTTCTAAACATTAATATTGCCTGTCTTTTCCTATACATCCATCTGCGTGCGATTTTACAATAAATGATATATTAAAAAGAGAGTGATGTGCCACTAGATGAGATTTTATGTTGTTCTGCTCCATTTCCGAGCAGCAATGCTGAAGGGTTGATTATCCGTGAAAGTGGGTCTTAGCTATGTTGAGCTGCCTGTTCCTGGAACCTTTTGTAATGTGGATACCATACAGTATAGCAACGCTACCACCAAAGTCAACTTCTTTACAACACTACTCTTGTTACAGAAAAAATATATAACTCAAAGTGCCACCTTTATCCCACTATCCTCAATATCCAGTTTTCCCTGCAGCCAGGACTGCTGTAGGGCACCCTGGGAACCCTGTCAAACATGGCATTCTCTATGTCAGTATCACACTGGTCTAAAGCCACTAACTTTGACTGCATCTGCCAATCACTCTACACAGGTGCTCATTTTGTAGTTGAAATCTGCCTCATGCTTAATAATTTGCAGATTCAACTAAAATGAATGTCACAAGTCATGGTCGGTATCAGATTTGTTGGTGTTTTCTACACCAAAAAAATTGCCACATATACCTCAATAAAAGATTCATAAAACATGGCAGCCAGACAGGAATGCTCACGTTTCTGGTAACTTCACGGCTTGAGGACAGCCAGTTTCACATCTGCAATCAAAACTATACTAAAAGCTGAGATTACCCACATCATAATTCCACTTACATTCCCTATGTTTTTTGATGCAACCACATTAGAAGATTATGGGTATTTGTTATTTTAAATAAATGTAAACGGGTAAAAGAATGTATTAATAATTTCCTTGATATATGTGCCCCTCAAACTGTGGCTATGCTCCTTTTAACCTGTGCATTTCATTCCTAGCACCCTTCCATACACCAGCCTTCTTTTCACCCTTGCATAGGTGGTACCTGTTTTTCTTAAACTCACTCTCCTTTCTCTAGGAGCGTCCTATTTGTGTTGGCATTTATCTTTATTGTGCAATATAAGATGACAGCAACACAAACATCTCCTGTTATTGTAACATGCCTGAGTATGTTTTCTGATTAAAAAGATCTATTTCAGTTTAAAGACATTAATTAGATACATAAAGTAGTCCAGCAGCTCTGCAAACCACATTGCCCTGAATATTCTTGGCATAGGTAACTGTGCATGAATATGGAAACTAGTACAGGCATGTGATCCGTTATCCAGAAACCCCTTATCCAGAAATCTCTGAATTACAGAAAGGCCAGCTTCTTTAGACTCCACTTTATCCAAGTAATCCAAATTTTTAAAAAAGAATTCCCTTTTTCACTGTAATAATAAAACTCAACCAAGATATAATTAATCCGTATTGGAAGCAAACCCAGCCTATTGGGTTTATTTAATGCATACATGATTTTCTAGCAGACTATGAAGGTATGAAGATCCAAACTACGGAAAGACCCATTATCTGAAAAACCTAAGGTCGCAAGCATTACGGATAAAAGGTCCCATACCTGTACAGGTATTGCATATTTAGTGATCTTCTGCATGGACTCTCTAAAACAAGAGGGTATATGATGTTATTATCTGTTTGGAGCCTTACTGTTACTTTACTGAATTACTGCTTTGAACGCAGCACTTGGCAATTTGGGCACTGTATAAAGTAAAAGAAATCTGTGACCTCTCTGCCAGCTCTTTACTATTGGCTCAGAAAAAGGCAAATCCACATTCATATTATGTGATGGAACACAGCACATGAGCTGCAAGCAAGACACTTACCAGCAACAGATCCAGCATATATGTATTTTATCAAATGGAAGACACTAACACACGTATATGCAGGTCCTGCAGTACAGTACGTCTAGTATGAGCAAAATTCACTGTCTGTGTCACAATACAGTATAAAGTGCAATATTTAGTGAATAAACAGCCATCATAGTAGACTTATTTGTCGTGCTATAATATAAAAGAAATAATAATATACAAACGTATGTATATGCATATATATATATATATATATATATATATATATTGTACATAAAAACATGTTTGTATACCTTGAACTAGAGAACAGATGTGGTCTAGATATTTATATAATTAATAATGTGCAAATCGCCAATAAAATCAGAACATACATATAGAAATATAAACAGATTTAATACCCCCCCCCCTCTCTCTCTCTCTCTATATATATATATAGATATATTTATATATATTATTTATTTATTTTTTTATTTTAATTTTTTTTACAGCACAAGCACAGATTTATACAAAGGGGATTTTGAATTAAAATGAACCATACGAAAACAAAATATTAACAAAACATTAAAAATGTATTGAAGTATGATTATGATTTATATAAGCATGTGCGCCAAAAAACTTCAAACTGTAAATCAGGAATATTGGATAAGCTCTCTGGCTTCTGTTTGATTCTGAAGTTTGTAGTTTAACAGCAGAGAAATAACAGGTAGTTTGAACATTCCTGACAAAAACCCTAAATAAGTGAAAACATATTATGTTCAGTTTTGCCTAAGGACACTTTTAAGCCAGGAGGCACCCTCTAAGGCTTTGTCCTGCTGTAAATCTGCCCCTCCCCTCCATATATATAAAAACACACATATACTCACAAGATCTCTCACATCCACCTGGCAAGTTGCCTGTTTGTCCCCTGCATGCAAGACTATAAGCCAATCTATAAGGCCCATGAGACAATGAGTGCTAATTTACTCTGGGGGACATAAGCACAGATCTACAGTATGAATAATTTGCGATATATGCCTCCTGGTGCTTTTTTAAACAATATGTTCTTCTACTCCCTTTAAAAGTATTAACCATTCCACTTCCATAGGCAGTAGGAAGTCTGACACCAGTTTAACAGAAGATTGCAGTAAGACCATTTCTAATGCTTAGTTATAGTTTGGTCTCTCATTAACACCAAATACGTTACTTTATGACATTATATGCATACCCATGAACCTTATCAAACCTTACGACACATCCAAACTGCAAGTATTTTAGGCTTTAAATATTTGGAAAGGGAGAAAGAGGCAGGGGAGATTTTATTGATTAAAAGTAGTAGTTAACTTGGGGTATTATTTATAAAATTTTCCTAAAAACAAATTACAAAAGGAAATAACATTTGAAATCACATAGTGAAAAAGCGTGATGCCTTTCCCTGTATCTTTGTAAGCGTTGTGGATTTTTTTTAGGTTAAACAGAAGCCTTTCTCTCTCTGGGTGAACCCTATTCAGTGAGCATTCTGTAAGCCCTTTAATTCCCTCTCCATAGTTACCATTGGGATCCTGACAAATATGTTCCTTTACAAAGACAAGGCCATATTCTTCACAATGGCCAATCTGGACACTTTTAACCAACTTTTACTGCCTGTCCCTGTAACACCATAACAGCTAGTCTTTCTTTTCACTAGCTCCCAAGCTTCTCCCCAGCTTTTGATGTCTACAAATTAGAGTAACTGTAAAATAGAAACCAAGGGATTTTTTGTTGGTCATAATGACATCAGATGGGAAGCAACGTTCTTGTATTTGTCCAACAAGGGTCACGCAGGGTATAGTTTAAAAAAAAAAAAACTGCAGAAATTGCTAAGCCAACGTGCGGGTCACAGGATGCAGACTTAATAGCATGACAGCATTGTAAGAAGCTTTTACTGCCTAAAATAATTGAATCTGCAATTAAGAAAACAAAACAGAGTGGCTTTATAATTAGGTATTATAAACCCATGGGCCCAATGCAACATCTCCAAAACTTTTATAATATTAAGCTGTTATAACTGTAAATATATATATATATATATATATATATATATATATATATATATATATATATATACTGTATATACACATAAAGCACACATATATAGCAAATAAACTAGTTTTATATATGCTTAATAAATTAATGTAAATCAGTCTATTGCACCTGCATATATATTTATTTAGAGAATGAAATTATCACCGTTCCCTTTTTTTTTTTTTTTTTTATCATACTGCATGTATTATTAACCCAAACAACCAGGCTGCTTTCCTGACATAGTGGTTCTATAAATCTATAATACTTATTTTATCTTTATACAGTATACTGTACATGTTCAAATGCATATGTTTCATATACCTACCAGTAGTTAGAAGACAAGTAACTCGTTTGCGTATCTGCACACATGTAGGTCAATAGTTTTAACCTATTCCATAGTTTCTTCTTTTCCTTTCGTAACTCGGAGTGATGTACACTAGATACACCTGACATTTATGATTATTTTAACCTCCCTTTTTTTAATACATTTTGATGGATTCAAACAAATAAATTAAGCGTTTTCCATACCTTTCAAAGAGGAAACTATCATATAGAGATACTATATGCATTCATATGAATACTGATTTTCAGCTAAGCATCATGCCGTTGGCTCCCATGATCTGAAGGGTTAAAGGGGCATCTCTTTGATTAATGGTTCAAATTACCGGATATCTATTTAATTTTTCAAAAAACAGAAATACATTTGATGGCATTTTATTTGGATTTGTTGGTTTTTGCACTCCAGGCTGTTCAGGTCCCGGTGGCTACTTAAGCGATAAAACTCCAGTTACTGAACTTACTTTGGCATCAAAGTGCCATTTTAAATAGTTATATAGCTCTAACATATCTTCTGACCCTATGGTTAGAATCTATTTCTAAGCAAAATATTATTTATATCTAATTAGAGTTTGTGTCTGTCTGTGTTCCATCTATCTGTATGCCTATAACTGATTATCCATCTGTCTATCATGCTCGCCACCATCCAGAATTAACAATAGTGTTGTATTTAATTACATTTAGTCAGATACTTTGTATTGCAGGGAACAAAGAGGAAATGAAAAGTGTAAATATAGAAAGAAATGCAGTACAGTAATGGAATATGTCCTTTATTTGTTTTAATTTTTTCAAAATAAGAAACTTTTAGACAAACTTCACTGACTTCCCCTTTATTTTATAACCGAACACCTGCCCCCTCCCACAAACACAGCAACCTATGTCACACATCAGACACACAAGTAAAAGAAAAAAACAAGAGATTAAAGAACACAGCATAGGGAAAATTGACACAATTTAAGGCTATAAATACAAGACTTACCATAAGAACCTGTTTCCATGACGGGAATCTGTAATAATAAAAAGGAAAATGTTATATATTACGTTGTCCTTCTGAGCAGGGTGCAGGGAAGTGTAGGCTTGATATAAAAATAATTGATAAGGATCCAAATGTATTTATATATGTACACATCTGTCTGTGTATATATATATATATATATATATATATATATATATATATATATATATATATATATATATATATATATGCTATGTATGTGTGTTTACGGTGCAGGGTGTAGGATGAGTGGGTGAATGAGTTCAGAATGTTCATGAGGAATCTGATTGTGTGTATGTACTAGCCTCCCTTTCTGCTCTGTGGATGGCAGCTGCTCTGCAATTCATACAACTGGTAATTTGCAGTTAGGGCAAAACGTGAATAGAAAAACAATCAGAAATCAGTGGAGGGAGAGGGAGAGAGGAAAAGAGAGAGAGAGAGAAAGAAATGGGCTATCGGTACCTAATTGACTTTGAAAGGCACCAAAATGCAGTTGTATTTCTTAAATAACACCCAGCCTAGCAAATAGTTTGTTTTTCATGCCCTGATAGATGCAGGAGGCTTAAAATTTAATACAAAATAATTAGTTGCAGTTATTGGAGTGCCTGTGTAATTAAATTATTTTGATTTAACGACTTTGGGATGCCAGGCAAGGAGGGGAAATAAAAGGCTCCCAGCTTTGGAAATAATGCTTATTCTTCTTCTATTTCAAATACTGTCAGTAACAGCCTCTTCTTTCATTAGATCATCCGCACAAGCCTCATTAGAACACAGAATATTTCATATTTGTGCCTCTGAACTTCCAACGCAGCGCAAGGGGCTGGGAGCAATTCATTTTCACGCTAAAGTCCCCTGGTGTAAAGTCAATTCTTCTGCCTTTGCAATAGACACCGAGCCATACCAAATACTCTGCCCAAAGTAAATAAATACATTTAAAGATAAGCTTATTGATATACCGATGGGGGAGACGAACCACAGTGCCCAAAAATGAATATGGTTCATTCTACACCCCTCATTTTATGATCAGTGTTTTTTTTTAAATGTTTATATTTTGCATGCATTGCTTAAAAATGAATCAAGTTTACCCAAAACGTGTTTGCTGGAAATACAATTTCATGCCAAGCCATTCCATGCATGGGTGCAACACTAGCACCTGTTCCTAATTGAATGAGAAAAAAAGGCAATATTTATTAGTAAAGGTGAGGATCACCTTATTTGGATAAACGGTTAGTGTCTTGGTATCTGATTAGTAATTGCTCTAGTTGTTATTGCTGCAGTAGAAACTCATGGAGGAAAGGTTCAGCATCACCTGGCTCCAGCTCACCCCAAACTGTTGTTGAACTACAATTCCCCAACTCCTGGGGCAGCTGGAGCCCATCAGGCAATGTATCTGGTGATAACCTGCTACATAGAGATACCTGGCCTGCTCCCTCTCATCAGTTTCCCCAAGACCTCTTAGCGTAAGGTCCAAACTGTAGCCCATCGGCTGAAAAATTGGACTACAGCTCCCAGCATTCCTTGTTGCCAAGAGACGTTAATCGATGTACTTCTTCCATTGATACAGATCCATCCTGATTCGTGCCGATCTTATAGACTGGTGAGCAAGTAACCATTTTGTCTATGTAAACGGATATCAGACGGCTCTAGCCAATGTATTTGCAGGCAACCCCGCTAATAAACCACTTATGGACAAGAATTAGCGGCGGATAAACTCTACCCAAACTTGTCTAGCTCCGGCGCGTAGTAGAACACAAGGAGAAAGGCGAGAGCGATATTCCCAATGCTATATTTCTGTGAAACCTGCAAAACACACACTCCTTACTCCCCCACGTGGTTGTTTGCAAAACAGCATGAATGAACGTGAGCGTCCAATGAGAGCGAACGACAGCGAGTCCATCTGGCGCCGCTAGCCACTTAGAGAAGAGCGCGGAACCAATGAAGCGGGAGAAGGGGGCGGACGCGCTGTCAATCATCCGTGGAGAAACCAATGCGGTGAGTGGGGGGCGGTGCCGTCGGCGGCCGTCTCTTTTCACTGGGCTGGATGTTGGTTCTAAAGCGCAGAAAGCTGGGAAGTGGCAGTCAGTAAAGGAGTAGGAGCCATGGCAGCAACTGCTCAGTACCTGCCGAGGAATAACAGCTTGCCGTCCAATCCGCTCATGCATCCGGACTCTGACAGGATGCACCAAGGTACCACCTACAGAGAGGTGCAGAAGATGATGCACCAAGAGTACCTGCAAGGCTTGGCCACCAACGCTGGGCACCATATGAGTCTCACCCCTCACCAGTGGCTGCCCAATCCTGCCAGTGACTGGGGCAGCGGATCCCATCTGGGTGTACAGGCAGAGCATGCAAAAAGTGGGGTGCAGAGCAGCAGAGAGGACCTGAGCAGCGGCTTCCACCACCACAGGTCACACCTGGTTCATCAGCAGAGTCCCAGCAGTCACGCGTGGGCACAGAGTGGGGGGCACCACCTGGCTCCCATGTCCCCCAGCTCAAACAGCCACCAGCCCCTCATCTACTCGCAGTCCTCCTACACCAACCTGAACGGCATGCTGGGACCTCAGGCTTCCTCTTTGCACCACAGCATGAGAGACCCCTTGCACGATGACCCCGGAGTTCATGACACTCAAGTAGATTCCCCTCCTCAGCATCTGGGCCACCATCAGGACCACTCAGATGAAGATGCCCCTAGCTCCGATGACCTGGAACAATTTGCCAAACAGTTCAAACAGAGGAGGATCAAGCTGGGCTTCACCCAGGCAGATGTGGGCTTGGCCCTGGGCACCCTCTATGGCAACGTCTTCTCCCAAACTACCATCTGCAGGTTTGAAGCGCTGCAACTGAGTTTTAAGAACATGTGCAAGCTCAAGCCCCTTCTGAACAAGTGGTTGGAGGAGACAGATTCAACAACAGGGAGCCCCACCAACCTGGACAAGATTGCAGCCCAGGGCAGGAAAAGGAAGAAGAGGACCTCCATTGAAGTTGGGGTGAAGGGAGCATTGGAGAACCATTTCTTAAAGTGCCCCAAGCCCTCAGCTCATGAGATCACATCCCTGGCAGACAGTCTCCAATTGGAGAAGGAGGTGGTGAGAGTTTGGTTTTGCAACAGAAGGCAGAAAGAGAAAAGGATGACCCCAGCAGGGGTCCCTCACCCCCCCATGGAGGATGTGTATTCACAAGCAGAGACCCCTCCACTCCATCACACACTGCAGACCTCAGTACAATGACTAGACATATATAAAAGAGGGGAATTGTGAGGGGGTGGGATGAAGTAAGTACTTTTGGATTTTACAAAAGAGTATAGTTACAGGACCCTTAGGAAAAGACTGGAAAATCTCTTGCCAGAAGATACACTTAAGACACACAAACCACAATAAAAGCAAACAAACAAAAAAACCTTTCCCAATACTGTTTGGTACAACTCCGCTCATCTAGTGTTCTTGTTCCTTCTTGAAGGTAAAAACGAAAAAAAAAAAAAAAGGGGGGGGTGGGTGTCATTTATTCGCCAGAATTCTGAGGGATAGGTTCAAAATTCTATGAACTGTGAATATTTTTTATTATTGTAAATGTAAATTCTCATTCTCACAAAGACTTTGGCAGCTTTGAATGGAAATATGTGTGTTATTTATTAAATAGTCCGTTAACCCCTAAAGTGCTGTAAATGGGCATATCTCTGGCCCGAAAGGGGTTTATAGATCCCCCTGCAGTTTAAAACACAAACAAAGTATATATTTATTTGGGACCCACAAATGATCAAATTTATTTGTTTTATCTTAAAGATAATCCAAAGGTTCTTGTTTTACATTAATTTATTTCTTTTCCTTTTTGTTGTAAATTTTTGATTCTCTCTTGTCAGAGGCAATCTTTGCCTTGAAACTTTATGCTGCACCAGCATTTTTCTGACAAATATTTTCTCTCCAATCATCTCATCCTTTATGATGGGGATGTTCAATTAAGGCTTAACACAATGTCAATGGTTAATGTTATTTTATACCCATTTTCATTTGCTGCTTCTAAAACAAAAAATCTAATGCCACGTGTTTAAGTTCTTGAGCTTGGCATTTCATTTTTGTGCCCAAAAGAATTAATCCAACACGCACAGCTGAAAAATCTCCAAAGGCTTCTGAAAATAGTGTATTGTGTAAAAAAAAGAGGGGGGAGATATAGGAAAAAAACAAACAAACAAAAAAACAAACATATTCCATTATAAAGCAAATAAACTCTAAAGCAGATTTTTAACTGATTTGTAAATATGTGTTATATGTATACATATGTACGTTTTTAAAATTTGTGTGATGTTTTTTTGTTTTTTTTCCATTCTACACACTTTTGTACATTTACTAATTTGAAGAGGATATTTTAATATTATTTCCATATAAACTTGACCCCTCCCCCTTCTATTTATTTTGACAGTTTTTTTGTTTTTGAGTTTGGCTCTGTAAATTACTTTGCAATATATATATATATATATATTTTTTTTTTTGTTTTGGTTTGGTGAATTCTGTTTGTAACTTTTACAAATATAGATTTTGCAATTTTACTTTTTATATTTATGTTAAAGTAATATGGTATTACTTACATAAAAAAGGAAGCCCTTTAAACAAAAAAAGTCTCATGTCTTTTCTTTAATATAAATACATATAAATAGTAAAGGTTGGCGAGATGTTGATTTTTAATTTAAAATGCCAAATGAGAATGTGTTTGATGCTATTTAAAATCAACTTAAATGTATTTGTGTCAATCAGTTGTTTTTGCAGCCCTGGTATAAATAGTGCTATAAAAAAACTTAATTAAAAATAGTTTTAAATTCTTTCTGGAAAATGCCCTTCTCTATTCTATTGTTTCTTCCCCCCTCCTCCAGAAAAAATAACTTTTCTTTCAGTCCTCAGCTGATTTGTCAACTCTTGATTGCCGAATACATGGAAACCTTAGTACTTTCAAATGTATATAATGGGAGAACATCAAGCTTTTATCTTTCCGTTTTTTTCCTCTGTGCATATTATTTCCTTGCATACCTTCTTGCCGACGGTGTGTTTAAGAAAACAAAATCCATCAATCTTTTTATTTTTAATTTGATCTTACATAGTGATCTAATAAAAAGAACTGAAATTAAGAGTTCTCTATGTCTGTATTGTTCTTTATTTAAAGATCTGTAAAAAGAAATCTGAATGAGCTGCAAAGTCTAACTTCAGTTTATCGTTTAAAATTTAACTGAGGATTGAAATGGAGATAATTCAGTGATACAATTTAGCAAAACAAGTGTTTACTTTTCACAGTAACATTTTGTTATTAAATTGCCTTTACTTCTGATGCAAACAAGTGCCTGCAAATATAGTTTTTTTTGTTTAGCTACCTTATCCAAAAGGATCCTTTTTTAAATACATGTTTATTTGCAAGCAAAATTCAGAAATGCAAATATGACAGGCTAACATTTGCAATGTCTTTGCTTTAATGATTTTGACCTTAGAGTTCAGATAGCATAGTCTAACTCAAAAACAAGATGCTGCTTATTTTCTGATTAAGAAAGACAGGTGCAGTGGCATGGCTTGTTTTCTTATTGTATGTGTGTTGTAAGATCAGTGTGATAAATATCATTTTATAGGGAGGATTTTTAGGTTGAGTAAAGCTATTTTGTAGCAATTCCTTTCACAAATAGTTGCAAGTAACCTATGGTATATTTTGGTGGGATATGCAACACCAAACCAAAGGTAGTAGCTAAAATCGAATCAGCAACAAAGCGGTGGAAATTATCCATGTTGTATAAAACAGATTTATAGTACATTGTTAATTCACTGCAGACAGAAAACCAATATTTATGGCCAGTTTGAAGTTATGATAACTGTTTCTGTTGCTGGCCTTTTTGG
Source organism: Xenopus petersii (assembly GCA_038501925.1). Classification (NCBI taxonomy): domain Eukaryota; kingdom Metazoa; phylum Chordata; class Amphibia; order Anura; family Pipidae; genus Xenopus; species Xenopus petersii. Next base: position 70,285,308 of record CM076675.1, on the reverse strand, counting down.
GGTGAATTAAGTGGGTCAGGGTTTACAACAATAACAATAAAAAAAAGCAAAGGCTGAAAAACACTTTATAAAACATTTTTGCTCCAATCCACAACCATTTCAAATGAAGTTGACTTTGACAGCAGTCAGGGTTGGCAGGGGAAGTAGAAGCCATATTGTGTGCCCCTAATAACACTTGGCATAAGTTGTTTCCTGTTTTAAACATAATGGCAAAGAAACATTTCAATTTCTCATTCAATTTTAGCATCCATTGATGAGTAGTTCCCTTCTGGCATTTCTCGGAATATGGGTTTGTCAATACTGATTGAAAAGACTGAGAAATCTGTTTATTTTAATTCCTTTAGCTGTAGGGCTTGTAATGCATAACATCAAAGGGTTAATTCACAAGTTATAAAGTATATTTTGCCTCTATATATTACATGTATGGGATCTGTTATTCAGAGAGTTTTAACAAGTTTCTGTTTAAAAAAAATATGACTTTTGATTGATTTGGTTTTTCTCTATAATAAAAAGGCAGATCCTTTTACTTGGTACTTTGATATTTATTAAGCTAGAATACGTCTATATTGATGGAAAAACAATCAACAAAACAATGGGTGTTTTTAGTGCTGAAATGTTTTAGCAGTCATAAGGAACAGTTATTCACCTTATACAGAAATCCCCAGGTTCTAGGTGTTCTGGATAATAGATCCCATACCTGTAAAATGCTATGACAGTGCTGCAGAAAGCAGAGTGAAACTGTATTGTTTCTATCTGTCTTTTTTTTATCTTATCTTCCTATCTCCCTCCTATAAAATCTTTCTACTCTTATAAAAGGGATGAATGATTATCTTCATAAGAAATCCCTCTATTTATCATGCAGTTTAGCTGCACAGGGAACTTAGATTTCTGTAAGAGGGGGTTGCAAATATGCAATAACATTGAGGCACAACTCTCGTGCTTTTTTGCGCGTGTGTCTTTTGTTGCCTGATGACACGTTCTGTGATTATGCACGTTTGGGCAGTAGGCTAACAAAGAAACACATTCAGCATGCAGAGGACTGTATCTGGTAACCATGTGTGCCTTGAATGGCTAGAAACCTGTACAGATGTATATTTAAAAGCAAAGGAAAGTCTAGGCATGAACACTGTGATCAGTCCTGAAACTTGACAAAAGTTTATGGTAAAACCATGCTTTAGAAAATACTAAGGCCTTGATTAATTTTATTACAACTTTGGAGAGTGTTTGTTCATTGTGCCTTATTTCTAGTCCCTTTGCATATTTTGCTATATACCGTATATGTGTGGATTCACATGGCTTCTGTTCAGCTACAGGTGCTGAAGTGAAAGGTACATATATATATAATATAGCTATGGACAGAAAATAGAAAAAGTAACATTAGAGAGAGAGATACATTAATCTAAAGATCTAAACAGATGTAAGTGGTGTAAAAAAAAAAAACCAAGGTTCTCCTAAAAACCACTATATCACGATTTTATTCTATGTGCATAAATTACGTTTCAACGGTACGCTTTCTTGAATAAGGCTAGACTTGTAAATTACAATTTTTTAACATTTAAAATATGTATGTATTTACATTATAGGAAGACTTGTGTATGTTGGGTGGTTTGCTAAGTGTTGTTTATATATTTAGTTTTGCGGTTGTCATAGTTTAATAATATAAACATCTTCTGTTGGTGTATGCGAGCGTGTGTATATATATATATTTATAATAATATATATCCTATCAATACTGTGAAGAGCATTTTATATCATTCTAAAGTGCCCTGAAACTACAGAAATGAACAATTAACAGAACTTCATTATTTAGAAAGCAGATGGGTAGGATTAGCCAAGGGGAAGATATGATATGAAATCCATCTTTAGTACATATAATTTGGTTATTTGCTAATGACTCTTCTCACATAGCTTAGAGCAATCCTTCCTCAGGCTTAAGAAAAACCAGATACTTTGTGGTGTGTAGACCTAAGTATTGCTGTAAGAGGTCTATCTGTGTTATTTAATATACTGCAAAGCTGCTATATTCATCAGAAATGTAATAACAATTTAAACAAACCATACAGAAATGTAGATATACCCCTACAAGCAAGTTATGTGTCATTTTCTAATCACTCTGTTTTTTATTGAAATAGTTTTGGCTTAAAGCGATAAATTAGGGAGCTGAGCTAACACCACAGTTCATATTCCAGACCCTCTAGTATCCCATAACATCAACCAGATAACAAGAATAACCATAGCATGCATGTAACATTTGTTTATCTTTTATATTTAAGACTTAAGCAAGACAAGAAAAGTTTTAGTTGTATTTTATCATATAGTTTTGGTGTTTTTTTGGTCCTGTCATCTATATGAATTTCATATAACCATTTTCAGCTGTGCATACCAAAATGTTATTAATTTGCTTATGTATGTATGATGTAACATAGGTAATTTGTTAGATATTGATAGTATTTTAGTTGAAACCAGTTTAAATATTAATACAACTAATTGTAAAATGTTACTGTTACTCTTTAAAGAAAAGGTAATTTAGCTTTCTTGAGAAATAACCCTATGGAAAAGAGGTTCATTGGCTAGGGCAATTTTAAGCAAATACATTCATAGTTATAATAATGCTGGTGTGTTTAACTAGTAAAGTGCTGGTCTTCAAGGTCAAGCCAAACTGCCCATACTTAAAGGATTGTCTTACTTAAATGTAAACGAGATAATTAGAGATGCTCAACATTGCCTAGCCATGCTTTAGTTAAGTGAAGGTAGTCCTAAATTCTGATCCTGTGTGTTATTGTTACCCATATATGTGCCTTTAATCTAAAGCTAATGGAGCTGATGAAGCTAATGGTTTACAAGGTGCTGCTAACTAAGACCTCAACATAATCTCTAAATATGGGCCTACAATAAAATGTCTTTGCACACTCTTATAAGTGAGCTGTTTATCTCTCAGATAGTAGAATTCATGTAATAAAACAGCAATTCAACAGGCCTTTTGAGCATGAAGGAAGAGAAAAAAAAGCAGTCCCAGCAATTCACTTAAAACCTGATACTAGTAGCTACAGAATGGAATACAGTTCAGTAACAGCATGATTCCACTACTCGGTGTTCCTAGACTCTCTTTTGACTTTTATCCTCATTCAGTATCCATATCTGATACCTTCAAAGGAAAGCTATGCTCTGAGAAGCAGATAATTAGCTCAATGCTAAATAAGTACTTTATTTAGCAGGTATCTACATTCTCTTTTCAGCAATACATGCTGTGCTATAACAGTGCTTGTACAAATATTGCAACCAGGATTTCAGCAGCCTGAGATGCTGTTTATTAAACTCCCTCAAACTGATGGTCCTAATAGAGTGAATTTTCAGGATGGTGGCACCTCTATATCTATATGTCTCTCTCTATATATATAATTTGGAATGAATCATCCCTGGACCAGCACGTCCCTTTGTAAAATCATTGATATCTATTTATATACACATATTACAGTGCTCCAAAGTTTCGGTCCTTGAAAAAGGTCCAAATTGAAGCTATATGTCTAAGAATTGACCCTGCACCCCGAGGATCACTCAGGTAGAGTGCGGACGCTTAATAGAATTGTGGTATATATATATATATATATATATATATATATATATATATATATATATTCTAGTGGAAAAAGCGTATACATCACCATATATGTGCACATTTTACAGCGACGTTTCGAGCTGAATTTGCCTCTTTCTCCAGCCATGTGAACCATTGTTCACATGGCTTGAGAAAGGGCCTGAACTCGGCTCAAAACGTTGCTGTAAAATGTGCACATATACGGTACACTGATTGTGTACAAATGCTAATAAGGATACGATTTCGATCAGTAAGTTGGCTGAGACCTGCTTATCATTAAACATATATGTGAACGTTTAGTTTCCTCCAGTACCAATCAGAAAGTGTGTCACTTTAAAAAAATTCATTTTCTTTCTACATTTATATCTGGAAAAATGTGTAGTATAATAAATGGTTTCTCTTAAGCTTCTTTATTGCACGTTAAAAGTGCATATCTCCATGTATGATACAGGCCTTAAAAACATAGCATAAGCAGTAGAGACACTTGCTTAGGGTCCAATCATTGTGGTAAGGGGGGCACAATTCCATATGTTTATTGCAGTTTGCACAGCACAATACAGCTTGAGAAGCTCATCATTAGACCAACTCCTTGTCTCTCCTCACCATTCCTACGTCACCTGCTCTATGCTCCCACTATCTACTGGACTTTGGGGGAGGGAATGTTTACTACACTTGTCTTGGCCCAGCTCTGAGGGGGCTTACCCTTTAAACTGATAATCCATCCCTTGCTTTATCTCGCTATGAGAAAGGCCTCCCTAATATATATGACACATTAACAACTTTAGATTTCCTATTCAAGTTAGATTTTTTTTTTATCCTTCTACAAGGGAAACTCAAGAACAGAGTGCTATAAAAAATAAGCACAAATTAAATTTGCTAGTGCATGTATAACATTTAAAACCTTTTTTTTCAACTTTGTATAGATGTTGTGTAGATCCCATCATTATCAAGGCACAGAATTTATCTGATTCAATGGAAATATTGGACACCAGGGACAGCCTACATATGTCGTTTTCAGGCATTTTTCAGGAGGAAGCTGCTCATTGTCATTTGGGACATTTAGGGGTAGTCCTTTTACATCACATTGGTTATTTTGCCAGTTAATGTGGCATGGAGTGCCACTCATCTGTTGGACGTCTAGCAATAGATATGAGCATCCTATCATTCCCTAACACTAACAGTGCTCAGAGTAAATCACCTGCAGAACCAATTAAAATATGGGATAAAAATATTTATTCTACATCTACACCCTTGTTCATCATTTCTTGGTCAATTGTTTTTCTTAGTACTGCAATGTTGTATTTAGTTTTGTAAGTGACAGCTACTGATACCATTATGTCTGTATGTACTCAAAATAAACTGTCAGTCACAGGGAATGGCATGAGGTTGTAATGGCAATACAAATGAAAGCAAGGCATTTAATCGTAGCATTAAATAGATGAATACACCATACTTTTTATACAGTTCAGATATACCCATATCAACTTAGAAAGGGAAAATTGTCATTCTAAGTCCTTATAAAACACTGCGTTGGTGCTATATAAATAAACAATGATATTTCAACAAGGTAGAAAGTTACACAAGAACATATAGTGTGGCTTTTTGTTGCTATCTACAGTATTCATATTCTATATTTCCTTCCTTTTCATTAGAATATTGATACCCATATATGATCTATTATTTAGAAACCCATTATCCAGAAAGCTCCAGTATACAGAAAGGACATAATAATAATAATTCTTTTTTTTTTTTAATGACGATTCCTGTTTTTCTGTAATAATCAAACAGTACTTTGTACGTAATGGTAACTAAGCTGCATAAATCTATACTGACGTCAAAAAAATTCCTTTTGGGATTTCCTTAATATTTAAACATTCGGCCTCCCAGCAGATTAGTCCCATGAATATGTTTTATATTTTAATATCTATGATCTCTGAAAGAAAACTATGTAGAATGTCGTCTTCTGTTTTCATCTCAGCTTTGAGACCAATCAGTATTTTATTTTTATTATTGGCGTGTACATTGGTTTTCAAAATAACTCCCAACTATTGTATGTCTTCACAAAAACTGTTTTTACCCATATACATTTCTATTAACAGGAATATTACAGGAATAGAATTTCTTTTTTTGCCTAGTCTATAATTGTTATCCAGTACAACTGTTGTCTTCGACTGCCAGATATGTATTTTCATTCTATTTAGCTCACGATATATAGATACATAAGGTCCTCAGGTACTGCAGCAAGAGGAGAATTGTGAATAATTGTGTCTGTGTCCTGTAGGAAGCACAAACAATAAACAGAAGAGGTGACATCCAGGATAATCATGTTGCATATAAATAATGAGCCAGAGACTTGTGAAACGTTTCTGTGCTTCAGTCTCCATATCTCACAATAAAATTAAGCTCTTCTCGGCTGTAAAGTCCTTCAGTTAGTGTCACTACTGTAATATGCACTCTGCAATTTTGCCTAGAAGTCATTGTTGTTAGCAAGAGCATGTGTGCAAACACTGCATGAAGAACAGTGAAATATGGCATTGCATTAAAGAAGGAATGGTAGCAGTAATTACAAAGAAATACTGAAACTCTTAGGATAGAGACTAGAGATCAATAAAGTCTAAGATTATGCTGCATTAAGGACAGATTGGGTGGGATTTGGGATTGCATTTGATTTTTTTTTTTTGTGGCATATCAAGCAGCTATACACTGGAAGAGATGGATCAACTAATGGATATGGCCAGCACAGAGGGCAAAGGGGAAAGTCTTTGATTGCTTTGTGACAGCCAGTGCAATTGTTACTTTCCCCATGGTATTTGTACACCCTAAAGAATGATAGATTAAATGGAGGTGCGCCACACTACGGGTCAATTTCTATTTCCAGAAACCTGTGTTTTATTTGTAATTATCTAAATGCCCCATGTTTAACTTCCAAATCTTTTCTCTCAGGCCCTCCTCCTCCCTTTCGCAAAGGGCAAAGCTTCAATGCAGAGTAGGTACCCACAGGTGGAGCTTGCATATGCAAACAGTGCCAGTCCCTGTGTTCAGAAATAGGGTGAGAAAAAAATGTAGGGTGAGAAACTAGGAAGTCCATAATATAAAATGCACAGGGCAGCTGTACAAAATTGTATAGCAGCCCTATGGTTTCATGCAATTTAATAAGAAGTATGTTTTGGGGATTAAATGCACCTTTAGAATTAAACCATCACCTGCTATCCTATTTTATAGAAATGGCAAACCTTACAAGGCCAGCAGTTCTTTCTATTAGTGTTTTGAGGTTGATCAGGAATCCCTTTTTTCTGGACCTTTGGGTAGAGTATCAGTATTCAATGGAGGTGGTCAACAGTGACTGAATGGTAGTTACCCTTTTAAATATTTTCCATGTTTGGTTATGATACTGACTTCACCCCATTGTTTGTAGGGGTTGATCAGCCTTTTACCCAAGGGTGAGTAGCACTATTGAGGGTTGGGTCATTCTCAGTCTAAGATTAAAAAATATAGAATCCACCAATAAAAAGCACAGCATCATAATAGAGTATATATCCTGACCTATATCCATTATTCAGCATAGTTATACAATGACCCCTGTTTCTCATGTTTGGTTTTTCTATTCCTTCACTGCTGTCTTGCTCTCTTGCTCTCCAGCATGAAAGTTTTTTTTTTTAATTTATTTTTTAAAAGATGTTCTTGCCTGCTTAGCAGGAAATAAAATCCAAAAAATGTTGCTGCTTCATTCTCTTTCATGGATGTTATACATTCACCCCAGAGCTATTTGCCAGGTTCATAAATTCCTGCACCAGATAAATAATTCCCTTGCACGAAGATAATGCAAATGTACTCACATAAAATCAAAGATATTATTTTACAAAGACGACAATTGTAAGCAGTTAACAGTGGCACTGGACATCAGATTCTTCTTCCACAAATCTGTCTTACCAATTAAAATGTTTTAAAAACAATGGATTCTTGTTCAGGTTGAGAGTGGAACCATCTTTGGTGAGAGATCTGCTGTTAAGTGCGCTAGCACTGACCCCAATGGGGTCCCTAAGTAATGGGAATTGTCAATTTCACAAATGGGAGCAAATAACTGTCCTTCTGCACAATTCATAGGTTTTGGTGCAAAAGCCAATCCAAAAAATGGAGAGCAGTTACAAATGTATTTAATTTGTTATTTTCTAGATTATACTGTGACCATTGTCTTAAGTATTCTACAATCTGTTTGCATTACCATTATTTATATGTAACTTTCTAACAAGTTGCCATGGTTTTATCCATTTTGCATGCAAAGGCCTGGTTGTGGGCCTGGGATTCGGGAATCATCTGCTATCTGGCACAGGATTCTACAAGATGCTGCAGAACCCCCTGCTACAAGATGCTGCAGAATCTCCCCTGTAAATCTATTAACCTTCACTTGGGCAACTGATACAGTCAGCAACTGTGTATGCTGAATATTTCCAACTTGCTTATATGCCTACAGCCCTGACCATTTTTTTAATTAAAAAGCAAGCAGTTTAATGTCTATATGCTTTTTTTCTGTACTGCTCATATTATATGGCATTATATTTAGTCATATGTTACTTATTCTACATGTTAATTTTCTTCTATGCCTGACAATGCTCTTAGCTTTTAGTCTGTCCCTTCCCTTTTCACTGGCGGTGGGCAACATCATGCAAGGCAAGACAAAGCAGATGAATTGCAAGCTTTTTTCCCTCCCAGTCACCATCCTCCACTACTCAGCAGTCATGTATAATTTGTTTAGAAAATATGCCCTTAGGATAGACCAATAAGGGGCTATGTAAATCCTCTATGGAAGATCATAAAATTTGCTTATTGGTTAACGACTTGCATGCCCTAATGTGTATTCTAGCCTATTTCAATTGTATCAACTCGGGCACTTTACAATGCTCCATAATGCCCCTGAATGCAGCCTGCTTTATAGTTTTTTTTTTATATGACATATGTGGGTTAAGTACACAAGTGAGAATATGTCTGAAAAAAATGTTTAACAGTCCAGGCAAAGAATAAATGAATAAAATACAGTATTTTCCAGGGAAGCAGTCCATGTAAACATATTGGTTCTTTTATGCACTCGTAATTCTAACTGTAAAAATGTAGCAAAAACAACTCTCCACCGCCCTGGAATCCAGTTCCCTTCTGCTACATTTCTTTCATTGTTTCAATGTGTTGGACTGGGTCTCTCAAAGTGACCCAAAAACCAGGCACCTTGGGCCCTCTCTCTCGCAGCATTAAGATAAAAACAGTACTTAATGGTATATTACAGGCCTACAGTGGAATTAAGGAATATACAGAATTCTTCAAGGACACTGCACATGTTTATCTCATGACAAAGTGCTGCTCTGTAAGAAGCAATGTCCATAGATACCTACATGTGAAGGGCTGACGAGCCACTGTAAGAAAATGCATGGCATTGCTATTTATATGTTTCATATGTCCCCATTTGATAGACAGACTTTAACACACTTTTATAGATATATTTATTGATGGGCATGCTGGTGAATATTAATGAGACAGAATGAAACAGAACACAAAATACACGATTATATTTTATTTATTTGTACACTGTTCATTTCCTCAGTTTAAACATACGTACAAATTCAATACACACAACAATCCCATCCTGGGCTCAGTGATTTCACTGCCGTTCTGAACTCTGACATCTGTTGGTATCCACAAGCAATATAATAAATTACATTTGCTTACAGATTAAGGTATTGATCTGAGTAAAGGATTGTGTGCCTAGCAGTTTGTGTGTCTCTCTGTCCCAACCTGGGACAGCATGCAAAGGAACCTGTTATAAGCCAATGCTCTGCTAGTGTCATTCTGTATTACGCTACTGCCCTCTATGGTCAAAAGATGGTATGGAGCCAAGTTTAGTTTATTAGGGGACACTTTTTTTCCTTTTTTTTTTTACTCTATCCCTCCAGGACAAAAAACCTTTTCTTCTTATTCTTTTACTACACAAACACAGAAACAAATACTCTCTTGAAAGCATTATTTTATCACAGAGGGCCAGTGTAATTATTTCCAACCAACACTATTTTCAGGAACTTTTCAAATCCATGTGGTTAAAAAACTTTGGTCATAAGTTAAAATGTTGCTTGCCACATTTGAGCTGCTTAAAACTATCAGAAGAAAACTATCATTCTTTAAAAACGCATAAAAAAAATTTAATTTTGCACACAACTCTGCATTTAGTAAGACTTTGGAAAGTTGAGTTAAAAAATCTTATTGAGACATTTGTATAAAATTATTCCAGCAATTTACTATACTCAGATTAGTTGTTGCAAAGGCAAGTAGCTGGATCCCCTTAATAGCAAAACCTGCTGTAGAAATGCTTCAGGAAAGTCCAAGTCAGGCTTGGGGCCTGATGCAAACTAGATTACCTGAGAAGAACAGAACAGGTTGTATAGCGGACCTGCCATAAGGGATCTTTTAAGTATTTTGGATTACCATGTCTAATAATAAAATGTAAACACTATATAAACCCAATAAGACTGATGTGTCCCAAGTACGGATTCACAAAGCTCATTTGGGATCAAGCACAAGGTACTGTTTTATAATTACAAATAAATCATTTTTAAAACTTAGAATGTTTTGCCTATAATGGACACTATGAGAGATCGCCATCTTGTAATACAGAGCGTTCTGGATAACAAGTTTCTAGATCCCATTCCTGTACACGTGAATATTTGAGGATCCTTCTTGCATACTCAGCAGAGGTTTATTTTCATGGCCTCAGCAAAAACTAGTCTGCTACAATCACATAAACTCTGTACCCTCTGATGGAAATTCATGGAATGCCTGAATGGGATCAGTAGAATGGGATCAGTGCCTTGACCTGTATAGAGGTGTTGTGTGTATAGGAACATGGGTACAGACTAACAGCCCCTAATAGTGCTGAAATGGCTCTTTAATATATAAAAATATTACAATAATATTACTTACTTTGTTGCATTAATACTCAGCAGTTTTGCTCTGATGTTTCCTAAGCTAATACAGTTTACAACAAATGTTTCTCAACATCCCGGACCTTAATCCAATAGAAAACTTGTGGCATCAAAAATGCTGTTTCTGACAAATGCAGAAAAATTGTAGCATGTAACAGAGGCAAGAAGTTGGTAGACTCCATGTAACACAGATGTGCAGCAGTTCTCAGTGGTTCTACAACTAAATATTAGCAAAATCTTGATTAAGATACTAGTTGTCAGTCATATACATATATAGTCTATCAGAAGGACCTGCACTCCATATAACGTGAAACAAACTTGTTTATTATAAATGCATATCCAATGTTTCGGCCCACATTAGGGTCTTTATCAAAGACAGTTTAACCCCCCAAACATGACGTCATAGATTGCAATAGCCTTTCAATATATATATATATATATATACTGTATATATCAAGCAATGTAATTGTTTTTTGTTTTTTAAATATTTGATGCAAATAAGTAATTGAAGAATTATAGATATCTATGTTTGGTAATAATTATAGTCACAGGGTAGTTTATTTCAGGGAACAGTTTTCTGCTGCTCCTGGTGAGAAGACAGTGAATTGCAGATCAGGAGTTAGTGCACCATGTGTGATATGATGTGCCATGCTGAGCTATATCTATTTTTTTCATGCAAAGGAATAAACAAAAATAAAAATATTATTTAAGTTAAAGATAATGTTTAGTCTTGAAAAAAGTTGCTGATCTTGTATGTACTTACGGTTAAATTTTTTTTTGTTTTTTTAATTTGTCATAGATCCGTGAGTGCAGAACTTCTTTTGCTTATTTTTTATTTCTCTTGCATTGGGGCAGCTTTTTTCAACATTGTATGGTGTGCATCTCTGTATATATATATATATATATATATATATATATATATATATATATATGTGTGTGTGTGTGTTCATATGGCAGCACCACTGAATAAAAAAACTGACTGGGGATATCAGGGTGCACTTGCTCGAGAAGGGATCCACTCCTTCAGAATACAAATGATTGAGTAGGTCACAGCACTTCCATCATTCTTTGCATTGCTTTTAATGAAGTTAAATTGCATAACAGCGATATATATTGTCCAGGCAGCAATATTAATGTTTTGGTAGCATCCACTTCCTTTTTCAAGCCATATGTGTCTGGTATATCTATCACAGGTTTAAAAAACACTTTAAGTCACAAGTTACAACCATATGATACAACCACATAATGGATAATCCATAACCTCTCTTACAAAAATGATGCACCATTATAGTCTATGGGCCAATACACATCACCGAGCATCCGAAAATGCTTAAAAAATAAATAAAATAAAAACAGTAAAGCATGTACAATCAGTAAATGTCACCCAAATAAAGAAAAAAAGAAAATTTAAAACTAAAAGGCAATAAAAGTCAAAAAATTAAAGCAACACATACAAATCATAATCCATATGTCCACCTATTTGCAGAATTTTTAATCTATTGATCCAGTAAACCTCTCTACATTTGAGTTGCTTGACTCGATCAAGTGATCTTGAGATCGAAATTGAGTCATGTGACTCAAATGTACATAGACAAGACATTTATGGCTTAAAAGGAAGTGGATGCTTCGGAAACGTTAATGTTGCTGTCTGGACATTATCTATCACTGTTATGTGACTTAACTTCATTAACAGCAACGTAAAAACGATGGGAGTGCTGTGACCTACTGAATCGTATGTATGTAACTTAAAGTATCCCAAACCCCTAGGTCCCGGCCTTAGCTCACGCTTCCGCCCATAACCGCAGCCTTTTGCTTTGGGAGGAGCCTTCCGCTACTCGGGTGCCACCAGGTCTTATAGAGAGAGGACCAAGGAGAGAGTTCTGGGCAAGCTAGGAAACCAAATGTGTGCAGCAAGAAGGAGAACAAGGAACGTGGTCAAAGGACATGCCGGGTGAATACCAGTCAGGCAGGGCAATACCAAATCAGAAAACAGGAACGTAGTCTGGGTCAAAACCAACAGTAGCTCAGTACAATCATGAGATCTGAGAAAATGGTCAAAGGACAGCCAGTACAGGCAGTAGAACAGCAAGGGTCAGTACAGGCAGTGGTTAATAATAGGAACAGACTGGATTAATATACCCAGGAACGATGGAACAAAACCTGCGTCAAAACCCAGAAGCATGAGACTGAGTGTCATACATGAGCGGTGCTAGATCTGTTTATAACCATTCTATGTGCATCAGTCAGAGTTAATGATCTCTGGGTCAGCCCAAAATCCACGGGCCAACAATCCAGTTCAGGCCAACATTTAGACAGGATTACTGGGTCATGGGCAGATTCAGGCTGAGCTCTCCCTTCCAAATTCTCTGCTCTTTACTTTGCCTGGTTTTGCCCTCCAGCAGCCTCTATTTATAAGTCTGCTTCTACCCTACCTCTTTCAGAATGTCAGAGATGGGGCAGGTCAGAAGTAGGGCTATAAATAGCAGTGCCTTGCCAGGTCGGGTTGGAGACAGGCTAGAAACAGACAGGTTAGCGTCAAGTGGCCAACAGCCACTTTCTGTGGAGCACTGGGGACGCATAGCTCCCCAGTGCTCCAGCTCTTACGTGCATGCACTCGCAGGGAGGGGGGCAGTGCGGGCGATAGGATCGGGGTCGACCCAGGGGCGAAAGGACCATGCAAAATAGGGGCGCAGCCTAGGGACGGACGAAAAGAAATATCCAGACTGCTGTTATTTTACATTGAATGGCAACAGCAGGTAAAACACCCCATATATCATTAGCCCTAGGAAAGTAACACCATACCCGAATCAGGAACAATACTACCATAATTCATTAATTACGCTTATGGGGCCATAGGCGGCTGGTTTTTAAAATGTACCAAATATACCAGGGTATAATAGTTTTACTGTTTCATTTTATATCACTGCTGCATTTACACACTAGATGTTACTTTAAGAGGTTTATGAGAGGCTTGGGGCATGGGGTTTGTATTACCTACTTGACAGGGCCTGTTGAAGAGTGTACATTTCCATTTATCTGTGTATCAGTGTATCGCCATCACAATAACGTAAAAAAATATTTTTGCTTTATTGTGATTTTGAGTATTATACAGATGTACATGATGACCAGCGGGGGATTTTTTAGATACATTGGATTGTTTTTTAGATACATTGCCGAATCTCTTATTTTTCATTTTGTGCATCTGTATTTGCCACTATATACCCCTATTAGAATTATTAATATTTAAATAGTAGCATACTGCAGATTAACATCGTGGTGGCAGAGTGCTGATAGGACCTGCTTGGTAACGCAATTATAATCTGACCCTGTACTCCATTCACCTTTTCACCGCCAGATTGTTCAGTTAAATAAAATGATCTCTTTCTCTGTGTAAGACTTGTGCTTGGAAACTTATGATGGATAACTGAGCCTCACGCGTCAAGTCATTAGGGGCTCGTTAGAAATCAATAGCCTTGTGTTTGATTATCAGCTGAGCAGGCCACTTGTTGGGCCTGTAATTACTGGTTGCTAAAAGTGCCATGGGATTGGAAGGAGAAACCGAAATAAACAGCAGCAGATGATCAATGGGACATGAAAACCTTGTTATTGATCACCTTTAACCTCTGCTTAAACTAATGACATAGCTACCATTTAGCAACCCCCTTACTCTCCCCACCTTCCCCCTGGCTTGGACAGCATCAATTGCATTGTGGCTACAATTAATCATCTCAGGTCAAGACATACGTGGATGATCTGATGAAAGTGACAGTCAGGTGTCATTTGATGGAAATATGGAGGGTTCACAGAAGCCATGAAACAGTGAGTCAAAATGTCCATTTTTAATGCTTTCAGCTTGGAAAGTGAAGAAGCTAGGGTGTATAATGCCTGCAGTTATGCCATGTAATAGCTAGACTTTATTTTAAAAGACTGTAAGCTCTTCCGGTTGCTCAAGTTATGGCATTTTTTATGGGAGACATGATATTGTTTGTGTTGCTAACATATGCCAGTCACTGTGCTGGGCATGTTTATGTGGTAAATATAGTCACAATAAACATCTAAAGATAAACACCAGTTACACCTGATGATGAAAAAGAAATAGCGCCCACCTTCATGAGTGGGCACTTGGGCAGTTATTTTATATGATTTGGTATTTTCCAAAAGATCTGTAAGATTATCATGACTGTGTAGCGACAATCTGTAACAGACCTCAGCATTCATTAACACAATTGCTATTAAACATTATATTTCAATAAATAAATATAAATAAAAGTATTAGCATAACAACTACATAACAAATATGAACAACTATACACCCCTCAAATGAAATGCTATCCTACAAAAAGAAACACCTCAAGATGAGCTACTTGCTATACTGACCACTTTATGAGAGTGATTGGTGGGCAAATGAGAGCAGGCGATGCATATAACTGTGTTGGGACCCTTCTCAAAGGGGACCATCACCAACCTTGGCAAACGTGTGCTTACACCCTGCACCCCTGGCAAGCATTCCTCTGCAGCTGGGAGAACATAAACTATGTTATTTGTTTCCTGATCACCACTGGAAAACACTTGTGTTTCCTTTGCCGCTTCTTCATTTAACCAAATGTCCCCTCCCTTTTGATCTTTCACTTCATTTCCCTTCTGCTATCCTATTAACCCTTCATTGATTTAACCCACTTCTCGCCCTAACCTATCATTCCTACAGCTAAGGGCCCCAGTTTTTAAAACTTTTTCATCTGATTACTGTTAAGTGGTCTTGCCGCCTCTGTTAATGCCCTTCTTTCAGCATGTATATCTCCCAGTTCCCTCCTTGTTCTTTTCCATATGGGTGGTTTCAGGAACTTTGCCATCATATTGCAGTTAGTGGAGAAGTTAAAGACTAATACGACCCCTTACACCTTTGGCTGACTTGAATGGGAAAACACCAGTGTGCCTAATCTCACTGAAAGAGAAGCACAATACTTCACCTCTACATGACACATTTTTTAAGCAAGGAAAATACAACGTTGTGGAACTAAACAGAATATTTCAGTTTTTCCATAGTGTGTTATTAAAGGGATGGTTCACCTCTAAGTTAAATTTTAATATGTCATATAATGGCTAATTCTAAAAAACTTTTCAATTTGTCTTCATTATTTATTTTTTTTATAGTTTTTAGCCTTCTACTTCTGACTCTTTCCAGCTTTCAAATGGGGGTCCCTGATCCCATCAAAAAAAACAAATGCCCTGTAAGGCCACAAAGTTATTGTCATTGCTACTTTTTATTACTCGTCTTTCTATTAGGGCCATCTCTTATTTATATTCCAGTCTCTTATTCAAATCAGTGCATGGTTGCGAGGGTAATTTGGACCCTAGCAACCAGATGGCTGAAACTGCAAACTGGAGAGTTGCTGAATAAAAAGCTGAATAACAAAAACCACAAATAATAAAAATTTAAAAACCAAATGCAAATTGTCTCAGAATATCACCCTCTACATCATACTAAAAGTTAACTCAAAGGTGAACAACCCTTTTAACTATACATTGCTTTTATGAAAATTACCAATTGTGATATCTTACAAGCATAATGACACAATGGGTATGTGTAAAACAGAAAGCAAAAACCTTTTGCCATTGTTTGCTTCCTGCCACTTCCACCCCTGTTGTAAGGAAAACGCTCTTCTAAATAATGCTATTTAATGCAGGCAGAATCTGCATTTATGCAGCTCCCGCAAATTTGCTAACTTTTAAAGAACAGACTTTGTTTTAGGTGGCAATTTCCATTTTAATAGATTAACGCCAACAGTCAGCACAACAAAGAGAACTTGATATTGAGTTATTATACAATGAATTACCATCAGTTTTAAGAGATTAAACCTGGACTTTCCCCCTTGAGTATTGTGGTTTATAAAACCATTACTACGTTATATACTTTGGTACACAATACAAAATTCTTAATCGCACTGTGTGCAAAGGGTGCAAAATATTTTGACTGTTTTGGTATGAGTGAGGTCTTATAAACAGGCAGAGCAGTTCGCCCAGTGAAAACAATATTACCTGTTTTTAGTCAGATACACATTTTGTTTAAGTGCACATGAAAGTGCTCATTTGCTTAAACAAATTGTCATGGAGCAGTAACCACTAGCAACCAATCAGAGATTTGATTTCATTATTCCACACAAGCAGCAAATAAACACGTGTTTAGAAGGAAGTTGTCAATAGAGTTTTCAACAACACGGAATTTAAGGGGGTAAAATCCAAATTTATCTCAGTATTTTTGGAAGGCCACTCCAACCGAATTCGCACTGACTTTTTCCACCTAATTATCCTTAGCTTTTCCTGAAAAATTCTTGTGCGGGAAAGATCTCGAAAAAGATAGTGAAAAATCTGAATCTGCGACTTTTTTGGATTTGATACCCGAATAGAGCAACTTTTCCAGATTTGACTACCGAATGCCGCGACTTTTTCGGAAACCCAGGGCAAATCAGGATATCTTCGGAACGTCTGCTATTGACTTCTACAGGTCTGAGTTGGCGTACTTTTTTTATTCGGATTTTTAACACCATCAGACTTTAGTACATTTTTTTAAAAATCTAGGTTTTTTTTTTCTCCGAAAAAATTATGTTTTCCCCTTTAAAAGTCCAACTAGAAAAAAATGAGGACTTTAATAAATAACCCCCTAAGTGTTAGCTGCAGATTTGCCATGTAATAATGTCCTGGTTATGATGTTTATGACCTGGATACTCAAGCTCTACGTTTATATAGATTTTTTTGTTCAAGGACTCTATCAGTAATTTGCACCTAAATAGTAATGAGCGAATTTGTCTCGGACTTCCCACGAAACAGCGAAAAATTTGTGAAACACATTGAAGTCAATGCGCGTCAAAATTATTCGACACCCGCGACAATTTTTATATGTGCAACTGTTTTGTCCAAATGCATTGAAGTCAATTGGGCATCCGAATAATTTTTACGCTCAACATGCGCATGCGACTATTCAGACACACAATAACATTTTTTCGACACAACAGGTTTTTTGCTGCAGTTTCGCTAATTTATTCGCCCATCACTACACCTGAAATCTAACTTACTCCATTAAAAATACACAGAATCATCACCCAAAGTCTTCCCATATGGTGGAGCAGTGGTCCAGAAAGAACAATAGAGGGGCTTGGGACAGTACAGGGCATGGTCAGAGTGTGACAAGCACAGCCAAGGTCCCCCTGAATCAGGTTGACATCTCTGCAGTAAAAAAAAACTACCAAGACCAGAGCCAATAATTGTAATTTATCAACAAAGTTGTTGCAAGTAAATTTGTAATTCACCAGCAACAACATTGGTCCACCCCTGTCCCGCCTATCCACTAATACTTACCTCTTACCTTATTTCTCTGCCAATCCATGGAGAATCTGCCAGCAGCTCACCCTCTTAAGTCACTGTTCCACCCAAATGACCTCCACCATTGCTCCACCACTAAGATCATCATTCCACCTACTAATGTCATCGATCTGCCGAACAATGCCATAAATCTGCCCGTCATCATTTCCCCCTGGAGCTCCCTCCCCAGCTATTAATTTTAAAAGGTGGCAACCATACCTGCATTATTTGCTTTCAGGTGATCAGTGAATGACACAGAATGGTGGCTTAATGTAAAAGATGTTATACAGATACATTTACGGATTTGTATGTTAAATATTATTTTATAGGTCACTTAGGATATAAATGTTGTTTTACTGATATTTTATTTTTTTAAACATATAAATTTGGAGGTACATGTTTGTACAAATGGCCAGGAACAAATAACTTTAATGTTTTTTTATTTTTTACTACATATTGCACTTGTTAAAGTGCTAGCTGTAAGCTGTCCATAGTGTAAAAGCAGCAGGGCTGTCGGGTTGAGCCACAGGTGAGTGGCTGGCTGATAGGAGCCTATGTGCTGCATAACACTGGTAAAGTGGGTATTTGATTTGAGGATAGGCTGTGAACATGTTGTTAAGTTGAAAAGTGATTTTATAAACGAAGAAAGACAATGAAGCAGGGTTAATGAGAGGTATCATAAAATACACTAATCCTTATTACCAGGCCAATGGTTGGACGCAGGAGGCAAGGAAACAAGTCCGTTATATAGGCAGAGGATTCACAAGGATGAATCCAAAGAACAGGCCGAGGTCAAAGCAGAAAACCAATACAAAGCAAGGCAGGGAACTGGACAAGGGCTAGGAACTCAGGATCAGGAATAAATTCAATAGCAAACTGGCAGGATCAGGCTAGGCGCAGATGTTCAAGCAACATGTGTTGTAAGAAGCAGGCTTATATATCTTAATTGTAGATTGCCTACACATGTTATTAATGAGGAAGATGGAGGAGACAAAATAGCTAAAAGACGTAACCCATGTACCTTGGGAAGAAAGACCAGTGCTAACTACCGACCCCCAGTGGCTCAGGAGATTAGTGCAGGTAGAGTTCAGCACACAGTCTAGAGTTCTCCTACTGGTGGTTCCTGACAGAGGCTATTATTTTTCCATATATTAACCCATCCCAGTGTTTGTAGACATAAATGTATACGCTAATCAGTTCCTAAGCACAGCATATCGTATTTTGTTTGTACAAGAACTGGTTAAGCAGTTATATTTCCTGCAAAATTCTAAAAAACCCTTGAGGTGATGTCTCGAAATTTTCACCCATCTCTCTTCACACAATCTAATGACTGCTGTTCTGCACACTGGAGACTACAGGTGCTCCTGGTGCTGCCACTGATTTAGCTGGACAGGTAAGCTCAGGCCTCTGCCCCTTGGCTCTGTATCTATCACTTATTTTTCACCTGTATGCAGAACATCATCTTTGCATAGTGACCCAGCTCTTGGCTTCAGGATCTGTCCTAAATCAGATCCCTTAAACAAGAAATAGAAGGATTACTGCAGGCAAGCATTCATTTATAGCACCTACATGTTATACACTGTAAACACATAACAAAGCTGGGCTATATACAGTATAATATAGGTGTTCATTAACAGTCATGAGTTAAACTTGTATTTTCTCCTCGCTGAAAAAATCTGTCCAAAAAAAAAAAACAACAGAAAAATTCACTGCAATTATGACATTTTAATCTGCAATAGCATATACATGACCCTGCCTTGTTAGAGAAGCTCCTATCCACTATGCTACAGGCTCTGATATTACCTATTTCTAGTAAACACATTGTCCTGAAAGAGAGCTGGGAGTACCCCAATCCAATTGGTTGATGTAGGGCCAAGGGGCTCATAATAATGGCATCCTCATTTATTTTTTTATCTAGGCGATTAGTCACCAAATCTCCCCAAAACGCCCAGTGTGGCCTTACCATTAAGGTTAGGGGCTTAAATCAGCTATCTGAAATATGTTGGCTGATTTCATCCCTACCGCAGGCAGTAGCCTCCTCTCTTTTCCACATTGAATTGGCTTGGTGCAAACAGACTCATCGGGTTGTGGCAAAAAAATGCAAGCATCTGTATTTTGAACAGAAACTCGCCAAAGTCTGTTCACGACAAGCCAATTTAATGCGGAAAAAAGAGGAGGCTACTGCCCGGGTAGGGCTGAAATTAGCCAGTGTATTTCAGCTAGCTGAGTTTGGCCGCCGTGTGGCCCTAGCTTAATTCTTTGAGTTGGTTTTGAAATTCCTTATTGCTGAGCTATCAGAGCTTCTGAAGGAGCCAATCATGTAACCAGATGTTAAAAACCCAAAGAACAACTTTCAGAATCTGGCAAGGAAAGTATAATCTATGTTGATAGTAGAAAAATAAATCTTTGAAATTAAGAAAACAAAAGGTTAACCCCTTTGAAGGCAGTGAGAGAAGTGACACGTAGAGTTCAGCATGCCCTGACTGCTCTCTGTAGATCACACAGATGGAACATAGACACAAACAATACACAGCAGGGGGACAATGAGATCCATAGCAGTTGCAGGCTGAGCAAGGTCCAGCTCTGATGTGCACCCACAATGGGGATTCTATGCACCACCTACACGTCAATGCTTGGGCTGTCTCTGCTTTCTGACGACAGCTGGAGTGTTTAGCCTTGCAAGAATCCATCCAGATAAAAAGATCTGTCTGGCCCTTTCATGCAGCCCCTCTGTCTGCCGGACTTTTCACTCTGCTTTTCTGGAATCCAGCAGCCGCAAACAAAAAGCATTCAGTCCCCTCATACACACAGATGTCCTAGAGCCATTCCTTGCATTGTTGCCCTCTATCCCTTCTAAGCTTGCAGTGGAAACATTTCAGATGGCTTTCCTACGCATTGAAGGCTCTGAATTAACTTCCTTTTACACAGTCACAATGATAGTGTGGATAAAGGAACAATAGCAGGCTGTTAAGGGGGATCATGTAATTAATATGCTAGTTGTGCTTGATTTAATGGAGACTGCTTGTGGGACACAATACTTTATCATTTCAGATTCAGAGATAGATGGAGTTCAATGGCAGTGGACAATATAGAGCCTTTCTGACACAAAAAATTGCATCTTAATGATTACTTTTTAAAGGGCCTGCTCTTTTTAATGGAGGGGGATGTTGTTTCATTTATTTTTCTGTTGACAACCTTTCAGAAAGTTCTTGAGGGCATTAGAAATAACTAAATCTAAGGACATTATAGCTCCTTTGCACCTGTTAGGTACATGGATATTCCTCAACATTTCACATAGTTATAAGAGCAATTTGTATTTGATTTAATTTTTTTGTCTCTAACCTGATATAGGTATGGTACATGTTATTCAGAATGCTTGGGACCTGGGGTTTTCTACATAAGGAATTCTTCAATAATGTTGATCACCATACCTTAAGTCTGCAAAAAAAAAAACAACAAAATCAATTAAATATTAAATTAACCCAGTATTGTTGTTTTCCCTTAGATGGGATCAAGTACAATGTTGGTACCTTACACCTTAAATATTTAATATGTATAGTACTGTTCCTGTTAACTAAATGTAAAAATAATGTTACAATTGTAGACTTAGGATTTAGGGTACATTATGTACTGGCTTTGCAGAAGAAGCAGGTTTCTAAATATATATATATATATATATATATATATATATATATATATATATATATATATATATATATATATAAATCAATAATAGAGAAAAGTACAGAGTTTCTGCAGCATATATGGGGATATATAAGATGCTGGGAGTTGCAATCTTGGAGAGTCACACTTTTGTTATTATCTTCAGCATCAGTGACAACAAGAAAGCCTTTGTAACCCTTGCAGTATCATCAAGGACTGACTGGAGATAGAACAGCCTGAGGAAGAATAGGCCAGCTAACAGAGTGCTCATGAGTGAGAAACTTGAAATCAGAATGGCAGCTGATTTCATTGGAATGAAAAAAAGATATGTCTAAATAAACATAAGAACGGTAGAAAAGAGCAGGGTTACATTGACCCATAGGCTGTGGATCTGGCAGCTCAGTGTTACTGTAGTGATATTAAATTAAAAAGCAGCAGTGATAACGTGGAAATGTATCTGAAGGTAGAACAGAATAGTTAAATGTACTCAATGATACTGAATTGCCACATACTCTGAGTTATACATCTCCAGAAGATGTTTCCAAATATGATTTGAAAACATGGCTTCTCAGTCAATGCTGTATTTTTAGAAAGATGCTACTCTAGGATGCTAGGAATTGAGATCTGGAATAATAAGAGCCACCGTTTAAAGGACAAGGAAAGTTAAACTAAAAAAATAGGCTAGAAATGTTGTACATCATGTGTTGGGCTTCTCTACCAGCCACAGACAACCAAAGCCCTTTAGCATGGAAGATCTGTGTCTCCAAAGATGCCCCAGTAGCTCCCCATCTTCTTTTCTGCTGATTCACTGTACATGCTCCATGCAGCTGTCAGTTACTGAGCTTAGGGACCCACTCACAATATACAGTACCCATAGAATATAAATGTCACAGTTAAAGGCTGATTAGTAATGAATACAGAAAATTACTACATGGCAGTGTAGAAACCAGTGCAACTAGTATCAAAATCTAATAATCAGCCTTGTAGCATCAGCTTATATGACAGGCCAACCTAATTTTCTGCTTGATAATTAGTGACAATCCCTAAGCTTAGCTTCTCAAAAGCTGCTCAGAGCCCACTGAGCATGTGAGTGTCGCAGAGTAAGGTGTTGTTCACCTTCCAAACACTTTTTTTTTCATTTGAGTTGTTTTCAGATCGTTCACCATAAAAAAAAAACTTTCCATCTTTTATTTTTTACTGTTTTCCCAAAATATGTTTGTCTGGCAGCTCAGTGATCCAGGAGCATCTGAATTCTTACAATTTGCTACATTTAGTTGCTACGATTAGTTGGTACAATATCTGTGGAATATTAGCAACTATTGTATAGTAAATTGCCTTTAAAGGGGTTGTTCACCTTTAAACACTTTTTTCAGTTCAGTTAGTTTCAGAATGTACCCCAGAAATAAAGACTTTTTCCAGTTATTTTCTATTTTCTATTTGTGACCATTTTTCTAATATTGAAGTGTAAAGTTTCATTTTTCATCTTCTAAAGCAGCTTGGGGGGTCTCCAACTCTATAACTGTTCTAAATTGATACATTTAGTAGATACATTTCTTATCTTTGTCCCTGCTGAACAGATAACCTGAGTTTCATTAAAGGCAGCTGTTAGAATTGATACAATAGTTGCTAATATTCCACAGATACTACTGAGAAGTGTATGAACTAAATGTATTAACTAAATGTAGCAAATTGTAACAGTTTGGATGCTCCTGGCTTACTGAGCTGCCAGACTGAAGATTCTAGAGACAGGAACGGTAAACTTTAAACTTACATTTTGGGAAAACGGTAAAAAATGAAAAAACGGAAAGCAGTTAAAAAAAGTCTTTGTTTATAGTGAACAATCTGAAAACAACTGAACTGAAAAAAGTGTTTGGAAGGTGAACAACCACTCTAATGAAACTCAGGGATTCAGCTCAGCAGGGCCAAAGATAACAAAATGTATCAACTAGATGTATCAATTTAGAACAACTAAAGAGTCAGTGATCCCCCCCCTCCCAGAGCTGCTTTAGAAAATGAAACTTTACACTTCTATAATAGAAAAATGGTCACAAGTATTAGGAAAAAGTCTTTATTTCCAGTGCACCAACTGAAACCAACTGAACTGTGTTTAAAAGTAAAATAAAGCATGCATAAGGCATGTTTAAAATGAGGTATTTCCTATATGTTATATTTCTATTAATGATCATGAAAACTTGTAAGCATGGTTATTCTGCTGTTACAACCTCATGTTTATTTATGGTTGTTCCATTGGTGGTAATTGATTTGCTTTTGTTTGTTTGCCTTATGGTTTGTATTGTCACCCAAATCACTGTACATGGGCATCTTTTTTTTTTTAATTAATGGAAGTGGTCATTCCTAAAGTAACCAACTCATAGTAAAAAAAAGTATGGCCTATTTGCTGGATTAACAATCGCTTTTGAATTAAGTCTCTCTCTGATGTGGATTAGGAGTGTATTCCACTCACACAGTCAGTATCACAATCACTTAATCAATAAATAACTCACTAATACTCCATTTGTTGGAAATATCCCCACATTTTCCTTCTATAGCACTGTTTATGTTACATAACAGTAGTTCTTTTTTACCAGCTCTCTTGCATATTTGTCTGCCTTGCCACACCTGTGTTTTCAGCCTCTGCTGTTCTTTTCCCCCACTGGCCTTATCCGTTTCTTGTTGCCCCTGCTGGGATGAAGACATGAAGCATGCTTTTCCTGCCTCATTTACTGTTCATCTATTACCATCATTCCTTTTTTGCTTCCATCTGTAGGAGCAAAATTCTGCTCCATGATCTTTAAGGATGGTGACGAATCACCTAGTTTTAAAAAAGGTAAACAAAAAGTACTTACAAAGTAGCAAAGCTTTAAAAGGCTTTGGTCAGTTTAACAGATCATTTCAAGGGCTTACTGTCAATAGAGGATAAGTTAAAGAAGTTGGATCCGTATGCAGCACCACACTGAGGGTAACGGACAATAAACTAAAAAGCAGGGATTGGACAATGAGCAGCAGTGCAAACAGAAAGGGCAGCTGCCAAAACTTTAATGTATTTGGTGTATTGGATGGAGTGATAGGAAACAGAAAAATAAGAAATCTAATAAGTAAAAAATTCTTGTGTGTGAATGTAAAAGAGCCTTTTATACTTATACAGGATGCCCAGAGATAATGGATGAAAACGGTGAGGTGATTGTCTATGAATACAAATGGACAGAAATGTGTCCATGAATCACAACATGTGACCACTTATATCCTCCCTGTGCGATTACTCAAATAACATTATAAAGCTTAACAGATAACTGTGCATTTTGAACTCTCAAGGTTGCTATTTTTGTGGCTAAAAAGCAGCACTGCAGGGGTGATGGGTATGTTCATGCACTGATAGACCAAAAACCAAAAGGAGAATCTGTTGAGCAGTCATGCATAGTTTTTCTCACCACCACTGCTCTTTTCCTTTGTCTAACCTCAGACACATCTAAACTTTAAATTACTAACAACGTATGGGGGATATGATTCCCAACACTGACGCCAAGCATAGTCAAGTTGAAAGAAAACAAAAGTTTTTTTTCACATCAGTGATGTGCCAGTTCTGCTTCTCTTACAAAAGTTGGAGAAGTGGATATTTGTCCTCAGTTTCTATTACAATTAATATTAACAAAGCATCAAAAAAAATTATCTAAGGCAGGGATCCCCAACCTTTTTTTACCCATGGGCCACATTTAAATGTAAAAAGATTTGGGGAGTAACACAACCATGAAAAATGGTTCTTTGGGTGCCAAATAAGTGTTGTGGCCATTTGGTAGCCCCTATGTGGACTAGCAGCCTACAGAAGGATCTGTTTGGCCATACACCTGGTTTTTATGCAACCAAAACTTGCTTCCAAGCTAGGAATTCAAAAATAAGCACCTGCTTTGAGGTCTTTTGGGGCAACATTCAGGGGGCTGGGGAGTAACATGTTGCTCCTGAGCCACTGTTTGGAGATCACTGATATAATGGATTGATTTGTTCAAAGTTTTAACCCTTTTTACACCATGATGACATAGAAGGAACATAAATACTGGTGAACTGGTGTGAGCAAATATCTGTTATCCAGAAAGCTCTGAATTGCAGGATAGCTATGCCTCCTAGAGTCAATCATAAGCAAATCATTTTTCATTGTTTAAAATGATCATTTTTTTATCTGTAATAATAAAACAGTACCTTGCACTTGATCCTAACTAAGCTGCACAAATCAATATTGGTGGCAAAACAATCCTGTTGGATTTATTTCATGTTTAGCCGACATTAGGTATGGTAGTCCAGATTACATCCCTTACACAAAAAAACCCCAGGTCCCCAGCATTCCAGATAATAGATCCTGTACCTGTACTAGTAAAAACATGCAGATCAGGGTCTTGTGTCTGGTGTATCTTACATATTTCCCCATACAGGGTAATCTGTTTGTTTACTTTTAAGATATATCACCATTTTCTACATCTATGGCTAAAAAAGGCAATTTTACTGAATTTCCCTAAATAGATTTTAAATTCTTAGGTTGACATTAAGATCACAAAGAAAAAATGTTAAACTCCAGCAGGCACTAAGCAGTATAGTATAGTTTTCCACTAAATGTGGTTCTGGGAGTTCTGCAATAGCAATGGCAAATCTCCTAACTAGCAGCAAGGAGTACTGTATTGCCATATGAAAACAGCATCTTTTGTGTGTATTGAAAACTACTTTTGTTTGCACGTAGTTGCAACTTTCTGTCTTCTACTTGTGGGTTAGTTTCACACCATTTGGCTTCAACATCCCAGGACTGATGCGAAATAGGCAAAACTGGTAAGATGCAAAATCCTTGTTTTTGTTAACTGCATATAAATACTAAAATGAATAGACTGCACACCAATAGTAATGACATTATTAAACTCCCTTAAAACTTTCTAAAAGATTCAGGTTTCCCTGATGTCCCATAAGCATGGGTTTCTACAAATCACTCACTATAAACAAATCAACAGTGGAGAAGATCAGACACACATCTGTTGGAATGAACTGGCGCACAAGTGATTGATGCCAACAATACAACTGACTTCTCCTAAAAGTTGTGGGCCAGCCTAAATTCACATCCTTAGTACCCAGCCATATGGCTATGTTGAGTTAAATTTTTACACGTTACATTGAATGGTGCTTTCTCAAGGGACCCGGTCTGGTTTTTTTGTTGACCTGTCAGACAGAACAGCAGCTCTGACTGATCCCAGGACCCCCTCCTCCTACTCTTCCCCTCCTCCCCTCCCAGCTGTAGAAGGCAGGGCAGCAGGTGCACGACACTGAAGGCGGCCTCAAGGAAAAGCTGTCTATAGACCCCCTCATGACACAAAGACTGGCTGTGGTGTGGAGGGAAAGACCTGCAAAAGCCAGGGACAATGGCCTCACAGCGGGAATCCTGCAGGCTAATTTACACTGTTGCTGGGTGGAAGCAATGTGTCCGAAAATGAACAGGCTTCACTGTTAAACTGTATTTCCCAAACCTGTCATCTGTCTGATATTC
Organism: Xenopus petersii; assembly: GCA_038501925.1. Classification (NCBI taxonomy): domain Eukaryota; kingdom Metazoa; phylum Chordata; class Amphibia; order Anura; family Pipidae; genus Xenopus; species Xenopus petersii. The sequence goes on along the minus strand of CM076675.1, from coordinate 70,258,217 downwards.
CCAGATGTAGGACTCCCTGATTTCTCAGTACAATAACCAAATTTCTGTGGTACTTGTATGCAAAATATATCTAAATTACTTTTCCAAAAGTTAGTATTGTCCGCCCAGATCAGTGTAGTGAGAAGAATATACAATTTCATTTTTGTTATGATGTCTTACAAACAAGTCTTGGGAAGCCCCTTACTTAAAAATGTGATAAAAACGTCATTATTGCTAAAAACAGTGTTTTCCTATACCTTTCCGTATAAAAGTGCTACTCTATTATAGCTGGAAAAGATGTAATTTCTAGGCAGACCAACAAACACAAAATCCCAGACTGAAGGAAACAAGATTCAAATAATTTATATAGTGTAATTAAAGTTCATTTTCCTTGACTGATCTAATAAAATAGGATTTTGAATATTTTTTTTGGGTGACGGGTCCCCTTTAATGCTTAACATTTGCATTTTTTTAAAATCTGTATAATACTATATATATGTATATATGCTACTATAATAACTGTCATGCAATTTTTATTTAACATAAATAAAGGTTATACTATTACTGCGAGAATTAGAGCCACATGCCTTATAGCCTTTATTATAGGAAGATTGACTGCAATCAAGTACATTTTAGGTTGATTTTATACATCACCTACAAAGCAACTTTGACTACTCTCTACCCTCTATTTGGATAACATTGGATTTTGACTTTAACCCATGTTATACAATAAAATCCATATGGGATGCACCAAATAACATTGTTCCCATTACATTCAGTTTAAGATAAGGTACTAGAGTAATCTCTATACATAATAACCCTTTGGGCATTTCTGCTTAATCACCTAGTTTCTTTGGGTGAGTTGCCTATGGCTTCAAGTTTCTAGTCATATATCAACTGGGACTGGGTGCTCAGATAACATATTAGCATCATACATTATCCGAATTCTGTTGCTATGGAAATGCATGGCCTCTATAGATCATAGACATGACATCACACAGCTAATGTCTTTATTAGGAACACAACAACATATAAAACCCATAAGCATTTTGTCTAGATATGTAAATATTTGGCAAATGGATATTAACCCTATAAAATAAACTGTTAATAAGTTCACATGTTCACACAGGTGAATTGGTAATATTTGATACAACATTCATAGCATATATATTACTTACTTCATCTGGTTAAAAGCCTAATTTAATCACAAAATATACAAAATAAAAACAAACATGGTAGCAAGAGTAAATGAGGATATCTGACCTAATAAACTCTCCATTGTAGGGCCCTCTTATCCTATTGCACTCTGTAACCCTTGTTTGTTATCCACCATGTATTCCCTATTTGTTATATCTAAGGTAAAGCTCTGCGTATCTGGTCGGCGCTATATAAATAAATGATGCTGATTTGAAAATCCAATTTATTGTACCTCTCCTAAAAAATGATGGCATTTAGTGAAATAAAACAATGATAGCACAGAATACTGAATGTTAACCAAAGGCAGTCCAGGACATTTGTTTTTTATTTATATAATTTAGGATTTTTGGGGAGCAGACTGTTTTCTCCAAACACAGCAATATGTCAGTCACAGCAACCAACACTTGCGAATGGGCAGTTAGGCCTTTAGGTAATACTCAGTACAGACTGAAGTGTACATAGATTAGGCTGTGTGGAGGCTTTGCATAATAGGCTTCTTAATAAATCAGCTCCATTGGCTAGATTTATTAGAAATCAGATGTAGAAGGACAAATTGCGTAATATAACAAAAGCTGCAAACCTGTCTGCCCTTCATGATAGTTTACCATTGCTTAAGTGAAAGTTTAAGAAAATAAAGGAACTTGACAATGAAATCATTTAACTTGACAAATAATACTTCTAGTAAACCTTTTATAAGAAGATGTTGGGCCACGTCATAATGCTTTCTCATTTGACATCAGAGCATTTCTAACTAGATGACTCTTTTTTTTCAGTGTTGAAAATACTCCTAATACCGTTCTCTTTGCACATTGGATGCCATCAAAGCTCACACTAAAAACGGAATGCTCAACAGACAAAATTCTCATTAACACCAAAATATGAAAGAGTCCAAAAGTAATGAAAATATAACGTAGTCTTGTTTTGCACTGGTAAAATTGGTGTGTTTACTTCAGAAACACAACTACAGTTTATATAAACAACCTGCTGTGCAGTCACTCGACTCTGAAAAAGGAGAAAAGGCACAGGATACACAGCAGATTACAGATGCGCCAGGGGCGTAACTATAGAGGAAGCAGACCCTGCGGCTGCAGGGGGGCCCAGGAGGTATAGGGCCCCATGAGGCCCAGGAGGTATAGGGGCCCCATGAGGCCCTAATTCATATACAATTTCAATAAATATTGGAGAAACAAGTCAACCTCTAAACATTTTGGGGGCCTGAAAAATAATTTGCTTTGGGGCCCAGTAATATCTAGTTACGCCACTGAGATGCGCTCCGTATTATAAAATGGGATTCTGCAGAACATCTCTGTTATCTATTGTGTGTACTGTGCTTGAATGGCTCCCCCATGTATAGACAGCAAACTATGATTTGTTTTTGTGAAGCAAACACACTAGTTCGCCAGTGCAGGGCACCAGTACATTATATTGTCTTTACTTTAAAATACCTTCATCTTCTGGTGTTACTGTTGCTTTAAGCAGACTGATAGGGCTGTGAATTCTCAAGATTTTATTTTTTCCAGGTTAACCTTTGTCCCTCTCTATATATTAAAAAAAAGTTTGATGAGCCAAGAAGCTGTACATGCATTTCTATATTTATATAAAGCATGTACTTGTTATATATTTTTTAAAAATGGGGTGTTCTGTAGGGAGTGTAAATATGGGCAAGCTCTTCTTGCCCCACAACATAGCATTGGCTTAAAAGGGAACCTCCATTTGTCCCTACTCAAGATTTATGTATTTATAGTGTTTGTAAAGTTTTATGTCATGTGCTTTATGTATTCTGTATTTTGTACTTTCTGCATTTTTTTTTTATCTTTATTGTTTTTTTATATCCAATTGTTAATAACTAATAACTAATAACTGCAACAATGGGAGGAATGAGAAAAAAAGTGAAGTGGTAAGTCATTATATCAGAGATCCCAGGCTAATCAAACAGAAAAGAACTGTATGTTCTGTATGTTAACAGCAACCTTAAAGGAACAGTAACACCAAAAAATGAAAGTGTTTTAAAGGAATGACAACCCCATTCTATACAATAGAGCGTATCTGTTATCTGCGGTGTATCCTGTGCCTTTTCTCCTTTTTCAGCTTTGAATACCTGCACCCACGGCTACACAGCCGCTTGTTTATATACACTGTACTATATATAATATACTAGTGTTTCTGAAGCAGCCATACCAGTTGTACTAGTGCAGCGCTAAAGAAGATTATGTTGTCACTCCTTTAAAACACTTTCATCTTTTGGTGTGTTTGTTTAAGGATTCACATAGTGCCAAATCCAGGATTGTCAGGGAGCCGGGAGCTCCCTCCAGGGAGGTTGTCAGGATCGAGGAGGAAGCCCTCTCGAGGGAACAAGGTCGCGGTGTCCAAAGGGTTAAACGAAGAATAGTCAGGATCCAGGCAAGAGTTCACAGGCAGGCAGAATACAACAAAGTCCAAAGTCCAGGCAAAGGGTCAGGATTCAAATCAGGAGCAAGAAATAGCAATAAGGCACACAGGAAACCCAGGATATGCTTTGGGAAAGTTATCCTATACTTGGGCGCCATTCTGGCGTCTAAAATGGCTTTTTATTCAAATTTGGCGCCTTTGTGACGTCATTGACGTCCTTGCGCCGAAGTCGGCGCACTGACGTCATCGCGCCGGCGCCGCTTACCCACGTGGCGGCCATGGGCGCCGCCATTTTGGGAGCGACGCCACCAGGAGAGGACGCGCCGCCCGGAGCTCCTGGGCCTGCTCCGGGCGGCGATCGTTACAGTACCCCCTCCCCTCACGGGGGGCCACGGACCACCAGGACTTGGCTTCTGGGGAAATTTGGAATGGAACTCCCTCACCAGACGAGGAGCATGGACATCAGAGCATCCTTCCCAGGAGCATTCTTCAGGGCCAAAGCCCTTCCACTTGATGAGGTACTGAAGAGAGCCCCTGGAGATCCTGGAGTCAAGGATCTTTTCCACCTCATATTCTTGTTGGCCATCCACAGAGATGGTAGGAGGAGGAGGCTGGACAACGGAAAAGCGGTTGGAGGTGGCGGGTTTCAACAAGGAGACATGAAACACGTTGGGAATAGCATCTCAGGGGGAAGCTGAAGTCTGACAGCCATGGGATTGATCACCTCCAGGATGGAAAAAGGACCCACGAACCTCGGACCCAACTTAGGAGATGGTACCTTCAACCGAATGTTCCTGGAAGACAACCAGACTTTATCACCGACCTTGTAGGGAGGAGAGGGTCTACGTCTACGATCTGCAAACGTCTTATGAACCAGAGCACTCTTCTCCAGGTTGGACTTGGTTGCGGCCCAAATAGCAGACATGTGGGCTGCATGGTCATCAGCGGCCGGAACATCGGACAACACAAAGTCTTGTGGGAAGGCTTGAGGATGTTGACCATACACCGACATAAATGGGGACCTTCCAGTGGAAGTGTAGCAGGCATTGTTATGAGCAAATTCTGCCCATGGGAGGAGATCAGACCAATCATCTTGACAAAGGGAAACGTGGTTTCTCAAAAACTGTTCCAAGGCTTGGTTCACTCGCTCAGCCGCTCCATTCGTCTGGGGATGGTAAGCTGAGGAGAAATGAAGATTAATGCCCAGATCTTTGCACAGGGAACGCCAGAACTTTGCAGTGGGACCCTCTGTCAGAAACGATCTCGGCCGGGAAGCCATGCAGGCGAAAAATGAACTGGATGAACAATTGTGACAACTCCACTGCAGATGGAAGCTTCCGTAGAGGGATGAAGTGGGCCATCTTGCTGAAGCGATCAATGACCACCCAGATCACGGTATTCCCACTGGAGGGAGGAAGTTCAACAATGAAATCCATTGCCAAATGCGTCCAAGGACGAGAGGGAACAGGCAACGGCTGTAGTAACCCGCTAGGGCGAGAATGGCTAGACTTGGAAGTGGCACAAACGGTACAAGCAGCAACAAAGTCTTTGACATCTTTACAAATAGTCGGCCACCAGACTAGACGTCGTAAAAGTTCAAGAGTCCTAGCAGGACCAGGATGTCCTGCCTGCTTGGAGCTATGAGTCTGTTGCAGGATAGGCAGACGAAGTTCAGGAGGCACGAATGCCATTCCAATGGGGGTATCAGGAGGGGCAGAAGATTGACCAGCCAGGATTTGATCAGCAAACTGAGGATACAATGAAGCGATGATCTTGACAGGAGGAATAATAGGCTCTAATCTCTCAGGAGTACGATCCACCGGAGTGAAACTTCGAGACAGAGCATCGGCTTTCCGATTCTTGGAGCCAGGGCGAAAAGTCAAGACAAAGTTAAATCGAGAGAAGAAGAGAGACCACCTTGCTTGTCTGGGATTCAGCCTCTTGAGAGATTGAATGAACTCAAGATTCTTATGATCCGTGTAGATCGTGACTGGGATCAACGAACCTTCAAGGAGGTGACGCCACTCTTCTAAGGCAAGCTTAACAGCCAGGAGTTCTCGATTTCCTACATCATAATTTTGTTCTGCAGGAGAAAACTTCTTAGAGAAATACGCACATGGGTGCAGCTTCCCATCAGAGGGGTGTCTTTGGGACAGGATAGCTCCAGCTCCAACTTCAGAAGCATCTACCTCGATGAAGAAAGGTAACTCCAGATCAGGATGGCGGAGAACCGAAGCAGAAGTGAAGGCATCCTTCAAGGATTGAAAGGCTTCTATAGCAGGCGGAGGCCATGAGCTGGGTTTACCCCCTTTTCGGATGAGGGCCAGGATAGGAGCAATACGAGAAGAGAATCCCTTAATGAATTGCCGTTAGTAATTGGCAAAACCAATGAATCTCTGGATTGCCTTAGTGCTCAGTGGTAGGGGCCACTCTTGGATAGCTGACACTTTCACAGGATCCATCTCGAAACCCTCTGGGGAGATGATATAGCCCAGAAAAGGGATCTTGGACACTTCAAACACACATTTCTCCAGTTTGGCAAAGAGAGAGTTCTTCCTCAAACGAGAGAGTACTTCCTTCACCTGGGAACGATGGCTTGTAAGGTCCTTGGAGAAAATCAGGATGTCATCAAGGTACACGACCACAAACTTTCCCAAGAGATCCCGGAAAATGTCGTTCACGAATTCATGAAAGACAGCGGGAGCATTGCAGAGACCAAAGGGCATTACGAGGTACTCATAGTGCCCGTCCCGAGTGTTGAATGCTGTCTTCCATTCATCACCCTCCCGGATGCGGATAAGGTTATACGCCCCACGGAGATCCATCTTAGTGAAGATTTTAGCCCCCTTCAGTTGGTCAAAGAGTTCGGCAATCAAGGGCAAGGGGTACCGGTTCTTAACGGTAATCTTATTAAGACCCCGGTAGTCGATGCAAGGACGTAGGCCTCCATCCTTCTTTTCCACGAAGAAGAATCCAGCCCCAGCAGGAGAAGTGGAAGGGCGAATAAACCCCCGCTGGAGATTCTCTTGGATATACTGCTTCATGGCAGTGGTCTCCGCTGGAGAGAGAGGATAAGTACGACCTCTAGGGGGCATGGTTCCAGGCAGGAGATCGACAGGACAATCGTATTGTCGATGTGGAGGAAGGAATTCTGCAGACTTCTTACAGAATACATCAGCGAATTCCTTGTAGAAGGGGGGTAGAGACTTCAGATCCGACAAAGAGATATTCACCCTCTGGAGGGGTTCAGCAGGAAGACAGTGCTGCTGGCAAAATGGGCTCCAACGGGAAATCTGTCCTGCGGTCCAATCAATGGAGGGATTATGCAGGCGCAGCCAAGGGAGACCCAAAACAACTGGAACGGATGGGCAGGAAATAATTAGGAACGAAAGTCTTTCTTTATGCAGCGTCCCAACCTGCACAGGCAATTCCCCAGTCGTCATGGAGATAAATTCAGCCTCCAGGGGTCTGTCGTCAATGGCAATGACACGGAGAGGAGTAGACAATGGGAATAAGGGAACTTCCATGTGTTTGGCGAATTGAGCGTCCATGAAGTTCCCAGCAGCTCCAGAGTCAATGAAAGCAGAGCCAACGATAGTCTTAGAGGCTAGGCGAATCTGTAATGGAAGGAGAAACCTGTGAGTGTTCTCTTGAGACTTTGGAGTAATGCCCCCTACATGAGTTACCCTAGAAATACCTCGGGGAACAGAACTCGTGGACTTCACCGGACAAGAGTTCGCAAAATGAGACTGTCCGCCACAATACAGACATAAGCCAGCCATTCGTCTACGGAGTCTTTCTTGTTCGGATAGACAAGCCCTTCCAACTTGCATTGGTTCCTCCGGAGGAGGAGGCTTGAGTAACAGGAGTATGCAGAAGGGGTCTCTGGAAGCGAGGTGCCAGCAAAGGCTGAAATTTTTTACAGCGCTCCCTCTCTACTTGATGCTCTCTGAGCCGAGTGTCCACCTTAATAGAAAGTGCGATCAGATCCTCCAGCAGGTCAGGGAACTCCCTGGAGACAAGATCATCTTTAATGTGAATAGACAGACCTTGATAGAATACGGCCTTATAGGCATCGTCGTTCCAGGAAGTCTCAGCCATCAAAGTTCTAAAGTCAATAGCATATTCATTGACACTGCGGTTTCCTTGCCGGAGTTGCAGGAGACGAGAAGGAGCATTAGTGACCCGACCCGGGGCATCAAACACAGTACGAAATGCTTGAAGAAAGGCCTTGGCATCAAAAGTCAGCGGAGAATTCTTCTCCCAAAGAGATGTTGCCCACTCAAGCGGTTTTCCCATCAAACGAGACATCACATACCCCACCTTGGAACGTTCATTGGGGAAGTGCGAGGGTTGGAACTCGAACTGGATCTGGCACTGTGTAGCGAAACCTCTGCCGGCTTGTGGGTCCCCACTGAAGCGAGGAGGAGGCGGAATGCGAGGCTCACTTGACGAGGAACCTGTGGTGGATGAAGCGGCCGCCAAGGAAGGATTTACCGCAGCTTGGGGAGCAGAGGGTGCTGGCGGCATCCGAGAGAGGAGGGTATCAAGTGCCTGTCCAATGCGGTACTGCTGGGCTTCATAATCCTCCATGCGGGATGCCAGTCCGCGGAGCGTTCGTCCAACATCAGGCGTAGCTTCCTCAGTAGGATCCATGGCCCAAGTATAATGTCAGGGAGCCGGGAGCTCCCTCCAGGGAGGAATACAACAAAGTCCAAAGTCCAGGCAAAGGGTCAGGATTCAAATCAGGAGCAAGAAATAGCAATAAGGCACACAGGAAACCCAGTATATGCTTTGGGAAAGTTATCCTATACTTGGGCGCCATTCTGGCGTCTAAAATGGCTTTTTATTCAAATTTGGCGCCTTTGTGACGTCATTGACGTCCTTGCGCCAACGTCGGCGGACTGACGTCATCGCGCCGGCGCCGCTTACCCACGTGGCAGCCATGGGCGCCGCCATTTTGGGAGCGATGCCGGCAGGAGAGGACGCGCCGCCCGGAGCTCCTGGGCCTGCTCCGGGCGGCGATCGTTACAAGGATATATGAACCTTTATTTTCCAGGTGTGTTCCCTGGAAGCACAAGAGCCAACCATTTTGATAAGTTTACAGTGCAACAAACACAAAAAAGGGTGGGTATTCAAATTATCGGTGGTATTTAATAGTCCAAGAGTTCATTAATACAGAGACAGAGGGAGCTCATGGTAAGTTATGGTAAACTATATTTGCAATTAAAAGGTTATACATGTATTTTGATTACTATTACACAAACAGCCCTGCACATTCCATGGCAAAATGTTTTATTGTAAGTCTTTATGTGCAGGGGCATACAAATGATTGCCAAACCAACCATTGTACATAAAAAAAATTGAACGTTCCTCAGATTTGCCTTGTTGACCTAACCTAGATAGTCTTTAAGTCTTTAGACTTTCTTAGGAACTTCTAAGAGGGTCAACTGTCTTAATATCTATCATTTGTCTCAACAAGCCAGCTGTAAATAATACATGTGATGTGCAGGCCTCACAAACCACAGGCGACTGCTGCTCTGTCTATCAATAAACATCAACATCAAGTTTAGAATCAGAAAAAAAACACATTGCAAAGAAGAAAGAAAAGAAATCTCTGTCAGCCGGGAATCAGATAAGAAATGACAGAGCTGTGGGGACTTTTCAAGCCTAGTGTGGTTCTTAGCCTGGAGTAGGCCTCAGGATTCACAACCAGTCCTGTCTTTGGCTATTTCTTATAATGGACATCAGTAGATCAACAACAAAACAGATTAAGATGTTTCTTTACTCTCTGTTACTTTGACATTTGCGGTTCTTGTGATTACTTTGTATGCACCATTTTATTCCGGTACAAAATAAAAATAATGATGAATTGTGAGTAGAGACTTTATTTAGTATAGGAAAATGCACCAATTTGCAGAAAAAAAGTACATATGCTTTAAGACTGCTATTAAGAAGCATGTTTTGCAGAGCCTTATATCTACATGGATCCTTGTTCATTCAATACAACGTAATGCAATGGTTCACCAATCAAATAAGAAACCAAAAAAGAAACCAGTACATCAGATTTCTCATTGAAAATGTCACGGCCGGCAGGCACCCAATACCAGAACAAATGCCAAGGACCCTGGTCTCGGCTCGGCTTCACCAGTAGTGTGACCACCTTTGGGCTTCGGGAGGAGCCCTCAGCTAAATTGGGTGCCACCTGGACTTAACGAGGGGTACAAGGTGAGGAGTTCTGGCAGGCAAAGGGGCACGACCGGATAGCAAGAGTCTTTGGGCAGAAGGTCAAGGACAAGGCGTCTGGTGGAAACGGTACAGACCGGATCAGGACAGGCAGATAGCAGAATCGTCAGGCAGGCAAGGGGTCAAAACCAGATAATCAGACAGACTGGATAAGGCAGAAGGATGGTCAGACAGGCTGGGTCGAGGCAGGCGGATATCAGAATCGTCAAACAGGCAAGGGGTCAAACCGGGTGATCAAGCAAGGGGTGAAGCAGGAAGAGTTGTCGTAGGCAGGCTAAGGTCAGAATACAGAATGCAGAGTAGTCAGGAACAGGCAGGGTCAAACACGGATAATCAGTCAGGATAGCAAATTCAGGAACAGGTAGCAAAAAGCTCAGGAAACCTCAGGATATTATCCTATAACGGGCACTAGCTACAGGTCTGAATGGGCCTTAAATAGGGATCCAATTGGCGCCAAAATGTGAGCAATTTCGCGATGTTGCGCCAGCGTGCCTGCGCCTTTAAGAGCCGCGCGCGCCCTAGGGATCCAAAAATGGTGCCGGCAAGGACAGGAGCGGCGCAGGGGGCGTCCACGCCAGGGACGCGGCGTGGACCCCGCTGCCCACTAGACCACCAGGGTAAGTTTCTTACGGAAATGTATGCAAATTCTCTTAAGTGTTATTTTAAGGCTCACAGATTCACTATCCTCCAGTTTTCTTCTGCCTAGGATATTTAATCCATCAGTGCAGATACTGCTATTTAGATATCTGAAATCCAACAATGAATATAAAACATAAAGAGGTAAGATGCAATGCCTGTCTTGTCTAAACTTTGGATATGTTCCAATGTTATTAGCTCTGCTTAGTTTAATTGATTTTTGTAAGGAAGATTTTAGCAGATCAAGAGTTAACCATTGGAGTTGGCTTGACACGTTTGATCTTCTGTAAAGATAATTTGCATATCTTTAATTAAAGCAGTTGAGTACAGTGATTGTTTGGAAGGAAAATAGCTTAGTTATTGTAATACATTTGTAAGAGAAAGCAGTTCAAAATTCCCTTACTTTATTGAAATCTCTCTCTATCTACTGTTGTGCTAAATATGTGTTTAGGAAAACTTGAACACATATATTTATAATAAATAAAAATATAAGGCTGAAAGCTACTTTGGTCTCTTCATTACACTATGTTGGAAAATGTTTCTTATTTAACATTCAACACCAGTAAGAGTACAGTATATAAGTAACTTCAGATTTATGGAGAATAGTTATATATATATATATTTATATATATATATATATCTCCATACAAACCGCACACATAGGACTTGTAAGTGAAAAAAAGGTGAAAAATTTATTCCGACGTTTCGGTTCACATACAGGAACCTTCCTCAGGTGGGGTACACTGTGCATAGCAAACAATACTGAATTTAAACACAAAAATGGCGCCAAACAATCAGCCTGTGACATCATCAAAAGCGTCAGTGAGTCATAGTGAGCGTGTATAAATAGATCTATCCATGGGGGCTACTTTCCCTTTAATGTGCAACAAAGGACCACCAAGTGCCGTGTAGGTGAGCCGTGCTTCAGTGTGTATAGATCCATTTTAACATAGTGCATGTCGTGCTTGTGATCGCTACATATATATTGTGTTTAACAAAAGTGATTCTCATGTGCAGGACAACCATTCATTACCTCACTTGGCGAGCCACCAATTGAACAGGGAGGAGGTACCGCGTGTATCGCCCCGAGGAATAGGCATCACCCAACCTAGGATGCACATAGGCTCAACCCGAACTTCCACCGCACCAGTCATCTTCCCAAGGTAAGTCATATTCCATATGTCGAGCCCGCGCTCTCCTGTCAGCCGCACATCCGCCTTCATGTAAATCGGCGTCGCTTATTCACTGTCAGCGACGTCCTCCACCTTAGCTCTCCGTACCTCTCTGCCCCTTCTCTCTGCCCGGAACACGCTGTTTCGGCGATCGGAACATCAAGGGAGGTGATCCTCCTCCCCCAGCACCGCTCATCCATATCAGACCCACCGGGAGGGCACGGTACCTTAGCCCTAGGTAGTAAGTGTTATCACCAGGATCGCATTACGACACCTTACCTCAGGTGACCGAGCAGGTAGTATATAACCACCTATATAATAACGCCCAAACTTCATTCGGGGAGCCCAGCATCTTGGGTTAGCCACGTTCCTCATTGGCCGTCCTTCCCTCTCTCCTCCTCCATTGTGGTATCCCATGGTTGTAGTATAAGTGTAAACACACTAAAAGTGATTAAAAACAAGAGAACCCTTTAGATCACAGCAGCAAATAATATGTTAATGGGTTAGTACAATTACTACGTGGGCTCAAATTGATGAACCTATTAAGTCAAAACCATAAGCGTATATCGATTATGTGCAACTTTGTTGAGTCCAAAGTGTTATAATATTTCCTTTTATTTCAGATCTCTTCGCAAGGAAGCAGTCCACACTCGTCATCAAACTCCTCCGTCCTCAACGGGCCCAGCTCCAGCCACGGAACTGCAGGCAGACGACCCTCCCCACATGGTCCATCAAGAGGCCGAAAAAAAACAAATAAAAACGTCACCATGTACAACCAAAAAAAAGGAGAAAAAACGGAAATATACAAAAAATATAGAAAATCCAAAGATCTAAATAAAGTTCAAAAAGTCAAAAAACGAACAAAAGTCTCTTATTTCATTACCACATACTGGTCCCTTCTAGTAGTGGTTTTCATCTGGGTATTATCAGCTTATGCAGCATACAATATGTATCCCACTCAGAGATCCACTTACATGTTTTTTTCTAAAAAAATGGGGACATTGGTAGGATCTCATTTAGGCCTTTTGGAGACACTGTATCAAGTGTATATATCCACATACTCTCCTTTCTTAATAATAGTAAGTTCCTGTTACCACCTCTCTTTGGAGACGGCACATGGTCAATGATCATGTGCCGAAACTGTGGTAATGTATGATGCATCTTTAACCAATGTCTCGGTACTGGTTGATCCGTTTTTCCTGTTGCCAGAGCGCTACGTATAGCGCTCCGGTGATTGGCCATTCTCTCCCGGTATGTAGTAGTTGCCTTCCCTACATAATAAAGTCCGCAAGGGCACCAGGCCATATACACAATATGATCTGAAGTACACGTAACTCTATGTTGTATTTTATACCTCTTCCCAGTTCTGGGGTGTGCAAAATGAGTTCCTTGAGTCATACCCCCACATGTCAAACAGGAGGCACACTTAAAGCACCCTGTCTTGAGAGGACGATCCAGCCATGTAGTTTTAGGTGCTTTCGTTAAATTTTTAACCACCAATATGTCACTTAAATTTCGTCCTCTTCGATAGGCCATCATCGGCGCTTTCTTCCCATAAAAAGGTAAGTCTGTCTCTGTATTAATTATATCCCATCTATTTCGTAATGCCCTTCTCACACTGGGGCAAACATCCGTCCATTGTGTTACAAAAATGGGATCTGTCTCTCTCTTTTGGCTGGTCACTTTCTGTTGTAGTAGGTCCTCTTGTGTATGTGTCAAAGCCCTCTGTAATTGCTCGTTAATCAAGGGCTCGGTGTATCCCCTGGAAAAAAACTGGGTTGAAAGCATAGTGAGTTGTTTTTCCGCTGCTTCCCGGTTGGAGTTATTCCTGATCACCCTGAGAAATTGAGAATATAAGACCCCCCGGGACATATGGGATGGATGGTACGAATTGGCCTGTATCAGGCTATTTCTGTCCGTGGACTTCCTAAACAGTGTGGTACCTAACTTATTACCTTGTCTATAAATACTCACATCTAGGTAGTCAATTGTCTGCTTATCATAGGTACAAGTCACTCTGATGGGAGAATTTAAGGTGTTTAGCGAGTCACGAAACACTATCAGTTCATCCTCAGTGTCCTGCCATAACATAAACAAATCGTCAATATACCGTTTGTAAAATAGTATCCTTTCACCTCCCATTGGTAGTAAATGTTGTTCCTCATACATTTGCATGAACAAATTGGCGAACGAGGGGGCTACATTCGAACCCATTGCGGTCCCTGAGATCTGTAAATAGAACGCATCATTGAAAGTAAAGTAATTGTGTGAAAGTACCAAATCCAATAGGTTTATTAAAAATTCAACTGGGGGGGGACCTTGATGGTAATACCATCAAGGTCCCCCCCCAGTTGAATTTTTAATAAACCTATTGGATTTGGTACTTTCACACAATTACTTTACTTTCAATGATGCGTTCTATTTACAGATCTCAGGGACCGCAATGGGTTCGAATGTAGCCCCCTCGTTCGCCAATTTGTTCATGCAAATGTATGAGGAACAACATTTACTACCAATGGGAGGTGAAAGGATACTATTTTACAAACGGTATATTGACGATTTGTTTATGTTATGGCAGGACACTGAGGATGAACTGATAGTGTTTCGTGACTCGCTAAACACCTTAAATTCTCCCATCAGAGTGACTTGTACCTATGATAAGCAGACAATTGACTACCTAGATGTGAGTATTTATAGACAAGGTAATAAGTTAGGTACCACACTGTTTAGGAAGTCCACGGACAGAAATAGCCTGATACAGGCCAATTCGTACCATCCATCCCATATGTCCCGGGGGGTCTTATATTCTCAATTTCTCAGGGTGATCAGGAATAACTCCAACCGGGAAGCAGCGGAAAAACAACTCACTATGCTTTCAACCCAGTTTTTTTCCAGGGGATACACCGAGCCCTTGATTAACGAGCAATTACAGAGGGCTTTGACACATACACAAGAGGACCTACTACAACAGAAAGTGACCAGCCAAAAGAGAGAGACAGATCCCATTTTTGTAACACAATGGACGGATGTTTGCCCCAGTGTGAGAAGGGCATTACGAAATAGATGGGATATAATTAATACAGAGACAGACTTACCTTTTTATGGGAAGAAAGCGCCGATGATGGCCTATCGAAGAGGACGAAATTTAAGTGACATATTGGTGGTTAAAAATTTAACGAAAGCACCTAAAACTACATGGCTGGATCGTCCTCTCAAGACAGGGTGCTTTAAGTGTGCCTCCTGTTTGACATGTGGGGGTATGACTCAAGGAACTCATTTTGCACACCCCAGAACTGGGAAGAGGTATAAAATACAACATAGAGTTACGTGTACTTCAGATCATATTGTGTATATGGCCTGGTGCCCTTGCGGACTTTATTATGTAGGGAAGGCAACTACTACATACCGGGAGAGAATGGCCAATCACCGGAGCGCTATACGTAGCGCTCTGGCAACAGGAAAAACGGATCAACCAGTACCGAGACATTGGTTAAAGATGCATCATACATTACCACAGTTTCGGCACATGATCATTGACCATGTGCCGTCTCCAAAGAGAGGTGGTAACAGGAACTTACTATTATTAAGAAAGGAGAGTATGTGGATATATACACTTGATACAGTGTCTCCAAAAGGCCTAAATGAGATCCTACCAATGTCCCCATTTTTTTAGAAAAAAACATGTAAGTGGATCTCTGAGTGGGATACATATTGTATGCTGCATAAGCTGATAATACCCAGATGAAAACCACTACTAGAAGGGACCAGTATGTGGTAATGAAATAAGAGACTTTTGTTCGTTTTTTGACTTTTTGAACTTTATTTAGATCTTTGGATTTTCTATATTTTTTGTATATTTCCGTTTTTTCTCCTTTTTTTTGGTTGTACATGGTGACGTTTTTATTTGTTTTTTTTCGGCCTCTTGATGGACCATGTGGGGAGGGTCGTCTGCCTGCAGTTCCGTGGCTGGAGCTGGGCCCGTTGAGGACGGAGGAGTTTGATGACGAGTGTGGACTGCTTCCTTGCGAAGAGATCTGAAATAAAAGGAAATATTATAACACTTTGGACTCAACAAAGTTGCACATAATCGATATACGCTTATGGTTTTGACTTAATAGGTTCATCAATTTGAGCCCACGTAGTAATTGTACTAACCCATTAACATATTATTTGCTGCTGTGATCTAAAGGGTTCTCTTGTTTTTAATCACTTTTAGTGTGTTTACACTTATACTACAACCATGGGATACCACAATGGAGGAGGAGAGAGGGAAGGACGGCCAATGAGGAACGTGGCTAACCCAAGATGCTGGGCTCCCCGAATGAAGTTTGGGCGTTATTATATAGGTGGTTATATACTACCTGCTCGGTCACCTGAGGTAAGGTGTCGTAATGCGATCCTGGTGATAACACTTACTACCTAGGGCTAAGGTACCGTGCCCTCCCGGTGGGTCTGATATGGATGAGCGGTGCTGGGGGAGGAGGATCACCTCCCTTGATGTTCCGATCGCCGAAACAGCGTGTTCCGGGCAGAGAGAAGGGGCAGAGAGGTACGGAGAGCTAAGGTGGAGGACGTCGCTGACAGTGAATAAGCGACGCCGATTTACATGAAGGCGGATGTGCGGCTGACAGGAGAGCGCGGGCTCGACATATGGAATATGACTTACCTTGGGAAGATGACTGGTGCGGTGGAAGTTCGGGTTGAGCCTATGTGCATCCTAGGTTGGGTGATGCCTATTCCTCGGGGCGATACACGCGGTACCTCCTCCCTGTTCAATTGGTGGCTCGCCAAGTGAGGTAATGAATGGTTGTCCTGCACATGAGAATCACTTTTGTTAAACACAATATATATGTAGCGATCACAAGCACGACATGCACTATGTTAAAATGGATCTATACACACTGAAGCACGGCTCACCTACACGGCACTTGGTGGTCCTTTGTTGCACATTAAAGGGAAAGTAGCCCCCATGGATAGATCTATTTATACACGCTCACTATGACTCACTGACGCTTTTGATGATGTCACAGGCTGATTGTTTGGCGCCATTTTTGTGTTTAAATTCAGTATTGTTTGCTATGCACAGTGTACCCCACCTGAGGAAGGTTCCTGTATGTGAACCGAAACGTCGGAATAAATTTTTCACCTTTTTTTCACTTACAAGTCCTATGTGTGCGGTTTGTATGGAGATATATACACGTTAGTAATTTAACCAGCACCTGGGCAGTTGCCTTTATATAAAAGTGTGCTCCAGTTTTTGGACTTGCTATATATATATATATATATATATATATATATATATATATATATATATTTGTGTTTGTTTCTTTTTGAAGAATGACACATCATCTATGCTACCATAACAGCTAAAAGCTGTGTTTTAGCATATTTAGGTCAGCAAATACTAGAGGGAGTTTGCAGCACAAAAGAACACAAAATAAGCTACAGTATGCTCTGTAGTCCATATATCTTTCTGTATAGGCTGATACAGGTGAATGACATAGCAACTGGGTACTCAAGTATTACGTGCCATGGCTAATTCTTACTTTTTTTTCTTTGTTACTGTATTGGTTGAAGCCAATAATATTTTGAATTTATTTTGAATTGTTTTATTTACAAAATGCCTTGGGGTGTATATTTCAAATTAAAGAAATAAGCAGAGTAGAGGTCAACGATTATATTAACATTATGCCTAGCACTGCAGCCCCATCCCTCCAAACGTGCTGGCTTATTTGCAGACATTGCACAACAGTCTGCTGTAAATTAGCCGAGCTCTGCCAAAGGGTTCCTCTGTATAGTGTCATAATGTACAATAAGGCCACAGCTACACTGTACTTACTGCACTTAAACAAAACACTTACAGTGTATAGAGGAGCAATATCTCTTTAAATGCATCCACAATTGTCCATTATTGCTTGGAGTGATTTCAGACAATGTTTTCAGATTATGAAAAGCAAATTCTTCAAGAACTCTCCAAAATCATACTCAAGAGCAACACTATTTCAGCAACCTGAAAAAGAGATCACATTGTCACACACATACACACAATTATCGGGGTACTTTAAGTGTTACAGATATCACACACTCATTTTCTACAAGATGTTAAATTCTAGCCAAAATAATTAGCTGCAGAATTAAAGTCCTCCAAGATAATCTCAAAAAACTCTGGATCTACACATTTGAATCCCAACATTAGTGGACCATATCCATATTACTAACAAAGTTGTTTACTCGTCCGTGGGGCTTTTCATAAACAACCCTGCCTCCAATAATGAAACATAAGGTCGAGTCTCACACTAGACCTTGTTTATGAAAAGACCCTACCAACATCTACTGATTTCTTATCAGAAGGCTGTTGAGGAGCCACATAAAAGGCTCCTGAAACTAACCAACCTTTTACAAGAAGGAGGTTCTGGAGAACTAATTTATCCACCACCCTACTTCATACACTTGAGGAGCCACATAAAAGGCTCCTGAAACTAACCAACCTTTTACAAGAAGGAGGTTCTGGAGAACTAATTTATCCACCACCACCCTACTTCATACACCAATAAGCCACCTCTGTACCAGTGGGACCCTTTTTAATATGCACATGGCGTGCCTATACCCAGATAGCCTTTGTAATTGCCCATCCTTGCATACCTAGACCAGCCGTCTATTGTAAGCCATTGAATAGAATGGGGTGCTAACATCCAAAGACAAGTCTGAACTTCTAGTCAGGCTGTGATGTTATCCAGGGGAGCCCAGCATCACACGCACACATGAAATACCCATTGACTGACTGCTACCTGCTAATTCCAAGCGTATATATGTGAGTGTAATTTTTATTTGAAGATTATTTATTAAAGGTTTTTTACACAATGTTGAGCACATCTCTCTAGAACCTATGGACACTTACAACGCCTACAAAGGTGGAATAATCATTTTCACCGCAAACTATTCTTAAATGTTTGTGAGTATATAATTTGACTACACAGACGGTGCCATTTTTTAGATTGGTTGAAGGGCAAGTTAACCCCACAGGTGAAGGGAAATAGACACTCTGCCTAATAATTAATGCCAAACTCACAGAAGAGTGTAACAATGAAATACTATACTATATACTATACTAAGAAATACTATACTATATACTATTACTATATACTATTACTTTCTTTCTGTCTATCTTGAGCTTATAGCGCAGGTTCATATACACAAATTTAACTGAACTTCACTAGTTCAAGTAATTTGGCATAAGTTTTAACCCTGCACAAGTAATTTGGCTGTGAGTGAATTCCATTGAGAATCTTGTGGAGAATTGTCTTTGAACGTCTAATCAGGCCCGGATTTGCGGCAAGGCCACATAGGCCCGGGCCTAGGGCGGCAAAAAAATAGGGGCAGCATGCCGCCCAGCCGCATTATGGGGACGCGTGCGTCCCCATTCATTTACAGCAGCTGCGCCGGCGTTTTTTCGCCGGCGCGCTGGGAAAGTGAGGTGGTCGCTAGGACCGCGCGGCCGCCTGGTCGGACCGCGCGGCCTAGGGGCGTGCCTCAGTGAAATCCGGCGCTGCTTCTAATGTGGCAGAAAGCCATAAAACACTATTAAAACCTGAGTACAAAATAAATGGTACTGTAAAAAAAGAGGTACAGTTCTAAAAACAGTATACTTGTTACTTGCTTGTACCTTCTATTAAAAATGGCAGTGCCTTTGGTGAGCTCTAGTGTCACACCTTCTGTTGTAATGGCACATGCTAAAAACAGGCATCTCCACACTTTTTTCTGTCTCGAAAGACCAAATATAATACAATTGAATTACCAGACAAAAACGAAGATGCCCATTCATGCAGAGTGCTAGAAAAATGGTCAAAAATTAAAAATTCAAGGGCCTAAATCAGTGATCCCCACCCAGTGGTTTGTGAGCAACATGTTGCTCACCAACCCCTTGGGTGTTGCTGCAAGTGGCCTCAAAGCAGGTGCTTATTTTTGAATTTCTGGCTTGAGGCAAGTTTTGGTTGAAAAAACATTCCAGCCTCCTGTAGGCTGCCAGTCCATAGCAGCTACCAACTAGCCAATCATTGTCCTTATTTCGCATCCCCAGGACTTTTTTTATATGCTAGAGTTGCTCCTCAACTCTATTTTATTTGTTTTATTTTATTTGTGGTTTACATGTATAAAGGTTTAGGGACCCCTGGCCTAAATCATATGTCCTACAAAAATTACCTGGACTGGCGATGGTTATAGCAATGATCCCAGGAACTCAGTAACCAAGGTGGAAATGTTAAATCTGTAGAACATATAGGGTGGTAGACAGAACAAATATATCTGGCATCTCTGCGCTTGATTGAAACTACCAGTCTTAAAATCATACTCTGATTTAACCATAAACCTAAGTCTAGTTGTTTACAAGACATGTTAATAAAGCTGAAACTTTATGATACCAATGGCCGTTTAGTGACACATGACATAGAATGGAGATATGGGTTACTGCAATTTCAGCACTAGCACTATAGGAGTACTGGTGTTTTGTAAAAAAAAATTCTGACATCTTGCATTTCTGCTTTTCTCCAGGCTGAACGTATTTAAGGTTTTATCACTGCTTCTAATGCCAAGTGTCCATGTGCTGGAGTTTATCGACATATGGCCATTTGAATTTGAGTGGCACTTCTTGCTTGCTTTGCCAAGCCATCCGCTTTAATGTTGCTTAGCTTTAAAAAAAACAGCTGTGGTTAGAAACGTATTATCTTCTTATTGAAAGAGTCTTTTAAAATGGTAGTTGGGGAGTGACTGTTTTACTCATGGGTCTTTACTACTTTTTAAGTTCCAGGACAGTAAAGAAATTGTTAAACAGGGGAAATATTTTTTTACCATGAGGTAACCCTTGTTATCGATCAATAAGAAATACACCATTCCCTAATAAACCATTCCCTAAATTTTTGTCCTTTGTCTTTTAAAAAAATGTTTCCTAGGTAAATTCTTTAATATATTTGGATAATCTAATACAGTGCTGTCCAACTTCTGTGGTACAGGGGGCTGGAATTTTTCTGGCCTATGTGGTGGAGGGCCGATAATGGAAGCCAGTGTTGACCACTCCCACTTTTAAATCACACCCACATTAAACCACATCCATGTTTCCACAAGAACTTTTAAGATCATGTCCATGTTAATGGTGGTAGCACACCAAACACCAAATGGTTTGGTGCTCACTGCAGGGATATCACTCATCACTCATATGTAAAAAAATTGTCATATTAAAACATACCCTCCAATCCATATGCCTCCTCCTCCCCTGTGGATAACACTGCACCCCCCAGCACATGATTAAACACCTTAGGGGCCACTAACAACAATTTCCAAATGCTAACAAACCCCCAAAACAAACCCTACCAGGCTCACGGCAGAGTATGGCACACGCATGGGAGCATAGGGTAGGCAGAGTATGACACACATATGGGAGCATAGGGCAAGCATGGTATGGCAAACACAGGGAGCATTAGGCAGGCAGAGTATACAGAGGTGAACAGTGCAGGGCTTCGGGGGTGTGAACAGTGTGAACAATGCAGAGGGGGTTACAGATGTGAATGCAGGAGTTTACTGTCTAAATTTGAGGATTACACAATGCATGGCCCAGGTAATCTCAGTACTGATACCTTTTAAAGTTTACACTAGGAAAGCCATCACAGCAGGCAGACTTTAATGTGGGGGGGCACACAAGGGGGAGTCACGGGCCACCAGCTGGACAGCACTGATCTAACAGAACATGTGTCGATTCTAAGAGGTAATTTGTATACCGACTTCAGGAGACCTACCTATAGAACTTCTGCAATCATATATTTAGCCTGTTCTCCACAAAGAATACAGTAGAGTAGGAAAATGTTGAAGCAACCTCAACCTCGCCTCAACAGAGCTCACATTATAATAATCACCTGAATGATATAATCAACCACCCAACCATGGACAACCACATGGTTAACTTATCCAATGGCTGTATTCCAAGAGAAATGTGATATAAAAGGAAAAAAAATTGAAATTGAGGACCTAAAATGGTAACATTGATTATAGCGGAGTGTGGGATACTCATCTGATACTCAGCAAGTCCAGTTGTTTTTAGATTGACCTATACTAGATATACCATGACCTGGATGAATGAAAATCTTCATAGTCCCATCTGATTCCAGGACTTTTTTATTTTTTGTTATATCTTTTATTAATTATGTTTTACCTCCTTTGGCATTATATATTTAACGTATTATCTACTTTTCTTTAACTTCTTTCTTGTGATTTACCATTTGATGATTTTTTTATTGAAATTTGGCTGCCACCCCACCACTGTGGTAATTAAAGCTATCAAAAGCCCAGAAAGCAAACAAACCAATGTTAGCTACCTAGTAGAGCCTCACAAATATGTTCATTCTCATATCATTTTGGATGTATATGCAATTTTGTGCACACACTTTAAAAAAACTACTGAGTACAGGTCAGAATAACTACAAAATGATGTGTTTTCACATAAAACTTTTTGTGCACAACACAATTTATTATGTGCATTGCAATCAAAATTTTTCTTAGCATGCTCTAGCACACAGCATAAAGAGAACAGTGCCTCACAATAGTGCAGTAGCTTGCAGCAACTACCCATGATTTAAGTCCTTTCTCCTTGGGTCTAGCATTCCAACTAGATTCCTTCTAATTTTTTTTCCACCTATGCAAACATTATTAGGGCAAGGAACGTTTGAAAGAGAATTGATTATACAATGCAGTGCAATGTATTCAGTCCCAAGAGACCACTATTCATTAGTCCCATTTGTCATATTTATATTTTCTTGCTGTGTTTCACATATGCACGTTACTATGTAATTCATTACTAGGGATGTCGCGGACTGTTCGCCGGCGAACTTGTTCGCGCGAACATCGGCTGTTCGCGCTCGCCGAATGTTCGCGAACGTCGCGCGACGTTCGCCATTTTGGGTTCGCCTTACCTGGCACTTTTTTTGACCTCTCACCCCAGACCAGCAGATACATGGCAGCCAATCAGGAAGCTCTCCCTCCTGGACCACCCCCACACCCCCTGGACCACTCCCCTTCCATATATAAACTGAAGCCCTGCAGCGTTTTTTCATTCTGCCTGTGTGTGCTTGCAAGAGCTAGTGTAGGGAGAGAGCTGTTACTGATTTCACTGATTTCTTTGAGGGACAGTTGATAGTAAGTTTGCTGGCTAGTAATCTACTTGATACTGCTCTGTATTGGAGGGACAGAAGTCTGCAGGGATTTGAGGGACATTTTAGGGTAGCTTTGCTGGCTAGTAATCTACCTTCTACTGCAGTGCTCTGTATGTAGCTGCCTGCTGTGGGCACTGATCTCTTCTGATCTCATCTGCTGACTGCTGTAATAACCCAATAGTCCTTGTAAGGACTGCTTTTATTTTCTTTTTTGTTTTTTTACTTTGCTAGTTGCTACTATAAGCCCAGTGCTATTAGTCTAGCAGTGTTGGGGAGTGGGACTGGTGTGCTACTGTGCTGCTCCTAGTAGTTCAGCAGCACCAACCCGAGAAAAATATTTTTTTTAATATACATATATTTTTTTTTTCTTTTACTTATCTTACTGTTCTTTAACGTGTACAGTGCTGTTGCTGTTCTTCATAGTAGTGCACCAATAGTAGTGCACTTGCAGGCATTATTTGCTCAGTGTGTTCTTCATTTTCAAACAACAACCATCTAGCTGTGTGAGCTTGTTCACATTCTGTCTAAATATCAATAATAATACCGTCTCTAGAAACACCACCCGAGTGACGTTTTTCAGGCAGCAATAATATATTCCGTATCCACTGCTGTAGTAGTGTATACGTTAACCTTGTAGGCATTATTTGCTCAGTGTGTTCTTCATTTTCAAACCACTGCCACTTAGCTGTGTGAGCTTGTTCACATTCTGTCTAAATATCAATAATAATACCGTCTCTAGAA
Source organism: Xenopus petersii (assembly GCA_038501925.1). Taxonomy (NCBI): domain Eukaryota; kingdom Metazoa; phylum Chordata; class Amphibia; order Anura; family Pipidae; genus Xenopus; species Xenopus petersii. Next base: position 70,234,663 of record CM076675.1, on the reverse strand, counting down.
ACACCACCCGAGTGACGTTTTTCAGGCAGCAATAATATATTCCGTATCCACTGCTGTAGTAGTGTATACGTTAACCTTGTAGGCATTCTTTGCTCAGTGTGTTCTTCATTTTCAAACAACAACCATCTAGCTGTGTGAGCTTGTTCACATTCTGTCTAAATATCAATAATAATACCGTCTCTAGAAACACCACCCGAGTGACGTTTTTCAGGCAGCAATAATATATTCCGTATCCACTGCTGTAGTAGTGTATACGTTAACCTTGTAGGCATTATTTGCCCAGTGTGTTCTTCATTTTCAAACAACTCCCATCTAGCTGTGTGAGCTTGTTCACATTCTGTCTAAATATCAATAATAGTACCGTCTCTAGAAACACCACCCGAGTGACGTTTTTCAGGCAGCAATAATATATTCCGTATCCACTGCTGTAGTAGTGTATACGTTGACCTTGTAGGCCTTGTTTGCCCAGTGTGTTCTTCTTCTTCATTTTCAAACAACTCCCATCTAGCTGTGTGAGCTTGTTCACATTCTGCCTAAATATCAATAATAATACCGTCTCTAGAAACACCACCTGAGTTGTTGTTGTTGTTGTTGTTTTAAAAATAATGCCAGGCAAAGGCAGGCCGCCACGCAGAGGCACTAGGGGCCGTGCTGCTATGCTATCCTGTGGCCCTAGGAAATTGCCCAGTTTTAAAAAGGCAATGACCCTGAACTCCCAAAATGCTGAAGAGGTAGTTGACTGGCTTACACAGCACACCCCATCCTCTACCGTTTCTAACTTTACCACAACATCCTCATCCTCCACTGCTATGGGCACCCCACGTAACACTTCCTCCACCACCGGCGCCCCTTCTTCACTGGAGTCAGAGGAGTTATTTTCACATGAGTTTCTTGAACTGAGTGATGCGCAACCATTATTGGCAGAAGAAGATGAAGGAGATGAGGACGTTACACCAGATTTAATTCTGGCAGAGAACACAACAGAGATGGACATAATGAGTGATGAGGAGGTCCCCGCTGCTGCTTCCTTCTGTGAGCTGTCAGAAGAAATTGATGCATCTGAGGAGAATGAGGATGAGGAGATTGATGTTTTGTGGGTGCCCAGTAGAAGAGAGCAAGAGGAGGATAGTTCAGATGGAGAGACGGAGAGTCAGAGAGGCAGGAGGAGAATAAGACTTAGAAGAAGCAGGGAGGACAGCTCACAGGGAACAGTAGGGCAACAACATGTATCGGCACCTGTGGTCAGCCGGCCAACGCACCCGCCATTGCCGCCAACGCCGCCGACTTCTACTGTTACCGCCAGATTGCCAGCCTCAAAAATGTCAGCAGTGTGGGATTTTTTTAATGTGTGTGCCTCTGACAAAAGCGTTGTCATTTGCAATGAGTGCAGTCAGAAACTGAGTCTTGGGAAGCCCAACAGCCACATAGGTACAACTTCTATGCGAAGGCACATGAACGGCAAGCACAAAGCACTTTGGGAGCAACACCTCAAAGGCAACAGGCAAACTAAAAGCCACCCTCCTTCTGGTCCAGCATCTTACTGCTCTACCTCTGCTGTCCTTGACCCGTCTGAACCACCCTCCACTCCGCCTTCCACCTTGACCACCAGTTCCCATTCCCAGTCATCTGCCCCCAGCCAAGTTTCTGTGAGGGCCATGTTTGAGCGTAAGAAGCCAATGTCTGCGAGTCACCCCCTTGCCCGGCGTCTGACAGCTGGCTTGTCTGCACTCTTAGCCCGCCAGCTTTTACCATACCAGCTGGTGGACTCTGAGGCCTTCCGCAAATTTGTAGCAATTGGGACACCGCAGTGGAAGGTACCCAGCCGCAATTTTTTTTCAAAAAAGGGAATACCACACCTGTACCACCATGTGCAGAGCCAAGTCACCGCATCTCTGTCACTTAGTGTTGGGCCAAAGGTCCATATGACTACTGACGCATGGTCCTCCAAGCATGGTCAGGGCAGGTATGTCACCTACACTGCCCACTGGGTGAACTTGGTAATGGCTGGGAAGCAGGGAATGTGTAGCTCAACAACGACAGTGGAGTTGGTGTCACCGCCACGGATTGCACGCGGTTCTGCCACCACCTCTACTCCTCCTTCGCTCTCTACCTCGTCTTCTTCCTCTTCTTCGTCCTCTGCTGCTGGGTCCTCCTCCTCCACACCTGTGCACCCCAGCTCCCCCTAGGCTATTCGACGTGCCAGGTACGCCGTTGTCATGCTGTCTTGGGGATGACGTGCCTGGAAAGCAAAAACCATACCGGATCTGTACTCCTGTCATCTCTGCAGTCACAGGCCGATCGGTGGCTGACCCCACACCAACTGAAGATCGGAAAAGTGGTGTGTGACAATGGAAGCAATCTGTTGGCAGCACTGAGACTGGGCAATTTAACACATGTGCCCTGCATGGCACATGTTCTGAATTTAATAGTACAACGTTTTGTCTCAAAGTACCCAGGATTCCAGGACGTTCTCAGGAAGTCCAGGAAGGTGTCGGCCCATTTCAGACGGTCCTACACAGCCATGGCACGCCTTGCTGACATTCAGCAGCGGTACAACATGCCAGTCAGGCGTTTGATTTGCGACAGCCAGACTCGCTGGAATTCAACGCTCCTCATGTTGGAACGTCTGCTGCAACAACAAAGAGCCGTCAACGAATACCTGTTTGAACTGGGTGGTAGGACTGGATCTGCAGAGCTGGGGATTTTTTTACCCCGTTACTGGGTGCTTATGCGCGATGCCTGCAGGCTCATGCGGCCTTTTGAAGAGGTTACAAATATGGTCAGTCGCACCGAAGGCACCATCAGCGACCTAATACCCTTTGTTTCTTCCTGGAGCGTGCCGTGCGACGAGTGACAGATGAGGCTGTAGACCAGCGTGACGAGGAGCAGGAAGCGCACGATTTCTGGTCGGAATCACCAGAACGAACCCAGGCACCTGCTGCAACGCAGGGAGAGGTGTCAGAAGTGGAGTCAGAGGAGGAAGGTGGCTTTGTGGAGGAGAAGGACCAACAGGAGCAGGCTTCCCAGGGGGCTAGTGGTGACCTTTTGGGGACCCCTGGTCTTGTACGTGGCTGGGGGGAGGAGACCGTGGATGATGCAGTCCTTGATAACGAGGAAGCGGAGATGGATACCTCTGCATCCAACCTTGTGAGAATGGGGTCTTTCATGCTGTCATGCCTGTTGAAGGACCCCCGTATCAAGAGGCTTAAGGAGAAGGACCTGTACTGGGTCGCGACTCTACTAGACCCTCGGTACAAGCATAAAGTGGCAGAAATGTTACCAACATACCACAAGTCTGAAAGGATGCTGCATTTAGAAACCAGCCTGCAAAACATGTTGTACAATGCTTTTAAGGGTGATGTCACTTCAGGAACTCATCAACATTCCAGGGGCAGAGGTGCCAGTAATCCTGCCACGAGCGCACCTGCAAGGACAAAGCACTTTGGCCACTCTGTAACGTCAGACATGCAAATGTTTTTCAGTCCAAGGCAGCGGCAGAACCGTTCGGGATCCACCCTCAAAGAACGCCTCGACCGGCAGGTAGCGGACTACCTGGCATTAACTGCAGATATTGACACTCTGAGGAGCGATGAACCCCTGGACTACTGGGTGCGCAGGCTTGATCTGTGGCCAGAGCTGTCACAATTTGCCATGAACCTCTTGTCTTGCCCCGCCTCAAGTGTCCTCTCAGAAAGGACCTTCAGTGCAGCAGGAGGGATTGTAACTGAGAAGAGAACTCGCCTAGGTCACAAAAGTGTGGATTACCTGACCTTTATTAAAATGAATGAGGGGTGGATCTCGGAGGGTTACTGCACGCCGGAAGACTTGTGCTGAGTTTCTGATTCTGACTCCCCATGCAGCTGTCCTTCTCTGCACGCCTCATGACTCCACATACAGCTGTCCTTTAGCGTCCTCCTCCCTCCACCACCGTTACAAACTAGGGTGCAAACCCTACTGGTTTAATTTGAATCCAGGTAAATCCTGAGTTTTTCTGGCCTCTGTGCTTCAGTGGCTGTGACAAAAAAATGAATATTTTCAGCATTTATATGGCATATTTTTTCTGGCCTCTGTGCTTCAGTGGCTGCGACCAAAAAAAACAGAATATTTTCAGCATTTATATGGCATATTTTTTCTGGCCTCTGTGCTTCAGTGGCTGCGACCAAAAAAAACAGAATATTTTCAGCATTTATATGGCATATTTTTTCTGGCCTCTGTGCTTCAGTGGCTGTGACAAAAAAATGAATATTTTCAGCATTTATATGGCATATTTTTTCTGGCCTCTGTGCTTCAGTGGCTGCGACCAAAAAAAACAGAATATTTTCAGCATTTATACGGCATATTTTTTATGGCCTCTGTGCTTCAGTGGCTGTGACAAAAAAATGAATATTTTCAGCATTTATATGGCATATTTTTTCTGGCCTCTGTGCTTCAGTGGCTGCGACCAAAAAAATTGAATATTTTCAGCATTTATATGGCATATTTTTTCTGGCCTCTGTGCTTCAGTGTCTGCGACAAAAAAAATTTATATTGTTAGCATTTATATGGCATATTTTTCCTGGCCTCTGTGCTGCAGTGGCTGCGACCAAAAAAAAATAATATTGTTTGCATTTATATGGCATATTTTTTCTGGCCTCTGTGCTGCAGTGGCTGCAACAAAAAAAAATTAATATTGTTTGCATTTATATGGCATATTTTTTCTGGCCTCTGTGCTGCAGTGGCTGCGACAAAAAAAAATTAATATTTTCAGCATTTATATGGCATATTTTTTCTGGCCTCTGTGCTTCAGTGGCTGCGACAAAAAAAAGATAATTTTTCAGGAAAGTACACATGCCTAATTTTTCAGGGTTCTGCAACAGTGGCAAAATCGCATCTTTTATGGTCACCGCAGGTGATCAATAAAGTAGACCAAAACTGGGCCCACACTGCAGAATCAGTGTTTTTTGGTTCACTTCACTGTACATTGAATTACCTCTGCCTGACCGTGCACGTGCGCACAAGCACGGTGACTGCTAAACACACCACTACAGAAATATTGCCACCAACAGGACGAACATCCTGGAGGTGACAAGCAACTAGTAATTAAAAACTATTATTTGCTCACTTGACGGTATCATTCATTAAAGCTCTTTGCGTCTTTTTGCGTTGCAGTAAGCACCGCGTTTCGTCTTTGCGTGTGAACAGGCTGTAACCTTTACACGACTTAATTGGCATGTAGACGCCGGACGTTTTAAAGCATTTTATTACACAGGTTTAGAAATGTAGTGTGATTTCTGCCCTTTACAGCACAAAACGCAGCGCTGTGTCAACAATGGATTTTTTAGAAACATTTTTGCCCTTGATCCCCCTCTGGCATGGCACTGTCCAGGTCGTTGCACCCTTTAAACAACTTTAAAATCATTTTTCTGGCCAGAAATGTCTTTTCTAGCTTTTAAAATTCGCCTTCCCATTGAAGTCTATGGGGTTCGCGACGTTCGCGAACCGTTCGCATTTTTGACGCAAGTTCGCGAATATGTTCGAATATGTTCCCTAATACACATAATGAATGTCTCTCATGTTATATAAGTATTTGTGACCATACACAGATAAAAAAATATACAAAAGACTTATTTCTATTAAATAATGAAAACAAAATCTGGTTAGTGCACAAAAGGATGTCATTATATCACAAACTCCATTCTGTACAGTTTAACAAGCAATCTGTCACACAAATGTATAACCTCCATGTAACAGACACACTTATGTGCAGAGTTACTTACAGAATGAATTATGTAAAAACAAAGTTGGACATAATATATAATAGTGTAACTAACTAGTGCTTGTCAAGCTATATTTGTCTGACAAAATAGATATCTGTGACAGAAAGCAAGATTTTATAGTACAGGATTCATTCTTTCCACAAAATGACAGTTTTGTTTCACAAAACAGATAAAATAACCATTCTGTGAAGCAACACTGTCAGTCACATTCCTGAACCAATAAGAACAAAGCTTATTGCCATATACAAACAAGATGAGAAGTGGCCAGCTCTGCTCCACATGGCTAAGGCAAAGTATCTGACCTGCTATAGAGGGCGCCCTCTAATGTCCCCTGTGCTGCATAGTAATAAACATGAACAAACCTTTCCTAAAAGAGCTGCTGTTAAACACTACAGGTTCATAAATGGAAGTTTTTACAAATGGCTGAGAAATATAATGCTGCACTTCTAATGCTTGTAGAAAAAGAAAAGTATGCAAAACATAAATATGATCATTTTAGGTGATATGGCTATTCTTATTGTAGTAACCTGCTTGTGTGGCCATTTTGGTTAAGGGCATTCCTGCTGTTTTGCCATTATCTTATGACTTACTCCTGTTCCTCTTCCTGTCTAAGCTGAGAGCAATAGTGGGACAGGCCACACCCACCTGCCATAAAATGTACCAGAAGTTACTGTGCTTGTCTGTCTGCTTTGCCTGACTCTCAGAGTCAGTTATAAGTTTTGTATATGATAGTTAGACACCAATGTCTCCTCCTAGCTGTAATCTTGCACCAATTAGCTTGTAGTAGTCTCTTAATAATGTGCTTAGCTATAGTTCAACTACTACATAATAGATTTAGCCAGAGACTTGGGACTGATCATGTGCACACATACCTCCCAACTGTCCCTTTTTCAGAGGGACAGTCCCTCTTTTGACAGCTCAACTTGAGGTCCCTCATTTGTACTGGAAAGTCCCTCTTTTCTCTGCACTGAACAGCCAGAAAAAAAAAAGTTTCTAACTTAATTGGCTTTTGGCAGAGAGGCCAGTACAGCTAACAGGTACAACTATGATGATTTATAACAATTTTGAGATAAGAAAATAAGTAATTTTAACAGTTTAGATAAGGAGAAATATTTTCAAATTTTTATAACCTGCCAAACTTTGTAAAATGAACATGGTAATTAGGGGGTGCGGCCACAAAATGGGTGTGGTCAAAAAAAATTGCTGCACTACATGCAAAAAAATTTTTTGTCTCTCTCTTTTTATTTCCAAAATGTTGGTAGGTATATCAACTACTACATAATAGCTTTAGCCAGAGACTTGGGACTGATCATGTGCACAGTCACGCATTCTGTATAGTATGATGTGTAGGTTATATGAGCAGCCACTCCTGAGTACTGTGTGTAAACAAAAGGGGGTCATTAAGGCAGGGGCAATTTTAGGGGATCATAATCTATTTATATAGAAGTAACAAGCTATACAATGATTTATATTTATTTATAACAAAAGACTCTAATGATGCCATCCCCTTACCTGCCCAGTGCTTAACCCTTTCACATCAGAGTGGGTCAAGGGGGGCACAACACTAGAGCAGAGAGTACAACTGACAACTGCGCCCATGTCACATGCAAGTCCAGGGCCGCCAGCAGGGGGGATAAGTGTTCCGGGCCTAAAGGGGGGCCCAGAAGTGTTGCATTTTTCAAAGAGCCGGGTCCCCTTTACGAGCGCCTGAGCTGTGCGGCCATTTCACATATTACCGAATGCGAAAGTGCCGAAAAGACGAAGCTGAAGCCCCGAAGCGGTGAAAAGACACAAATTCACGAAAGGTGGTGAAGTTGAAGTCCTGAAGTCTTTTGTTTACACACAGTATTCAGGAGTGGCTGCTCATATAACCTACACATCATACTATACACAATGTGTGATGCACATGATCAGTCCCAAGTCTCTGGCTAAATCTATTATGCAGTAGTTGTACTATAGCTAAGCACATTATTAAGAGACTACTACAAGCTAATTGGTGCAAGATTACAGCTAGGAGGAGACATTGGTGTCTAACTATCATATACAAACCTTATAACTGACTCTGAAAGTCAGGCAAAGCAGCCAGACAAGCACAGTAACTTCTGGTACATTTTATGGCAGGTGGGTGTGGCCTGTCCCATTATTGCTCTCAGCTTAGACAGGAAGAGGAATAGGAGTAAGTCATAAGATAATGGCAAAACAGCAGGAATGCCCTTAACCAAAATGACCACACAAGCAGGTTACTACAATAAGAATAGCCATATCACCTAAAATTAGCATATTTATGTTTTGCATACTTTTCTTTTTCTCCTTCATTAGAAGTGCAGCATTATATTTCTCAGCCATTTGTAAAAACTTCCATTTATGAACCTGTAGTGTTTAACAGCAGCTCTTTTAGGAAATGTTTGTTCATGTTTATTACTATGCAGCACAGGGGACATTAGAGGGCGCCCTCTATAGCAGGTCAGATACTTTGCCTTAGCCATGTGGAGCAGAGCTGGCCACTTCTCATCTTGTTTGTATATGGCAATAAGCTTTGTTCTTATTGGTTCAGGAATGTGACTGACAGTGCTGCTTCACAGAATGGTTATTTTATCTGTTTTGTGAAACAAAACTGTCATTTTGTGGAAAGAATGAATCCTGTACTATAAAATCTTGCTTTCTGTCACAGATATCTATTTTGTCAGTCAAATCTAGCTTGACAAGCACTAGTTAGTTACACTATTATATATTATGTCCAACTTTGTTTTTACATAATTCATTCTGTAAGTAACTCTGCACATAAGTGCGTCCATTACATGGAGGTTATACATTTGTGAGACAGATAGTTTGTTAAACTGTACAGAATGGAGTTTGTGATATAATGACATCCTTTTGTGCACTAACCAGATTTTGTTTTAATTCCTTAATAGAAATAAGTCTTTTGTATATTTTTTTTATCTTTATATAGTCACAAATACTTATATAACATGAGAGACATTCATTCTGTGTATTAGGAATAGTTTTGTATACAGAATGTATTTGGGACAAACGGCACCCCATACTCTGATACCTCCTTGTTTTTTTTATTTAGTTTAGTTATTATTTAGTTCCTGAATTCAACTGCATTTGGAACTCTTTTGCAACATTTTCTTAAGGCTGTGGATCTGTTCCCCCTGTAATTATTTTTGTAGATCTTTTAGTTAACAAAATTTCATTAGAATGATATCTTTTTTTCATTATGCAAAACACATTTTTTGGGTGGCAATCCCCTTTAAGATTTTGTTTAGTGCAGATTTCCTGACCAAACTAGAATCCACAATTTGCCCTTATTTATCAATAAAAAAAAACTAGAAAAAATCTGATCGGGAAAAAAAGCTTTTTCAGATTGTTGCACAAAAGGCCTGAATTTTTTGACGCCAGAAACTTTCGTGAAATCGGTGGAAAACGCCAGAAATGTTCCGATTATCATACGAAACCCAACACAGACAAAAATATCTTCAAATTGCAAAGGACCTCTGCCAATGACTTCTCTGGAATCTCGACAGGTTAAAGATGGAGTATTTTCGGACTCTGACTTTTTGGAGCCTTGGGATATAAAAAATCTTGAAAAATTCAGGGGGTTTTCCCCACAAAAAAATTAGATTTTATAGTAAGTGTTTAGCATTTAATAAATAACCCCCTCAGTGTAATACCGTAATAAGCGAAAAAGGTTTTTAATTCCATGATAAAATATCAGTGGTTTTAATTAACAATCTGTATTACAGCAAATATGAAAGCATCTTTTATAATAAAAAATAAAAAAATTCGAGAGTTTTTTCCCACTAAAAAATATATTTTATAGTACATTTTTAACATTTGATAAATAACCCCCTCAGTGTAATACCGTAATAAGCGTAAATGGCTTTTAATTCTATGATAAAATATCAGTGGTTTTAATTAATAAATTGTATTACAGCAAATATGAAAGCATCTTTTACAATCTCTGTGCAGAAAATGGTAAAGAAAGGACAAAGCTGGATACTTTTGGGTAAACCGCTGCATCTAATCTTACATCTGTTTTTTTGTTTCTTTTTTTAAATTCACAGCGAGACCACATTCAATGATAAGTACTTAACTATACATGTGAAAGGATAAGGCCCATAAAATATGGTGTTTCTTTGAGGCTTGAAACCAGGTTCTAGTGTCACAGAAAAGTGTAACATAAAAGAGACTGTTCGATGCCTCATCTGATCCTTAGGTCTTGAAAGAGGACCACCCCTGTGTTCAGAGCTAGAAGTTTAAGTTGGTATAGGGGGAATTAAAGTGATTTAGATTATACAAGGTTTAACAGTGTGAATGCTGGGGAAATCTCACTTACACACAGCTGTCAGAGCTTTAATGCCTAAAAAGCTTTGGATTGTTCATTTAAGAAGCTGATCTTATTAAAAAACGCTCTAGTGAACATGGGACATATAGAAAAGATCTCGATATCTCTGAAGTTGTAAATTATAGTGCATAGTGTATTACAAGTGTATAGCAAGTGATTTCTATTTTAAAAGAAACAGTATAAAAATGTTGTTTTTTGTTTTCTCATTTTTACCCAGGTTAATACCAATATTTAATGGATCAAGGCAGGAATCACTGGTAACAAGTACACATCTAAAAGAGTAACCATGTTTGGGAGTTTCACCTTGAAAGCAGCAAGTAAGTTGCAGGTAAAACTTAGTCCATGTGTAAAATGTATAATGAAGCAATAGAATTCTTAATGAATCAGATGAAAATTGAGCGTAGGACTGGCCAGATATGGGATGACTTTGACGTAGTTGGCCAGCTTAAATATATTGCAATATATGGACAAACAATCCTTGTTTTGTTTAAAGGGTAAGGGATTTTTTAGTAGCAGTATGCACAAAATATATTTATTTATATCTGTTGCTTTTGAATCTGAGCTGAATGCTGAGGATCAATTGTAAACTCACTGAACAGATATGTCCCATGTGGCTCCCCTGCAAGTCGCTGACTGACTCAGAGTGATAGAGTTGAAAACCAGGAAGTAGTGTTCGGGCTATTATGTGAGACATCCAGTCACTCCAGCCTTTATACATTACATGTTTGGCGAATGAACTATATTAGAAACATTTTTTATTTTGCACAGCCTATCTATTTGTCACACTGAACTGTTCCTTTAAATAAGAATTGTTGCATTTGAAGAAAGAAAAACACTGCATTCCAGCATAAGAGCCTTATCCCATATGTGAAACATGGTAATGGGAGTGTTCTGGTTTAGGCCTGTTTTGCTGCATCTGGGCATGGACAGCTTGCCATCATTAATAGAACAATGAATTCTGAACTATACCAGAGAATTCTAAAGGAACATGGCAAGATATCTGTTAGGGAACTGGATCTCAAGAGACAGTGGGTCATGCAGCAAGACAATGATCCTAAACACACAATTCTCTACCAAAGAATGGTTAAAGAAGAATAAAGAAGAATAAAATGTTCTGTCATGGCCAAGTCCTGACCTTAATCCAATTGAAATGTTCTGGAAAGACCTAAAGTGAGCGGTTGATGTGAGGAAACCCACCAACATCCAAGAGCTGAAGCTGCTATGTATGGAGGAAAGGCTAAAATTTCTCAGAGTTGATGTGCAGGGCTGATCAATAGTTACCACAAAGTTTAGTTGTAGTTAGTGCTGCATAAGGGGTTCACACCAAATACCGAGAGAAAGTAAGTGAATACTGATTCACTTACTTTTGCCATATGCAGAAATGTTATTGGGTCATTTTCTTTTCAATAAATATATGACCTACTATAATAATGTTTGTTTCATTTATTTAACTAACTTTTCTCCATCTACTTTTAGGACTTGAAAATCAGATGATGTTTTAGGTCACATTTATAAAAAAAAAATATAGAAAAAAACAAACTTTCAAGCACCACTCTGTTTATATACATATATATATATATATATATATATATATATATATATATATATATATATATATATATACGTATGTATATATACGTATGTATATGACAGTTGCCAAAGTTTGTATTTTGGATTGCCACATTAGATTAGATTATCCAGGCATGGTACTTAGCCATACGAAAGAAACATTGATTTACCATGTGGCTGTCAAATCTGCAAAAACAAATATTTCTTATTCTTTAGTTTGTAGAATACTTTAACCACCGCCAGGTTTGGTGCAATTGGGACCTGGTCTGGCAACTCAAATAGATTAACCTGTTAAACACTGTTTTTTTTCTTATTGGCCTTTTAAATGGGAAAACACAATTTTTTGTGGGGAAAAAACTAGATTTTTTTGTGATTTATTAAACCCAGAGGGTGTTAAAAGTCTAAATAAAAAAGTACTCCAACTCATTGTGGGGTAGACTGGGGTCTGTGGGGTAGACTGGTTCTCTAAATAATGCAAAAACATGATTAAGGCTATATACTGTAACTATTAAAGATAACATTCTTTTTAGACCTCCACTGATTATTCAAAAGTATATCAGTTGTAAAATAAAAACGTGAAGAATTTTGTAAAAATAAAACAAGCTTACTGGTATGTGCAGATAGTTATTTCCTCAGAAAAATGACTGAGAGCATTCATAACCATTTTTAATCTTTACAATCATATCAGCTTTGGATGCTTGTAACAGGATGCCATTGTTTCCCAATTCTTGCAGAGAATTCTGCCCCATATATTTTGCCTTGTTTGTGCTCAAGAGTCTACATTCTGAGGCAGAGGCCAAAAAATGATTGACGTATTAAATGGAATGTGGGTGTAATGGAATTTGGCAGGAAGCCAGGCTCATACACCACACATCACTGATCTGGTCAGTCTTTTCTCTACCAAACCCAAGAGGGGCTGCAGAGCTGCACTTGCGTGATATCTGACATTATCATTGGCCTCTGGAGAACTGCTTTGTCTGTGTGCTCAGAGAATAAAACTTCAGAAGAATTAAAACTAATGTTTGGAACTTGAGGCCTTCATTCAGTGACCTGAGCTATGGGTTGTATTCAGTAATGTGCATGCATTATGTAGACTGCCCTCTATAAGCTGTGCTCAAAGAAAGCTCAGTGCTGACTTAAGGGCAGAACAATTAATGCATTTTCTACCATCTTCAGAAAATCTTCTTGTAAAAAAAAAGCAGAAATGATGAATTATTACATTTATATAAGCTGGACATAAACACAATTTCACTTTTCACAATTGTATTTTTCAAACACGGGCCCCATCTTTCTGTACTACCTGGTGCCCCATCTTCCCTATATTTAGCTTTTAAATTGTACATTTCCTGACTCAAAAAATCCATTGTCTTTGTTCTGTTAGTAGCGATTCTACTGGTAGAACAAGTTAGCTAATGATGTGAGCAGGACGTCCTGGTAAATGCATTCATTACATGAAAGAAATTAGAGGAACAGTTTAGTGTAAAAATAAAAAACTGGGTAAATAGGCCAAAAAAAAATTTTTCTAGTTAGCTAAAAATCTAATCTACAAAGGCTGGAGTGAGCAGATGTCTAACATCATAGTCAAAACACTACTGCCTGCTTTTCAGCTCTCTAACTGGAGCTAAGGCCCCCGACAGACCAATTCGGCAGCTTATCGGCCCGTGTCTAGAGCCCCCCGATGGGCTTTACCGATCGATATCTGGCCGAAAGTCGGGCAGATGCCAATCGGGCAGGTTAGACATCGCCAAACGAGCATATCTCTATGTCTATGGCCAGCTTTAGTCAGTGACTTGAATGTGGGTCACATGGGACATATCTGTACAGTGAGTTTGCAACTGATCCTCAGCATTCAGCTCAGATTCAAAAGCAACCATATGGGCCATCTTCAAGTCTCTGTTTAGTTACCACACCAAAGTAGGATTCTGGCTATTATGTTAGACATCCAGTCACTCCAGTCTTTATACATTATAGAAAGTCCAGAAAACGTGGCAGGTGCACTTAGATACATTTGTTAGAATTTAAGATAAGCAAAGGAGCAATTGTAACTATTTAAGATAAACAAGTTTCTTGGGAAAACTATGACTTGCAGCTTAAAGGGCAATTCACCTTCCTTAGCAAAATTGTAATAACGCATAAAAACCACAGAAATGTGTTCAAACATTCATAACCTGACAAATGTTGTAACATGAACATGGTAATTAGGGGGGTGTGACCACAAAATGTGTCATAGTCATGGTCAAAGATTTCTCTGCACTCAACGCCGCAAATCTTTTTATCCATCTTTCTATTTCCATGTTGGGGGGTATAGGTAGGTGAGTTTTTTTCTGTGGTGAGATCTAATTTCACACTTTGATAAATCTGCCTCCAAGACTGCATAGGTTCCTAAAGGTATGTAGCTTTAATGAAAGCTATCTACAGGCCCTTACTAAAAGGTTGTAAAAAATGGCTCATTATCTATGGCCATGGAGTAAATGACTTAGGTAGAGCACTGAGGGGCTGCACAGTTGCACCTCTAAGAGACAATACACAAAGCATTTGCACCCCTGCCCATTGTTAGTGGTTCTGCTTTTTAGCACAGAGCAAACAACACTGACAGTTACAAGGCAGCACTGAGAAGGCCTTAAGTACAGTGCTCTTTCCATGCATACATATTTATAATGTCAAATCAGCCTGCTACAAGTTGTCTTTTACACTCATATATTGTCTACTGTAATTGTGATGGCCACATTGATGAATATGCATCTGGTGCAGCAAGTGTACAAAACACAGAAGAGCAAGGCCTTCAGAAAATGTGACCTTGTACACGTCAGCAGGGTTATTGCCTGGAGACCTTTGGCCAGTGTAGGCTGAGATGAGTGATTTAGCAGGGATCATACAGCAGTCCCTAGGAATTCTGGGAGATCTAACAGATTCCAGAGAACAAGTGGCTTGTATGGAGAGAGTCAGCTCCTGTGTAGGTGGGCAAGAACATGAGAAAGAAATATTATGGTCTTCTTTAAGCAAGTTCACAAGGGCAAAATGAAGCCGAGTTGGCACGAGCGATGACCTTCAATAGATATATTCTTCTTGCATGGAAGAACACAAAGTTGTCGTTGTACAAGAATTTTTGCTTTGTTCACTTCTGCTTTTTTTCTATATCCCAGACTACAAAAGTTCATCATGAGACACGCGTTGACTATTAGACTCTACAAAAGGCTGATTTGAGTCCATAATTTAGAGACTCATAAAAACATTATTGTCTCTGCTGGGACATATATTTACTAGCTCAACAATGAAAGCAAGTACTGTAAGACAGAGGGTCAATGGGCACTTTATGCGCCAGCACTATGAATGGATAATAAACAGTGCAGTATAAAAGTGGGGAATTACGTTGAGTTTCTTCAAGGAGATAGCTTGCAGAAAAACTTTGCATAGTTATGAATGTAGCTCTTTTGTCCAATATGAACAGTGATAATGTACCTGCATATTTATTTTGCAAAACATGATAGCCAAAACTTCACAGAAGTACAATGTTTTGCAACTTGTGATATTGTATATAGGACACAAGGGAAACAACTTGTGGCTGCCATGTAAAGAGGAAGCACATTGGTAGCAACTTGTAATACTGACTTGAACTATATGAATGACTGAATGGCATTTTAAAGACCTACATTCAAGTTATTTGTATAATACAGTAACATGCATCACATAGTAAGACTTAGTAACATTTACTATCAAATTTCTATTTTTTCCACAAATCTCTAAAAATATGTGGTTTTCTATATTTCTTAAAAGCCCTAAAAATGTTAGATTTATTAAGAGGAAGAACTACAAAACCTGCTTTTAATCAATTCGGACTTCCGGAGGTTTTCAGATTTTTTTTATTCTTGATGAGAGAATTCCAGTTGGGTTGCAAGTTATTCTGTAGAAACTGCCATATACTGACCAAAAGAATCACTGCTACTTTCATTACCACAATCCTCTATATATCACCTTGTTTAAAACTTGACACCAGCACATCTGAGAGGCCAACATTTTTGTACATATGAGGGTTTTTGAGGACTAGTGTTTTAACTATGCCAATTACTACTTGTATGCATTAATTATTAGCTTTCCCTTTGATTTTATGCTGATTAAGGACTGTTAGTTAGCTGCAATATATGTGGTTCTGCACCAAATCATCTAGAAGCTTAAAGTTGTAGAAATTAACTTTTAGTATCATTTGTTATGGTTTTTGAAATATTTAATTGTTTTGTTCTGCATAAAATAGAATCTTCATAGTCCATGCGTTTTTGTTGTCAGGGGCAGTTGAAGACTGGAAATGGACACACTAATATTTTAAAATGTATACAAACTTATTAATGAAGCAAAACTTGCTTATAAATTGCTTTTAAATGAGAGCCACACCATAGAATCTAATTTTATTCTGCTGAACCCAAGCCATGGAAAATCCATATTTGTTATACAATTGACTCTTAGAGGGGCCGATTCATGAAGCTCGAGTGAAGGATTCGAATTAAAAAAACTTCGAATTTCGAAGTGTTTTTTGGGCTACTTCGACCATCGAATGGGCTACTTCGACCTTCGACTACTACTTCGACTTCGAATCGAACGATTCGAACTAAAAATCGTTCGACTATTCGACCATTCGATAGTCGAAGTACTGTCTCTTTAAGAAAAACTTCGACCCCCTACTTCGGCAGCTAAAAGCTACCGAAGTCAATGTTAGCCTATGGGGAAGGTCCCCATAGGCTTGCCTGAGATTTTTTGATCGAAGGATATTCCTTCGATCGTTTGATTAAAATCCTTCGAATCGTTCGATTCAAAGGATTTAATCGTTCGATCGAAGGAATAATCCTTCGATCGTTCGATCACAGGATTTGCGCAAAATCGTTCGACTTCGATATTTGAAGTCGAACGATTTTAGTTCCTAGTCGAATATCGAGGGTTAATTAACCCTCGATATTTGACCCATAGTGAATCGGCCCCTTAGACATTGTTCAGTTGGCCTTCATTCTTTATGTTTTTTTAATTATCTGCTTTCAATTAACCCTCTTTCCAGAAGTTAAAATTGTCATCTAGTTATCATGGTCGCTGACAACCGGAAAAAAATATTTGCTGTTGATGCTTGTTTATATTTTTAGAAGGCATTTCCTATTTATTCTCATTTCTGACTTCTAAACTGCTGTCTGCTTTCTGGGGAAATAAAAATTTCAAAGAGGGAGCTGCAGAACAAAAAGTTGAAATATGAAAATATTGTAGTTCTGCCAGTAGCAAAGCTATACCATGCAGGCATAATAAACTCCAGTCACAGAGGGCAAAGGAGTATGGGAGGAAGAAACTCAGGGACCCATTTACTAACAATTATCACATTTCTGTTTTTTTCCATGAATCTCGAAATATTTGTGGTTTTCCTATATTTGTAAAAATCTGTAAAAATTTGAAATTTATTAATGGGGTTATTTATCAAAGGTTGAATTTTAGGGGGTTATTTATCAATGTACGAATTTATCCCAATATTTTTTGTTTCAAACTCTGATCAAATCTGCTCCGGTTTTTTACGCTTATTTATTATTGCTTTTTCCTGAAAATTTTCGCGATTTTTTAGGATTTTTCCATCCACTTTTCATGATTTTCATGATGTTTTCAGAACTTTCACCCGCACACTTCAAAAACTTTGGGGTATTGCACAAAACCCAGTGTACATCAAAATATCATTGAGACTTCTCCCTTATATGCAACCCCGACAGGTCTGAGATGCCGGATTTTCAGATTCTGACTTTTCCATCCTCGGGGTTTAATAAATTCCGAAAAATTCGTGATTTTTTAAAAGTCTGATTTTATTTAAAAAATCATGCATTTTTCGTCATTTTTCGTTAGTAAATAACTCCCTTAGAGTAATGTGAACTTTTTTAAACTTTAATAAATTTGATTTTATTCACAATTCGAATGGTATATTTAAATGTCTACAATTCAATCAAATAGTCCCAACTCAAAAACTCAAATCAAATTCAAATCTAATTTAAATTGAGTTTTCCTCTGAAAAAATATACTAATTTTGCGCCTCAAATATTTCTTGATGCGCCCCATTTTTTTTCCCATTGGAGTCCATGGGATGACATTTTCACAGCAAAACTTGGCTCCTCACTACTATTAACAACTTCAAATAGTACAAGGGACCTCTGCCATTGACTTCTATATGAACTTGGCAGGTTTTAGGTGGCGGCTTTTCGAATTAGGATCGAGGTTTGATAAATCTCACATTCAAATTCAATTTGGTGCTTTTAAATTTGAAATTGTGAGTTTTGACCAAAAAAATTCAAAAATTTTAATTTGCCATTTGAACCTTAATAAATCTGCCCCATGTGTAAAAACCATGAAAATCTCTAATGTACAGATTTACCAAGTAAAAGTTGGTATAGAAGTCAACAGGAGCTGCACTGATCTTATTGGACCACATTAAATCAATTAAGACTTTTAGAGGTACAGTATTTTGATTTTTTTCTAGGAATTTTCCCGAAAAAAAAATTTTTTTAGAGGTTTTCGATGGATTCATATTTTTTACTGCGTCGTTCAATGCTTTTTCTCTTTTGCACTTTTAATATTTAGATATTAATATTAATATTTAGATATTTGACAATTGTGGTTTTAAAGTTTGTGAATTTGCGAACCTCTAAAACCACTAAAATCCAGGCTTTAATTATAAGCCTCTCAGTGAAGAAATCAGATAAATACATGGGACATGTTGGGAAGATGAAGTGCAAGTGGCTACCATTACGGGTGCTTAAGCTCCCAGCTATTCTAACATGGCACTAGTGTCAATTTCAGCTGTTGATCCAACAAAAATTCTGTCTATTTCTTTTTTGTACTGCACCTCCAAAGTTGGCCATTGTGCACCAAATGCACAGGGACAATGAAAGTGGAAGAGGGTGGCCAGCTGATGGTGGAGGGTATCATATTTGTACAGAAGTTCAGTACACAGGGAATAATAAAGCAAATGATTAAAGAAAAATAAATTCCCACACACTTTATCATACATTTTAATTTGAGAGAAAATAAAAATGTGCCCATGCTTCCATTCATCTAGATTATGGCCAAATCTGTCCATAAACCCCGAACCCCTTTGGGTAGACAGTCTTTTTTTATCACCCAGAATTCAGCACTGCCCTGAGAAAAAATCTCCCAAGTTCTTCTTTATTTATTAATTTATGTATTTTAACTGTTAAGTTAAAGCTTTGAACAAGTTCGGCTAGGCTAACATAACATGTTTATATTCATACCCTGCAGTATAGAAAGAAAGAATGGGGCTAAAGTCCTGTCTTGCTTACAGTACTCTAAAAAATATATGTATTTCTGTAATTCCCCCAGATAAGTTAAGCCTCAAGCTCAAAGCCTCAGCTATTTCCAGCTTTCTCGCCTGTTAGATAAGAAAGCAAGAATGCAGGTAACTTCAACACCTCCTTTTTCAGCCTGCAGGGAATGTTCAGCAGCCTGGAAGCTTGCACACTGTGGGGGTGAGAGAAATTGTTATTTATATTTAACAGATCATTCATAATAATCAAGTAAAAAAGGCATCAGAATCTGCTAGCATCTGAGATCAAATGCAGACAGACACTGGCCAAGCCATATTTTGGTTATCCAAGGAGAATGGATATTTGAGTTCTGGATGCAATTTTCTTTATTTTACTGGCATCACAGACAAGATTCAATGCACAATTGTTAGACCACAAATTCAGGGGTGGTACTGTATAGTCAAAATAATGCTTTCTGAGAAAACTGAGTACTATAAAGCAATTTTGAGATGTGTTTGCAATGGACTCATAATATGTTTAATTTATTTTGAGGCACTGTGTGTTATGTGCAACCTAGTAGTATGGTAGTGATGTACAATATACTGTGTTATGCACATTTGGAGAACTATAGGTGTTCCGTCTTTCCTCTTTCCCACTTTTCATGATATATCAACCTATTTGTCTCATTTCATAATAACTGGTATTTTGTCTGACTTCTGTATTAATATTCTTCAGAAATAAATAAAATGTCATGCATTCTGGGGGTACTGTTAGTATAATGTGTGTAATGTTACACAATTTTAGAGATACTGATATAGTCTTTTATATGATGTGTGTATTGACCTGTTGTCAGTGCTGATCCACTGCCAAATATAAAAAGAGACAGTAATGTTGGAGGAACCACTGCACACATGAGGTTGCAGTCAGAGCAAAATGTGGTTAGACGCAGGGCAACCCTGAACTAAGACCTGCTATAGGTAGGCAGTTAGTAATAAGCTCTGTAGCACCTTCACCAACTGAAGTTCCCTTGCTTGCATTCTGAACGAAAGGGGCATCCAAGGGGACACCTGCATACTGTATTTATGTGAGCTAGACAGGAGCATGCTGAGCGTCTGTTGCACTTGACCACACTTTGTAAACGAGCCCTGTACTGCCATATAATACATATGTAACATTGATTCTCTTATAATGGCCAGAAATTATATACAGGATATATTTTTGATACATGGAATGATTGTATGGATAGCAGAAGCCCGTGCCTGTGAGGTCATGAAACCTGAAGGTGACTTCTGTATGCTTCTATATCTGTGATAAAATCTACTCACCCAGTGGTGAGGCTGGGACGCCTGCCATGTGGTTCCTCTTCCTCCGCCATTGCCGCTTCTTATGGCACGCATGCCCGCATCTCGTTTCCTTTATTGACGCGGACGCGCTGGCGTGATGACGCTGACGCGCAAAAGGACACAATGTCGCGAAAACACCAGGGTATAAAAGGGGAATTCAGTCTTGAGCAAACTGCCTGTGATAGGATCTTGTTCCTGGTGCTTTGTGTGCTGTTCTGATTCTGATTCTGGTTTTGATCCCTGCCTGGCTATACGATTATCCTGACTTCTATATCTGACCCTTGCCTGAATATCGACTATCCTTCTGCTGAACCCTCCTGTCTGATTGATTACCCGGTTTTGACCTTTGCCTGCCTGATTACGATTGACTTCTGCCTGCCTCGACCCTGCCTGTACTGACTACGATTCTGTTTCCTGTTTTGTACCGTGACCCTCGGCCTAAAGACTCTTGCTAACAGTCTTGCCCCTCTGCCTATCCAGAACCTCTAGCCTTGCACCTCTCCTTAAGTCCTGGTGGCATCCAAGTAGCTGAGGGCTCCTCCTGAGGCCAACGGCGGGCAAACTACAAGTGAAGCACAAGCCGAGACCAGGGTGCTTGGCATTTGTTCTGGTGTTGGGTGCCGACCGTGACAATATCATTGTTTAACATAAAATGGCACAGCTTATTATTTCAGCAGCCAACACATACTACTTCAACAATAGGTGCATTACTGTATTCTCATACAGTAAAAATCTAAAAAGGGACCAAATAAAACAAACATAAAATCCAGGAAAACGTAAATTCGGGGGGGAGGCATAAAATTGAGGTCTGACTGTAATTTTGTACATTTTAGTTAGTGATACCTTAGGCTTTATAGGACAATTGATGTCATCATTGACACAGCAATCTTTTTTTCTTTATTATTTGCATAGTAGACTATGAAAAATATAAAGACGTATTATCATTTTATAATCTTGCAGAATGTAACGTGGTATAAAAAGCAATTGATATTGTTCTTGTTTTATAAATAATCTTCCTTGGACGTCTATAACCTATATGAAAGTGTATTGTCAACTATTTGAAAGTATATTGCTTTTTGCAGAAAACAAACACTGACTCCTTTTTATAATAAAGTATTTATATAGTTTTATAAATAAATAAATAAATAAATATATATATATATATATATATATATATATATATATACACTAATTTTTAAAAAACAACTTGCTGCATTCAGCATTCAGTTAAAATGTCAATGCAGGGAGTAATGTATAAGCAGCTGTCCCTTTCATAGAACATGCTTGCAAGTATTGTCAACCCTCATTATCTCAACAGCATTAACACCCATTGCTAAAGACCTAAATCACAGTTCACCAGAGAAGTCCACGTGAAGTTTAAATTTGCACACTTTCACCTCTGGCCCACACCTCCTCCCATCTGCTGTTCACCAAAGCTGGCATCATGTTGCAGATAATCTCACTAAAGTGCTGTTAAGAAGATTTATTAGTGAAACCTTTGTTAAGGACTGGGGTGAGAAAAGTGAATTGAACTGGTGTCTTTGCAGTATATTTGTAGGTCTAAATTTATAGTCATGTTTTTTTCTTTTTTTCAAGTAAAACATCATCTTTTTTTACTGCATTCGTGTGGATGGATTTGTTTCTATATGGATTTAGTGGACAAAGTCTGTCATCCCAAGGAAACATCTTTACATGTTCATCAGCAGAATGTTAATTATCTGGAATGGGATGCATGATGAACTAAAATGTTATTAAGACAATACATAAGCTTTACAACCCAAGATTTTTTTTTTTTAATATCTTTTTATTTCAAATACGGTAATGAAAAAGTCATGATCCATGTGGCATTGCAATAGTGTCATAACTGGCAGTAGAAGTGCATTGCATCATGTTTAATACATTCAAAAGTATAAGGGTTCCTATCGTGTCACAACCCAAAATGTAATTTAGATGTATAACCTACTTTCAAAGGAGGAAAAAAAGCCCCCCCCATAAATCAGTCAAAATAAATAAAAACATAGAAATTAGCAATATAATTTTTCTTTTCTTTGCCAGTGATTTTTGTGATTTTGCAGCTACAGAGGTGCAAGAGGCCTCTCCAATCAGAAGTCTCATGCATTATGTGATGTCCATTTCACTCAAATCAGGTCACTGTGCTGGGGTCCACTGAGATGGAGCAAGATACTACCATTAAAGAGCAGTTTTTTGTGGTGTACCACGGAAATTACCCTTACAGCAAGCAGTGTTCAGACCACTGCTATGTGCTCTGTTATGCCGATTTACCTCTGTAAAGGCTGCAACAGTTATTTTATGTAGAAGGCTTTTGACTGGAGGGGCCTCCTGCATAAGAAGTTAAACCCTGAGCCTCCTGCCCTGCAGCAATACTGGAATTTCCTCACAGCTCATTTAAAAAAATAAAGTAAGTCAAAATGTGCTCAAGTTAGTTAGTGTCTAGCAATTAAGTGGTTTGTTTGGTTGCTCCACATTGAAGAGTGGACCTTCTCCTGTGAAACCCTTCAACTGTTGCAGAATAGCCTTACAGCATTTGTAAGGTAGGTAGTTGCATTTGAAGAAATATATTGTATACCAGTTTATATTAGCCATAAAAAATTAGTTTAAAGGGAGTCTATAATGATTTTTATGGTGCAGCTTTTAATTCTAAATTACACAGTTTACACTGCAAATTTTAGTTGTAATATTGGTGTGTAGGCAGCCATCTCAGGACATTTTGCCTGATCATATACTTTCAGAAAGAGGCAGCACTTCATGTTGGAACTGCTTCCAGAAAGGCTATTTGTAACTGAAGGAGTCAAACTGGGACTTGGATTTTTACTATTGAGTGTTGTTCTTATCTACCAGGGAGCTGTTATCTTTTTACATTCCCATTTTTCTGGTGATAGGCTGCTGGGCAGAGGGAAGGGAAGAGGGGACATCACTCCAATTTACAGTGCTACAGAAAAAAAGAGTGACTGGAGTTTATCAGAGCATAAGTCACATGACTGAGAGTACCTGGGAAACTAACAACATGTCTAGCACCACACGACCTTTACCCTAAAGAACAGAGTGTCAAGTCTCTACTCATTGTTTACGCTTAGAGGCACATTTATCAAAGGTCAAATTTCGAATTCATGTGAGTTTTTTAAACTCCTTTTAATTTGAATTTACTCGAAATTCGACTGGGGGTTATTTATAAAAAAATATCTAAAACTCAAACTAACTTTACCAATTTGAAAACTCGAATTGAATTCAAATATGACTAAACTCAATTCGAGTTTTTTCTCCGGAAAAAAATTGAATGTGATGAAGGCTACTAAATTCCAGAGAATTTGAGTTCTTCAAGGGTCAGAGTATGATATCAAAGCAAGGAGAACACTAGTGTGGCTGATGAAGAGACACAGGGACACCAGAGTTAAATAGGCACTGATTCTACTTACTTTTTGAAAGATAGCCTTCTGGACTTGCCCTTTATACAGGGCAGCCAATGTGTGCTATTTTGTCAACAGCACTGGCCATCTTCTTTGATGCCTACTTACATTTGATTCATAGACTACATTTTCCCAAATTGTAACAGATGCTTTCTTATGAAAAGGTCCAGTGTGTTCTTTAACTTTGGCTTTTAAATCTAAAAAAATACCATAGTGTTATTTCTTTTTAAAGTTATTTCCCACTTCATTGTTATTTTGATAACAGCTTATTTGGGATGTGGGAGTTTTTAAGTTAGAAGTGCAGCATTGAGCTCAAGAAAATCGTAGCTTAACTAGAGTTTCATCACCGGTTTACACCTATTTTACAATTAAGTACAGTCTCAGATATTTTTCTTAAAATAATTATTTGAAGACCTAGTAATACACCATTGGATTGGTCCCTAATGTTATCCATTTATTATACTGCTTTTTCACCAAAATCTTCATTTCTACTCTGTTTCCAGCTTTAAGGCCAAACCTTGTTCTGTTTTACTCTGTTTCAAGCTTTAAGACCAATCCTCATCTGCTCTGTATTTGTATAGTTCATTGTTCCCACTAATTTCCTCTCCACCTACGATAATTTGACTCATCAGTCTTTGGCATGGCCTGGTATTACATTGTCTTTTTTACTGTTGTCTCTCATGTAATTCGTATTAATCTACAGGAAGCTTATCCACCAAAGTGTCAGTGACTAATATAATTATCATCTTTTGAGAATCTGTGTCACAAAGAAATATACTGCCCTGAATTGCTGGTCTCTACCAGCAAACTACCATTATAATTTAAATGTATATAATACTTTTCTTACTTTTTCACTATGTAACGTGCAAAGACATAATAATGCAACATAATTACTATTATTTAATTCTAGCAATAACTCAGAGAGACCCACTATCTTGCCATACTTGACAAGATAGTGGGTCTCTCAGGTATATAGTGGAATAAAAATGTATAATGAATAAATATTAAATGTGTATTATATATAGGTGTATTATATTTAGGTATGCCCATTCTGCTCTTAAAGGAAGAATATACCCCCTGAACAATGTAGGTCTCTATTAAAAAAAAATATTGCAAAAAACAGCTCATGTATAAAACCCTGCTTTATGTAAATAAACCATTTTCATAATAATATACTTTTTAGTAGTATGTGTCATTGGGTAATCCTAAACAAAAAATTGCCATTTAAAAAAATAAGGGGCGTCCCCTGGGATCCTAGGCTTCACAGTGCACACAAACAAACCAAAGTGCTTAAGTATTCATTTTGGGGGTATCGTTTTCCTTGAAGTAACTGTCAGTCCTCTGAAATAGACGAATTAAGCATCCACTGGTGATTAGAGGCTTTGGTGTATCAAAATGCCTGTGCACCATGTCCCTTATGTGTCCCTTCTTCACGACCAAGGCTAACCCAGAGATATGCCATGGAAAAATAAAAGACATTCCCTGCGTAACAGCAGGGGTAAGACAAGTTTTCTCAACATAAAATCTATATTATACTAAAAGCATGGACTCTTTTAATTGATATGTCTGGGATAACAGATATTTTCTGTAATTGGAGGAGCATCCTTAAAAGCTACTAATAAACACTTAAACATTGAAAAAGCCTGATAGGATTATTTTGCCACCAACATGTGTTCATGCTATCTTAAACACCAACTAGTAAAAAGTACTGTTTTATGAATGCAGAAAAAGTGGAAATTAGTAAAATAAGAATTGCTTGTTAAATGGACTCTATGGAGATGTAATTTCCTGTATTTTAGAGCTTTCTGGATAATGGTTTTCAAAAAATAGATGTCATACCTGTATTGAATCTAAAACATGCAAATGTTGAAAGAGATTTACACAAACTACCTTTAACAAGGCAGAAAGGGTCAGGCAGTTTTCTGTTTAGATATAACTAACTGTTTGAAGGGGAATGGTGGCAGCAGATTCTTTATTATATCTATGATTAATGTTGGATCAAGTGACTAGTTACACATTTAATCTTCTATGCCTCTATTACATTTTAATGAATACCCAATGAAATATGGGGGAGGGTTATTATTTTTATTCAAAATATGGTTTTAGCCTCTACTGTTTTATCTTCGGCATGGCCCACTTTTATGAACACTTTCCATTTTGGAGAAGGTGATGAGAGGGTTTTCTTATTCCCCCAGTCCTGACCAAAAATGTATACGGGTTTCCATAATAAGTCATCTTAATGGTGACATGTTTAAACAACTAACTATGAGGGCATATTTGAAATGAAAATGTGCAAGAATGCCCTTTAAAATGGACAAATAGGGTAGCCCAACTAACTTCTCCTGATACCAGTGGTCCCACAATGCCTTTTGAAGGCAGAACGCATTTAAACACAACACTTTGCTCCCATAGAAATTTGGAGAAATACACTTCCATATGCTGTGGGAGCATCTATCTCCTTCTTACCCAGTATGCATTATGTGCTAGACAGCCCTGGTCTGAAACAGGACTATGCAAATTTTCCATGTAATCAGCAAAGTACTGAATATGCATGTGTAACTATGTGTAGGCATGCATACATTGTTAGCATCTAATTAAATACCTGCCTCACTGTGCTAAATGCATCAAACTGCAATATCTGGGCATTATTCATGTAGGGAACACCCCAATGGTTCTTTGCTTTAATTATCTTCCAAAAGAAAATATATATTTTTTATTTGGGCATATACAATAAATAGATGGATGTTCTGGATGCTGAATGAGATATCTTTTTTTAATCCATTATCCAATGCAAGTCCTCTCAGCACTACCACCCTTATTATGGTGATCTGTCCATGTTTCTACAACAACTGTATATATATGTTCTCTCTCGCATTCCCCATGAGCCTGCTATTTTCCATATTTCCATATTTAGAGACCAGTCTGCTGTTATGTACAGCAGTATTATGCAGCAGGCGTCTTCTTCGGACTGTGTTAAAATTCACAAGGTAAATGTAGGTGTCTGTTAAATGTAGGAGCTTTTGTTTCTCTGATGACGAACCCCCTTTGTTAACCCATAATAAATGTTAGTCTTCGAATGTCGCACTCCAAGACTGTTTTCTCCACTGCATATCATTTGGCCGTCATCCCACGCCTTCCAGCTCGTTATAAATATGCATCCGCTGCTGGCGCTACCCCAATCATCTCTGCAATCAGAGCTTTTAATTAGGTTAATTAAATTGTATCAAACCTCACAGGGATGCAGCTCACTGATGCTGATGAGGCAACCACAACAAGACCTTAACTCCAGCTCATAATGAAGGCCCCTCTTGCTTCTTTAGCTAATGACAGTGCATAATAAATTAGATATTCCCTGGGAAGGTACATTGGGGGCCAGCGCTTAAGTAAATGATGAGCCGGCTTCATACTATTTCTGGCTCGGGGTCCTGCTTAGCACAGACGTATCCTGGGAATGAGAAGGAGCTAAATAATGAATGCGCACCTCGGCCGTCTGACCTGGGGATTTATAGCTGCTAAAGTAACAGACGCTATAATAAATATTGTGCTAGGACAGATAGAGGACTTTTCAAGAACCAGTCCCATTAGCCCACAGAGGAAACTGTAGTTGATTTACATTTATCAGCATAGTTTATATAGATAGCCATAAACACAAACAAAAACACATGCACACATTTATAAACAAGAATGAAATGTCACCCTACTTAGAAGGGCTATTTACCCCTAGCTGGGTGGTTCCATCATAGATCTCACTGCAGATTATGTTGGAAGTTATCTTCTGCTTTTCAGAGCTAAAGGGTGCACTGCTTCAGCCTTTTACCTATACTATCCCTAGAACAGTACATGAAGAAATGGTAACCACTGCAAAATGATCACAAACTAATAGCTGTGGCTGAAACCTTTAACCTATACTACTAGATCCAGCCTAGGTCCTGTTCACTTTGTTCTAATCCTTTCCATCTATTTCCAAGAGAGAAATGTATTACCCACCCTGCTTAAAATGAAGCAAAACCATTTTACCCTAGAGTTGCTAAAAAGATATTCTTTGCATCGTAAAAGATTGGTCAAAAGTAATGTAAGCCAAAAATGTCCATTAAGCCTAACAAAAGAAATTGTAATTCTAAGTAATGTTCCAATATACATTCATTACACATTTTCTAGGGTTTTAGAGTTTTATGTAAATGTATTTGCTTTTGAAAGTAGTATTTTTTTTATCCCTTTCTATTTTCTACTACTGTGGTTCTGACTTTTAAAACAACAAGTCAGAAACTAGCTGATTAACAGACCTTTGAAGAAGCATGCAAGTATGATTTTTTGCTACATCTTTTCTAGAGACAGAGCCAGAAGTTCAGAAAGGGACAGGTAGATACTGCGTTCAGTTGCAATTACATTTACATATAACTTTAAAGCCAAAGAATGAATGTATAATGAATGTAAAGTGAAAAGCTAGATCATTTGATTAAATCTGGTCCACTAAAGTAAAAGCAGGTCCAATAAGTGACTATTGCAAGTCAGTTTTGTATTTTAAAAGAATGTTGTTATTTAGAAATTGTTTATTGTGATTTTTATTGACAATCACCAGGGATATATACAATTTGAAAATACCATCAGGCAAGGACTGCTTTAGATCATTTAGACAGCCCTCTACTGGTGGGCTTCTCTATGTCACCATCGTTCCAGTAGAGGCTTAACATTCCAATTGCTTCAAGTTTTTGCCATTATGTAACCAATAAATACTTCAATATTCCGTATCCCCCAGGCCTGTCATATTTCTCCTTCTAAACTGCCAAGTGGGGTTACCTGCAGGTTACATCAAACTTACCTCTCTGCCTCATTAAATCTTGCTCTGTGCTGGAAGTTCATTCAGATAATGTGGAAATCTTTATTATCAGCACATTATAATAATTATTGTACAATAGAAACAATAGCCACCTGGGTTCAATATCTAATTTACTGGGGGCAAAAGAGAGAACATTTGATCAAAAACAAAGAATAACAGCAAATAACCAAAGTACATAAGAAAACCTGGACCAAATTAGTTACTTATTGATATTAAAGACTGAAAAGATCTCCCCCAACTGACTGGCCAAAGAATGGATGGTCCCAAATTTCATTTTGGGTCAGCGACTTAACCTCCCTGTGCCTTCAGTCACCAAAACGCAAAATTGGTCAGGGACGGGGTCTCACTAGGCCTTATGTATACTATACCATACCATATAATCAATAGCTTTATACAGAGTAATATAAATTATAGTATTAGATCAGCACCTGAAACTTATAGTTCTCCATTGATGCCTACCTTTTAAATAATGTCCCTGTGCTCAAGGTTAAGGATCTGGATACATTTTAGGGTCTGATGAGTATAGTTTGCTCCCCAACCCTGTGGTTATCTGGAAAAGTATAACTCCAAATGAGAACTTTTGTAAGCTAATTCATTATATTTCTTGCTGTTCAGCATCTGCAGATGTAGTAATGGCAGGAGATTATTTAGCAGAGAGTTGATCAGGGGAAAGGAAACACAGACAGAATCAGGGAGGTGGGAAAGGGCTTATCTGTAACCAGATTATGTAGCATGAGTTCCAGCCAAGTATAAAAGATAAATAAATATAATATATGAGCAGTTTAACAGGAGATTAAAGGCACTTAAATAGTAAACAAATATTAGTTACAAAACTAGATCTTGGAATTCTACACAAGACTAATGAGTATTTTTTGTAATCCTCAGATGCAATGCGACTGTGGGTTTAACCACAGCTTTTAGTTCTTCCACCTTGAGTCACTACATCCAGGCCACAATTTGCTACCTTGGCATGGTCTACCATGTCTAATAGAATATTAGCTAGTTTTAGGTATCTGTTAAAATTAATTCAGATTGTTTAAGCTTTGCCCTTAAATGACTCCTAGCCTACATTTAAAGAATATCTTTACACAGTGAAATATATATCTAATTGGGTAGTGTGTCATATAGGGAAGAGCGCTACCAGCATGTGTGGCCCTGGCTGAACTTTATGAACAGACACAACACTGAAAACGCTGACAACAAGGGAACAATGCTACTTACAGATAAATAAATCCCATGGACTAAAAGAACCAGGGACCACAGATTATTTCAGAAGCCAGGAACCCAATAAATAAAAAAGAAAGATTATCAGACTAAAATAATGTACTGTACATACCTCTAAAGCCATTAATTCCCAGAGAAACCTAAAGCAGAGTGTTTTTTTTTTATATTAACAGTTATTTGTTATAGTGCCCTCTTTAATGTTGGTGTACGTAAAATGTATTTATATACCTTAAATATCACTATAGACTACTAGGCCCGGATTTCTCTCTTTGGCGCCCCTAGACGGCCAAGTCCTAGTATTTGCCTGCCTTGGAGCGCACCTACCCTGCCCCCACTGTGGGTGCAATCTCCTATAATGTGGTTGACTTTTGTGGTCTCAACACAAATCCGGGCCTGATAATATGTCCTATCCTTAGAAACTTTTTAATTGTTGTTTTTGAATTGTCTGTATTGGGTTAAACAATGCTTTTGTTTTGGGTGGCTGCTGCCTCTTACTCTATTGCAGGGGTCCCCAACCATTTTTTACCCGTGAGCCACATACAAATGTAAAAAGAGTTGGGGAGCAACACAAGCATGAAAAAAGTTCCTGGGGTGCCAAATAAGGGCTATGATTGACTATTTGGTAGCCCCTATGTGGACTGGCAGCCAGGAGGCTCTACTTGGCACTATACTTAGTTTTTATGCAATTAAAACTTGCCTCCAAGCCTGGAATTCAAAAATAATCACCTGCTTATTGGTTGGGGATCACTGCTCTAATGCATCTAAACCTGTAGCACATTGGTCACATTCTTGACATAAGATTAACCCTTACTGGAATAGTCTATTTCTAATTAATATTTTTTTCCTAGTCTTGACTAGTTATGGGCGAATTTGCGAAACGGCGAGTTTTTGACACCGGCGGCCGTTGTCCATGTGGGCTCTGCTCTGTTCTGGTCAACAGGATGCACTTCTTGCTGTTACCTATCAACAAATGCTAACACTCAGTTGCACTATCCACCCATACCATAATATACTAAACATTATTTTACTCACTCATATCAATATATAGTAATTCCAAATAGGAAGTCTATCCACCACTACAGGAAGAGAGCACTCCATATGGTGAAAGGCCCTTTTTGCCCTTTAAATCCTGTCTATCCTCAGTGCTATTAATACAATGTTTCCCAACTACCAGCCCTCTGTCACAGCTTAATGTAACTCTTCATTATTGATTAACATTAATAAAATGCTCATGTATTTTGCCTGACTGCTAACAAAACCTTTTTTTCAGATACTTATAACCTGGGCTTCTTTATTTCAATGCTTATGCTTTACATAAGGCTTTCATCATGTCATCATGTACTAGTCAGTACACAAAAAAATTGAAAGATGTTCAAGTAAATGTCTACCTATAAATGACTGGTCAAGCCAAGCTGACAGCATACAAATAACAGGAGCATTTTGCTTCCAGCAGCTGCTATAAGCTGTTTAAACTTTTATTTTTATCAGCCTACAAGAGGCAAACCTAAGCTGGCACCACACTGAACTCTGAAGCTACACACATTCTTCTTTGTAATTAATGTGATCTTTTCGCTAGGGATGTAAGCAGAACCTTCTCTCTTGGGCTGCTGCTTGGAGCCCGCCACTCAGTTGGATGTAAGATCTTTGATGTGAATCAAAACAGTCCCTGGTGGATCTCTCTGCCTTCCCAAAAGCTCTTTTTAATGAGATATTTTTTGTTCTTCTAATCTGAATATGTAGGAATAGATATACAGTACGGATACATAGAGTGACTGGCAGGTAGAAAGACAAATAGCTATGAACGCATACCCTGGGTTTTGTTTATTGTTTTTAAGTACCAGTAAATAAAGCAAGAAGCATATACCAGTCAATCATGGTGATCAAAATATCTGGATTTACCAACACCTGCTTTCTGTCATTCTCTATGAATAGTGGAGAGCTGCAAGACAATACAGGTCTCTGTGTTCATAATATACATTTCATGGTGCAGTAAGCTGTGCTATCTCTTTAAATCTTGAAGTTTTTGTGGTTGTTTTCTTGTCAAGACCCATTGAACATTTGACCAGGTTAGCCTTTAGACCATTACAGATTAATATAGATATATAGAAACATTGTTTTTTATGAGCCATTCAGCCATAGTTCTATGAATATTTAGGGCAAATTCACTCCAATTATTCACTCCAAATCTCACCCAGCTAGCCTTGTCTCAAATGGTACTTTCACAGGAGTAGCAAGTAGACATATTCTGCTCTAATCATCCTGCCCTGTATTCCTGGTTGGCGTGCAAGAGAGTTAATTGTGGGTTATAAGGGTGTAGCATTAGGGATATTATCCTCGGTAGCAGAAGAGCG
Organism: Xenopus petersii; assembly: GCA_038501925.1. NCBI lineage: Eukaryota > Metazoa > Chordata > Amphibia > Anura > Pipidae > Xenopus > Xenopus petersii. The sequence continues at coordinate 70,202,539 of CM076675.1, read as the reverse complement.
AGAATCACCACAGATCTCACCCACACTCGTGTTGGCATTCTAGCAATAAATAGGGGACCAAATAAGCATTCACCCCAAATCTTAGCAGAAGAGAACTTTAGGCTGCAAAACCAAGGTATAGTGGGGGGTGGGTAGTAACATTTCAGCTGTTTTGATCATTGTAAACCTATATTATTTTATCCAGACTTATGGTAAAACATTCAGTTCTATTAGATGACCCTTTATTTAGATTTATATAAAAGGATACTTGAGAGATGAGAGCTGTTCATTACAATATACTAATTTGTAGTGCATTTGTTCTCAGGGAAAGTTGTATTTATGCACAGCACTGTTATAGCATTCTGAGAATGTAGATATGGTGTAGGCCTTAAAAGTTAAGTTGACAAATAGAAGACTACATTATTAATGTCTGGGCCCCATTATGGCCTATGGACTGGCGTGCATTGTTTGGAGGTTGCTTTAAGGTTACATTTACAACCCTTGGCTTCCCAATTATTAATCACTTATCTGTCATAGGGGCAAGTACTTCAGGTTGAAATGTCAACTATCCCATGACTGCTCTGCCACTTAGATAACAATGTCCCCAAGGGCTGTTTTACCCTTATATAGGACATTATGACTACATAGCCTGGCTTCCTTTCAATAGTATTGACGCTATGTTATCTTGTGCCCTTTATCAAGTTGCATCTAATAAGGTCAGCCTGGGCTCTGCAGATCAATAGTATTGAATAGACAAGCATGCTCCACAGAGCATTCCCCATGCCCTGTCAAGTGGTGCCAGGACCCAGAAGTGGTGGTCAATAAGTGACAAACATATTGTATCTGGTATTTGTGGCACAAGTTCATACAAAGAAACTGATGGATGACTGACATTGCTTCCAAAAAATGTTCTTAGCCAACTCATAACAAGGCAGAATGGAAGATGATGTGAATCTATTGTAATTTAGTCTATATTTAAAAAAGGTGACCTTTTAAACACATCATTTTGAAAATAATGGACATAATGGAGGCCATCTGTCTGTCACCAGACATCAATCCTATAGTGAACTGTCACTTTATTTAACCACACCCAAATAAACATGTAAACATGTAAACACACTAGGGCATGGCACTAAGGGCCTGTTTTACACAAATAACTGTATCCAGTAGTAAAATAGTAGCTGTATGGCATGAAGAACATTGTATTTTTCTGTTAATATTGACTTGACTTGTATAGTTCTCTAAGGGTAATGGTACACAAGTTGCTTTATCTGCTGGCAGAGAAAAGCCAATTCACTTTCACATCCTATATACAGTATGTCTGCACTGATTGCATGGGATCAGCCAGCCAGCACATACAGGGATTTTGGCAGCAAATCATGAATCAAAAACTATAGAAGCAGGTTGCTGCTGCCATGAGGCAAGTAGAGAAAGAGGCGACAGTCAGCAAGTTACCAAGGATGGCAAAAAGCCACTCCTGGTAACTATAAGGGGTTTATTTACTAAAACGCAACTTTTTCTCACTTTATTTGAAAAAACAAATTCGACCAAACTCTGAAACAGGAATGCCCTTAATTTACCAATAATTTTCTCAATAAAATCAGTATGAGAAAATGTCGCAACAAAATCAATTCTAATCATGTTACTTGTTTTAATTGTTGCTCCAAAAACTTGAATTTATCGAGTTGTCTCCCAAAAAAACTAGAATTTATCTCCCATTGACTTATACAGTTATTCATTATTTTTTAGGTGGCAAATAGTCAAATTCTAATTCTGAAAGGGCTAGAGTTTGATAAATCTTGAAAATCAAACAATTTTTTTTTAAAAAAAAACTCAAATAGAGTTTGGATAACTCCCTAGTCGACCAGTTTTGACCATAGAAAAAAATTAAATTCACATTTTCAATTCGACCCTTAATAAATCTGCACCTGTTGTTTCCTTGTCAATGGAACCTGCATTTCAAACACAAAATATGAAAAAATGTTCAAATGCCAAAAGAAAATCCACAAAACTCTAAGGCAGAAAGGCAGCAACCAAAAACTGATCTTTCATTTAAAATTATGTGCGTATGTGTGCGTATATATATATAAACTTTTTTAAAGATACCCAGAAATATACATTTCTAACTGATCTGGCAAATCTAAGGAATTACAATAAAGTGAAGAAGTGAATCCATGATTTTCAATTCTCTTTGATTTCCAAAGGAAGACAGACTTGCCATCTGGGAATTGCAATACCAGATGTCAGAGCTGACAACTGTCTAAAAACAATGTCCATCGAAATGGAAATAACATATAAATTGCAGTATTTTTAATACAATATCTTTATATTTCAGTTTTGTTGTTGTACATTATATTTTGGTTTTCTTTACCAACCAAAGTTAACACAGCCTTTTAGCAATGAAGATCTGTGCCTCCAATGATGCCCCAGTAGCTCCCAATTTTCTTTTCTGATGATTTACAACATACGCTCTGTGCTGCTTTCAGTTCCATGAGCCTAGGAATTGACAATATAATAAATATATCTAATCAGTGTTGATCCCACACGTATAGGGCACAACATCAGAATATTGAGGCACGCATTTCATTAAGAACAATAAAGAAGTGGTATGTGCAGTAAACATTTAAAATTTTAATGAAAGATTCGTAGTACGCTTGTACTTTCTTTTCCGGCATCTACCACTCTAGTGGACTCTATAAGATGCCAGAAATGTATTGGATTTGGATGGTGGCGGATTTCTGATTGATATGTGCATTTTTAATGCTGTGTTTTTAAGTGTGCCTATTGCTCCTGCTTCAGCCCCTGTACCGGAAAGCAGACCACTACCATCTCCCCTGGGTAGCCCTTAGTGGAACCCAAGATCCCATTCCCTAAAAGATTCAGTGGGGATTGAAGGCCAATTCTACCTTCCAAGAGGAGTGTAAACTCCATTTTGGGTTCCTACCCCCACTGAGGAATCCCTGGTGAATTTCATGACCACTCTACTCCAAGGGAATACTAAAATGTAGGCATTTAGCCTGTACCCTGCCGATCAAGCCCGTCTCTCGCTAGAGGCCTACAAGGCTATGGCAATCATTTATGAAGATCTCAACCGTGCTGCCTCTGCCAGTGCAGCTATCCGTAACCTCAGGCAGGGTAAACAGCAGGTTGAGGATTATTGTACGGAATTCCACCTCTGGGTGCTAGAGACGGGCTCGAATGATGTAGCTTTATGAAGCCAGTTCAGGGCAGGGCTTACCGCAGCTATCAGGAGTAGCCTTGTAAATTTTCCTACTCATTCCTCCCTAGATACATTCATGCACCTCGCTATCCCTATGGTTGCCCCTTCTAAAACCCCCCCCCCCCAGGGTTGGCACCTAAGCCTTTTCTCTCTGCACCTAGGCCCTCTGAGGAACCCATGCAGTTGGGCTCTACCTGTTTATCTCCTGAAGAGAGGGGTAGTAGGTGGGCTAATCGGCTGTGTCTTTACTGTGTCAAGGAATGAAAGTCCAAAGTGGGAAGGAGCACACCAGAATATGCAGGCAATGCCTTAGTTCATTTGCAGATTTATTGAGTGCACTCAATAAATCTGCAAATGAACTAAGGCATTGCCTGCATATTCTGGTGTGCTCCTTCCCACTTTGGACTTTCATTCGTTGTAGCAATTGGCGTGGAGGCAGCCAGGGATACGGATGCACCCAGCAAGAAAGTAAGTGGTGTGTGGCAAAAGACTCTTTTACTGTGTCAAGGGCATTTTTGCAATACCTGTTCCAAGAGGCAGGGAAACAGCAGAATCTAAACACGTTTGGGGAGTCCTGTTTGGATCATGTTGTTTCTTCTCCCCAACAATTTTCTTCTCAAATACTCATACGAGTCCTCTTAAATTAGGATAAGGATTGCAGAGAGAGTTCTGCCTTTCCTGATTCTGGGGCAGCTGGGAACTTCCTAGATATCAGCTTTGTGTTTAGACACGGAATTCCCACTGAACACCGTGTCCCTTTGGTCAAGCTGTTAGTTAGCTATTGACGATAGTCCCCTAGGGGGACTCACTCTGAGCAAATTTCCTTTTACGTTATCCGTTGTCCTCAAACCCCTGTGATTCCCTGGTTATGGGAACGCAATCCCCATTTGATTGGGACACAGGCAAGCTACTACATTGGGGTGCAGGCTGTGAGCCTTTTTGTGTTTCATATTCCCCCATGTACTACTTGCAAATTCGGTTACCCCCTTTCTATTCTCCTTTTGCCGAAACGCTGCCTCCACAAAGGCCTTATGACTGTGCTATTAATTTCCTAGGGTACATTATTTTCCACAGGGGCCTAGAGATGGAGACCAACCATGGTCTGGCCATTCTAGATTGGGTGCAGCCCCTTTCGTTACGGTCCAACCAAAGGTTTTTAGGTTCACCAACTACTGCCGGCAATTTATAAAAAAACGTTTACACTTTGGTGGCTCCAATTACTGCCCTTACTAAAAAGAGGGCAGATCCTAGTATTTGGTCCGCTGAGGCTTTAAAGGCTTTTGATCTGCTGAAAAAGTATTTCATTTCAGCTCCAGTGCTCCAGCATCCTGATTCTACTTTCTCCTTCCTGGAAGAAGTGGATGCCTCCAAAATTGGAGCCGGAGCAGTTTTATCAAAGCGACACCCTGTTACTGGTAAAATCCATCCATGTGCCTGTTTTTTCCCTGTGGAGATCAATTATGACATTGGTAAGAGGGAATTGTTAGCCGTTAAATGGGCATCTGAGGAGTGGCAACATCTTTTGGAGGGCACTAAATGTGCTTTGTGTATTCATAAGAATCTGTATATCGAATCTGCCAAGTATTGAAACCCCTGGAAAGGCTTTGTTTTTTACCCACTTTAACTTATTACAACATACAGGCCTGTTGAAAAGAATGCTAAAGTATACGTCCTTTCTAGAAGTTTTGTCTCCATTCCTAAGGAAGAATCCAAACCTGTTTCTATTGTCTCCAAGGAAGTGATTGTAGCAGTACAGAGCCCAGATCTGTATGCCTCCTTGTCTGAAGCCCAGGTTAATTTGCCTTCTAAAATCCCTCCAGGTAAACCCTTTGTTCCCAAAAACCTTTGTGAAGCAGTTTTGCTTGAAACTTACTACTTTAAGGTAGCCTGGCATCCAAGTCTTAATAAAACCTGTTTTCTTCTGTCTTGCACTCTCTGGTGGCCAACATTTAGACAGGATAGTTGATAATCATATTAATCCTTGCCTAGTTTGTCAACATTCTAAACTTTCCAGGTCCTTACCTCAGGAGCTGCTACAGTCACTTCCTATTCCTGAGAGACCATGGATCCATATCTCCATGGATTTTATTGTGGAATTGCCTCCCTACTTAGGGTAAAGGGTATACTGTTATTCGGGTGGTGGTGGACCGGTAAATTAAAATGTCTAATTTCATTCCCCTTCCCACTCTCCCCTCTGCTAAGTCTCTTGCTTATTTTCTTCATATCTAACATATTAAAGTTTCATTGAACATTGAACATGTTTTTGATAAGGGGGTTCAGTTTGTGTCTAGGCTTTTGTCGGCTTTTTGCTCTCTTACAGGTGTGGATTTGTCTTTCTCATCGGCTTACCATCCACAGACAAACGACCAGACAAAAATAATAAATCAGTCGCTGGAGCTGTATCTCAGCTGTTTACTGCTATTACAATAATGCTATTCATTTGTTCACTGGTCAGTCTCCGTTCTTTACTAACCAGTGGGTGCGCACCTCCTGAATCCATAAAGAATGAGCACCTCACCTCAAAAATTTCAAGATGCCATGCCCAATTGTTCCTTGCCCAACGTAGGTCTATTTCTGATAGTTCTGAGGTGCATTTATAGTCTGTTTCTCTGTTCCTGGACCACTGCCTGTTCTTGGCTACCCTTGTATTGCTACCTGAACCGACCTTCATCTGTATTTGGTTCTTCTTCCAGATCCTGACTTTGTACTGGTTTTGACCTTACCCTGTGACTGCAACTACTCCTCTGGCTACTGATTCTGTACTGATCTCCCAGATTGGTATTGACCTCAGCCTGTCCCCAGACTATGCTTCCTGCTCCCTGTCCTTACTGTGATACATTAAGCTTCTCTTATCTGCCCAGAACGCTCCCCTTGGTTCTCTTACATAAAGACCTGGCTGGCAGCATCTGAGTAGTGGAGGGCTCCTCCTGAAGCAAAAGGTGGCAAAAAAAGTCAGAAACGTGAGCCGAGACTGGGACCTTGGTGTTTGTTCAGGGTTTGGGATACCATACGTTACAGCTGTGCTTGTCATAATGCTGCACTATATTATTTTTCTTGTTTTTTTCCCAAATGCTTTATTTTTCAGCTTTCGAGGGACACAAATATTTGTAAATATACTATAATATGCAGAATATAAAATTCACAATACAAAGCTGATTAGTAATTAATTTGATTATCATTGCATGGCAGCTCTGAAACTGTTTGAATCAGAATTTAATAATCAGTCCTGTAGCATCAGCTTCTATGACATGCAAACCTTTCTAATTGATGATTTGCAAGGACTAAGCTTAGCTGCTCAACGGCTGTTGAAAGCACAATAGGCATGTGCGTTTCACAGATACTCCTAACACAACAGATGAGAAACTCTTACGATAATTTTGAAGGCCTGCATCAATACTACAACAGGGATGCTAAACCTTTAGGCTGGTTCAACAAGTTCACTTTATAAAATATGGCAGTATCTATGTACAGGGGGTTGGGGGTTTGTAAGCAAATTAGAGCAAAGCAATCTGGTCAATATTTTTTTGACAGAATGATCTTCTTATTCAGATTTCTTTATGTATTATGTTTAATGTATTATATTGTGAATAACGGATATTATAAGTCACTGAGGAGTTCTTTTATACAGGTCTTGGTACTCTGAGGTTACTTCTAATATCCTCATACTTTCCAACAAGGGGTACTTTATGTATTATAATACACACGTTTTAGTGAGTCATGTGACAAAAATAACTACTCACTGTTTATAACTGATGACATCACTAGTCACCGTTTATAAGGATATAATTTACAAGATATTCATGGCTTTTGTGTATTATATATATATTTTATAACTTTGATATTAAATCTGGGTACAATGGAAAAGTGTGAGAACAAATACAATAAACTATAGGGTGCTAAACTTGGGCAATTTACCCTCAGTGGGGGGTACATGTGTTCTTATGTAGGGGTTGTTCATCTGATTGTAAGCAAGTGGTCTAAGGGTAAATGACATGAGTATGCATAAGACAGTAAACCTTTTTGTAAATGCTTCCTTTCGTTCTTTCTGCATTGAGTTATCTGGCTGAGTGAATTTTAACCCAGACCTAGTTCTAAATTACTTTTTTGGGATATGGTGCTGCTACCCTGTCTAAATGTGGGTCCCCTTATAAAATGGTTAAGAAACCCTGGTAAAATGGTACTTCTAGGCAAAATTCAGCCACATCTCCTCACCTACATTTAATAACATATCCATCTAATGTTTGTGTGGATGAGTAGAAGAATAAAAATGAAAAGTCCATAATCATAAAGAGTCACATTTATTGGCCTGAAAAAAAGCATCATTAGACAGACCAAGGGGAACACTGATTGTGTATAATTGTAATGCGAAGCTAAAGTTATGGCAGGACGTAGTCAAAATCATTAGGCTTTCGCTATAAGGTTTTAGCCTCTCCAACACTTTCTTTAGCCTGTCTCCCATTATAGAGAGTGTCAGGAGCATGAATATCAGAAAATTCCTCCCACATCAGGAATCAGGTCAGAAAACATGCCAAGGATCATGAACTGCAATAGTCAAGGAACCACAAAAGTTGCAAAGCCTTACAAAGGTTCATTGGTTATCCCAATTTCTATCACAAGTAACTAGGGATGTTGCGGACTGTTCGCCGGCGAACTTCTTCGCGCGAACATCGGCTGTTCGCGTCCGCCGCAAGTTCGCGAACGTCGCGCGACGTTCGCCAATAGGCGTTCGCGTCAAAATCGTTCGACCATTCGATCGCTAAAATCGAAGGATTTTCATTCGAATCGAACGATCGAAGCCATTGGATTGAATGAAATCATTCGATCCAATGGCTTCGATCGTTCGATTCGAACGAAAATGAATCTGTACTCTGATGAATACAAGTAGTCGTCACAAAATAACGTCTGACGCAGTTGCAGTGATTTCCGAAGCGAAAATTTGCATATAAGTAAATGTGCCCCACAGAGAGAGGTCCGGGATCCAGACACAAAGGAACCAATATGCTTGGGGGAGGAGGGTCTGTGTAGGGTAGGGGGTAGGGATTTTTTTTTATTAAGGGTTTGTTTCTCCTTTAATCAGTCAGGAAAATCAGACAGCAGCTGTAACTGATATATTGCAACAGGCCATTTAACCCAAAAACCTGTTGCCTACCCATGTACTATGAATTTTATCTGCTTTCTTCAGTCTAAAAATAAAGCTGAAATAGGAAGGCTTTTTCTGTTCAGTTATTAAAAATAAATAGTTTCATCACCCCTATTTATCTGCTGATATTTTTAACATAGGTATCAATCCCACTGTAGGGCTAAAGTGTGAATTGTAATGTTCTTTCGGCTAGCCTAGGGCTTGCTTGTGTGCCTAGATACAACACCTAATTGTGCTACTTTCCTACTCCCTCCCTCCTTTATTGTAACTGTTGCAATAAGAGAAAAGCTATATGTTTGATTTAAAAGGCATGCTCCTCATGGGGTCAGTAGCATTGAGGTCCTAAGTTCGATTCCAGACAGGGCACTATCTGCAACTCTAACATTTATCCTTTGATAAATATGCTTCTTAATATCTCATAGGAATGAATGGAAAGTGCATGAGTTTTTGTGTCATGAGCTCAAATTTCACACTTATAAATCACACTAAAAATCTGTCCCTGACTGTCTCTATGCCGTAATTATAATCAAAGGTAACAAATTTAAAAGTAGCATCAGTGTATTTACCTCCAAACATCCAAGACAAAAAATAGAAACTTTTAATGCAATGTTGGGCGATATCCAGTATTTTAATCCTGCATATTTGGGGTAGTAAAAACCATGCAAAATCATCCTTCATTGCTTTCTATGCTAATATGATTTTAGACTTGGTCCGTGTCTTATGCTACTAAAATATGCCAGAAAGAATTGCCCTATATGTCACTTTTAATACCCCCATCCTAGGGCTTTTTAGGCCCACCCTAAACTCTTTCAATATTCCAGTCCTTTTCTGCTGTTCTGGACTGAGGTATAGCATTCTCTCTTCATGGAGTCTGGCACATTGGCGCTTTAGTCTCTTGAAAACTTTTTGGCAGGTGTAATAAATATTTTCCAGTTTCATTCTGAGGGAGCTTCTGAGAAATATTTTAATGAGTTATTCTAGCAATTTATTTTGTAAAACTGTTACTATGCATCCATCCAATCGAATTGGTTTACATTGATATGCTGGTAAACGTGATCCTGTATTATAACAATATTATGCTAATGGTTGGAAGAGACTGAATGTGAATAGTCAATTGCATTTCTCTTAGCTTTAATAAGGGTGTTATAAGGGATGCTTTGAAGGCAGGGCAGTGACAGCTATTTAAACTTTCCAAGAACATTTAACCCTGACTAAAAACTATAATCAAGAACAGATAGACTCCTTCAGTTGTGGGTGCTTAATAAAGACATACTTCTTGGGCAGGACTGGGAGAAGTTTAAGTATGGTTCTTAGGTTATTGTGCTAAACTGGTTACCCTGCCCTGAGGTGGAGTACTGCATGAAGACAAATTTTTAAAGCTGGACCTGACCCACAACCCACATTTTAACACGCTTGGACCAGCTACCTGACCCCACAATTGCCTTAGCCCCATCCTGACCCACAACCTACTGACCACCATTAAGCAGGAAGTGATGTTGCTGCAAACTGGAAGTGATATCATCATAAGTGATGTAGAAATGTTTAATTGAGTAAAATACAGATAACATAAGAAATATAGATAAAACCTGCATCTGCAGGGTATCCACTTTTTGTATGTTCTCCTTGTCGTTCTCCTCTTACATCCCGCAAACATTCTTGCAAGTTGATTGATTCCAGTTGAAATTAGCCCAGAGTTTGTTTGCCTGTGTTACGAATGCACCAAATTCAAGATTGAGCAAAATTGCAGGAATGCACGATACAGATTTAGCACCATAATTCAGAATGTATTGCTCATTGAAGTAAATGGGAGCTGAAATTGCCTGGAACATGCCCTGTGAACTATCAGCTTTAATGTGCAACTGATCCTTATTATAATGTGACATGCACATGCTGACATTGGAAGGAAACATTTTTTAAAAAGATCAGGGGCGCTGCTGCTGTGAGGCAGTTACCTGTATCTTTAGGAGCTGAAATTCCGATTTTGGAATTTAGGCTCTGCTAGTGCAGAGAGTTCCAGTGTGCTCTCCACACTAGCGATGCGGCCCCCCTTTACCCGCTGTGGCTCTCAAAATGGTATGCGCCGGGTGCAAGGGGGTTTGGCATCAGAAAGGCTGCCTCAGGGTGGCAAGGGAACCCAGCCCATCATCACTAAAACAGCACAGAAGATCTTTTAGCAGTGTCGGGTTAATGCAGGTTCGCAGGGCTGGGGGTGGCTTTGAGGGCGGCTTTGAGGGGAACTATTCTGGGTGCAGCACATACTTGATTCTGACACGTTCCTATGATTTTCATAGGAACATGTCAGTATTGCTTTAAATAGCATAGTATAGAACAATTGTGCTCTCTACTATATAAGAATTTTTTTTCTAGTTACAAAAACTGAAATTCAGCTTTTTTCAATATTCAATTATTACTAGTCATTTCAAGAACAGTCCCAGAATGCTATTTACTCAAATAAAAAAAATTCTCATTGCAGATCTTTTAAAAAGAAGCCCCAAAATGCTACTGTAGCTGCTTGTTTTTGATACCGTGGTGTCTTTTTCCTCCTGTAGTGAGCATTAAGCCTTTTGGTCTGCACACCTACTGCATTTAACAAGGCTGCTTCAATGGCAAAACTCTATTATAACCTTGAATGAAAAAGTATACATGGTTCTACCTCACAATTCATTGCAGGGCCGGAGCTAGGAGTAGGCAGAAGAGAAAGCTGCCTAGGGCGCAACGAAAGGGGGGCACTGGGAAGGTACCTGTCTTCTGCCTACCCCTAGTTGTTCACTGTTTTCCCCTGCCTCCCTCCCCTCCGGCTCTTTCTCACCTCCCCTCCTGCTCTCTCTCCCCTCCCCTCTGGTGCTCTCTCCCTCCCTTCCCCTCAAGATTCTCTCTCTCCTCCTGCTCTCTCTCCCCTCCAGTGCTCTCTCCCTCCCTCCTCCTCCTCTATCCTCTCCCAACGTTCTCTCCCCTCCCTTCCAGCCTAAGGTGCCTGGTCGGCTTGGCCTGGCACCAATTCATTGGCTTTAAGCCTCCACTGGGTCACTCACTTGGCTGCAGTCAATATTGAGCATATGTCATATATCATGTTGCAAATATCCTAAAAGTGTTAATATAATCCCATGTTAATTACACTCTACTGACTTGGCTAATAAGCAAATAAAACCTAAAATTTTTTTGATATTTTTTTATACCCCGAGAAAGTCCAAATCCGAAAACCAGCATCTCAGACCTACTGAGGTTGTATTTAAGTCAATGGGAGAGGTCCCTATACTATTTGGCAGTTTCTGCGGGTCTGCGCAGGAATTAGCCCGAAAATCCAACTATTTCGGATCCCATTCGGGAAAAAAATTGCACGATTCCGATTTTTTGTTTGATTTTTTCGTGTTTGTTTTTTTAATAATAAATAAGGTCCAATCGTGGAAAGACTTTTTTTATTGAAATAAGCAGAAAAATTCAGATTTTAATAAATAAGGCCCCCAAGTTAGAGGAGGTTATGGGCTCAGCCAGTAAATTAGGTTGACATAATCGAAGTAAAGGTATTCAGAAGCAATGCAACATGAGGATTTATTTTTATTCTGTAAAGATAAAGAACATTGCACACAACAATCTATGTTCCTCGTTTACACAGAAACATCCGTAAAAAATATAAGCATGTTTATGCTGCCACCCTGTGGACAATAGTTTGCAGAGCTTGTAGCTGAATGTTAAAGGTCCAGTAACATCAAAAAATGAAATTGTTTTAAAGTAATAAAAATATAATGCAGTGTTGCACTGGACTAGTAAAACTGCTGTGTTTGTTTCAGAAACACTACTATTGTTAATAAAAATAAGATGCTGTGTAGCAATGGGGGCAGCCATTCAAAGGAGAAAAGGCTCAGGTTACACAGCAGATACCCAGTGTCGGACTGGGATGCCAGGGGCCCACCAGAAATCCTTAGACTGTGGGTCCACTTTACAAACTATTATTCATTCTCTCCTCACTCAACCACTTTATTATTCTAGTCTTTTATATTTACTTAGTCTATTCTTCCATTATTAAGCATTTTTTCCACATAAAGAAATAAGGAATAACAATGAAATTGGCCACATAGTTAGAAGCAAAATGGCCCACTGACACCTGGGCCCACCGGAAGTTTTCCTGGTATCCCGGTGGGCCAGTCCAACACTGCAGATAGCAGATAAGCTCTGTAGAACATAATTGTATCTGTTATCCACTATTTATCCTGTGCCATATAGCCTGTTTTCAATTTCCGCCATTGCTACTCAGCAGCTTGTTTATAAGAACTATAGATCAAATAGAACAGTTTTACCAGTGCAGGGCAACACTATATGATATTTTCATTATTTTAAAACACTTTAATTTTTTTACATTAAAATCTAAACCATCATTGACATTGCACGGCAAATAACGACAACATGAATGAATATTGTATCCTAAGAATAACTGCAGTGGTCAATCCAACACCCTGATGGCAACAATGGTGATAAATATCTACCAAGGAGCTGAGCACTCTAGATAATTATGTGACCCAGACCAACCAATACTCTTCCTGAGTTCTGGGTAGAATATGTCTGGGACAGTAAATGTAGGTAAATGGTTTACCTCTAGAAAGTCCTGAAATCTGAAAATACATCTTCCCAAAATTAAATGTATTTAAATACTATCTTTTATTTATTTAACGCTATGCCTCCTTATTTTGGAGCACTAATTGACCTCTATTTGTTGTTTTAAAATGCACTCACTGTAATATTCTTCCAAAAAATTTTAATTTCTATAAGGCTGGCCCACATGGGATCTGCAGACAGTCTGCATGCAATATTTTTATACCAGAAGAGCTGGCAGCATCAATTGGTTACAAAAATAAATCCTTATGTAATTAACTTAAAGGGATACTGTCATGGGAATATAAAAAAAATCAAAATTAATCAGTTAATAGTGCTGCTCCAGCAGAATTCTGCACTGAAATCCATTTCTCAAAAGAGCAAACAGATTTTTTTATATTCAATTTTGAAATCTGACATGGGGCTAGACATTTTGTCAATTTCCCAGCTGCCCCTGGTCATGTGAATTGTGCCTGCACTTTAGGAGAGAAATGCTTTCTGGCAGGCTGCTGTTTTTCCTTTTCAATGTAACTGAATGTGTCTCAGTGGGACATGGGTTTATACTATTGAGTGTTGTTCTTAGATCTACTAGGCAGCTGTTATCTTGTGTTAGGGAGCTGTTATCTGGTTACCTTCCCATTGTTCTTTTGTTTGGCTGCTGGGGGGGGGGAAGGGAGGGGGTTGATATCACTCCAATTTGCAGTACAGCAGTAAAGAGTGATTGAAGTTTATCAGAGCACAAGTCACATGACTTGGGGCAGCTGGGAAATTGACAATATGTCTAGCCCCATGTCAGATTTAAAAATTGAATATAAAAAAATCTGTTTGCTCTTTTGAGAAATGGATTTCAGTGCAGAATTCTGCTGGAGCAGCACTATTAACTGATTCATTTTGAAAAAAAAAATGTTTTCCCATGACAGTTTCCCTTTAAAAAGCAGCTAAGTCCCTGAATAAATATGGACTATTAACTTATTTCCCTTAGTACACAAGGATATTGCGTAGCTTTCTGCAGCCAGCAGTTCCACTGCACAGCACCTAGACCACCTTAACTTACTATCTGCATTATTACAGGGCACTTGGTCAGGATGTAGTTCAAGTGCAAACCTGTGTGGCATTGGGCTGCTGGCCATAGAAACCAGCATAAATAAAACATATTGCCACATATGTTAGAAAAGTTCTTTTATGATATAATTGAAGTGCAGCATTAAGAAGCAAATTCACTATTACAACCTAAGAGCACTGTTTGCTTCTCAACATTTATCCAGTCACTTATTTTCTAAGCAGTGAGTGGCAGCACAATAGCACTGATTACAGTGAGTTGCAGCAGAGTGTCTGTCAGATTTCTCTATTTCTAAACGAAATTACCAGCTGCCTCTGTCTTATACTCACATGTTTTATAATGCTATCTTTTCTAAACATTTTCCAAAAGCTAATAGTTACCCCATTAACCAGATCTCTTCTACTTTGAAAGTTGAATGTAAAACTGACCACTTTTCTCTTGTTTTATCCATACAATGAGTTGAGGGGGCTTGAAAGAAAATGATTTGGAGGAGTGAAGAAGAAATACAGCATATTATCACTTTCCAAAGCCAAAAGATATGATGCATAGTTGTTTTTGCCTTTAATTGATTAACTGCCTATGCTTATCTAGTTTTGGATGTCTTGTATAATGATATACCTGGGGCATCTATTATTCAGAAACACCTTACAGTCATATGGTGGCGTCACTTTTCCAATAACATTTATAAAAATAATTCTTTATTGTTAACTAATATGGATTTTCATTATAAGGCAATGAGTGTTAATGATAACTAACACATAGAGCTGTGTTCAGAATAACTACAGTGTGTTTAAAAAAGTGAATAAAACTATAGCTTTTATTTGCACACATGAAAATGCACTGGGAACACTGCACATTCTATTCCCAATCAAAACATGAAGAAAAATGTATTACATTTGTGTTATTCATTTAGAGAAAGTGACGAAAAGGGAATATTAGGCTGTTCCAAAAATAGCAGTGTCTGCATTCTTCTTTATAAACTTAGACATTCACTGTATAAACTGAAACTGTTACAAGATTTTGCTTTCCTTTGAATCACTGAACTAATATTTCGTTCTATAACCAGTGTTTCCATTCTGAGAACTGCTGCACATCTGTGTTACATGGAGTCAACCAAATTCTGGCACCTGTTACATTTCACAATTCTTCTGCATTTCTTGCTTTTGCCTCAGAAACAGCATTTTTATGCCACTCCACAAGTTTTCTATTTGATTAAGGGCCTGGGATTGGGCTGGCCACTCCATAACATCAATATTTTGGTGTTTCTCGTTTACTTGTGTTTGGGGTCGTTGTCTTATTGAAACATCCATTTCAAGGGCATTTCCTCTTCAACATATGGCAACATGACCTCTTCAAGTATTTTGATGTATTGAAACTGATCCATGATCTCGAATGGGATAAAAAGACCCAACACCATAGTATGAGAAAGCTCCCCATATCATGATGCTTGTGCCACCATGTTTCACTGTGTACTGTGACTTGAGTTCAGTGTTTGGGGTCATCTAACAAACTGTATGCGGCCCATAGACCCAAAAACAAAATGTTGCACCATTTCTCTTTAGTCCAGTCAGTTTGTTCACTGGCAACGTGTAACCACTTCGGCACGTCTTTTTTTCAACATTTGGACTTTGCAGGGACTTCTTGCTGATAGTTTGGCTTCACATAGGCATCTTCTAATTGTAGCAGTACTCACAGCACAGGTAGCTTTAGACAACAGTTCCTAGTGGCCTCAAAGTAAGTTCTTATTTTTTAATTTCTGGTTTGAAGGCAAGTTTTGTTTACATAAAAAGCAGATGTATTGCCAAACAGAACCGTTTGTAGGCTGCCAATCCATAATAATATAGCCCTCTTCTGCTACTGCATGAGATCTAGCACTCATTTAGTTGCATGTGGAGGAGTCCTGTGCCTCCCCTGTTTGGAAGAGCAGGTACACTTTAATATGGCATGCCTCCACCCAAGGTCAGGACAGGCTGAACTGTAATACTCCTCCCTGGGAACTTCTCTGATCCACAATACACATACACAGTGGAACGGTTGATGGATTTATTTGTCAGGACACTATACCTTTAAATTACAGTGATACTGGTAGCCTGCCTGCCAGCCAGGAGCAACTTCACTCAAATAACCCAGCTAATGATCTCTGAACTGCTGAAGGGAATCCTCACTTATGTGGCAGTTGATTCAAAGTCCTGAGAAGGACTCCCTTTGGTTTTCCATGCCCTGAGAAGAGCACACTTTGCTCTTCAGAGCCATGACAAGGACCCCCTTTCCTTCTGCACCCTATAGAGAGCGCGCTTTTCTGATACTGGAGTTCCCTACTAACTTTCCCACACAGAAACTCTGGGAGCATGCACACTTTGCTTGTACTCTCCCAGCAGCCCTTTTTTGCCACCTCCAGGAACTTTTTTCATGCTTGTGTTCCTCCCCAATTTTTTTTACATTTACATGTGACTCACAGCTAAAAAAAGGTTGGGGATCCTTGTTTTAGACCTTCTTTATCTTCCTGGAGCTGATCATTGGCAGAGTCTTTGCCATTTTGGCTATTCTTCTATCCATTTGAATGGTAGTTTTCCATTTCCTTCCACGTCTTTCAGGTTTTGATTTTCAAGCATTTGAGATCATTTTAGTTGCTTATCATTTTCTGCACTTCTTTATGTTTTTCCCTCTCCAATCACCTTTTTAATCAAAGTTCTTCTGAACTATGTCTGGAACGACCCATTTTTTCAAAGAGAAATGCACAGCATTTGCTGCCTTTGTTCCTTAAATAAGGGCCATAATTGACACCTATTTTTTCACAGAATGAATAACTTCACTTATTGAACTCCACACTGCTATTATTTAGAACAAGTTTATTATTATTATTATTATTATTTGGAACAAACCAATCAATCATTCAATTTCACAGAATCAGCAGCATGCATGTCACGACTGTTGGGTCTGTTGGTACACCTACTAGTAAATTATTTGCCATGTAGAAATATAATTTCTACCCAAAACAGTGATTGATCAGGTTAGTGATGTGGGACTCCAGTTACTCTAAACTCAACTGTATATCCATATATTGATGGCAAACATCAATGCCCATACCTGTTCCATTGGTAAAGCTTCTATTTTAGAAAGAACTGTTCAATCTTGGATACATTACATTAGCAATGTCCTTGTGGTATAGGTTAATAGAATGAGGTTATAGCACTTTACGTATAAAAAGGCAGATAATAAAACTTCCATGTTGTCCTTTTCCAGTGAAAATTTTAACAAAATCTCTGTAAAGCACTGCAGAATATGTTACCACTATATAAAGAATCCTGAAAATAATTACACAGAGTTTAGCAGTGTAGAACAGCCTGTACTTATGTGGAAGCAAGTTAGGTAGAACAACAGTAGCCAGTGTGACACAACAGTTTATATATAAAAGTCAGATTTATGTGGAGCTTGATAAAACCCCATTTAAGCATTCAGGTTCACATTGAAGAGACTGTACAAAAAATAATCCTGAAGTCCACAGGGGAAAAAACCAAGTGTTTTTGAGACTATGGCACTATGTATAATCAGACTGTACTGTAAAGAATGGAATCTTCTTGCTGTTCTCTCTCTTAAGCCAATGTTATCTCTGGCACTGCATTTTAAACTTGTACATTGCTGGGAAATTCACGATTTCTTTCTTAACTTTCACTTTCTCCCTTTTGTCCTGTGAGGGAAAGAAGGAAAGTTTATTTTATTTATTGTTAGAGTTGCTTACATAAGATTTCTCATACATTCCTTATGTACACGTTTGTCCCCTGGTCTCATTTCTATTGTTTCACTTTATACTTTCAGTTTTTCTCCTCTCCTGATTCTGCATATCTGCCTACCTATTTCTCTTTTTAGTCTCTTGCTCTGTTTTTGCCTCTTTCATTTAGCTGTTCCCTGCATGTTGGGATTTTCCAAACCCTTGCTTTTGGTTCTGCTCATCCCTATTCCTTGCAAATATGTCAACTCTCTATAAACTGTTCTTATACCCCATGACAGGGGGTATAGTCTGGGAAGAACAGGCCATGGCCTGAAAAAATCACCGGGGTTAATATTGGAGAAGATATACTGTAAGACTATGCCCACTGTCTACTCTGTAAAGTAATTATATTCTACTTGCTGGCAGGGCATTCCAAGGGTAATGGCACACAGTGAGATTTAGAGCACAGGGAGAAAAGTCAGAACATTCCATATTGCCTCTCCATTAAAGCTGGTTTGCACTTGCGTGAAAGAACCAGCTGCAGTTCACAGGTCATGGAAACTCAGAAATACAGTGTATTGTGTATTTGAGCTATAATCGCTTACATGAAACTGGAGTGTTATGTGCCTGACTCCAAATCGCCAAGTGTGCCATTACTCTAAGCAAGATCTTTTCAAACTTGTTTCCCTCAAGCTATACACCTGATTGAAGTGGCTCAAAAAGTGGAGTGATGGTATGGGGCACCTCATCTACCTATTTTAGCGACACCCACTTGTAATACCACCCACTTTTTAAAGTAATGTGCACACTTTTTAGAAACATATACCATTTGATTACACAAAGACCCCAGCAATATATGACACATTAAACAGAATTTATTCCATTGCACAGGGGCCGCATTAATATAAGCCAAAGTGCAGAAGTTCACAAGTAGGCGCAGAACACCAACCAGATAACGTTCTGAAGCAGAGTCATTGTGAGTAAAGTCTGCTCAGCCCACTCAACCCACCAAAGGGCATTATGACATGAACCACTGCACTAAAAGTTGGAGGGAATAAAATGCATTTCATGAATATATTTAAAGGGAAGCTATCCCAAAAATGAAAATTAAATTTAAGTTGCATCATACTGAAATAAGAAACTTTCTAAATACAAGCAATTAGAATTTCTGCATTGTTGCTGAAATAATCAAGTTTATATTCACTATTCCTCTAACAGCGTCTGTTTCTCTTCATTCTGTTTTCATGCAGCAGTCGGATGTCAGATAAATGATCCAATATATCTTTGTGCCTTTTGCACAAATTATGCAAACAGAAAGACATGGGGGTATATTTATCAAAAAGAAGTTAATAGTGAAGTTCCGCCACTAGAGTGAAATTCCGCCACTCTCCATTCATTTCTATGGGATTTTTATAGGCGTATTTATCAAAGGGTGAACTTTCACTTTCACCCATTGATAAATATGCCTTTCAAAATCCCATAGAAATGAATTGAGAGCTGCGGAATTTCACTCTAGTGGCGGAACTTCACTCTTTGATAAATTTACCCCATGATGTCTGGTGGGTTTAATAGAGTGAGTTTTAATACATCTAATACATCAAAAGGAGCCCTCCTATAAGATATATTGGATCATTCACCTGACACTCAACTCCTGAATGAAGACAGAATGAAGAGAAACAGAGAGTGTGAGAGAGGAATAGTGAAGATAAATTTGATTATTTCAGAATCGGTACAGAATATTTAATTGACTGTATTTAAAAAGTTTCTTTTTTCAATATGCTGAAGCTTATATTACATTTTCATTTTTACAACAGTTTCCCTTAAAAAAAAGAAAATATGCCTTACTAACAAGTTTTTCCATGCCTGTATCTTCTGAGATATGACAGACATTTTCCTTTCTTGTTCAATTTGCTGCTTCATTTTTATGCATTTTTTTGCTACTCGCTGAAATAAAACAAAGCATAAAACTTAGGGGCCGATTCACGAAGGGTCGAATATCGAGGGTTAATTAACCCTCGATATTCGACTGGGAACTAAAATCGTACGACTTCAAATATCGAAGTCGAACGATTTTGCGCAAATCCTGCGATCGATCGATGGAAGGATTTTTCGTTAGATCGAACGATTAAATCCTTCGAATCGAACGATTCGAAGGATTTTAATCCAACGATCGAACAAAAATCCTTCGATCAAAAAATCACAGGCAAGCCTATGGGGATCTTCCCCATAGGCTAACATTGACTAACATTGAAGTAGGGGGTCGAAGTTTTTTTTAAATGGACAGTACTTCGACTATCGAATGGTCGAATAGTCGAACGATTTTTACTTCTAATCGTTCGAATCGTTCGAATTCGATCGAATTTAACCAATTCGATGGTCGAAGTACCCAAAAAATACTTCGAAATTCGAATTTTTTTTTATTCGAATCCTTCACCCGAAATTCGTGAATTGGCCCCTTAAAGTGTACAGAGATTATACGTACAGTATTATAAACAAATTTTCAGATAATATTTTTTAAGCATAACATGGTACTAAAATCATACTTTGCACATCCCCATTCATGGCCACCATTGATACACAATTGTACACACCATGGGGGTTATTTATGAAGGTCCGAATGTATCAATATCGGCTGCTACAAACTCCGATCTAAGCTGCTTGGGTTTTTAACGCTTATTTATTATTACATTTTCACTTTTGCGGGAAAATAATAGATTTTCACCATTTTTTCGTGTTTTCACCCGGAAGCTCCAAAAACATAGTGAAATTTCCCAAAACCCCCAAAACAACCAAAAATCAATGGGACTGTTTCCATTGACTTTTATGCAACCTTGAAAGGTTTCGATGCTGTGTTTTTATATTCGGGCTTATTAGCCCTTGGGGTTTAATAAATTCCATAAAATTTGTGATTTTTTAAAAGCCTATTATAACACAAAAAATCACAAATTTTTCAGATTTTAGGGTATTTGGAGCTTGGTAAATACCCCCCACTTGTCTGTCAGAGGACAATTCACACCAATGTGGATCTGCAGGATTTCATCTGGCACTACTAAAAATGCACCAAGCAAAAAGCTTTTAAAGAGTGGAAAGACCAGCTGAAGGTGGATGCCTCTTGCTTATCATCAGTAAAAGGTGGCATCATTAGCCATAAAAATGTAAGAAATAATTTTTGCTTACTACCAGAGATATTTTATATAAACACTTATGCCATTGCAGCTTTACTTCTTCTTTTAATAAAAAAATATATATAAATTGTAACTACGTTTACATTCCCATGCATACCATTACAGTAACTGGCCACAAGGAAAACCATCCTAATTTTACAATTAACATAACTTTCCCTGAAGCTTGTTGCATATGGCCATGGTTGGCAGTACGGCTAGAGTTCAAAAATAAGCACCTGTTTTGAAGCCATGGAGAGCAACATACAATGAGTTGGGGAGCAACATGTTGCTCCCTAACCTGGGGATCACTGCTGAATACCATCAAGTAAAAAGTTAGGCGCATTTGCCCTGGGTAACACTGAGACTGGGGGGAGTGGGGTAGGGGTTTTTTAACTTTTGAGTTTTCTTCTCCTTTCACAGCTTTCTTGTGCAGATTCTCTAATGTAGGTCTGTTTTACACTCTATTCACAAGCTATGGGGCTGTTTTCAGTCGAGCTGCCAGATCAAAATTGCATACTGTAAAAAAAATTTGTAAATTCATCTGCTTTAATATTTACGCATACAACTTTATTTTATATAAACCATGCCGCTGTATAATTATAGGCATTGAGAGAAGTACAAATTCATTCCAGGAAATACTTGTCTGAAATCAATCCTAGGACCCCAGTGCAGCATTGTAGCAATGCTATATCCTGTGCAACAAGATGGGAATTTGCTGAACATCTACAACTACTCTGTATCTGTAGATTTTAAATACTAAGAAAATTTATGGGACTTGGGGAATCAATAATAGACCCTACAATATACAGACTTACCTTCTTTCTTTCTGTCTTCTTTGGCTCCCCTCTGTTTCCAGCAGATGGAGCTCACACTTCAGTCTTTTGATTTTCTGTAAATAGAAATCATTTGATGCATTACGTAGTTCCTACTGGCCACCACAATACATTTGCAGTCAAGTGAATTAGTATATAAAATGTTTTTCATGGAGCAAAGCACATCCACGTAACTTTCAAACTTCACACAAATAATTACTTGTTTATCGCAAATTATATTTAACTAAACTTTAATCTAAACTGCTAAAACCTAATAAGTGTGTATGAGGGTGAACCAAATGTTGTAATTGAATTGTGGTTGAAAGTTGATTGAATAATGTGTGCATGTGTTTAAAAATTGTTGAGAGTGTTATTTGGGTGAGTGACCAGCAGGTGGCGCTCAAGGGTAAGAAAAGTGTAATTTATTACCCAGTAGCAGATGGGAGGCACATGAACAGACTGAGGACCAGCACATGCAGAGGAAGTGATACAGCAGTGACTGGGAAGCTGGGCAGGTATAAAAGAAGGCCACACCCTAGAGTTAGAGTCTGAATGGGAGGATGCTGTCAGAGGAGGAGCAGTCCTGAAGAAGAGCCACAGCAGAAAGGAAAGTAAGATAGAATTTAGCATAGTAGTTCATAGTTAGCAGGCACTAGGTGTCTGAGATAGGGAAGTTAGCATGGGTAGTCCTTGCCCCACCTAGGAGTGTAGTGGAAACTAGTTTTCCGTGGATACCACACAAGTTAGGGACCCAGAATATAGGGAAGACACAGGAGAGGGTTAAAGAGGCCTGAGGCATGAAGAAGTGGTGAGTGGTCCCGGTCAGAATAGTAAAGGGGTGCTGGTCATGTACCGGATTACTGAGACGGGAAGGCTTGGCAGAATGGTAAAGGGGTGCTACGGTGCACCGGATTACCGAACCAAGCGGTGGACGAGTCCGGAATGGTAAGAGTTAACCCTGCCTAGGAAAAGCCCTAGGAAACTGTGGTGGAAAACTAAGAACAGTTGTGACACAGGAGTTGATGTTGCATGAATGTGTGTAACCAGCAAGTGTGACTGCACAAAATTCTTGTTACTCCAAATAAATCAGAAATATTTTTATTTAAAAAATTACTACGTCTCACGATTGTTTCCTGTAAGGGGTTAACAGCTGAAGGGCCCCCTACAAGTGTTGGTTTTAGATGAAACGGTTGAACTCAGTGTGTTTTTTTTCAACCAAAATTACTATGTTAAATTTCTCAGTAGCACCACAGTGATGCCAGAAAACAAATTTACCACATTATAGAAGTTACTTTTCTGCAGACTCAAGGAGCTAAATCAGTAAGGGCTGAATCTTAAAGGGCACCTGTTGGGTAAAAATGTTATCCTCAACCAAAGGTTCGGGCTAATAGAGCCTGCATTCCAGTTGGGGATAACAGTATTTTGTTTTTGATTTTTTTTAAATGCCCCCGCCAGCACTACGCTATCCGCACCAGGAGGAAGTCCCCGGTGCGAGCAGCCATGTCTGGACACTCGCATGTGCATAATGAAAGTGTGCCCCGAACGGCTTGTTATGTGCATGCATGTGATCTCACATGCGCATTATGCGCATGTTAGTGACCGGACATAGCTGCTTGCACTGGGAGCTCCCTCCAAGTGCGGATAGCGTCGCGCTTGCGGGGGGCATTTTTTAAAAAGAAAACTACTGTTATCCCCAACCGGAATGCAGGCTCTGTTAGCTCCCATCTTTGGTTGGGGATAACATTGTTACCCAATAGGTGCCCTTTAACAATATGGAGTCAAGAAGCAATCTAGCAAGATTAGCTGAAAATCATTTTACAGCCCAACTATATCATTCCTTATACCAGTGATCCCCAACCAGTAGCTCGCGAGCAACATGTTGCTCTCCAACCCCTTGGATGTTGCTCCCAGGGGCCTCAAAGCAGGTACTTATTTTTGAATTCCAGGCTTGGAGGTGAGTTTTATTGCATTAAAACCAGGTGCACTGCCAAACAGAGCCTCAATGTAGGTTGACAATCCACATAGGGGCTACTAAATGGCCAATCACAGCCCTTATTTGGTACTCCAGGAACATTTTTCATGCTAGTGTTGCTCCCCAACTCCTTTTACTTCTGAATGTTGCTCACGGGTTGTAAAGGTTGGGGATCCCTGCCTTATACAGACAGCTGTAATTTGCTTTTCATTATCTTCATACTGTATGTGTACTAGACAAAAGATCACATCTGACCCTAAAATCACATATATAGGCGTCATCTGTCTCAACTTAGCATGTAAGAGAGTGAATTGTGTTGTGGGTGGGTGAAAGAGTTAAAATGTTTTTTGTGAATTATGTGATGTTAATGAGAATTTGTATGAAACACTGTGTAAATGGTTATCTCAAAAATCCACTAGGTGACAGTAGAGTGTTATTTAGGTGAGTGGCCAGCATGTGGAGCTCAAGGATAAGAAAAGTGTAATTTATTCCCCATTAGCAGATGAGAGACACATGAACAAAATGAGGACCAGCACATGCAGAGGAAGTGATACAGCAGTGACTGGGAAGCTGGGCAGGTATAAAAGAAGGCCACACCCTAGAGTTAGAGTCTGAATGGGAGGATGCTGTCAGAGGAGGAGCAGTCCTGAAGAAGAGCCACAGCAGAAAGGAAAGTAAGATAGAATTTAGCATAGTAGTTCATAGTTAGCAGGCACTAGGTGTCTGAGATAGGGAAGTTAGTATGGGTAGTCTTTTGCCCCGACAAGGAGCGTAGTCGGATTAGGATCCGGGGAATAATTGCCAAGATAGGGTAATAGTGGTGAGGTTGTTAGGCAAGAGAGGGTGGAAGTAGAAGACTTCAAGTCCAGGTAGCTGGTACCCGCCGGAGTGGTCAAGGGGCACTGGTCGAGTGCCGGATGATCGAAGCGGGGGACTGGTGGAATGGTGAAGGGGTGTAGTGGTGCACCGGATCACTGAGCCAGACCAAGGAGGACCAGCAGATTGTGAGTAAAGAGTAACCCTATTGTAAACGCTGGGTAGTAACGCACAGACTACCAGGTCGGAAAGCAATTGAAAGGTTAAAGTGGAAACGGCAATTGAAAAGTCTTTTGGAATTTGTATATGACTGCTAGTAATGTATCAGAAAAATAAAGAAGTTTCATTTTTTAAGAATTGGTGTTCCGACCTGTTTATGTTTGGGGACTGTGTCAAGAAATTCCCCTGACAAGCACCTGCTACTCTCTTCATCTCCACATACTTTATGTCCTGCGCCCTCATCACTTTAGCCTGTTCATCTGTGACCTCCTAAAGCTTTTGCTTCATAACAAAAACAGCATCCTGGGAAACAAGTTAACATTCAACCAGTGTGTGTAATACAAGGACTTTACTACATAGATTGACTGCCTTTTTTCTTGCTGCACACAGACAACTGTTTTACAAATATAAGTGGTAAATAGTGAAAGTACATTTGTTAAAATAAACCACGTATAAGTTATCTACTTATGGTTTGGGGAAACAAACCTGGTTGGTTGCTATTGGCCACTTCATCTTAGCATTTAGGCCTGTAAATCTGCGGCAAATTTTAAAATGTTTCAAAGATTTATTTACCATTTGCATTATTATTTTAAAGGAGAATGAAAGCTAAAATCACTGGGGGAGGGGCAAGTTGCTAGGCACCTCAGTTAATTCTCTTCTTTAGAATACACATCAAAAAGAGCAGGGCTGTCCGGCACTCACCACCATTGGACCAAAATATTTTTATTATCCAAAGTTAAAAAATGTATACTTGCATCTCCATCCGCCTTACACGTTTCATACCCACAAAGGCACTTAAATATGGGCTATGATGTCACCCACAGGAAGTAAGCATTTATACAAAAAGCAACCAATCAAAAAATTATTTAAAAAAAATATAGGAGAAAAATGACAGTCCTTAAAGAGACAGCATTATATATATGTCTTGAAAGAACTACATCAACATTTGCATGTACAAAATGTGCAAAATATACAATGAACTTACATTATAAATATATTTTAAATGAACAAAGTATGGACATTAATGATAGCACAATATATGTAAAAGGTATAAACAGCATATTAGTGATAATAGCATGAAACATCAAATTCTGAATTCATGCCAAAAGGTATCCTGGTTTTGAGATTGAAAATCCAAAAGAGTGCCACCACAGGATCGTAGATAAGCAACTAGAATCACAGGGGTGTCTAACAATGATTTCAGCTTTCTGATCATGACAATGATTCTTGAACTCCAACATACACAGAAAGCAATAATTAATTTACTTTTTTTGCATGAACTTTACAGCCATCGATATGCAGCTCAGAATTGACTACTTGTGTGTTTGTAATAGTTTATGTATAAATTATCACTGATTCCTAGCTGGAAAAAAAGAAAGAAAGAAAATAGTTACAAAGAAAATAGTTTCAGGGCAGGCCTTAAAAGTTATGATGTTCAATGCAGCCACATTTGTGGATTGGCTGCACTCAACATTCATTTGGAAGTCATAGAAAGGTGTAGTCAGCTGATGCACTTACCCCAACAGGAGGCATTGGCAGAGCCAACACTCCACCTTGACAGACAAATGCACCAACAGCTAAAGCAAAAAATTATAAAAAGCACAAATAAAAAACAAATCTGTTTCCTTCATAGTGGGGATGAGAGAAGGCTTTTCATCCACAGCAGCTTTGCCTGCCTCTTATTTGGATGATGTAGAATTCATCTGGGTTTTTATCAACGGCTTTCTTTCACAAGACATTGTGAGTGTTTCTTTTCTTCCGTCCTCTCCTTTTCTACTGTCTCTGAATGGTAAAACATTCATACATTGAAAAAAATATTTTCCCCATCAGTTACACAATTTCTAAGTACAACTACTTGATCTGACTGATGCAGGTTAAAACGTTTTTACACTGACATAACTATAATATATATCTGGATTATATCTACCTGATCTGTGTGCAATGGCAGATTATGGGCAATTATTATTATAATTCAGGGGAAGGAGAGCTGACCGACCTGGAACATCACAGGGACAATACACTCCCAATCACCCTGTGTGCCCTGTCCGTAAAAACAATACTGAGGCCACATGACTCCATTTTTCAAGTGATAAAATATGTTATAAACAAGCACTACCAAAACACCAATTCTCTGTAGGATAATTATTTTTTGCGGAGTTATTTTTAAAATGAAAAAAACAAACCCTTTACTCCACTGAGGCAGATCTCACACTGCATGCCTTGAAACAGTAAAATGTAAGCAGTTACTGCTGCCCATTATGCTTTAACATCTAATTTGTCATGCTGTTTTGCAAAAAGGTCCAAAAAGAACTAAAGAATAAGAAATTGCTGCTGGAATATCCCACCAGCAAAAGTTCTTGAACATATTTGTAATTGTATCCTCATCAAGCCATTTGGCACATATAAACAAATATTGTGTGCTGTGCACAAGGTATTTTGTAAGAAAATACAAAATTACATATGTGGGTCTACTACATCTCTACCCAAACCCATGTGCATTTTAAAAGACAAATATCACAGGGACTGGCAAGTTGTTAAGAGGACAGCAGGTAGAATCTGCCCATCATGATCCAAAGGTCATAAACACAACACAAAAATCAGTGCAAATGTTCTGTACTAAGCAGTCACATATCCAGGGGATATCAAGAAAGTCAGAAAAAGATAGAGGTGCTTAGCATAAAGAATCTTGAGCCTATGGGTTTATTTAAATAAGAGGATACCAGCTATGAAGTTTTCCAAATAATGGGTTTTTGTAGAAATCCCATATCTGTACACAGTAGGCCTGGCGAGTTTTTAAATAAGACGAGTGGTGATCAGGTCAGGAGGTGAGTGACCAAAATTCCTGCGAGGGTGCTTAAAGTGGACCTGTCACCCAGACATACAAAAGCTGTATATTAAAAGTCCTTTTCAAATTAAACATGAAATCCAAATTATTTTTTTATTAAAGCAGTCATAGTTGTTGTAAGCTCACTTAAAAATCTCAGCTGTCAATCAAATATTGTCTGCCCCTCATCTATGCCTAGGCATAGAGGTGGGGCAAGCCATTACTTTCACTTTCCATTCAGCACTTTCTAGATGTCACTGCCCTCCCCACATTCCCCCAGTTCTCTTAACCATTTAATTGTGTAGCCAGTACATGGGGATGGACATCAGGTCCCCTATTCTGGTGCACTAACAAGATTTTAAGATGATGCAAGGCTTGCCTTAATAACAGTGTCCACGCAGTGGCATAACTACCGGGGGAGCAGGGGGTGCGATTGGGCCAGGGCCCACACCCCCTCGGGCCCCCCGGCAGCTAGCATGCAACAATTTCCGGGTGGATCCGGGCGTACGAAGGGGTCGGGGGGCCCGGATGCGCGTCCCGCGCCAGGTACCTCCTAGTGAATTTAGGTTTCCTACTCCTTTAAAAACTTGCAGAAAATTTGTGTGCATATGATTAAAAAGATATTTGAGGGAAGTCAAAATACAATCCTTATTCCTCCAAAACAAAAAATTTTGCAGTTTTAAGAAGTGTTGCTGTATACATAAATAAGAACTTCAATGCCAGTCATTTTTTTTTTTTTTTTTGCTTCCAGCAATCCCACCCATTGTCTGTGCTTGTTACAAACATATTTTAAATAAATACAAATCTTCATAGCAAGTAAAAAGAGGTTCTTAAAGAGTGTCTCTTCCGCTCCTTGTAAATGACCGCAAGAATCTCACCTTGCCTCATGGCAGGAGCAGCCCTGTGTACCGGTGCCAGCATAAACCAAAACATCCATCATATTGGATCCTCCAATCTGTACCAATGCCAGCTGCAGAAAAAAAATCCATCATATTGCCCCTTATTTGTACCTGTGCCAGCAGGATCCAAAAATCCATCCTATTGCCCCAAACATCTGTGTACCTGTGCCAGCAGCCACCATATTGGCCCGTGTACCTGAGCCAGCAGCTGCCAATCCCTCATATTGCCCCCAATCTGTACCTGTGCCAGGAGCAGCCAATAACATCCACAATATTGCCCCCAAATATGTACTTGTGCCAGCAGCCAAAAATCCACCATATTGCCCCAGTAGCGTCACTAGAGGGGGGCGGGCCCTGGTGCGTGACGCGCAGCCGGGCCCCGTCCCCCTCCGTTCGGCCGCATTTGGCCACATTTGACAGTGGCGGGTGAGCTGCCGAGGGGCCCTGAGGGGGTGCGGGCCCTGGCCCGCTCACACCCCTTGCTCCCCCGGTAGTTCCGCCACTGTATTGCCCCCAAATATGTACCTGTGCCAGCAGCAGCCACAAATTCCTCATATTGCCCCCAAATATGTATCTGTGCTAGCAACAACCAAAAATCCATCATATTGCCCCTAATCATCTGTTTCCCTGTGCAAGCAGCAGTCAGCATGCCTCTGAGGAAGCTGAAAGCAACAGCGAAACGCGTTAGGCAAAGGTGAGCACACACCGGTCCACGACAAGCACCACAAGGAAGTCTGAATCTAGCCGGCAAGACCATCCTCTGGGACTTTACAACTATTAAAACTGGACTAAATGCGAATACCCTAAGGGGGATAAAAGAGAGTGCATTTATTGTTGTTTTTAATTGTTTCTTTTTAATAAAACGGTATTATACTATTTTCGGTTTTTAACCCTGCTCTGGAGCACATTTGCAAATAAGCGATTTGGAACACAGGGTGATACCCATTTTGAATGAACGTATTACACTAGGCAGGTTGCCACAGGAGCTGATCTCCTTGTATATATATTTTTTTGGAAATATATATATTCGTTTGGATTTTCTTCTACTACAGTTGAGAGACTGTGAAGTGATCGGCAAGAAATAGCTTAAAGGATTGACATTTTTAACTAATTGTAAATTGTAAGCAATTATTTTTTCACAGCAGCCCAGGGCCGGAACTAGGGGTAGGCAGAGTAGGCACGTGCCTAGGGCGCAAAGCTGGGGGGGGCGCCAGGCACGCACCGCCTCTGTCACCTACCCTGAGTCCGGTCCCGTCTCTGCCCGACTATCTATGTTATTTTTTCACTTGTGCGCATGCACAAGAATCTAATCAGCGCATGCGCACGCGAGCGGCCATTCTCGCATGCACACACTAAGCCGGCGCCGCGACTGGCCGGCTTGCCTAGGGCGCCCGACAAGCGTGCCCCGGCTCTGCAGCAGCCAAGATATTGCCCACAAATATGTACCTGTGCCAGCAGCTGCCAATAAGGAGGTGGGGAGTGATTCTGCCTGCAGTACGAATCACAGACAAGAGGGGGTTGGAACAGGTGGTTTATGAAATTGAAAAACTATTAAAGGCCAAGCAAGCCAGGGTTTAAAAAAAAAGAAAAAAATCCCCTTAAAAATGCGCTCCCCTCCCCTGATTGCGCCCTAGGTGGGCACCTACTCTGCCTACCCTTAGGTCAAGCCCTGCTTCAGAGCTTTTCTAAATGCCCCAGACATGTTGCCAATATTTACAGCTCCGCTAAACGCACCACTTTCTTGTGGCTCACTGACCCACGTGACCACAAGGGAAACAAAAGTGTAGCCCTTTTCTAACAGGAAGCGAGAGTGATCGTAAGAGCATGATTGGTATTGGCTATGTATAGCAACAACAATACGTGAAATGCTTTATTGACTGTGGGCGGGTGAGACACAGGGAAATTGTGTGATGTATTGCAGCAAATGAAGTAGAGGAATATATTGTGGGGCTGGGGAAGCGGCAGGGATCCATTGCAGAAGTAGAAAGGGTTTTTTTACAGCGGTGGCACTATGTGGGAGAAACTATGAACTCTCTAAGCTATCTGTGTTGTACTTGAATACAGGCTTGAAGGGGCACCTGGAAAGTAAAGTACCCATAATAACCAATTGTGTGTTTGCTTTTATTCCTGCAGTTGGCTGGTAGGGGCTAATTACTAATTGGTTGCTATGGGTTACTACTATTCAGGCACCAATTTCCCAGTGTTGATAAATGAGCCAGCCATGCTCAAAAAGCTGAGTGACACCCAAAAGATAAATAGCCCTGTATTCATCTACTGGTACAGTCATGAGACCTTGCAGCCACACAGAATCAGTGCAATCAGTATATTAGCAGTCGGAAACACAATAAATAATGTTGGCCATACATTGAAAGATCTTTCCCCAACATGATCACCTTGAGGTGGGCAATATCGGACTGATCCAATTGCCCCCCCCCTTCCCTCGGGCTAAATTATTGGATTGCAATGATAGGGATAAAGGCTGCTGGAGCAAGGACCACGTCAACAAGATGATGCGATTCTCATCACTATGGGATATTTCTTTTCACCCAAATATTAGTTGTTAAGGCCTGTTGGAGTGCCCCATACACGGGTAGATAAGCTGCCAACTCTGACTGAAGGGGCCTAATCAGCAGCTAAAATCTGCCAAGGTTTATCCATAACAGCAACATTACAATCCATGCAAGGGTCATCATCAGGTTGAGAGTGTGTGTTTGATTGAAGTATATTAATAAACAAGACATGGAGGCTTATTTATTAAAGGTTGGATTTTAGAGGTTTTTCAAAACACTAAACTCACAAACGGTAAAACTACAATTGTCATGAGATTTATTAAAAAATCTGAATACAATATGAATGAAAAAAAGTGTTGAGCGATGTGCTACATTTTCCATAACTTCTAAAAATTTTAGTTTTTCAGACAATTCCTAGGGGAAAAAAAATCTGAAAAACCTCTAAAAGTCCAAATTGATTTAAAGCCGTCCAATAGGATCAGTGCAACGATCATAGTCTTCTATAGCACCTCGACTTTTACTTGGCGAAGTTTTACCTTAGAGATTTTGAGTGGTTTTTACACTAATAAATCTCGAATTTTTCACAGGAAGGCATGGGAGGCAGTTCAGGGAGATTAGTCACCCCAAAGAAGAGGAGATTTGTCGCCGGGCAACTAATCTCCCCAAATCGGAGCATCTGCCCTTACCCATAAAGCTTCTTATGTATTACTCTTCATAGCAAATAACACACTGATCTATAGGTGTGTACCACTGATCTATAGGTGTGTACCGTGGTGGTCTAGTGGGAGGGGGTCGGCAGGGACGCCTGCCGCCCCCTTAGCAGGGACGCCCTCCGCGAGGTGCGTCCTCTTCTTCCTGCGTTGTGAACACTAAGGGCACGTGCGGTGTGCCTCTATTTCCTTTATAGGCACATTTGCACTGACGTGCTTACGTCAGCGTGCAATGGTGCTAAATTTGATAGGTTAGGCGCACTTGGGCTGTAATTCATTGGCCGCTATAGGTTTCTTCTTGTAAGTTCCTGGGTGTGCTACCTGTGCTTTCCTGTTATCTGATACCCTGTTGCCTGCTACTGACGGTTCTGATCTCTGTAATCCTGACCCTGCCTGGTAACCGAATGTTCTGTATCCGTATACCTTCTGATTGATCTCCTGGTTTGACCCTTGCCTGTCTGACTCCGTTTGTACGCTGCCTGCCCCGACCGGCCTGATTTGACTATGCTTTCTGCCTACGCCTTGTACTGTGACCTTCTGCCCAAAAGACTTTGCTTTACCGTTGTGCCCCTTTGCTCGTCCAGAACCCTTCGCTTGGCACCTCTTTTAATAAGACCTGGTGGCATCCGATTAGCTGAGGGCTCCTCCTGAGGTGAAAGGTGGCTGTTAAAGGCAGAAGCAAGAGCAGAGAACAGGGTGCTTAGCATTGGTTCTGTATTTAGGGTGCCGACCGTGACAAGGTCTGAATGGAGAAGGAATATGTGATCTAGTACATGGCCCTATGGAGGAGATGCTGTTTGATTAATTGCAGTAGATAATGGAGGACATTATGATCAGACAGAGGTACTAAATTAGAATCTTTAAGATACATTTCTGGAGGCAGTAAAGGAGTAATTGTGTAAGTCACTGATTGTAATGGGAGGCAGAAGCACTGTGGCATACTGATAGAATAGCTTTGTGATCTTCTACAAGTAGGCATGGGGACACACTCTTTTCCATTGATATACCGTATATACTCGAGTATAAGCCGAGTTTTTCAGCATCCAAAATGTGCTGAAAAAGTCTACCTCGGCTTATACTCGGGTCAGCGATCTTCTACAAGTAGGCATGGGGACACACTCTTTTCCATTGATATACCGTATATACTCGAGTATAAGCCGAGTTTTTCAGCATCCAAAATGTGCTGAAAAAGTCTACCTCGGCTTATACTCGGGTCAGCGGGCAGTAGCTGAGATTGCAGTCACTTTTAATCATTCCTATACCAACAGTTCACTTGGTGAGAGACTGCAATATCACACAGCGCCCTCTGTTGGTAATATGAAAGAATAACAGTGCGCCCTCTGTTGGTTATATGAAAGAATAACAGTGACTGCAATAACACACAGCAGCCTCTGTTGGTTATATGAAACAATAACAGTGCGCCCTCTGTTGGTTATATGAAAGAAAAACAGTGACTGCAATATCACACAGCGCTATCTGTTGGTTATATGAAAGAATAACAGTGCGCCCTCTGTTGGTTATATGAAAGAATAACAGTGACTGCAATATCACACAGCACCCTCTGTTGGTTATATGAAAGAATAACAGTGACTGCAATATCACACAGCGCTATCTGTTGGTTATATGAAAGAATAACAGTGCGCCCTCTGTTGGTTATATGAAAGAATAACAGTGACTGCAATATCACACAGCGCCCTCTGTTGGTTATATGAAAGAATAACAGTGACTGCAAAATCACACAGCACCCTCTGTTGGTTATATGAAATAATAACAGTGCGCCCTCTGTTGGTTATATGAAAGAATAACAGTGACTGCAAAATCACACAGCACCCTCTGTTGGTTATATGAAAGAATAAGTGCGCCCTCTGTTGGTTATATGAAAGAATAACAGTGACTGCAATATCACACAGCGCCATCTGTTGGTTATATGAAAGAATAACAGTGACTGCAATATCACACAGTGCCCTCTGTTGGTTATATGAAGGATTAACAGTGATGGCAATATCAAACAGCGCCCTCTGTTGGTTATATGAAAGATTAACAGTGATGGCAATATCACACAGCACCCTCTGCACATGGTAGTGGGACAATGCACACAGTAATCCATTTGGCAATTCTCTGTCACCATCAACTTTGCAAAGAAGTCCGGTTGATCGATGGGGGGGTCGCTTCGGCGGAATGTGCGCTGCTGGGAGACAGGGCTGTAGTTGTGTCTAGGCTTATACTAGAGTCAATAAGTTTTCCCAGTTTTCGTAGGTAAAATTAGGTACCTCGGCTTATACTCAAGTATATACGGTACTGTAGATACCGCTGTGGTGCATCATGAAAGCCATGTGATTTTTAAACAATAAAACATTTTTATTGTGCATTTCATGAGGAAGAATGAGATGTCCTAGCCCTGTACCAGGAAGTAGCCCTTATTTCCTTCATATGCCCATGCTTTCATATTTGGGCAATGGTCAAGGCTCAAACAATCACAGTACATTTAGCTAAGAAAAATCTATATGGAACGTCGACGTTGATCAGCACTAGTTGTGCCCTGCTGTGAATGCTGGATCCAATACCTGGATCAATCATTATGAATTAATTATTTCATGATTAAACGTTCCTCCTTTGAAAATTCTAGACAAGTCCAGTCTATAAGTTTTTTGTTTTTTTCTTCTTTAAATCACTCAAAAGGACAGAGGCAAAATGATGGTTAATTAAATGCTGCAACAAGCAAAATATTGTTTGATTAATACTGACATTAATGTTCAGTTTAAATGACGAGCAAAGGGTAAAACTCTGGGTATGCCAATTTGCTGGCAACCCACTCAGTAATTGCGATGTCTTACCCCAGGCCCTGGGCCAGCACTCCTCTTCACTGGTTCTAGGTTCTAGTAAGCATGGCACCACCTTCTTGCTTCTGGTCCCTGGGATATTTGCTACAGCCCTAGGCTGTGTACATGCACAGAAGATAAAAGATTTGGCTATGCACATCCAGGTTCCAATTTTACCCTAATGTGCACATGCACAGCCCCACCAGCAAAGGATCCCTGGCACAAGCAAAAAGATGCCTGTGCACACTTGGATGGTATCTGGGCCAGTGCATTTTTCAGGAAGGAGGTGTGCCAGCTGGTGGGGTCTGTGGTAATAGATTATAATCAGACGGTGTCTAAAAAATTGGTACCCCCAGTGATTAATCCTATCCTTCTCATTTTATAAAAACATTAGCATATTATTAAATATTTGTCATATCAGTCTCTAGATTTTGTTTAGATGGCCAGAATACTAAGGGGCAAATTTAGTTACCTTGCGAAAATTCGCCGGCGCTGGCTTTGCGCACATAGCCAGGCGTAGCTGGACAACGCTAATTCACGAAGATCCGAAGTTGCGCACAGGGTACCAAACGCTTGAGAAGTTGCGCTAGCGAAAATACGATCAGCAGTTCGAAGTTACGCTAGCGTTGGCTAATTTGCATATGGCATGCAGTTAAAATAACATGGGGGTGGGCCAGACACGCCTACAAAAAGACGGTGCTGGAATAAGAAGCCGGCACAAAAAGGTTGCAATGCAGACAGTGGCTTAACTGGATATTACTGGGCCCCACAGCAAATTATTTTTCAGGCCCCCAAAATTCTTAGAGGTTGACTTGTTTTACCAATATTTATTGAAACTATATATGAATTAGGGCCTCCTGGGCCCCCTGCAGCCGGGTCAGGGTCTGCTTCTTCTGTAGTTATGTCCCTGAACGTAGATGATGTGCAGAAGTCAGCCCAATTCCGTCCGTAATTATCATGTCAGACTGCATATCATCAGTGGCGGAACTACAGTGGAAGCAGGGGGTGCAAGCGGGCCAGGGCACCCCCCCAAGCCTGCGCGCCATTGACAATGTGGGCCGTGTGGAGGGGGGTGGGGCCCGGCTGTGCGTCACGCACCAGGGCCCGCCCCCCTCTAGGATCGCTGCTGCATATCACTGGTACAAATGGGTGCCTGTACTGGATATGCAGTATTGCTCTGGGACCCTACACCACAAGGACTGTAATGTTGTAAGTCAAAATAACTCTTTTACTGTTTTTTCATGTGCATCTAAATATCAACACAGATAGGTAAACCAGACAGTTTCTAACCGTTTCGAGAGGTAGTTCACCATCACAAAAATAATTGTTTTCATATTCAGGTATAGGACCTGTTGTCTGGAATGTTCCTGACCTAGTATTTTATGTAATTTAGGTCAGAATTCATTTACGGGGGTTATTTGCTAAATCCAAATTTTTCTCATTATTTAATGAAAAAAAAAGTCTGACCAAACTCCCATCCACAATCATTTAGCATTAAAAAACTAGAAAAAAACTATTTGGTGAAAAAAACTCCAACAATTCGAGCTTTTGCTAAAAAA
Source organism: Xenopus petersii (assembly GCA_038501925.1). NCBI lineage: Eukaryota > Metazoa > Chordata > Amphibia > Anura > Pipidae > Xenopus > Xenopus petersii. Next base: position 70,166,540 of record CM076675.1, on the reverse strand, counting down.
AAAAAAAAATGGGGTTTATGCCAGAAACACCCACAAATGTTTTGTATTTTTGGACGAGACCATGATATCTTCAAATTTGAAATGGGACCTTTGACCTGGACAGGTTGGAGATGGAGTATTTTTGGATTTGAAGCCTCGAAAAATTCGAGCTTTTTTTTCACTAAAAATTTGAGTTTTCTAATTAAAAACAACTAAAATTTTTCGAGTTTTTTCTTTTATTCAGACATTAATAAACAACCCCCTCGGTCTACTAAAAAAAAGTTTTAACCTTAAATAAACCAGAGTTTTTTGGGTTTTATGCCAGAAACACTCAAACTTTTCATGATATTGCTCAAAACCAACTAGATTTAAGAAAATCAGCGCTGACCATGATATCTTCAAATTTGAAATGGGACCATTGCCATTGAAGTTTACAGGACCTCCATAGGTTGGAGATGGAGTATTTTCAGATTTGCAGCATCGAAAAATTCTTTCCACTAAAAATGCGAGCTTTTTAGTTAAAAAAATTTTTTTGAGTTTTTTTTATTCGGACTTTAATAAATAACCCCCCAATCTATTAAAAAAAATAACTTTAAATAAATGTAATAACGATTAATTGTTTCTTAGTTTGGATCAAGTACAAGGTGCTGTATGATTATTACAGAGAAAAAGGAAAACATTTTTTAAAATGTGGAATATTTGTTTAAAATGCAGTCAGACTCTCAGAGACAGTCTTCCTCTAATTTGAAGCTTTATGGATAACTGTAGCATATTCCAAATAAATAAAATAAATGTATATAAAATGCATGTTTTTGCCATGTTTTCCAGTAGCAGCCCAGCAAGCCAGTGTGGCTCATTAACTTTGGTACTGCTGACAAATGGCAGCTCAAATATATTAGTTGCATTCAGTTTTGTTAAGACTACACCTTTAAAAGGTACCAGATTACATGGTAAACACTTTTTAGTGAGGCAAGGGACCACCAGAAGCAGTGCAGGATTTATTATCTGAAATGTTTGGAACCTGGGGGTTTTCCGGATAAGGAATCTTACCGTAATTTGGATCAACATACCTTAAGTCTGCTAAAAAAAAATATGTCAACATTAAATAAATGGAATAGTATTCTTTTGTCACCAATATTGATCCATGCAGCTAAGTTACCATCAAGTACAACCTACTGTTTTATTATTACAGAGAAAACGGAAGTGATTTTTAATTAGAATTATTTGCTTAACATGGATTCTATGGGAGATGGACTCCCATACATCATAGCTTTCAGGATAACTTTTTTTCTGGATAAGGAATACAATACCTTTACTTTAAAATGTGCCAGCTAATCACATGACAAATGAACTGCAACACTTGCCATTTAAGTATTTGGCAATTGTGCCATAGCCAAAAGGAAACAATTGTGGTCTTAGTTACATTTGAAACAATTGTGCTAACATAGAACTGTAATATACAGTATATATATAAATAGACCAGCCATATTATAGTTTCCAAAGTTTATTTTTGGATGTTACAAAAAAAAAAGAAAGGTGTCAAAGTTAACGTTTACAGCATAGAGACCATTTGTTTGTTTTGGAAACTCCATTAAGGAACATAAGTAATTTTGGAGATCAGCTCTGAGTATACCATAAAGATTTAAACCAAAAGGATTTCATGTAAAACAACTGCATGCGTTTTACTTTCTTGAAATCATTAAAAAAGTTTTTTTATGATTTAATTTGGAATCCCTTTGCAGACATATGTTCTGTTGTCCCTTGGTTAAGAGTTATAAAAGCCAGCTTTGAAAGTGGTGTATGGTTTATAACATGAACGCCTTTGGATGCAATAAAATTCAGCCCAGATATTAAATTATCAGTTTGTAAAAACCGCCAGTAATTTCATTTCAGTTTGCCATGTGGAGAATAATTGCAGATGATATTACTCACTCACTTATAGCTTGTGTTAGCACTAGATGACGTACATCTTTGGTACATCTTATGTCAGGATCTCCTCTGATTAGTGGAGTCTTTATCAAATCATCTTTGAGTTATCTAGTTTCCAAAGAAAGAACCTCTTGTTAATGAACTGTTTTGTTTTCTTCTGTGGGAAAACCTGTAAAGCGTAAAGACATATTTACATCAGCCATTGCTCTTTCTCCTTATTGAAATGTTCTGCCCACTTTCTTGTAAGAACCAAGTATAAATCAGGCTGGTGAGGTGTATAGTCTAGATAGAGACGAGTTGCAGTTTTTTTTGGCATTGCCTTCTCAATTTGGGTCCCTTCGTGCCACTCATTAAAGGAGGTTATAGACACTATTTCTGGTCGAACAGTGAGAGCTGCCTGAAGAGCAGTTTCAAAATATTTCCCATTGACTCTGTTCCTGGTGTTGTGGTTGTTCCATGGCCGAATGCTGGTATCTATGTAACCAGGTCCAACACTTGGTATAAACATAAGATTGTTTGTGTCACAGAAGCTCTTGATGGATTTCCAGTTCTGGTGGGAAGATCCATAAGAGAACCCATTTGAGGCAAAATATGTGTAAATTCCATCATATCCGGCTGTGAGTATGTCATGTTTGTGTCCTTCTTCCACCAAAAGACCAATGAAGACTGCATCATAAGGTGTGTTACGTATAGTGTGAGAACCAGTAGGTGTCAAAAGGTTGGCCCAAGACTCTGGTGGAGTCAAGTATGAGTCATAAATGTAAAAAAGTGGTAGGCTTTTACTGGTACTGGTTTTATATCTATAAAATGCAGGATGAGATCCAAAACTAGAAAAGAAAAAGATACATATTATCAACCTGCCATTGAGAATAAGTAAACTAACAAATTTGCCTAAAAGTATAACAGTACATGGACTTTAATAGAGGGAACCAAGCTAAGGATTCACCCTTTTTATGACATTTGCAAGTGGCAATGCTAATGAACAAAACATAATTACCTGTTGCTAATCATTTCCCATTCACTTGGTGGATCTCCATCCAAAAACTGTTTTTGTATAAGGTATTTTTAAGACACTTTCAATATACATTCTTTAAACAATAGCAATGGTTTTAAAGTTATTTGTAAAAAGATATTTGCTATCTTTCTGGCTGTTTAGCAGAAGCCAAATCCTGGAGGAGAACTGAATTCTGCTACACTGCTTCAAAGGTTAGCTCTACGAAACAGAAAGGGATTTTAATGAATGTATATTGGAAAGTTGCTTCGAATTTTATTATGCAGACAAAACTTTTTGGGTGGAAGTTACCATTACATGGATGGCTGTGTGCCACCCAGCTCCAGTGCTTAGTATTCACAAATGTGCCAGCCAAGTGCACATGCTAGGCATCTCATTGTACTTTCCAATCAAGGGAATTTAGGATAGGAACACTGTATTGATCATGGTAGCAGCAAAACATTTGTGTCATTGTCCATATGCGTATATACTACAAGAACTACAAAAAAAAATCAGAATGCCTTAAAGGGACACTGACACAACCCTATGAAAATCCAGTATTACTAAAGAGCTGTGGCACAAAAATCTAGCTAGTCACAAGTCCCCTAGAACAAACAGTTGACCACTAAATATTACCTGCTGTTTGGCTGCTATGAGTTATGACCATTTACTACCTCTTTTATTGTAGTTTTCCACAGATGATTCCTAAGAACTCAAACATGACATTAGAAACAGCACTTACTTGTCAATGATGTACTTAATGTTATCATGCAGCATGCGATCATCTCGCCCTTTGTAGGGCTGTATGTGAAAAGCCACCTAAAACAGAGACAAACACAACAGGCCATTACAAAGTGTTTGTGTAACTGTCGGTTCTCAAATTTGTTTTGTACTTCTGAACCTGGTGAAAGCTCACTCATAGGGGGTTATTTATCAAGCTCCAAATACTCATACCCTTAAAAAAAAATCTGAATTTTCAGGATTTATTAAAGTCTGATGGTATGAAAACTCCGAATATGAAAACCCAGCATCTCAAAGCTCTCAGGGTCCTGTATTAGTCAACAGGGTAGGTCCCAGTGTCTGCGTTGCTGTCAGTACTAATATGCAATGATTTCGGGGATTTTGGGCCAAAAAGTCCGAAAACCACGAAAAATTTGTGGTTTTTCGGAAAAGTCCGAATACTTCTGACTTTTCGGGCAAAGGTCCGAAGTTTGGCCAAACCTATTTTTTGGAATTATAAATAAGGTCCATTGGTGAATTCAGAGTCGCTAGGATTTTTATCTTAGAAATACTGAGATAAATTCGGAGCTTTATAAATAACACCCATAAAGTGTATAGTGGATTCCAAGTGTAACAGCACTCATTGGGTCAATTCTGTATTTGCTGTACATCCATATGTCTCATCAGTATTTCACTGTGACTAAAACAGCTGTATATCCAAATTATTAGGTTAACTAAGCTAATTTATATAATGGCATGCTGTCCTGCATTCATGGACATCACCTTTTACTGCAAAATGGCATATTCTCAAGAGGTGTCTGTCATATGAAAAAAGGAGTTTATCCAGAAAAAAGGCAGTACGAAACATGTTATAGTCCCACTGTATACTGTGCAAAGTAATGGCATTTATGCTTTTTTTTTGACAGAGACACTCACAGGAACATCATAAAAAGTACTTATTTTTATGTCCTTTTCAGACCACAGGGACACAAAAGGGGTTGGGGGGGGGTCTTGACCAGCAACCAAAATACTGCACAGCACCTTTCCTCCAGCACAGCAAACTGGCAGTTGTGAGAAGCAAGCTGGGGCATGAGACACCCTACATAGGCAATTTACCTTTACAACACTCCCTGCAGGAGTACATAGTATGTCATTTTTACAAGCATTTGATTCCACTTAAAGAGAAATTATATGAAGCAATTGCTCTTTTGTATAAAGATGGAAGTATATTAACTTAATATTTAAATCCAGTATTTAGAGAAAGATAATTCAATGTTCATTTTGGGATTCGGCTGACTCCTGGTACTTTTTGAAGCATTCAACCAAATCAAATTTAAACCCATTTGCAACTCTGGACAACTTAAGACAATTTTTATTTGGCTGAACCAAAAAAATTATATATTTGATAGTGACAGGCAATGTAGCCTATTGTGTAATTTTTGTTTAAGCATTACCTTAATGTTTTGCTTAAGGGCAGCCTCCAAAATAAGGGGCACCAAGTCTTCCACAGCTTCTCCATTTTCATCAGCTGTGCCAGGAGGATACCAAGACAGAACAAGCACCCCTAAGAAAGGAACAAACCAGTTAATTGGTAAGCTACATATATGAAGGATATAGGCACATGTGATTTAGGGGGATTTTAATGTAAATAATACTTCAACACCAGCATAAGAATTCTGTTTTATTAGAGACTTACAGATTTATATTCTGCATCTGCACCCATTTCCCACCTTTAAGCTGGATAGTTATTATTCATTGAGTGTCACAAGCTGAAAAGTGGAGGGGGTTGTAATTGTTTTAGTGTTTGACTGGGTTTTTATGGTAAGCACCTATTTTGTTCAGTAACCTGCACACTTGTCTGTGTAGCTTTTTGGAGGACTGGAGGTGTGGGTCACATGACTGTCCCACAGAAAAGGACCTGTTGTCAGGAGATAGAGTAGTTTTGTAGTAATATTGCGTGTGTGGGTCGGTGTTGCTAGAGGGTACACGTGTTCTGGGTGTCACTGTGCAGGGGGAGGGGCAAGTGGGGGCTTTTTGCTGTGGGGGGTAGTTCTCCTTTAAAGAGGTATGCATAACTTAAATTTCACACAGCAGGGCAGCACAGAGATATACTCCTATGACACCCAGAAGAAAGAATTTTTCATATTAGGCACAAAGAGAGCATTGTACTGCGATCATGGGACAAAGCCTGCAAAAAACAGAACATCAATGATCTAATATAAAACTAAAGGGGAATTTACAATCCTGGGCACAGTTATGGAGACCCGTGCCGCAATCACTGCTTTGTCCAGTTAACCAGCTGCAACTGCATTTTGCGTTCACCCAGCATGAATTTCCCCAGAGATTCAAAGTAGAATTCTATGTAGCTCTCAGCTTATTGCAAGATTGCAATAACAGAAAATACTGGGTTGACCCTTTAGTATTATTGTACAACATCCCTGTGTCAGCATAAGTTTGTCTGTATACTTAGCAAGAACCAGCAAGAACATTTGGTCTTTTAATATATACCAGTAAAGGGATAACTTAAGCAGGAGAAAGTCTGTAGGTTTGGTTTCCTTAAGGCGATAAAATACTTTCACCCCAGTAGTGATATTTTTGTTTTTTGATTGTCCAAAATTAGTAAAATGGTAAAATGGCAGGGTATATTTTTTTTATTATTAACACATTTCTTGACAGTTCATTCCTGCGGAACTTTTATTAAGATAATGCGATATGGAATCCATGTGCAATTAACAAATTCAAACCAATTAAAAAAAGCCCTATCCATAGCTGTATCCTGACAAAGGACCAATGTCTTTTGTATTGCTCTAAAGTAATTTAATAATACAGCTAATTTTCTGCTGTGTCCTGAAATATGATCTGGTTATTTTTGTAAGACACCGTCTATTATACTTACTGTAAATACTCTGCTTTACACTAATGTAGTTGTTTGAAACTGGATTTATATTGACAGGGGCAGATAATAAAAGGTTAAATGCTCTTTCCTACAAAATGTGTCATTTTTCTAGCTGGTCAAATTTTTTCAACATCCTGGAAAATTTCTGCAAAAATTACAAAATTGTAATGAAGCATTTCTCAAGCATTTGCTTATTGTCTCCTCTACAAATTGTTTTTCAACTTTGAGCAGCCAAAAACCATTTTTTCCTGTGGTCAAACATTAAAGTTTGCTCAAAATGCTATCAGTCTACTGAGGTTAAAAGTGTAGAATTGTATTCAACTGTAAAGCTAGCTAGACACTGCCAGGTCCACTCATTTGGCAAGGTCACTACATAAGCTGATCTGGGACAGATCTTGCCACCCAGAGGGCCCTAAAGGCCTGTCTTATGAGGACCACATCAACATGCCTAAGCAATCCTTGTTAGGTGGAACAAATCAAGCCTGTCCAGTTGATATCTGGTAGATTTGCAGCCCAATATTAGTCAGACAAGCCCATTATAGGTCAATAAGCTGCTGACTCATTTGGTAAGGTCTGTGTTGGCAGCTTTTTCAGCCTTATCCCACAACATTGTTTTTTGCATCTTTTACATAATGAAAAATAAAGGAACTCGTATTTTTTCACTAGTGAGAAGAAAAACTATTTCCAAACTTTATTAAATCTGCACAAAAAACTATTTTGCAAATTTCCAGTATACATTAATTACACATTTTCAGTGGTTATTAACCTTAACTGCATTTTAACTTTTTAAATGTGTTTGTTCTTATTCCAGCATATGGATGTGGTAATACTGAAAATGATTAAGGTGAATGAATAACTTAAAATAATATATGGCAGCTGTTTAATGGGAGCCTAACAACTCTACATTAAAAAAATGTGTTTTGTAAGTGTCTGCAAGGTCCCTTTCTTGTCCTTTAAAATACTAAAATACCCAAGATATTTGTACTAGCAAGCCAACATGCCTTTTCATAGGATTAAATTCACAAAATGGTGTCAGAAATTCACTCACCTATAGCTGCTGCTCTTAGCTGCCTCATATGTTCTTCCAAAACCTCAGGATCTTTGGAACTGTAGGGTCCTAGCTCTGGGTAGAAGCTAGAGCCAATGTCTTCTGGGGGGCTGTGCCTGCCCTTTGGGTAACTTGCAGATATCTTTGGGTCCCAATGAGGTACCATAACATGGTCCCAGTGAATGTAATTTCCATCAAACTTGGGGTTGCCATACCACATATAGTAGAAAATGTGGAGGTCATTATACACGTTAGTTTGGTCTTGTGTGTATACAGTTCCTTGGGGGTGGGAGATAATGTCACTAGACACAGAACGCTTTTCAGGCTGTTCAGCAAAGGGCATAAGTTCCAGGCCAGGGGCCAAGTCAGAAAATCCATCAGAAGGCTTTAAAGTTCTCAAGCCCATCATGGTTCCAAAAATAAAAAGAGTAAAGAGAAATAGAGCAATGCATGCCTTTCTACGAAGCCTTGCCATCATAAATAATTCTTCTGTCGTAAATTCCTGTTGATTACTTTATTTAATTGAGCCTGATGTCTGTATTCACTATAACCAAGAGGCACCCCTGTGAACTGATATTAGCATTTGTTAATAAACTACATAATTTTCTCTCCATTTTTAATGCATTGGTTATGTAATCACAAACATAAATATTTAAAATAAGCTTATTTCCACTGTTAAGAGCTCTCTTGAGTTAATTCCTTTCCTTTTACAATTTCATAAAACATGTTCTCATCTTCTACTGCATATAATCACTCCTGACTCAAGATTATATAGTTGATCCTTTCAGAACTAGAAAACACCTGCCTGGGTGAAAACCAGACAGGAGGCAAGCCTATATGGATAATAAAACGCATACTAAATATTTAGTGAACTTAAGAATGACTCCTTCTTAGACAGAGAATGCTAAAGCCAAGGTAGTTCAGGACATCTGGGGGAGAAGCATATTGCATAGTTAAGTTGCACTGAGAAAAGACCAAAGTCCATAAAGTTCAACTTCTCCAAATGAAACCCATAGCCCATACACACAAACACACTGACACTGACCCATCATGCACTTGTAAACTTGTAAACTGCACTTACCAATATCTGTGCTAATTGTAGATTTTAGTATCACAATAGCCTTGGATATTATGCTTGTCCAAGAAATCATCCAAGCCACTCTTAAAGGCATTAACTGAATCAGCCATCACAACATCACCCGGCAGTGCATTCCACAACCTCACTGTCCTCACTGTGAAGAACCCCCTACGTTGCTTCAAATGAAAGTTCTTTTCCTCTAGGGGTGGCTTCTGGTGCAGTGATTCTCTTTATGGGTAAAAAGGTCCCCTGCTATTTGTCTATAATCTCCTCTAATGTACTTGTAAAATGTAATCATGTCCCCTCGTAAGTGCCTTTTTTCCCAGAAGAAACAAACCCAACCTTGTATATGTATGTGTGATAGATGCATGTTGTCCATATACAGTTATATATATATATATATATATATATATATATATATATATATATACATTGTGAACATAGAAATGTATGTGGGTTGGTGTATGTGTATATATTTGTAGTATTATCTGTGAATGTTTATGTGCTGCATATTGCTAGTAAACCCCACCACACCCAGTATTACACCTACTTTATATTCAAAACTAACTTTTTTAGTTAGACAAATGTCAGCTATACTTCCCTCCATTCAGACTCTAAGAAACAGTGACCATACCTCCCAACTGTCCCGTTTTTAGAGGGACAGTCCCTCTTTTGACAGCTCAACCCACAGTTCCTCGTTTGTCCTGGAAAGTCCCATTTTTCTCTGCACTGAACAGCCAGAAAAAGAAACAACGTTTCTAACTTAATTGGCTTTTGGCAGAGAGCCCAGAACAGCAGATAAGATACTTTTGTAACAATTTCGAGATAAGCAAATAAGTAATTGTAACAATATAAGATAACAGGTCCCTTGGGGAAAGTTAGACTTACAGCTTAAAGGGCAATTCACCTTCATTAGCAAAACTGTAATAACTGGGGGAAAAAAATACAGAAATATGTTCAAACTTTCATAACCTGACAAGTTTTGTAAAATGAACATGGTAATTAGAGGGTGTGGCAACAAAATTGGGTGTGGTCAAAAATGTAGCCATGCTAAGCCCTGCAACTTTTTTGTCCCTCTTTTTATCTACAAAATGTTGGGAGGTATGCAGTGACCGCCACTATTCTAATAAACAGTGTCCCCAGCATTTCAAGATAGAGTGGCCCAAGCATTCATAGTCACAATGCCCCCCACCATTTTAATGCATAGTGTCCCCAGCATTTCAAGACAGAGGGACACCAGCATTTCAAGAAGCACTCATAGTCACAGTGGCCTCAACATACTAAAATATTGACCCCAGCATTTTAAAACACAGTTAACTCAGCAATATATGACACAGTGGTCTTAGAATTCCAAGACACGCTGACCCCGATATTCTATGACAGTGTCCTAAGATTTTTATGTCACTGCAATATATGAAACAGCAATGAAATCCATTGTTCGAGTAGTAAATATCTACTGTTAAAGTAGGGCAGAAAAGATGGACAACGTGTACTTTTGTGATACTAGTTTTTAGATACCCCTGTTTTAATATGAATCCACAGTCACCATCATGCTAACAATAAATGGATAATGCATATAACCATACACATAATAAATAAATAGGGAGGAATGCTAGTTGGCAGAAATCTAGCTCATCCCATTAAGAAGACACCCAACTATTTGTGCATAATCATCATTTCTCAGGATTTACATAAGACACGGGTAGACACTGTATAAAAGCATATACTGGAGCATATAAATGATTTAACCTACTTTTAGCAGTCTTCTTTTATGAGTTTTTCCACCACTGTTCTCATGCAGACATTCTCCTGTCTAATGACCAGGACAGAGTTCTACAGAGCAACAAGCTCCTTTCTACTACTTCATTCTGTATTTCTACAACCAGTATATTATACAGTGAGTTTGACGGGAGCTTGTTAAGTGAAAGCACACTCTAAAAGACACCCAATCTTTATAACTCCTTGTTCAAACAGATCGTCTGCTTAAAGGTTTATATTTCAGCTGTAAGGCTACATTTCCACTAACGATATTCAATTTCACTGAATTTTTCAAAAAGGTACAGCATGGCCTTTCTTCTCAATGAAAGATAAAAGTCATTTTAACCGAGTACTACCTAAATATGAAAATACACAGCCTGCTTGCAATGGTTATTCTGTATGCAAAAAAGAAAAAAAAAGAGCCAGCATTGCAAGGTAAAATGGATATTTTTTATTCTGCTTGCAGCATATCTTTACCGGGGGAACTTTATTAAGAGGATTGGTTATACACAAATATTTACCCCTCCTTTGTCAATTTCAAATGTGATACTAGTGTGAACATATAGCTCTAAAGGCAGGTGAATTAATTCCAGGGTTCCCTACTTGCTCCTGCTGCAATATTACAACTTTTGACAGCACATTTTAAGGAGGTTGGGAGGCGGCCAAATCCTGAATCTTTCATGAAGGATTTGACAACTGAATCCAAACCCTAATTTGCATATATAAACTAGGGCAAGGAAGTGCAAAAAAAATCCACATAGCATGCACAATGTGCAATTTCCTTGTCATGTGATTTTTAGGGTTCAGCATTGGTTTAGTCAGGCAATTGGATTCATCTAAATCCTAATGAAAAAGTTTGGGATCCGGATGAATCCTAAACCAAATCCAGGATTCAGTTCTTCCTATTTGAAATGTTCGATGATCCTGTCTGCGTATTTTATAGGAATATGAAGTCTTTTTTTTTATTAAGTTTCTAAGCACGACTACAAGACTAGGATTATTTCCATGGTAACTGAATTATTTTTATCAAAAGTATGTCCGGCATAGACACTCTGAATCTAATTTTACCTTGCTCTAGTTCTAATAATGTATATTGTTTTATACTGTTTTACTTACATTTCTGGAACTGTCAAAAGTACAGACAATCCACATAACAATAGTGGACGTTTAATAAATTTATTTCACAAAGAGTCATTATTATTATTTGTTTCATAATACCAGATTTTTTATTCCTCAACCTAATTGTCATGCTGTGTGTCACTGACAGATTCACCTGCTTTAACTGGCTGATTCAAGTAGGAACATACTGCAATGTAATAGTAACAAACTTGTTTGCAGTGGTAAAACAAATACAGGATCCGTTATCCGGAAACCTGTTATGCAAACAGCTCCGAATTACAGAGAGACTCCATTTAATCCAGATAATACACATTTTTAAAAATGATTTCCTTTTTCTCTTTAATAATAAAACAGTTCTGTGTACTTGATCCAAACTAAGTTATAATTAATCCTTATTGGAAGCAAAACCAGCCTATGCATGATATGTATGGCTTCTTCAAAGGATATAATTTGTACACATTTGTAACATTATTTGCAAACTTGAGTGACTACATGCTTATCATGTCTTGTGCGCACTAGTATTGCATTCCGCATCACATTAATGGAGCATGTTGTGTAACATCTGTTACATTAGAGCTGATCAATGAATTACTTGCTAGGCCAGCAAACGTGTTCTTTGCTTCTAAGCAACATTTCTGCATCACTCACAGTAAGCTATCATTTTACTTTGTACCACAAGTGTCAATGCAATAGTGGACATATCACATTGTCTTCCTAAGACAAGCATAGTAACTTCTAATAAATGTTTTATTGCAGAAAAAACAGTACTATATATGATAAATGATACTATTGTTGGAGGAAGGAGGTTCATTTCTATACAGTGCCTATTTGGATCGAATAACAGATCGCCAAGCCAAAACACTTAGTAGTAGATGCAGTGTCTCTCTTTCATCAGTCAGTGCCCAACTGGGCTCCTAGCAGCTGCAGATCATGTTTCCTCTGTTGTTATGTTCAGGGATACAAGGTGAAGCTTACTAATGTGTATTGGATCCTTGTACTTTACAACTGCAACTGTTCAGGAGTTAATACAATAGTATTCCATATTTAACTGGCACCAAAAAACGTTTAATTACCTTCAATAATGTTTTGCATGGTATGTGTGATAAAGAAGATTAAAAAATATATTTCCAGAGCTTATCCTTTTTTACATCAGTTCCAAGATATAGGTCACTGACCTTGGCACATTTAACAATATGAACAGTTACAGACACATCATAGGGCTATGCAGGCCTGCCTGTCATTTTACCATAGCTACTCATGCAGAACCTGCAGGGCTTTTGTTCCACATGTTCCCTTTCCACTCGTTTCCCCTTTCAAAGCATCTTTTGCTGCCATATGTAGGCCCCAATCTACCGCAACCATGTCCAGTAATGGTCAGACATGAATTCTTCACAGTAGAGGAACTTCTATGGGATACTTAAAGGGATACTGTCATTGTAAAACATGTTTTATTCAAAACACATCAGTTAATGCTACAGCAGAATTCTGCACTGAAATCCATTTTTTAAGAGTAAACTGATTTTTTTATATTCAATAATGAAATCTGACATGGGGCTAGACATATTGTCAGTTTCCCAGCTGCCCCCAGTCATGTCACTTGTTCTCTGATAAAATCCAATCACTCTTTACTGCTGTACTGCAAGTTGGAGTGATTTCACCCCCTCCCTTGCCCCCCCCCAAGCAGCCTAAAAAAAGAACAATGGGAAGGTAACCAGATAGCAGCTCCCTTACACAAGATAACAGCTCCCTGGTAGATCTAAGAACAACACTCGATAGAAAAATCCAGGTCCCACTGAGACTGATTCAGTTACATTGAGTAGGAGAAATAACAGCCTGCTAGAAAGTAATTACTTTCTAAAGTGCAGGCACAAGTCACATGACTGGAGCAGCTGGGAAACTGACAATATGTCTAGCCCCATGTCAGAATACAAAATTGAATATAAAAAAATCTGTTTGCTCTTTTGAAAACTAGATTTAAATGCAGAAGTCTGCTGGAGCAGCACTATTAACTGATGCGTTTTGAAAAAAACATGTTTTCCCATGACAGTATCCCTTTAAATCAAATTGTATACATATATAGCCTTTATAAATTTGCTCCATCTTCCTATGCATGAAACAACAGACAAATTAGACCCTGATGCTGCTGTGGGTCCACATGTATAGGGCCCAGAAGTTTGAAAAGCAATTTAAATATATTTGCAGATAAATCATTAGCCAAGGCCTATAATTCCTCATTAGGCTACTACAACTTTCCATGCATAGCATCAACATTATTATCTTTACAATGGACTTCCACCACAAAATCTACAGGCAATGCAGTACATAGTGTCTCCAGTGCAATGTTGTTAATTCACAAGTCCTCTCTAGTTTTATGTTCAAAAATCTGTCATGATACACAAAACAACCATTGTTTTCAGTGTATGTAACATGATCAGCAATCTATAAGCGAGCTTTCCACTCAGCGAAAAAAAAAGAAAAACTGCTTAACAAAACTGTTTAAAGGAAACAAAGAAAATCAATATAAAGGCCTCTTTCATCATTATGTATAGTAAAGGCAATGGCAGACTAGGGTTGTGGTGAGCAGAAACAAAGAGGCAAAGTGCAACTTGTGCATTCTGTGTAATTTTTTCGCAGAAATTGTATTTTGAGGGATAATTTGCACACACAGGTGCTAAACTGTACCAGTTCAGTTACCCATAGCAACCAATGAGATATTTGCTTTTATTTTCTTACTTTTAGTGGACTTTTCAAATCGAATTGCTGATTAAATAATCAGATATATTATTTTGCACATTAACCTTTTCGCATATTAACACAAAATAACATCAAATTAAATTCTGGGCCTATGTGGATAGAATATAGAAGAGGCCCTTTAGTGGATATTGCTGACATAAAAAAGGCTGCTTTACTAACATGGGGTATAAAATCAGACTTTTTATGTCCATGCTAGCAATGTCTAATAATAACTTCATCTATAATTATTATAAAACAGCTATTAAGTGTATGAGTCTTTAGACATAATGAACTGGGTCATGGATGATGATACTTGCTTGTGCCTTCACTGTTTTTGCGTGAAACTTGCCTAACTGCTAATTGATTCAGAGGAAAGCAAATAAAAATCAAAAATTTACAGCCTCTTCAATTTGCCTCAGGGAGGTGGGCAGGAATAAACTTCTTCCTGACTACCAAGAGAACAATTGGACCAGTTCCTGGATAAACGTTGTACAACAGTTTTTTTCAGTAGCTTGGTATTTTCTCAATTTCTGAAAAACCATCTGATAGATATCTAATTTATCTCCTAGTACAATAGCCTCGATGAGAGACTTCCACAGATTCACAGTGCTCACCTTTCGGCATGATGAGATAGAACCTTCTTTTTTATAATCCACTTTTGATCTACTGATGAATAAAGTGTTAGTTTATTTATACATAGTTATCATATCTTCTTCTCCAGCATAAACAACCCCAACTTGGCCAAGGTCTTCCTTGGGCCTTACTGGTACTTTGTAAAGAAGGAATATGATCCTTTCCTCCTATGAATCTATGGCCTTTTAAAACAGGACAGCGCTTGCTGCCTGGCCCTACTTGCTGCTGTGTGACCTTGCTTGCTTCATAAATGTTTATGTAACCACTATTGTGCCCACTATGTATCTATTAAGGAGCCAATGTATTATGTTAATTTCTGATAAAATCTGTTTAGCAATAAAGTTACAGTTCATGTGCCCAAGTTATTGTGGAAGATTGTAAATTGTATGTTTCAGCTTGGAGATCTCTTCCTTCATTACTACAGCAAAGACTCCAATTCTTTACCCTGCAAGCAGCAGGAAGCTGCTAAAATAGCTTTATATAATACTACAGTAATGCTGAACTGCTTGTGATATAGCATTACTTACTTAACTACATTTAGATTCTACTGTTATAAAATTTTGAAAAACAGCATTGCACATCAAACACGGGGGCTTCAAATATGAGAGCAGCCCCACACACATTGCTATCAAATTGTTGCAGTCTCAGCAAAAGCCCTTTACCTGAGCTCTCAACCAACTGCTCTGCTGTCTCAGTGCAACCCTTACCTCTCCAGTAGCATTGGAGAAAAAAATGCAAGCCTTCCTATACTTTTACATTCTTCCCTATTGATAACATCAAACATAATTTTCATTGTCATAGGTAAAAGTTTATGGATTATGCCCTCAATAATGGTAGCAGTCATTTGACAATATATTTAAAGGAAACATTACGATTTTGCGTGCCTGTGGGAATGCTAGATATTTTGTGCCAATGTGCCTACAGGAATACTTGGATTATAAAATAATGTAAGGGCAATGGCACGCATGGCATTTTGACCATCTTCCTCTCTCTCTCTCTTCTTTTTCTCAATAAGTGTTTTCCTTCTGGTGGTGACAGGCTGGAAAAAATACCAACAAATATTGGTCTGTCTCAGTCTGCATCTGCCATAGGCAATATTTTTCCAATTCCTATGAATGGGAAGCAGAATTATATGGCAAAGTATTGCTAGGGTTATTCCTTCAAGAACACCACAGGGGTCTAAACACTACATGTGCCATAGGCCAAATTGTAGATATACTGTGGATTATTGTTGATGTGCAAAGCTGCAGGCAGGATTACTGGAGATCATGTGCCTGCAGGGAAAATGCAAAGATACTGGAGGACAACACTGAAATAACTGCAAGGATACTGAGAACTATTGATTTATATATCAATATAATCTATAACTTCCAACATTGTTGACTGTGGTATGTTATTCAATGTGAATACTGGATACAAAAAAGAAAGATTCGGCTGAATCCGAATCCTGCTGAAAAAGGTTGAATCCTGGCCGAATCCCGAACTGAATCCTGGATTCGGTGCGTCCATAAAATAAGCCATATAATCAACTATTTAAATCATACATAGCTGTTTAAATAGATAATAATGGGTCATAAAACATTTAACTGGATATAATAACATGTATCATAAAACAAGACAAATGATGTTTGTGGTATCATAATAATTGGTGGTTTTGGCTGTACTCAGTGTGTGTTTTTGATAGCTTAACTACCAGGGTCAATACTACCAGCATGAATATAACTTCTGCCTCCCAAGATTAGTATACCCCATTGCTTGAAAGGACAGATTGCGCATACCAAGCATACCAAAAGGCCTGTGTGTGTATATTAAACTTTGCACAGAGGCACGCTTAGAAAGGTTGTTCAGTCCCATTGTAATACATTACAACAAATACAGTATAGAAAACATCACATGGAAACAGTTGTTTTTTTTTTTCTATGTGCAATAGTTAAACATCTCAGGGTGGGAAGTTCACTTTTCAAGAGATTTTTGCATTTCACCATGGTACAACCATGCTTATATTAGTAAATACAGGTTTGATGGATATGAAATACATAATAATTACGAGAAAGAAGTTGCCTAATCCACATTATATAAATATTGAACTCCAAAAGAGCTAGATAGATAGTTAAATAGTAGTACTTGGGTTAATGATCTATATTTACCTTAAAAGTCTTTTTTGTTGTCACCCATGAAGTTGTCGGGAGTCTTCATCATGTCCTCTTCAGACAATCCATTTACATAGCATAAAGGCTATACACCACATTCACAGCAGAGTGGCTGGCTGCATGTATGCCTCCATTGCTATTTCCTACTTTGCGTCACAGAGTAATCTGCTTCACTGCTACTAATAATCTTATGATGGAGAATTGTGGCAACTAATGTTTTGTTAGCTGCATCTATATCTAAATAAAAATGTAAAATTCCAGCTAGCTGTCTATGCAAGGACCATCTGCCCCTGATCTCAGTGTTGAGGATGATGCTGCATCCTGTGGCAGTAGGTGGGGCTGTAAGGAACACTCTGTATCCTTACTACACGCAGAGCTGGGGCACAATCACTGCCCATAAAAGATCAAACTAAATTAATGTCTTCGATTATCTGTTGCAGGCCCTGTCGACCCCCATAGCAGTTCTACAAAGATCCTACTCTCCATCCAGCACAATGCATGCACAAAAGAGATGTTGGGGCTGAAACCATTATTACAGGATGGGGTGCATCAACAGGTGCATACTTAAATAAAGCTGTTTACTGTATTCACGGGGATATGACAGCTAAATATTAATAAAAACTTGGAATGTGCTTTTTATAGAGATCAAAATTGTGAATGCTTACTGAATAAAGGGAAGCAGACAAAGCACGAATGTTGTGTGTCCACCCCTTTCTCATGCTTAATGGAACGTCCCAAGCAGAAGCAGACTGCAGTGTGAACAGAAGGCAAATTTGCATCACAGCTGATTAACTGCTTCATTGCCACTCTGGGTGAAAAGTGTCCCTGGTCTGTTCGAGTAAAACGTTATTTTTATTATATGTGCAATGGAATAATATTTATAATACAGATTTAATATGATCATTTGACAAGCGTTGGTTACCAGACACTTATAAAACAGAGATGGCAGGGCTCTTATAGTGCACTTTGTTGTTCTTAATATATGGCTCTTTAATCTGTCAGCAGTCAGATAAGAAACGAAACCGATAATATGATGCATGTGCTCAAAAGACATATACACCGAAACTTGTGTATAAAAGTGGTGTAGGAATAATCATATGATGTTCCAGTGCATAACAGCATGTTAAAATGGTATAAGCAATATGTCAATGGGCACAATGGGCTAATCAACCCCCAACACTGCATGTGTCTACTACAAACACTATACCTTAATTCAAACTACAAGCATGCAAAACAAAAGAACTCCACTCCAGGGTGGGCTTCCAGAAGAATAATCCATTCACATTGGCTTGTGTTTTGGAATAAAGTAAATGGACTTTTAGTAAGTGGTTAGAGCGCAACTCTTCATGTCGGTTGGGAAAATGCAATTTCCTCTCTGTTATGTGTATTTATTTAAAAGGAAGGCCAGGGTTGTTCCTCAGATCGCATAAAGCAAGGGAACAGATCAACATAGTCAATGATAGCCAGGACTATGTTGTGTTCAGCTATTCTTTCCCCCAAGTCTCCCATTCTAATTCCTTCTTAAAGAATAATTACAAAAATAGAATACATTTTATTAAAACTACACAATAATGTGGTACCATAAGCCCATGCCTATGTATTTTCTTTTCTACAATATACAAAAAAAACCCTTTTTTTTTAGTTTATAGACAGGTACAAATACAATTGGTACAAATACAATTTTAAAATGGACTTACAATTAACAGTATAAAGTATGAGGCCGGCACTACCACAAAATTCTATGACATACCCTCAGTATTACAGTTGTATTGCATAGTGCAGAAAATGCAGCGGTGTATCTATAGAGGAAGCAGAGCCCGCAGCTATACGCGGGGGGGGGGCAGTCTGTTTTCTTTGTAGTGGGGCTATTGGTGACTCATGATTTTGTGAGTGCCACAAGTCACCTTGGGGGCCCAAGGAAAAATTTTTCTTAACAATCTCCAAACCTTAAAGCCATAGAAGGAGAATATGAAATAAGTTAACTAGTTATTAAAGGAACAGTAAAGCCAAAAAAAATAAAAAGTGCTTTAAAGTAATTAAAATATAATGTACTGTTGACCTGCACTGGTAAAACTGATCTATTTGCTTTTCGAAACCATTCAAAGTTGAAAAAGTACAAAAGACACACTTTATACAGTAGATAACAGAAATGTTTGATAGAATCCGATTGTATTCTACAAAGTTTATCTGTAGGGAGCTAGCAAATGTTTCACTGAAATGACACCCATAGACTCCAATGGGAGAAACAAAAATGTTGTGCGTCAAAAAAATTACACGTGTCAAAAAAATTCGCAGTGCATCAATCCCATCCCTAGTTATCTGCTATGAAACCTGTGCTTTTTCTCTTTTTTTAGCTTTCATTGGCTGCCCCTGTGGCCAATAGGGTTGCCACCCGGCCAGAATTTCACTAGCTTAGCCGGTAAACTACCAGCCAGGGCCCGGGCCATTATTACAAATTTACTAACTATGTACTTTCCAGTAAATTCATAAACCCTACTTCTGCCTCCGGCCCTCCCCTGATTCACATGTTGCTAAGGCAGAAACTCCACTGGGCCCCCTATACTGTGACTCCCATCCCCCAAAACCTTGGGTACCAAATTGCCGCCCAGCTTATAGCTGAATTAAATTGAAAAGTCGTACCTTGTATTTGTAGTTAAAACCATATATCAAGTTCAGTCTTTGAGGCAAATTTAAAGGGCAAACTGGCCGTCGCTAGTGAAAATTCGCCAGAAAAACAATCCGCAGGGACATCGCTAAGTCACTAACAGGCGTAGAGGACAATTCGCTAGCGAAAGAGTACATCGCTAATGTAGTTTCACGCCCTTTTGCCAGGCAAATTTTCGCTCAGGCAAATGATCGTTACTCTGCACATTCACTAAAGTGCAATAAAATGGCACTTCAAGCAATTTCACCAACATATATATGACATATATATGGCATATATGAACCCATCCTATTCAAATTGACCTAAGCATAAGTGTGAATGAAGTTTTGCTAGGCAGGAATAAACACTAGCGTAAGTTCGCTATGAAATGCTTGCACTAATGAATTTTCGCTGGTGAAATTTTGCCAGCGTTCGTCTGCCGAGACGTAACTTTGCATTTTGATGAATTATAGTATGACCTGTTAATTAACATCAGACTAAGTGGTGCAAAGTGGAGGAGAAGCCTTTCAGGTGAAAATGTAGTAAATTTCCTGTTTTTTTACTACATAAAGCTAAAAGCTCTTTGTCATTTCTTTTATCTAAGTCACAGCATTTTGTTTATTTTGGAGTCCAGTCTGAAAAAGGAACATTTGGAGAAATGGAGTGCTGACGACAGGGCTGCCATCAAAAATCAGGGGGCCCCGTACAAAAAATATTTCTTGGCCCTGCCCAACCCAGACCCCGATTCTAAAGGGCAAGCAGATGCTGGTGATTATAGTCCAAATTCTGTTCCAGATTATTCTTCAGTTGCAGGGAAGCTCCTGTTAGGCAAAGTTGCCATGAAGAACAACATGAATAAGAGCAGTGTTTAGCAATGGGCAACATTACTCTTATTTATCGCTTCAGCAAAGGAACACCCCTTTGTTATTAATTTTCAGCCGATGCGAGCCAGTCATCCAAAATGACCAGCAGGTGGCGCTGCTGTTAAGCTGAGTTTCTATTTCTACTTTCTATTGGTCTTGATTAGGATTTTTCAACCTTGAAAACTTTGAAAACCTTGGGATTCTTAGATGTATCCATATTCTCTTTTCAAACCAGTATACTGTAGAACGAATCCAGCCAAAGAACTCAGCAACAGATTAGAGCAAGGACCATGACACTGAATGAATAGAACAAGATATATGCCCTGTACAGCTTATCTGGTAAGTTGATCTTGACCTTGTAGATGACTAGGACAATACTGCACAGTAAGACTGCCCCTACCTGCGGGAGAATATTGTGGCCTATTTGACTGTGTTATGAGGGTCTCATTAAATGATGCATGGATGCAAAAGAAGGAGATGCCTTTCAGTTTTCTCTTGCCTAACACAAACTGTTTCACTTAAAGGGTTGGTTAAACTTTACGATAACTTTTAGTATGTTATAGAATGCCCTATTCCAAGGAACTTTGCAAATGGTATTCTTTTTTTTTTTTATAGATTTAAAAGTATTTGCCTTCCACTTCTACATCTTTCCAGCTGTCAAACAGGGGTCACTACTCTATTGCTCTGTGAGCTTACAATTTTATTATTATTTGTTTCTTTGTATTACTTATCTTTCTATTTAGACCCTCTACTCTTCAGTTTCCAGTTTGTCATTTAAATTACTTGATGGTTACTAGGTTTAGCAACTGCTAAAATAGCTGATAAAATTTCAAACTGGAGTGCTGAACAAATAGCTAAATAACAAAAAACAAACACAAAATATAAAAAACAATAGCAAATTGTCTTAGAATATTACTCACTAAATAAATGCTGCACATTTCCCCCCCCCCCTCCACCAGTATGCATAAATTTCTATTGTTCAGCAATTCCGATAGATAACTTAAAGCCAAGGTTGTTGCTTTTATTGCAGTGTTTGCTGATCGTCTCTCTGAATGCTGCCATGTTTATTTAGCATACCTAGACTCTCATGACTAATTCTTTGGTAGAAGTTCTGTCTTGCTTTATGGCATTGATTCTCGTGTTATACTTAGTATCAGATGAAGTCACGGACCTCCCAGCTGTCCCGTTTTTCTCCGGACAGTCCCACTTTTGACAGCTCAACCCCAGTCCCAGATTATTACTGAAATGTCCAGACTTTCTCTTTGATTGCCTGCACTGAACAGCCAGAGAAAGATACAAAGTTTCTAAACTTAATTGGCTTTTGGCAGAGAGCCTAGAATACATGGCAGGCGCACTTAGATACATTTGTAACAATTTAAGGTAAGCAACGAAGCAATAAAGATAAGCTTGGGGAAACTGTGACTTGCAGTTTAAAGTGCAGTTCACCTTCATAAGGAAAACTGTAATTACACATAAAAACCACCTAAATGTGTTCAAACTTTCATAACCTGCCAAATTTTGTAAAATGAACATGGCAATAAGGGGGTGTAAACACAAAATGGGCGCAGTAAAAAATGTTGCCATGCTCCACGCGGCAAAGCTTTTTGTCCCTCTTTCTATTTCCAAAATGTTGGGATGAATGGAAGTGCCCATCAAGTCATTTAGTTAAAGGAGAAGGAAATGCTAAAATTAAGTAAGCTTTATCAGAAAAGTCTATATAAATACACCAGTAAACCCTTAAAGTAATGCTGCGCTGAGCCCTCTGTCACACAGCATTTCTTACCTTTTAATGTGTACACATGGGGTTCTGTATTAGACTTCCTGTTTTCGGCATAAACCTCCAGGGCTTGAGCATGCTCAATTTGCTCCTCTCCCCCTCCCTCCTCCCATCCCTGCTGTAATCTGAGCAGAGAGAGACTCAGGCAGGAAGTGATGTCACACCAAGCTTATATGGCAGCTTCTATCCTAAACAAACAGAAACAGTGTCTAGAGCTGTTTACTCAGGTATGGTAAGGCATTCTGCAGAATAAATATAGTGTTCTAGCTTGCACTATTGTGGCTAATCTGTTGGCAATAAACTGTCTTGGAGTTTTCATTCTCCTTTTTTAAGCTGAATTGAAATGCACTTTTAAATGTTAATCTTTCCTGAATTTTGCTGATGGGGCTACAAAGTGGAAAGATAACAGAGCAAACAAACAGTGTCAGACTGGCCCACCAGGATACCAGGAAAACTCCCTGTGGGCCCTCATGCTGCTAAACTTTTGGCCTATTTCATGGCCATTCCTTATTCTATGTGAACAAAGAGTCTAAATAGATGGAATAATAGATTACCGTATGTAAATAAAACAAACTAAGAGAATAGAGCTTGATTGAGGAGATGAAGAATATTAGTACTGAGAGCGGGCCCCTGGTCTAAGGTTTTTGTGTGGGCCCCTGGTGTTCCAGTCCGACACTGCAAACAAATGTTTGACCTTTTAATCAGCCCCACAATTTGGGAACCGCTGTCTTATAACATATGTTTTTTTTTTGTCAAATTGTGGAGAAATTAGGACTTTATTATATAATTCATCTATAGGTAGAGTGGGACCCCCATCCTCGACAATTAGGTCTTCCCCTGCATGTAGGGTTGCCATTGGGTTGCCACCTTTTCTGGAAAAAAAATACTGGCCTTCCTATATATTTATCTTTTTTCCCTATTAATAACATTGGGATCAGCCATCATTTTTACCGGACAGGGCACTAAAATACCAGGTGGCTGGCAAAAATGACGGTTGATCCCAATGTTATATATAATAGCGAAAAAATACCGCACTCAACAGGCGGTTTTGATCACATCATAGTGATCTTCCTCCGTTTGGAAGCTCACTATGACGTGATCGAAACGTATGTTTTTTTTTCTATTAAAATCAGTTACTCTACCTGAGCCTGTATTTTTCTGCTATTTTGTACACATTTTACCTGTACCCAGGCATGCTGTATTTTTGTTTGGTGAGTGCTCCTCCATGTTCCATAAGAGAGAGAGAGTGTGTGTATGTGTGTGTGTATATCCGTATACAAAGACATACCTCCCAACTGTCCCTTTTTCGGAGGGACAGTCCCTCTTTTGACAGCTCAACCCGCAGTCCCTCATTTGTACTGGAAAGTCCCTCTTTTATCTGCACTGAACAGCCAGAAAAAGAAACAAAGTTTCTCACTTAATTGGCTTTTAGCAGAGAGCCCAGAACAGCTAACAGGTGCAAATAAGATACTTTGTAACAATTTTGAGACACAAAAACACAGTGAGTTTAGATAAGGAGAAATATTTTCAAACTTTCATAACCTGCCAAATTTTGTAAAACAAACATGGTAATTAGGGGGTGTGGCCACAGAAAGGGTGTGGTCAAAAAATTGCTGCGCTACATGCGGAAAACATTTTTGGGAGATATGCAAAGAATTTACATACACAACTCTTTTTCCCTTCCACGTTTTCTATTATTGTTTTTCCTTGCTTTATATACAATTAACTTGCAATAAAATATTCCTATTAAAAAAGCCATAGAAGTTTCAACAGGAAACAGCAGGTTTTTAATACGAGTTCAGTCAGTGTTCATCGCTTACTGAGTATTTTATTAAATTTTGCTTTTTGAAGCAAGGGGGGCAACTCGATATAATAAATACGTTTTTAGTTTTTTTAGCTGGGACTCAGTCAGTATAACTAAACGTCAACGTGTAAACTAACATAAAGGACTGAAACAAAGTGGCTGCACCTTAATGACGTAACAGTAACAAAGTCGCAGAGCAGTGACACGATTTCCTTCCAACACAAACGCAGTGCGCATGCCCACAAGTCATTCGGCGGAAACAGTATCAGAAGTTTCCCATAATGCTTAGAGGGGAGAAGTAAAGATGGCGGCGAATCCGAACTCTACCAAACCAATATTTGAGTGTCCGAGCTGGTAAGAAACAGAGCTTAGAAGCATCAGCAATGTGTTGTTTTTCGTTTGCAAAACTAAAGACGGTAGAAAACATGTTGGCAGCGAGAAAAGAAAAATCGCAAGACCTAAAAGAGCATTTAGAGGAGATACTTGGGTTTTTAGGAAAACAGACTAATAGACACGTTGCGGCCCTCATCACACTGCCGCTGCTTTACTATCGCAGTTATTCACTGACAGGCACAGACTTCTTATTCATTTACAGCCGGATCACCGCAGATTATAGAGCATGGAATACAGTTTTAGTATAATGAAGCTTACAGAGTGACTACAGGTTCATAGTTCATAGTTTGGCCAGTGTTAGGAGCTCACCACCAGATGAGCATATCCAGGGCTTTCGTTATTACAGACAATCTCCACCCTAAAACATTTTTTTTGTTATACCTGTGATATACATTTATCGAACAAAAAATGTAATGGTTATGTAAATATATCTGCAAGGAGTATATATCTTGAAACATCGTAGCGCAAGCCAGATCTGCAGGTTTGTTCATGCCCCTTGCTTCTGCTGCATAATCTCCGGAGTCAGAATATGCTGTGTAGAGAATATAAATAGTCAGACAGATACTGCTTTCAACAGCAATTTCCATCAGGGCCAGATTTAAATAGCGAGTGCCCCTGTCCCCTTCCTTTATTTTAAACTATCTATCGGCAAAGGTAGTGCTGCTACCCTTTGGTAGGGCTGTAGTTAGTTATCCAGTGTATTTTCTAGTGCTCAGTTAAAAAAAACTAAGTTTCAGAAGGGAACTGACATGTCTTGACAAATTATTGTGATTTGTTAAAAATTCAGTTGCTTACATCCACTGAGGTGATTGTGAAGAGATGCTTAGGAACTGTGGGACAGTGCAGTCCATCTATGCTTAAAGTGACCTTTATAAAGATGATTGTTAAAGGGAATATAAAGCCCAAAATACACTTTGCCAATCCAGTCAGGAGAGGCTTGCATCAGGCAATGCAGTCCTTCCCTGACCGGATTTTCAAGCTAAACATATATCCCTTAGGGAGGCAGTCAGACAGAGCCCATACGCAGGCCAATACATTTCCGACTCTGTCTGGAGGGGCCAAATCTGCCCGTTTATGGCCAACATAAGTCAGATGAATATTGGAAGCATGTAAAGTTGATTTGTGTTACATTGTTTAATCATCCTGTGCAGTTTGTCGGGACAAGCCAAAGAACTATACAGTTCCAAGACTGAAGATTTTAAAAATGTTGCCATACTATAACAATGTATCCTCTTTGCATTTAGGGCTGGCAAGCCACCCCCAGGTCTTCATCTTGATGTTGTAAAAGGAGACAAGCTTGTTGAGGTAGGAGCATTAAACTATTCATACACTTTCACTGAATGGTTAATATGTGCACAAGGCTATCACAGAATTTAGACGTGTATGGTTCTTTCACAGGGGTTATAGAACATCGACCTACATATGTAATAAAAGACGCACAGTTTGCCCAGGTACATTAACTCATAGCAATCAATAAGGTGTTATCTTACTAACAGATGACCAGTAAATGCTTTTCCTGCCTGTTCTTTTAGCCGCAATGTAATTGATTGATTGTAAAGTCTTATCTGTCAGAAGAAAGTGTGGTGTTCATGTACAACTGCCTCCAATAGGCGTAACAATTGCAGCTGTAGTATGTTCATTATTGTGACCACAAATGCACTGCAGCTGAGCATTATTGCATTCCTATGTATATACCTTTTATGTATCTGTGTATTTACATTATTACGGGGCTTCTGCTCCACGGTTTCTCTGCTAAGGTAAAGTAAAATACAGTAAAATATCATCCTGACACTTTGAGACAAGTGTTTTCAGCAGCCATCTTAAGGTAAGCAGGTAGAAGGCATGATTTACGTGACTCTTGGATAGGGGATGAGTACCAGCTCCACTAGCAATACAATGCATTTATAGTACTGAATATCTGTTACTGGTCAGTAAAATTTAGAAGGCAGTTATTAAAAAATGTTAATTTCCATGGTGGATAAGGGTATTTATATAAATAAGATCTCCCTAAAATAGTGCACTTGATACGAGCCGGGATACCCACGCCTGCCTGTTTATTCAGATGGGTGTATACCATGATATCTGGGTTTCCACGAGTGCCACATTAACTCAACCATAAGCATTTAAGCTTAGAGTGCAGAGAGACACCCTGAGTTATAACTTATGGTACAGATGCAAGGGAAACATCAAGGTTAAGTTAAATAATTGGTGATGTAAAAAGATCTTTTTTTCTGACTTGTCAGTTTACAAATTGAAATATAGATACTTTCTTGGAAGCATTTTTAGTTTAACATTGTACTGATCAGTCATACATTTTTTAAATTACTGCACATTATATATTGTCTTTATTTTGCGTAGATCCAGTTTTTTTGGAACATCTGTGCTTAAAAGTAATTTCTTGGTAAATGCAATAAGAAAAATCTCTGCATTCCTCTTGACAATGTGAGCACTAGATGTCACTGTTTTACTAGATGGTAAATGAGATTTAATGTGTTGGTATGATTTGGAACATAAGGGCAAGCTTGATCAGAAAACCATATTATCATGGGTTATTTTATGAATTTATAGAGAATTAAATGTAAACATTATTTATAAATTGGGTATGTCTTTTATTAAATGAACATAGTACACTTAAAGGACAGGTAGACCTATTGTAACCAATTCTTGACTGTACAAAGGTACCAATCCAACCACTCAAACCACCAAATGTATTTCCTTTGAAACTTTTTTTCTTTTTTTATCCCACTATACTTGCTTGCAACCAGCATCTTGCACAAGTGCTAAGCTATTAACAACTAATAGGCTTAATCCATTGTTCATATGGGGTCAGTGAAAACACTCATCTGTATGTAGACGACATGCACATTTTCAGCCACAAGGCATGCACAGGATTTGGTATTTTTCTATGCATGCCCTAAGGCAGAGTTCAATGTTCTCCCAGAAAAATAAATATGTGCCCTCTAACCCCAGTTAGTGCTATACAATCCCAGTATGGTTAAAATGCAGATCATTGCTTTCTTTTTCTAAATTTTTGCTTCATCATCCTACAGAAATTAATTATTGATGAAAAGAAATACTACCTGTTTGGAAGGAACCTAGATATCTGTGACTTTACTATTGACCATCAGTCTTGCTCCAGAGTTCATTCAGCCCTGGTCTACCACAAGCATCTGAAGAGGGTCTTTCTGATAGACCTCAACAGCAGTAAGTGTAATCTCTACCAGTGCATCAGTGCATGCATATCCACAATTAATGTAACACATGAACGCTACAGTTGCCCTTTCATGTAGGCCTTAAACGGATGCTGGAGGCTTGTTGGATTGAAAAAAAAAAGATTGCTTATGTGGCAAAATATTAAAATCTGTACTTGCAGTAAGGTATAGAGAACATTTCCTTGTATTTATGTTGCTATTTCTTATTGTTATCCTTAAAAATGACTAATCTTTTTGGTTTACATAAGATTAGTCTTAAAACAGTAAGTTTAAGAATAGGGGAAAGTAATAATATGTTATTTTTATACTTTTATTCAAATACTTTTATTTGACTATCGTCAACCACCAGTTTTTCACCAGACAACTACTTAGCCCTAATTAAGCATGCAAAAAAAAGTAACACTCTGGTGTTATGAACCTTGCTTCATATTATTCATAACTTGGCATTGTTAACCATATCATTTTTATAATTACCTGCCATTTTTCTCTTGTTTATTTAGCACATGGGACATTTCTGGGCCATATCCGGTTGGAGCCCCACAAACCTCAACAGATCCCCATAGATTCCACAATTTCCTTTGGAGCATCAACTCGCATGTACACCTTACGAGAGAAACCTCAAACTCTTCCATCTGCATTAAAAGGAGATGAAAAGGCAGGGGAAGATGATGAATTAAAGGGCCTCCTGGGCCTTCCTGAAGAAGAGACTGAGCTTGATGTGAGTGCCAGCTGCTTTGAGCAGTATAAAATACAGCTAGATGTTTGATTTTTGTTCAGATTTCTTGTTCAGAGGGCATTTACACCCAAAACTATGTTTTGCACAGTACAAAATGTGATTACAAGTAACTTTCCAACATTAAATTTACATTTTCAATGAATTAAAAGTTTTGTCAATGCAATTGTTTTGAAAGCAGTGTTTATCCCTTTCTGTGCTCCTCCGGGTATATTAATCAACTGGCTTGTGCTACACTTTTACATGAGTCAGAATCAGATGTGCAGGCACCCATAGAGAAACTATCAATAGCAGTTACATTTACATATAACTTTAAAACCCTTTGATTTATGTATACTGGAAAGTTGCTGTAATTTTTTCGTATTGCAAACACAGAGTGGAGAACCACTTTACGGTAACAAAAATCCTTAAACAAAAAACTGATTGATAAAAAATAGTTCTATAAAGTAGTCTGCTTTAGATAAGCATATACAGGTATGGGATACATTATTCAAAAATCTCCAATTACAGAAAGACCATCTCTTGTAAAGTCCATTATCAACAAATCCAATTTTAAAAAATGATTTCCCTTTTCTCTATGTTGGAGGCAATGCAATCCAATTGGGTTTATTTAATGATATGGAGATCCAAATTAATGGAAAGATTCATTATCCAGAAAACCCCAGGCCTTGATCATTCTACATAATAGATCCTGTACCACACAGGGATTTTTCACTCTAAATCATAGTGTTCCCTACAAATTAAAAGATGGAATCTTTGTTAATGAAAACTGTTTTATATCTTATATCTTTGGACAATATCTCCCTACATTCATGCACAAATATAGGAAGCTTATTGCAGCTTATTGTGTTTCACAGTAGAGGTCTTAAAGGAGAAATAAACCCTTGCCCCCTCCAAGCTGCAGAGTAGTGCAGCAGAGTTCAAAGGACAGCCCTATGACATCCCTTGATAAAGTCTGGCTTGTGAGTGGTGGCTTTCTGTTAAATCCAGATGTGCATGCAGTTCATCCATAACTGACTACTAAATAAGAATTTGCCTTTGGCTCCTTCCCAGAAAAAGAACATCTTGGGCCTTTCTTATCTCACGAGGTCACACTTGTACAAAAGAGTCCAGTTTGTAGTACAGGACCATCTAGGTCTCTAATTTAAAAAAAAAAAAACCTAATTTTTTCATTAATCTGCCTCTGCTTGGATGTCTGTTGCATCAGCAGAGTCACGGGTTTGGGTTCAGTCAGTGGTTCTTCTGTTCTTATTATCCAAGACCATCTTGAGAACATTAGCTATTTTTCAGCCTAAGATAGTGTCATAGGAGAATCTGGCTTTGTGTAACAAAAAAAAGGTTAAGTGAAGTGCGATGTCTCAATCTGCCCCAAACGTTTTGCAAACCTAAAATTTACAGGCTGAATTTTTTATTTTTTTTTTGCAGAATCTTACAGAGTTCAATACAGCTCATAACAAGAGGATATCCACACTAACTATAGAGGAGGGCAATATTGATATTCAGAGAGCAAAGAGGAAGAGGAAAAACTCCCGTATAACTTTCAGTGAAGATGATGAGGTTATTAACCCAGGTGAGTAACAATTTCAGAGCAAAAAAATTAGAATGTAACTTGAACCTATTTCATAGGTGCTTGCTTAGTTCAAACCATTATCCTCTATTCTACTGAGAGCAGGGCTGTAGAGTAGGTCCATAAATCTTTTGATGCCAACTCCTCCGTTTATGGTACCTCCAACTCTTCTGTTTTTAAAGAAACATTTAAATTAAAAAACTGTATCAAAGTAATTAAAGTATAATGTACTGTTGCTTTGCACTGGTAAAACTTGTGTGTTTGCTTCAGAAAGACTACTCTAGTTTTTATTAACAAGCTGCTGTGTAGCCATGGAGGCAGTTATTCAATCTGGAAAAAAGAAGAAAAGGCGCAGGTTACAGTTACAGAAACAGATAAAACACCATTGTATTGGACATGGCTTGTCTATGTGCTATATAATCTGCGCCTTTTTTTCCAGCTTGAATGGCTGCGCCCATGGATACACAGCAGCTTATCTACTGTTTATAAACTATAGTAATCTTGCTGAAGCAAACACACAACTTTTAACAGTGCATTCCAACATTATATTATATATTAATTACTTTAAAACACTTTCATTTTTTGGTGTACTGTTCCTTTAATATACAAACGTATTTTCAATTTTTCTTGAAAGAAGTTAAGTATACAGCATACAAGGCATTTTATCACTGCCAAAGCTCAAAAATCAAAACCATATCCTTTGGTAATTCTAAACCAAAATCAGAGTTAAACTACATAAACCAGACAGGCCGCCCATCACTTTTTGCAACTGCCATCCTTTTCTACTGGCCATGCTTCACTCACTCTATTTACAAAACTTAACTAAAGTTGATAGGCCTGCATTGTGTGTTTGCAGAAGAGCAAAGTCCTATTGTTTTCTATAATACCAGTTGTGTTGTTTGTTTTTGGAGCTTTTTTGTTTTTTTTTTTATTCTCTGCAAAACTATTTGGCCCTTTGTGATTTTGCCTATTTTTGCATATTTGTCACATGAATGGTTAATGATCTTTGAACAAAATGTAAATCAAACCTGAGTAAACTGTCTTAAATGATTACTGCTCTGTAAGGCTAGAAAGCTATTGTTATTGCTACTTTTTATTGTTCATCTTTCTATTCAAGCCCTCTCCTATTCATAGTCCAGTCTTTTATTCAAAACAATGCCTGGTTGCTAGGGTAATTTGGACCTCAGCAACCAGATTGCTGAAATCGCAAACTAGAGCTGCTGCTGAACAATCTGTATTGGCTTTCATTTTTAATTTTATTGTGTTTTTTTTACCTAATAATTAAAAATGAAAGCCAATGCAGATTGTCTTAGAATATCACTCTCTACATCATACTAAAAGTAAACTCAAAGGTGTACAACCCCTTTAAGCAAAAAGCTATAAAACCCATCTTAAAAATGTTTTGCCCCCTTAAAGTTCATAACTTTAGCAGCTTCTTATATCCGTTTTATATCACTGTTGAAAAATGTACATTAACAAACAGTTACTGTGTTTTGGAAAGCTTTGTTCTTTAAAGGGCATGTAAAGGCAAAAAAATA
Source organism: Xenopus petersii (assembly GCA_038501925.1). Classification (NCBI taxonomy): domain Eukaryota; kingdom Metazoa; phylum Chordata; class Amphibia; order Anura; family Pipidae; genus Xenopus; species Xenopus petersii. The sequence continues at coordinate 70,134,975 of CM076675.1, read as the reverse complement.
AAATCCCATTTTTACTTTAATGAAAAATAAACCTATCTCCAATATACTTTACTTAAAAAATGTATACTGTTTTTATAAGAAACCTGGCTGTATGCAGTGAAATTCTCCCTTCATTTACTGCTGTGGATAGGAATTGTCAGACGGTCCCTAACTGCTGAGCAGGGAAACAATCATACTTATGAACAGCAGGGGGAGCCCCCAATTTACTTCCCAGCCATGCAGAACTCAAGCAGCTTTGTTTATGATGATCCATATTCAGCCCAGACCACACTGAGCATGTGCACAGTCTTAGTCTTGCAAAGATGTATACCAAAGTTACAAGATGGTGACCCCCTGTAGCCAACTTTGAAAGCATAAATTATTTGTTTGATTAGGCTTGTGGTGCAGTATGTTCATGTTTAAATTTAGTATACAAAATACAGCATTTCTAGCCTTATTCTATTTTAGACTTTACATGCCCATTAAGTATGCAGTAAATTAAAATACATATTTATTCAGGTTTCCCTTGTCAATTCTACATTTTGTTTAGAAATCAGAAATCCTCAGTGTGACAAATAAGCAGTAATAGGGGTAATAAAGAGAGAACATTTTATATGTTGAAATTGTGGGGAAAGTATTTGGTTACATTTTTTTTAAAAAAGCTGTGAACATGGTCAAGGGTGGGTATGTAAGTACTGTATGTGTCTTTGATGATCTATAATAAGCAATATAGACAGCTATACACAGTTATCTCTGTGTATTCATGTTTTACATGCTTATTACATAAGGGTGCCTAGTTTTACAATTAGCAGGTTTTCTCCTCAGGGTTGCAATGCAAGTATATGAAGGCACCAGAACAAGAACAAGTTTAAAATAGACCTGATTCATACAGCCATTGAGGCACCCATATGTAATAAGCATGAATAAATGATAAAGATAGTAGTACTAAAATGAGAATGTGTAATTATATAAAAATATCAACTGAGGTAATATATATTTTTACTGAGATTTTTAAATGATAGAACTGATAGAAATGATTGTGTGAGTTTAGAGATTAAAAAGACACTATTTGTGCAGATTTTACCTCCTTTTTTTCTTTAAAGAATGCTATGGTGAAAAGGTTAGCCTTCCCTTATCTCTCATGTATTTTTGCAGAGGATGTTGATCCTTCTGTTGGGCGTTTCAGAAATATGGTGCAAACAGCTGTGGTTCCCGTAAAGGTAAATATAGTTTCTTTTCTGAAATATTGGATATTTTTAAATTTTTCACTAGAAGTATAGTCCTGACTTAAGCACCTATCATTGACAGGTATTAACCAATAAGCCAGAGTAAGTGGGCGTGCAGTTTAACTCGGTTTCCTCTTTTTTGAAGCTGCTGTCCGGATACAGTCACAATTGACAGTTTGCCATGAGGGCATGTGGTAATGCGTGCTTGCTTTATTTGCTACAAAATTCCCCACCAATATGCCCAAACTCTGAAGATGGCCAAACATTATAAGATCTGTTTGTTTGGTGAGGTTTCCAATATGCCCACCTTGATTATTACTTTTTTGTGATAGTTTCCCCCTGGTTTAGAGCATGTCATGTAATGTAGCCACATTACGTGACATGCTCTAACCCAGGGGTACTTAAAGGAAAACTACCACAAAAAAGTAATACTTACTCAATGCCTTTAGGTAAATTTTTAAAAACATAAGGCAAATCAAAAATTGTACTTGTGGTATGTAGATATAAATGTAGCACATTAAGCAGCATACAGTCACTAGGGCACCAGTGTCCTCCCCAGGCTGTCTTTCCCAGGGCCCCTCTGCACCTTTTTTTTTTTTCTTAGGAGAAAGTAAACACAATTACCGTTTGTGGAAGGCAGTGGATCTGCTTTTCGCATAACCCAGGTAACCAGGTACAAGATTACATTTCACAATTGAGAGCTGCAGCACAAAACCTTTTTTTCAAAGGTAAAAAAAAAAGTTAAATGCAAACTGTCTTAGATGGTGCTTTCTACACCATACTAAACGTTTATTTTATGGGGACTTGTACATTAAGATGCTTTTGTGTACATAAGTCTCAATGCAGAAGTACATTTATTTATTGCTGCATGGTACAAAACATATTTGGCAGTATTTACATAAATAGGGTATATCTTAATTGAGGTTGTACCGTATATACTCGTGTATAAGCCGACCCGCGTATAAGCCGAGGTACCTAATTTTACCTATGAAACCCAGAAAAACGTATTGACTCGCGTATAAGCCTAGACACAACTCAGAAAAGTCTCAGAAATATCAAACAGTCGGTTTAATGTTAAAAATCAAGCCATGATGCTTAAAACATTAATTCATAAAAACAAGCACAAGTTTAAAAAAAAATGTAATTGATTGGCCAGGCAGCAGCTAGTCGTACCCATCTCATAACAAAGGGAACAAACATCCCAACAGATCCACTCAATAGCTGAGCCACATATATAAATAAAATACAGGTGCTAAGAGCAGCAGTGATAGATAGATAGATGATAGATATGGGGCTAGCCAGGATCGTACAGTATGTAGTAGACGGTAGGAAGACAAAAAGTTAGGGGCCACGGGGAAACAGTAGAAGGCATGTTCCCCAGCGACTCTACCCCTAACCATACAGAGTGGCTGCTTCCCCCAGTTACCGTAAGTAGAAGGCGTCGTCAGGAGGTGTCAGGCCCCGTCATATGTAGCGACAGGGGGTGCCGGCTTTACTTCTAGCCCCCAACCAACTCAACTGCACACACAACATTCCACCACCGGGCCCAAGGCGGCTTAGAGGGAGGCGGGGGAGCCATTTTTACTTCCCAACCATCTCTCCTGAAAGTTTTTTTTACACGTGATCGATGGCGGCTCCCCTGCACTGCGAGGGAGAATAAAGAGCGACTGCGCCAAGATAGAAGGAAAGCACCGAATGTAAAGCCTACCTGGCCGCAAGCAAATCCGGGCATAAGGAAGGTCCAGCGTAGCGCAATGTGCGTGGAGGCGTTCTATTCCCTTGCTAGTGTAGAGGTAGAACTAGAGCTGCAGGCCCTGTTCCTGTTCCTCCTCCTGTCTGTGTGTTTTTCTCTGACTTCCTGATTGTGCTCCGGTTGCCTGTAAGTGCTGGGCCGCTCCTGCCGCCCCGTCTATATACATGTACTGCCCATTGTAAGAGAACTACCACTGACTGACATTCTCTCTCGCTTATATTAATACACGTACGCGCACATACACGTATTGATTTTACACCGTGAACACTGCCGCCGCCGCTCTGGTTCAAAGGACCAGATGAAGAGCGGGGACCCGCGTATAAGCCGAGGTAGGATTTTCAAGCACATTTTGGGTGCTGAAAATCTCGGCTTATACTCGAGTATATACGGTAAGATTAAATAATATAAAATATTATATTCCCCTCTTACCTGGGGTAACTGTTCTAGTGAGCAAGCAGACAAGAATCACACCAATAAGTGTATTGCAAAGTGATTATATACTGAGTAATAGAGCAATTAATTGTTTACACTTAAATTACAGTTACACAAACAATATTTCCATTATTAACAGTTAAGAATAATCAATCAGTTACTTTATTATCATCAGAGCAATTGAACAGAGGGCGACTTGTTTCTTCCCATCTGTCCCCCAGCACCTCTGATCTGCAGTCCTCTCAAGGCTGCTCCATCACATCTCTCAAGCTGCTCCTGTCTTTCCAGGCCGCTCCCCGGCTGCTTCCTTTCTTTTCACTCTTCATCGCTGGTATCTACATTTATACAGGTTTTTGATACCTGCTCCCAACTGATCAGATGTGGAGATAAACCCCCTCCCCCCCCCAACTTGCCCAATTCCAGTTGAGCGAGTTTCTTACATAGATATTAAGCTGGCAACAGACGCAAAGATCCGATCGTACGAATAAACGTACAATCAGACTTCCCCATCTCCCGACCTGCCACTAACCATTCGATCAAATAAAGTAGAAAAGAACAGATTAGCCGATGTTCAGCCCCTGACCGAAATCGTACGAAAGTTAAGCCTGACAAAAGCTAGTCTCCCTCTGAAAATCGTATGATCGGCAATACATGCAGAGATATTACCTGCAGCCGACAGAAATATTTTAACCTGTCCGATAGACCAAACGACCGATCTCAGCCGGACTCTCCACACACGGTCTGAAAATCGCACAAATCTTCGATTCGTACGATCAGATCTTTGCGTCTATGGCCAGCTTTAGTTATATGGCTCCAGTAGCAACATACAGCCAAACTACCATTCCCAGGAAACCCTTTGGTATGTGTATAATGTAGGAAAAGATGTTACTTGGCATGTAACTACCTGGAATAACTGGCTCTGTAGTCCACCCCCCATACACCATAGATAACGCATACATATGAATGTGGCCCCAAAACTCATTCATATTACATAAGTAAATGGCATACACAAAATGGCCATTTCTTATAAGGTAAGCTGTTTAATTATATTGATGTAATATATATAAATTTGTATTTAGACCTGTGTTTACATGAGCACATTGTTCATTGGGCACTATTGCCGACACTTCTACACGGTAGAGTAATAAGAAGTAGCTGACAGTTTCAGCATTGCAAATGGGGAGGAACGCATAATATATATAACAGTAATTACCGTAGTACTGTACCACAAAATCTAGTACTTGGGTTTATAACAGTTTACTTTTATTAGAACCCCTAGATTATAAAATTGGACATGGTATTAGGATTGGTAAATGTAGCCACTTATATATACATTATGCCCATGTCTTTTTTAACTAGTGTTTCCTCTGCCTCTGCTGTAATGCATACTGTGTGCTGAATATTTCCATTTCCATCTACTGGACGCCAACCTTTGTTTAAAACATAAGTATACTTGGGATGTCATTATTTTTATGCTGCTGTTTTTAAAACTATTACAATGTCCATTGCAAACAATTAATTCTACCATATATAATTGTATTCTGAATATACTTGTGCTAAATATATTCTGTATATCTGTTTAACCATGAATACACCTTACATTTGCATTTAGCTAATAGTGGCATGTCTTGTTATATTACTGTAAATACCATAATTTCTTTTTTCCTCGTTTCCCGCAGAAGAAGAAAACTGAAATTACTGGATCCCTCAGTCTAGAAGATTCAGTGGGAAGGCGTGTCCAGAACTTTCCATTTACTGGAGGCCTCTATGGTGGGCTTCCTCCAACACATGCTGAAGGTGGGGCACAGACAGCTGGAGGCCATGGCACAGCCCTGATGGGTGGTATGCCCTTCCCTAATCTTGCTCCTGAGGTGGACCTTGCACCTACTACTGCTACTGTTGCTCCCATAACTGTTGCCCCTGCTCCATCCAGCTTTACTGTTGAAGCTGTTAATGAACCCAAGAAAAAGAAGTATGCCAAGGAGGCCTGGCCAGGGAAGAAACCCACTCCATCATTGCTCATCTAATCTCACCAACATAGGCCGAGACTGGGGCAATAAGCCAACACTTTGTTTTTCGGGTGTCTGCCAGAAAGACGGCAGCTGGCACATTTTTAGCCAGGTTTTCATGGTCATAAAGGTCCTTTTTGCTTTAGCTGTATGAAAAAAACTGTCCGTAATCCGTCAATATAGGGGTGTCTTTAAATTCCCTCTTGATAATGAAAGAACCTCATTTTATATGGAACTTGAATTTGTATCACTGGTAAGAAAAAGTCTCCAAAAAAAAAAGATAAGTTTGTGCGCGTAAAATCAATATATCTGTCACATAGAAGCAGCAGTGACGGAAAACCTATCCGTTATCCAGAAAGCTCCAGAATTACGGAAAGGCAGTCTCCCATAGACTCCATTTTATCCAAATAATCCAAATTTAAAAAAATATTTCCCTTTTCTTTTTAATAAACCAACCAATCCTTTGTACTTGACCCCAACTAAGATATAATTAATCCTTATTGGGAGCAAAACCAGTTTATTGTCTTTGTTAAATTTTTACAGGATTTTCTAGTAGACTTAAGGTGCGAAGATCCAAATTACGGAAAGATCAGTTATCTGGAAATCCCAGAGCATTCTGGATAATGGGTACCGTAGCTGTACTTACAAAGTGAAAGATGATCAATGTGTTTTGCGTTGGTCACCTATATACAGTGTATAGAAACCTGCATGCAACTGTACAGCTTTAGACATATTTTTATATTTAATAATTTGACTTCTACACATTTATGTAAAATGTTTCTTTTGCTCCTTTTTATTTGAATGTATATGTGTGAAAGCTAGCTCCCATTAATTATCTTTTTATTTGCCCATGCTAATATACAGTGGTCACTGGGGTTACATAACCAGTAATTTATTCCTGTAATACTTAATGGAATTTTTTTTCCCGAAGCAGAAGTCATCTTGCAAACCGTGGAATTCTTGTCACAAGGTAAAATATTGCTTTTAAATGAGCAATGTAGTACTAGAAAATGTAGTAGGGCGCCTGGCAAAACTTTCTGTTCCTCATCAGTTGCTATAAATAAGAGGATGTTAATTTATTATCAGTAAGAAGTAGTAAAAATTACTGTTGTTCCTCCTCAACTCTACTTGGGTCTTCACACGGACTGTGTTTTGCTGTACAGTAGCAGAACTATCGGAGGAACAGCTGGTAGGACTGCCCCCTCCCCCAATAGATATGTTAGTCACATGGAGGCCTGTTATCCCCTAGTTACACTGCTGTATCTTAGCTGAAAATACCTTCAGAAAGAGAACCATGCTTTTCCGTTTTCTGAGTCCATTACAAGCAAATAATTTGAATTTTTAAAAACAATTGCCTTTTTCTCTGTAATGATAAAACCATTACTTGTACTTGAACCTAACAAAGCTGAATGAATGCATATTGGTCACAAAACAATCAAATTATGTAAAGATCTGGAAACCCCAGGTCCCAAACATTCCGAATAATTGAGAACTGAGACATTTGAGAGGCTGGATATTTTAATTGTCCAGTTTTTTTTTTCCACACTTCAGTGATTCATTGAGTTCAGACCCATAAGTGGAGACTCTGAACAATGAACTACTAGATTGCCATATAATGTAACAAACAAGCTGAAGCTGGGCACACAGCCATATAACTGGTTCTATGCTGTACCGACCCCACTTTGTATCCTTTATATTGATTGGGTCAGACAGGAACCAGGACTCCCTAAGCAGCCCAGACCACACTGAGCATGTGCACAGTCTTGGTCTTGCAAAGATGTTTAACAAAGTTACAGATGGTGTCCCCCTGTGGCCAGCTTTGAAAGCATTAATTATGTGTTTCATTAGGCTTGTGGTGCAGTAAGTTCATGTTTTTTTACTCGGACCTCTGTCATTTTTCTGTCTTCATTTCACCAATTCATTATCAGGAGGAGAATTAAATTTTTGTTTGCCTTTTATATAATACTGTCAAGTTGCGCTGGTGTGGTTTTAGCATAGTGCCACTTTTCAGGGTTGTGATACACCCCATATTCCATCATCTAGATTGGTTACCCTCTGCCACCCAACAGCGAGTTAAATATTTGTGCATCCCAGCTAGCATTCACAGAGTGATACAAGTTGTACAGCAGCAATGGTTAATCTGCTTTATTACAAAATCATAGAACAGTAGCAGGACTTTAACTTTATGGTCTTTTTTCTTTCCCCCTTAACAAGAAGGTCATTTTTGAGCCAGCTATAGTCAGCCATTAGATATCAAAATGTGTTGTATATAGATTTCTTTTCTGATTGTGCAGGTTTAATTTGATATATAACCTTGTTAAAGCTGTATTTTAACACTTTGTATTTCTTTTATTTCAACTGAAATAAAAGGCTCAGAACTATTTTGTTATATTTTTTTTTATCAAATCAATTTAAAAAAATTCTATTTAATGTTGTATTTGCAAGGAAAGTTCTTTGTGCGCACCACAAATTGTTGTGTGCGCTGGCCACAAAAAAAAAGTTGGGACACTAATGCAAAAAACACCCGGTGGAGCATCCCCGCAATAGACAACAGATCAGTAACATGATTGGGTATAAAAATGTAGTGTTCTTATATGTCCAGTTTTACCTTTGCCCACTACATTCTACAGACAGATTAATTGGGCTAACAGATATTCTCTAAAAAAAAAAAAAAAAAAAAAAGCAAGCTTGTGGGTCTTGTGGTTTCTCTATGTGCAGTCTCTTTAGCACATCATAGACATCTTGGTAGTGTATGCTTCTGCTAGCTTTCATGCCCTGCCATGCTAAGCTACCCCGTTAATGCTCAGAGCCTTTGCAGTGGTTTTTTCAAAGGGTATGTCTATTCTCTTGTTACGCTGCTGAAAAGTTAACGTAATGTTTAAGATTTCTTTTTATATGTTTTTCTTCTTCAATTGTAAATTTATTTGGTCAGTCTGAAGGTTGTAAGTTTGTATGGAAACTCCCTTTAGTTTCCTTATGTATTCTGTTCCTCGTTTTTTCCCATGACTCATTATTTGAAATACAGAGGCAAAATGATTCGTGGAAATCTATTGCCTGTTCATATAATGTGGGTGGACAGTGATATATTTTGTTTGATTTTCTAGATATGGCAAAATGACCTTTTGCTTTCACCTTTGCAGCTATTATTGCCCACATAACAATAACTTTTGAGTTACTATAGAAATCAGGGCTCCTATAAATTGTTGCTGTTACCAGGCAAAAAGTTCTTCCTTTGCCCAATAATGTAAAATATTGTATAAAAGATTAGATTTGAAAAACATATGTCTTACTTTCCCTCTTAAAGAATAAATCCTGTTGTCTTTTTAGGGATACGTTGAATCCTTCTCAAAAGCTTCCGCCAAATACTGAAACCAAAGTAGAACCATAATTTGCATTATCAGACATAAAAAAAGTCTTGTCATTTGGCCAAACTCTAGAATTGCTAGTTCTCCTATGGCATTTGATGCCAGACTTGGCTAAAAAAGGATTACCTTTAAAAAATACTCCTTTATTGGAGTGCCCCTTAAGGTGGCCATAGATGCAAAGATCCGCTTGTTTGGCAACACTTCCAAACGAGCGGATCTTTCCCCGATATGCCATTAACAATCATGGCTATATCGGGTGTAAGACACTAAATCCAAAACGTAAAATGCGAAGATCTCCAATAATCAAGAACTAAATATTTTTTTTAAAAAGTAGAAAATTTATTAGGACATGAAACGCGTTTCGTGCCTGATAGGGCACTTACTCATAGGCTGTCATATCGGGTGTAATCTGATTGTTCGGCCGTACGGCCGAACGATCCGATTACGATGTGCCCTTGGTTCCGGCGGGATCGGTTGGGTCAAAATCAAACCTGACCGAACGACCGATCTCCACCGGACGAAAGATGTTGGCACGCCACACACAGGGAGAGATAAACTGTAGCTGGTTCATCTAGGGTTGCCATGTTTTGGTTGGACTTTAATATGCCTGTGGGGGAATGTGATATCAGATTAGAGAGAATATACAGTAAGTAGTTGGAGAGAGTAGGGTTTTGCCAGTGAAACGCTTTAGGTAGGGGTGGAAAAGATGGCTACAAATCTACCATTGAGTACAATACCAGCCCTGGCTCTAGCTGGGGATTTACCAGCTTCGCTGGTCAATTAAGCGAGGTAGAAACCCTATGTCCATCTAGCTGCTGATTGACTGGAATCCTAGTCATGGACTTATAGGTATGCACAAGATCAGAATTATTGCCCCACAAGGCAGAGGAATTTTGCTACCCAAGGACAGGGCGTCTGTCTATACCCCACAGTTTCCCTTTGATTTGGTCAGTGCAAGTGAATAGATTAATCTGGGACACGGAGATAACGAGCATGGATGACAAATACTGTTACCTTGAGGTATACAATCAAGATCCTAGAGTTTTTGCTGGCTTTGATATTTTACAGCCAACACACTCATCTTCCATTAAACAAATAGTAGGCAACCCCCTGCCAATTAAGTAATTTACAATACAATTGTATGAACATTTGTACAGTTTGTATTATCAAGAATCGTTCTACTGTCTGCTCCTGTGTATCATTTAGCAAACAAACTTAATTCAGTTTGCCAGTCAAGGTTCAGAATAATAAAAGTCTGACATCAATAACCTGATCAATCACTGTTTTTGGTAGAAATTATATTTCTACATGGCAAATAATTTACTAATAAATTTAGTAGTGTAATATAAAACCAACAGACCCAACAGTCATGACATGCATGCCGCTGATTCTGTGTAACTGAATCATTAATTGAAGCTTGTTCCAAATAGCAGTGTGGAGTGCAATATTTTTTAAAAAAAAAAAGGAAACATAAAGAAGTGCAGAAAATGATTGGCTGCTCAGCTAAAATCGCGTCGGAGCAGGTCAAAGGGGCCGCTGCATGGCTAGTGTATTGAGCAACATTACACTCTCTGCACTAACGGAGGTTCTCACCTTGTCTCATGGCCTGAGTGGCCCTGAGTAAATCTTCTGATTGATTGTGGAAGCACACCCACAGACTAGATTTTTATATTGATTTAGATTCACCCAAGTGAGTCATGTTTATTCTAAGATTGCATTTTGTCACAGTGGGTACTGCACATAATTGTATTGATTGTACGTATTGCAACGTTTGTGTTCTGCACGGTGACAAGAATACTACATGTTTCTCTAGGATCCTCTGATTTGACCAGCTGGTGTTCAGAATTTCCTACAGCTATGCTTCTTCCTTAAACTGCTTCCACATTTGAACTTCTTTCATTGAATGTTCTGTATTAAAGATACATAGTTATGGAGAAAATATACACAAGGGTGCGACTAATAAGCCAACGCAGGATTTACTGGAAATTGGCTTATTTTTCACAATTGGATTAGAGCCATGGGGGCAAATTTACTTACCTTCAAAGTTGCCGCACTTGGCCAGGTGTGGATTTCCCAGGGCTGCGCAAATTCACGAAGATCCGATGTTGCGCACAAGTTACCGATTGCGAAGTTGCGCTAGCGATGTTATGATCAGTGGTTCGAAGTTACGCTAGCAATGGCTAATTTGCATACGGCGCCAAGTTAAAGGACAATGGACGTATATGTAAGAGCAAATACATTACACTACACAAGCCTGCGAAAGCTTTATAAAATAAAATAGAGTTGTTATTTTGCCCTATACATGTGCCCACTGTATAGTTTAGGTGCCATATGTTAGGAAATGTTGGGGGGCAGGAGGGTACCCCCCAAAAAAATGATGATCTTTTTCAGCCTATAACCCTTAAAAAAGTAAGATGCCAGCTTTTTTTGGGACTTTCAACTTTTTTGAAGCAAGTCCTATCTAATCTATTGCACTTCGTCTGGTCTGAGGTGGCGAAGTAAAGTCTGGCGCAAGAGGTAAAGTTCACAAAAATCCGCAACTTTGTGAATTAGCGTAGTTAGGTCCCTTCGTCAGAGTGAAATTTCGCCTGGCGTAAGGGTGCGAAGTAGCGCTAGAGTCGGTCCACTTCGCTAGCGAATTTATACGCCTGCACCCGTAAGTAAATTGGCGAAGTGGCAAAATGATGTCGTGATGGCGAATTTTCGCTAGCGTTAGCCCTTTTGTAAATTTGCCCCATAGATGTGAAGGTGCTCTTTTTCACAATTGTACTGTATGTTTAGTCATTAATAAGTTTCATTAGCAGGTAGTAAATATTTGTAAGTAATAAAATAGGCAGGGAAGTGTGCAGGAAAAAAATAATAGTGGAAGGGAAAAAATAAGGGTTATGGGGACCCTGAAATAAAAATGTGCAGATAGGACCATATGCAATAAGCAAGCATCAGATAGCAAACCTCATTTCCAGTCAAATCCAAGTGACCAAGTGAATGGAGTGTTTTGTCCCCCACCCAATGAGCTTCCTTTTTTTCCTGTTCCCAATCACCCCATGTGCTGAAGTGCTCGATATCTTTAACTTATATAAACCGTTGACTTCTTTGTTCATAATACACAGCAGCATACAGGGTAGAATATCAGGCCTAACAATTCTCTTCTGCTTTAATAGGACAACATGAAAATCCACTGTCCCAGTCTGAGCATTATTAAGTTACTGTTCCCGCCTTCCAACAAGTAAACATTACATATTTCATGTCAGCGTTTGTGGTTAAGTGAAAAACTCTAGGGCAACAGATGCTTCAAGCTATAAAACTTTGAAAGAACTTTAATGCAAAAATGGACTGCAGGGGCAAAGTGAGATAGCAGTTCCAGCTGCTGCTTGTAGATCCCACACACAACAGTGGTACAATATAGTGGTAACAAACAGATCATCTGTCCTAAAGTGTTGGAAATGAAGAGGAAGCTAAGAGTTTGCTGTGGAATATAGTAACACCTCTGCACACTGATGACCGGGAAATCTCTAAAGTAGCTACGAGACTGGGGAGTGCCCAACTTTTTTTTTTTTTTTTTACCTGTGAGCAACATTCAAATTTAAAGAGTTTGGGAGCAACATGAGCATTTGAAAAGTTTGTAGGGGTGTCAAGTGCTGTTATAGGCTCTATGTGGTCGGGCAGGCTCTAGGAGGCAGTTCATCTGGTTTTTATGCAACCTAAACCTGCCTCCAAGCCAGGAATTAAAAAAATAAGCACTGCTTTGAGGCCACTGGGAACAACTCTCGAGCCAATGGTTGGGGATCATTGCTCTAAACCAGTGATCCCCAACTAGTAGCTCGTGAGCAACATGTTGCTCCCCAACCCCTTGGTTTTTGCTCTCAGTAGTTTCAGAGCATGTGCTTATTTTTGATTCCAGGCTTTGAGGCAAGATTTGTTGCATAAAAAACCAGATCTACTGCCAAACAGAGTATCCTGTAGGCTGCCAGTCCACAAAGAGGCTAACAAATAGCCAATCACAGCCCTTATTTGGCACCACTCAGGAACATTTTTCATGCTTGTGTTTCTCCCCTACTCTTTTTACATCTGAATGTTGCTCTCGGGTGCAAAAACGTTGGGGACCTCTGCTTTAGACAAATAAATAAGATATGTTCCACAGAAGTGGTGTTATAATGTTCTAGATGCTCCGTGCGAGCATCAGGCACATGATGTCACATTAAAGTTGACAGTAATGGAAGTGAAACAGTGGTGTGAAAAACTATTTGCCCCTTCCTGATTTCTTATTCTTTTGCATGTTTGTCACACTTAAATGTTTCTGCTCATCAAAAACCGTTAACTATTAGTCAAAGATAACATAATTGAACACAAAATGCAGTTTTTAAATGAAGGTTTACGTTATAAGGCTAAGGCCACACTAGGCGATAGCGCCGCGATTTGACTCGCGGCGACTTTTCGCCGCGACTTTTAAACCGCAATCGCTGCCTAGCGAGGCAATTTCGAGCGATAGTAGAAAAAAGATCGCCGCGTGTGTTTTTACACTGGCGATTTTTCGCGATAAAATATAGATGGAACCCAAAACACACCAGCAAATCCACCTCTGAATGGCTGAAGAAAAACAAAATGAAGACTTTGGAGTGGCCTAGTCAAAGTCCTGACCTGTTGTGGCATGACCTTAAAAAGGCGGTTCATGCTAGAAAACCCTCAAATAAAGCTGAATTACAACAATTCTGCAAAGATGAGTGGGCCAAAATTCCTCCAGAGCGCTGTAAAAGACTCGTTGCAAGTTATCGCAAACGCTTGATTGCAGTTATTGCTGCTAACGGTGGCCCAACCAGTTATTGGGTTCAGGGGGCAATTACTTTTTCCACACAGGTTTGGATTTCTTTTCTCCCTAAATAATAAAAACCCTCATTTAAAAACTGCATTTTGTGTTCAATTATGTTATCTTTGACTAATAGTTAACGGTTTTTGATGAGCAGAAATATTTAAGTGTGACAAACATGCAAAAGAATAAGAAATCAGGAAGGGGGCAAATAGTTTTTCACACCACTGAAACTTTTGAGAAAGCCACACACCTGCAAATAAAGTTTTAATATAAAGCCACATACAGTAAATCTATAATTATCTTATTAATAGTAACATTTACTGTATATGTTTGGTGAAATATATTTTATCATAGCAAGCTCTTGTGTATAATTTATTTTGCATCAACAGTTTTCTGTTCCTCAAATACTGCTATGTACAGAGGGAGCCAGGAACTATTACTATACTTAGAAGAGGAACCAAGATGTGCTGTAGATTATACAATAACTGCACATAGATATATACAGTAAGCTAAGAAAGTATTGTACTTATCAATTAGATTATTTATACATTTAAGTAGGATGTCCGTAGCAATGATACTGCTGTCGTGCAGTTACAAGACAAATTGTGCAGCGTTTATTGCCCTAGTTGGGCAAATGTTGGAGTAGACTATGAGCAATGTACAATACTCTATCATTGCTCTCATGACGGTATATGTTATTTACTGTATATATAGGAATGTCATACTGTAAATACTTCTTGAGGATGTGGTAAGAAGAAGATAGCACTTCTGTAAAATAAAAAAAAGCAGTGACAAAAAAAAGTCATATTTTTAGCCTTACAGTTCAGTATATCCTTTTTCAGGACAGCAAAATATTTATACAGTATATCATATATATATATATATATATATATATATATATATATATATATATATATATATATATATATATATATATGTGTGTGATATAATGTTGATGGAAAAACACTGAACTGCTTTACAAGCACAATATACTTTAGAAGAAGCAAATAAACCTACTGCAATTGGCATTATCTTGAGTAGTTGGCCAACAGTTAGGCTGATATCTTTTAGAGACAAAGCTTGAACTTGATGTTTGTGGTTTCCAAATTACTGTGTAATTATGAGGTGTCACAGAGAGCCTAAAATTTAAGTTACTTTTTGTGTATATCAGGGCTACTTGGGTCAGACTACTGGCAATAAGCAACTATGGTAAACTGTATGTGTGTGCATACAAATAACTAAAAGAAACACTCACACAAGCCAAAGGCAGGAATCTCCTGTAAATTTCATACATAGTGTACAAGCAGGGGTGATCCTGAGGCTGCCCCCGCCCCTCTGCGATTAAAAATAAGCGTTGGGGTAAGTCAAAGGGGGGCAGCATTGCTAATCCAATGAGCTCAATAGGCAAGGTTCTGCCTCATAGCAGGAGTGGCCCTGTGTACAAGAAAAGGCCTGTTATAAAAAACAATTTGACCAAACTCAAACTCGAATCCCCTTTATTTACCAATAATTATTTTCAGGAAAATCTGTGCAACAAAATCTAGCTTCAATTTAAATCATGTGGGTTTTTTTCGGATTGTGACTCTGAAAATTTGAATTTTTTTAATCTTCTCCCCAAAAACTCGATTTTATCGGATTATCAAATGAAAACCAGTGCAAACGGCCCAAAACTATCGAGAATCCTGAAGGTAAAAACATTTTCTAATTGTAAAAGGGACCATCTGCTATTGAATTCTAGCAGCTTCAGAGCATAATAAATCTCGAAAGTTTTTCCTCTTTAAAAACTTGACCAGAAAAATTCGAATTTTTTGCCACCAGTTAAAATAGGGGCTATTAAATAGCCAACCAGGGCCCTTATTTGGCACCCCCAGGTGAAAGTGCATAAGAGGGAGTGTCCACCTAAAAGCCATCCATATCAGGTGTAAGGTAATCAAAAGAAGGATTAGCTGAATTGATTGATGTTTTGTTGCAACCACTTGTGATCATGTTTGCTACATATGTAGCGCTGTGGGCTGGACTCCACAAGCATTTTTGGTTGGATCGACGCCCGTGTATGGGGCCCTCCTACAGGCTTTGCCAATTGATATCTGGCTCCTAACAATAGAACAGAGTACATTCAAATTAGAATTTGAGTTGGTGGTTTTAAACTCAAAATTTTGAGTTTTGACCAAAAATCTATTCGGAATTCTAATTTACCATTCAAACCTTAGTAAATCTGCCCCTAAAAATCACTCTCTTACTCGGAATGTCTATCATGGAGTAAGCTCAAAGCTTAAACCCTTGGCTTTCACATTGACCATCACCCTCTAAACATAATTGTCTTACTTCTGATTGTTTCTTTTTCACAGATTGTAAATAGTATGGACAAAATTTTTTTTTAGTATCTGAAAAATATAGTACATTCCTAGATCTGTTCTGTCCCCAAAATATCCAATATTAATATTTAACAGATATTAAACGATTTACATCAACATATGTATTTATTTTTTGCTGACTTTCAAACCAAAGCAAAAATCCATGTCCATCAGATCAATAACCCACACCAAAAATCTTGAGAAAAAGTATTCCATTTTCTTTCACCATGCAGTTACATCATTTTTTTCTGATTTATTAAACCCCGATGGCAGGCCTGGACTGGGAGTCAAAATAGGCCCTGCCATTCCAAGTACACAGAGGCCCAAGCAGCCCCCTACCAGCCCAAATAGCCCCCTACCAGCTCACTATATGGTAACTTTCTATGGAACCATACAGCAGCCCCTCTGGCATTTGCCAGAACCCACAGATTGCCAGTCCGGGCCTGCCCGATGGTGTTAAAAGTTAGAATAAAAAATGACTCCAACAGCGGAGTTGATGTAGAACTCAATTGCAGATTTCCCGTTGATATCCTGATCTACGCTGGGTAAAGATTTCGTAGTTTTCAGGTGCCAAATCCGAAAAAGTCGCAAATTGTAGGCATCAAATTTAAAAAAGGAAGTTTTCACAAATTTATAGATTTTTACCCCGCACAATCATTTTTCATAAAAATGTATTGATAAATAGGGGGAAATTGTATGTGCGGATTTGGTCCGAGTAGTTTTCAGAAAATAGTGAGAACTCTCAAGACTTTAATTGTGCTATGTGGAAGTGCATTGCAAATTTTTGGCTTCTGGAATTACTGTAAGCCATTTTTCATAAGGAATATTTGTCAGTGACTCACAGCATCAGCCTGTTGGCTGCAGCCATAGGGGGAGGGATTAGGTTTAGGCACTCACAAATAAATCACTAAAATGACAGGTATGGGATCCATTATCCAGAAACCTGTCCAGAAATTTCAGAATTATGGAAAGGCCATCATTACTTGATGTAAACGAAGATTTAACTAATCCTTATTGGATGCAAAAATAGCTTATTTTATTTATTTAATGTGCATGATTTTCTAGTAGACTTGAGTATGAAAATCCAAATCATGGAAAGATTCGTTATCTGGAAAGCCCCAGGTCCTGAGCATTCTGGATGACAGGTCCCATACCTGTATAAACAACTGCTAGAAAACTATTTGTGAAACATCCATTACAGTTCCCTGGTTATACTATAGTGATTTTTGGTGACTTTTTTTTGTAACAGAGACCGTTCCCCTTCAATAAAACACTTCCTGTTAAAAATAAAAAGGACCAGTAGATGCTGTGGTTAAGTAAACATGTTGCAGATGGAAACAGGAAGATTGTGAAATTATTGTTTGTCTATTTGTACTGCCAAGTTACCATTTGTTTTACTTTCTTTATTAAAAAATACACAAATCTGATTTTTAATTAAACATTTTCAATGGTTATATAAGGCAGTACTTATAGTATCTAGATGTTTCTTTTCTCAGCAGGACTGGTAACATTTTTAAACAAAGTCAGATGATTAAAAGACCCGAGGAGGATTTATTTCTGCTGCATTCTTTAAGAGTCAGAACCAGGTGAGAAAGAGTGCAGAGGAATAAAGTGTTAAAGGGCACCTGTTGGGTAAAAATGTTATCCCCACCAAAAGTGCAGGCTAATAGAGCACGCATTCCTGTTGGGGATAACAGTAGTTATTTTATTTTTTATATAAAAATGCCCCCTGCCAGTGCTACGCTACCAGCGCTACGATAAGCAGCCATGTCTGGTCAATCTGATGCGCATAATGAAAATGTGCCACAAATTGCTAGTTATGCGCATGCGAGTTATACAACATGGCTGCTCACACCGGGAGCTCCCTCCCTGTGCGGGTAGCGTATCACAGGCGGGAGGCATTTTATTTTTAAAAAAATACTGTTATCCCCAACCAGAACTCGTGCTCTATTAGCATGCACCTTTGGTTGGGGATAACATTTTTACCCAACAGGTGCCCTTTAAGCAAACAACTAACAGCTGAAATTAAATTTCCAAATACCTTTAAGACTACTGAACAGTTTATTGGGTTCCCTTTTCAGGTTCTTACTAAGTTCACAGCCAGCAAACTGCTAGGGGTGTGGCAGTTAAAGGAACTTACAGGGTCAGCTATCACATTGCAAAACTGTTTCATCTGACCGAACATTTTCATTTACACTAATACCCAATGCTGTGTCCTTTGTAACGCACAATGGTCTTGATAATACTCAATGTGCGATAAAGAAAATATGTGTTTACCTGCGATGAAGAGTGAGCTATTGTATCTAATTCGATTCATTGCGATATGGAATTTAGTGAATGCAAGAAATGTTCAATTCAGCGGTAAATCGTTATTGTGGTTTCCATTTTCTGTGGAAACCGTTGGTATCGAAATTTTTTTTGCAAATCACGCAACAACGTAACGCAAAAAATTCTACCTCCGTCTAGAATTGCATAAAAACGACGTGTCAAGTTCATAATTGTCATGTTTTTCAAGCGGAAAATAACTTCCAGGTACCCTCTACAGCTCCATATTGTCTAAGCTTTTTATCAACATCTATTGGCTCATCACAACCAATCAAAGGTTATTACTTAAACACCACACCCAGGAATAGCATAGCAATGCTATAAAAAGGACTTGCTGTTCTGGAAAATTTGTGGAACTGCCTCCATGCTGCAGATGCTTGTGTGCTTAAAGTCTGCTATTCCAGGTACATTTGGTATTGCAAAACATACACCCCTTTGCAATTTAACAACCCACAATCCAACCTTGTTCACTTCCCTGTGTTCAAAACAACTTCAGCTTCACTTTTAATTGAAGGATTTTTCAAAATGTAAACTTGCACTCCAAACCATATCCTCTATATCAGGGCTGTCCAACTGGCGGCCCGCGACCCCCCCTCATATGGCCCTCCACATCAAAGTCTGCCTGCTGTGTCTGTTTACCATATGTAACATTTAAAAGGTATCACCACAGAGATTGACTGATCCCTGCATTATTCACACCTGTGATCCGCCTGCATTGTTCACAAATGTGACACCTCTATTGTTCACTCCCCTAAAATCCTGTACTGTTCAGACCTGAGACCCAGACTGAAACTGCCACATTGTTCTCCTGTTCACACTTTATTCAAAATGCTAATGAGGCACCAGCACTGTGTCACTGTATGTAGTACATATTAGACTGGTCCTGATTCCTGTCTCCTGCTCTGTTCTGCCTTCCCTATGCTCCCTGTGTGTGTCATACTTTCGTATTTGTTCTGGGGGTTTGTTAGCATTTATTATTGTTAGAGGCCCCTAAGGTGTTTAATCATATGCTGGGGTACTGTATTATACACAGGGGAGGAGGAGGCATATGGATTTATAGGTATGTCTTAATATGACTTAGCTTTTTTCCCATATGAGTGACATCCTTGCCAGGGCAGGCACAAGGTAGTTTGGCACCCTAGGCAAGAGCTTCAATCAGCGCCCCCCTGTCCTGCATTAACATTTCCCTCCTTACCATGATGGTTTTTAAATAAAGAGAGCAAGAAAGTGTACAACACTTTTTCTATTATATTACTGCCCCCTGTATCTGTGCAAGCAAGCTCAGCAGCCATCCATCATACAGCCCTCCTGCAGCCATCATATTGCCCCCAATCTTTACCTGTGTCAGCAGCAGCCAAAAATAAATCTGATCACATCATATTGTTCCCAAGTATTTATATAGCTGTGCCAGTGCCCAGCCCAGCAGCAAACATATGGCCCCAAATCTGTACCTGGCTGTGCCAGCAGGAAGCTTCACACTTTACAGTAATAGAAAGAATGTCTTCAGTTCAGTGCAACTGTGCAAGGCTGAGAGCAGCGAGAGCCACACCAAGCAGCCCGGCAGCTCTCTGCTTCTCTCTGTCATCCAACACATCAGTGACGTCATTGACTTGTGAACGCACATTGTGGTGCACCGCACAGTAGGAGCTATTACTTGCTGGCAAGACGGAGAAGGGGAAGGAGATGGATTCCACCCAACTGGGTCACCATGATTACTGAAACAAATTATTAAATAAATGCTTGAAAAAAGTGCGCCCCTCAATGATGGCGTCCTAGACAGCCGCCTACTCAGCCTACCTTTTGGTGTGTTATTAATGTGGACATGGTCTTGCGGTAACATGGGTGTGGTTTAAAGTGGGTGTGGTCTAAAAACAGGGAGTGGCTAACACTGGCTTCCGTTATTGGCCCTCCACCATGTAGATTGGAAAAATTCCGGCCCTCGGTACCATAGAAGTTGGACAGCACTGCTCTATATCATTTTATAGTGTACACCACACCAGCTGAAAAGGACTTTTGCCAGCCTTCCAAACAGATCATCTATCTTTCATTTTTGCAAGTGTTAATCTTCTCGTATGTGTTTTTGGTTTAAACCCCATATCTAACTTATATTTGTAAGATCAAAAATCTCCAACAATACTAACAAACATATAATTACTTTATTTACAATCATTTACTGGCCATGTCTAATTGTTTCACTTGTTTTAAGTCTAAATATAATTTGGCTTCTTCAGAATGTGCATTTAAAGGATTAAAGCATCCTGTTTAATGAAAAATATGTAATTTTTGCACTCATCACAGCTATCATTGAAAAATATGATCTGTTTGGAACTGGCAAGGTCCGTACATCCTATTCACAAAAATGCTGAAATGAAGCCATAACATTTGTCATAGAGATGCACCGAATCCAGGATTCGGTTCGGCATTCGGCCTTTTTCAGCACAATTCGGATTCGGCCCAATCCTTCTGTCCGGCTGAACCGAATCCAAATCCTAATTTGCATATGCAAATTAGGGGCAGGGAGGGAGATCGTATGACTTTTTGTCACAAAGCAAGGAAGTAAAAAATGTTTTCCCCTTTCCACCCCTAATTTGCATATACAAATTAGGATTTGGTTCAGTATTCGGCCGAATCTTTCGGGGGTTCGGCCGAATCCAAAACAGTGGATTTGGTGCATCCCTAATCTGTCAACAGTGTGAGAACTGTATGCAGAACCTCTGATCAAAAAAAGGTTTTATGGCCTCAAAAGAATAGTAAGAAATGTCAGAAGAAGCCCTTCAGGCCTAAAAAACTGGAGGAGGCCCATTTCAGCCTGTACAGTTTTCCACGTGGAAATCATTGCTACGGGAGAAGATTTCTCCTTTGGCCATGTCTGGGGTACCGGGAAGCATGGATACAGAACAGCCATTCACGTATCAAATATCTGGTATTTTTCCCCCATTAAACTACAACCACAATATCCTAATAATTAATTTTGTAAAGGAGTACTTGAAGTGTGAAAAAATTATATTATATATATATATATATATATATATATATATATATATATATATATATATATATATATATATATATATATATATATATATATATATATATATATATATTATTATAGCAAGATTGAAATAAGACCCTCATACACAAATGTGGGTGTTGCAGTCACCTCCATTTAAAAATTTCAAATATTGCGAAGAGTGAAAACTTATATGAACACTTCCACATAAAAAATAGTCAGATTTTAATATTATTAACCACCAAAAAAGAAAAACACAGTGTAATATTACAAAATGTAAGCTTAAGGTCAATTAACCATTGAAGTTGAGTGATGTCTGTCTGTCTGTCTAAATATTCCTCTCTCTATAATCTTGGTAATCATATAATCTAATTGAACTTTTTCCACACTTACCATACGCATCCTTATTCTAATGTGTCTCCTTTTATGTGGCCTACACAAAGGCTTCTTTTGCAAAAAACTGATGCCGACACCAGCAATGTCCTCTCCAAATGTAACCAATACTTTACTGAAACAGTAAACACTGCATTACAACAAAATAATCAAAAAGCATTACTGAGGGTTTCTACAAGTGCAAATATTGACGTTGTTGATAACGCAACAATCGGTAGTGAAAAAAATAAATGTCGACAATACAAGTCATCCTGTTAGGGAAGTAGAATGTGAGGATGAAGAAACACAACCACATGATGATGCTGTATTTTCAGAGGAGAATCAGGAACCATCAGAAGATGACCACTCTGAAGGCTTGTGGGATTCTTACCATGAGTCGGATAAGGCATTCCAATCTTTCAACCATTCCTATGTGGAAACGCAAATACGATGCCATAATGAAATGATGAATTTACAGCATAAGAGAAATAGAGACATTTATAAATCATGTTTGCAGTTAGTAAGAATTATGATTTGGACAACACTGAAAAGAATGGAGCACAATCAAACTGAACTTCTCAAGCTAAATTTGACCATACGACACCTGTTTCATTGTCCATTGGCAGATATTACTTCTTCATTGTGTAAGCTTGTAGATGACATTCAATAAAGCTCTGAGATTACTTCTATATCTAGTGCTGGTAACACACCAACCGACACAAAGAAAAACAAATTGTATTAACAAGATAGAGACAACAAAGATCTATAGCACATACCACTTCAAATATTTCACCAAAAAGGGTAATAAATAATTGTTAAACCCACAGTCTAAAACCATCATTATATTTAGTAAGACTTTATTATTGTCATGATTTGTCTCATTTGCTATGTGGATACTGTATTTTGGCTGTAACATTGTACTACAAAAGATTTTCACAATTCAGTCCAACCCTGAGCAAAATTAGTGAGTGAGTAATGAGTGACAAGAGACAATACTCAGAGTAGTCACTTTTAAAGTAGTGGGCAGACTCATCATGATTGGATGCAAATGGCAAGCAGGAAATGGCATCTGTGTCAGTCTGATTTGTGGGCTCATTCCCCAATCACATGAAAATCTTATGGGAATAGACAGACACCAGATATACAGTTGTATTCAGAATAATAGCAGTCGGACATCACTAACCTGATCAATCACTGTATTTGATAGAAATCATATTTCTACATGGCAAATAATCTACTAGTAGGTGTAGTAGAGTAATATAAAACCAACAGACCCAACTGTCTTGACATGCATGCTGCTGATTCTGTGTAATTCAATCATTAATTGCAAATAATAGCAGTGTGGAGTTCAATTAGTGAGATCATTCTTTCTTTGAAAAAGTAGGCATCAATAATGCAGAAAACAATAGGCTGCTCAGCTAAAATGATCTTAAATGCTTTAAAATGGCAAACAAACCTAAAAGACATGAATAAAATGGAAAACTACCATGGAATGGAGAGAAGAATAGCCAAAATAAAAGCCAAAAAAAAGACGCCAATGTTCAGCTCCAGGAAGATCAAAGAAGGTCTAAAGTTACCTATGAGTACTGTTACAATTAGAAGATGCCTACTATTGTGTTGGGCCTATTTGTCACACACCAGGGATGATGGATCAGTTTCAATACATCAAAATACTTGAAGAGGTCATTGCCTTATGCTGAAGAGGAAATGTCCTTGAAATGGGTGTTTCAACAAGACACCAACCCCAAACACATTAAATGAACATCTTAGTTCCAGACCAACAAGATTGAAGTTATGGAGTGGTCAGCCCAATCCTTGGACCTTAATCCAATAGAAAACTTGTGGAAATGCTGTTTCTGATGCAAAACGAAGAAATGCAGAAGAATTGTGAAATATAAAAGGTGCCAGTGAATGTTTGAGTTTGTAAAGAAGAATGCAGACACTGCTATTTTTGGAACAGCCTAATAGTCCCTTTTCTTTACTTTCTGTAAAGGAATAACAGGCATTTGATACATTTTTCATGTTTTCATTTGGAATAGAATGTGCAGTGTTCCCAATGCATTTGCGTGTATAGAAATAAAAGCTATAATAAGTTGATTATAATTGCTAAAGCATTTGATACAGTGCCACACAGAAGGTTACCGGTTAATTAAGGAATGTTGGCCTGGAACATAGTATTTGCACCTGGATAGAGAACTGGCTAAAAGATAGACTACAAAGAGTGGTGGGAAATGGAACATTTTCTAATTGGACCAGTGTTGTTAGTGGAGTACCGCAGGGCTCTGTACTAGGTCCCTTGCTTTTCATCTTGTTTATTAATGACCTGGAGGTGGGCATTGAAAGTACTGTTTCTATTTTTGCTGATGATACAAAACTGTGCAGAACGATATTTTCCATGCAAGATGCTGCCACTTGTGATTTCACTAAACTGGGCAGCAAACCGGAAAATGAGGTTCAATGTTGATAAATGCAAGGTTATGCACTTTGGAAAAAATAATATAAATGCAAGTTATACACTAAATGGCAGTGTGTTGGGAGTTTCCTTAATTGAGAAGGTTTTTTGCAGATAATAAGTTGTCTAATTCTGGGCAGTGTCATTCTGTGGCTACTAAAGCAAATAAAGTTCTGTCTTGCATAAAAAGGGCATTAACTCAAGGGATGAAAACATAATTACAGGTCCCTAGTAAGGCCTCATCTGGAGTATGCTGTGTTTTGGACCTTAATACTTAAGAGGGATATAAATGAGCAGAAAATGCAGAGATGTACAACTGAACTGGTTAGAGGGATGGAAGACTTAAATTATGAGGGTAGACTGTATGCGGGTGATGTTGTGATGGCTGATTCAGTTAATGCCTTTAAGAATGGCTTGGATGATTTCTTGGACAGACATAATATCAAAGGCTATTGTAATACTAAACTCTATATTTAGTATAGATATGGGTATATAGAAATTATGTGAAAGTATGGAGGGGTGTGTATATGGATGCTGGGTTTCATTTGGAGGGGTTGAACTTGATGGACTTTGGTCATTTTTCAACCATATTTAACTACTGTAAATATAAGCTTTATTCACTTTTTAAACACACTGCTATTAATCTGAACACAACTCTATATGCAATAAAACTCCAGAATGCTTCACATGGCACCATTTTACTCTGCTTCCTTCATCCAGGTCCCATTACCTTTCTAGCCAGAACACAAGCATTTCTCTCTGAACTTTTTCTCGGCCTTCCAGATCTGTCATTGGCTTCCACAGTCTCCCTCAACTGCCATTTCTTGATAACATTATCAACAGTAGCAAGCTGGAAGCTTTTCTTAATTTTCATATTCTCTCTTGCTTACAGGAGCCCATGGTTGTTGAGCGACAGCCCAACGTTTGAGGTGTCAGATATTTGATGAAGCTCTGCAGTTCTCAACACCTAAAGACTTAATGAGGTAATAAGGGTCAAAGACTTTGCAAAAAACAATGTTTATCATTTGACAAGTGGAAGGGGGTCCAAACTTTTGTACATGCCACAAATACTAATTTCTTTGTTCCTGTGTTATAAGGCTGATGAAAAAAAATTAACTGTGCATTAATATTTCCAAATAAGTTGTTTTTTTTAGCACAGGGATCCTTGTAGTAGTTATTTCATATGTTTCACTTATATGAATATAGGTAAATTGTAATTTATTAAATATGTGCTTTGCAAAGGATCCCAAACTTTTGCATTCAGCTGTATGTCTGTTAGGGTTCCTTAGTAAGGGCCATAGCAATGCTTTGTCTGTACTGTGTCAACAATGAGGGAATCTGACTAGCAACCTCAGATAAAATAAGTGATACATTAAACAAAGAAAAAGCTTGGCCATTGTGAATGGTTTCCCTCCAACTGAGGTAATAATTTTCTGTTAAGAGAATGTTGCTAATATGTCCATAAACATTCCAACTTGTATGGTACAACTAAGTATGTCTCCCTGCTCAGTTAAAAGAACTTGAGATTTGCTGTAAATTAATATGCTACAGGATTGTATGCAGTAGCATCTAAATTCCCTTAATAACCACACAATCGAGTTGGCACTTTTCTAGTGCTCTATATTAACTCTTTCCTATATTTCTTATATATGGTTAAAAAAAAAGTAAAAAAAAAAAAGCATAGAGTCTTGAGCTAGATTGTTATAGCCCAGAAGATGTTCAGATCAGATGGAAGTGCTGAAGTATAATGTTTTTATATTACAACTCACTGAAACTCAACCTGGTCCATTACCCCCAAAGTCAAATCCAGGGGTACCAGTGAGACAGTTCCTCCTGATGAGGAGGAACTGTTCCACTGAAAATGACTTTGAGACATGGGACCTTGATTTAAGAAGTAGGTTAGTGGACAGATGATGAAGTGGGCATATATTAGAACCAAAGCTACAACTAGGGAAGAAGCGTTGTATGGTATGTCTGGGCAGGGACACAGAAGTGAACAAAAGCAACAGACTAATTTTGAAGAAAGAAGAAGAAGGAAGCCGGACTGGTGCAGTTTTCTCCTGATAGGAACACAGGCCCAGGGAGTGAGGTAAAAATATATATAATCACTTGGGGGTGCCTAACTTTTGGCACCCCCAATTAAATAGGCCTTTTCTTCTCCTTTAAAAATCTGAGTCAGAGTGGGTCAAAGGGGGGATAGCGTTGCTAGTGTAATGAGCACAATAGCGCTCTCTGCAGTAGTGGAGCTGAATTTCCAGGTTATTAAAGTTACAAGAGGTAGCTTTTTGCCACCCCTTGCAACTGGCTGCTGCCCGAGGCAAGGTCCTCACCTTGCCTTATGGCAGAAGCAGCCCTGCTGTTTCGCCCTATTTTCCACAATTGCTATAGAGAGTTGCTGGCTGTTTAGCGGAAGGTTCAAGGGAGACTTTATACACACTTTCCTTGTTGGAATCTTGGTCTGTTGAAGAGCATATGTTGGGGTTGTTGTCCCTTTCCACAATATACTGTGGATAGATGCAATTTGTGTGTTGTCTAGTAGAAGGAGAAATTTAAAAACCTAGAAGTCCCCTGGTGACTATATTATTTCAGACTTTGTTGCTGCTGAACACCTAAGCACACTTTGGACATAACTTTGAGTGGGCAGGAACGGACTGTCGTTTGATAGCCTGCGACAATTTCCCATGTTTGTGTGCTTTATGATGTGGATAACAATGGCTGTCTCCTTTATGTTGTAATTCATATTGGGCATGAGTAATTCTGAATAGGGATGGGCGAATGTTTTTGCCGAGTTTTGACATGGCACGCTCATATACTCCACTGGGAGGAAAAAATGTACGCAAATCATAAAAAATTACAGTGCTTCAAACAAAAAATTGACGGCCATAAACTTTAATGGATTTTGGCAAATTTTCGAGACTGTGAATTTTTTTGAAACGGGCCAGATTCGCCCATCTGAAGTGAGAACTATTAAGTTCAGGTATTATTAAGCATTTAAAGTTTTATTGAGGACACAATTATGTAAGGATGTATAATCGTATATATATATATATAGACATACACATAATGCTGGGGTCAGGATTTAATTTCCCTTCCCAAACTGAAGTGCCAAGCCTTCGAGTGGGAACTGCTACTGTTGTCCTTTATCCTGCTGACATTGATAAAGGTAAATGAGAGTGAATATGAAACTAGAGCTGTGGCATCCTGCAGAACCATGCTACTTTATTTCTATTTGGACATTTCTGAAGTTAATTTCCTTAAGGGCTGTCCCCAGATAACATAGACTATGCGTTCTACTTAAAATGAACTTTTTTTCTGCAGAGTTAATACATGTAAAATAGCCATGAATGTTTTCTTTTGTTACCTTTTGATTCCATTTAAGATCTCAAATGTCATAATCTGAATATCTACACATACACAATATGTTAGGGCCAGCCAACAGACTTACTGTATATATCAGCTTGAGGAGAGTTAGGGTAAGGTTACTGACTCCTTCCAATGCGTTCTTTCCCCTAGTTTATGAAACCACATTTATTTTAGGGCACCTAAATTCTGATTAGGGTACATCTTCAGTACTACCTATGAATATGATTGTACTACATACAGTATCTTGCTTCTCTATTAAGAAGTTTACTTTACTTACTTAGTTTACTTACTAAAGTCACTTGCATAATATTGCAGTTCCCAATCAGCCCCACTGACTACATTAATTCCCTGTATTCCACTGCATCACTTCCCCATCTGTGGTCCAGAGCCCTGATATCAGGTCAAGTTCCCAGAAAGCCCTTAGCAATGAAAAAAGTCTATGATACCATATTTCTCAAGAGATACACTAAGGGGGTTATTTATTAAAGTCGGATTTTTTCTGGTCGGACTTTTAAAGGGGAAAACACAATTTTCTCGTAGGAAAAACAAACTAAAATTTTTCGTAATTTTTTAAACCCTGATGGTGTTAAAAGTCCAAATAAAAAAGGACTCCAACTCAGACCTGCTGAGTTTATGTAAAAGTCAATGGCAGATGTCCCGTTGATATCCTTGTTCAATCATCCAAAGTTTTCGTAGTTTTCAGGCGTCAAATCCAAAAAAGCCAGAGGTTGTGGGCGTCAAATCTGAAAAGGTCTTCCTTTTCAGAGACAAATCCAAAAAATTTGTATGATTTGTATTTTTCACGATTTTATCAAGTTTTTTCACACACAATATGTTTTCTGAGAAATGTATTGATAAATAGGGGGGGAAGTCAGAGCGGATTTGGTCGGAGTGGTTTTCAGAAAATGTAGAACTTTTCGGATTTTGATAAATAACTTACTGTAGCCTTAGAGTATAATATAATGTTAAGAGTATAATATAATGTTACACAGAGTTTTTGTATACAGTACATTTTATGTAACAAATTATTCTAGGGCAGTATACATCTTTTTCAGCCTGCCTTTAAGGAAGTGATGCCAATTAATGTGCATCTTCTATCAGGTTGAGTATCAGTAGGACCCGGATGAATAAGTTGTCAAAGTGCTAAATTAAGGCGGAATAAAGTGAGGGAAGTTTATGCTTGGGTTTTAACTAGGGTTGCCACCTGGCCGGTATTTTACCGGCCTGACCGATAAAAATGATGCTTGACCCCAATGTTATTAATAGGGAAATAGGAGGCAACCATAGTTTTAACCCTAACATTAAGATACATTATCTAATGGAATTATTTTATTAATCATTTTAAAACACGATTTAATGATATGTACCCGTGGTATTGTGCATCAGAAAAAACTCAACATTCACCTTACTTAAACCCACAAAACCTTAACCTGCACCCAACCTAAACCCACAAAACCTTAACCTACACCCAACCATAACCCACAAAATTATGTCATTGTAGTACCCATGCCTGCATCATCTTGCTCTGTATGTGCCTCTGGTGGAGGAGTGTATTTCCCAGGTCTTACCCACACCCTTCTTTAATCCACAATGGTTGGCCAAATTTCAACCAGAAATTATCTTACCAGTGATTAAGGATCAACCCACACATCACTATTGTGGGCAGTACATAAAAAGCGGGTCAAACAGAACATTTTATCCCACCCCACAAACAGAATGGAAGTTTAAACCAAAAGGGCAGAGTTAGAAAGGGAGGTAAGTATAGTATCTAGATTAAGCCAAACACATTTTTCTTTACTTCTTAGACTTTGTATTCCGAACTATTAAAATGGTATCTACTGACATTTAGGAAGTTTCATGTAGTTGTTGTCGTCAGATGCATGGAACAAGAGGAGCAGATTACTTCAAATTGATATTAAATCCAAAAAAGTAACCAAATTGATTTACAATATTTAACAGGGTTCTTAGCCATGGCCTGCATCTGTATATTAGCATTTTTTCTGCATACCGTGATTTCCATTCTTCAATTGGATCCAAGTGCTAGTCAGTCCAAGGGTCATTGTTATTAGGTTGCTAGTGCCTTTACCACCAAGGCAAGAATTACGAATCTACATTCAGGAGTGAAATTGGCTTATATAATACATTTTGCCAGTTAATGAATGTGCACAGGATGGGTAGTGTTATCAGTTCTTAAATTGTTTTATATCAGGCAGCTGGTAAGCCATCTAGTCCAGGTATTTTATTACGGACAAAAGCATTTATGGCTTGATTGCATGATTGCATTTCCTTTTTCTACAAATTTAATATGTCAATTATGGTTCATAATATAAAATATTATGGCTATTTTGCATCCCTAAACATTGTACTATCAGAATATTATGACACATTTATAGAGCATTGTCTCTACAATTAAACAATCTGTATGGACATTGAGATACAATGATTTCTTGTCTATCTTACTAGCCTAGCAAAACAGATTATAAAAGAGGAACTTAGTAAGGTAAGTGAATAACTAATTCACAAAAACTTCACACCATATTTGTTTCCCTTCTTCCACCTGGTAATGTCCAATATCTCTTTCATCTATCATTTTTGTTGCCTTCTTATGTCTGACTCTTCATATACTGTGAATGTGTGTGCACCCTTGTTGAATGGGAAGCTTGACAAATGTGTGAGTTCACCGTGTGCTATACTTAACATTTATTTGTGTTAGCAGAATTTAATTTCTCATCATGATTCAATATGTTCAAGTCTATAGCTTTGGCCAAACAAGGCTGATCTTTGGCCTGTCTACAAACACAGGCTGAGAATCAGCCCCCCACTCTGGCATTGACCTTCTCATGTGCCTGCATCCAGGGCCACTGCTGGAACACAGAGCAGATTTTGGCACTGCAATGAGTATGCATTTTCAGTTTTCATCAACAACTGGTTTAGCAACAAAATGCATCATGAATTTACAAAAATGTAAGCCAATTAAAGGGTGAATATACCCTAACAATTTCCCAGAAGACTTGTGGTTTGGCTAGATAAATAGCTATGCTATTGTAGATATGGTTTCTCTTTGTTCAAACTAGCCCCATGATCTCCCCTGGTTTCTAGATGTAGTTGTTATCCTGCTAACAGTTAGCCAAACTGCCTCCAAACATAAGTCATGTATGTTTAAAGCATAGCCTGAGAAACTGTAACAAGTCAAAACCAGAAAGATGAGCCAGATCCCTTTACCTAACCATTTCACTCCCAGACTGTGCTGCACCAGCAGGGCACTACTGCATGTCGCCTCACCTTTACATTACCCATCCATTGCCCTATTCACACACCCTGGGAGAGCATACAATCACTTCACTATGTGCATGTCCACAACCAGGCTGATCATATAATTTTCAAGTAAGGTCTTGTGCTTTGATCACACCTACAGTACAGAGAAGGAGGAGAAATGCAGGACTAATGTAAAACTCCACTCAACCTATCAGTTGTGATTTCAGGTGGTATAGCCAACCAATATTACTTACAGAACACTTGTAAATTGGGAGCACTTCGCAGGTTGTTCATAGTTTCACACTGTGCTTATTATACTGCCCCCAGAATGGATCATCGGCCAGGAAACACGAAGTCTGCAAACACGAAGCACCAGCAGGACATTTAAAATCCACTCTTATTAAAGTAAACCTGTACCCCCAGACAATGTAGGTCTCTTTAAAAATATATTGCATAAAACAGTTCATATGAAAAAAAACCCTGCTTCATGTAAATAAACCATATATCAAAAAAAAAAAAGTAGACAATAAATGTATTTTATTATTCCTACCTCCCAGCTATCCCACTTTTCATGCCACATTCTGTGGAGAAAGGGTGTGTTTTTTATATGATGGAAGGTATGGATTTGTTATTTGGTCAAGTCCAAAAATGATGGATTCCTAAACTTTGTACCAGAAGAGACCGGCATATACAGGATAGAGCATTGTCTGCACATCACACTTCCCACTTGATGGACACCCACACTGTATATTTTAGTACTTTAGCAGATCTAGTTTAGATGGGATTTCTTCAAGTAAACTAAGGGCCAGGAAGGCAAAGAGGACAGGTGGCCTTTATATCTGAGCCTTGGTGAGGCTTTAGTTGCTGTGGAGGGATTCGTGCTACTGATTTTGCAGACAACACTGCAATTATAAGAATAAATTCTCAGTCTGATGCAGCAGCAAATTTGGTGAGTAGCAATCATTTCTTCTACATTCCCACGCCTAACTACTTGCTTCTGCTTCTATTTTCACAGTTGTATAGGGTGATGGCAAACAGGGTGTTTTCTAGCCTTCTGTGGTTCCTCCATAAACTATGAATTGGGTATCGCTTAAAAATACAGAGCTAGAAGTTAACCTGCCTGTTACTTGACCGGACCAAGGAGTTAGCGGAGATTCACATTCACATTGTTTGTTCTGCCTTTACCCTTAAAGACAAGTATAGCCACGTAAGGATTTCCAGGAAGCCGTTATAGCTGTGTTCAGAATAATAGCACTCTGACATCACTAATCTGTTCAATAACTGTTTTTGGTAGAAATTATATTTCTACATGGCAAATAATTTACTAGTAGATGCAGTAGAGTAATAGAAAACCAACAGACCCAACAGTCATGACATGCATGCTGCTTTGTAATTGAATCATTAATTGAGGCCAAATAATAGCAGTGTTCAAAATAATAATAACTTGTTCCAAATAGCAGTGTGTAGTTGAATTAGTGAGATCATTCATTCCGTTAAAAAACAGGTGTCAATTAAGGCCCTTAATTTAAGGAAGGAAGGCAGTAAATGTTGTGCATTCTGATTATAGTGCATTTCTCTCGGAAAATCTGAGTAAGGGCTCTTACTGATGAGCGGGTGAAGCTTCACTCCCCTGCGTTCCGTTTTTCTGCGTTCAGCCACAGGGGAGCGCAGGAATTGACGCATTTAGCTTTTTTCAATGGGGCTGTACTCACACAGGCGCGTGTAAGCGCCGAACGCAGGTTGAGACGCAACATGCAGAATTTTTCCAGCGTTTGGCGCCTACACGCGCCTGTGTGAGTACAGCCCCATTGAAAAAGCTAAATGCGTCTATTCCTGCACTCCCCTGTGGCTTAACGCAGAAAATCGGAACGCAGGGGAGCGCAGCTTCAACAGCTCGTCAGTAAGAGCCCTAAAATGGGTCATTCCGGACATTGTTCAGAAGAACTTTGATTAAAAAGTCGATCGGAGTGGGTTAATTATAGAAAGAAGTGCAGAAAATGATAGGCTGCTCAGCTAAAATGATCTCATATTCTTTAAAATGTCAACTAAACCTGAAAGATGTTAAAGATAATGGTAAACTACCATTCTAATGGATAGAAGAATAGCCAAAATGGTTCCAGGATGATCAAAGAAGGTGTAAAGTTACCTGTGAGTACTGTTACAATTAGAAGACACTTATGTGAAGCCTCCTTGGGAGGAGGAGTTAACATTGATAGAAAAAAACGAGGACATTAGCATTCAGCCACTAAATATTCTGCTCTTCCTGGTTCCTCCTTTGCAGTTACGTTCAATCACATTCTGAGAAGTGAAAAGGAGGGGGGGATAAAAACTGAAGACCAAACAAAGATTGAGTAAGCATATTAATGTCACATTTAGCAGTGACTGGATACCTGAGTCTGCACCATGGAGGAGGATTCGGTCTCTCTGCAAGATTACATTGCATCCGTGCCTGCTGCCTCCCTGCCAAGGGTTATACAGATTGCCTCTGGGGTCTATCTTCAGAGTAAGTTTCTGCAATCCCTTTTTCTATTGTATGCATCAGACTAGTTACTGTACATACAGGACAAGCTGCATAGTCAGTTATAATTTATGCAACAAGAATACATAATTTTATTGAGTTATTGCAGGACAACACTTAACATAAATAATATAAATAAGACAGAGGTATTATAAATTTTGATTAGCATGACTATTAATATTTAAATGTAATCGGCACGTTTGATGTATACAAACTTCTATTGTACAGAGTTGTGGAATATCATGGCACTTTATAATTAATCGCTAATGATGCATGGTTCTCCAGCAGGAAACATGCAATCACTACATATAAAATCTTAATATATGATGCGTTATAATGTTCTAAACTGGAGAGTGTTTTTGGGTGAAGGGATTAAGAAGTTGCTAATTATCACAATAGCAATAATGCATGTTTGGGAACAGAAAGGGGGATTAAACCGAATTTTGGAGATCCATAAACCTCTATTTTATGCTAACGAATAACCCTACAGATTTAATAAACTGTAACTTCCAGCTGGATAAGGGTTTCTAAGAATTTTGCTGTCTGGCCCTGGAAGCTATAGTGTTCTGGAAAGAACAGACAAACCATTCCAGTGGTCCACTTTGCATGTTGGAGATCACTTTCCACAGGAAGACTGTCCTGTGGAATGGTATTTATGGAAGTGAAAATGTTAGGAAGGTCTCTCAGAGCAGGAAGGTTACCTGTCTGTGTTAGGAACTCCCAGAGGGACTGGGGTGCTGCCTGTCACTGCAAAGAGCTAGTGATTGAGGAGAGCCAGAAGGTGAGCCAGGCCAGAGGCTGGTGAATTTGTATCCCTGGAAGGGAAAGTCAGCAGAGCTTATATAGAAGCCCAGAATATTCCAGAAATCTGAAAGCCACCCTGTATGGTGAGAACCCTAGTGCCGGGTAAAGTTGTGAATGTGTGCTTTTAAAACGCTAATCAGCTATGTTCCTGCATGCCAGTATCTTTATATTTGGAAGAGTTGCCTAAAAAAATTAATTCGATTGATTGAAGACCCAGTGTCCATGCCTTTATGCTTCATATATATATATATATATATATATATATATATATATATATATATAATATGAATATAAGAGTGCAAGTGCAGCATATTCAACTCCAATTGATAATTAGACGAGTAGGATGTGAAATCTGCCTGTATATATACTGTATGTGAAGTGTAAGAGCAAATCCATTGCCAAACAAAGGGAGAAAGGGAGAACGTACAAGTGCCCATTTACTATGAGCCCAGGTGCAAGTATGCCCCTTAGTGATCCCTTAAACCTGGGGCAAAGTTTGAAACACACGGATGTTTGCACCTTTGTTTTGCACTTTGCACCCTGACTTCACTTTGTAAAGACCCCTACAAACTGATATAGAGGCAGTGCCTCCTGGTCCCAACTGAACTCAGCACTGCAAGGTAGCAACATGAACACTTCACTGCACTTGGTTCTTGGGTGCATTTTTTTCAGAGAACAACAGAATCTTTAAGAATATTTAACTTAGTAAAAGAACACAGGAGGATGTAGAATGCGTAGAAAGAGGACTCTTACCCATGGCTCATCAGCTATTGCTTAACTACTGCAGCCATTGTTTTGCAAGAGCAGAGCTCAAGCCTGCAGGTTCCTGCTTTAAGTTGTGTAGCACCGACTTGGTGAAAATGTGCTTAACTGGGGCACACAGTACAGGGTGAGGGGGCAGGAATCGCTAGTGTAGAGAGTACAAATCTGTTCTCTAGGAGAGCTGAAATCCTACTTAGAAAGGTGCAATTTGCAATTATTAGTGACTTTTTTGGTTATTCCTGGTACAGTGCAGAGGATTTTTGCAGAAATGGTGAGTGTTAAGAAGGAGAGGCACATTTAGCTTTCTATGAAGGTATGGTCCGCTTGCAGTTTTAGGTTTATGGCACAGGCTCGGCCCCACTAGAGAGCCTCTTTCTATTCATTTGAATGCAAAATGCATCTGCCATAGACAGCATGTTCCCATGTATGTGAAGAAGCTGTCATCTGGGTTGGCATTTTGATCACCATGATTCTCTCTAAGGGGACAGCAGTAGTCACAAATGGCCATAAGAGATCTATACTTAAGATACAAGCACCAAGAAATGATAGCCTGGGTTGGGGGACCATCATGTCGCGAGGAAGTATGCTTTCTTAACAGGTTGCCCACAACTTTCCTTCTTTTAGTCACCCAAAGGTTTTGCATGTGTTAGCCAGATCTGCAATAACATGCCAAAAATCCAAAACTGACTGGCTTGCTGACCGACTGAACAGGTAGACCTATGCACCGCTATCTTCACTCTTAAATAAAGGCTATGGATTCCCTGGGCGGGGGCATGTATTTACAGTCCTGAATGTACCAAACTATCATGTTTGAGTATAGTTGTTTTGTTGCAGAGCTAGAGAACTGGACAAAGGTGCATGTCACCAAAGAGCCACACAATCATGGTCCCCATACCAGAAACACTTGTACAGTGTGATCTGCATCTTGTGCTGAGTTGAAAATCAATTGCAAATCAATATAATTACATTTATTAATTACATCTATTTGTTTACATCTAACTTTTTTTTCCTTTAACTTAACTCCCAGGCTCTGTCTATGATATCAAAGGATCCGAATGCTGTTTATCTACTGGTGATCTGGTAAAAGTTCTTGAAAAGGAGCTTAAATTCACATCTTGTGTTGATCTGAATATAGGAAAGTGCTTCGAACTACCAAGCAACTTTAAAGGTAAACTCATTTGCAGGAATAACAGATACAGTATATACCAGAGTTTAGTATTGGGCATTGAAAGTACAGTCTCTATTTTTGCAGATGATACTAAATTGTGCAGAACTATAGGTTCCATGCAGGATGCTGCCACTTTGCAGAGTGATTTGTCTAAATTGGAAAACTGGGCAGCAAACTGGAAAATGAGGTTCAATGTTGATAAATGCAAGGTTATGCACTTTGGCAAAAACAATATAAATTCAAGTTATACACTAAATGGCAGTGTGTTGGGAGTTTCCTTAAATGAGAAGGATCTAGGGGTCTTTGTAGATAACAAGTTGTCTAATTCTGGGCAGTGTCATTCTGTGGCTACTAAAGCAAATAAAGTTCTGTCTTGCATAAAAAAGGGCATTAACTCAAGGGATGAAAACATAATTATGCCTCTTTATAGGTCCCTGGTATGGCCTCCTCTGGAGTATGCAGTGCAGTTTTGGACTCCAGTCCTTAAGAGGGATATAAATGAGCTGGAGAGAGTGCAGAGACGTGCAACTAAAAGTACATTAGAGGACATTATAGACAGATAGCAGGGGACCTTTTTACCAATAAAGAGAATCACCCTTCAAGCAACGTAGGTGTTTCTTCACAGTGAGGTTGTTGAATGCACTGCCGGGCAGGGCCGGAACTAGGGGTAGGCAGAAGAGGCACGTGCCTAGGGCGCAAAGCTTGGGGGGCCCCAGAGCCAGGCACGTACCTCATATGCAGCCTACCCCTAGTCCAGCAAGTGTTACTTCAGTCAGGGCCGGATTTACCCTTCTTGCCCCCCTAGGCCCAGCTACTGTGCCGCCCCCCGCATTTTCACAGGCGCAGCACCCCTTCCGCTCCCTCCCTACTTGTCAGGCTGAGGCTGGCGCAGAGTGACGCATGCGCAGCGCAGTCACGTGACGTGATGACGTCACTGCGCACAGCATGCACACACTGCCCGGAAGCGTCAGCGATCATCTGCACCGCGGCGCGGCCACCACAGGCAGCTCAAAGACAGAGTAGAGCTGACAGGCGGGCTGCGCACACAGCAGGAGCCGCAGCAGCAGCGGCCGCGGAGCACAAGTTATCAGGATAGTATATGTCATTCACAATACGCAAGCTGCTGAAGAGATGTTAAGGGCACCTGCTTGCCGCCCCTAACATCTTGCCGCCCTAGGCCCGGGCCTAGGGGGCCTTCCCCTAAATCCGGGCCTGACTTCAGTGAAAAGTGAGTGCGCTCTCTGAAGTCAAAGCTCTTTGTGCATGCGCGCCCTTGGCTGCGCACGGTTGCGTACCTGCGTCCTCGGTGCGTCCTCGGTGCGTCCTCGGTGCGTCCTCGGTGTGCACTGTTGCACATGCGGTCCTAGGTTGCACACTGCTGTGGCGGGGGCCCGGCACTATAGAACATGGTTTTATGCTCCCTCCATTGCCTAAAATCCATAATGGTAATAGACACAAGAAGAGACAAGGAAAATTAAATGCAGGTCAGTTCAGAGAATGAGTCTGAAAACCAGTCAAAAATGAATAATTTTTTTTTTTTGGCGAGCCGTTTATACTTTATACTATAAAGGCACAAGCTACACTAAAATATTCCAGCACAGTCCTAAATGGGACGCTACCCGCACAAGTGCATATCAGAAATCAGAAAAAGGCTTCTTCATTCCAGGGCATTCTCTTGTCTCTGTAATACACTGTACTTCAATATTTAGTGTTTTAATAGAACAGCTTCTTTTTTCTGCTTCCCTCTATTGTTATGAACAATGAAAAGATACTGTAGCTGGAAATAGAGGTAGCAGCACAGGGAAGGGCTGAAATGTACAATAGTATTAATTACGGGGCAATAAAACTGGTTTATACGTGTGGCACAGTAGAAGGGGATTGTTGCTATATGCAAAGGCTGGATTTCTATAAGGACCAAAAAAGGGAAGGGGTTATGGGATGTTTGGGGCAATATGATGCATGTTTTGACTTATGCCGGCACAGGTACAAATGGGGGCAATAAGATAGGTGCTGGCACAGTTACATGGGGCAACATGATGGCTGCTGGCACAGGTACAGGGGGCAATATGAATGGTAAGGTGGGAAATTGTAATGCAGGACCCGGTGGGGGCACTGATTGAAGACCTTGCCTAGGGTGCCAAAATAACTTGGCCCGACCCTGATGCCGGGTGATGTTGTGATGGCTGATTCTGTTAATGCCTTTAATAATGGCTTGGATGATTTTTTGGACAGACATAATATCAAAGGCAATTGGGATACTAAACTATATGTGAAAGTAGGGAGAGTTGTGTGTATGGATGCTGGGTTTTCATTTGGAGGGATTGAACTTGATGCACTTTGTTTTTTTTTATTAACCCGATTTAACTATATAACTATGTAACTATGTAGTAAGAATATGTCAGCTTGTTTTTAAAAAGCTATTTGGCACTAATTTAGCCCTATAAAATTAACACCCTTCCCTCAGTCTCCTTAGTTGTGCCAGCAACACATTTTCTGTCTACAGGGTGACATCAGGCTTGGCTTGGAGGACAAGGAATTGTTATATTGTATATCTGGCTTTCAGCCTGATGGCTCTTTACCCCTGCCCCCAAAACCCAATGTCTTTTTTAGGAAAAAAAAAGTGTTATAATGTGTTTTAGGAACATTGTAAAAAATGGCAGGTAGCAATTTCAAGGCATACTGGGTTGTTCTTGATAAAAAACGTAACATGTCAGTATCCCTTCAAGCCTTAATAGAGGGGACCGTTCTAACAACCACTTTATTACATTTATTTATTACATACATTTATTACTTTATTAAAGCACTTTATTACAACACACAATTCCTGCACAGCCCTTTACTTCTCCAAAACAGAAAAGTACAATAAAAGCTGAAAATGATTAACAGAATCAGAACATTGTTTAATGCGTGCCTTCATCATTTCACCTAACATGATTTAAAATATCTTACTCTTTGCCAATGTTCCTGACGTGTACACAAAAATAATTTGCAAAAAGTATTTCCGCAGAGAATATTGTTTGCACATTACTCCCAACATCTGAAAAATGGATAGAGGAATAAAAAGTTGTGCTGCCTGCAACACAGTGACATTTTTGACCATGCCTGTTTTATGTCCACACCCCCTAATTATCATGTCAATTTTACCAAGTTTGGCAGGTTATGAAAGTTTGCATACATTTCTGAGAATTTAGTGCAAAGTTTTATGTATTATAACAGTTCTTATATTGAAAGTGAATTGCCCTTTAAGCTGTGAATCTCAATTCTCCCAAGAGACCTGCTTGTCTTAAATAGTTACAATTGTATCTTTGCTTATCTTAAATTGTTACAAATATATCGCAGTGCAGTGACCCAGTGTTCTAGGCTCTCTGCCAAAAAAACATCTTATTTTAATTAAGTTTCAAAAACGTTGTTTCTTTTTTTCTGGCATCAGTGCAGGAGAAACTCACTGAGCTGTCAAAATTGGGAGAAAATGGGACGGTTGGGAGGTATGTGTATACAAGACGTGTATGCACAGCTTAGAGCAATGGTTCCCAAATGCTAGGGATTTGCAGCCTGAAGACCAGTTAGACTTACTGTAGCTTTTGGGAGAATGTCTATTTTCTCTCCTAGATACTTCTAGATATCCAACAGTCATTTACAGTGAAAATTGGAGTAAAAACCTGTTTGCTGCCAACTAAACTACTAAGGCCAAATGGTTTATAGCAGAAGTGTTTACAAAATCTGAACCTCAAATTAGAGTTTAAGTAAAAAAAAAAAAGTCCGAAAGCCACAGCTTTACCAGTGATTATGAAATAATGAATAAACAATGTTGTATGATCCCTTTAACAAACAAATGTGTCATATCTGTAATGATTTGAGAAAGGTAATTTGGGTAAAAGTACAAATAAAGAACACTGAGACCAGTTTCTCTAGACAAATGAAACCTGGAGACACGAGGTATTGAAAACTTTCTCATAAACAGTTTGTTTACTGATGCAACCTCTTCATAAGACGTATGTTGTGGCACAATCCTTTCTCCTCACCTAACAGAGACTGCTGTCCCTTCCTCTATCACTACCAGAATGGCCACCATATTTCCTGTTTGCTTTATTCACTTTTCACTGCTAACAACTTTATACTTCATAGTTTAACTTAGGACTAAAGCTAATTATACATAAACCATTTAAAAACTCACATTTTGCTTCCTTCACTTCTCACTTTTGAAAATCAGACACGTCCTTGTGTCTGCCAGTCATCCTCACTTACATCTCGCGTTTTCACCATACATTAAAGCTAGAACCTTTAAGATATTTGTTCTCCTATTCTTATGTAACACATCACTCGCACATCAGTATGGTTCACAAAATCTTCAGCAGCCTCTCCAGAGACCTGCCATGGCACAATGACTGCTGCAAAAGAATATCAAGTTATAACATCCTAACACTATAACTTTGCACTAGCTATAAACAGGGCTGCCATCAGGGCGGCACAGGGGGTACATCTGTACAGGGCCTAAAGGGGGGCCTGGCTGTGCTGCACGTTTCAAAATTACTTGGGCCTCCCTTGACAGCGGCGAAGCGCCAAAGAGCCAAAGTCCCGAAGACCCAAAGCCATGAACAGAGCTGAAGCCGCGAAAAGACCCGAAACGCCGAAGGACCGTACGGAGCCGAAGCTGGCAAAAGACCCGAAGAGCTGAAGACCCAAAGTCGCAGATGGAGCCGAAGACGCGAAAAACCCCAAAGTTGAAGTCCTGAAGCCGCAAAAAGACCCGAAGCCAAGAAAGGAGTCGAAGCTGAAGCCCTGAAGCCACAAAAAAGACCCAATGCCATGAAAGGACCCTAAGGTTAGTTCCACTGAACACCAATGTGTTTTTTATTATTTTATTAAACCTCTGGCCACTAATGTATTATTTTAACACTATATAGGCCGCTATGGGGCCCCTGACCACCAATGTTTTCTTTTAACTTGTAAGGACGGGGGCATGGCCACCAATGTTTTTTTTAAAAAACTTGTGGGGGGCCCTGGTGTCAATGTTTTTCTTAAAGGCTTGACAAAGGGTCTTGTATAGGCCAGAAACTTTGCAATTATTATGAGCTAAATAAATAAACCACAACTGGTTTCATAGCATAGTATGTGCCATTGGTGTTTTGTTCGTGGACATAAATTTTGGGCCCTTGGCAGTTTTTGGGCCATACACCTAGACACCCGATACCAAACGGGTAATACTGGTAGCAGCACTCCATTTCAGTATAATGTTTTTTAAAAAAAACAATGTAGGACCCTGGCCACCAATGATTTTTTAACTTATAACGGGGTCCTGACCACTAATGGCTTTTTATAACTTGTGGGTGAGGGGGGTTTACCGTTTTTAGTGCTGTCTGTGTGGCCTTTTTACTGTGGTGTGGGTGGGATCTGGGGTGAGGCTTCGGGGCTGGGGTGGGCAGGAACCAGGGGGCCCAGAAAATTTTGTTTTATGGGACCCCTTGATTTCTGATGGCAGCCCTGGCTATAAACAAAACATTTCACATTGTTCAGAAATATTTTATACCTTGTACCTTCAGTCATACCATCATCCATATTCATTCTCACTGAGCATACTCCAATCACATCCAACGCATACTTAGTTACTTTATACATTTGCAATATAACCAACACATCATTAAGGGCTCTTACACACGGCCGTTCCGACCTGCGCTCCCCTGCGTTCCGTTTTTTGGCGTTCAGCCGCAGTGGAGCGCAGGAATAGACGCAAGTAATTATTTGAAATGGGGCTGTACTCACTCAGGCGCGTGTAGGCGCCGAACGCAGGTTCAGACGCAACATGCTGCATTTTTCCTGCGTTCGGCGCCTACACGCGCCTGAGTGAGTACAGCCCCATTTCAAATAATTACTTGCGTCTATTCCTGCGCTCCCCTGCGGCTGAACGCCAAAAAACGGAACGCAGGGGAGCGCAGGTCGGAACGGCCATGTGTAAGAGCCCTTACTCTCAACATATTTCACGATATTGCTAGATGGACATCCAATTATGAGTGACCAGCTGTCCCACTCTGGTTTAATGACTTGCTGTGGAACAAACAACACCATTCACTTACAGTTCTCAACACTCACAGTTTGTAATCTGTAAACCTAGCGTTCCGTGCCTCTCACAACCGGATAGCCCAGCACCCATATCCACTGTTCTGGGCTACATTCCACTGAGCCCTCTGCTGCTGTCAGTATAAGACCTAGCAACATCCTAGCCTGCCTACTGAACAGCAAAAGGGATGGGGAATACCCTGTAGTGGCATGCACTGTGTTGCTGCACTTCGCCAAATGTAACCTGGAGACAGAAGATATCTTTCTTGCTAAGGTGCATGTACATAATTGGTTGGATTTTTGTCCCTCTTAATCTCTTTTTTAAAATTCTCTTTTCTAGTCAGAAAACAGAGTACATATATGGGATCCGTTATCCGGAAACCCGTTATCCAGAAAGTTCCGAATTACGGAAAGGCCGTCTCCCATAGACTCCATTATAATCAAATAATCCAAAATTTTAAAAATGATTTCCCTTTTCTCTGTAGTAAGAAAACAGGTGCTTGTAGTTGATCCCAACTAAGATATAATTAATCCTTATTGGAAGTAAAACCAGCCTATTGGGTTTATTTAATGTTTATATGATTTTCTAGTAGACTATATGAAGATCCAAATTACGGAAAGACCCATTAAAATTAACATAATTGCTGGTTGGTCTTCTTGTTCATGAAGTCTTGTAGGACTTATGCTGGCATTTAACAGGGCAATTCTTTTGTGGGAATACAAATATAGATAAGTACAAGGAAAAATGGAGTCACTGGACACTAATTTGTTAGGCCACCAACAGCCCCCCCCAGTGATTTTAATTGCTTACCTCATACAGCAGGGAAGATAATTATTGAACGCATCAACATTTTTCTCAGTAAATATATTCTAATGGGGTTATTGACATAAAATTTACAACCCAAGTAATCCACACATACAAAGAACTCAAAACGAATAAGAACTCAAAACAACTAAGCTGATTATTAAATTCTGATGTTAGTTGCACAGTGCACTGGTTTCTGTGCTGCCATTTAGTAATTAGCTGTATTAATTACTAATCAGTCTTATATTGTGACATTTCTATTCTGTGTGTACTGTATATT
Organism: Xenopus petersii; assembly: GCA_038501925.1. Taxonomy (NCBI): domain Eukaryota; kingdom Metazoa; phylum Chordata; class Amphibia; order Anura; family Pipidae; genus Xenopus; species Xenopus petersii. The sequence continues at coordinate 70,091,882 of CM076675.1, read as the reverse complement.
GTGAGTGGGTCCCTAAGCTCAGTAAGTGACAGCAGCACAGAGCATGTGCAGTGAATCAGCAGAAAAGAAGATGGGGAGCTACTGGGGCATCTTTGGAGACACAGATCTTTACTGCTAAAGGGCTGTGGTTGCCTTGGGCTGGTACAGAAGCACAAAACATAATGTACAATATTTCTGCCCTTCTTCTTTGGTTAGGCTTTAGTTCTCCTTTAGGTTAAGTGGAATGACACAGGGAATAAGAATTGAACACACTTACTGAAATGTATGTAATACTTAGTAGAAAAGCCTTTGTTGGTAATGACAGCTTCAAGAAGCCTCCTGTATTGAGAAACTAGTTGCATGCATTGTTCAGGTGTGATTTTGGCCCATTTGGCCATTCAGAAGCTTAGAAATACATCTGTAACCAATGCCATCAGTATGTTTTGCAACAATAACATTGCAAAGGTCATGAGAGAGCTCTTTGCTTTTACCCATCATGAGATGCTTCTTGTGTAATACCTTGCAAATGAGAAACCTTTGATAGGCCATCAACTAGGACTAAACCAGCTGATATTAATTTGCACTGATAGGGGCAGGATTGCTTTCTAAATACTGATGAATTTCAGCAGGTTTCTAGGCTTTCCATGCCTTTTTGTGCCTCCTTTTCTTCATTTCTTCAATACTTATTCCCTGTGTCCTTCCACTTTATTACACATAATTTAATGTATGGATTTATTTGTTTTGAGTTCTTTGTGTGGATTATTTGAGTTGTTACAGACATCTGGTGTAAATTTTAGGTCAATAACCCCATTAGAAATATATTTATTGAGAAAAATGTTGACGTGTTTAGTACTCATTTTCACTGCTGTTCCTGGGGTACTTTTCAGCAGGGTGGGTGAATGCAACCTTCCCAGGGATCCTCCATGACAGTTCATAGCTCAGCACATGCCCAGAACTATTTGGAAAAGTTCTGACATGGAGTATTCCTGGGAAGATGACATTTTAGGCCCATTTAGGGCCCCCAAACATTTGTAAGTTAAGTCTACCAAGGAATATTGAAATTCTCATTAATTAGGGCCCCACACACATACAGCCTGCTGTGACTGCTCTACACGTTTTGGTGGGGAGATTAGTGAATGCAGGTACAAAGTATAAATAAAAAATATTTAAAGGAAGGCGTTTCACTTGTGTTAATAATGCAATTCTACCCATCAATGAATACGTTCGTCTCAATTGTAGCTTTCAACCGAACAAAGTATTCCCTAGGTCTTCTAGGAACCCTCAGGGCCTAGTTCAAGCAGAATCAACTTGCTTCTTTTAGCTTTAAAATACAGTTTACAGAGCATTGTCTCCTTCCTCACTTCACATGATAGAAAGCATCTCCTGCCCCTTCACCACACTTTGAACAGGAAACTACAGTTCACACCAACCTTCTCACGTACACAATGGCAGCCACAGGAAAAACAGCACCTCCCTTCTCAGACATAGAAAACTCTGGTGCGTGTCTGCATCCCATTTAAAGGAGAAATATGGCTGTATTTTCTTGGGAGTGCCAAAAGTCAGTCACCCCCAAGTGATTGTATTGTGCCAGTGCTACTATCAGCAGGAAACTGCACTGACACAGGGGTTCTTACAGCGAGCAATTGGCTTCCTCCTTTTCTTTCGTCCGAACTTTAACAAAGTCGGCTATTTCGTTCTACTGCCCATGCATCTGAAAGAAAAAGAAGGAAGCAGATTGATCCGTGGTGCTCGCAGGATGAACCCCCGGACCGGTGCAGTTTTCTTCTGTAGGAGCGCTGGGTCAGGGTGTGAGGTAAGTATATATAGTCACCTGGGGGTGCCTAACTTTTGGCACCCCCAAGTAAATAGGCCTTTCCTTCTCCTTTAAACAGTAGTAGCTTTGCACTCAGCTTCAGGCTCATTACCTGGCCAGCAGTGAAAATGAATCATTTCATTACCAAGCCATCTACTGTGGCCTGTATTAGGCATGACATAATACTACTGCGGTGGGAGGCAGGGGCGAAACTACACTGGTAGGGGGTGATGTAAATGATGAGCAGTGTATACATGTTTCTATTGCCTGAGGCATGGCACACGCGACGATTCATATTCCGATGTCGCTCCGAAGTTTCCTCATGAGGCAACTTTGACAATCTAAGCGCCGAGAGTGCCATTGCGCTTGCGTTTTCTCATTATAGCAGGCGAACGTCAGGGGGAAGGCAGTTCGCCAGGTGACTAAATCTCCTTGAATCTGCCCGTGAGCCCCTGCCCTAAAGCAGAAAGGACATTTATCTGTGCTTTTTAATACAATATGACCTCCACTGTTTACATTATAGATACAGGTATATGGCAGGATCCTCCTGTCTTTGTAAACAGTCCTGGTTGTTTAACCCTGTTCTAATATGATGTGCTTGATATATGATAGGCTTCAGAACAGAACTGTGATCTTTATGTTCTCTTTCTCAGATATTTTTCAGATCGTGGTTCACAGAGGCACATACAACAACCTTAAAGATCTGAAGCAAGAGTTATATGGTGACCTTACCCATCCTTTCTGGTTTGCATCTGCAGCAGACATTATTTTAGAAGATCGAGTTATTCATCAGCATCGTCCAATTAAGTATGTGTCACCTGACAATTTTAACCCAACCAGCTTTGCGATTTGTCAGGTTTGGGAGGTTCACAGTGAAGCCTGCATTAAAATCCCTACAAGGACAGTTGGACAGTTTTATGAGTGTGATAATACAGAGTCCTACACATTGGAGCAGATCTTGCAATCCCCAGCTCTGCTGAAACGTAGCTACTCCTGCGGTAGCCTTGGAAATGGGCCCTACAAGCTCACTCCTGTTTATGAGATCAAAACAATTATGCACAGTAAGTGAATAAATATATCATCAATCAGTGACCATACCATACATACTGTCTGCTCCTAACAATCTTTCTAATTATAATATGTATATATATATATATATATATATATATATATTAGAACTAACCTTCGAGTTCCATGACCTGTATAAAAGCACACTATCCTTATATTTTACAATAGAGGGTACTTTATTCACTAAATATAATATGATACACCTTTTACCACCTATAACCTCTGCTATATTTTATATGATGAGTATAATTTCAAAGACTTTTAAAGACTTATAACTGGGAGCAGCCATACTGTCTACCTGATTATAATTGAAACTGGAAAAAAGGAAAAATAACCTTTCCTATTAACTAAAAATAATTCCCCAAGACAGTGTAATTCACAACGATATAATTCAGTTGCAGAATTAGAAGAAAAAAAAAGAATTCTTTTTTTGTATAAAAATTACTATCATCACTGAAATTTATTACTGCAATTCATTCTACAAAATTAATCAACTGGTCTAATAAATGTATAGATTCTGTGATCTCGTAGCCAACTTTGAATGAAGGAGCCTTGAGCCAATTAGAATCTGAGTGGAAGTTGTGGGTGCGTGACGCGTCCTCCGTGCAGCTTGACATCATTAGAAAAGTATTTCCTTTCTAAAAGTATAGATTAAATTCCAGATGCTGAGATATAACTCCAGGGTAAAATATGCATCTGGAGGGTGGCTGAGATCTCCTTTTTAAAGAGTTTCTTTGTGGTACAATATTCCCCCTCATTTTCGTAAAGTTTTTTTTTTCCTCCATGGTCCTTGGGGTTTGCGGTTCTGTAGGGTTAATTAGCCTCCTATACCAGTGTTGGATAAAGTAAAAATAAAGACTGCAGCCCCTCGGTTCCTGCCCTTCTCTTTTTCTTCATTGTATACCAGGACATTAGTCAGTCAAAAAATCTTTAGATAGATATTGGGATATCTCCACAACCTTTCCATTTTCCAATTTTATATCTACTTTTAAGATCAAAGTGTATTGATATTATCAACTAAGTTAATATCAATTTAATTATAGTTAAGCAGCACAAGCACTTAATTAATCAAGCAGTGTCCTTGACAATTGTAAGCAATGAGCCACTTTGTGCTGATATTTGAGTATAGAGCCTATGTAAAAGTTTTCTGAGCACTTGCACTTTTAACGTCTGGTATCCCAAAACTCATAGCAAACCCCAAGGCCCTGTCTCGGTTCAGTTCAGGAGGAGCCCTCCACTACTCAGATGCTGCCAGGACTTACCGTGAGAGGACCAAGGGGGAAGCTCTGGGCAGGCAAGGAAACCATAATGTATACAGATAGGACAGAGAACAAGGAGCATGGTCAAGGGACAGGCTGGGTCAAACCAAACAGACAATATGGTACCAAATCAGGAAGCTGAATCGTGGTTGAGGTCATAGGCCAAGGTCAAACACAGAACAGAAGAGCAGCTCCAAATCAGGATCTGAAAAATAGTCAAAGTTCAGGCAAGGGTCAGGACAGACCGCAAACAAATCAGGAACAGGCAAGATCAAACACAGTTTAACAACAACAATTCACAACCAGGATCAAGAAAAGTAGACCTAAACTGGGCAATGAGTCAGAGCAGATTAGGGATTTTATATCTAGTCAAATCACTTACACAAATCACCTGTGGCCAAACTGGCCACAGGTGAAACAAGCCATTCTTCCTAGCAATAGCAAGCATAGGCATAAGAGTGAATCAGAGCCTTAGTTGTCTGCTCGTATAGAGCTGTGGTAACACAGACAGCACAAGAACACCAGGTTCAACTGCAGGCAGGTTATCACAGCAGGTTATCATAGCATATCTGAGAAGTTAATTTTTGTTTGGTTGATTAATTAAACGCCTGATTTTTAGCATGAATTGCAGAAATGAATAAGAAAAGTGATTTGTATGCAATATAACTAAAAAAAAGGGTTGTCAAACTTTATTCTAATACTGCCTACTTGAACACCAGGATTCGCAAGAGACTAGAGGTACAACAAAAGTACCTCAGACTCATGAGAAAAATATGTAGTAAAAGATCTGTGCACACAGTACTAATGTTTGTATCAACTATTCTATAACTCTGTACCAATACATCTTTATTCTTTCCTATTTGCTTTATGTCTTAGAAGTCATAAAGAAAGTAGATCATGCTCTAACATCACAAAATTCATCACAAAATCTGGCACAAGCATAATGTTCAATATTGTATACACATTACTGTGCTATTTATGGTAGTCTTTTGTTTTTTTTTCCCAAAATAGTGAGAAAAGATATTGTGAAAATGCCTTCAAGTCTTGAAGTAGAAGTTATAGACATTACTGATCAATGTTGGGACACTGAGTTTATCAAGCCTTACTCCTTGGCCGAAGTTTCACATTGTGAAGAGAAGTTTCCAGTTGTCACAGAAATAGTGGAAAGTTCGGATTGCAGTCATATAGTTAAAAATGACTTATTGTCATCTCTTGGGAAAGGACAAAAGATCATTATCCACAGGAAGGAACTTTCTAGAAAAGTCCTGGCTACAGCTGCTAAGGGTAAACTGTCTAGGTTCTTCTACATCCATACTGGATATGAAGGAAAGGCCCGTCAAAGGCCAAGGGAATTTGCAACAGTTTATGATCTCTGGACCAAATTGATGGCAGGAGTAAAGCTGAATGTTGTTGTAACCCAAGACGGTGATAGTATAGAGGATTGTTTTCCTTCCCTTTGCATTGGGGATCACCTCAAAATCCTTCGTCATGAGAAAATCAGAGCATCAGACAGTTTGGACTGTAAAGAAACAGATGTTCTCGTGTGTGAAAAAGACGCTGCAGATGATGAAGATGACGAATCAGAGGAAATTATGCTGCCTTTGTATCTTGAAGGACATTTTGTTGAGGAAATTAAGGATAACAAAAAATATACTATCAGCAATATAATGCAGAAGTTTACACTTCCCTGTGAGGTCAAGGTTGTAACAAAAGATCCATCTTTTCCCAGTGATCCCCTGCCCTCATTTGCCTCTATTAGGCTGGAGGAGCTAATTGAAGAACCTGTTTTGTTGGCCAGTTTTCTGGATAAACCATCTGTGTGTTTTCAGATTCCTATTAAGTGGAGAGACTTTTCTTTGATTTTCCTCAAAGACCCAGTTCCAGAGACACAGACAATGTTCACACCTTTAGAGGAGCTGACAGAAGGGTTTTATTATAGTCTCAGGAAGGAACTACCAAGTAATGAACTTCCCCCACCAAGACCCCCCAAAAGACAGACCAAAGCTAAGAGTACTAACAAACCTGGCAGAGAAAAAAAATCAACATGCAAAAACAGTAAGGTAGCTTTGAATTGCGTTTTGTTTTGATAATGATCAGTAATGGGCTCTTTTGTAAAAGTTTTTATTAGATACAGTCAGGGCTATTGGGTTTATATTTATCATACCTAACTATAACAGCAGCCTATTACAGAATATATAAACCGAAAAAGGAGTAATCAGATAGGGTGTATTAAAACACAATTACTATCCAGCTCTCTGAGGTACCTAGAGAAAACCCATGCAGATAAGGCAAACATGCAAACTCCTTGCAGATATTGCCCTGGCTGCCCCCTCCTATTTCCTTAATAAGATTTAAAATGTGCTGTGAAATTTCAAGTACAATGAGACCCAATCAGTCCCCACAGGCCCAATAAACAGGCCAAGTAAAACGTGTTGATATATGAAAGCCTACAACAGCCACTCTGGCAGAATATTCATATTGCTAGTCTGGGTCTAACATAGCAAATAATCTCTCCATACCCCATATAACTTCTCCTTGCAGCTCCACCTATCTCAATAGTTATTTGTTAATATCCATATAACAGTTCATATTTAACGGATGATAGTAGCCGACAAAAGCACACCAACTCAATTTACCAGCTTTTATTACAAGTGTTCACATAATCTTTTGAATTGTACAGCAAAATGCTATTGTTGATAATGCTGATTTCTATGTTCTTTCTTTCAATAAGATGCCAGATCAACTGCACTCTTTATCTAGAGGAAAATGTATCACAGAGCCTTACAGACCACCGACCATGAATGCATATTCTCCTCTGCCTCGTATCAGTCATGATGGTATGTTAGCATATTAAATAAGCATGTATCTTTCAACGGACCAGTACAAATCAAATAATAAAGCAGATCTCTAAATGGTTCACATAATTTAGTCAACCAGAAATTATTTGCCAGCGTTACTACATAGCTAAACATGAGTGAAGTTCCAGATGCAACCTGTTGTCTGCAGCACATTTGTATATTTGTGCTCTACTGGTACACACATGGATACAAAATTGCATCAGTTAATTGACAAAAATAAAGGCCTGAGTCGGGTCATTGACTGTGCTTCCTTTCCCATGATATTCACTAGATGTCCTCTTTCATGTGAGAATTTCTGCTGTCTTTCAGATGGAGGTATATTATCAACTATACTATAACATATAAGACTTACTTGAGGAAATAAGAGCAAAGCTGACCATACATAGGCTAATATTGGCTGCCAACCTTAACAAAACCAGTAGCATATCAATCCATATATAGTTGTGTTCAGAATAACAGTGTGTTTAAAAAAGTGAATAAAGCTCATAATCCTTCTAAAAGCTTTTATTTCCATACACACAAATGCATTGGGAACACTGCACATTCTATTCCAAATCAAAATATGAAGAAACATGTATCAAATTTGTGTTTTTCATTTATAGAAAGTCAAGAAAAGGGAATATTAGGCAAAAAATAATAGTGTGTGCATTCTTCTTTACAAACTCGGACGTTCACTGTATAAACTGAACAATGTTTCAAGATTTTGCTTTCCTTTAAATCACTGAACTAATATTTATTGTATAACCAGTGTTTCTGAGAACTGCTGCACATCTGTGTTACATGGAGTCTGCCAACTTCTGGCACCTGTTACATTCCACAATTCTTCTGCATTTCTTGGTTTTGCCTCAAACAGCATTTTTGATGTTATCCCACAAGTTTTCTATTGGATTAAGGTCCAGGGATTAGGGTGGCCACTCCATAATGTCATCTTGTTTACTGGTGTATTTGGGGTTGTTGAAACACCCATTTCCTCTTCAGCATAGGGCAACATGACCGCTTCAAGTATTTTGATGTATTGAAACGGATCCATAATCCCTGGCATGTGATAAATAGCCCCAAACCCATAATATGAGAAACATCCCATATCATGATGCTTGTGCCACCATGCTTCACTGTCTTCACACTGTACTGTGACTTGAATTCAGTGTTTGGGGGTCATCTGACAAACTGTCTGCAGCCCCTAGACCCAAAAACAACCATCTTGCTTTCATCAGTCCACTAAATGTTGTGTCATTTGTCTTAAGGCCAGCCAATGTGTTCTTTGGCAAATTGTAACCTCTTCAGCAAGTCTTTTTTTCAAATGTTGAACTTTGAGGGGTCTTCTTGCCGATAGCTTGGCTTCACATAGGCGTCTTCTAATTGTAACAGTACTCACAGGTAACTTTAGGTCTTCTTTGATCTTCCTGGAACTGATCACTGGCTGAGTCTTTGCCATTTTGATTATTCATCTATCCATTCGAATGGTAGTTTTCCATTTTCTTCCATGTCTTTCAGGTTTGGTTGCCATTTTAAAACATTTGAGATCATTTTAGCTGAGCAGCCAATCATTTTCTGAACTTCTTTATATGGTTTCCTCTCTCCAACCAACTTCTTAATCAAAGTACACTATTCTGCTGAACAATGTCTGGAACGACCCATTTTACTCAGATTTTCAGAGAGAAATGCACTATAACCAGCATGCACAACATTTGCTGCCTTCCTTCCTTAAGTAAGGGCCATAATTGACAGCTGTTTTTCACAGAATGAATGACCTCAAATATTGAACTCCACGCTGCTATTATTTGGAACAAGATATTATGTTGAACAAGCCTCGATTAATAATTTAATTACACAGAATCAGCAGCATGCATATTATGACTGTTGGGTCTGTTGGTTTTCTATTACTCTTCTACACCTACTAGTAAATTATTTGCCATGTAGAAATATAATTTCTACCAAAAACAGTGATTCTCAGGTTAGTGATGTTGGACTGCTATTATTCTGAACACAACTGTATTGTCAAAAATGATTATTTTCTCATCTCGGTCCACTGAGAAACACTATTAATAATCAGTCCCTCAAAGCTGCAGCCTTGGTTAGAATTTGAGATTAAGAGCAGCTTAGTATATTCAGGGCTTCGTAATGGATCTTTGGGTACCATATTGTCTAGTTTATAGGTTATGACCCGGCTCTGTTCTAGTTTCTGCCTTCATTTCATCCTTGGTACTCCACTATTGTTTTTCCCCTTCTGTGGGATCAGACTAGCCTCCTGACTAAGCTTCTGCACACGGAGGCTAAGCAGTCATAAATCTGGAATTATACTGTATAGTGAGGTTTCCCATAAATCCAAAACAAATTAAAAGTACAAAATCATTTATTAAGACGTAAAGAATTGTGTTTCATACTTATAGGGGAACTTACTCAGAGCCGTACTCAGCCTATTTTAATTTAATAAAAATGTACAAAGTTTTATTCATTGTGCAGTACCCCCCTTTCCTTCGTGAGGAAGAGGACATCAAGTCATTATTTTTGCAGCATCTTTATAACGCAATGTTCATCTCAAAAATATTTAAGGAGTGATTTTGTTTACTTTTCTTACCTAAACAGATTATGAAGTAGCTGACCTGAAAATCACAGATTAAGACATTTATAAAAGAAAGGTAATTCTCTGCAATTTATTATAATGTTACTCTTCTTCTTTTGTTGCACTATTGATATTTTCAATTACAGATAGCACAATGTAATACAAGTCAATGGATGATTCATTTTTACAAAACAGTGATGATAGCTTCCTGGTGTAATTTGCACCTGAAAGTAAGGATTTGGATGGATGATAGAGCTCAGTGCTACTAAGTAGTAGTGCTGGGCTCTTGCACCACTTAGTGCTCAAACACTTGTGTCCAGGGTTATAGTAAATGACCCCTTTGGTGTTCAACTGCTCAAATCAGTCAAAGATAAACAGACACTAGTATTAGCTTTGATAAATATGTTGGTTCATTAAAAACACTGTCAGTAATATAGTCATATTTGGATGTCAGAAACACGCTGGAGAAACACAGCCCGATACTTCACATGTGTGAATGCAGTGACAAAAAAGGCACCTGCCTGTCATTGCACAAATGGGGCAGATTTCACCCAGAAAAACACTCAAAAATCCAGAGTGCAGTAACAGGTAGATGCCAGTCCTGTCCTGTCTGTATAAAGCTTTTTAACTTCCATTTTTTGACACTGTGATACATTAGCTGAATCCTTCCCATGTATACCCAATAAAAATGCATTAGGCTCAAAGCATATCAAACGGCTTTGAAAAATGACAATCCTTTAGGAAAATATTAAAACAGGAAAATATTGAATTGCTACACATCCTTCTTTACAGACTTGCTGTGCCAGGTATGGCATGGTAATTCTGAATTTGTTTCATTTAAACATTTTTTAATCATGGTTTATCTTTTTTTCTGTTTGTATAGGCCACCCTTCAGTACAGTTGGAGGTCGGTCTTCCTGGCAAACTTCAGTCTGGACTTCAGTTATAGAAGGTGGAGGTCTGGCTGGAAATATGGGATATCAGACTTTTATCACGCTATTACGGTTAAGGGATCTATTATTCAAAGTGTTTCAGACTTAGGGCTTTTGATTGAATGGTTTGTAATGTGAAGTATCATGCCTTAGGTCTACTAATATTTTAACAATAAAACAAGCAGAATAGCATTTTTCCCCATCAACAGGCCTGCCATCACACGGGACAGTAAAGGTGGCCATAGATGTTATCATTATCATAGGACCAAGCTTATCCTGAAACAATTGTTTAAATGTATAATTTGTCCATCAACTAAAAACACCATTTCAAGTGATATAGTCTAGTTGAAGCCAGGAAAGCTGTGGGTAGCTGCCTGCTTGGTTCTGCAAACAATTGGACAATGGATAAAATGCACTGTGAACAATGAAAATCCTGGAACCTGTCCAATCAGTTTTCTGATCAATGCCAGTCAAAAAATCATTAGATGCACAATAGTTTGGCACCCACTAACCCCACAATAATTTAACGGTTTTGTCAGATTCCACTAAAATTGGTTGTTAGGGAGAGAGTAATCTAAGAGGCACATTCTAATTCAATTTGAAAAAACTCGAATGTCAGGAAGGATGCAAACATCACCAAATTGATCCCTGGACCTCTTCCATTGTCTTATACAGTAATTCGGGAAGGTTTTTAGTGAAGAATAGTCTAATTCGAGTTCTTGAAGGACCAGATTATGATAAATCTCAAAATTCTAATTAAAACTCAATCGAGTTTGGCAAATTCACAATTCAAAGAGAGTTTTGACCAAAAAAAAGGAATTTTCACTTCGACCCTTAATAAATCTGCCCTTAATGTCTTTGACCATCTTTTAACGACTCTGTTAAGCCCCAGCCTGGTTTAGATGGGGAGTTTCCTGTTGAAAGCACAGAATATTAGTAGTTCAGGGGCAGGGTTGGACGGGTCAGGGCTGTGGTCAGGCAGACATATGGGGCTGCACAATTCTTTACAACATCCCTAGCCATCAGAGAGGATAGTACGCCAATTTAGTTCATCAATACTGTCCTACTACAGAAAAAAGCAGATCAATAAAAAGAGCATTATTGACACATGACAAGATGACATATGCCATTGCTTTATTTTGAATCTTTCTGGATAACTATTTTAGAGATAATAGATTCCATCCAAGTATCACTTTAACCTCACAAATGTTGAAAAACTGTACAATTAGGTGCTGTATAACTGCCAAAATATGTTTTAGAACTGTCTATGTGTAGAACACATTAACATTATGAATCTCTAGATTAAAGGAATGAATAACTTCAGTCATCATTATAGCCAGAGCATTTATGCAAACACAACCTTGAATAGTCTAACTTACTCATTATCTAATGTACTTTCCAATCTCTTTCCACCTTTTTCTACAGTCCAAGTCCAGGCCAGGTTGTACAATGTGCATAGTGTAACTGAATGAGCTTATGTTAAAAGGTGGGGTATTTTTCTCTTTAAGAAGTAGATGGTGGTACTAACTGAGTTCCCAAACTTTCCCCTGAAATGAACAGTACATGAAGAATGCACACTTAGTAACCCTTATTTGCATGTCTCCTACTAATTGGAGGGGGGAGGTCATACCTTATGGATATCTTAAAGGAACAATCAGTGTAAAAATAATAACTGGGTAAATAGATAGGCTGTGCAAAATAAAAAATGTTTCTAATGTAGTTAAGTTAGCCAAAATGTAAGCTATAAATGCTGGAGATACTGGATGCCTAACATAACTGAACCCTACTTCCTGCTTTTCAACTCTCTAACTCCGAGTCAGTGACTTTAAGAGGGGCCACATGGGACATAACTGTTCAATGAGTTTGCAATTGATCCTCAGCATGCAGCTCACATTCAAAATCACAGATATGACCCAAGTGCCCCTCCCCCAAGTCACTGATTGGCTACTGCCTGGTAACCAATCAGTGAAAACCAAGAGAGCTGCAAAGTAGGAAGTAGTGTTCTGGCTATTATGCTAGACATCCAGTCACTCCAGCCTTTATACATTACATTTTTGCCTAACTATATTGAAAAGAACAATTGCTTTAATGGTATCCTAAACCCCTAAACTATACTATATATTTTTGAAGAATGAATGAGTATGTACTGTATTTGGGATTGTGCATTTTGTTGAATATATTTTTTCATTTAACATTTCTCGAACTGCTGTAAAGATCAGCAGCACTACCTGCTCTGTACTATAAAAGACAAGGCCAGGGGAGGCGTGGCCTGGAGCTGAATGTAAGAGGTCACAAGTAAGGGGAGCTCTGCGTCCTGGCCTGTAAGATCCCTGTTAAATCCTGATAAACCGGCATCAACAACTGAGAAAAACAGCTTACCTTGGGAACAGCTTCCCCCGAGAACACTAATGGGTCAAGATAGAGCTCAAAAGAGAGCCTCAGTGGCTGCAGGGCGACTATGGAGGTACGCCAGAAACCGCTTGATGAAGAAGATGGCGACGATCAACAACCACCAGGCCTAAACAACGATGCAGCAGCCTCTGGAGGGCCGCTACCACAAGAGCCTACGCTATCTGACCTCCTTATGGAGATCCGTACCTCGAACAACTCCTGCGCCTCCCTAATCTGCTCCAAAACTGAAAAAAATTAAAGTCGAGCTTTCAATCATCAAGCTAGACCTGCAGAAAGTCCAGTAAAGGACGTCGGAACTTGAACGGAGGGTCGGCTCGATGAAAGATATCTGCCATCCGCTACCAAATCAAATCCAGTAGTTGGACCAGGCAATAGGCGCTTGTACCTTCAAATCGGACGACCTAGAAAATAGGCTCCGCCAGAATAATTTGCGATTCATTCCCCCGAAAGAGCAGAGGGCGAATCCCCAGAACAGTTAATCGAGGCCGGGCTGGCAGAGCAATTTGGCCGTGCGGCCCTCTCACAGTTGAACGCGCACATATAATCCCGACAAAGGCCCCAATACCCGGAGCGCCGCCTCGCCTTCTCATTGCACGGCTTCTCAACGCAAAGGACAGGGATGCGGCGCTGACACAGACGAGACGGAAAGGTACCCTCAATTACAAAGCAGCAAAAGTATTGATATACGCCGACTTCTCTTCTGAGATCCAACGTCAGAGGGCCAAATTCCAGGAGTGCAAGAGGAGACTCCGTGAGATGAGGCTTCAATATGCTATGCTTTATCCTGCAGGACTTAGGGTTGTGGCGGATGGTCAGACCCGTTTCTTCACAACGCCTCATGATCTGAATGAATGGCTAGATATCCAGAGAAGGAGACCCAACAATAATCCGTAGCCACCATGAGGATCACATATCTATCCTCCATTCCATTCTGGGGATCGGGACTCTTCAACTTCGCTAAGGATAAGCCCCCTATAACTGTTTCACAGTAGCCTGCACCTAGCAAGCGAGCGAACACTGAGCCATTACCATAGAACTTAACCCTGAACATTGACTCTATAACCCAGGTAAAAGCGGCTAGTAAAAGGTTAATTTCACTGCCCCTTGACTCAAACTCCTTAATGGTTGTATGGACAGAGGCAATTTACACTAATTCAGACAGTTTTTCTAATTCTTAACGGCAACTGTACTTATGTTACAATTTCCTATGTTAATGTGCACCTAGGCCAGGAGCAGTGTTTTTTTTCCTCTAGCTTTTCACAAGGATAGTTGCTAGCACTACACAAGCTACCAACTAGAGCAGCCTGGCGATAGCTGGTGCCCCCAAAGTATATCTGATTTGGGAACAAGTTCTGCCTATTGTTGGGGTATAGGGCAGAAAGGGTATGTAAAGGGATTCGTTCAGCTAGTTAAGGTTAAATGTTTAAGTTCAGGTAGGTTTACGGCACATTTTGAAATGTTTACAATTATACCAGGCACAAGAGTGGGGGACAGCAAGGTGCCAATCACCCAACCAGAAAATGACTATGGCACTTAAGGTGATAAGTTGGAACACAAGGGGCCTAAATGATGCCATTAAGCGCAAACTGGTTCTGGATTTCCTAATAAAAACTTGAGCCAATATAATTATGCTCCAAGAGACACATCTTACAGGTCCCAAAACGCATGCGCAAAAACGTCCATGGGTAGGTTGGCACTATCACGCCAACTACCCGGCGCACTCCTCAGGCGTAGCAATACTAATATCCAGGAATACCCCGTTTAGACTAGAATCTGTAAAATCTCACGCTAAAGGCAGGTTTCTGTTTATCCATGGATACCTACAGGCCCAAGAGGTGGTACTGGCCTCCATATATGTCCCTCTCCCCCTACAGTGATGACTGCATTGTCCACTCAGTTAAATTTATGGCGCAATTCCCGCACGCTATGGTGTTGGCATTGGGCGACTACAATGCAGTATTAGATATTACACTAGACAGACTTAGGAAACCTCCCATAGCCGGGCATGAAATTACCACCAACATCAAGGAAATCACACAAGCAGCTGGGCTGGTAGAAGCCTGGAGGCACTTCAACCCTACAGCCAGGCAATACTCTTGCTTTTCCACCTCGCACATAGTTCTATCTAGGATAGATCACTGCTACGTTAACCAGGCATCTCTGACGCAAGTCAATAGTATCAAATACCTCCCTAGGGGAATATCAGACCATGCCCCCATAAAGCTCATGATCTCCTTTGCCCATGAAAGTGCAAGGCCCAGATGGTCACTGAACCCAGTCTGGCTTAATCTATTAGACAACCATGACTCCTTAAATCACAGAATTTTTGTTCTGTAAACACTTGCACACTATGGGATGCCCTTAAGGCCCACTTGAGAGGGGTACAGCATGCGGAAATATGTGCATACAAAAAGCAAACTACGCACGAGGTGATGATTGCTGAGAAAAGAGTTACAACATTTGAAAATGACCTAGTTACAAACCCTGCCCACAGAAATTTAAAGAGCTTAAAGAAGCACAGGACAATTATTTTATTATTATTATTTAACCATGCTGTGCGCTCCTCAGCCCTCCCAGATTCAATCTATGAAGCTGCAATTGCCCTACTTGCAAAACCTGGAATAGACCCAATCTCTCTGATAAATGCCGATGTGAAAATCGCTCTCATTAAAATGTTTATTCAACCCAAGGTCATGTATGCTTTGTGGCATGCAGCACTGCTCATCCCCAAAACCTTCTTCTACAAAATAGACATAATGCTAAAAAAATGTATTTGGGGGAATGGCAGACCTAGACTTAGCTTTGCCACTCTGGGTAGGAAGCAGGGAATGGGTGGCATGGCAGTCCCTGACCTGTATGCGCTCTACCTACCACTACAACTATCCCACTTGGCTGTGCTAATCAGTGGGAGAGCAACGTTGTTCCAGGCCTGGTTATCATTGCTCCCGAAAGAACGTACCATGATACAATCACTCTTGGCACCAGGAGTAGGAAAGAAGCAGGGTTCAAATCAAATAATTAAGGCTTCCCATGAAATATTTAATAGGGCCACAAGAATTATGGCAATTGTTACCACAGACCCTATGACGCCACTCTGGGGGAGCGGGGGAAGAGGTCTGTCAAACCTTGATCCCCCTGGAAAGTGGGTGCAAAGGAGTATATGATCACTAGGAGATGTGTGGGAAATGAACCAGCTCAGCTCATTTAAGTCACTACACCTTAAGGGGCCGATTCACTATCTTTGAGTGAAGGATTCGAAGTAAAAAAAACTTTGAATTTCGCCTGAGTAGAATGATTCGAATAGATCGAGCGCAAAAACGCTGCGACTATTCGCCATTCGATAATTGAAGTACTGGATCGAGCGCAAAAACGCTGCGACTATTCGCCGATAAGATAGTCGAAGTACTGTCTCTTTTAAAAATACTTTGACTGCCTACTTCGCCACCTAAAACCTACCAAATTGCTTTAAAAGCTTATGGGAAAGTCCCATAGTTTTTGATCGAATAAAAAGGCATTCGATCGAATAAAAAGGCATTCGATCGAATGAAAATCCTTCGAGCGAATATTCGATCGAGCGCCTATTCGCCTGGCGAATATTCGCCAGAATTGCCTATTCGATTCTATTACCCAGTCGAATTTCGAGGGATTTAACCCCTCGAAATTCGACCCTTGATGAATTTGCCTCTACGTTTGGACAGCTTCCCAATGGTTAAACTACATGAGGTTGAGGCACTCACTGATGCAAAGGCACAGAGCCACTCCAGTGATACTAGGTGAGCATCCTATAGTATCTCTACTCAACCCCAAGTCGCCCAAGGGAATAATATCGACTCTCTATAAAAAAAATCAAAGCTACCTCCACGAAACTAACTCCAATTAAGTCCAGGATGGCATGGGAAGAAGACTTAGGGTTCCTTAGGTTCCACTGACGAACAGTGGGAATACTTCCTTAAATCACCAAATAGAATATCTGTAAATCCCAGGCATAAAATGCTACAATTATACTTGATACAGAGGGCATACTACACCCCTGCCTGCCTGCCTGCATAAAATAAACCCTAATCTCTCCCCCAATTGTCTTTCAATCTCTACTCCATCTGGACCCCTTGGCTGATGAAGTTTCCTATTCCCAATATACAGTCACCTGAAAACCCCTCTTAGAACCTTGCAGTGTGGTATTTCCAATGCTTCGTGTAATTATATGTATGACTCAATAAAAATCCGGCACTATAAGTGATGTAATAAAAAAAACCTATGCTTCACATGGGCAGTGTATTGTCCGGTATAACTCTGTTTGGTAATGCCAAAGTATATCTTAACAATACCCGACATAGGTAAAGTGGCAATGGAATGCCAAAGTATACATGTAATCTGTGCAAACTGTGTAATTTTTCTTTGCACTGTTTATCAATAAACTTACCTAAACAAAACAAATAATAAAAAGATTAGGGATAAACAGGCAAGACAGGCACCCATGATAAGGATACCTGATCATGTAAATTGTCTGGAACATCTTTAAAAAAAAAAGAAAAAAAAAACCCAAGCCAAAGGGCTGCCTTTATCACGTATAATTTAAATGCAAGTACAGCAACCTTTGTACTATAGCATGATGCCAAACCTTTCCATATAATAGGACACTGAAAAAACGGAGGTAGGAGGGATAAGCACAGGAGATATATAGAAGGGGAGGAGCAACATTTTTATTTGTTAGTGTCCTGCCTCCTGGTTGGAGAAGCTTAACCCAGTGGTTCCTGTGTCCCCCAATGACGTTAGAGAAATAAAGATATTTACAGTGTACAATCCCAAAAACAGCCATTTGAGAGGGGGAGTAGAAGTCTTTAATTACAATAAACACCACATATATTCAGAAATACTGTAGTAAAATGTTTTAAACTTAGTTGTGTCTTTTTTTCACAGACATGTAATTTCTGGAAAGTGCCAATAAATAATATTTTCCAGAATATTGTTTCAAAGCCTCCTGGAGACAGTCAACGTATAAGCAGATTAATCTTAATTTTTCCAGATACTTATATTTACATTAGGCTTCTCTGAAGTGCATTGTTTTCTAACAATCTACAGGTCAGTAAAATGAAGGGCTTGCTGCAGCATATATACACAATTACCATAGAATTTCAATAGCTTCTACAATTAAATCAGATGTTCGAAAGCACAAGAAATGAAAACAAAACTTGTTAATCTCCATCCGTTGATTTGTAATGTTCATCATCAATAGTGGAATAAATGTGTCCCTCATTGCTGAGAAAGTCCACAGTTTGCCTAAAAAATAAACAAAAAGATAAATAAAACATTATATACAGGTACAGGACCTGTTATCCAGATAGTTCAGGACCTGGGGTTTTCCAGATAACTAATCTTTCCATGATTTGGATCCTCATATCTTAATTAGCTTTTGCTTGTCCTTTAGGGTCAGTCCACATGAGCAGATTCGGGAAGATTAGTCGCCCCAGCGATCTCCCCGAACTGCCTTCCCCTGCTCCGGCAAAAATGAAAATCGTCTGCGGCAATGCACACGCGGCGCTTCGTTTTCGGAAGTCGCCTCACGAGGAAACTTCGGAAAACTAAGTGCCGTGCGTGCATTGTTGCAAGCGATTTTTATTTTAGACGAAGATTTTCAGACGAAGAGGCGATTTGTCGTTGGGGAAACCAATCTCGCCGAATCTGCTCGTGTGGACTGACTGTCCAGGATTCTTAAGAAAAAAATGAATGTTAAATGTATCCCTATTTAAATGTATACTTAAAAACATCCAAATTGGATTATAAAAATGAAGCAAATTCAAAACAATGCAAAACAATAGATTAACTTGACACTACTCATTCTGTAAGGATTGCATACCTAATTGAGTTAACATTCATTCCATGAAGTCGGTTTTTCAGTTCTTCAAATGCCATGCCTTCATTTCCTTTGCAGCTTTTGATCAAATTAAGAATCTGCAATAATAAAGAGAGAAAAAACACAGTTTAGGTGTTATTTTTTTGCAGTGCAACTTGTTGGAGCAACAGTTTTTTTAAAAAATCTCTTTCTAGTATGCGGTGAACATGTATATATTTTGGGTTGCATTGGTATTTACAGCTCCTATAGGGCTGTGAAGCAACAGCTACTCGCCCTTCTTTTTGAACACAAACTTCTTTTCAGTTACCTGGTTCTGATGTGGTGTCAGTCCATTTCTAGGATTGTCATTTCCTCCTGAAAATGCTCCGCCACTGTCACCAATACCCATGCGTCCAGGTGTGTTAAGGGCCATTGTGGAACCCCCTGAAGGCTGTAAAAAGGTGTGTTTTAATATGAATTGAAAGCGTTTCTCAGTGAAATTAAAGAAATTTGTCAGACCAGCATCCTTGACATTTAAAATACAATTAAAATGACTAAAGGGAAACTATACCATGAACATTACAGGTCTCTGTAAAACACATAATACAGCTTCATATAAATAAAAATGTTTATAAAAATATACTCTTCTAGTAGTATGTGCCATTGGATAATCCCAAACTGCCGGGCAGCAACCAGGTTCATACAATTCATGCACTCACACATATTCACACTAGGTTACATGAGCCAATGTTTTTCTTTTACTTTCACCAGTCTTCCTGTTACAGTTAAAGCTGCATTATGTCCCGTCAGGTGAGGGAGCACACAAACCATCACAAAATTCTTGGTATTGTGACAGATGGGCTATGTACTATGGGCTCATATATGAGAGTATGTTATTTGCACTTAATGTATTATGCATAAAAAATCAATACTCCTCCATTGGAAATCTATGACAGCCCCTTTGCTTAACTTTTGAAAAAGGTTAATTAAAGGGAACCTGTCACCCAAAAAAAATCATTACAAATCCTATTTTATCCTGTTAGTTAAAGGAAAACTATACCCCCCAAACAATGTAGGTCTCTATTAAAAGATACTGAGTAAAACAGCTCATGTGTAAAACCCTGCTTCATGTAAATGAACCATTATCATAATAATATACTTTTTAGTAGTATGTGCCATTGGGTAATCATATATAGAAAATTGCCATTTTAAAAAATAAGGGCCGCCCCCTGAGATCGTAAGATTCACTGTGCATACATACAAACCACATGTAAGGTCACATGAGCCAATTAACAGACAGAGTTCTGCCTTTTGCTTCCTCACTTCTTCCTGTTACAGTTAGTGTTGTAGTATTTCTGGTCAAGTGATCTCTGAGGCAGCACAGATACAGTCACGAAATGGTGGTTCAAGGCAAGAGATGTAACAGGGCAATATTTATGTAAATATATATTCCAGTTTGGTAAGATTCTTTAATATGTCATTCAATTTGATATAAACTATCTGTTGCTTAAGTATTCATTTTGGGGGTATAGTTTTCCTTTAAGCAAAATGAACTTTAATTACACTGTAAAGTGTATTTGAATCTTGTTTCCTTCCATCTGGGAATTCCTAATTATAGCAAACAGGCAGGAGCCATTTTGTGGACACTGTTATTAAGGCAAGCCTTACATCATCTCAAAATTTGGTTTGTGCACCAGAATGGGGGACCTGATGTCCATCCGCATGCAATGGTTACAAAATTAAATGGTAAAGAGAGAGGGGGAATGTGGGGAGTGCAGTTACATCTAGTAAGTTATGAATGGAAAGTAAAAGGCATAGAGTAGGAGCAGGCAATATCTGATTGACAAGTGAGATTTTTAAACGAGTTTACAACAATTATGAATGCTTAAACAAAAAAAGAATTTGGATTTAATGTTTAATTTGAAAGGGACTTTTATTATATAACTTTTTATGTCTGGGTGTCAGGTAGGGGCACACTGGGTGATTCGGGGATATTTAGTCGCCTGGCGACTAATCGCCTCGTCTTTGTGGTGACCAATCTCCCCCAATGCCTTCCCTCTGTCTTGCGCCAGCTATAATGAAAAGTCGCCTGTGGCATGGTACACGCTGCGATTCGTATTCCGAAGTCGCCTCGCGAGGAAACTTCGGAATATGAATCGCCGCGTGTTCCATGCCGCAGGAGACTTTTCATTATACCTGGCGCAAGACAGAGGGAAGGCATTTGGGGAGATTGGTTGCCGCAAAGACAAGGCGATTAGTCGCCAGGTAGTGTGCCACTACCCTTAATGATTCTCTTTCAAAACAGAAACATATCTAGCCAGATGCCCCAAACAACATCAAAGATAATGCGGTGCTTATATATCTATACACATTAATGTATGAGTCACTCGACCCTACTCCCCCCGCCTTATGAGACCTTTTTATACTATCTTCTCTTTTTATTTTTGAATATGTTTGTTTATAAATAAAATTAAAAGAAAAAATTAAAAGAAAAATAAAAAGAAAATCTTTATTTTTTTTAAAAAAATGTAGTTGCTGTGAAAAGTAACGGCCTTGTGGTTTAACAACCCAATAAATCTATACAGCAGAAAAATTATTAACGGACTGTATCACATAACAGCAAACTGATACAAAAATAAAAAAATACGAGAATCTACAGACATGCTTTCCTGTCCAACCCTCTGACTTCAGCTTATTAAACAGCTTTTAAAGAACATGGTAAGGAGTTACTTTTAACTTACCACACCCTGGGAATTCACGACCATGTGAGAGTGAACAACTTCCAGCATATGAGAAACAAACTCGTTCATATCATCAACAGGAGCAATCTTAAATGCTACAACACTTTTCTTGTTCTGGAAAAATAATACATAGATTTTAAAGGGAGGGTTCAGCTTTGAGTTAACTGTCCGCTAACAAAAAATAAAAAAAACTGCAAATGGTCTCAAAATATCACTTTTTACATCATACTAAAATTCCAAGGGAACAACTCCTTTAAATAGCGACACATTTTCCAGTCTTGCATTTTTTGGGCTAAATAAAAATGTAATCCATGTTCTGCCTTGCTACACCATTACTAGAACAGCACAAAATATGGATTAGTCAGCCTAGATCTTTTTTTTTTTTTTTAATATAAACAGGGTTATGGAAACGGAGGATACAGCAGTAATCTACTGTAATTATAATGTTACAGAAGGTTAACCATACAACATTATTACATCATAACATACCATCAGGGTAACAATAGCAAACATTTCTTCAAACAGTTGCCCCATATCTTATAAAATGTATTGGGATGTCCCTGAACTACATATTTAAGCTTATTCAAGGGAGGGTCTTCTTGGTTTCTAGACCTTTTTAACAACTACTTGGCAACATGATCTTTTCAAACAACATATTTTGGCCTCCGTTAACAAAAAATAAATTACCTGGAAGGAACGAAGGTGACCAGCAACTTTTACATAACTACCAGGAGGTACCACCATATTTTCACAGCTTGCCTCCTGCAAAGAAAAGGATTTTAGTTTGACTTTGCACAATATACTGTGGCAAAACTAAAAACATAGACATAGGCAATTATTTGTGATTTATAATAATAATAATAATAATAATAATAGTAAAAAAAAAAAAAAAAAAAAAAAAAGACTAGCGGGTAAGTTATCTCTTACATCTGTGTCCACCCACTGTCTGACATCCATGGGTGCTGCAGTCATATCATCTACTTTGTAAAGAATATTTGTCGGAGCTTTTTCGGCATGTCTGACAATGCCAACTATAATGACCTGAAAAGATTTAAAAAAAAAAATTGAAGGAAAAAACGAAAAAAAAATACTTTTCAGATAACAGAAATCATAATAAGCATAGGCAAATCTATTTTAAGCTGTTTAGAGGAATGTGGATTATTACAATTTGGTGCAGTTAGCATGCTTCTGTTCCTCAACAACAAAGTATTTAAACAAACATCCCACCCAGGGTATATGGTCACCTAAAAGCATTTCATGTTACAAACGCTGTATACCGTATATACTCGAGTGCTGAAAAAATCTACCTGGTCTTATACTCGAGTCAGCATAAAACAGGCATGTCCAAAGTGTGAAACAGAAAGTTATCAAAGATCGCTGCGCTCACGATTGAAAAAGTTTATTGCCGGTACCTAAATAAAAGATAACAAAATATAGTGTAGCGTGTTTCTTTCCAGGGGTTAAGGAAACATCGGATCTACTCACAAAATAGATTCTTGAATGTCGGCTTATCACAGCAGTTGGTATTGTAATGGTGCAGGAGAGAACCGGTTTTCTTAAATGTCTGGAGAAGAAGCTCTAATAGTGTAATATTGCAGGAGCTCGTGAACTGTCCTCCTGGAAGTCCTGCTTTTCCTCAACAGGCCCAGGGACAGGGCAGCAGCATCTCCACTTCAGCGTGTTTCACAGGCTTCGTCAGGGTTTTTTTCTCTGAGATTGAATAAGCGAAATCCAGTACTGAACCCCGGACTGCCGAGCCAACATATAGCGATAAAAAAAAAACCCTGACGATGCCTGTGAAACACGCTTAGATCCGATGTTTCCTTAACCCCTGGAAAGAAACACGCTACACTAGATTTTGTTATCTTTTATTTAGGTACCGGCAATTACCTTTTTCAATCGTGAGCGCACCGATCTTTGATAACTTTCTGTTTCACTTTGTGGATGAGTGGATCCACAAGTACCTCCGGTGCTGCCCATTTTTCCCTTGATTAGACTCTGCGCAGAACTCTAACTTAACTACCATGTCCAAAGTGTGGTCCGCAGGCCAATTGCAGCCCCTGTTCAAATTTAAAACGGCCCACAGTATCTGCCTGTGAAGGTATCCAAACAGTTTTATATAGCAAGTATATAATATAGGCTTATACTCAGGTCAATAAGTTTTCCCAGTTTTCCTAGGTAAAATTAGATACCTTGGCTTATACTCTGGTCGGCTTATACTCAAGTATATTTATACACACACTTTTATTTTTCCTGCTCAAGCCTACTCAATGGATTCCTGGGAACAAACAGATAAGGGTAAAGGGATTTGTGTTTACACAAAAGTAGTAAAATTATTTGTGCAGTCTTAAGTGTAGAATTCTTAAGCAGATTTGGAGTCACACATAAAACCCACCCAAGTTTTAAGTAAGCAAATAGGTATTTAAGTACAGGATTGGGGCACATATAAATTTTAAACACCATGGGGTAGGTGCAGAAATAGCATGATAAAGAACACCCTGTTCCCAGCTAATGGCATACTGAAGCAGATCAATGATTTCATTTCATAATGGGATGACAGAACCTACAAACTTTTGGTCATATTATTACACTTGGAAACTTTGCACTTTGGAAGTCATACTAAATGGATGTTTGCTGGTAATTTAGAAAGTTGCCTGAAATTAGGTAGCAGACAAGTAAAAACACAAATAAATTTCAATATAAACATTGAGAAAAAAGTTGCAACTTTTTTCTTTTAATTTCAATGTTATTAGAAATAACCAATACAATTTGGAAGGTCTAGAATTGCCTTAAGTACATTACAAAATTCTGATGGACATAATTTTAGAAACAACGGTTTAGGTGTGATGCACTTTCTGGTCTCAGTGAGAAATATGCATCACCTCAAAGTTTTACTCATACTTTAAAAAGGACATACATATACAAAAAAAATAGACATGACAGTGTGTGACACACACCTGTGAAAGTTCAGTCTCTCCTATTCGAAACACCTCATCATTCTGTGTTGCTGACAGTAGCTGTGACACTGTACATGGCACTATTTGCTGTGACCTGGACCGCTGGAAAAAAAAGTGTAGTAAAATGTATCTCTTACAAGAAAATGTATATCTTCCAAATATATCCACATCAGTATTTTTTATATTTTAAGAAAGTTTAATATCTTCCTGTTTATTATTAAAGGGATTCTGTCATCAGAAAACATGTTTTTTTCAAAACGCATCAGTTAATAATGCTACTCCAGCAGAATTCTGCACTGAAATCCATTTCTCAAAAGAGCAAACAGATTTTTTTATATTCGATTTTGAAATCTGACATGGGGCTAGACATTTTGTCAATTTCCCAGCTGCCCCCAGTCATGTGACTTGTGCCTGCACTTTAGGAGAGAAATGCTTTCTGGCAGGCTGCTGTTTTTCCTTCTCAGTGTAACTGAATGTGTCTCAGTGGGACATGGGTTTTTACTATTGAGTGCTGTTCTTAGATCTACCAGGCAGCTGTTATCTTGTGTTAGGGAGCTGCTACCTGGTTACCTTCCCATTGTTCTTTTGTTTGGCTGCTGGGGGGAAAAAGGGAGGGGGTGATATCACTCCAACTTGCAGTACAGCAGTAAAGAGTGATTGAAGTTTATCAGAGCACAAGTCACATGACAAGTCCTATGTCTAAACCATGTCAGATTTCAAAATTGATATATAAAAAAAAAATCTGTTTGCTCTTTTGAGAAATGGATTTCAGTGCAGAATTCTGCTGGAGCAGCACTATTAACTGATTAATTGTGAATTTGTTTTTTTCCCATGACAGTATCCCTTTAATAATAAACAGGAAGATATTAAACTTTCTTAAAATATAAAAAATACTGATGTGGATATATTTGGAAGATATGTAATATTAGTAAAAAGTAACAGAACCAGTTTATTGCATTGTATTAGTTGCATGAGCTCATTCAGATAAGCTTATGTGGAAAAGATGCATAAACACTACCTACCAAAATTATTATTGATCCCACAGATAAAGGAAACCTTGATACTCATACTAACCATTTCCATATGGCACTCAGGGTAGTGCTACATGGACGTTTTCGGCGTGATCCAAATCACTGAGACAAACCGCCGGCGACAAATCTCATGTGACGGAAATAAGGTAAAGGAATGCATTGTCGGCTAAAGTAGCAGTGTTGATCCGACAAGACACCACTGTCGGATGCAGACGCTGCATCTGCATCCGACAGTAGTGTCGCATCAATACTGCGACTTCATCCGACATTTCTATATCGTACCTTATTTTAGTTGAATGCGATTTGTCGCTGGCGTTTTGCCGCAGCACATCAGATTGCGCCGAAAATGTCTGTGTAGTCCTACCCTTAGGCTACAATGATTTTCAGCCAAGTGTGACAACGCCTGTCTTCATTAGGAAGAGTTTAAGTTTGGACCATTTGAAATTAGGCAAAAAAAGCATGACGAAGCTTGAAATCACAAAATAGCACTCTGTTCAGCTAGTTCAGATGCACTTTGAGAAACCACCATTGATCAGCAAATTAGTTGAGTGCTGGACCCCTAGCTTTGGCCAGTATAGAAAATCTTGCAGTGAAGGTGATATGGGTGAATGGGATGACTGCTGAAGGGGAGATCTGACAAATAGTTTGGCAGCCATTATCTATATTTTATATGGACATGCTAAGACAGGGAATAGTTCTAGCTCTTCTACAAGGGGCATTATGTATTGCTTCCAAAAAAACAGCAAGGGTGGTGTGGTGAGCTGTAACACAGTTGGGTCTGGATGGAATAATTATGAATAAAAGCAAAGTCATAGAATTGACTAGGGGTGGGGCCATCAGTGTTTGTCTGCTTATTCTGGGTAAGTTTTGTTGGCTCACAACTGGGAAAAAAGAATAGAATCGATGCTGGAACATTTTTGGAGTGATCCATACTGGAGCCTACTGTAGTGAGCAAATAAATACATACTGTTTTAATTAGGGATGCACCGAATCCAGGATTCGGTTCGGGATTCGGCCAGGATTTGGCCTTTTTCAGCAGGATTCGGATTCGGCCGAATCCTTCTGTCCGGCCGAACCGAATCCTAATTTGCATATGCAAATTAGGGGCGGGGAGGGAAATTGCGTGACTTTTTGTCAGAAAACAAGGAAGTAAAAAATGTTTTCCCCTTCCCACCCCTAATTGCATATGCAAATTAGGGTTCGGATTCGGCCGAATCCTTCGTGAAGGATTCGGGGGTTCGGCCGAATCCAAAAAAGTGGATTCGGTGCATCCCTAGTTTTAATGCAAAACTATAAAAGGCAGTGGAGGGAACCAGATCCTCTAATCTTAAAGGGGTTCTTCACCTTTGAGTTAACCTTTAGTATGATATAGAGAATGATATTCTGAGACAATTTGATATGGGTTTTCAATTGTTATTATTTGTGGTTTTTGAGTTATTTAGCTTTTTATTCAGCAGCTCTCCAGTTTGCAAATTCAGCAATCTGGTTGCTAGGGCCCACATTCTCCTAGCAACTATGGACAGATTTGAATAAGAGGCTGGAATATGAAATAGTAGTTAGAGGAGAGCACTCATAGAAGCAGATACTGCTAAAACATTTTATTATTGACTACAATTCACACGACATGTTTACACTTGAGAAAGGGCCATGCCCGAAACATGTCGTGTGATTTGTAGTCAATAATAAAATGTTTTAGCAGTATCTGCTTCTATGAGTGCTCTCCTCTAACTATTACTTTATGGACTAATATGGGAATGCGGTAACCCTTTATGGAGGATTGAGGCACCGGAAAATCTATTCTAGCATCGGCAGAGTGAAGGAAGAATCTCCCTGTTGTTCACAAGACTGGAATATGAATAGGAATGGGCATGAATTCAAAGATGAGAAATAAAAAGCCACGATAACCATCTGTAGCTGTACAGCGTATTAGTTTTTTTTAGATGGGGTCAGTGACCCCCCATTTGAAAGTTGTAAAGAAGAAGAAAAAGGCAAATTTTCAGAAGAAACAGGCAAATTATTCAAAAACTATGAAAAAATGAAGACCAATTGAAAAGTTGCTTAGAATTGGCCATTCAATAACATACTAAGAGTTACCTTAAAGGTGAACCACCCATTTAATAGAAATAATAATAATAATAATAATGAAGAAGAATTGTTTAACAGAACACTATAGGAAAAAGCAATAAAATATTTTGAAGACTTCTGGATCAATTCCTGTAATTTTATCAATAGCTATTTTATGTGTAAATCATATCAGGAAGAACAAAAGTATAGGATATTTTAATATAGCTAACATACCGATTTTTTCTCTCCTTGAGTGGGTGCAGGAGACCCAAAGCCTCCTGGAGACTGTATATAACCTCCGCCTCCCATTCCTGAGCCACCATCAAATCCACCTGCAATGAACGAGTTAAACATTTTAAAAATCATATACAGTTAATAAAAAGTGACAAAAGTTTATGATCCAAAAAAAAAAAAAAAAAAAAACAAAGACCAGTCAATTGGTTCCTGATAAAATGTAGAAAAATGTCTTAAGAGCACTGTAAGTTCCGCTGGGGCAGGGGTTGATATGAATAATGTATAATCTATATAAAGAAGTGTGGAATATGTCAGTGCTACAAAATAAATTAGAATATAGTTTGCCTATTTGCACAAGCTTAGAATTAAGTGCTGGCAATTTAAACAATCATGCTTCATGGCTATGCTATGCGGACAGATAAAATCCTAAAGCTAAAAAATGTAAAATTAATCTATTTTAATATCTTCCGACATAGTGGATTAGTGGAAAAGTCCCTGAATGTCAGCGTCACATATCCATGCAGAGTAGCGCATCAGAGCTCAAGGGCGCCAAATTTTCTTCAAATAGTCTTCCTTCCCTTTGACAATTTACATAGCTTCCCGGCACATCTGGCGCAAATACCGGACTAACTCCAACTGCGCATGCACCATATAACGGCGGGCTCCTTTTCGAACAGAACCAAAGATTGCATATGGCGCCCTTGAGCTCCGCTGCGCTACTGCATGGATACACGGGATTGACATTCCAGGACGGGGAGGACTCTGGACGGGGCTTATCTCATGGGGGGGGGTTAGTTCTCCTTTAATGTTTACCATCAGGATGAATAAATCTCAATCCACTTGAAAGAAAGGACAGGTCTACAACACCTCTACTACTGCAGTTTCCCACCTTAAACCCTTTTGTCTTGCTGCTCCTTACATTTGAAATACCATCCCTGAATTCTTCTAGAGAATCCTCCCTTGGTCACTTCAGAAATAAACTCAAATGTGATGGGCAAATAAATTCGCTAGGCATGTATTTGCGGTGAATTTCCACATTTTGCTGCTCATGAATAAGTTAGCAAAACGGAGTTGAAAATTTGACATGACAAAAATTGCAGAGCGTCAAATTGTCGTACGCATGGAAATTAGGGATGCACCGAATCCACTATTTCGGATTCGGCCAAACCCGAATCGAATGCTAATTTGCATATGCTAATTAGGGATGGGAAGGGGAAAACATGTTTTACTTCCTTGTTTTTGACAAAAAGTCACGTGATTTCCCTCCCCGCCCCCAATTTCCATATACAAATTAGGATTCGGTTCGGCCGAAGCGAATCCTGAATTCGGTGCATCCCTAATGAAAATTGTGGTGCGTCAAAATTATTTGGACGCCAATTGACTTTAATGCATTTGGACCAAATAGTTGCACGTATAAAAACTGACGCTCGCGTCAAAATTGTTTTGACGCCCATTGACTTCAATGCGTTTCGCAAATTTTTCGGTGAAGCAAAACAGGGCAGATTGGCCCATCACTACTCATAACATCTGACCCTATTCTGGAATTTATAATGCTGTAACCTGCAGCACTTAATATCCTCCTGTTTGGTCTGTACGTTACCCTCCCATTTAGATCGTAAGCTCTACGGTGCAGGGAGCTGCTTCCTCTATTAACTATACTTTGTATTTATGTGCAGTTACTATTGTCATTTGTATTTTTTATTGTAATGACCCCTTAGTTCTATGAATGTATTTGTTCTGCTGTACAGTGCTGTATACATAAGTAGCACTATATAAATATACATACATATGGCCTCCACTGAACAGAAGCACAAAGCAAAGCAGTAGGGATTGATTAAGCAAATCTGACAGATAAAATCCAGGCATATATGGGCAGATTTGGCCAAATCTGAAAACAGCGCCCAACCATCTTGGCATGCTGTGAGTCCGCTTTGACGGAGAAGTTTTGACCTGTAGTATTCTGCACCTAGTGTTTTTTGTCAATTTTGCGACACTTTTTTTTTTGAACTACTACTACTTCATCTTGCAGTTACACAAATTCACAGCGCAGTGTACACGCTGCACACTCCGAAGCTGGTCTATTACACTCACCGTGGTTGTTCCACATGTTCTTGCAGCTCAGTTGCTACTTCTTTATCTTCGCCGTCGCTTACAAGTCCTCTTGGCGCGCTAACCCAGACCAGCCAATCAAATCTTATAGTCAAAAGGCGCTTCTCTTTCTCAGCCAATGAAACCCACTGCTGCAGTTCGGTGCTGAGGGGAATCTTGGATGTTACCCATGTTATCGCGGTAAAAATCGTGTCCATGCTTACTACTGGCGGCGCGATATAACACTTACGATCGTGGCCATCTTTGATTCTGGTTACTTTTTAAAGAAAAACGTCTTCGTATTTGCTGTCATAAATTATCATGATAACAGTTTCAAGCTTATAAGAGTAAAAAGGATGTTATAAATGCTTTTCTTCTTTTGCGAATTCATTTGGCAATTAACAGAAGACAATGTCA
Source organism: Xenopus petersii (assembly GCA_038501925.1). NCBI lineage: Eukaryota > Metazoa > Chordata > Amphibia > Anura > Pipidae > Xenopus > Xenopus petersii. The sequence continues at coordinate 70,061,637 of CM076675.1, read as the reverse complement.
GGCCAATTAAGGAGATAAAAAAAACATTTGAATCAGAAATGTACCTTCAAGCGTTTAACTGAGAGGTGTGAGGGAGAGATATTGTGGTTGCCACCTTTTCTGAAATAACAAAAGTACTGGCCTTCATATATTTTTGCCTTTTTCCCATTGCATCAAGCAGTATTTTTAGCAGCCAGGCTGATGGCCTGATGCCAATATAGAAAGCTCTTATAGAATCTTTAATTTAATCAAACTATGAGATAAGCTAGGAGTAGGTTTGCCACCTTTTCTGGAAAAAAATACCAGCCTTCCTATATATTTATCTTTTTTCCCTCTTAATAACATTGGGATCAACCATCATTTTTACTGGCCAGTTGGCAACTACGGTTGCCACCTTTTCTGGAAAAAAATACCGGCCTTCTTATATATTTATCTTTTTTCCCAATATTAATAATATTGGGATCAACCATCAATTTTACTGGCAAGGCTGGTAAAATACCGACCAGGTGGCAACCCTAGTGGCAACCGTAGCTATGAGATGTATACACTTATATGCCTATAGATTTTCTGCCTGGAGTAAAGCTATGAGTTTCAGAAAAGCAGTCAAGCTATCTGACCAATAATTTTAATACACACAGTCAAACTATCAGACTTTCCTTTTCCCATGCAAAACACCCCTAATGCCATCAAGTTGACCCCAACATAAGTCATTCCACTTAGATTGGTGCAATTTCACTGTAGAAATTTATTGTTGCACTGCGCCAAATATTCTAAATTGCACATATTTCATTTTCATGTGGCAATTTTGGATAGCCATAGCAGCAAAACACATTTCCCATGCATTCCACCACTAGTGCCCAAAAGTTGACCACCACCTGACTCAGTCCACTTAGTTAGTGCAATTTCACAGTTGAAATTTACTGTAACACTGCACCAAATATTGCAAGTCACATTCATTTCTCCTCCTCATGTGCCAAATTCTGTTTCCCATAGCATCAGCAACAGATTTTCCATGCATTCCACTACTAGTGCCATCAAGTTGACCCCCACGTGAGTCAATCCACTTAGTTTGGTGCAATAATCACTGTAAAAATTTACCATAACTCTGCGCCAAGTATTGAAAATTGCACATATTTTTCCTCATTATGTGCCAAATTCTGTTAACCATAGCAACCATGCATTCTACTATTACTGTTATTACCCCCCAAAAAAATAATAAATAGTGATTTAAGCTTTTTCAAGTTACTAGTCCTGTATTTGCAGAAAACATTGTATTCTATTGGTTATAAGAAGTTTTACAGAAGTAATATTTCCAATACTATGCTCCGTGCTTCTGTTTGGCTGAGTGTTAACAATTCTGTCTATGTAATCTTATTCTTTATGTAATTCTTGTATTTAGCTAACGCTAGGGTTGTTTAGCCCAAATCCTAATAAAAAGTAGCAATAATACATTTGTAGCTTTACAGAGCATTTGTTTTTTAGATGGAGTCAGTGACCCACATTTGAAAGCTGGAAAGGGTCAGAAGAAAAAGGAAAATAAGTAAAAAAAAACCTAGAAAAAATAAATAATAAGGACCAATATGAAAGGTGCTTAGAACTGGCCATTCTATAACATAACTAAAGGTTAACTTAAAGGTGAAACACCCCTTTAATGTGGATCTCTATATGATTCCATTTACAATTTGAAAAATGTTAAGAGATTATATTTCGGTCAAATCAGTACTAAATACTGAAAGTAAATTATATATTTTACGATACAGACTTTTCAACATCTCCTTTATGGCCTAACAAATCAATAAATTGTCCTTAAAAAGTACTTCCCCACCAAAAAAACAAGAGCTGTCATAATAGGGGGGCTATTCCAGAAGAAAAATATATGTGATACCAGTGCTCTTCAAAAAAATCAGTACAGGTACAGCAATGTGAAAATATGTACTGTATATATTCAAGTTTAGGTTGTTGGGCTTGTACAGATAATAAGACTTGTTGTTGGGATTTAATTTTTTTTTGTTTCGGTGGAGATGAGATAAAAAATCTATTTATATCATACAAAGTTTCTCTCTTTAAAAAGTGTTTTTTCCTTTTTGGACTGCCTCAGGTGGTGGTCAACTTTGCAATACTTGGCACAGTGTTAAGGTACATTTCAACTGGGGAGCCACACATCCCCAGTGCCCCTAAGCAATCGGCTGGACGGCACGCCGCCCCTAAAATTTTGTCACCCTAGGTGCGGGCCTTTGTGGCCTCGTCACAAATCTGAGCCTGGCTGAGGAAATTCCATAAGGAAGAGCTCTGAACTGAAGATGCATCAGAGAGGAATTCTGAATAACAGCAATCCGAAGAAACCTCCTGCTCCTCTGATGTATAGGAATGTGAAGATATGTGTCTTTTAGATTATTATTATTATTATTATTATTAACATGTATTTATATAGCGCCAACATATTGCGTAGCACTGTAAAGTAAATGTGATTAAACAACTACATCACATGAATTACATACATAGAATATATGGAGTATATAGATCTTACATAATCATCACAAATCCTTCTTGCATAATTGTTGGATCTGCTCTATTTTGGGGTGCCAGGCTAATGACTTGAGGCAGACTGATCTTTAAATAAGTGGTATTTATTTACAAAGGAACTAAAAGGTATAACATAAAAAGGGAACTAACTAACATGGAGGGAGGTAGAAAGGGATAGGGAAGGATGCAATGGAAGGGAGTGGAAAGTGACTAACTAACAAGGTATTTACAGTGCTCTTTATATACACATAAGGAAGACCATTCAAACAAGCATACTACACTTTTCCCAGGATAGCCACACCCAAAAGACAGTCCCAGCCAATCAGGTCGATGTTAGCTGTTCTTGAAGTTGGTTTATCTCTTCTTAGATAGACAAGGGACTGAAATCAAGTTAGGATGCACTGTGAAAGAAATCCCATAATCCAATGCTCCAGATATCCCTTTGTTGATCCAGCAGAGTGTCATTCCCTTGGGAACTCTTGCTATCCCTGCACCCACACCAGTGTGTCCAGTTATTTGCATCTCTTTGATATGGACATTACTGTAGCTGCAAGGATTGTTTTATGGCAGGATGGCTTTCTGTCCAGGCTTGCACCTTCCCAGTTGCCATTGATGGAAAGGCAGATATCTGTTAACCCATTGCGTGTATGGGGCTTACTGTTGAATATCCAAAATTCAGTACTACAATAATATTTATGATAATGATCTTAAAGTTTCCATTCTGAATCTTTCTTTCCTTAAGAACTGGTTCAGGTATTTTAGATCTATTATCAGTTGATGGTACCTGATTTTAATGTATCAATCGACACACATGAAATTGATCACCAGCGTAACTGGGGATAACATATCCAATATGTTGTCTCTAGAGGTACCAGCATCAAACTCTTTCTCTAAGGAAGAATTTTTCCAGTATTTCAAAGACCTGGACACTGACACGGCTGCTAGTGAAGGTTTATACACATTAACCACTGCCATATAAGCTCTGTGCAAGGTCCATTTAGCTCTCCTATCTATTGGGTCTTTTATAGCTGATTCTTCCACTGGAATCGTTGTTCTTTTTAAAAGTCTTGCAACGGAAACATCCAGCTTAGGTGGCTCCTCACAGGTTGCCTCCTTAGCATCTATAGGGAACATCAATTTGAATCTCTTAGAAACATCAGGTTTCTTTCCCAGACATTGTCATTCTTGTTCAATGAGACATTTTATAGACTGATGTATGGGAAAATTTGAAGACTTTTTCTCAGAGAAGAACAAAAATTCATGTTTACTAAAAGAAGATGGTGTCTCTTTAATTCCCAAAACTCTATACACTTCCTTTATCAATTTAGATGTTATATTCCACTAGAAATAATATTCTTCCTTAGATCTAATTTGCGATGATGAGGAAGAATCACTGTCCACAACCGTATTTAGAGATTCTGAGCTAGAAGACAAATATCTAGAATGGTCAGCAGATGGCATATATGTATTAAGAGTAGAAATAACTTCATCATAGGATGTAGACAACATTTTCTTGAACCAACTAATAAACTGATCAGAATTATTTACTGGATCCCCACTTTGAGTACATGATTCACAAATGGACTGGGAAATATCTTCAGGCAATAGCTGATCACATCCTGAACAAATATTATGCCTGGATTTCCTCTTTCTTTTAAAATATGATAAAAAGTGTGACATTCCAGAATTGATCTTCTGGAGGTAATTCATTCATTGCACATAGTATTTGCAAGCAAAGTCAATGATATGTTAATGGACAACAAAAGGTTAACAAACCGGACTAAGTTACAGTATATTTATTAGAGCAGGAGCACTGTCTCTTCAACAAAGGATAGTGCACTGCCGATTCAAAAGCAAGGCTCTAGGCTACATTGTTGCCCGTTTATACTGCATGCAACCAGTGGCTTAACTAGATATTACAGGGCCCCATAGCAATTTTTTTTTAGGCCCCCAAAATGTTTAGTGGATGACTTGTTTTTAGTGATGGGCGAATTTTGTGCGCCGAAAAATACACAAATTTCTCGCAAAATGGTGAAAAATTCACATAACTGCGCCAGGGTCTCGTTTTTGACGCTGGCATCCATTTTTGATGCCGACGTCTGTTTTTTGGACGCAGATTTCGCTGGTGAATTTTTGTGGCGGTTTCGCAAATCGCGCAAATTCGTGCCCATCACTACTAGTTATTGAAGTTGTGTATAAATTAGGGCCTCATGGGGCCCCTATATATCCTGGGCCCAGTGCAGATGCAGGGTCTGCTTACTCTATAGTTACGCCCCTGCATGTAACTAATACTTTGTAACAAAAAGTGGAAACGGACGGATACAATTTTCTCCTTTAGATATATACTTGCCAGTAAAAGACAAGTGATTAAGTGCAATGAATTAATTTACTAATACCTCCATAAGATGTTCATAATAATAATCAATTTTGGAATTAAATTATGGACTGGGATTTCACAATAACTTTTTTTTAAAAAAAACAATACATGCAATTTTAGCAATACGGTTGCTAGAGTCCATAATTACCCTGGAAACCATGCCCTTATGTGAATAATTTCAAGGTTGAACACTGTATTTATGTGAATAAGAGACTGGATTAGAATATGAATCAGAGAGGGCCTGAATAGAAAGATGAATAATAAAAAGCAGCAATAACAATAAATTTGTGAGTTTTGTTTTAATATCTCAGGCCTATGTGTATAACCATGCTTTTCTTCTAATGGTGTCAGCGAATCATAAACTCCAGCCATTGGTTGATATGATGCCTATAACCATGCATTTCTTCTAGCAGTGTCTGCAAATGGTAAGCAGTGATCTTGGCGAATCGTGAGCTCCAGGCATTGCTTCATTTGGTGGGTATAACTATATGTATAACTATGCATTTCTTCTAGCAGTGACCGCAAATGGTAAGCGGAGATCTTGGATCTTTGAATCATGAGATCCAGGTATTGGTTGATATGATGTAATGCTCTCTCTTTAAATATGTAATGTATGTGTTTATTTCTCTCTCTTTTCCAAATGTCATATTTCCAGCCTGGCTAATACAGATTTTGCATTAATTAAATTGTTAAAAGCAGGACTGTACAGGGAGTGTCAGTGTATCCTGGGAACCAGAGGTTCTTGGGAGGACACATCTATTTATGAGAATCCAAGTTGGGAGTGGTGCAGCTGCTAGAGATGTGGGTTGCCACACCTATGACTGATTATGTGTGTGGTGCCTGCAGTTAATCACCTACCAAATTGTGGGTGCAGTTGTACTAATTGCAATGAAAGATAACCCCCCTCTGGATTTTCTGAAAAGTTGTTTTTTAGAACCCCTGGTCCCCAGGGCACACTGGGAACTCTTTGTGCATCTCTGTGAATTTTGCTTTAATATCTTAGGCCTATGTGTAAAACGATGCTTTTCTTCTAGCTGTGTTAATGAATCATGGGCTCTAGCCGTTGGTTCATATGATGTGTATAACCATGCATTTCTTCTAGGTGTATTGGTGAATCAAGCTCTCCAGCCATTGGTTCATATGATGTATATATAACCATGCATTTCTTTAAAATAGTGAGCTCCAGGCACTGGTTCATGTCATGTTTATAAATACGTATATAACCATGCATTTCTTTTAAATAGTAAGCTCCAGGCATTGGTTTATATCATGTTTATAACTACATATATGACCATGCATTTCTAGAAAATCATGTAAACATTGAATAAACCCAATAGGCTGGTTTTGCTTCCAATAAACATTAATTATAACAGTTTGGATCAAGTACTAAAAATGTTTGATTATTTCGATAAATGAAGTCTATGGGATTCTGTAATCTGGAGCTTTCTGGAAAAGGCTTTATGGATAACAGATTCCACACCTGTATCTCCTATGTGATTCTAATCATTGTGGTGCAGGCAAGAGTAAAGTTAAGCTACACCTGCATTTGTTGCTTGCCTGCATAATCACATACTGTATGAAAATACACGGTTGTGTTTTCCCTACTGCGACCTTGCTAGTCTAATTCATTATATTTGTTACATAATTTGTGAAATCCAAGAATGTGTGTATCTTTGTAGCCCACTCAGATCTGATACTCCAGGAGGGTTAAGTCTGGAAATGAGAAATGACAATGTAATGTAATGTTGTACATTATGTTTTGGACTTCTGTACCAGCCCAGGGAAACCGCACAGGGGCGGAACTACTGGGGGAGCAGGGGGTGTGAGCGGGCCAGGGCCCGCACCCTCTCAGGGCCCCCCGGCAGTCCGCGCGCCACATATTGGCCCACCCCACTCTAGTTCCGTTTCTGAAACCACAGTTCTTTATCTGTCTCCAAAGATGCCCCAGTAGCTCCCATCTTCTTTTCTGCTGATTCACTGCACATATTCTGTGCTGCTGTCACTTACTGAGCCTAGGGACCCACTCACAATATACAGTACATATAGAATATAAATGTTACAAAATAAGACAGATTAGTACTTAATACAGATAATTACTACGTCAGCTCAGAAACCAGCGCAACTAGCATCAGAATTTAATAATTAACCCTGCAACATCAGCTTATATTTCAGACAAACTTAATGTTCTGCTTTATAATTTGCAACGACCCCTAAGCTTAGCTTCTGTACAGCTGCTCAGAGCACTGAGCGAGAACTGGGTCATGTTATTGGCCAGGAGCTAGTCTTTAGAGTGGCTGGAAATGATTTGATTTTGATCTAGAGCAATGAAAGGCATATCTTGTTTGTAGCTAAAAATGATGTTAGAACCAGTAATGTGCTTCATTTTGATTGTTTCTAGGGTCATGAAACACAGAGAAGCTGTTTTCTGTCTAATTGGGAGTTTTGGCTGAAATACCTCTGCAAGTTCCTGGCATAGTTACTTAATTACTAATCTTACAATAAAATGTGCCACAGGCAACATATCCAGTGATATTTACACTAACTATGAGGCTAATTAGCCGAGTAGGGCATTCCATGGTATGCCAAAGCATGGTTTAATGGCCTCCCATTAAACCATGTAGCTTACTACATTAGGGGGCAGATTTACTAAGGGTCGAAGTGAATTTTCAAAGTTAAAAATGTTGAATTTCGAACTATTTTTTGGGTACTTTTTTGATTCACCAGAATCTGTTCTTTCTAGTAATGGGTAGTTTTCTAGGGTAAACCTACTGTTAGCGGAATGTTTGGCCTTGAAATCAAAAGTATGCCGTTTGGGGAGTGTTGCTTTGGAAATTTGGTTGTGTACTGCTTGTAGATTTTGAGCTATACAAGTGAGAAATCTCCATAAAACTATATATATTTGGTATTGTCGCGTTCAGGAGACATAGACCTTTCTAAATCGGCTGTGTTCTCGTACATAAAATGAATGATATTTCTGATATATGTGATTGTTCTTCGTGCAACATGATTTTTTTCATTTTATTTGACACTTAGAATCCAATATTTTTTTAGAGAAGTAGAATTACACCAAAATTCTTGCATATTGTGAAAGTTCAGGTTGTCCTGAAAAAAACAATATATTGTTTTCCTGGGTTAACTAACAATATATAAAAGACCACCCCAGGAAAGGCCCTTAAAGTGAAAGAGTGCAAAATATCTAAAAACTGCTTGGCAGTAGATGTTCGCATCTAGGACAAAACGGCTGGCAGGGAAAGGGTTAATATCTCAGGCCTATGTGTATAACCATGCTTTTCTTCTAATGGTGTCAGCGAATCATAAACTCCAGCCATTGGTTGATATGATGCCTATAACCATGCATTTCTTCTAGCAGTGTCTGCAAATGGTAAGCAGTGATCTTGGCGAATCGTGAGCTCCAGGCATTGCTTCATTTGGTGGGTATAACTATATGTATAACTATGCATTTCTTCTAGCAGTGACCGCAAATGGTAAGCGGAGATCTTGGATCTTTGAATCATGAGATCCAGGTATTGGTTGATATGATGTAATGCTCTCTCTTTAAATATGTAATGTATGTGTTTATTTCTCTCTCTTTTCCAAATGTCATATTTCCAGCCTGGCTAATACAGATTTTGCATTAATTAAATTGTTAAAAGCAGGACTGTACAGGGAGTGTCAGTGTATCCTGGGAACCAGAGGTTCTTGGGAGGACACATCTATGTATGAGAATCCAAGTTGGGAGTGGTGCAGCTGCTAGAGATGTGGGTTGCCACACCTATGACTGATTATGTGTGTGGTGCCTGCAGTTAATCACCTACCAAATTGTGGGTGCAGTTGTACTAATTGCAATGAAAGATAACCCCCTCTGGATATTCTGAAAAGTTGTTTTTTAGAACCCCTGGTCCCCAGGGTTTAGAAGTGAAAATAATTTGACTATTCGATAATCAAAGTACTGTCTCTTTAAAAAACTTCAACTTCGACACTTCGCCGCCTTAAACCTGCCGAATTGCTATGTTAGCCTATGGGGACCTCCTAGAACATATAGCCAACATTTGGCTAAGTTTTTAGAAGTCGAAATATAATCGTACGACTGTAAGATTAAATCGTTCGATTCGAAGCACGATCGGAGTACGATCGTAGGATGTTAAAAATCCTTCAAATTCTACTTCGAATATTGAAGTATGCAATTCGATGGTCGAATTGCAAAGTTTTTTCCACTTTGAAATTCAACCCTTGATAAATCTGCCCCTAAAGCTATATAAAAGATAAAGTGAATTACCCTGCAATTACGTACATATATAATATATATTACTAGGCATACACTAAATGCATTCTTTTTTTATTTTGGACAAAGCATATTAAACCAATGAATGCCTTGTTTTTATGTTTAATCTTGGGCAGATTTGACAAAAGCATGTGAACAAAAATAGTTTCCTTTAGCCAAGCCCTTGGCATTAAGATTCATATGAATACTAAGAAGTTGGACAGGCCCTTACAAACGTGCTGGGATTCAGTTGAATCTCAAACTAAAGCCTAGATTTGACTTATCCATAAAACCAGAGCCCTTCTATTTACAAACAATATTTAGGGTTGGAAGACTGTAAAATGGGAACTAGATGAAAAGCACAAGGCTGGCAGCTAACAGTCTAATTATGAATATGGCTGTATGCTTGCATTGAGCCAGCATTTGCAGGACATTTGTTAAACGGTGACATCCAATATTAACAAATATATAAGGTACATTATACCATTATTTGGATAATAAGGGGCACATTTACTTAGGGTCGAATATCGAGGGTTAATTATCCTTCAATCACAAATTGGCTAGAAAGCCTATGGGGACCTTACCTATAGGCTAACATTGAGGTTCGGTAGGTTTTAGGTGGCGAAGTAGATGGTCGAAGTTTTTTTAAAGAGACAATACTTCGACTATCGAATGGTCGAATAGTCGAACGATTTTTAGTTCGTATCGTTCAAATCAAAGTCGTAGTCGAAGGTCGAAGTACTGTAGCCAATTCGATGGTCGAAGTAGCCAAAAAAGTACTTTTAAATTCGAAGTATTTTTATATCTAATCCTTCACTCGAGCTAAGTAAATGTGCCCCTAAATGTTACTAAGGTTTTCCACGACTATATACAGGCACAAGACATGGCTTGAGTTGACATATCACCCCTTTTAAAGTAAGACATTTAGGGGCCGATTCACCAATGGTCGAATATCGAGGGTTAATTAACCCTCGATATTCGACTAGGAATTGAAATCCTTCGAATTCAAATATCGAATTCAAAGTATTTAGCGCAGGAAATTCGGTTGATCGATCGAAGGATTATTCATTCGATCGAACGATTAAATCCTTTGAATCGAACGATTCGAAGGATTTTAATTCAACGATCGAAGGAATATCCTTCGATGAAAAAAACTTAGGCAAGCCTATGGGGACCTTCCCCATAGGCTAACATTGAGTTTGGTAGCTTTTAGCTGCCGAACTAGGGGGTCGAATTTTTTTTTAAAGAGACAGCACTTCGACTATCGAATGGTCGAATGGTCGAATAGTCGAACGATTTTTAGTTCGAATCGTTCGATAGTCGTAGTCGAAGGTCGAAGTAGCCCATTCGATGGTCGAAGTAGCCCAAAAAACACTTCGAAATTCGAAGTTTTTTTAATTCGAATCCTTCACTCTAATTCACTCGAATTTAGTGAATCGGCCCCTTAGAATACGTAGAATACACATGCTGCAAGTTGAATGCATGATTGCACACAAAACCAAGCAGTCATGCTTCCAACTTACAGCATGTGTCTTACTTTTAAGGGGTGATATGGGAACCCTAGCTTTTGTGCCTTACAAAACTTACATTTCACTATTTATTTTCATGATATGTTTTTACTTTATGAATTTGAAACTTTTTTCAGCAGCCATTAGAAAACATTGGTTAATTTTACATGGTAACCATAAAGACACTAGTTATGTATTACTCAAACAGGGAAGTACATTGCATTTGTTGTAAGAGACACACTGTACCGGGAAAATTCCCAGTGTATGATGCAGGGTGCTCATTAGGAGGATGGCAATCATTTTCATATGTCTGGTGTCAGCTGTGTGAACTAAGATAAACCTGATACTGTCCTGCAGTTGCTTCACATTCTACAAGGTGCTGAAGTCTGCTATGACCAAAACAACATTCCAGTTGCCTGGCCCGACACAGCTGCTGTGATTAGGAAATATATTTATTAAATAGCAAGCAAAGCCAGACATCTTATGAATTTGCATAGCCTATTTTTAGGTAGAATGAATACATATGATTGGAGAAATGGCAAGGGACATTGCTTATCATTTTTGACCCTTAAAAAAATGGCATCATTGATATATTCAGTTATGGGATCCGTTATATGGAAACCGATTATCCAGAAAGCTCCGAATTATGGAAAGGCCATCTCCCATAGATTCCATTTTATCTAAATAATCCAAATTTTTAAAAATGATTACCTTTTCTCTGTGATAATAAAACAGTACCTTGTTCTTGATCCAAACTAAGATATCATTAAGCCTTATTGGAAGCAGAACCACCCTATTGGGTTTATTTAATGTTTACATTATTTTCTAGTAGACTTACGGCATGAAGATCCAAATTATGGAAATATCCATTATCCAGAAAGCCCCAGGTCTCGAATGGATCAATCTTTCCATAATTTGGATCTTCATACTAAAATTCTATTACAAAATAATTTAAACATTAAATAAACCCAATAGACTGATTTTGCTCCCAATAAGGATTCATTATATCTAGGTTTGGATCAAGTACAAGGTACTGTTTTATTACTACAGAGAAATAATTTTGTAATCATTTTTATTATTTGGATAAAATGGAGTCTATGGGAGACAGCTATTCCGTAATTTGGAGCTTTATGGATAATGGGTTTCCGGATAAACTATCCCATACCTGTATAAGCCATTCTGGCCGCAACTTCTTAGCATGGAGGAAGTAGCAGGTATAAATGGCATTAAAGCAAAATAATGCCTTTACTATTTTCATAAAGTCAAATAACTCGATAGAAGTCTCTAGGTCTGGCCTAGCGATGCACTAAAAGAAAAAAATCAGCCCAAGTTACCAGGTACGGATTTTGGTCACTCACACGCGAGTTTATATATTTTGACCAAAATGTGGTACTCACACCTAAAATTTTTGTAAAATGGCTGAAGTTGAGTGCTGGAAGTTTTTTCTCTCTTCTGTATTTGCTAATAGCTGTATATTGTTTGTAGCAGCTGGTCAACTCCAGATTGTAGGTTAGTCGGAGCACTGTAAACAATAGCAGCTGGTCAAAGATACAGTGTAGGTTAGACTGAGCATTTGCGATTTTGGATTCAGGAGCAGGTGTATTTGAATTAATTAGTTAGGACTTAAATGCTTCCTTGCTTGTTTCACTAGAGCAAATTGTAAATGAACATGGTTCCACAAATCAGTTGAACAAAATGCACTGTGTTGCTGGGAGCTCAATGAATGAAAATGCTCCTATAGCTTCTAAGTACAAAGTGAACACAGTTCTACCACACATTTTTGGTAGGGATGTAATTGGATTAAATGCACACTATAGTACACAGTATGCAGTGTAGGACTCACTCTAAGGGCTCTTACACAAGGGTGTGTGTTTTTGCATTTTGATAATGCACACTGAGTGCGGAAAAAAAAACATACGGTATATTGCATTAAAACACTATTTTTTTTACACAGATTTTTCCATTCCAAAGGACCCTCTATTCTATTGCTAGCTGAACATGCGTCAAGCACAAGTAAGGGTAGGACTACACAGACGTTTTCGGCGACAAAACGCCAGCGCAAATCGCATGCGACTGAAATAAGATGAGAGATAGAAATGTCGGATGAAATCACAGCGTTGATCCGACGTGACATGACTGTCGGATGCAAACGCTGCGTGCAGCGTCTGCATCCGACAGTCATGTCGCATCGGATCAACACTGCGACTTCATCCAACAATGCATTCACTTACCTTATTTCCGTCGCATGCGATTTGACGCCGGCATTTTGTCGTAAAGCGTCGGATTGCACCGAAAACGTTTGGGTAGTCCTACCCTAAATGCAGCATGCTGCAGCTAAACAAACACACTCAAATGCAAATGGAGTAAATGCAACTCAGAACGTGAGGAAGTGTTCTTAGCTGTTACTATTGTGGTGGGAGGGCTTAGGATGGAGAAAGTGTGTTCCTGATAACTGAATTATGAATTTGGCACCTATGCCGAGTAGAGCAGAGTAGCATTAAATAACAATAACAATTGTAAATGTTTTCATAAATAAAAAGGAATTTAGCTTGGAGTGTATTCATTTATTACAATATTATGCATAAGTAGGTTATTTACTGCATTTTCATGAATAGGTTAATCTTCAGTGGGAAGCTACCCTATTTGATATTAGTTTACTTGCCCCACCCTGGAAATTTTTCTGCAGACACCCATGGATGTCAACTTGACTCACTTCTTAAAATTGCACTGTTATAGGGCTACTCTGCTCTGCGCTTGAACTTGAAAACTGTTTTTTAAGCATGCATTTTGTAAATGGTAATGTCTTCGAAGGGGAGTTGGTATGCTATTTCTCAGAGGGGACCATTTACCCTTAGACCAGCCCTGAAGACATGTTACCTAAATGTTCTCCAGGGCTGCAGCTGTTATTTTATGGTTGTATTTATAGAACGGATACATACTATAAGATGGTTAACACAATTAAAAGTTACAGCATTACAGAATGCTGAAAAATCTCTAATGCTCTCCTGTAAGTGCAGGGCGTTCCGTAGTCATGAATGTGTGTTAAAAAATATAATTGGAATGTGTGTTAAAAAATATAAGTGGAATAGTTTATGCAGGGCATTACTAACAAGTCTGTTTTATTTTATTGTTACATTACACAATGCACAACCCACATTTTAAAATATAGGTTACTTCAGGACATCAAAAGCCATAAATTGGGCATTAATTTTGTAGGTTAAAGAAAAAGAAAATAAGGCATACAAAGCTATATGCATCCTGACAATGGTTCAAAGAGAACAGAAATGCGTTGATGTGAGGGATTATGTGAAACTCCAGTAAATACACTTATTATTATGCTTGTGAGTGCCTCCAATACACCCAAGCACCCAGGATTCAGCACGGGATTGGGTGAGTGCCGATGTTGGTTTTGAATATATATATATATATTATATTGAATATATATATATATTTATATATTGTATATATAATTGAACAGCAATGTCAGGTCTTAAAAAGTGAAAAAAGAACTGATGTTTAGCACTCTAGCCTTTATCAAAGTAAAAGAAATTTACGCCTGTGTGTCTACTAAACACCAGGACACACAGGAGTAAATATTTTGTACTTTGATGAAAGCTAAAAGTGCTAGCCAAAATCATATATATATATATATATATATATATATATATATATATATATATATATATATATATATATATATATATATATATATATATAAAAGACAAGTATTTAGCAGCACTCACTGTATCCTCAGCTTAACAAGTGTGGTTGGTGCAGCGCCTTTGGGGAAACTTCAATAATGAACTTTGGTCTTAAATACACTTTTTTCACTTTTTGATACAACGAGTGCTGCCTTTTTTCTTGTTTACTTTGTATATATATATATATATATATATATATATATATCCCAGCAGATGATGGCACGCCAAGAAAAATGTAGCAAACAGCAAAAAAGGTTAGGTTACATCAAGTTTATTTGATCCAACATTTCAGCTCCATCTTGGAGCTTTGGTCAGGGAAGAAAAAACAACAACAGTGCATAGATGGGAAGTTTAAATAGGCTCTAATTGGCGCCAAAATGTGGTTACTAGGAGTCCCTAGCAACCAGTGTGAGCTAAAGGGAAAGGATCATCCCATATAATAAAAACAAAACGTAATACCGCTTGTATGGAGGGAGGTTTTATGCTATATAAGAGATATGTGTCACATAAAGCTGCACCACTGGTACAACGGATGCCATCATACACACAGGACTCCAGCCATGTGATCAAGCGTCTCCATGAACTAACTGATATTCCCCCACAAAGTCTTCTGGTGATTTGGATGTCACCAGTCTGTATACTGTCAAGCTTACCAGTATGATCCAGACGTAGAAGGAGTAGGAACAGAAGAAAATGAACCACAAGCGCCTCACACACCCGCTAACTCACCCGAGGTTGGAAACAGGAAGCAGGGGTGTGGAGAGTAGCCAGTGAGACTAAACGAGGTACAGAAGGATCAGGCAAAGGCGTAGTCAGGATATCCGGGTCAAGGCAGGCAGCGAGAATCGTCAACGGTAAACAGGCAGAAGGTCTAGGCAACAAGCAAGAATCAGAGTCCAGGTACAGGCAGGGGTCAATCACAATATCGTCAGGAAGGTATCAACGCTAGGGTTTCAGTTATAAACCTAATAACCAGGCACAGAGCAGAGACTGGAGCAGGTTTAAATAGCGCTAGTTTGGCGCCAACTGACGTCATCAGACCGCGTCCGTTACGTGCGTCCGTCGCGCACGTCCGTTACGTCGCGCGCGTCCGTCACGTCGCGCGCGTCCGTTGCGTCGCGCACGCCCCGGCGCCAGCGACCGTCGCCCGCGCCTCCGCGCCGGCGTCCGTCGCCCGCATTCGATGCGGCGCGCAGGCGCACATCAGTTGCCTGATTACTGCGCCTGCGACCACACCGACCAGGGCGCAACGCTGACACAGCAGGGACCTTACATTGCCCCCCATCAAGGAGTGGCCTCAGGACACGACAACCAGCGGTCTTGTTGGGATGCTCTTCGTGAAATTTTTTCAACAGATCTGGAGCGTGAATGTTCTTGACTGGCTCCCAGGAATTCTCTTCAGGGCCATAGCCCTTCCATCCCACCAAGTATTGTACTTGCCTGCCTCTAATACGAGAGTCCAGAATTTTTTCGACCTCGAATTCCTCTTGATTATCCACTAGAACTGGGAGAGGAGGAGGAGTCGTACGACCTGGAAACTGGAAGGTGGAAGCAGATTTCAGGAGAGCCGAATGGAACACCGGATGAATACGCCAAGAAGCAGGAAGCTTTAACTGAAAGGCCACAGGATTAATTTGACGAACAATAGAAAAAGGACCCAGGAAACGTTGGCCGAGCTTCCTGCTGGGAGAAGATAACTTAAGATTAATAGTAGACAACCAGACTCGATCACCCACCTTGAACTCTGGGTCTTTATTCCGTCTCCGATCAGCGTATATCTTGAAATTCTTCTGGGCCTTGGACATGTTCTCTTGCAGTTTCCGAAAATTGTCTGTTAGGAAGTTGAGGCGGTCTTGAACTGCGGGAACCAGAATATCAGCCACTATAGAAGAAGGAAAGGTTAAAGGGTGGAGACCATAATTAGCAAAGAAAGGAGACTGGTTAATGGATGAATGGTGAGCATTATTGTAAGCGAATTCCGCAAGAGGTAGAAGGTTTGCCCAGTTGTCTTGAAGATGAGAAGAGTAGCACCTCAGATATTGTTCTAAAGTCTGGTTGGTTCGTTCCGTCTGGCCGTTGGATTGAGGATGAAAGGCTGAAGAAAGGGAAACAGAAATTTGAAGGGCGCCACACAAGGTTTTCCAGAACTGAGATGTGAATTGTGGGCCTCGATCCGATACCACCTCCTGCGGAAGACCATGGAGCCTAACAACTTCCTTGATGAAAACGTCTGCAGTTTCGGAAGCGGAAGGGAGCTTGGGCAAGGACTTGAAATGAGCCATCTTGGTCAAACGGTCAATAAATACCACTATGGTAGAACATCCATCAGACTGTGGTAATTCCGAGATAAAGTCCAACGAAACAGAGCTCCAGGGACGGGAAGGGACAGGAAGGGGTTGAAGAAGGCCAAAGGGTTTAGAATGAGAGTCTTTAGATCTGGCACAAATTTCACATGAAGAAACGAATTGGAAGCAATCTTTGGCTAATCCTGGCCAAGAGAACGATCTTTTAGCTGCGATAATAGTCTTCTTGACTCCTGGATGTCCGGCCAATTTGGAGTCGTGTATACTTTTAAGAACCTCCAACCGCATCTCCTCAGGAACAAAAATCTTGTCTTTTAGAAGAAGAAATCCTCCCTTAGGAACGAGGGCTGGTTCCATGATGGACTTGGAAGCGTTCTGGATCTGTTTAAGAAGGGTCGGCTGTAGTAAAAGGAAATTGTTGGATTTTAGGATGGTTTCAGGAGAAGAAGGTATTTCGTCATCGAGGGTAAACATACGGGATAAGGCGTCGGCTTTAGTATTCTTAGATCCAGGCCGATAGGTAAGGTGGAAATTAAACCTCATGAAGAAAAGAGCCCACCTCGCTTGTCTTGGTCTCAGTCTCTTGGCGGAACGAAGGTACTCCAAGTTTCTGTGGTCGGTGAAGATAAGAATAGGGTGCTTGGAACCTTCCAGAAGATAACGCCACTCCTCCAGTGCCAGTTTAATAGCGAGTAGTTCCCGATCGGCCACATCGTAATTGCATTCACATTTTGCCATTTTACGGGAAAAAAAAAGCTACTGGATGGAGCTCCTCTTGGATCCCAGATCTTTGGGACAAAACAGCGCCCACCGCAACTTCAGAGGCATCGACTTCTAGAACAAATGGTAAGGATAAATCAGGATGACAAAGGATAGGAGCTGATGTGAAAAGTTTCTTTAAGTTTTCGAAAGATACTTGGGCTTGAGAGGACCAAAAAAATTTTTTATTCATGCGAGTCAGCTCTGTTATTGGTAGAATAGTCTGAGAGAAACCTCTAATAAACTTCCTGTAGAAGTTTGCGAAACCAATAAAGCGTTGAACTGCCTTCCTGGATGTGGGAGCTGGCCAGTCGAGGATTGCCGAGATCTTCTTTGAATCCATCTGGATGCCTAGAGGAGAAATAAAGAATCCTAGAAATTCAACAGAGGACTGCTCAAAAATGCACTTTTCAATTTTGGCATAGAGTTGGTGAGTGCGAAGGCGAGCAAGAACCCTCCTCATATGGATCCTGTGTTCATCTAAGGAACTAGAAAAAATTAAAATGTCATCCAGATAAATTATAACAAAAATGTCAAGAAAGTCCCGAAAAATGTCATTGACAAAATGCTGGAATGTTGCGGGAGCGTTGCAAAGGCCGAACGGCATCACCAGATATTCGAAGTGGCCGTAGCGAGTACGAAACGCCGTCTTCCACTCGTCTCCCTCACGTATCCTGACCAGGTTATATGCTCCCCTCAAATCCAACTTAGAAAAAATCTTGGCCTCCGTTAAGCGTTGGAATAACTCTGGAATTAGAGGAAGAGGATATCGGTTTTTGATCGTTATTTTGTTCAAGTCTCTATAATCAATACAGGGTCTTAATGAGTGATCTTTCTTTTCGACAAAGAATATCCCTGCCCCGGCTGGAGAAGAAGATTGACGAATAAAACCTTTGGCCAAATTTTCATCAAGATATGAGCGAAGTTCCGCTAGTTCTGGTTCAGACAACGGGTAAATACGACCAAAGGGTACTTGGGAACCGGGCAAAAGATTAATTGGGCAATCATAGATGCGATGAGGGGGTAGAGAATCGGCACCTTTCTTGTTGAACACATCTGCGAACTCCCGATAGCTTTGAGGAAGAATTTGAAGAACTTCGGATGAGGAGGATAACGAACAAACTTGACTAGAAGAAGGATAACTTTCGAATCTGCATTTAGATTGACAAAATTGCGAAAGAAAGGTTATTTCCCCTGTGGCCCAATTGATGGATGGATTATGTTTTTGTAACCATGGCAACCCCAAAATGACAGGAAAAAGAGGAGACGTGACCACATCTAAATTCATCATTTCCGAATGCTTTTTATTGAGGGAAACAAAAAGAGGAATGGTTTCTTGCACCACTGGGCCCGAAGTAATTAAGGAACCATCAGCCACCCGAAGGGAAATGGGATTCTTCTTAGGTTGGAGAGGAATCTGGAGTTGGGAAACAATCGTACTGTCCATGAAACAGCCACTTGCTCCGGAATCAAGGATGGCTTGGAGTTTTGCTGTTTGACTTCCCCACTGCAGAAAGAGAGAGACTGTCAGTAAAGGTACTGGTTTGTTACAACATTTTAAGTCTTTACTAAAAAAGTCTTTACCCGTAGGACGGGTTGGGCAGCTCCTTAGTAAGTGACCGGCCTGGCCACAGTAGAGGCAAAGGTTTAATCTGCGGCGACGAAGGCGTTCTTCCGCAGTGAGGGCAGACCTGATGGCTCCAATTTGCATCGGTTCCGAGGACGAATCTGAAGAAGAAGAAGGCAAGGGAAAAGGTACTTGGACTGGAGGAGGGGCGGTAGGTACAACCCAGGTATGAGGTATCAGGCCAGCCTTTTCGGCTTTCTCCTCTTCTCTGCGCTCTCTGAGTCTCTGGTCGAGCTGGATGGCAAGAGTGATGAGACCCTCCAGCGTGTCTGGAATTCCTGTACGAGCGAGCTCGTTTTTCAGTTCAGGGGAAAGACCCAAACGATATTGGTGCTTAAGGGCCGCAGGATTCCAATCCGTATCTTCGGACCATTGCCGGAACTCAAGCGTATAGTCCTCCGCAGGACGAGTTCCCTGTTTGAGAGCATGAAGGGCGGCTTCAGCGGTGGAGACTCTATGAGGGTCGTCATAGAGAATCGCCATGGCATCAAAAAAAGTGTCCACAGAGGCTAATACAGGGCTCCGTCGATCCATTAAACGAAAGGCCCAGGTCTGGGGTTCTCCGGACAGAAAGGTAATAATAACCCCTACTCGTGTGTTCTCATCGGGGTATGTGTGAGGTTTCAGAGAAAAAAGGAGTTTGCAGCTGCTCCTGAAATTACGGAAGGCTTTCCGATCCCCAGAGAACTTTTCGGGAAAAGCAACTTTAGGTTCCGAGATTTCGGAGGTGAGGACTTGTACCTCAGTGGGACCAACAGAAGCGGTAGCAGCTACAGTGGATTGGCTTGCGGTGGATGGTTGGGCTCTCAGCTGGGATTGCATCTGGGTATATCCGCTCTGAAGCTCCCTCACTGCTTGTGTCAATTCCGACATCTGTTGGATGAGTACGGTAAGCGGTGAAACCCCTTCAGCTGGATCCATGGCCTGGTTATACTGTCAAGCTTACCAGTATGATCCAGACGTAGAAGGAGTAGGAACAGAAGAAAATGAACCACAAGCGCCTCACACACCCGCTAACTCACCCGAGGTTGGAAACAGGAAGCAGGGGTGTGGAGAGTAGCCAGTGAGACTAAACGAGGTACAGAAGGATCAGGCAAAGGCGTAGTCAGGATATCCGGGTCAAGGCAGGCAGCGAGAATCGTCAACGGTAAACAGGCAGAAGGTCTAGGCAACAAGCAAGAATCAGAGTCCAGGTACAGGCAGGGGTCAATCACAATATCGTCAGGAAGGTATCAACGCTAGGGTTTCAGTTATAAACCTAATAACCAGGCACAGAGCAGAGACTGGAGCAGGTTTAAATAGCGCTAGTTTGGCGCCAACTGACGTCATCAGACCGCGTCCGTTACGTGCGTCCGTCGCGCACGTCCGTTACGTCGCGCGCGTCCGTCACGTCGCGCGCGTCCGTTGCGTCGCGCACGCCCCGGCACCAGCGACCGTCGCCCGCGCCTCCGCGCCGGCGTCCGTCGCCCGCATTCGATGCGGCGCGCAGGCGCACATCAGTTGCCTGATTACTGCGCCTGCGACCACACCGACCAGGGCGCAACGCTGACACAGCAGGGACCTTACATATACAGTGATCACGCACCAACTAGGAATCTCAGCTTGCTGGAAAGCTCTATCGACCTCACAGACTATAACAGTGCCTAGTGAATTTCACCTCCTTGAACTCACTCTAACTAGAAATTTCTTCAGATTCGAAAAATCTTATTACCTGCAAACGCGGGGACAGCAATGGGAAGTGCGCTCGTGCCCTCATATGCCAATCTTTTTATGTGTGAATTCTAGACGGCCTATATTGTGCCGAAACTAGGAACTGAGATACTTACCTACTTTCGTTATATTGATGATCTCTTCCTGATATGGACATCATCCAGAGATGAACTTCTAACCTTCCACCAACAACTTAATGAGCTTGATACCCCTATCAAACTTACCTTAAAATATGATGCAAACAGTACTGATTTTTTGGACATTAACATTTTTGTTTCTGGCTCACAGTTAGGTACCAGATTGTTCAGGAAACCTACGGATCGAAATTCTGTGTTACATGCAACGAGTAACCATCCCCCTGCTGCTATCAGAGGCATACCCTATTCCCAATTCCTTCGAGTTATAAGAAATAACAGCTCGAAAGAAAATGCCCTGGAACAGATATGAGATATGCATGACCGCTTCCGTGAACGTGGATACCCTGAGGATCTTCTCAACACGCAAGCTGAGCGAGCACTACAGCACTCACAATTTACTCTTCTGGCTGACAAACAACAGAATGACAATCCCGCCTCTCCATTGATTTTTACAACGACTTTTTCATCCGCTTCTTATCAGCAAGCATTAAGAAACATTGGCCGATGCTGAATATGAATGAATCTTTGTCCCTTTACCAAGCACCTAAACCAATGATGGGCTATAAAAGGGATCGCAGCCTAAGGGATCTTTTGATGCGCACCGATTTCTCCAAAACTGAACACTCAGACAAAAATTGGCTGACTACACAAAAAAAGAATGGCTGCTACAAATGTCCTGCGTGTGTCACTTGCAGATGCCTTCTGACTGGTCCAGACTTCCCGCACCCCCACACTGGGAAAAGGTTTAAAATTTTGCACAGATTGGGGTGCCCATCATCATTTGTAGTGTATATCATTACTTGCCCTTGTGGCCTTTACTACGTTGGAAAGACTAGCACCACACTTAAAGAATGAATTGGCAATCACAGATCTGCAATCAGCAAGGCCCTGCGTGAAGGCAAGGCCCTCCAGCCTGTGGCCAAACACTTTTTACAGAAAGGACATACTTTGCCAACATTTCGCTGCATGGCCATTGATCATCAGCCCCCTCTGGATGAGGGGGCAATCGTGACCAAGCTCTCTTGAGAAGAGAATCTAGGTGGATCTATAGACTTGACACGGTGTCACCTCGTGGCCTTAACGAGTCACTACCACTTGGATGCTTTATGTGACTGTGACAATGTATACAATTTTCTCTTAAGTTGCATTTCCCTTTTTGTGCCCTCTCTGTGTACATTGTAACAAGTGTTTGACCCCTCATATCCTGCACTGTAATGGGTATTTTTGATACTTTGACATCTGCATGCTCTTGTCCCTCCTATGACAGCCCAACAGTACACTATTCACGTATACCGCTTAATATGACTTCCCCCCCCCTCATTTCGTAATGAGGTTTTATAATGCCAGGAGGAAGGATAGCTGGCGTATCCCCTCCTGAGATATTGATGCAGACAAGGTTCTAGGTCCATACTGCTGTCCATTTACTCTACTACTCGGGGAGGTAGTTGCTAATATATCCCCACAGCTACCGGACTACACCGGTGAGTACCCGCTTCCGACATGTGGACTCCCTAAGTAGGGATGACCTAGAGCTACCCCGCAGATAGGCGACTTCATATGCACCTGACTCTTCAAGACAATAGGTAAAATGCTGTGCGATGTTGGGTCCACTCCTGGCTTTTAGTAGCAGGGAATGTCCCCTCCATGTGGCCAGCTAATACCCTGTCATAAAGCATACTACCCTGAGATGGTGGCGTCTGCTGAAACACGAAGCGTATACACGGTTGCTAGGCAACGCGCCTGGGCTCTACGCTCGCAGCCGCTCAGATCATGGATGAACTTCCGGTCCACCTCTGTTGGATACGCTAAGGGTCGCGCTTATTGCTGTGACTAGTGACACAGGTAGTAGTGGCACAAAGGGAAGGTGATGCAGCTTTATGTGACACATATCTCTTATATGGCATAAAACCTCCCTCCATACAAGCGATATTACGTTTTGTTTTTATTATATGGGATGATCCTTTCCCGTTAGCTCACACTGGTTGCTAGGGACTCCTAGTAACCACATTTTGGCGCCAATTAGAGCCTATTTAAACTTCCAGGGGTGGAACTACCGGGGGAGCAGGGGGTGCGAGCGGGCCAGGGCCCGCACCCCCTCAGGGCCCCCCGGCAGTCCGCGCGCCGCATATTCCCGGCGAGTTTGTGGTGTAGGGATGGGGGCGGGGGGCCCGGCTGCGCGTCCTGTGCCAGGGCCCGCCCCCCTCTAGTTCAGTTTCTGTAAACTTGCCATCTATGCACTGTTGTTGTTTTTTTCTTCCCTGACGAAAGCTCCAAGATGGAGCTGAAACGTTGGATCAAATAAACCTGATGTAACCTAACCTTTTTTGCTGTTTGCTATATTTTTCTTGGCGTGCCATCATCTGCTGGGATACATTTATATATTTTAAGATTGGCACCCAGGCATTGTAGCTTGAATGGTTGTGCGTTCCATTATCGCTCTCTCTCTCTCTATCGCTCTCTCTCTCTCTCTTTCTCTCTATATATATATGTATGTACTATATATATAAAGTTTGTTTTCTTGTAGAAAGTGCATGCTTTTTACAGAAACCTTTGCAGCTAGTGCATAACGACATGAAGATAAAATGCCCAGCCTTGAAAGTGTCAAAGTTTAACCAATATACCGATCACTCAAGGAGCGAAACCTGAATTTGGGTTAATATTTATTATGTATGTTATCATTAAAAAAAATAAACTTCCCGTTTAGTATACCATAAAAGTCACATCCAATGAAAGGAACTGAATTGTAGATTACAAATAATTGTGAAAAATATGTAATTTGCAATAATCTCGCTAATTAAGCTGTAAAAGTGACTACGTAACAGTTGGTTTTTGCCCTGTCAGTAAGCTGACTTTAAGCCATGGCTGAAGGAGTTGATAAAGCTGCCAAGCACATAAGATGCTGCACACACCCTGGTAGAGGAGAACAGACAAAGACATCTACAGAATAAGAAGTGCATCTGAAGCAAGTTCATTCTATTTCATCATGAAATCTTTCTTTTTTCTGCTTCTAGCAGGCAGTGTAAGATTAAGTTCTACTGAACGAGGTAATTTAATCCAAAGGTTGCTTGGAATGTGTGAAAGCCCGCAAGGGAGGGAGGCTTGCAAGTTAAACTATGGCTTATGGTAAATGTGTGAAGATATTTCTGAAACATATGTCCTAAGGGCACTGGTAAATCAGCCTTTATCTGAATGGCATATTTGTTTTTGGTCTTAGGATATTTTTGGCATCTGACAGACTTACATTTGGACCCAAACTACACAGTTACTTCGGACCCTAGGAAAGTGTGTCCCTCAGCAGGAGACCAGTTGGTAACAGATGCTGGACAATGGGGAAATTATCTGTGTGACTCTCCTCGTGTCCTTATCAACTCATCTATCTATGCTATGAAGAGTATCCTGCCAAAACCAGACTTCATACTGTGGACTGGGTATGAACATTTTCTCATTTACCGTTGCAGTTCTATCAGGAATAGGAGTTACTGTATATGTTTTAAAGACATTTACCTGTTTAATAATTAGCCAGTCATTTATATTAGGGGTATTTTTTTTATTAATTCTAAATGACACATTAGGGGTGAGCTTTTCAGACTTTTTGGGGGTCAAGCCCTACCTTACAAACTTTTTTTCAGGCCACCCCATAGCTTATTATAAGATATGAAAATATATCAAAAAAATATTTTTAAGTATCACCCTGCATTGGTTTGAGGGAATATCCAATAAATAAGTGTGCATCTCATTTTGCCTTCAGACTATGCCCCACAATTGCTATAGGAACTTGTATATCTCTTGCAATAAGGTAAAAGTAAACTGTAAATTGCTACTATCTAAAGCAATAGAACAGCATCAGACTGAGCTGACATAGTGGGCCCGTCAACCCAGACCTGCTACTGAAGAACTCCTCCCCCTAATTGTGTTTGCAAGTAGGACGTTGGCTATGTGTTTGCGAGAGGGGGGGGAATTGTGGTGTCAGGAGATGGCAACGTGTCACTTGTGTGTTCAGTGCTACAGACATAGACAGCTGCAGAGGCATGCTGTGAATGTTCTGTGAGTACTTGATCATATCTGGTTTCAAGTAGATCTCACTGCACAAACAACTAAGGCCTTGTGTTAGGATCTGTCTGGTGTAGGACTTGGGACCTTGTATTTATAACACAGCCTCCAGCCTGTGCAACTTAGTTTTCAACTTGCTGTTTGTTCACTTGTTTATGAAATCATTTGCTTGCACCATAATTTGGCTTCTGTTCTTTATGAAGCCAATAACATTTGGAACCTGGCTTATACAAAACATAAGCTCAAATAGGAATCTCTACACCTGTGGTATTTTGTGTCACTTTGCTTAAAGAAGTAAATAAATCAAGACCTAGGTTATCTCATATTTGGAAATACATTTCCCATATTGTTAATATTTAACCTAAAGGGTGCAAAAGGTCAATTTCAAGAGCCCTTTTACAGTTTATTTTTGCTGATATAGAGGCCAAGTTAAGGCTTTAGATTATATATATATATATATATATATATATATATATATATATATATATATATATATATATATATATACACACACAGTATATACATCATTCAAACGAGTATGCTAAATTATTTACTACTAAATTACTTTCTTACGTAAAAATTATAAGGAAATGTTAAATTAAATTAGGAAATATATTTAATTGCCCCAAATCAGGGGCCTAGGGCAGAAGATGGTGTAAATTTAGATTTTTGGACTTTTAACATATTGGTGCTAAAGCTTACCCTTCTGATTTTACAAATCAATTGGGAGAACAGAATGAATGTACAGAAAGTTAGGATGGTTTTCCGAGGATTATTTATTGGTGACTATAAACTAGAACATAAATGAGATTGCAGATAACAGTAGTTGTAATGTTCCATCTAAGCTTTGCAGTCAGGGTCGGACTGGACCACTGGGGGGCCCACAGGGTTCCAAACACAAGACTCTTTTATGGTGAACACTAAGATGGAAAACAATATTTGTAAATGTCTTACCGTAATTTGGATCTGCCAACTCAGTCTACTTAAAAATCATTTAAACATTAAATAAACCAAACAAGATTGTTTTGCCTCTAAGATTAATTATATCTTAGTCGGGTACAAGGTACTGTTTTATTCTCAGAGTAAAAGAAAATCATTTTTAAAAATGCAAATTATTTGATTATAATGAAGTCTATGGCATACAGCCTTTCTGTAATTCAGAGCTTTTTGGATAGCGGATCCCATACCCGTATATGGCATTGACATTATCTCAGTAATGCATATAGGATTATTATTTTTAAAAGACACAATGTTTTACAAGATTATATACAACTCGTCATTTATTAATCTGCTGTGCAGCAAATTGTCTTTCCCATGTGTAGGCACTGCAGTACAGTTGGTCCATAATGCAAATTTCTACCTTGTTCAATTGAGCTACACAACAAGATTAATGGGTTTGGCATATGTATTGGAGTCTCTAAAAGAAAATAAAACATTTTTTTTTGGAGTTTGCTGTGGTTTATGATTTGAAATAGTATTATTCTACTTATTAGATAATCAGGAATGCCTGGCAAGTAAAAGTCTGAGGAAAATATTAGTGACGTAATAAAGAAAAACACATTTTGACCTTATAGACAGACAGTTCATGAATACACCGATTACATATCAGGCCAGACAAGTATAACTAATCTTTTTTTTCACTGGATAGCTAATGGCAGTGTAATAGATATGGATTATATTTAATCATGTTCTCCCTATAATAAAATGTAACAATATTTGAAGGCACATTCCATACAAGTGACATCACTAAGAGAATTATATCGGATGACACTGTTTATTAGGATACATTTTACAGGTTAGCCATGGCTATTGTTTGCATTTGACTCACAAAAAAAACAATAATTATATTGTTTATTAAAATAAAATGCTATCCCTTTGTAGCAAAAGTATTACTTACACAGAGAAAGGTACATGATAGTCTTAGTTGAACATCACACAAAAAAGCAACAATGATAACTTCATATATTTTCTACCTTATTGCCAGTAATGTAGTAATAATTCAGTCCTGCCATAATAGTAAGGTGCAATTCCGTGTTTAGCGGTGCTGCTGCTGCCAGACATTCATTAATAAATATTCTCAAAGCTATACAGATATGGGATCCATTATCCAGAAACCCATTTTACAGAAAGACTCAAATTACAGGAAGGCCATCTCCCATAGATGCATTTTTAAGAATTAAAATGTTTTAAAATTATTTCCTTTTTCTCTGTAATAATAAAACAGTGCCTTGTACTTGATCCAAGCTTAGTTATAATGAATCCTTATTGTAGACAAAACAATCCTATTGGGTTTATTTATTAATTGTTTAAATAATTTTTAGTAGACTTAAGAGCCCATCCCTTGTGAGGCAACTTCGGGCGACTTCAGAAAACCAATCGCTCTGAGTGCCATCCCGCGATTTACATCCTAGCCGGCGGGAGGCAGTTCAGGGAGATTAGTCGCCCCTAAGAAGAGGAGATTTGATCTCCCCAAATCTGAGCGTGTACCCTGACCCTAAAAGTTGTCCAGGTCCTATAGAAATCAATAGCACTGACTTTTAGACGTTTAGAGTATTTTTTTATCGCTAGGAATTGTCAGACAAAATAAAATTTTTAGAGGTTTTCAAGGTATTTGTATTTTTTACCACATTAGTTACATAGTTACATAGTTAAATTGGGTTGAAAAAAGACAAACTCCGTCAAGTTCAACCCCTCCAAATGAAAACCCAGCATCCATACATACACCCCTCTTCCTACTTTTAATTAAATTCTATATACCCATACCTATACTAACTATAGAGCTTAGTATCACAATAGCCTTTGATATTATGTCTGTCCAAGAAATCATCCAAGCCATTCTTAAAGGCATTAACTGAATCAGCCATCACAACATCACCCGGCAGTGCATTCCACAACCTCACTGTCCTGACTGTGAAGAACCCCCTACGTTGCTTCAAATGAAAGTTCTTTTCTTCTAGTCTAAAGGGGTGGCCTCTGGTACGGTGATCCACTTTATGGGTAAAAAGGTCCCCTGCTATTTGTCTATAATGTCCTCTAATGTACTTGTAAAGTGTAATCATGTCCCCTCGCAAGCGCCTTTTTTTCCAGAGAAAACAACCCCAACCTTGACAGTCTACCCTCATAATTTAAGTCTTCCGTCCCTCTAACCAATTTATTTGCACGTCTCTGCACTCTCTCCAGCTCATTTATATCCCTCTTAAAGGGATCCTGTCATCAGAAAACATGTTTTTTTCAAAACGCATCAGTTAATAGTGTTGCTCCAGCAGACTTCTGCACTGAAATCCATTTCTCAAAAGAGCAAACAGATTTTTTTATATTCAATTTTGAAATCTGACATGGGGCTAGACATTTTGTCAATTTCCCAGCTGCCCCTGGTAATGTGACTTGTGCCTGCACGTTAGGAGAGAAATGTTTTCTGGCAGGCTGCTGTTTTTCCTTATCAATGTAACTGAATGTGTCTCAGTGGGACATGGGTTTTTACTATTGAGTGTTGTTCTTAGATCTACCAGGCAGCTGTTATCTTGTGTTAGGGAGCTGTTATCTGGTTACCTTCCCATTGTTCTTTTGTTTGGCTGCTGGTGGGGGAAAGGGAGGGGGTGATATCACTCCAACTTGCAGTACAGCAGTAAAGAGTGATTGAAGTTTATCAGAGCACAAGTCACATGACCTGGGGCAGCTGGGAAATTGACAAGCGGCTAGCCCCATGTCAGATTTCAAAATTGAATATAAAAAAATCTGTTTGCTCTTTTGAGAAATGGATTTCAGTGCAGAATTCTGCTGGAGCAGCACTATTAACTGATTCATTTCGAGAATTTTTTTTTTCCGTATCCCTTTAAGGACTGGAGTCCAAAACTGCACTGCATACTCCAGTGGATGCCTTACCAGGGACCTATAAAGAGGCATAATTATGTTTTCATCCCTTGACTTAATGCCCTTTTTTATGCAAGACAGAACTTTAGTTGCTTTAGTAGCCACAGAATGACACTGCCCAGAATTAGACAACTTGTTATGTACAAAGACCCCTAGATCCTTCTCATTTAAGTAAACTCCCAACATTGTTCAGTTTTTGAATAAATCCAATAACAATCGTGGTTTTAGAGTTTGTGAATTTAGTTGTGGTTTTTAAAACCTCTAAATACGACCTTTAATAAATAAGCCTCTAAATGTATGCTAATCCAAATTATGGAAATAACTTTTATCTGGGAAAACCCCAGGTAATAATAATAATACAGGTATGAGACCTGTTATCCAGAATGCTCGGGACCTGGGGTTTTCCGGATAACGGATCTTTCTGTAATTTGGATCTTCGTGCCTTAAGGCTACTAGAAATTCATTTAAACATTAAATAAACCCAATAGTCTGGTTTTGCTTCCAATAAGGATTAATTATATCTTAGTTGGGATCAAGTACAAGCTACTGTTTTATTATTACAGAGAAAAAGGAAATAATTTTAAAAAATTTGGATTATTTGGATAGAATGGAGTCTATGGGAAACAGCCATTCCGTAATTTGGAGCTTTCTGGATATCGGGTTTCCGGATAAGGGATCCTATACCTGTACTCACTAAATTCACTCTTCTTCTGTTCATTAGTATAGAACAGAAGAAATTAAATTGTGTTATATATATATATATATATATATATATATATATATATATTAAATAATTGTTTTCTTGCAATTAAATGTAGAGATGACACTCCTCATGTGCCCAATGAGCAACTTGGTGAAGAGGCTGTGCTTGAGATCATCAAATGGCTGACAAACCTAATCCAACAAATATTTCCAAGTAAGATGAAACTATTATGAGCTTTCGCCCTATTGTGCAACATAAATAATGAATTACAATGATTCTTCCTATAAAATAATGCCTATTTATCAGTCAACCCTCTGCATACACTCACTCTTAGCTTTTTCCATTGCTTTTATATGCTTTTTTTTTTTTAAAAAAAAAATTCTATATTTGTCCTCGGCTATGTCGGCTTCTTTGGTTTTTTTCGGGCTTCAGCTTCGCTCCTTCATGGCTTTGAATCTTCAGCTAGGGTTGATACCTTATCTGGAAAAAAATACCGGCCTTTCTATACATTTATTCCTTATTAATAATGGGATCAACCATAATTTTTACCGGCCAGGCCGTTAAAATACCGGCCAGGTGGCAACCCTATCTTCAGCACTTTGGGACTTCTGTGCTTTGGGTTAGCCTCGTATGCTGTTAAGGGGGGCTTGGCTAATTTAGAAAGTGCAGCACAACCGGGCCCCCCTTTAGGCCTGGGTCTGGTACTGGACCCACTGTGCCCCCCTGCAAGCAACTGGACAAAAGGAAAATTTGCCCAAGATTCACCAGAACATAGGTGCTTTCCATTAGCCTTTTCAACATTTGAATGAAGCATTGATTACATTGTAGAAATGGTGGCCCCTTTATTTTACAACATAAACCACTCATCTGCTTATGGAAAAGGATATACTACTTGATTATCAGCAGAGCTATTTATCCTTGTAGCAGCATAAATACCACAGGACACCCACTATTAACAAACAGGCAAGAGATGGACCCTACTACTTCACTCCATTTCAGCACATAGCACCTCTGCTGCAGAGGTATTGTTGAAACATTTCTGTACAGGCCCGGATTTGTGGAAAGGCCACCTAGGCCCAGGCCTAGGGTGGCAGGACTTTAGGGGGGCGGCATGCTGCCCAACCACACTCACATTGGTTCAAAAACACAGGGGATATGCTGGATATACAATATTTTTTTTAATTTCCTGTGCACCAATCCCCATTGTTCCAGTCCAGATTATGAAAATTTGCATGAATATAGGAGAGGGGACAGGGGCGACAGATGGCAGTGGGCCTAGGGGCACCCACTATGTAAATCCGGCCCTGTTTCTGTAGTAGAAATAACAAAAGAGCCAATCAGACTGTTGCGTTTATAAGTGTTACTGCAGCTGAGATATGAATGCTAGCTGCTGAATAGTTACTATAGTTTAACACTTTGAATATCACATTAACACCATTGTCATCAAAGCTCCAAACAGAAGCATAAGTGTTATTTTGATTTATTTCTTTATTAAAGGGTTGTCTGTTTGACAGCAAGAAGGAACATGTAGCAAGTAAAGGGAATTTAATCTTTACTAAATGAAGATGAAAATGCTTTATGTTGGGTGGTTTTTCCTTATAATACTTTTTTGATTCAACACATTATTTGGTTACAAAAATGGACAGCTGACTTTTGACACAATTACAATGTTATTAAAATAATTAGATATATGGTGTTCGAGTAAAACACTACACGTACCTGACCAAAACCAGCACCCGACTTCCCCCCTCCATTTATAGACCAGCACCATCCCGTTGATGATGTCACAAAAGGGGCAGGGCGGGTGCATGCCTATAAACCCACAGATCCCAGGCCGTACCGCACATCAGTAAAGTACATGTACAAGGGTACAGTATCAAATGTGGGCATCACCATCATTCAGAGAGGCAGAGTTCATCTAAAGTGAGGCTTAAAGGAATTGTTCAGTATAAAAATAAAATCTAGGTACTGCGGAATTTTCTTCTTAAATATAGTTAGTGTATAAAGGCTGAAGTGACTGGATGTCTAACATAATAGCCAGAACACTCCTTCCGGTTTGCAGCTCTCTTGGTTTCGACTGATTGGTTACCAGGAAGTAATTAATTAGTAATTTGAGGGGGGGCACATGGGTCATAACCATATGCTTTATATCTGACTTGCATGCTAAGGATCAATTGCAAGCTCCAGGGCCGGATTTACATAGTGGGCGCCCCTAGGCCTGCTGACGTCCATCACCCCATCCCCTCCCTTTTATTTGCGCAAATTTTCATCATTGGGACCGGAGCAATGAGGATTGCCACATGGGAAATGTAAAAAACGATTTTATCTCCTGCACATCCCCAGTGTTTCTGAACCAATGTTGGTGTGGTTGGGCAGCATGCCGCCCCCTAAAATCCTGCCACCCTAGGCCCAGGCCTTGGTGGCCTCTCCACAAATCCATGCCTGGCAAGCTCACCGAACATTTATGTCCCATGTGGCCCCTCTTCAAGTCACTGACATTTAGGGACACATTTACTTAGCTCGAGTGAAGAAATAGAAGAAAAAATACTTCGAATTTCGAACGTTTTTTTTTGGCTACTTCGACCATTGACCTTCGACTACGACTTCGACTTTGAATCAAACGATTCGAACTAAAAATCGTTCGACTATTCGACCATTCGATAGTCGAAGTACTGTCTCTTAAAAAACCTTCGACCCCCCCAAGTTAAACCTACCGAACATCAAACATCAAAGATCCCCATAGGCTTTCTAACCAATTTCTGGTAGAAGAAAAATCATTCGATCGATGGATTAAAATCCTTCGAATTGTTCGATTCTAAGGATTTAATCATTCGATCGAACGATTTTTCCTTCGATCGAACGAATTGCGGTAAATCCTTCGATATTCAAAGTCGAAGGATTTTACTTCGACAGTCGAATATCGAGGGTTAATTAACCCTCGATATTCGACCCTAAGTAAATGTGCCCCTTAGAGTTGAAAAGCAGGATGGAGTGTTCTGGCTAAAGTTAGACATCCAGTCACTCCAGCCTTTATAGATTACATTTTTGGCTAACTAACTATATTAGAAACATTTAGGTGAGTTCTCTATACAGTGGTCCTGATTTATCAGAGTAAAGGTCTTATACATTAGCCAGGTCTGGCTAGGAGTCAAAATAGGCCCTAGCATTCCAAGTATATTGAGCCCCAAGCAGCCCCCACCAGCCCACTAAATAGTTATTTTGTAGGACACCTTCCAGCAGCCCCTCTGGCATTTGCCAGAACCCACAGATTGCCAGTCCGGGCCTGACAATAGCCAGAGTCACACCTTTGGGATCCAGTGGGACTGGAGAGCACATCACATTGTGTATACATTGTATTGCTTGTTTCCAGTTAGTTAATAAGTGTCAGGCAAGTCCAAATGAAGTTGTAAAAATTATGCAGTCAAAATGGCATCTGGGGCAAATAGTATCAAGTGTCAAGGTTAGACAAGCTCTATGTGGGATTTAATATGGTGTTCTACATTTTACAGCATTCAGTTAGGGAGTTGTTCACCACAGTGGAGTATAGTATTCAACTAACCCTATTGGGTGGGGTACCAGTTTACTAACTTGAGACCTAAATGTTCTATGTTCTCTGTCTGTTATTCCCCAAACCTCCCACATTTCAATTCACTTCAACAAACCAAAAACCACACTGCAAACCAAGTTTTTGTGGAAAAATTGAGGAACCAGAGGTCACAACTTTATTATTAACAATTAGAAGGTCCCATCACCAAGAATGTGGCCCAATTACATCCATGTAATTTTAACACATAATAAAAAAGAGGGGACAATCCAAACCTACTTAATCCAACCAAACTCCTCTTAACACTCTTTTTTCTGCCATCCTTATTACTTCCAACCAACTCAAAGTGCTAGCTGTGCCTCTGGTCCCAACACTCCAGTTGGACTAATATAACATTTGAAACAATTGGATGACCATCTTCCAAGTCTTTTAATTTCTTCATCTGCCTTCCCTCCTACGGCCGCTGCCGTTGCTGCACCAATCCTAAATGAATTTGTTCCCAATTTGTCTAGACCCACCAATGCACATACCCTCTTAAGTATTACCCCAAACTGATATCTTGACAATGATGTACCATCCTCATGTCTAAAAAATGATCCTTCAGCAGTTTCTCTTACTGCTATAAAGTTTTTCACCACTTTCAGAGGGCAATTGTTAACCTGCTGCCTTACCTAGTTCCCTTTGCCCAACTGATCAGTCTTAGATTTTTTTATTAAACATAAAACTGCCTTTTCTGAAATACTAACATCTGCCATCTGCAGACCCTCTGACTCTGATTTTTTCAGTGGGGCTAACAATTCCCCTATCCTAAATTCTCCTCTAAAAGCCACTGTAAATACTGCCCTTAACAGCTTTACTTATTACTCATTACTCACCACCTTGCTAAGATTGCTACATAATAGATCTAAACGCTCTTCCGTTATAGGCTCTCTTTTATCCGTCACTGGCCCAACAAGCCTGCACCAACATTTCATCATCTGTTTTACTGAAAAATGTACACATGGATTACTAACCCCATATAATTTTGAAAAAAATGAAATTCCAGCCAACCATACACCCAATGTATTTCTAGAGAGTCCCTCCTCCTTTTTAGATATTATAAATTGAATTAATGCTGTCTCCTCATCTCCTTGAGCCCTTTCTTTAAACTGTACCCATTGACTCCATGCTCTGGTTTACTTGCCACGTTTTCCATGATAATGAACTCTGTATCATTTGGAGGGCCCTTCAATTCCCAGTCGCCAAAGCTGGGATGGAAATGGATACTCTTCTTTCTGTGCATTTGGCGCCACCAAGAAAAAACCTGGAAAGTGTATCTACAAGCACATTCCTAACGCTTGGTACATGAGTGGCTTTCAACATGGTGTTATTCTCCAGGCAGATCAATACAAGCAAATTTATCACTGGTGCCGATGAAGCGGATAAGTTATTTACTGCATACACCACGCTCATATTGTCTGTCCAAAAAAAGGCCTCATTGTTTGCTAGCTCATTACCCCACAATTCCAATGCTGCCACTATGGGAAAGACCTCCAAAAAGGTGAGATTCCTTGTTAGCCCTGAAACATGCCACTCTGCTGGCCATTTTTTAGCACACCACTTGCCTTGAAAATATGCACCAAACCCAGTACTGCCAGCTGCATCAATGAAAAGTCTTAATTCCTGGTTAGACAGTGCTTTCTGCAAATTAAAACCTTGTGATGTGGTTGCTTTGCTTTCCTTAACAAACCTTCCAATCTCCTGTTAAATATCTGCCCCATAGGTATGACCATACAAGCAAAATTAAGAGTGCCCAGCAGTGCTTGTAAATCCTTTAGAGTCACCTTGTCCTTGGCCACCAAACCCCTCACTAGCATCCTGGCCTTTACCACTTTTTCAATTGGCAGTCAATTGCATTCTCCTATCTTTGTGTCAATTTCTATGCCTAAAAAAATGACAGCATTGTAGCTGTTTTTTAACAAAAGTTCTAGGCAACTCCCCACAGACTGTTGATCCTTCATGGCCCACTAATAGGAAATAATCTAAATAGTGGGCTATGCTGCTATGCCCTGACCTTACTTCCAGACACTAATGCAAGAAAGTGCTGAAGCTTTCAAAAAATGCACAAGATATTGCACAACCCATGGGTAAGCACTTATCAATAAAGTAGCCCCCTTGGAAGATACAACCAGTAAATTTAAAACTGTCTGGGTGCAAAGGCAGCAAGCAGAAAGCTGACTCTATATCCAACTTGGCCATTTCTGTCCAGTAATTTTCCAATTCAATGGGATACTCAAAAGCTGATTTCAAATTCATTTTAATTCTACCCCCACTTACTAACTGCTGCACAGGAATTTTAAACCTTTCAACAAAACCATTCTTAAAATTCCGCCTTTGTTCTGTCTGGATACACGTCTAGCCAGGGGATCAATTTGTCTATGTTAATTGGGGATGGTGCCTTTGCCAGTATTGCCTCAAAAGGAATTCTTCTTCTTCCCTGTCTTTTATTCATCACCAAACAATCAACTATTGGGTGGTTGCTCCCACAAGAAGAACAGACATGTCTAAATTTGCAACTGGCTCCTCTATCACACTTCTTCTCATTGAAACTCAAGCACTCCCTTTTTATCCTGATATTACCGTTTTGTCTGATGCTACCTGTTTTCTCCTTCCGAGTTGCACCTGCCCACTGCATCCATCTCTCCATATCTTTCCTACCAAAACTCATTGCATCATTGCCATGCATTTTCTCTCTAAACTCCTTGGCATACATAAGCCATGAATTCCCACATACATTGTAAATGTATCATAAACAGTGTACATATATTTCACCATGCGCAGTGATGTTCGCTTAATGGGGGGAGCACTGTGAGAGGTGGCTATGAATGCCAGTGGGGGCAAAAAAGCCCAGACTGGGGGTAGCCAGAAGACTCTTCATGAGGTACCTGCCCAACTCTATCCCCCCCATTGTTGCGCCCTAAGTGGTGCTTATTCTGCCTACCCCTTGTGCCCTAGTTCATGTACAAAATCTTCTCCTATACAGCCCTGTAAAGTACTTTGGAAAATGCTTGTTAATAATTATATCAATTATGCAGATCTCCTTTTTTCAAAATATGTAAAATGCATAATGCAAAACACAAAAATCCCAAATACCCAGCAAGTCAAGTAATAGGTAACAATGTAAAAGACACTGGTATCTGGACTGATGTAAAAGCCTACACCGCAACAAACATATTTCAGTAATGTAACAACTGTTTTATTTTATTTTTCCTAGCTACTAAAGTGTACTCTGCACTCGGCAATCACGATTTTCATCCCAAAAGCCAGCTGCCTCCCCAAAACAATTCTATATATTACCGGATTTCTGAATTTTGGAGTCCATGGCTCAAGAATGAATCAGTGATAAGTTTCCAAAAAGGTACAGTTATAAGTTTTTGGCCAATGCTTATTTGTGTCGTAAACCTGGTGATATCCATTAGCCTTAATGAGATATGAGTAGAGACAGAGGAGGGTCAAGCCAACCAGGTGCCCTAAGCCACCCCACCAGCCACCTCCTACATTGACATTGCATGGAGCAGAGCGTGGAGTGACACTGCATGGGAGGAGCACAGTGACAAGCAAAGAGAGTGGCAGCACCCCAAATTAGGGGTAGGCAGAGGACTCTTCAAAAGGTACCTCCCCAGCATCCTCCATCACTGCACCGTAGACAGGTGCCTCTTCTGCGTACCCTGAGTAAAGAATATTTCAGTCCCTTACTTTTGACCTTTTAGCTTGGATTGCTAATAACCCTCTTAGCCAATCAGGTTTTTATTTGTACTAGTGACTATTTTAAATGACAGTTCATATTCTGGGCAGAATATTAAGTTGTTTTTTATTCTCTCTCTGTACCCTCAGGAGCATATTACAGTGAAGAGTTAAAAGATGTAGGAGCTGCAGGTCGTATGATCGTTTTGAATACCAACCTGTATTATGATTCTAACAGTCTTACAGCCAACATGAAAGATCCAGGAGACCAGTTTCAGTGGCTGGAAGAGCAATTAAATAATGCTAACCTTAAAGGAGACAAGGTATGTATGTGAACATTTAGAACAATCAAATAAAAAACTTATGGGCAGTAGGATACATTGACTTTGTATGGAAGGAGCACACCTATGGCCAATGCCTTTTCAATCCATTTATTGCAGCAGAAAAAACAGCACTAGGATACATATCATTGTGACAAACTGTTTACTGCTACAATAGAAATTCTCTCCACATTCATATGTTTGCTGTCCATGATTATATATATATATATATATATATATATATATATATATATATATATATAACCTGAATCAGATGCTTGCACTCTGAACCAGTCTTCCATAAACGTGGGTGCAGGGTCAAAGTGTTAATGTAAAGTTCAAGAGGACCCACACTCCTTGGTTAGTGAACCAAAAATATCTTTATTTTTCAAACTTGTGCATCCAACGTTTCAACCCACATTAGGGCCTTTATCAAGGAGATCACGTACCAGAGGCCACCTCTTTAGACTAGAAGAAAAGAACTTTCATTTGAAGCAACGTAGGGGGTTCTTCACAGTCAGGACAGTGAGGTTGTGGAATGCACTGCTGGGTGATGTTGTGATGGCTGATTCAGTTAATGCCTTTAAGAGTGGCTTGGATGATTTTTTGGACAGACATAATATCAAAGGCTATTGTGATACTAAGCTCTATAGTTAGTATAGGTATGGATATATAGAATTTAATTAAAAGTAGGGAGGGGTGTATGTATGGATGCTGGGTTTTCATTTGGAGGGGTTGAACTTGATGGACTTTTTTCAACCCAACTTAACTATGTAACTATGTAACTATCCTTGATAAAGGCCCTAATGTAGGTTGGAATGGATGCACAAGTTTCACTAACCAAAGAGTGCGGGTCCTCTTGAACTATATATATATATATATATATATATATGTATATCTATATATATATATATTTTTCTTTTTTTTTTTTTTTTTCATTTTTCAGTTATGAAATAAATCACATTTGGTAGCATAAACATTACTCAGGAGCTGCAGGTACTGGACAATGCAAGAGTATTAAGTCACAATATACAGTGTTTTGGTTTCCTGAGCCTGTCCGTTATTTTTAACCATTATGAGTCTATTTATTAAACCTCAAATTTTTCTGTTTGAGCTTTTAAAGGGGATAAATTTTTAGAGGTAAAAAAAACTCAACTTTTTTGAGATTTATTATACTCCAAAGATGCTAAAATCCGAATCCCAAAATACTCCAGCTAAAACCTGTCAAAATCATGTAAAAGTCAATGCAAGATAGTCCCTTTAACAATTTGAAGATTTTTCTTGCCTTCATGATCTTTGAGGGTTTTGGGCTGGTTTTTGTTTGATAATCCAAAAAAGTTGAGTTTTTCGAGCATCAAATTCAAAAATGTTGCAAACCGAACAATTTGCACAATTCGAATTGTTTTTCGCGTCTTTTCCTACACTGACTTTTTTTGATCCAAATTGTTAATATATGAAGCCAGATCGTGCATGGGAGTTTGGTCTCATTTTTATTTCTAAAATAATGGGAAAATCGAGTTTTAATAAATAGCCCCCTTAGGGGAAGATTTATCAAGGGTCAAATTTCAAGGTGATGGGAGTTTTTTAAATGACTCCAAATAGGTTCTAGCCCTATAGGCTAAAACAGCAATTCCGCAGGTTTTAGATGGCGAATGATCGGTTGACGTTTTAAAGAGACAGTACATGATAAATTTCGATATTCGAATAGTCAAATTTGAATGAATATTGGACGATTCGATAGTCGAAGTACACTAAAAATAGCTCGAAAATCTAATTTTTAAATTCAATTTTTCACTTCGAACCTTGATAAATCTGCCCCTTAATGTTGAGTAGTGTAGCTGCAAAAGAGTGATTCTATTTCGTAAATCGTTTCTGTTTTTTAGACAACCCTTCTTAAATTTTCTAGACAGACTATTCTCTTTAAGCCATTGGTGGGTCCAGTCAAAGTTCCTGTTGATAGGCATGCACAGTCCCCTGCCCCTTACTTACTTACTGCATCCACACTGCCCTTAACTTAAACAATATACTCAAACACATTTGTAATTTTAACACACAAGCTAAAAGGGTCTAGTAGTTGACATCCTGTAAAATCATAATATTGTGTACCATGAGTTAGCAAAACATCTGTCACTTAAAGAGATACTGACACCTGAAATTAAACTTTTTTTTACATCTATTATAAAATTGGCTTTGCAAGCTACTTCTAACTTTGCCATAACGTATTTGCATGATGCTTTTACATTACCTGTCTGATCCCCCATGTTCCTGTATGAGGGGGCTGCCATATTTGTGCAGCAGGAGTCCGTTAGCATTAACTGTAACTAACAGGCTGAGATGGAACAGTCAGCAAAAAATTGTCAACATGACCTACAGGTAACATTCAATGTACATTCATATTCTAAAATTCATTTTTTAGTGTCAGTATCACTTTAAGGAGTAAACTTATCTGTACTGTCATATTATCCTATACCAGCTGTTTATTGCTTGAGTATACTCAGTCTGTGCAATCAGAAAATCCTATCACAAACTGTCAGCTACCAGAACCCAGAACCTAATCATTTGTACTGTATGCTCAGTCAGAAATAATATCCTATAATAAGCAGATTTTACACTGCTAACAGCAAGTTATAAGTAATAAGACTGTATTGGATGAGAATTCTGTTCAAATTGGAATTGGTTGGTGGATTATAACATTGCTGTGCAAGAAAAGTATATTACAAGTAGATGTAAAAGCTGCTGCAGACAGCATGACTGGCAATAAGGGGTTGGTAGCTGACAATATGACTATATATAAGCTGTATGTGCTACTTGAAAAAGGGGCTGGTAGACAGGGCTGCCTTAGTAATCATACGACCCCATTCTACTAAGTTAGCACGGCTGTTCAGGTGGTCTCTATAATTATTTCACTAATCACCTGGCCTCTTGGGTGGTGGGCCCTGCCAATATGTAATACAGGGTCCCAGTAGAAGAAAAGTACTGCTGTACTATATTTGTTCAGATTCAATAAAATTGTCATTTAAAAATAAAATATACTTGATAACTCTAATCCCCCAAAAACTGGTCATCTTGCAGGTTTATATTGTGGGGCATGTTCCTCCGGGGTATTTTGAAAAGAAACGAGACAAACCTTGGTTCAGAGAAGAGTTTAACAAACGTTTTATTGAGATCATACAAAAACATCACGGAGTGATACAAGGACAGTTTTTTGGGCATCATCATACAGACTCTTTCAAAATGTTCTACAGTGAATCAGGTATGAGTCGAACATAGAATATATAAAAAAGAACATAGTAATAGAGCAAAATACAAGTAACAATAGGGTTCATTGATGAAGATTTTTAGGCCTCCACACGGGAGGCAGAGGTGGCTCAAACTCTCTTCTGCATGGTGACATAGCTGGGTGACCTATACAGCAGCACCCACGAATGTCCAGGGCCTCTCCTCACTGTGGCAAGGTTTCACCATGACCATAGACTTCGATGGGTGAAAAAAAATGTCGCCCACAGACTTTAACGCATTTAGCGAATTTTTCAGTGAAGCAAAATGGGTCAGATTCGCTACGGGGCACAATTTCTTAGCTCGTGTGAAGGATT